>CM041776.1:525510819-526882958 GCA_023374045.1 Limonium bicolor
CCACTCCAAATTTCTAGAGCTGGCGAGGTTCGCGCCGACGATGGTCCCTGATGTGGCGTCGAAGGTGCAGCGTTTTGTAGGGGGACTCAACTGGAGTCTCCAGGAGGCCTTGAGCGTACTGACGATACCTACCCTCCAGGACGTATGGAAAGGCTACTAACCTGTTTAGGGTGTAGCAGAAGATGAGGGAGGTCCAGTCGGGCCAAAAGAGGAAGACATAGGATGTGGAGGTCCCGGAGTCGAGATGACCGACATCAGAGGCCCAACCAGGACAAGAGGTGGAGGCCTAACTCAGATGATAGGAGGAGGTTCGATGGGAACCAGAGGAATGACCAGAGAAGGAGTGATAGACCCCAGAGGCAGTTTCAGAGGGAGAGATCAGGAGAGACAGGCACTTCCACTGCAGGAGATGCCACAAGGACCACCCGGGGAAAGACTGTGAAGGAAACCTGGTGGCGTGCTTCCGGTGTGGCAGGAAAGGCCACAGAGCTTTTGAGTGCTTCCAGAACCCTCAGGGAGGCGCTCAGCAGAGGGGTAATGGCGGGGATCGAACCTACAGACCAGCAGACTCCCAGCCTCGAGGCAGAGATCAGCACCAGGGCCAGAACCAGCGCGGGATGCTCCCCAGCGTGGGAATGGTGGGGGTGGAAATGGAGGCAACAGAGGTCAAGGGAGAACCGAGACAACAGTCGAGCTCCTGAAGAATCAATGTTATGAGTCGGGCCGAAGCTGAGGCCAAAGCAGAGGTGTTAGCAGGTACTTTTCTGTTCATGGTACTCCTGCTCATGTTTTGTTTGATACTGGGGCTTCGTATTCGTTCATTTCTGAGAATTTTGTTAAGAGACTGGGTCTAGAAACTTGTAAATCCCCTACCATAGCAGTATCCATACCCTCAGGGCGGGTTATTTCTTGTAATTATGTTTTGAAAGATGTGGGGGTAGATATAAAGGGGGAAACTTTTGTAACTGACCTGATCCAGTTCGTCCTCCTCAACTTCGACATCATCTTGGGGATGGACTGGCTAAGCAATTACAAAGGGAAGATCGATTGTGGTGAGCAGAAGATCACCTTGAGAGGACCATCGGGCCAAAGAGTCTCCTACAGTAGCATGGAGAAGAAACCGGGAGTAAGATAGTCTCAGCTATGTCGATTCTCTCCCATGTGAGGAAGGGACAGCAGGCATACCTTTGCCATGTCCAGGACCTGAGACGAGAGCCAAACCCATTAGAAGAGATCCGAGTGGTGAATGAGTTCCCTGACGTCTTTCTAGATGAGATTCCTGGCATGCCGCCAGACAGGGAGGTGGAGTTCAGTGTCGACCTTGTGCCAGGCAGCGCCTATTTCTAAGGCCCCATACCGTATGGCGCCCTCAGAGTTGAAGGAACTGAAGGTTCAGTTGGAGGACCTCTTGGATAAGGGATACATTCGTCCGAGTGTATCGCCTTGGGGAGCTCCTGTGTTGTTCGTAAAGAAGAAGGATGGGAGCATGAGGCTATGCATAGACTCCCGAGAGTTGAACCAGATCACGGTGAAGAACCGGTACCCCTTGCCCAGAATCGACGACCTTTTTGATCAGCTACAGGGTGCAGGAGTCTTTTCCAAAATAGACCTGAGGTCGGGATACCACCAGCTTCGTGTTGCGGAGAAGGACATCCCAAAGACTGCCTTCCGGACCAGGTATGGGCACTTTTAGTTCCTGGTGATGCCCTTTGGATTGACGAATGCGCCGGCAGTCTTCATAGACCTCATGAACCGGATATTTAACCCCTATTTAGACCGGTTTGTGGTGGTATTTATTGACGATATCCTCATCTACTCCAAAGATGAGGATGAGCATGAGGAGCACCTGAGATCAGTCTTACAGATCTTGAGATAGCAGCAGCTTTACGCCAAGCTGTCCAAGTGTGACTTTTGGTTGGACTGAGTGGCCTTCCTGGGCCACATCGCTACTAAGAAGGGAATCTCAGTAGACCCGGCCAAGATCCAAGCAGTAAAAGAGTGGCCAAGACCGAGCAACCTGACAGAGGTTCGTAGCTTCCTGGGTCTAGCGGGTTACTATAGAAGATTTGTGAAGGATTTCTCGAAGATTGCTAGACCCCTCACAAACCTCATGAAGAAAGTAACCAAGTTTTAGTGGGACGATGATTGCGAGAAGGTGTTCCAGATGTTGAAGGATAGGTTGACCACAGCCCCAGTGCTAACCTTACCCTTAGGGACAGACGGATTCGAGGTTTTTAGTGACGCTTCTATGTATGGCTTGGGGTGTGTCTTGATGCAGCACGGGAAAGTCATAGCCTATGCATCGAGACAGCTGAAGGAATATGAGACCTGATACCCGACGCATGACTTAGAGCTTGCAGCAGTAGTCTTCGCCCTTAAGATCTGGAGACACTGCCTCTACGGTTGTTATACCCAAAATTTCAACCCCCCCCGGAGTAGTCTCTAAGGCATACGTGTTACAAAGGGCAAAGTGGTCAAAATGCACCAATGTAGGATTTTCCAAGGACATTCTCGGGATTTTCTATTTTTCATATGACTTGTTCATTATCTCCAAACACTTCCAAACATCATGGTCATTATGAAAGGTATTTCATGATTCTCTGATAATATTTATTCTGGAAATTTAGCTTTTAATTCATATTATAAGCTAATTTCTTTAATAATTAACACATGAAATAGCCTCAAAATAGAAATTAAAAGGTTTCCAAAATTAAAATAAAAGTGTCACATGGTTACCATGACTACATAGTCATAAACCTGAAATTATTTTATTGGGAACCTTATCCCAAAATTTAAAAGAGAAATTCAATCATTTTTGCAATTTTCTCTCTCCTCTGGAAAATACCGAAATGAAAACAAAATGTCATGAAATTTTAACACAAGATAGAGGATGATTTTTAGAGACTAATGCCGTTGGAATTTCGTTATTTCGACTTTCCAATAATTAGTTATGAATTATGGGAGATTCCATATTGTGCGATTTTTATCTAATCGACTATTTATCAAAATAATCCGATTCCAACTCTCAAAATTCCTAAAAATCATTATTTACCTTCAGTTAAATTTTCATAATTTTTATCGGCTTGCAACACATTCTAAAAAATCAGATTCCCTTAGAGCACAAAATCAGTCTTTTAGATAAAGATCTTGCTCTATCAATTTGACCATGCTCTTTCTATAAAAGGACCCCCCAAGAACGAACTAGGGCAGAGGAGATCATCCCCAAAGTCAGAGAACACCGCCCAACCTTCTTCCCGTTTTTCACCCAGCCTCGAATCATACCGAAATCATCGAAATCACCAAAAAACTCATTCCTTCTTCTCCCATTGAGATTCCTAGCACCAAAACACAAAAACAGAAGCAAACCGTCTAACATACAAGGAAGAAGAGCCAGAAGCTTGGGTCAAAGTCGAACCGGATCGGCTCAACGAAGCTTCGAAGTTCCCGACGTGAAGGAACAACAAATCCGAAGTCAAAACAGGTTGAATTTGACTTCCTTAACCCCTGATCAGAACACTTATGGTGAAATTCTAATCGAATGACTTTTTTTGCTTCTGAATTAAGGTTTGTTTGTGTTTCTGTCTAATAACTTGTTCAATACGTTTTGTCCTTAATTCGAGTCAAATTGAATTTTTCACTAACGTTTGAATCTTTCAGGCTACACCCATAAATTTGAGCCAAAACACCGCGGGAACAGCCTCAACGCGCCGTCCGAGGGCGGTCCGCACCCACGGACGTCTGTCCGGGGTCCCGGACTCTGTCCGAAGCCGGACGCCCCGGACGGCGGCGGGATTTTTTATTTTAAAATTAGGTTTTATAAAAGTCCGGGCCCACGGACGTCCTGTCCGTGCCCCGGACTTTCCGACTTTTCAATTCGTTCTGTTTAATTTGACTTTTTTAATTAGGTTAACTGGGGTCCGTGGTTCGGACATTAGGTCCGTGGCTACGGACAGAAAAAAATTTGACCTAATTCTGCCTCCGAAACCCTAGTTTAGGTAATTTTAATTTCCTTTAATTTTCTGTCAAAAAACGTTAAAAAATAAAAAAAAACAGAACGCGCACCTAGGTTAAAAACAACTTTGTAGAAAGCCGTAATTGAACAAGTAGAGGAAAAACGACCTAGGAAGGGTAATGAAAGTAATTTGAACCCTAATTAAGTCGAATATCAAGCCCCCGAACCCGAACTCTCCTTTCCTAATTTGATCTAGGTTAAAATTAGGTGGCGACTCATAATAGGTTCCAGTGGCTAGCTTAGGTTTTAATAATTATTGTTTATGACATAGTTATTAATCTTAGGTTATAAGTGGACCTAAAACCCGATAGATCCCAATCAATTTTAGGATAGGGTTTAAAATCGAGGCTCACAGACTGGCGACTCTGCTGGGGACAAACTCTTAATATTAACTTGATTAATTTTAAGAAAGAGGGCTTAACTCGAAAAATGTTTATTTATGGCTTTATTACTTTGTTTGTTTACTTTGGTGCGCACTTTAATTTTCTGCACCTTTGCATCATATGAGAGCGAGGGTCCACCTAAACCGATTTCACCCCGGGACCCGTTTGAGGGTCCCCTGTCAGGGACTCACACCTTTTAGGTGATGTGAATAAGCGGGGGAAAAGAGGAGGATGTCGTCTAACCACATCCCCTTAATACCTGGGCCTTAGCCCCAAGCGTTTTCCTGGCAGTGTCCTTACCTAGCCCATTGTTTGGTCAGTCAAAGACCCGGCCGCAGACGCACACCTTCAGGTGATGTGAAAAAAGTGGGGAAGCCCAAAGAGAATAGCGTGCAAGCCCTATTCCTTTGTGGCGACCTGGGCCCGAGCCCCAAGCACCTCTCCGGATCGATCCATACCCAAATTGATTTAACCGTCAAGTGAGGACATGTTGAATTTGTGTGGGCCTTGTTTGCTTGTATGATCGGCCCACTACGCAGCCTAGAAATTGATAGGAACCTCTCCTACCTCAACTCAGCCCAACCCGAATTGGCAGCTTTATCGTTTACGGCCCAGAGGCCCTGTTTGGTTTGATATGTGTGTCATTTGGGCTTCGGCCCAAAAGTTTAGACTTTGGTGATTTCTCTTTCAGCCTAATTTGAATTATCAATTTAGTTCTAGGCCCATGAAAAACAAATCTACCTAAAGCAGTCCATAAGACATGAAAATCAATCAGGCTTTTCCATTTCGGCCCAAGGCCCATTCTAGTCTAGGTGAACCTTTTGTTCGGGCCCTGGCCCAAAGTCCTAGATCTAGGTGTCATACCTTTTAGGCCCACTCAAAACTATTTGTTTAGGTTTCAACTCATTCAAATTCAAGATAATTTTTCATTCATTGTAGTTTCTGGCCTCAAGGCCCAACAGGAACATCAAACAAATCTTAGACTTCAAAGTTTCTCTCTCGGCCCAGTGGCCCATTCATAGTTCATATGGCTTCCTTCAGCCTGTACATATCACCTCCAGATTAAGGGCCTTCAGGCCCACACAGAGTCCAAGAAGAAGACGGTCACGGTCATCTTAACGACATCCTAGCAGTCAAGAGCTCGAGTCTTCAGCATGCCGACATCAGACGGTTCAGCAGAGTTCAAATTCAAGGGAAAGTTTAGGGATCCCATGCATTCTACTGCATAACTTGCTAAAACATTCATCTTTCAAATGCATCGCTCAAAGTTTTCAAAGAATGATCGTTTTCAAACCACCGATAAGAAGCATCGATTTTTCATTTTCTTCCTCATGTTCACAAATGGATGACATTTTCGAGTCTAAAGGGTAACAAAAAAGATTTTATTTCACACAAGTTTCTTTTGAGAAAATGGTTCATGAAATAATTATTTCCCGACAATGGCATGCAAAGACTTGTATTTTGTTTCCGAAATTTTGAACATGCCTTACCAAACCCCACAGCTCATCCCAAGACATCCAAATAACCCCCAAAGCGGTTCCAAATCCATATCTTTTAAATTGTTGTCATTAACCCCAAATCAATACTGGGGGCAATCTGAGTTTAGGTACGTCATCTTTCATCTTTCGTTTAAGCGTGTGAACTAGTCTCTAAGTGAAATTCACGAGAGTGTCTTGAGCGGAAAAAACATGAGTGAATGAGCGTGTCACTTTTACACGACTCCGGTGAGACCACATTCAAAGGTGAGGTAAACGGCATAACTCCGACCGAAGGAGATAATTTGTAAATTTACTCTTAGATCTGCGAAAAGTAACAAAGAATGGATACACAACTATCAGGAATGACGAAGCACCTAGGTACAGCACCACATAGCCAAAAGCTTGTAAACCCTGTCATTAAACCCTAGGCACCCCCACTGAGCCTTTCATATATCCCTTTTCGATATTATGAGCTCCACAAAATAACCTAGCCAATGATGAATGTTCGACCCGGTGACCAAAGGAAGCGAGGAGCCTGACTCTCAGATAACACTCTCATCAGTCCAAAGAAGCAACGCCGCTGTCAGCGTGACAAAGTGATCCGCAAATGGTCCCAGAGTGACACAGGATCCAAAGAGCTCACATCGAAGCAGCTCTCGAAGCCCAAAACCGGGAAACACAAGAACCCCGAAGGCAAAATCAATAAAGGATAAAGAAAGAAAAAAGGCAAACCCGAAGCGCCTCGAAGAAGTCCAAAAAAAAAAGAAAATGTGGTGTAAAGGACAACTCCAAAAGTCCAGGTCCAGAAGCTCGAAAACAACGTCAACATGAAGCAGTAAGACAACTTCAAGACAATGAAGATGAATCCGAGAGAAGACGCAAGTTGCAGCTTTGGTCACCCATTTAAGCTCCACATACCTCAAATATCCCTCCATGATCCCGTCGTCTTTCATCGCACCCTATGGCCACGTTATAAGCTTTAAAGACTTCCGACTTGATAGTTGTGTGTCCTATCACGTGAAAGTAACAGATCAAATGCGTAAATCCATCAAATATCGAATTCAATGGTTTAGAAGTTAGGACCATGAGCGAGAAATGAGTGCAAACACACCACATCGAGTGTAGGTTAGGAAGCACCACGTCAAAGAATAAGCCTCAACCCTGTGAGGATGAGACTTGTTCGCACGTTTAATCAAAGAAAATACTGGGGGCAATCGATCGTTCCGATCGATTGCCATGAACTCTAGCTCGGATTGTCCTAGGGAAAAATACTGGGGGCAATTGTTGGTTCCAACAATTGCCATGTCAACACCAATTAAAACCCAAAGCTCGAGCACCACCATCCCACCACAGGCACACATAAGTCCTTACCACCACACACACACTCTCAAGCCCGTCATTGGCCTTGACCTCCATCCAAAATCACAACCCAATCCCAGGTCTGTCACAAATCCTGAACACCGGCGAAAGCCTTCAGCACCACAACAAACACCACACACTTCCACCAATGACATGTTCATTTTTCAAGAAACAAATTGCGGATATAAAATTTTTAGTCAGGAAATGATCATTTCACTTTCCTTTTTCAGCAGAGTCTTTCTCAAGCATTGCCATGTTTGACATATTCTTCAACAGTTTCTTGTTTTGGCAAGCTTCCAACAAACACTTTAGTTGCATTTTACAACTTTTGCATAACACCTCAACAATGCCAAGTTTGGCACCTTTTCCAACAGTTTCCTGTTTTGAACAAGTATCTTTCATATATTTTGATTGCATACATTGCCATAATTGGCACTCCGGTAATCATTTTTTATCATTTGCACGAGACCATTATCTTTCTAACTCATTTTTAGCTCGAGACCCAAAATCAGTGCGAGACCCATCATTTTCAAGACTTTAGTACGAGACTTCAGTGCGAGACCATGCACCTTCATCAGTGCGAGACCATGCATCTTCATCAGTGCGATACCATCACTTTCGTCAGTGCGAGGCCTATCATCTTCATCAGTGCGAGACCTATCATCTTCATCAGTGCGAGACCTATCACCTTCATCAGCGCGAGACCGAGCATCATCATCCAGTGCGAGACCAGTACGAGACCTAGTATCATCTTCAGTGCGAGACAAGTACGAGACAGAGCGTGATCTAAGTTGGCGGGGCAGAGGCAATAAGTCCCCATCTTTATGTCAACTTGCTTTGGGATCAACGAATGGTGGGCAAAGGCAATAAGTCCCCAGGGTTTTTACCAGGAGTTATCCCTGCACACCGGCTTGGGGGGCGATGGCAATAAGTCCACATTGGGTCCAGCCAGGAGCATCGGCATGGGTTTCGGTCCCCAGAAGCATCCGAGCATCATCAACATCATCAATATCATCAGCATCATCAACATCATCAATATCATTAGCATCATTAGCATCGCTAGCATATCAGCATTCCTACATACACTTTGATTGTAATTTGATATGCACATCATCATAGCCATGTTTGGCACTTTCATAATCAACTTTCATCATGATCATTTGCATAAAGTTTGCCTTGCATCCGTCTGCATGAAACTCCTCATCATAGACTAAGAGATACAGATTCTCGCCCCGGAGATACAGATTCTTCAGAGATACAGATTCTCATCCCGAAGATACAGATTCTTCAGAGATACAGATTCTCGCCCTGGAGATACAGATTCTTCAGAGATACAGATTCTCATCCCGAAGATACAGATTCTTCAGAGATACAGATTCTCAACTTGAAGATACAGATTCTTCAGAGATACAGATTCTCACCACGAAGATACAGATTCTTCAGAGATACAGATTCTCATCCATAGATACAAACTCTTCAGAGATACAGATTCTCACCCGTAGATTCAGATACAAATTCTCACCTGAGTTGAAGAACTCACCCTCAAGCTTGTCATAAGTCTTACCCACTTCCTTAGCACCTGCCACGTTTGGCACTCTCTGTCCTTAACCTTTTACACACACTTCGGAATAGGTTCCGGTCCCTAGATGCACCTAGGTCATACAATTCATCATCACATTAAGCACGTTTCACTCATTATAGGTAGTCAGCGCCTTAGAATAGCTTGACATCATTTTCATCGTTTAGGTAGTCAACGCCTTAGAATCGCTTGACATTACTTCATCTTATAGGTAGTCAACGCCTTAGAATCGCTTGACATCTTCTCATTCTCACTCATAGGTAGTCAGCGCCTTAGAATAGCTCGACGCAATCTGCATATAGGGCCTTTTAAGATCTAAAATTTTGGGGTATCACTCAGGCATCAACTAGTCTTTTCATCTTCATTACAAAGCCTAGTTGACGGGGGGCAATCTGTTATACCCAAAATTTCAACCCCCCCGGAGTAGTCTCTAAGGCATACGTGTTACAAAGGGCAAAGTGGTCAAAATGCACCAATGTAGGATTTTCCAAGGACATTCTCGGGATTTTCTATTTTTCATATGACTTGTTCATTATCTCCAAACACTTCCAAACATCATGGTCATTATGAAAGGTATTTCATGATTCTCTGATAATATTTATTCTGGAAATTTAGCTTTTAATTCATATTATAAGCTAATTTCTTTAATAATTAACACATGAAATAGCCTCAAAATAGAAATTAAAAGGTTTCCAAAATTAAAATAAAAGTGTCACATGGTTACCATGACTACATACAGTCATAAACCTGAAATTATTTTATTGGGAACCTTATCCCAAAATTTAAAAGAGAAATTCAATCATTTTTGCAATTTTCTCTCTCCTCTGGAAAATACCGAAATGAAAACAAAATGTCATGAAATTTTAACACAAGATAGAGGATGATTTTTAGAGACTAATGCCGTTGGAATTTCGTTATTTCGACTTTCCAATAATTAGTTATGAATTATGGGAGATTCCATATTGTGCGATTTTTATCTAATCGACTATTTATCAAAATAATCCGATTCCAACTCTCAAAATTCCTAAAAATCATTATTTACCTTCAGTTAAATTTTCATAATTTTTATCGGCTTGCAACACATTCTAAAAAATCAGATTCCCTTAGAGCACAAAATCAGTCTTTTAGATAAAGATCTTGCTCTATCAATTTGACCATGCTCTTTCTATAAAAGGACCCCCCAAGAACGAACTAGGGCAGGGAAGAACACCTCCAAAGTCAGAGAACACAGCCACAAACCTTCTTCCCACGTTTTTACACTTCCAAGCCTCAAATCAATACCGAAACACTGCAGAAATCACCCCAAAATCACCAAAAACTCATCCTTTCTTCTCCTATTGAACTTCCAAGCACCAAAACATCACAAAAACAGAAGCAAACCGTCCTTAATCATACAAGGAAGAAGAAATCAGAAGCTTGGGTCGAAGCTGAACCGGATCGGCTACCAACGACGCGTTCGAAGTTTCCCGACGTGAAGGAACAACCAAATCTCGAAGCCAAAACAGGTTAGAATTCGAATTCTTTAACTCCACTGATCACAACACGCTTCTGGTTGAAATTCCTGTTCGAACTGACTTTTCTTTGCTTCTGAATTAAGGTTTGTTTGCGTTTCTGTCCACTAACTTGTTCAATACGTTTTGTCCTTAATTCGTAGTCAAATTGAAAACTTTTGATCACTAACATGTTTAGAATCTTTCAGGCTACGTACCCATAAATTTTGAGCCGAAAACACCGCCGGGAACAGCCTTAACGCCGCCGTCCGAGGTCGGTCCGCACCCACGGACGCTATGTCCGGGGTCCCGGACGCTCTGTCCGAAAGCCGGACGCCCCCGGACGGTGGCGGGATATTTTTATTTTCAAAAGTTAGGGTTTTATAAAACATGTCCGGGCCCACGGACGTCCTGTCCGTGGCCCCGGACTTTTTCAAAATATCGCTTCTGTTTAAATTTGACCTTTTTGTGTAATTAGGTTAACTGGGGTCCGTGGGTTCGGACATTAGGTCCGTGGCCACGGACAGAATAAAAATTTGACCTAATTCTGCCGGAAACCCTAGTTTAGGTAACTTTCAATTTCCTTTAATTTTCTGTCAAAAACGTTAAAAAAAAAAAAAAAAACAGAAGCGCGCACCTAGGTTAAAAACAACTTTGTAGAAAGCCGTAAACGAATCAAGTAGAGGAAAAACGACCTAGGAAGGGTAATGAAAGTAATTTGAACCCTAATTAAGTCGAATATCAAGCCCCCGAACCCGAACTCTCCTTTCCTAATTTGATCTAGGTAAAAATTAGGTGGCGACTCATAATAGGTTCCAGTGGGCTAGCTTAGGTTTTAATAATTATTGTTTTATGACATAGTTATTAATCTTAGGTTATAAGTGGACCTAAAACCCGACTAGATCCCAATCAATTTTAGGATAGGGTTTAAAAATCGAGGCTCACAACGGTGTCACCTGCAAGATCTACACTGACCACAAGAGCCTCAAATACATCTTCACCCAGAAGGAACTTAATATGAGGCAGAGGCGGTGGTTGGAATTGATCAAGGACTATGATTTGGAGATTTTGTATCATGAAGGGAAGTCTAATCTAGTGGCCGATGCTCTGAGCAGAAAGAAGAGTCATTTTGTGAATTCAATGTGGGTTCTTCTAGACGAACTAGTTCGTGACTTTCAAAGACTGAATCTGGAGGTGATGGAGGCTGGAGGAGTAGAGCGCGAGGTGAAGTTGTACCACATGAGTATTTCTTCCGACATCTACGGAGAGATACTCAAAGGGCAGCCTGGTGATGCAAAGCTAGAGCATATCAAGGGGAAGATGAAGGAAGGTAATGCAGAGGGCTTCGAGGTCCACAATGATGGCAGCTTGAGATTCAGAGGTCGATGGTGTGTGCCTCAGGGGTGTGCCGAGGAAAAGGAGAGACTGATGAGGGAGGCCGACAATACTCCCTATTCGGTCCATCCTGGTGGTGACAAATTGTATAAAGACTTAAAGAGGATGTTTTGGTGGCCTAAGATGAAGAGGGAGGTGGCGGAGTTCGTATCAAAGTGCCTTACCTGTCAGAAGGTCAAATTCGAGCATAAGAGGATGGGAGCTTTATTGCAGCCGCTGGAGGTCCCAAAGTGGAAGTGGGACTCCATTTCCATGGACTTCGTGATGGGTTTACCACCGGCGAGAGGAGGAGTCAATCAGATTTGGGTAATAGTGGACCGCCTCACTAAGTCTGCACGATTCATACCCATGAAGAAGACGAGGTCCATGAGTCAGTTGGTGGATGCCTACATCAGGAATGTGGTGAGATATCATGGAGTACCTGAGACCATTATATCAGACAGAGACTCAAGATTCCTAGCCTATTTCTGGCAGCAATTTCAGAAAGCAATGGGCACCAAGCTAAAGCTGAGCACTGCTTTTCATCCACCCACTGATGGCCAGACCGAGAGAACCATCCAGACCTTGGAGGACATGCTTCGAGCATGTGTGATGGACTTCCAGGGTTCATGGGCTGATATGCTGCACTTGGTGGAATTTTCGTACAACAACAGTTACCATACCAGCATTAAGATGGCCCCTTATGAAGCTTTGTATGGGAGAAAGTGCAGAACACCATTGTGTTGGAGCGACCTTAGTGAAACTGTTGTTTTGGGGCCACAGCTAATTGAGGAGACTATGGAGCAGGTTCGAGTGATCCAGAGTCGGATGAAGGCAGCTCAGGACAGGCAGAAGTCCTATGCCGACCTCAAGCGCAGACCAGTTGAGTTCGAGGTGGGAGACAGAGTCTTTCTGAAGGTATCTCCTGTGAGAGGGGTAACCAGATTCGGAAAGAAAGGGATGCTCAGTCCCAAATTCGTTGGGCCCTACGAGATCTTAGAGAGGATTGGAGAGGTGGCATACCGCCTGGCACTTCCTTGTGAGCTGGAGAAGGTTCACAACGTCTTCCATGTATCCCAGCTGAAGCAGTAGGTCCCCGACCCTTCGCACGTGTTGCAACCAGAGGTCTTGGAGCTAGAGCAGGATCTCTCTTACGAGGAGTATCCCATCAGAGTCATGGATACTAAGACAAGAGAGACCAGATCGTAGTCCACCCGCATGGTCAAGGTCTTATGGTCAAATCATGGGACGGAGGAGGCCACGTGGGAAGTGGAGGAGGAGATGAGAAAGAAGTACCCACAACTCTTCGATCAGGTAATCGTTTCGGTCAGTACTTAGTTAGCAGTTTCGCTGTAACGATGAGTTTTAGCTTCGAGGGCGAAGCTTTCTTTTAAGGGGGATGAGATGAAATACCCGGGAAATGCAGTTTAGGAATGATATACTATATAGTTTGATTTATGAGACTGAGGTTAGTATTAGGTTGGCCCAGAGAATTAAACGACAACTACTCCCAAATTAATCCTTCTCCTTAAAAGTGTTTACAACTATTCGTAACGTTTTGGCCTTATTCGATTTTAGATATATATTGCGGATGTCATACTATTTGGATACTATGTATCCTCTTAACCTCGTTTTATTTATTTAAGCTATAAAATACTATTCTAGAATCTTCTTCCTAATTTATTAACTTTAGATATATGGAGTTCGAATTCAATTTGGCTTTCTCTTTGTGGTTATTTAATTTCAAGAGTTCAAGTCCCGTTTGACTACTTAAAATAATATTTATTATCTCTCCTTATTTATTTATTTCCCCTCAGCAAATATTATTAGCATTTGATTCTTTCTTTTAACGTGATTGTCTTTCTTCCTGTTGAACTTTGAAACCATTTACAATATATACATCTATTTGTTTCTAAAATACTTCCTTCCAAGTAGATGTTTATTAATTAACTTCCTAATTATTTTATTTCTCATTCTCATCTTGTTACAACGGTTACCCACGTTCTTCTATTTTCAAGTGTGGATTCATTAATTTAATTATAAGTTCTACACCTTTTGAATATTGGCAAAACTGATTTCTCTTCTAATATTTAATATCTTCTCTTCTTAAAACCTAGTCTTTTAATTACTAAATTTATGTTTTCTTTATTGTTTTACAATTAGTTCTCTATTTAAAACACCGATTCTCTCATCCATCTTCATCCCCAATACGTCGTTCTTGCACTCATACTCTTTTCAAACTCTTCACACTCTCCTTCTTCAATTCGTGGTGATTCCACGCTAGTTCCATCGAGGTCTAATCAAATTCTCTGGTGCCAGTTAGTAAATTGTGGGGTAATGTAATCTAACTAGGGTTGTATAATTGTTGTACGCGTTGTTGGTTTCTTCTGATTGTTGTTTTGGTTACCTAGACGCCGATTACATCGACGAACGCTATCGATAGACTAGAGCAGTTTGGCTCTTGAGGGATTTTGGATTGTTCCAGGTAAGTTCTATGCTCAATGATTGTTTGACCGATGTTTTGTAAAACAATTGGAAAAGGTTTCGTTGTGTTTTTATGAGTTCTCGGTTGTGTTTTGGAATTGGGGATTGTTCCCACGTTTTGGAATTGAGGAATTGGATGGTGCTGTGGATTTTGGTTTTGGATTTCGGGAGTCTTTCGCAGGTTGCATTCTATTGTTTGGGAGCCCATAGGTGCTCCCCATGTTTATTATTATTTGCGCTGCACACATTGCTGCAGTTAAGCCCTTTGATCTACTCTATGTTACTGCTGTCTCATAGGGGGTGTGCACACTTAAGGACTTACGGTGAGGTGGTTGTTTGACGGTCCTATAGGTGACTGCCCTCTTGTTTGGGGTCCCATAAGTGACCCCGTGTTTGGTATTGTGGTGATCTCCTGCTGAAAGCTCCCTACTATGATTTTAAATGTTGTTCTGGATTCTGGAAGTTCGTCTAATGTTCATCGAATTATTCCTCTCTGATTGATAAATGGCAAATGGGGTTCTAAAACGTATTATACGGATTGAGATAGTCTTTACTCAGTTTTTCTGATTTGTGCGATCCTTTCTGTGTTTTTGTCTATGTTTAATGATCGCAGGTATGGACGACTAAGTTTGGGGATTGGGACAGCGAATCACATAGCTTTGGAATAACGATATTGAGACAATGTCTGAATCACGATGTTATAGAAGTATTGTGACGTTTTCCAAACGATTTACCTTTTGGTCTTTGTTTAGCTTCCGCATAAGTTGAATTAACATTTGTTTTTAGGTATTTAGTTCTTTAGCCTAAGCACCCATGGGGATTGGGTGTGGCGGTAATGCCCTGGAGGTTTTTGAATCCGCTGCTGTTTTGAGATTACATTCATTATGGTGTTCACTGATAAGTATTTTTGACAGTTTACGAATGGACCTTGTGGAATTTGGGCTTGGTGATGAGGTACTTATTGGCAATATTTCCCATTTAAATGTCTTCCATGTTGATGTTAAGGTTTATATAAGTGTTTTGGTGGTTTTTGATTTCTAATTACGCTTTTAAAACTGCAGTTAGGGACCTGTCCGAACGTCCGTCCGGACATCCATGTTCTGACAGGCCCCGAAAGATTTCAAAGGGTTTCGTCATTTGGCTGTGTCCGAACATCTGTCCGAGCATCAATGTTCGGACACACCCATCTGTTTCTCTGATTTTGCTTCGACTTGTGTCCGAACTTTGACATTCGGACACATGTTCGGACTTTACGCGTTTCTGATTTCCGAAGGCGTCCGAACATCCGTCCGAGCTTTGATGTTCGGACATCAGTCTGTTTTTGGTTTCTAAAGTCTCAACTTGTGTCTTAACGTTGATGTCCGGACACACGTTCGGACATGGTGCTGTTTTGACCACATGGGTGTTACATATATATTCTTCTAATTAGGTTTCCAACAGGGAATGCTAACACTATCTCTTAATACTTCTAATATATTTATACGCATATATTAGGATTTATCCCAAAACATTCTTGAAGAAATTTTATTAAATTCAATTACTTTTAATAACTCTTACACATCTAGTATTCACAAAGCATTTTATCTGCTTAGTTATTACCTATAGGACAAGGTATTTTATTTCCTTTAGTGATGCCTAATATATATATAGTTATACTAGGATTTACTTGAAACATTATTTATGTAGTTATATTGTATTTAATTATCTCTATTAACTTTTACACATATTAACATCTGATATATGGTTTAAAAATAAGGTATTTCCTCAAGCTTTAATTAAGTATATTAACTTCCATATTATATATTAAATAGAGATGTAGACTAGTTTAATTCCTTGATTTAATATAAGTTTCTATTTTATTACTCTCATATAAGTATATATATATATATATATATATATATATATATATATATATATATATGTAACAATTTTTACTTTACTTAAAAGGTAATACCCAAAATATTTATAAACATACTGTTACTAAATGTTAATTTAGTGTTTTAATATTTTCCCAACCTAAAAAGTTTATTAACAAACTATATCTTAATTTTTGTTACATTAAAAACCATATATTATAAGATAAACTTATGAAAATTTCATAAACACAATTTTTAAACCCACTTACCCTTGTCCAAAAATTCCCAAATTTAATATATAGTAACTATAACATTTTAGACATATTATAAAAATTTTATTTCATAAAAATATCTTTTCAATTTATCCAGATTATTCCATAATACTCCAAACTTACAAAAACGATAACTTACGTTTAAAAACTCAAAACCCATATTAATTTATATCAAAATAAACTAGATTTAACAAGGAATCTATGGTTAACTTTCGTGTCAAAATACATTCGGGAAGGCAATTAAATAAATTCGACAAGTTAGGGTTAAATTCTGGAAGTAATAAAATCTTGAAATAACTAAACTTAAACGTTTTAATCTTGGCGTCCGTTTCTTTAACTACGACCGGACGTCCGAAAATCGTCGAGTTCTTCAGCATACCCAGAACTACACCCGCGTACTAAATTCGCAAATTCTCTCAATCCACAGAATGAAATCAAGTGATTCTTGTTTCATTGAACTCGAAATTGAAAAACGAATCCATTGACACCGATTTCCCCAATTAATATGTAGTATACCTCAAATACGATACTGGATTACTCGTTTTAGGGTTCTTCGGGTTTGCGAATTCAAATCTGTCAAATTCCTCTTAACCTAATACATAATAGGGGAAATTGCAACTGGGTTTGGTCGACAATGAAGAGTAGTTTAGCATCATCGGAAGAATTTGAAGAAAACTCACCGGGAATTGCAATAACGGAGCAAATAGATTTCGGTTTTCTGGAAACATTTTCGAACCGGCCTGTTCGCGGTGCCAACTTTGCGGATCTATGATTTACATTACAGACCGATTTAGGCTTTGCTATTTGGCTCAATCGAAAGAAGAGATGTAGATCTACATATTGATAACAAGAACTTACCCTAACTCGCAACACACACGAAGAAATGAAAGTCAAAAGTTATGAGTTTACACCTGCACTTTCTGTATGATTTTATGTGCTACAGAATCATAAACTTTAGGCAACTATATCCTCCAAACGGTTATGAATCAGACTTGGGCATAAACATGAAAGTTGTAGACGGATTAGAGATCTACACAACAAGCTAAAGAAATCAAATTTTGGTTGAGAGACGAAGAAGTTATGATCGAACGAAGTTTACCTGAATTCGGTGAAAAGCTGGAAAACTGGGTACAGGTTTCGCAAGTAGGCAACTTTAGGTCGAATTTGCGGCTGATGTATAATGAATTAAGGTATTTGTGAGTAATGGTTAGAAAGAGGACGTTTTGGAGAAGAGAATGAAAAAGACGGCATTGAAAAATACTGAGAGATGAGTGAGATATAACTGTCTAAAGTTAGGGCAAAATCACAGGTGGAAGTTCCGATTTTTATGCTAAGTGTAGGCGACCCGTGATAGTGTGACACGTGGCATATTTCAAAATTTTGACTCTAAACTTCAATCTAGCATAACTTTGGCTAGGATGATCCGTTTTTGACGTTCTTTTTATCGATCTTCATGGTTTTCCATAACCTATTTATTGGTATAGGTTTCATGTGCTAGTTTGACCATTCTCAAAAAGTCAACCCTAGCAAGGCTTAATAAGCTTTAAGGTTTCTAGGATTTTATATTGACTTTTATGTTCCAAATGAATGCTCCCAATATTTCTTAAATCTTTATAATATAATTGGAGTGTTTTGGAATTTTTCCAAGATTTATTGACTTATAAATCTTGTTATTAAATTCATAATATTATATAATATATAATAATTAAATATTTAATTGTATTCTTTAGAGTTAAATAGGAAATCCCCTAAAATATTTCCATACTTCCATATACATATTATATCAAAAATAATTCCATACAATAATTTAATATTCATAATTCCTTATACTAATTTAACATTCCTAATTCCATATAATAATTTAATACTTAATAGTATTGTTAAAGGTTTAATAAAAGAAATCCCCTAAATTAATTTAAATTAATTTAGGGGTATTTCAGTATATCCCCCTTAAAAGAAACTTCGCCTCGAAGTTTAAAAATCAACTAATAGGCACTCACACCGCTTCGGGTGTGCTGAGACAATAATAATTCCAATGAAATTCCATACCAATCCAATCCTTTATTTCCATCCATTTCCATAACAACATTCCACTCGAGATTACTCAAAATCAAAACGAACCAAGATATACCAAGACATAGCATGATGAAAATCAAGAGTCACATACTGTATCATAATGTAAAAACCAAGCACATACAAACACCTCTCATTCTGCTAATAAGGCAACATGGCATAATCTGGATGAGGTGACGAAGGAAGAGTATGCCAGTATATCCCCTTTAAAAGAGCTAAGGTACGCCCTCGTACCGCTACTAACGAGAACCACAGAAGGATAGGAAAACACCATGTGAAAAGATGTGGGTACTTCACTCAGAACACACTATCCAATAAGGTTGTTTCAAAAACCAATCACCACAACATGCATGGACCATATTAGACTACCAAACATTTAGTTCATGTTTTCTTTAATTCCTTGATGTTTATTTCAAACGCCACATTCACAGAATTCAACACCTTATTAACCAGCTTTGTTGTAAATTTTATTGCACCGTTGATTTTATCTACGGTCGATATATATATCTGTATCTCTTGATTGTTTTGTATTTCTATTTTCTTACTGTTATAAAATTTAATTTTATGATCCTTATCCTTTCATTTTATGACCGGTACAAATTATACGTCATTATATGATCATTTTATCATATCAATTATATTAACAAGCTATAAATCAGGTGTAACGTACTTGAGTAGTTTAAAATAATATTTCAGATCATTTAATAATCTTCAATAATCTTCTAAAATTATCTTCAAGGGTTTATTAGCCAACCATATGTTAAAACTCTATAAAATAAATATTTAAATTAATTTAGAGGATTTCAGTATATCCCCCTTAAAAGAAACTTCCTTTAATGGTTTTTATATTCAACAAGGGGTAGATGTTCTACCTTGAAGTACCAAAATTTTAAATTCCCTTCCCCCATATATATAGGTACATTTCACCAAAGATTTAACTCAATAAATCCTTTACATGTATGAATTTAATACTGGATATTAAGATATAAATTTAAAATTGTTCATAGTGGCTAGTAATGAAATATGCCCAGCTCAAGACTTCATGATGGTAACGTCTTACCACCAATCCTCCTCAAGTTCAACACAATCCATCACTTACGTAAAAGATTATTTACGGTTAGATGACAAGGCATGTCTAGCCCCTAAACTTCTAGAAGTGGGTGTGCACCCCCACTACTTTCAGCCTAGGAGTTCATCGCACCAGGCACTTCCCGTAGGGTGTTAGCTTTAGGTGTTTTCTTTCTAAAGTTAGCATAGAGTTTTAGTGTGGTTTATGGGTTCGGGTGTATGCTACTAGTGTTTGTTACTTAATAATTTTCTAGACTTAAGATTTATCCAAACATTACCTTTAGGCAACAATTTGTACCAAGTAATTCTTGAGATTTATTTTCATACTTTAAAGGAGTTGAAGTACTTTCACATAATATCAATACTAATTTAGTTATTTAAAGTTCTATTTGTATACTGTTTTCAACCAAAAGTATTCTTTAAAATTTCAAGGAGCATGTGTACTTGCTCTTAAAGAATTGTATTCTTTGCCATGTATTCTCCATAAGCATGCTTTTGAAAATAGCTTAATATATGATTTATACCAACCAAAATCTTAACATACTCAATAAATGATATTCCAACCTATATTTCTACTATAGTTTAATGTTCGAACAGAACAACAACACACCATTCTCTACAGACATTCATAAAAAGAAAAGTGTATAAAGAAATCATTCACTAATCTAAGAAGGGTTAGGAGTCGTGCCTTACTGGAATCCTCACTTCCCAATTCTACCCCAATTCCCCAATTTTAAGTGCACCTATATTCTAATTATTTCACACGGCTTGTTTTCCCGGGTTCAGAGCGCAACTACGCTCTGATACCACTTTCAGTAACACCCCTATAATAATAAAACAACAGCGGAAAATAAACTAAAGGTGCTACAGACCATCGGGCTCCAAACACCCGGTACCAACCTCACCAACTACAACCATTACAATTAACTAAGTTACAGTCTGAACTCGAGAAAAACAACATAAACATAACTACTAGTAACATAGAATAACTCTCCACAATTCCTAATTCCCATCCCAATCACTCATGTTCTTCGTGGCCACCTGTATAAACAATTTATACCTGTAAGATGAAACCAAGCAGCCCACCCCGGGAGGGGTGAGTCAGTTCCCTGGAATGGAACTGGTATAATTCTCCAAAAAAAACTTATAATACAACTCTTAAGTAAATAATAGCTTGAAAGCAATAACTTAAACCACACAGAGGAGCAAGGCATTCCACAAATTACCAAATCAAGATAACAAGTTAAGAATAAAGATGAATAACAGAAAGGTAAAGTTAGTGAAACAAAACCACACCATGTGTTAGTGAACATCCCATGCCTTAGTTAAACCCAATTCCCGTTAGGAGTAGAAAGACTCAGATAGTCACAAAGGACTAGGAATAATAAGATAGATCCTAGAACCAATAACTCAAGAGTGGAATAATTCAACTGTGAGAGATGGCCCCCACCGCCAAGTACGTCCTTTTAGGACAGGGGATATACAGCCCCTCACTGTCTACAACGTCCCTTTTGGGACAGGGGATATACAGCCCCTCACTGTCTACCACGTCTCTTTTGGGACAGGGGATATACAGCCCCTCACTGTCTACCATGTCCCTTTTGGGACAGGGGATATACAGCCCCTCACTGTCTACCATGTCCCTTTTTGGGACAGGGATATACAGTCCCTCACTGTTACCATTGAAGACGCGCGCACGTCGAAACCTCAAGAACCAGCTCATGGATGAAACGATATCCAGAGTCAAAAGAAGAATTTACCAAAACTGACCTTTTCCAAATTCCCACCAGATCACTAACTACCCATAGTAATACCAAAACACTCAGTCCTACAGAGTGCAGAAGCGTAAACCCTAAGCAGTCAATGTCTAATGGAACAACCAAATAGAAGGAACCAATACCCAAGTGAGTTTCACATTCAAGGCTCAGTTAGTCACACAAGATGAGTTAGCCACACAAACAGTTTCCTTTTGAAATCCATTCAAGCTCAGATAGCGTTTTCCAAAACATTCCATAAAGCCCATTAGCAAAAGCATCTGAGTATGAGAAATCGTACCTGGTCAATGTTGTAGTAGTTCTAGTAAACTCGTGCAAACACTCAACAACCCTCTGAGGAACATTAAAGATAATCTATCATCAATAACTTATATCCTAGGTTAAACTTAAATAAATTCCTCTCTCTTATTTCTAAAACCCAATCATCTTGTAAGCCCTCGCTTAAATGTTATGTATAATATTTGGGTTATCTGAGAATGTTGTATAGCCCAAGGTGGTAAGATCAAGGAATGTATACTATTAATGTTTGCTAATTGTCCACTCCTATCCACTTTATTCGTACTTATCCGCAATCCTCTCATTCAAGACTTTTGAGACCTTTATAACATAAATGTGCTTTATATTATATAATCAATCTTAGAATTCCAATGATACGCTTAAGCTCAATACTTTTATTCTTGATTCAGAATAAACATGGTATCATGACCTATGATGGATTCATCCCATAATATTATACTATTATTTCACAGTGTAATGATTATGTTTTTCATCAATATCTACTAGATAATCCATTGTGATTAAGTCTTCCCCTTAACTTAACTAAGATCTACATCTTGTATATTGGGATCGTAGTGTTGTAGACGCGTTTTATTATAACTTAATTGAACTGCTAAACTCAATTATCTCATCTTTATTTTAGAATGACTTTTAATTACAACCATCTAATAAACTTGTCATAAGATGTTAAATTGCTTCTCATCCTGAATAACTATCCAATAGTTAACTTAGATTTAACGAATTAATCTTACATTTAGTATTCACAAGGTATATTATATGTTTTATCATTACCTATACAATAAGGTGTTTAGTATAACCTTTTATGTATCCTTACTTACATTTAATTTCCTAAATGTTTCATTTTTTACACACATTCCCCCCACAGTCTATGAACAATCCTTTTATACTAAACTTCAATAACCTTAAGTCTTAAATACGTTTTAAATTGCTTTACAACCCTAAGGTTCCAAAGAAATAACTTAATAAATTAATTCCCTTTATTATGTTTTAGGATAAGCATTACATATTAACATAAGGCAAAATTTATCTAAGAGTTAAACTCTGATTCTTAAGTGAAATTGTTAGTTATGTGTAACACCCCATCCAACAACCAACACATAATAACAATCTGCAGCGGAAACTCAACTCATCACATTACTTATTCCAATGGTGTTACACGCCGTTAACCACCTACGTGGCTAACAAGGCTAATACATACACATTTGTATCGGTCTGATGGAGTAGATTCCCGAGCAACTACACAATACATTCCTCATTCCACTTCAACATTTATTATATACATACATCCCCACTGTACCGAGTATTTACAACTACTGCCGATAACAATTTCGGTCTTACTACGCCTATCATACTCATGCCATTTAAATGGCTACCCATGTATAACATCTGCCCCGTCCTACTCTCGAACGGCTTCCAGCTCCTTGTACCTGAAATAGAAAAGGAGAGAAAGGGTGGCCCCCAAGGGGCTCAGCACCTTTGCTGGTATGGTAATCCCGCAGCCCACATGCTACCGGGCCACGCACAACTAATTGTCGTCTTAGCATGCAGTTGATTATATTTAAATCATGCATACAAGCCATAACCATACAACACATAACATTTCGCCTCAATGGGCTCAACCTATAACCAAAACATCCACACTTAACCAACCATCCAATGATTCCTTAAACCCTAGAGTGGCTCTCCTCTAACGGAGCTACTTCCTTAACGAACGACGTGTACCCATCAATCGGGTTATCCTTAAACGCCTCTTGTCGCAAACAGGGATTCATTTCCATGATCCACACATTCCATATCCTACCACATAACTCATTCCACACATAACAAAACATAACAACCTTTCTTGTTTCTACATACACATGACAACATTGCATTCATTTAAAACCTCCAATATATATACATATGTCATAGCATAGCAAGGGAGTTTGCATAGCATTATAACATTACATCACACCATAAAATCGGTTCTCACAAGGAACCTTCCACCATAGTTAGTATACCATGTGAGCCTAGGGATTTTTGCCAATCCCATGTTAAGCTCGTTACCATCCTCGTTACCGTCCGGTTATATAGAACGGTTAACTTATACCCAAGGTGTGTCGGATATAGTAATCCCAAGCACACCGAAATAACATACGTATGCCCCTGTGGCCCGACGTGAGTCAGTAACTAGCTTTGGATAAGCTAAGGGAAGGTAGAAACCAAATTGGAATACCACCTATACATACACCAAGAGAGCCGAACCGGATAAGATAACGACTCCCGTCCATCACACGCGTGGCCGGAACAACCGGACTCCTCACCCCCCATTAGTACATATACATAATAAGTAAGTAGTTAGGGATCCATTATGGAGCCTACCACATCCACACACCATACGGTATCATAACCGAGTTAAGCACACAAGGGAGGTTCACACACTTGCATACCACAACAATATCCAACCAACTCACACATAGCCGTGGTTAGCACGTTCCCAAGGTTTGGGCCGTCAACTCCGAATACCGATCACTCATGTGTTCCTAGTTTTAGTTAGCTAAGGTTTAACACATATTTGAGGTTAAACGGCATCGGATACCAAATTCGCCACATAAATGAATTACTATAAACTCATTACATGTTTTAATCTTACAAGGTGGCAAACACTCAAGAAAACATATTGGCATACAAGCCGGTGTAATCCGTTAGGACACAGGTTGCAAGAAAACCATACCTGTCACCGGGGTCCACTTTACCACGTCCACCTATGTTCCTCGAGCAAATTCTCGAACAACTGTTAACATCACATGTGTTTTCATTAACATCGGGGTTTGCTTGATTGTTTAATGTCAATGCTTAATTTTCCCCCGTTAACTTAGTTAAATAACTTTACATTTTTAACACGTTTCACTCTCGCATCTTAATACAACCTTTAGCCCACTTTATTGTCATTAAAACTCACCTAACATGTCCTTAACATCCTTATAACATCATTACCTACCAATCCCCATCATCACATGTCATTTCATAACCTTAAACCATGTTTTTGGTCCGACCGACCCACCGTCCGACCCACATCTGGGTCGGTCCATTACAGACCCCTTTTACTTCCTTACAAACATGCCCGTCCGACCCACGTCCGACCCACCATTCTGGGTCGGTCCATGTGCGAACATTTTTCCACCTTTGAAACTTGACCGACCGACCCATGTCCGACCCACCCTTTTGGGTCGGACCATCACCGAACATTTTCCTAACATCTTACAGAGGCTCGACCGACCCAAAAACTGGGTCGGCCCCTGGGTCGGTCGCCTCCTAAACTTACCCAAACTTGCCAATTCTTCACCAAACTTCTCCTAAGGCCTCTTAATGTGTTCTAACATCATTTGGCACTTCAAACACACCCTTAAGATATTCTTAAACACTCACAAAACTATTTTTCCTAATTCCTTAAACCTTTACTTATATCTCCACAAAATTCCTAACACTTACAATGTTTCCTCCTTATGATTTCTAGGTGGCATTTCACCTATAATGACCACAATACCAAGGTGTTTCCTCCACACCTTATCATCATTTCTCAACTTCTTTTCTTACTAACTAAATCTCCTTTTCACAACTCCTTAAAACTCCTTACTCAAAACCTTACCTAAACATCATTTATTCTTTGAACACCAACATTACCTAAACCTTAAACAGACTCCTCCAAGTCTTAAATACATCTTAAGAACACCCATAGATTTCTAAAACTTCCAAGATAACACCTAAATCCTTGCATCACTCTTAATCATTTTAATACATGTTTCCCTCTCAAATAAACATTCATTCACCTTTAACCCTTCCTAGTTCACCAAAACTCACTTACAACACTTAGAACTTCTTACACATTTTCCTAAATTTGGCCATAGCTTCTCTAGCATATACCCACATCCAACACTTAGGTTTTTACCTTAATTCATTCAAGAATACCTAAAATCCATCAAACACATTTTATACACAAACTTCACACATTAAGCACTACATCACAATATAGTGCATAACTTAAATTGCTTGGCACTTAGGCCCTTAAATGCATGGCTCTTAGGCCCTTAAATGCATGAACCTTAAACACTGAATTTCCCACATATAATGCCTTTGACCTGCAAATACACCCAACAATACATATTCCTTTAATAAACTCCTTGAGAGCATTTTACTAGCTCATTTACCATTTGCTCTTTAGGTAGTTTTAACAAGCATTATAAGCTTATTTCTCCTAAGGCATTAAACCACATTAAGATAGCTTGTTTACCTCTTTTCCTCACAAATTTCTTTCTTGTTTCCTTACAAAACCGGTAGGGCATTTGGTTCCTTGCCAACAACTACACAATATATCAACATTGAAATGAGTATATAAGCTTTAAGCTTTATCTCATTGTAAACCCTAGTTACATATATTATCTTAAGGTATTAACATGATTGTTTTACCTTGGAATGGAAAGAGAGCTTGAATATATATCAAGAGAGGACCCCTCCTAGCCCTTGGAAGATTCAAATGAAGCTAAACAAGACAAGAGAAGACACCATTACAAGGTGCATTTTCGGTTATGACAAAACATGAAGGAAATGTCATTTTTCTTTGAGTTTCCTTACCTTGAAGCAAAGGAGAACAAGAATATGTGAAAAGGTGAGCTCAAGCTCCTCCCACGGTGGTTTCTCTTGGCACCGAAATGGAGGTTTTTGAAGTTTTGAAAAGACAAGGTTGTAGAGCTTGGCTTAACTAAGAAATGGTGGTGTTTGTTTTTGATTTGGTTAAGTGAGCTAGGTTTTACATGTGGTCAAAGATGGACTTCCATGGTTGTAGTAGCATTACCGAGAGAGAACAAGAAGAAGAGAGGAAGAAGGAGAATGGGACCGTGTGAAATGGAGGAAAGGAAGGGAGAATGAAGATAGAACTTACTTTTGAAGATATTTAAGTCTTAAAGCAAATAGTAACTATGAGTCACATTTATTTACTTAACAAGTTAACATACTTGGTGACTCCTCACTACAAAAACCGGCCACCCTTATGCCTAGGAGGGTGTTTTGGTCTTTGTTGACCAATTTAATTACTTATAACATTATATGTTACAAACTAGCTTATAAAAGTTACTATTCACAAACTAAGGCACATAGAAGTGAAATTTTTGATTTCCCACTAATATGGCCACCCAAATGTGATACTATATAGTACACATGTTAATTAAAGAGTAATGATGGACATTTAGCCATTCAAAACTCATTTACAAAACAATTTTTCAAAAACGTGCTTTAAGACTCCTTAAAGCACATTTTGTGTTTTAACTTGTTTCCAAGCTTGGTTTTTTAGTAATTGATTTAATATGTTCATATAACATATAATTAAGGCATAGGTATGACCATTAGGCCTTATACACATTTATCCCAAGCTTAGAGCACATTTTTGCTCATATTGACTTTAAGGTAATACCTTATGTTTTGTTTGGTTTCATTGTCTACCAAAGTTTCCTAAGGACTTAATTAGCCTTATAAAATCATAATTAAATGTTATTAAGTCTTGGTAGGCTCTTTGGGTCCTAACCAAGTTCACTCATAGCTTAGAGCATGTTTTTGCTCGTACTGTGTCTTAGTGCTTTATTGCACTTTACTATCTTTTAAATTGTCCACAGATGTTTCTAAGGCACTTTTAGCCTTTACATACCATAGTTTGATATTAAACAACATACCAAGGTTTGGGGTATTTCAATCTACCCCCCTTAAAAGAACTTCGTCCTCGAAGTTCACATTTCCTCCTCGCATCATTGGATTAGAATACGGGAATTACTTATAGCCATTAAAACTTCCATTACCAACCACCCTTTACATCCAACCTCGGACTAATGGTCCGGGCAACATATCCACTTTACATAAAATATCATATTCACATGGTACCTCGGACTCATGGTCCGGGTACCTTCACCACACTTGCACCCATACAATATCCCTCAGACTTCTTAGGTCTGGGTGACATAACCACATTTAGACTCATAGGTCTATGTAACACAACCCATTTAGACTCATAGGTCTTGATAGCACACACTTTAGGAGATCAAAGTCAAATAACCCTTATCACCCATACCAAACAACATGTCATAGCATGTATATCAAACAGAAATACCTTTTCCATCTCTCCATGGGTTCGAATCCCACGTTGAGTACATATACATTGTGATCCCGCAGAACACGGTCGCGATGGACACTTTCTGGTCCCCGTTCCTTTGGGAGATCAAAACATTCACTTAATTTTCAACATATGTACTTCTCATGTCACCGGTCCGAAGACAAAGGCTCATACGTCCTCAGCTCGTGAGCAAGTACTACAAAAATATTCTTTACCGGGTTAAGTATAGGAAGATCTTTTATTCAAGATATTAATCGATTGTTTGAAAACACCAATTGAAAATTCTTTTTGAAAACACCATACAACTCCAAGTCCAGTTTATGCTCCTTGTATCTTTCTTAACATGGTTATTTGTAATCACTTATAGGGAGCTTCAAGAATCATCCAACACTGATGTGATCAGCATCGGTGTTGAACTATCTTTCCACCCCAATTTGTGTTCGGCTTCCCTTGATCTCATGATAATCAAGTTTCACCTCCCACTTCATTTTCAACCAACAATTAATTCAAGCATATCCCATTTTCTATCTTTGAATCCTTCTAGTCATAATCATGACATCTCCAAGGGATAGAACTCCGTCTATCAATCATCATCCAAATCCAACTTAATTCAAGTTACCTAGGGAATTTAATTCTCACTAGGTTCTATGTCGGTCTCGTACCCCTTCATAAATCACAACATTGTATATATATACATATACTTTTATCAAAATACTATACATGGTTTACATTTATGCACCATCGGGGTTTTAGATCCCCGGGAGTTTCTTTACTCCCTTCCACTTGTACTCTCACACACCACTGTTAACAAAATAAACACACTTCCCACAAATAAATGCGTATGTTTATATAACACACGCGCCAACCATCATAACAATTCATTTTGTGCTATGCACAACCCCGTTCACGTACACTTGTACGGTAAAACACACTAAGTGGTTTTGCGCTCTACCCCCCCTTAAAAGGGATTACGCCCACGTAATCAATCACTAAACCTTAGCTGAAAATGTTTTGCCGTCGTGGAGTGTTTTGACTTCCACGCGGTCTATTACACAATGGATTCTGATTAGAGGATCTTAACCATAATGGCGGTTTAGTCCCTAAACCAAGAATTCGCATTGGAGTTCTAACTCATAACCGGTTTCGGTCCTGGCCTGTGAGGCTTTTAGGCATTGATACCTAGCCATCCATTCATATTCACAATGTATACCCGGTTCCTGATGCATGGGCTCACTGGCCTCTGTTGCGCCATTCTGGTAATTATAGGGCTAGTTTGCCCCATTCGTTACTGTTAGTGTATTGTACAACTCCAATGTATTACCTTTATCGAGGTAACAATGGTTTCTCAACCGACGCATGGTATCTTTTACCCTGAGCGAATTCGGTGAGTTTCAAAACTTTCCATCCACTTCTCCAATAGCTTACAGCGTAAACTACTATATAATTCACAATGATTGACTTGCTTCTACCGACTTACTGTCGGTTGAGATTGAGCTACTACCTAGTGTGTAGTGCTCTCTCAGCTATTTACAATATTTGGGGTATATTCCATACCGATATTTGGCAGTTAGTGCTACTGTAGTCACTTACTGTTAATCATGTGTCCACATTTGGTTTTATACAAGTACTCTTTTATTGGTGCGGCCTTGCATTTTCTATGCATCGGCCATTATAACATTATTCCTCCACCATTACCATGCTTCGGATTCCTTGCTATCCCACTTGATCATTACTGCACAAGTGCAATACCAAAACACTCAGTCATACAGAGTGCAGAGGCGTAAACTCTTGACAGTAAATCTCTCATGCGATTGCGACAGGAATTTACACTGTGTCTTACTGAAATTCTTACCACATGATATTTGTCACCGGCTTACTGCTCGGTTCGTTTGTTATCATTTGCTGTTGTGCCTCCACTGGGTTTAACTCATAACTCTGCTCACTCCCCATTTTATCATCTAACCATCCTCATACAACGGTCGCTCATTGCGCACCGTGTCCTTACTCATTATATAGCATCAACTTATACTGTATCCGCTATTATATTAGCTTCCGCCATTGTACTGGGTTTATCTGGCCACTCATTTGGCTGATTTTTGAATATACTACTATTTTTCCCTTGAGCGTTGTTCGCTACACATTTAGCTTCACACACCTATGGTGATTGCTATCAACTTATCACACTTCCTGCGTACACAACTGGTACGAGCACTTCTTTTTTGTGTTATTTCATTCAAATCACCCTGGGGTAATAACAACGTGGTCCATCCTCCACATATCTCTTGAACTTGATTCACATATGTACCGCTTCTGCGGTCTCACAATATCGAGAGATATCCCCTCTTTGCAGTGGTTCGCTTACCACTTTACTCACTTATACAACATAAGCTTCTACAATCAATCGAATTTATATAACACATCTTTGTTTATGGCTTATAAGCCTTATTTGCCTTGAGCTGGGCTCATTGTAGGCTGTCCACACACATGTACTCCTCTGTATCATATTACATGTTTAGAGGTCGTAGTGGGCTCCATGACAAGGTCGTTGCATTCCGTTTCCTTTCATGGGATGCCCCTTAGGTTTGTCAGTCCGTCTCCTGACCACTTATGACTAAACTGGGTGTTAATTTCAACCCTTGTGTTTCTGTCATGCATTTCATTCAACAATTGTTTGCGAACACCCTTCAAGGATTGCTCCTGGGTGTTGTTAACATATGCCATTACATCTGGCTTGCACTCATGCGTACATTCCGTTAGCCACGCCTTTTGCGTTCTTAACCGGTTATTATCTTCTTCTGTGAAGATCAACGTTTCCTGATAGTGTAGGTACTCATTCTGGGAGTTTCATCAGTTCATTGCAATTAATGTGTCCACATTAGGCATCTGCCTTGCCCTGCTTTTCAGCTATCATGTTTATCCCTGGGGATCCTTAAGACTATGCTATGTCTTATTAACAGTTGTGCACTTCGCACTTCCTAACTCTTAAAATTTCCTTGAAGGAATTCACTAATTCCTTTAGTCCGTTTAACTTAACTGAGTTCCTTACTTCAAGCATCCTTGTATTTTCTAGCTCATGTTGGATTTATACTGCTGACCGTAGACGGAGTCGACTATTCCAGTGTTTCGCTCTACTGGTATACATATATGGGGTATCATATGATACATTACTACTTACCCAACTAACCATAAATAGGTCTGTCAGGCCACATGCTCTATCGGAGTGCGGTCGTCCACAACACAGTTGGTACACTTGTAGTGTCCGTCACAGTCTAGGTGAAGTATTCTGTTGTCAACTCTTATATTGTCCCGTGAAATATTCATTCCCTGCTTCCCGAACTTAATCGAGGGAAGTTTATCCATTGTTGTATCCTTGTCAATGCTCTTGGTTTCACTGGTTTGGTTTAAGAAGGTTGGAAAGAAGGTTGGTTTGAGAGAAAGTCTGGTTGAAAAGAAAAAAGTTTGTGAAAGTTAGGTTTGAAAGAAAAGTTCCATGGTTTCAAAACATCTTCTTACCTAGCTAAGTCTAGCTCTTGCTGATGGTTGTACTTCCAATTACAGAGGTTAGGCTAACAGGCCCTTCCACTGTTATGGCATTCACATTTAACTTTATTGACTTTTCCAAGTACTTCGTAGTGGTTATAATTTCCCGAACAGCCCTGTTATAGCAGCACTTGCTATGGCAAGTGCGCCATGCTAACTGGCTATCGGTTTAACACATACCGTTTGTGGTATTGTTTTTACCCATACTGTCGTCAGTGGCCTTATTGGCCCTCACTGATCTTACTGTCTTGATAATAACTCCTCAAGGTGGCTTCTCACTGTCTTTATATGATAATCATTAACTAGGGTGTTTCCCATTCTGGGAGACCCCTTTCTCATAGTATTGTACTCACTTTGTAGTCCGTTCCACGTATTTGGGCACTACATTGTAGTTCCCTTGTCTGTTGGTATACCGTTGGTGTATTATTCATCAATTGTGGTTCCGTAGACACTCGTCTCGGGTTTTATTAATCCATTTCTTGCCTGTTGCACGGTAGGTGCGTTGCAAGCTGGTTATTCTCGACTGCTCGGCATGTCGACCCAGGTTGCTGGAAATTCTATTCCTCTATACACAAAATCCTTCATTTGTCGCTATGGAATGCGGTTAACATTATTCAGATGGAGACCGTCTCCGGGATTCCCAGTTTTCGGGATCTACCGTATGACAGGTTCTCCGTACCCTAAGGGTATTTAATAACAGCCAGATCGGGTATCCCCGAGTAAGAGAGGACTTCCATCTCCCTGGCGTTGTTTCCCAAGTTATATAACAGGGATTGTGGAGGGTGGGATGGATATTGTAGGTTTCCAGTGGTCACTGGTAGTTCCTATCTAGCGTATCTCTCACGCTATCACTCAACCCTTAACCCAAAGTACTTAAATCCTAACTCGGTATTTCCTAAGCTCGGTAATTCAGTCATCAGAGCGATACTTCGCTCTGATACCACTTTTTGTAACACCCCATCCAACAACCAACACATAATAACAATCTGCAGCGGAAACTCAACTCATCACATTACTTATTCCAATGGTGTTACACGCTGTTAACCACCTACGTGGCTAACAAGGCTAATACATACACATTTGTATCGGTCTGATGGACTAGATTCCCGAGCAACTACACAATACATTCCTCATTCCACTTCAACATTTATTATATACATACATCCCACTGTACCGAGTATTTACAACTACTGCCGATAACAATTTCGGTCTTACTACGCCTATCATACTCATGCCATTTAAATGGCTACCCATGTATAACATCTGCCCCGTCCTACTCTCGAACGGCTTCCAGCTCCTTGTACCTGAAATAGAAAAGGAGAGAAAGGGTGGCCCCCAAGGGGCTCAGCACCTTTGCTGGTATGGTAATCCCGCAGCCACATGCTACCGGGCCACGCACAACTAATTGTCGTCTTAGCATGCAGTTGATTATATTTAAATCATGCATACAAGCCATAACCATACAACACATAACATTTCGCCTCAATGGGCTCAACCTATAACCAAAACATCCACACTTAACCAACCATCCAATGATTCCTTAAACCCTAGAGTGGCTCTCCTCTAACGGAGCTACTTCCTTAACGAACGACGTGTACCCATCAATCGGGTTATCCTTAAACGCCTCTTGTCGCAAACAGGGATTCATTTCCATGATCCACACATTCCATATCCTACACATAACTCATTCCACACATAACAAAACATAACAACCTTTCTTGTTTCGACATACACATGACAACATTGCATTCATTTAAAACCTCCAATATATATATACATATGTCATAGCATAGCAAGGGAATTTGCATAGCATTATAACATTACATCACACCATAAAATCGGTTCTCACAAGGAACCTTCCACCATAGTTAGTATACCATGTGAGCCTAGGGATTTTTGCCAATCCCATGTTAAGCTCGTTACCATCCTCGTTACCGTCCGGTTATATAGAACGGTTAACTTATACCCAAGGTGTGTCGGATATAGTAATCCCAAGCACACCGAAATAACATACGTATGCCCCTGTGGCCCGACGTGAGTCAGTAAAGCTTTGGATAAGCTAAGGGAAGGTAGAAACCAAATTGGAATACCACCTATACATACACCAAGAGAGCCGAACCGGATAAGATAACGACTCCCGTCCATCACACGCGTGGCCGGAACAACCGGCTCCTCACCCCCCATTAGTACATATACATAATAAGTAAGTAGTTAGGATCCATTATGGAGCCTACCACATCCACACCATACGGTATCATAACCGAGTTAAGCACACAAGGGAGGTTCACACACTTGCATACCACAACAATATCCAACAACTCACACATAGCCGTGGTTAGCACGTTCCCAAGGTTTGGGCCGTCAACTCCGAATACCGATCACTCATGTGTTCCTAGTTTTAGTTAGCTAAGGTTTAACACATATTTGAGGTTAAACGGCATCGGATACCAAATTCGCCACATAAATGAATTACTATAAACTCATTACATGTTTTAATCTACAAGGTGGCAAACACTCAAGAAAACATATTGGCATACAAGCCGGTGTAATCCGTTAGGACAAGGTTGCAAGAAAACCATACCTGTCACCGGGGTCCACTTTACCACGTCCACCTATGTTCCTCGAGCAAATTCTCGAACAACTGTTAACATCACATGTGTTTTCATTAACATCGGGGTTTGCTTGATTGTTTAATGTCAATGCTTAATTTTCCCCGTTAACTTAGTTAAATAACTTTACATTTTTAACACGTTTCACTCTCGCATCTTAATACAACCTTTAGCCCCACTTTATTGTCATTAAAACTCACCTAACATGTCCTTAACATCCTTATAACATCATTACCTACCAATCCCCATCATCACATGTCATTTCATAACCTTAAACCATGTTTTTGGTCCGACCGACCCACGTCCGACCCACATCTGGGTCGGTCCATTACAGACCCCTTTTACTTCCTTACAAACATGCCCGTCCGACCCACGTCCGACCCACCATTCTGGGTCGGTCCATGTGCGAACATTTTTCCACCTTTGAAACTTGACCGACCGACCCATGTCCGACCCACCCTTTTGGGTCGGACCATCACCGAACATTTTCCTAACATCTTTACAGAGGCTCGACCGACCCAAAAACTGGGTCGGCCCCTGGGTCGGTCGCCTCCTAAACTTACCCAAACTTGCCAATTCTTCACCAAACTTCTCCTAAGGCCTCTTAATGTGTTCTAACATCATTTGGCACTTCAAACACACCCTTAAGATATTCTTAAACACTCACAAAACTATTTTTCTAATTCCTTAAACCTTACTTATATCTCCACAAAATTCCTAACACTTACAATGTTTTCTCCTTATGATTTCTAGGTGGCATTTCACCTATAATGACCACAATACCAAGGTGTTTCCTCTACACCTTATCATCACCTTCAACTTCTTTTCTTACTAACTAAATCTCCTTTTCACAACTCCTTAAAACTCCTTACTCAAAACCTTACCTAAACATCATTTATTCTTTGAACACCAACATTACCTAAACCTTAAACAGACTCCTCCAAGTCTTAAATACATCTTAAGAACACCCATAGATTTCTAAAACTTCCAAGATAACACCTAAATCCTTGCATCACTCTTATCATTTTAATACATGTTTCCCTCTCAAATAAACATTCATTCACCTTTAACCCTTCCTAGTTCACCAAAACTCACTTACAACACTTAGAACTTCTTACACATTTTCCTAAATTTGGCCATAGCTTCTCTAGCATATACCCACATCCAACACTTAGGTTTTTACCTTAATTCATTCAGAATACATAAAATCCATCAAACACATTTTATACACAAACTTCACACATAAGCACTACATCACAATATAGTGCATAACTTAAATTGCTTGGCACTTAGGCCCTTAAATGCATGGCTCTTAGGCCCTTAAATGCATGAACCTTAAACACTGAATTTCCCACATATAATGCCTTTGACCTGCAAATACACCCAACATACATATTCCTTTAATAAACTCCTTGAGAGCATTTTACTAGCTCATTTACCATTTGCTCTTTAGGTAGTTTTAACAAGCATTATAAGCTTATTTCTCCTAAGGCATTAAACCACATTAAGATAGCTTGTTTACCTCTTTTCTCACAAATTCTTTCTTGTTCCTTACAAAACCGGTAGGGCATTTGGTTCCTTGCCAACAACTACACAATATATCAACATTGAAATGAGTATATAAGCTTTAAGCTTTATCTCATTGTAAACCCTAGTTACATATATTATCTTAAGGTATTAACATGATTGTTTTACCTTGGAATGGAAAGAGAGCTTGAATATATATCAAGAGAGGACCCCTCCTAGCCCTTGGAAGATTCAAATGAAGCTAAAACAAGACAAGAGAAGACACCATTACAAGGTGCATTTTCGGTATGACAAAACATGAAGGAAATGTCATTTTTCTTTGAGTTTCCTTACCTTGAAGCAAAGGAGAACAAGAATATGTGAAAAGGTGAGCTCAAGCTCCTCCCGGTGGTTTCTCTTGGCACGAAATGGAGGTTTTGAAGTTTTGAAAAGACAAGGTTGTAGAGCTTGGCTTAACTAAGAGAATGGTGGTGTTTGTTTTTGATTTGGTTAAGTGAGCTAGGTTTTACATGTGGTCAAAGATGGACTTCCATGGTTGTAGTAGCATTACCGAGAGAGAACAAGAAGAAGAGAGGAAGAAGGAGAATGGGACCGTGTGAAATGGAGGAAAGGAAGGGAGAATGAAGATAGAACACTTTGAAGATATTTAAGTCTTAAAGCAAATAGTACTATGAGTCACATTTATTTACTTATCAAGTTAACATACTTGGTGACTCCTCACTACAAAAACCGGCCACCCTTATGCCTAGGAGGGTGTTTTGGTCTTTGTTGACCAATTTAATTACTTATAACATTATATGTTACAAACTAGCTTATAAAAGTTACTATTCACAAACTAAGGCACATAGAAGTGAAATTTTTGATTTCCCACTAATATGGCCACCCAAATGTGATACTATATAGTACACATGTTAATTAAAGAGTAATGATGGACATTTAGCCATTCAAAACTCATTTACAAAACAATTTTTCAAAAACGTGCTTTAAGACTCCTTAAAGCACATTTTGTGTTTTAACTTGTTTCCAAGCTTGGTTTTCTTTAGTAATTGATTTAATATGTTCATTAACATATAATTAAGGCATAGGTATGACCATTAGGCCTTATACACATTTATCCCAAGCTTAGAGCACATTTTTGCTCATATTGACTTTAAGGTAATACCTTATGTTTTGTTTGGTTTCATTGTCTACCAAAGTTTCCTAAGGACTTAATTAGCCTTATAAAATCATAATTAAATGTTATTAAGTCTTGGTAGGCTCTTTGGGTCCTAACCAAGTTCACTCATAGCTTAGAGCATGTTTTTGCTCGTACTGTGTCTTAGTGCTTTATTGCACTTTACTATCTTTTAAATTGTCCACAGATGTTTCTAAGGCACTTTTTAGCCTTTACATACCATATTTTGATATTTAAACAACATACCAAGGTTTGGGGTATTTCATTATGTAATAAGATAATATATTCTGAAAAATCCCCATACCTTATATTCAAATGATATATTAATGTTTTCAATGTTGTAAAGTAGATCAATATGATCTCTTATATAACCTAGTTCCATCCAACTAAAGGTTTTAAGTATCTAATTCCTATTTACACCCCTTTCATAAGTTCTAACTACTTAATACATCACTTAATTATAAACTCACATCTTGAATATTGGTAATAAATGTATTTTATATGGCTTATCTAGTTCTAAGAAACTTAAGGATAACTATTTAGATAAATTTCCAAATCGTAGTTTAATATAGATTATATCATAATCCTTTTAATGATTTCTTTTCTTAAAACATTACATTATATTTCAATACCATAAATGTTAAGAGATGATTTAATCTAGACTTACTAATCCCTTCACATTTAGATGTAAAAGTATTACATTTATGTATTATTAACTATTGAATAAGATCTATTTGTGTAACATTTTATGTAATCTAATTACAAATATTCCTAAATTTTAACTTATTAATTTCTTAACCCAATTATAGATTTATATTGCGATCATTGACTAAATATATACATGTATTTTAATACTGTTTATATAAATCTTAGAAATTCAAAGGTAACTCAAAACTCAATTTCATAACCATAAATTAATACCACCTCATATAATATTCTTTTATTAGTATCATGTAGAGGTTTAGTTTAACTCATTAACCAACTACACCATTATATGAATTTCTTGTCTAACAGATACGTCTAATTTTATTTTAATTACTTACTCTTAGCCATGGGATTATGTAACACCCCTACTAACCACTTAACAATAACTGAATTCGCAGCGGAAAAATAACTAAACAATAACTAAACGATTCGGTGCTACAGCGCCGTTAACCACCCACGTGGTTAACAAGGCAGAATAATTACAAGTGTACCGGTCTGATGACCAGACTCCGAGCATTAGGTACTAACTTCAACCATATATACATAACCAACATACCGAGTATTTAATACAAGCCGTCACTGAAAACTGTACACGACCATCACTGTCATACAAACGGTACCAAAATATAACGCCTCGGGAGCACAGGCGCATCCCGGGCTTAACATCCAAAATAACCAAAAGTAGTCCTGCAGCCTAGAATCTATAGCCATTCTGCTTCCTCGATCCTCATCCTGCAGTAAAAATATGGAGCACCCAAGGGGGTCAGCAACCCTTGGCTGGTATGGTTAACGCGCAGCCCATCGGCTACTGGGATACGCGCAACTAATTGTCATGATGACATGGCATTCATTTTAACACATAACATATACATATGGCATAGCAACAATATTGCATAGCACAACATCATATACATAGTGATTACAATTTCCACAATAACAAACCAAGAAGGTTTAACAACATAAGAAGCCTAGAGAATGGTTCACCCTCATGTTAAGCTTGTTACACACACTCATTACCGTTCTGTTAGTCGAACGGGTAACTTAAGTCACAAATGGATCGGATATTGTGACCCGAACACACCACACAAACACATGTTCCCACAAAACTGATCATAAGTCAGAATAGGTAAGCTTTGGAGGAAGCTAGCGGGAGATCGAACGCCAAATAAAGGAGAACAATCTTAACATCATAAGAGTCGAATCTGATACAGATATCTACTCTTAAACTTACATGCATGACCGGACAACCGGATTCCTCACTCCCCAGTTAGCACTTGTTAGAATTTCTACAGTGGAACTTAACCAACAATTCACAAGCAAGTGGTAAGTCATGTTAGACACACACATGGGAAATGAGTCACGTCATAACATCACATTAGTATAACAACTGTAAACTCATTACATGAATTAAGTCTTACAAGGTTGTAAACACACAGAAAAACAAACAACACACAAGCCGGTGTAAACCGGCAGGCAACAGACTGCAAGAAAACCATACCTCGGTCCTTGCTTCAATTGATTTTCACCGTAGGCCACTCCTATACATAATTAAGAATGTCGGTTAATTAACTTACTTAACTTCAAATTTACTAAGTGTTTAACATGTTTATATGACATGTTTTAATGCCCAAACTTATCCTTGATTACCTACATTATACCCCCTAGGGTTAACTAATTAAGCCATACTTTGTTGAGTTTTTTTTACAGTTTAGGTCCGACCGACCTTACACAAGGTCGGTCCATTCCAGAACACATTACCGTCAGAAATTTCTACTCCGACCGACCTTGCAAGTTCGGTCACAAGTTCGGTCTATTCCCGAAAGTTTCTTTCCTTTGGAAATTCAGGCCCGGCCGATCTTGGCAAGTCCGATCGCAAGATCGGTCGATTCCCGAGACTCACTTACGTACAAAAATGTAGGCATGACCGATCTTGTAAGTCCGGTCCCAAGGTCGGTCTATTCTAGAGACTCAAACCGTACTAAAAATCCATGCCCGACCGACCTTGCAAGTCCGGTCCCCAAGGTCGGTCCATGCCAGAAACCATTTCTCGCAGGGTAAACTGGGCTCGACCGATCTTGGCAAGTCCGGTCGCTAAGATCGGTCTGCTCCAGACCCTTGTTTTTAATTGCCCATTTAACTCCAAACTTCACCTCATATATCCTAGTATGTTCTAACCTTATGTGGGCACTTCAAACACACCTTAAGACATCCATTAAACTCCTTAAATCATTCACCAAAATCCTCCTCAAGCATTACACAAATTCTTATAAAAAGGTTTACACTTGTAATGTTTTCCACTAAGTTTCTATGTGGTGTTTCATACCTATAACTTCCACTATTCCCAAATGTTTTCTCACCACTACAACATCATCTCCCAAGCATCTTTTCTTCCTAACCAACTCCTTGAATATCTCTACAAGTTTATAGCTCCTCCATGCAACAAATCACTTCTTCTTATTCACCAACATTGCCCAAGTCCTAAACACAATCTCTCCATGATCTTGAAGTATCCCAAAACACTCATTTGCATTCTAAATCCTCTAAAATAATGCTTAAGTCCTTTTTACACCTTAGAATACCTTAATGCATGCTTCTTTCACTAGTAAAACACTTCATCATTCTAAACACTTCCTTACTCCCCAAAACTCATTTTAAACACCTAAAACCTCTTATACATTATCTAAATTTCGACATGGGTCCTCCTAGAACATTACCAAGCCAAAACAAATTGTTTTCACCATTAAACATCCAAGAACACTAAAATCCATCAAGAACATTCTTGTACACAAAACTTCACTCATTTAACACTACATCACAATATAGTGCATAATTTAAATTGCTTGGCACTTAGGCCCTTAAATAACATGGCTCTTAGGCCCTTAAGATGCATAAACCTTAAACACTGAATTTCCACAATATATTTGCCTTTGACCTGCAAATACACTCAACAACACATATGCCCTTTTACTAGTCTCCTTGAGAACATTTTACTAAGTCATTTACCATGGGCTCCTTAGATCATTTTAATAAGCAATATAAGCTCATTTCTCCTAAGACATTATAAGCTACATTAGGTTAGCATATTTACCTCTTTTTCTCACAACTTCTTTCTTGTTTCCTTGTTTAAAAATCGGTAAGGGTGTTTGATTTCTTGTCAACTTCTAAACAATATACAATAATGAAATGAGTATACAAGCTTTATACTTTATCTCATTGTAAACCCTAGATACATATATTGTCTTAGAGCATTTAAATGATTGTTTTACCTTGGATATGAAAGAGAGTTTGGTTATGTAGCAAGAGAGGACTCCACCAAGCCCTTGGAAGATTCAAATGAAGCTAAAGCAAGCAAGGTAAAGGGCACCATTAATGGTGATTTTCGGACAACACTAAAACATGAAGGAAATGTTATTTTTCTTTGAGTTTCCTTACCTAGAAGCAAAGGAGAACAACAATATGTGAAAAAATGAGCTCAAGCTCCTCCCATGGGGATTCCTCTTGGCACCGAAATGGAGCTCTTGGAATTTCTAGAAGATAGGAATGAAGAGCTTGGCAAGGCAAAGAGAATGGTGGTCTTTGTTTTTGATTTGGCAAAGTGAGCTAGGAGTTACAAGAGGTTGAAGATGATATATGGTGGTGGTACTATTGCAAAACCGTGAATGGAGAGCAAGAAGGAGATAGAAGAGAGGTTGAAGGCGTGGGAAATGAAGAGGGAAAGAAGAGAATGAAGATAAGTAACTAGTTTTGATATTTAAAGTAAAAGTAATAGTGATTTGCTTTATTAATTTTACTTACTTGATAACTAACAAGGGGGGATGACTCACCCTTATAAAACCGGCCCCCATAATATACTAAGGGGTATTTTAGTCTTTGTTGACCAATTGTCACACTTATATTGACATATGTTATAAACTTGGTTATTTTGGTTACTATTCACTAAAACAAAGCACATAGTTGTGAAATTTTTGATTTCCCATTGATTTAGACTTCCTAATGTGATACTAAGTAGTACACATGTTAATTAAAGAGTAATGATGGACATTTAGCCATTCAAAAAACATTTACAAGACAATTTTTCAAAAATGTGCTTTAAGACTCCTTAAAGCACATTTTGTGTTTTAACTTGTTTTCAAGCTTGGTTTCTTTGGTATTTGGTTTATTATATTCACTAACACCTAAATGAAGTCTTGATAAGCTTATTAGGTCTTAATCAAGCTTATCCCAAGCTTAGAGCACATTTTAGCCTTTATTGACCTTAAGGTATTTATTTGTGTTTTCTATGGTTTAAATTGTTTACAAATGTTTCTAAGACTCTTTGTAGTCTTAATATACCATATTTAAATGTTTAAACAACATACTAAGGTTTGGGGTATTTCAATCTACCCCCCTTAAAAGAACTTTGTCCCCAAAGTTCATACTTCCATATATCCTAAATATTAGAACACGGGAACACATATAAATAATACTTCCGTAACAACATTGACAACATACTTACATAACATCGGTGAAATACCCCAAATCTAATTAACATTATAAAACCATTATTTAATGGAAAATATCCAAATAAAATAACTTCACGTACGCATGCAAACCCATGCATGAGAACGTTACGTAAAAATAGTCGTTTCTCCATAAACGCCAAAACACCTTAGAAACATATGGTCAAGCATGACCTTGTATGACCTTCTAAAACTTAAACCAAATGGTCACACACTCATTATATGATTATATAAACATATTCTCTAGGCTATATTCAGTCAAAAACGCAAAATGCTCGGGAGTGCTCACGCACGCCCCTTAAAGCACGAAAAGAGCGGAGGAGTGCCGAGGGCACAAACTCCCATAAAATTAATTCCTAGAGTTCCTAACATCATTATTAACCATTCTAAAGAGAAGCCACGAAGTGGTTTCTCAAAATTCAACAAAAACCTCAGGAGTATTTCTTAGCGCTCCTTTTTGCCCGGGAGTGTCCCGATGGCCCGTAAATTATGTTGTGGGTTGATGTAACCCCATATAACTTAATGTAATGTCTTAATATATCATTATTTACTATAATAAGTGTTTATAAACACTTGTAACTCATAAAAATAATTTATTTCCCAAAATTTCCTTAGAGCACAAAAACACACCTTCGGGTGTCACGAAAACGCGTTTTACGCAATTGCCTTGTAGTTTTTGACATACCACGAATTAAGAATCTTAAATAGGGTTAAAATGACCTTCTAAATCAGTTGGAGGAGTTCAAACCAGGTGCTCTATAGGGCCGATTTTATGTGCAAAAACTAGTATAAAATTTGCATTCAAAGTTTATAAAAGGCATAGAACATGGTGACTCACCTTCCCATGTGTTATAATACTTAATAGCAAAGAAATATAAGTCTCATATGAGCTCCATGCTGTCGAAATTATGAAGGGAAACAAGACCATGTGTGCTAGACAAAAACAAAATGAAAAAGGCAAAAAGTAGATCTAGATTCCACCTTTTGATTTCTTTTTTCCATGTGACCTTCCTTTGCTCTTCCTTAGCTCTTCTTGGCCGGTTGATAAGCTCCATTCAGGCCTTGAAATCGTCCACCTACAAGGAAGAAGAAGACAAGTTACAAACATTGAAAAATCAAAGGAATAAAGCATTACTTTTCTTACCTTGTCATTTAGCTCACATTATTTTGCTCCACCTTGCCTTGTCTTGCATTATGGCCGAAAATGTGCTGGTAACATGGGCATTTATTGAGCCAATAACCCATGGAATAAACTAAAGAAAAGAATGGTCAAATGACATTAAAAATTAACAAAACAAAACAAACCCAATTACCTTATACAATACGTGTGCACTCATTCTTTCCCTTGCACACATCAATTCCGAATTGGTAAGTTCCTAACCCTCTCTTCTAGCTTCATCTTCTTCCTTTGAAGCTCTTAAGTCCATTAATGGAGTTTTAACTTCTATCTTCATTTTTAAGGTAATTTCCTAGCATTTCTTATCAAGCCTTGAAGCAAAACTCTTCCTAGCACACCATAGCATTTCGGCATCAAATATTGTTCCAAGGAGGTTGTCCAAACCACATTAAACCAAGGAGCATCTCAAGGTTATCTTAAAGTAGTTTTCAAGCTTGAAAATCCTTAAAGCACATTTTATTGTGTAACCGATTTCTATCTCTTCTAAGGCTCTTTTCTTCTTCATTTTCATGAAGTAAAACTTGTTCTTCATCCACCTTAAGTGAGCCGAAATTATAAGGAGAAAAGCTTAAGGTAAATTCTTGGAAAACTACTTACAAATCTACTTAAATCTTTATTGAAGATCTACTCCTAAACTACTTCACCACTTGCATATAACCGAAGTGGAGCATCAAAATTTCATTGGAGAAAGCTTGGAGATTCAAAAGAGTTCAAGCACTTAACCACCTTTGTTAAGAAGTAAGTTTACTAAGTAAATCTTTATGTTATAAGCTTTGTTAAGCCGCTAAAAATTATACAAAAATTATGTACATCTCCTAGGTTAATTAAAACCGAAACTATATGGTATTATATGCCAAAAATATAATCTATAACATATATGGAAAATATTTACCTTAAGACACATTTTTGTGTCACAAAATTTATTTATGTTACATATAAATTCAAGCCGAAATGTCAAGGCAAAAATACTTTATTTTGAGCTAAGAATCAATATGACATTACAATAATTTTTACATGAGTTATATGACTCATATGAATTTATGTATATTTATTATGACATATAAATCCACTTTTATATACTATATGGTAGCTATTTAATTATGGCCGAATTGTCTAAGTGGAAAATAGATTTTTATGAGCTACTTATGTATATAAACTTATACTATAAAGTTTGGTGAGTTAAAAATATTTTATTAGAGCTTAAATGGCTAATTAATTAAGTTATGTGGCTTAAATGTAATTTTACAAAGTTTGGTGAGTTTAATGTGAAAACCGAGAGTTAAGGGTCTGTTTGGTGTAATTATAATATAATATAAGGTTAGGAATTAAGTTTATGAATTTTAGATAATTTAAACAAGTGTTAAAGTAACATTTTATAAAATTTTGGGCTATTATGTAATTTATAAAAGTTGTTATGAAAGTTTGGAACTTATTAGTGGGCGAATTCATAATTAAGAGATTTATTAGGTTCACCTTCGAAATTTTGAGGAATTAAATATTTAGACTATAGTTTATAAGTTATTAAGAAACTATTATAAAGTTTTGGGATAAAAATGTAATCAAGGAAAAATAAATGACAAAGCCGAATTACTTTGGGGTTAGTTTGGTAATTTAAGAATTTATATATATATATTATCGGCATTTATGGAGAATTAAAATTAAAACTATAGTTTATAAGGCATTATGTAAAGATTATAAGATTTTGTGGCTAAATTACAATTATAAGAATATATATATAGGCCGAGAATTGGAGGGGCTAAGTTGTAATTTTCAAGAGTTACAATATTTAAAAGTATATGCCAAAATATTAATGGTAGTTTTGTGATTTAATTAAATAAGGAATTAAAACTATGTTATATAAAGAGATTAGAATTTAAATGTAAAGTTTATGAATTAATGTGGTTGTTTTGTAAATAACCGAAATATAAGGGTAATAATTTAGATTTAAATAATATAGGTCCCATGTGGATTTTTGGAGGAATTAGGAAAGAATTTTGATTAAAGGAATTATGAAGATGAAACTATGACTTATATAGTTATAAGGAAATTAAAGGTAACCAATAATTATAATTTATGGTTAAAGGAGGAATAATAAAAATATAAGGATATTATGTCCATGTATGCATAGAAATATAGTTAAGAAATTATAAGTTGTTATGTCACCTAGACAATCAAAATAAACAACAAATATAGTACATGAATAAATAAATACTTACATGTACATTAAAGGATTTATAAATAAATCAAAGGAATAACAAATAAGTTGTACATGAAATCATGAGGTAATTTAAAGAAATAAACCTCACATGAAATAACAAATACGAAATTTGTTGAATGATCAAATAAAATTATTATATAAGGGTAACATAAATTAACCCTCTCAGTTAATCCTATTCTAGGACTTTGTTTGACCAGACGTTGACCGGGAATTAAACAAGTACAGTCTACGGTGAACGGTATGGGATTCTTGCAACCTGTTTTCTACCGGATTACCCGGCTTGTGTGCTATCTGTTGTTTGAATTACGACCAGATAATTTAATGTAAAATGTTGTTTTCTCTTGAGCACTGTCGTGTTATTTTATATGCGTGAATGTTACTAACTACGACTGTATGTCCCACGCATACAACACTACATACCAGTGGATTAAATACCTGCGCTTTATTGTACCGAGAACTTGTTCACAAGTCTCTCACTAACTTCACTTCATAACAAACGTCATTATCCTAAACGTGATAATTGACAATACACATTGTGTTCTTGTTTAACGTCCTCTATGACACCTAACAATTCTATACTACGAGAACGAGGAGCCCAGTTGGATCTGGCCATGCATGCTACAGGAGTTGTACCTGTCTCAGGTCGTCTCCTATTCAGTTATACGTCGCGACGGAACATTTCAGTGGAGAGGAAGACTTTATTCCTCTCGAGGGTTCAATTCCCAACAGTTCAGTGGAGAGGGACTTCATTCCTCTCGAGGGTTCGATTCCCACATTTCTCAGTACAGGAGTTAACTACGTTTTCTTCTGAGGGACTAATTTCCCAACCTTTCAATTTAACAGGTCACTATACCTTCACTATTTGAGGTATTCATTTATACTGTCAGTCCCATTGTGTGGACCCGACTATCATTAAAGGATTACAGTTCATCTAACTTGACCTTCTGCAGTCTTGTTCTATGTGACATTATTGTCCCTGTATGGATACTTGTTATTATCATACTATGCTTGTTTACAGCTTTATAAAAATGAACTGCATGTATTCGACAAAGTAGTTGGTGTGGCCCGGTAGACGATGGGCTGCACGTTTTCCATACCAGCATTGTTTGCTGAGCCCCTTTGGGGGCACCCCCATTTTTCAGGTACCTGAAGTTGAGAAGATTACCACACCGAGTGTAGGTGGGGTAGATTCAAGCTATGGGAGCCTTCTTCTAGATATTTGTTTTTACTTAAGTATTTTACATTTGAGTTTGATTCCTAGTATCTCGGATTGTATTCGTATTCAGACCGTGACTTTTGGAGATTGTATTTGGAGTTAGCCTTGTTGGTCACAAGGGTGGCCAACGGCATTGTAATACCGCCCGGTTGTTGTATTTATTTCCGCTGCAGTTGTATTTTATTTGGGAGTGATCGCCGTTCAGGTTATTGGATTTCGGGTTGGGGTGTTACAAAAAGTGGTATCAGAGCGTAGTTACGCTCTGGATACAAGGATACACCGAGATTAGGATTTCTAAAGCCTTAGGTTACGGGTTGAGAGATAGTATTGAAAGGAGTTTAAGTTAGTTTACTTAGACTACTATCCAAGACCAAGATTGTGACCACAGTATCTAATATACCTCAACATCCTGCAGATGTCAGGAAGAGGAGGACGCCGTGGACAGGCCGATGAGGAGCCAACCGTCAGGCTGGCAGACATTGCTACTTTAATTGCTCAGGCATTTGCACAGGCGGGGGTTGCACAGCAGCAGCAGCTACCTCCACCACCACCGCCCAGAGAGAGGGATTGGGTGAAGAGTTTGGCTGATCTGAGGCCAACTGCATTCAAGGGACAGACTGACCCTGCTCACTTGGAGACATACATCATGGAGATGGAGACAGCGTTCGAGACACTTGCAGTCCCAGCTAGGGAAAAAGTAAGGCTTGCTGCCTTTTACCTGAAGGATGCAGCGAGAGATTGGTGGAATATGGTGAAGGCCGACCACCTGGATGACCCAGCTTTTACTTGGGGACACTACACTGCACTACTGAGGGGCAAATACTACCCGGCCCACACCAGGATGGTGAAGACTAGGGAGTTTGACGCCCTGGAGCAGACGGGAAAAATGACCGTGGATGAGTATTATGCAAAGTTTACTTCACTACTCCGACTACTACCCGGAATAGGATACTCGGACCAGGTTTTGGTCGACCGGTTCTACGGGGGACTGAGCCCTCGACTCCAGTTTGGGATGGGACCAATCATCCCCACCAGCTTACAGGTAAAACAGGAGAGACATACCAGTTGGAATTTTTTTACCCACTATACCCTGTCATGGGAAATTTAGAGACTGATACCTTAAGATTTCAGGAATGTTACCATGCTGCCTCCATTGTGGAGATTACATGCAAGAGAAGGGATGCTTTAAGCTCCCAAAAGAGAAAGGACGGACCTGGCAGTGAGGATGCCAAGCAGGGAAACTCCAACAGAAGGAATAAACCCTTTCAAAAAGGCCAGGGGTCCTATCAAGGGAAGGGGAACCAGAATACTGGGAACCCCCAGTCAGGGACCCACGGAGCAGCAAACTCACAGAAAACCTACCCATCTAAGGGTAGGCACTCTAACCAAGCAGTTAAATTTGAAACTTTTGTGATTACTTCAGTACCGTTGGAATGTATAATTGACCTTGATTGTATTAGGTTCTGGACATGGCTCAAACACGGGCCAGAGGTATGTCCGCCGCTTCAACTGTAGACAGTGTGGAAAGGATCACCCCGGCGTAGACTGCCAAGGGGAGAAAGTCCAGTGCCGCCACTGTCAGATATGGGGACACCGAGCCTTCGAGTGCATTAAGAACCCGGAGAGCAGGAACTACCGCCCGGGAGCAAAGGCAAACACCGGCCCTAAGAATGGAGCTAGCGATACTCGCCCTCCACCAACAAACCAGGCTCAGGGAATAAGGGCAAAGGCCCAGCATCGGGACCCGCCCTGCATGTCATGGACCGCTCAGATGAGGCTGGTCCTTCTACCAACCCAGGTACTTCTAAACCCATGTGAACCTAATATTGAGCAATGGATGTGAATGAGTGCTTGCATGCCTTGATTGCCTAGTTGCATAGGAAAGAACTAATAAGACTCACTAGTAGAATTTTAAACACGTAGGAAGCTATAAGATATGCTTTCCTATCCCCTCACCGCCCTCCCTGGAAGAAAACATTATCAAAGTACAAGAACCAGGGAACAAACAATGTAAGGTTATCCAACCAGGTTTGATATTACTCAAAGGATACCTAACACCGGAGACACAAATTGCAATCATCAGAAGATGTCAAGAATTGGGAGCAGGACCAGGAGGGTTCTACACTCCAGAATTTCCAGGAGGATCAAAGATGAAGCTGAAAATGATGTGCTTAGGAAAGGATTGGAATCCTTACTCAAAGACCTACCAGGATACAAGAAATGGAGATGGAGCACAAGTACCAAAAATCCCAGAAGAATTTTTACAAATTGTGGAACAAGCAGTTAATACAGCTCAACAGCTAGAAGAAGATCCAGTTCCCAATCTAAGGGCTGATCTATGTATCATCAACTTCTATGAAGAAGGAGGCCGCTTAGGGCTACATCAAGACAAGGATGAAACACAAGGGTCCCTCGATCAGGGGATACCAGTATTGTCTTTGTCAATTGGAGATGACGCAGAGTTCCTTTATGGCGAGCAGAAGCGTGTGGACCTTGCAAAGAAAATCATATTGAATTCAGGAGATGTTTTAATAATGGGTGGAAAGTCAAGGTTGCTATACCATGGAATTAAAAGGATTAAATTAAACACAGCACCTTCGACAGTGATAAACACCACTCACATGAAACCAGGAAGATTAAGTTTGACTTTTAGAAAGTACTAGTGTTGTAATTGTTTTTGGACATCTGAAAGGAGATCATCTCATCAATGAAGCATTATTGTTATGAAAGTGAATGTCTTTAGACCCCATCATATACAAAGTACTTACCCAGATTCTGTTGTTAGGTTGTGCTAAGGAGACGGAAGGTGCCTTAAGTATTCTTACTGAGGAGGAGGCCAGCAAGGGCGGCGCGATCCTCACTGGTACCTTTCCTGTTAATGGAGTGGATGCATTAGTACTGTTCGACTCCGGAGCCTCACATACTTTCGTTTCGCCTTCGCTTGCGGGGAAGTTGGGGCTAGACGCTGTAGAGTTACCTGATTTTAAGGTGGCACTCCCGTCTAAGGAGAAGATCAGTTGCACTCGTCTTTATAGAGGAGCCACTATCCGTATTAAGGAGGAGGAATTTCCCATTGACCTTATTGAGTTCAGAGGTCTAGGATTCGACGTTATAGCCGGGATGGACTGGTTGGGGCGGCACAGAGGCCGCATTCTTTGTGCAGAGCGCAGACTGTTACTTAAGAGCCCATCAGGAGTGACAGTATCTACCGCCAGAGCCCTAGAGCACCATCAATAAAAGTGATATCTGCTATGTCCATGTACAAACACGTCAGGAAGCAGAAGGAAGTATACTTATGCTATGTTCAGGATGTAGAGCACGACCCTGATTTTGATCCAGTATGCCAGTGGTGTCAGAATTTCCAGATATTTTTCCAAAGGAACTTCCAGGCTTACCGCCACCCAGAGAGGTAGAGTTCTCCATTGAATTACTACCAGGTACCGGTCCCATAGCTAAGGCACCGTACCGTATGGCACCAGCAGAGATGGCTGAGTTGAAGGAACAGTTGAAGGATTTGTTGGACAAGGGATACATACGACCTAGCGTATCTCCTTGGGGAGCACCAGTTCTTTTTGTGAAGAAGAAGGATGGAAGCCTTCGGTTATGTATCGATTACAGAGAGCTTAATGCAGTGTCAGTGAAGAACAAATATCCACTACCACGAATTGACGATTTGTTTGATCAGTTAGAGGAGCAAAGGTGTTTTCGAAGATCGATTTGAGATCAGGATACCATCAGATACCTATCAGGGAGCAAGACATAGAAAACAGCGTTCAGAACACGATACGGCCACTATGAGTTTACAGTTATGCCTTTTGGCTTGTCAAATGCACCAGCAGTCTTCATGGATTTAATGAACAGATTATTCAGAGAGCAGCTGGATAAGACCGTGGTTGTATTCATCGATGACATCCTAATTTATTCAAAGTCTAAGGAAGCATGAGAGTCACCTCCGACATGTACTTGAGATCTTAAGGGAGAACCAGCTTTATGCTAAGTTCTCCAAATGTGAGTTTTGGTTAGACAGAGTTTCCTTTCTAGGACATGATATCTCCGACGCTGGGATCGCAGTGGATCCAGCAAAAATAGAAGCAGTTCGCACCTGGCCTAGGCCAAAGACAGTGACTGATATCAGGAGTTTCCTTGGGTTAGCAGGTTACTACAGGAGGTTTGTCAGAGACTTCTCCAAAATAGCAAAACCTATGACCAGTTTAATGAAGAAGGACGCACCATTCACATGGACTACAGAATGTGAGACCTCATTCAGTATTTGAAGAATGCTTTGACATCAGCACCAGTTTTGACTATACCTGAAGGCACAGAGGGTTATGAAGTTTACTGTGATGCATCAGGCAGGGGATTAGGGTGTGTACTCATGCAGAATGGGAAGGTAGTCGCCTACGCTTCCCGACAGTTGAAGAAACATGAGGAAAACTATCCCACACATGACTTGGAGCTTGGAGCAATTGTTTTTGCATTGAAGATCTGGCGCCACTACCTGTATGGTGTCCAGATGACCGTATACTCGGATCATAAAGTTTGAAATATGTATTCACCCAGAAGGAGTTAAACATGAGACAAAAAAGATGGGTTGAATTTCTCAAGGATTATGACATTGATTTGCAGTACAAAGAAGGAAAAGCTAATGTAGTAGCAGACGCATTGAGTCGACGAGCACATTCCTTAAATGCCATTGTGGCTAGCTCGAGTCTTATAGACGACATACGTAGCGCACAGCAGAATGATCAGCGAATGATGGAGATCAGTCAGAAGTTGTCTGACGGTACATTTGAAGGTGGGAAGTATGAGTTTCAGTTACATGATGATGGACTGATCAGATTAAGGGGCAGATTATGTATTCCCAGAGACAGCACTGATATAAAAGAGCATATTCTTCGAGAGTCCCACACTTCTGCCACATCTGTCCATCCAGGAGCTTCTAAGATGTACAAAGATCTAAAGAGGTATTTCTGGTGGAGTGGTATGAAGGGCGACGTGACAGAATATGTGATTCGATGTCTCACTTGTCAGAAAGTGAAATTCGAACATAGACGACCAGGAGGTATGGTACAGTCTATGCCAGTTCCTGAGTGGAAGTTTTATGATATCTCTATGGACTTCGTGGTGGGACTACCACCTACGAGAGGAGGACTAATATGATTTGGGTTGTTGTTGATCGACTGACTAAGGTTGCTAGGTTTATTCCGATGAAAGACACTTGGAAAGTGCCAAAGTTGGCAGAACTATTTGAGAAGAGATTATCAGACATCATGGAGTACCAAAGACTATTGTTTCAGATCGAGATACTAGATTTCTCTCACGATATTGGCGAGCTACTCGCGAAGCACTTGGCACTGAATTGAAGCTTAGCACAGCATTTCATCCTCAGACAGATGGTCAGTCAGAGAGGACTATTCAGACCTTAGAGGACATGCTACGAGCATGTGCCTTGGATTTCCAGGGCAGCTGGATAGATAGATTACATCTCATCGAGTTTGCATACAATAACAGCTATCACGCCTCTATACAGATGTCACCTTTTCAAGCCTTATATGGCAGACCATGTCGCACACCATTGTGCTGGGACGAGTCTAGTGAGACCGTCATCATTGGGCCTGAGTACTTGAGCAAGTCAGGCAGAAGTACAACAAATCAGAAATAACATGAAAGCAGCACAAGACAGACAAAATCATATGCTGATGAGAGGCGACGAGACCTTGAGTTCGCGGTTGGCGACCAGGTATTTCTACGAGTATCACCCATGAAGGGTGTATTCAGATTTGGACAGAAGGGCAAGCTAAGCCCGAAATTTGTAGGACCCTACGCTATCACAGAGCGGGTGGGCCTTGTGGCTATCGACTTGATTTGCCAGCAGAGTTGGGCAAAGTACACAATGTTTTTCACGTGTCTCAGCTTAAGAAATACATGCCTCATCCTTCTCATGTTCTACAACCAGAGACACTCTCATTAGAACCAACAATGCGGTATGTGGAAACACCGCAACGAATCTTAGATAGAAAGACACGAGATACTCGAAACAAGTCTGTGAGCCTCGTAAAGGTTCTTTGGTCGAACCACGATGTGAAGAGGCCACATGGGAACTAGAAGCTGATATGCGAGCGAAGTTTCCCTCATTATTTACCGACTAGACACTTTAGTCTAGGGTACGGGGGCGTACCCCTCTTTTTTGGGGGGGTAGAGCCTTTTTCGTTTGTGAGTTTATTATGCATTTTGTTGCACTTTGTGCATTTCTATGACACTTGTCTTGTATGTGTTCTTGTGTAACACTGTATTTGAATGTACTTTGTACTTCTACTTGCTGATGTGTACTTCGTTACACTACAATGGAAAGTTATGTGCACTACGTGCACTATTTGAAATGAAATGTGATTGTGTTTACTACACTACATTGTAGGTATATATGACCTTCCAAAGTATTCCTGTTGTGTTTGATGTACACTATGAACTTAGGAATAGAGACTTGGGACTTGATCCCTAAAAACTAGATTGAGTTGTGGATGCTTAGTGGAACTTGATTCCCCACAACCTTATAAATTTAGATATGAGACTTCGGGGCGAAGTCCTTTTTAAGGGGGGTAGATTGAAATACCCCAAATCTAATTAACATTATAAAACCATTATTTAATGGAAAATAATCCAAATATAAATCATTTCACGTACGCATGCAAACCCATGCATGAGAACGTTACGTAAAAATAGTCGTTTCTCCATAAACGCTAAAACGCCTTAGAAACATATGGTCAAGCATGACCTTGTATGACCTTCTAAAACTTAAACCAAATGGTCATACACTCATTATATGATATATAAACATATTCCCTAGGCTATATTTAGTCAAAAACGCAAAACGCTTGGGAGTGCTCACGCACGCCCCTTAAAGCACGAAAAGCCGGAGGAGTGCCGAGGTGGCACGAACTCCTATAAAATTAATTCCTAGAGTTCCTAACATCATTATTAACCATCCTAAAGAGAACCCACGAAGTGGTTTCTCAAAATTCAACAAAAACCACAGGAGGATTTCTTAGCGCTCCTTTTTGCCCGGGAGTGTCCCGATGGCCCGTAAATTATGTCATGGTTGATGTAACCCCATATAACTCAATGTAATCTTAATATATTATTTACTATAATAAGTGTTTATAAACACTTGGAACTCATAAAAACAATTTTATTCCCAAAATTTCCTTAGAGCACAAAAACACACCTTCGGGTGTCACGAAAACGCGTTTTACGCAATTTGCCTTGTAGTTTTTGACATGCCACGAATTAAGAATCTTAAATAGGGTTAAAATGACCTCTAAATCAGTTGGAGTGTCAAACCAAGGTGCTCTATAGGGGCCGATTTTATGTCAAAAACTAGTATAAAATTACATTAAAAATTTATAAAAGGCATAAACATGGTGACTCACCTTCCCATGTGTATAATACTTAATGAAAGTATAGGTCTCATTGACCCAAGCTGTCGAAATTATGAAGGAACAAGGCCATGTGTGCTAGACAAAAACAAAATGAAAAAGGCAAAAAGTAGATCTAGATTCCACCTTTTTGATTCTTTTTCAAGTGACCTTCCTGCTTTCCTTGCCTTCTTCCGATTGATAGCTCCATTCAGCCTTGAAATCGTCCACCTACAAGGAAGAAGACAAGTTACAAACATTGAAAAATCAAAGAATAAACCTTACTTTTCTTACCTTGTCTTTAGCTCACATTATTTCTCCACCTTGCCTTGTCTTGCATTATGGCCGAAAATGCTGGAAAGGGCATTTATTGAGCCAATAACTCATGGAATAAACTAAAGAAAAGAATGGTCAAATGACATTAAAAATTAACAAAACAAAACAAACCAACTTCCTTTACTACGTGCTCTCATTCTTCCCTTGCACACTTCATTCCGAATTGGTAAGGCTTCCTCCCTCTCTTCTAGCTTCATCTTCTTCCTTTGAAGCTCTTAAGTCCATTAATGGAGTTTTAACTTCTATCTTCATCTTTAAGGTAATTTCCTAGCATTTCTTGTCAAGCCTTGAAGCAAAACTCTTCCTAGCACACCATAGCATTTCGGCATCAACTATGTTCCAAGGAGGTTGTCCAAACCAACATTAAACCAAGGAGCATCTCAAGGTTATCTTAAGGTAGTTTTCAAGCTTGAAAATCCTTAAAGCACATTTTATTGTGTAACCGATTTCTATCTCTTCTAAGGCTCTTTTCTTCTTCATTTTCATGAAGGAAAACTTGTTCTTCATCCACCTTAAGTGAGCCGAAATTATAAGGAGAAAAGCTTAAGGTAAATTCTTGTAAAACTACTTACAAATCTACTTAAGATCTTTATTGAAGATCTAACTCCTAAACTCCTTCACCACTTGCATATAACCGAAGTGGAGCATCAAAATTTCATTGGAGAAAGCTTGGAGATTCAAGAAGAGTTCAAGCACTTAACCACCTTTGTTAAGAAGTAAGTTTACTAAGTAAATCTTTATGTTATAAGCTTTGTTAACTAAAAATTATACAAAAATTATGTACATCTCCTAGGTTAATTAAAACCGAAACTATATGGTATTATATGCCAAAAATATAATCTATAACATATATGGAAAATATTTACCTTAAGACACATTTTTGTGTCACAAAATTTATTTATGTTACATATAAATTCAAGCCGAAATGTCAAGGGCAAAAATACTTTATTTTGAGCTAAGAATCAATATAAGACATTACAATAATTTTTACATGAGTTATATGACTCATATGAATTTATGTATATTTATTATGACATATAAATCCACTTTTATATACTATATGGTAGCTATTTAATTATGGCCGAATTGTCTAAGTGAAAATAGATTTTTATGAGCTACTTATGTATATAAACTTATACTATAAAGTTTGGTGAGTTAAAAATATTTTATTAGAGCTTAAATGGCTAATTAATTAAGTTATGTGGCTTAAATGTAATTTTTACAAAGTTTGGTGAGTTTAATGTGAAAACCGAGAGTTAAGGGTCTGTTTGGTGTAATTATAATATTATAAGGTTAGGAATTAAGTTTATGAATTTTAGATAATTTAAACAAGTGTTAAAATAACATTTTATAAAATTTTGGGCTATTATGTAATTTATAAAAGTTGTTATGAAAGTTTGGAACTTATTAGTGGGCGAATTCATAATTAAGAGATTTATTAGGTTCACCTTCGAAATTTTGAGGAATTAAATATTTAGACTATAGTTTATAAGTTATTAAGAAACTATTATAAAGTTTTGGGATAAAAATGTAATTAAGGAAAAATAAATGACAAAGCCGAATTACTTTGGGGTTAGTTTGGTAATTTAAGAATTTATATATATATTCGGCATTTATGGAGAATTAAAATTAAAACTATAGTTTATAAGGCATTATGTAAAGATTATAAGATTTTGTGGCTAAATTGCAATTATAAGAAATATATATATAGGCCGAGAATTGGAGGGGCTAAGTTGTAATTTTCAAGAGTTACAATATTTAAAAGTATATGCCAAAATATTAATGGTAGTTTTGTGATTTAATTAAATAAGGAATTAAAACTATGTTATATAAAGAGATTAGAATTTAAATGTAAAGTTTATGAATTAATGTGGTTGTTTTGTAAATAACCGAAATATAAGGGTAATAATTTAGATTTAAATAAATATAGGTCCCATGTGGATTTTTGGAGGAATTAGAAAGAAAGAATTTTGATTAAAGGAATTATGAAGATGAAACTATGACTTATAGAGTTATAAGGAAATTAAAGGTAACCAATAATTATAATTTATGGTTAAAGGAGGAATAATAAAAACTATAAGGATATTATGTCCATGTATGACATAGAAATATAGTTAAGAAATTATAAGTTGTTATGTCACCTAGACAATCAAAATAAACAACAAATATAGTACATGAATAAACAAATACTTACATGTACATTAAAGGATTTATAAATAAATCAAAGGAATACAAATAAGTTGTACATGAAATCATGAGGTAATTAAAAGAAATAAACCTCACATGAAATAACAAATACGAAATTTGTTGAATGATCCAATAAAATTATTATATAAGGGTAACATAAATTAACCCTCTCAGTTAATCCTATTCTAGGACTTTGTTTGACCAGACGTTGACCGGGAATTAAAACAAGTACGGTCTACGGTGAATGGTATGGGATTCTTGCAACCTGTTTTCTACCGGATTACACCGGCTTGTGTGCTATCTGTTGTTTGAATTAACGACCAAGATTTAATGTAAAATGTTGTTTTACTCTTGAGCACTGTCGTGTTATTTTATATGCGTGAATGTTACTAACTACAACTTGTATGTCCCACGCATACAACACTACAATACCATGGATTAAATACCTGCGCTTTATTGTACCGAGAACTTGTTCACAAGTTTCTCACTAACTCTCTTCATAACAAACGTCATTATCCTAAACGTGATAATTGACAATACACTTTGTGTTCTTGTTTAACGTCCTCTATGACACCTAACAATTCTATACTACGAGAACGAGGAGCCCAGTTGGATCTGGCCATGCATGCTACAGGAGTTGTACCTGTCTCAGGTCGTCTCCTATTCAGTTATACGTCGCGACGGAACATTTCAGTGGAGAGGAAGATTTCTCTCGAGGGTTCAAATCCCAACAATTCAGTGGAGAGGGAGACTTCATTCCTCTCGAGGGTTCGATTCCCACATTTCTCAGTACAGGAGTTAACTACGTTTTCTTCTGAGGGACTAATTTCCCAACCTTTCAATTTTAACAAGGTCACTATACCTTCACTATTTGAGGTATTCATTTATACTGTCGGTCCCATTGTGTGGACCCGACTATCATTAAAGGATTACAGTTCATCTAACTTGACCTTCTGCAGTCTTGTTCTATGTGACATTATTGTCCCTGTATGAATACTTGTTATTATCATACTATGCTTGTTTACAGCTTTATAAAAATTAACTGCATGTATTCGACAAAGTAGTTGGTGTGGCCCGGTAGACGATGGGCTGCACGTTTTCCATACCAGCATTGTTTGCTGAGCCCTTTGGGGGCACCCCCATTTTTCAGGTACCTGAAGTTGAGAAGATTACCACACCGAGTGTAGGTGGGGTAGATTCAAGCTATGGGAGTCTTCTTCTAGATATTTGTTTTTACTTAAGTATTTTACATTTGAGTTTGGTTCCTAGTATCTCGGATTGTATTCGTATTAAGACCGTGACTTTTGGAGATTGTATTTGGAGTTAGCCTTGTTGGTCACAAGGGTGGCCAACGGCATTGTAATACCGCCCGGTTGTTGTATTTATTTCCGCTGCAGTTGTATTTTATTTGGGAGTGATCGCCGTTCAGGTTATTGGATTTCGGGTTGGGGTGTTACAATCGGACACAAGGTCCATACAACAACATCATTCAGACACAACGGTCTAACATAACAACATAACATAGACGATGTATTTAAATACACGTCGTACACACATAACCGAAACGGCTCTACCCCTTAAAATAGGGGTACGCCCCGTACCCTATACATGCTAATACTAAGAAGTAAACAATGGCGGGTACTTCGCCTTCATCTTATCTTCCAGCTCCCAAGTGGCCTCCACAACGTCCTGGTTAGACCAGAGGACCTTCACCAGTCTCACAGACTTATGGCGAGTGTCTCGAGTCTTAGTATCCAGAATCCGTACCGGAGTCTCCACTGATCGCATGGTCGGCTCTAAGGTTAGCCTTTCAGGCTGAAGTACATGAGATGGATGAGACATATATTTCTTCAACTGGGACACATGAAATACATCACGTACCTTGCCCAGCTCGGGGGTAAATCAAGTCTGTAAGCTACCGGGCTGATCCGCTCCGTCACAACATAAGGCCCCACATATTTCGGGCTCAACTTGCCTTTCTGGCCAAAACGAAATACTCCCTTCATGGGGGATACCCACCCTAAGAAATAACTGATCGCCCACGGTGAACTCCAGGTCACGTCTGCGCACATCGGCGTATGATTTCTGCCTATCCTGAGCTGCCACCATGTTAGCCCGGATTTGGCGTACTTCTGCTTGAACTTGTTCCAGATACTCTGGTCCTATAATGACCGTCTCACTCGACTCATCCCAGCATAATGGCGTGCGGCATGGTTTACCGTATAATGCCTGGAAGGGAGACATCTTGATCGAAGCATGGTAACTGTTGTTGTAGCTAAACTCGATCAGATGTAACTTATCAATCCAGCTGGCCTGAAAATCAAGTGCACATGCACGTAACATATCCTCAAGTGTCTGGATGGTGCGCTCACTCTGACCATCTGTCTGTGGGTGGAACGCTGTACTTAGCTTCAGCTCGGTACCAAGCGCTTCCCGTGTGGATTTCCAATACCTTGAGAGGAATCTGGTATCCCTGTCAAACACAATTGTTTTCGGTACCCCATGATGTCTTACAATCTCTCTGTCGAAGAGCTCTGCTAGTTTTTCCACTTTCTAGGTGTCCTTCATCGGTATGAATCGAGCCACCTTGGTCAGTCGGTCATCAACAACCCAAATCATATTCAGACCTCCCCTTGTAGACGGAAGCCCTACTACGAAGTCCATAGAAATGTCATGGAACTTCCACTCAGGCACTGGCATTGGCTGTACCATACCACCAGGCCGTCGGTGCTCAAACTTGACCTTCTGGCAAGTGAGACACCTCAATACATAATCATTCACATCCTTTTTCATTCCAGTCCACCAAAAATAACGTTTCATACCCTTATACATCTTTGAAGCTCCGGGGTGAATCGAAGTCGCAGAGCAATGGGATTCACTCAGTATGCGCTCCTTCAGCTCAGCGCTACTCCTCGGAATACACAGTCGGCCATTGAGCCTAATCAGGTCATCATCGTGGAGTCGGAAGTCGTACTTCTGACCCTCAAATGTGCCATCAATAAGCTTCTGCCTGATCTCTAACATATATTGATCCGACATCTGAGCACTCCGCACCTCTTCAACCAAGCCAGTATGAGAGACTAGCGAATGGAGAGAGTGTGCTCGGCGACTCAATGCGTCAACTACCACATTTGCTTTTCCCTCCTTGTACTGTAAATTGATGTCGTAGTCGTTTAGAAACTCAACCCACCTTCTTTGTCTCATGTTCAACTCCTTCTGAGTGAACAAGTACTTCAAACTTTTGTGGTCAGAATAAATTGTCACACTTACCCCATACAAATAATGTCGCCATATCTTCAATGCGAAGACAATGGCACCCAGTTCTAAATCGTGGGTAGGTAGTTCTCTTCATGATTCTTCAGCTGTCGGGAGGCGTATGCTACGACCTTCCCGTGTTGCATCAACACACAACCCATACCTCTGCCTGATGCGTCGCAATAGACCTCAAAACCATCTGGACCGTCTGGTAAAGTCAGGACTGGTGCAGATGTTAGAGCATCCTTGAGACTCTGGAAAGAACTCTCGCAGTCATCTGTCCACACAAATGGAGCATCCTTCTTCATCAAGGAAATCATCGGCTTCGAGACACTAGAGAAGTCCTTCACAAATCTCCTATAATATCCTGCCAGACCGAGGAAGCTCCGGATATCGGTAACTGTCTTCGGCCTTGGCCAGGTGCGCACAGCATCAATCTTTGCCGGATCAACGGCGATCCCGGCCTCAGAAATCACATGACCAAGAAAGGATACTTGGTTCAACCAAAACTCACACTTTGAAAATTTCGCATACAACTGATTCTTTCTCAGCGTTTCTAACACATTTCTCAAGTGGCTTTCATGCTCACCTCTCGATCTCGAGTACACAAGTATATCGTCGATGAAGACTACCACTGACTTATCCAACTGATCTTAGAACAAGCGGTTCATTAAGTCCATGAACTTTGCTGGTGCATTGGATAAACCAAACGGCATAACCGTAAACTCATAATGTCCATATCTGGTTCTGAATGCGGTCTTCTCAATGTCACTGTCACGGATGGCAATCTGATGGTATCCGGATCGTAGATCTATCTTGGAGAATACTGATGCTCCTTTCAACTGATCAAATAAATAATCGATGCGTGGTAAAGGGTAACGGTTCTTCACCGTAACTGCATTCAGCTCTCGATAGTCAATACACAGGCGGAGACTACCGTCCTTCTTCTTACGAAGAGGACCGGCGCTCCCCATGGTGAAACGCTAGGGCGGATAAATCCCTTGTCGAGTAAGTCTCTCAGCTGCTCCTTGAGCTCTGTCATTTCTGCTGGAGCCATACGATAGGGCGCCTTCGCAATTGGTCCGGTGCCCGGAACCAAATCAATTTCAAACTCAACTTCCCGTCTGGCGGCATGCCCGGCAGTTCCTTAGGAAATACATCAGGAAACTCCGACACTACCGGCACATCTGGGCTAAACTCTGGGTCTCTCTCTCTATGTCCTGGACATAGCAGAGGTATACATCATTCCCTCGTCGTAGTTCACGATACATAGCCATGGCGGTGATGATCTGAGTCGAAGGCTCCCTGGGCCTCTGGCGGGGTAAGATATAGTAACCCCAGACGGACTCCGAAGAAGCAGACGATGCTCGGCACATAGGATTCTGCCCTTGTACCGCTCCAACCAGTTCCTCCTGACAATCACATCAAAACCAAGTCCGTCAAACTCTATCAAGTCGATCGGAAACTCTTCATCTCGAATTCGTACAACAGCATCTCGGTGGTAGCGGGTACACCTGATCCGCTCTTTCGACGGGAGAGTGACTAGGAAGTCTGGCATCTTTTCACCGTCTAACCTCAGTCTCTTCGCAAAAGATAGCGAGATAAATGTATGTGAGGCTCCGGAGTCGAACAAGATCGAAGCGTCCACGCCATTGACTGGAAAGGTACCGGTGAGGATTGTGCCGCTCTTGCCGGCTTCTGCCTCATTACAAACGCCCAGTATACCTCCCGTTCCGAGTGCACAGCCTAATTCATTGGCAAACTAATAAGTATTTGGTAACAACACGGTTGATATACTTCGAACAACTCCACTTTATTGATTAACACACCCTTCATATCACAAGTCGATTACATTGTAACTTAGCTAGATATAGCATTCTTAATATACAACTGGTTTAACACATTACATAATTATACAAGGCTTCAAAATTGTCTGAAGGTCAAATTCAAACGTCCGGGTTTCATGTGTGTGGCATTGATCACTGGCGATGGTGCGGTATTCAGTTTGATCTTCATAATGCCATGATATAGCATCCTTGATTGCCCACCCATAATTAACACATCTCCTGATTTCAGCACTAACTTCTCTGCGAGATCAGCACGCTTCTGCTCGCCATATATAAACACTGCGGTATCACCAATGGACTAAGACACCACGGGTACTCCCTTACTTTGAGACTCGGGTGACTCGTCCTTATCTTGGTGTAAACCCAATCATCCACCTTTCTGGTAGAAGTTCACAATGCATAAATCTGCTTTAACACTTGGAATAGAATCCGTTTCAACTTGCTGAGCAATTCCCACGGTGTGGTTAACGACCGCAAGGAAATCCTCAGGTATCATCGGTACCGTTGCTCCATCTTCAGCTCGAACTTCTTGATATGTCTTGGTGTAAGGATTCCAGTCCTTACCCATGCACATCATCTTCAATTTCATTTTCAATCCACTCGGGTATTCGGGTGTGTAGAAACCTCCTGGTGCTGCTCCCAGTTCATTGCATCGTCTGATGATGTGGATTTGTGCTTCCGGTGTCAGGTATCCATTTAAGGGTATCATACCTGGTTGGATGACCTGACATTGCTCCATAGAGAAGTCGGTGATGTTGATGGTGGTTTCTTCAAGGTTTGGTGTGGGTGGGATTGGATAACATATATTGAAGGTTCCTAGATTTCCAAATTACCTATTTAGGTGACTTTCACACTATACTTTAATTATTTACTCACATATTAGTACACTTGGACTCACTAAACACATGCATAAAATGCGGTATGCAATCACTTATTTCACTCAACATTTAGGCGGTACCTGGTCTAGTAGAGGGCCCTGGCGCCTCAGACCGGTCCACCACATTCAGGGCGGCCTTGCTAGGTCCGGACCCTTTCCCCTTCTGGGAATCAATGTGCCTCTGATCTGTGGGTGGCTGGTTAGCCGACTTCGGGCCATCGATGGTCGCTGTGGCCTTACCCTTCCACTGCCCCTTGGGCTTGTTGACTCTACTGTTGGGGTTCCGGTAACACTCATAGTCACGGTGACCCCACTTCTCGCAGTAGCGACACTGCACGTCATTTCCTTTGCATTCCTTGCCGGGGTGGTCTCCGTTACACCACTTACAGTAGTAGTGGCGCTCCGGTCCAGATCCCGTGCTAGCTGCTATCACAGTACACAATCAACACTTACTTCATAACTTAACAACATACACTTCAACTTGACACACATGATTAAGTAATTACCCTTAGGCGGGTAAGAGCGTAGGGGTTTCGCCGCGTATGCATATGTGAGCTTCAGTGGCTCCTCAACTGTGGTGGTTTAGGCTTAGCCCTTGTCACCCTGGTGCTGATTCTTCTGGGGCTGGGGGTAAGGCTTCTTCTTCTTCTTTCCTCCCCCGTACCCCTGCGGACTCTGGCCCTCGCTCGTGGCCTTGCGCTTGTGCGCATTCTCCTCGTCCCTCAGTCGGACGGTAATCTCAACCTTAGCAGTGGCATGATAGCACTCTTGGATTTAGGATGTCAGTCATGCCCCGAAAAAATACTCACAAACTCACATTAATATTCACTTATGGATTACACTTATTCACATCACACTGTATTCTAATTACCTGCAAGGTAGTATACTCAGCTGGCCCCATCCCATAGCGAACACGGAAGCTGAGACCGTTGTAGAAACGGTTTACCAGCACCCGGTTCGAGTATCCCAGGTCCGGTAACAGGTGGATAAGGCCGGTGAATGCGGGTGTAGTAGTCATCGACCCACATCTTATCCCCCTGCCTCAACTATCCTGCTCTAGGCGCTTAGCCTCTTGCACATGCACAGGATAATACTTGGCTCACAGCAGAGCCGTATACTCTCCAACCAAACTGAGGATCCGCCATCCGGTCCTCTCTCATAAGCTTCCACCAACTTTATGCCGAACCCTTCAGGTAGTAAGCGGCAAGACGGACTTGGCTCCAGCGGCACATCCAAGGTCTCGTAGGCTGTCTCCAACTCGGAGATGTACGCCTCCAGCTTACGTGGGTCGGTCTCCCCATGAAACGACGGGGGTCTCAAGTCTGCCAATGCCTTGACCAAGTTGGTCTCTCGTGGCGGTGGCGGTGGTGGTTGAACTTCGGGCTGTTCCCCTTGCTGGATTGCAGCTACTAGTTGTGGGACCATCTGGGCTTCGGCGGCCGCTACAGCATCGGCCATGACTTGTGCCGTAGGGTTCTCCCCCTGGTTCCCAGTATCACCAATGCCACGCCCGCGGCCTCGACCTCGTGGTCTACCTGACATCTGAATTCACACGAACATTCATTAGCATTGTGCTTCACACTTATCGGTTCCAACGGTTGTAACGTCTCCCCGACAACAAGGTATCTCCACACTTAGTTTGTGGTTAACCTTCTCATAACTGTTCACTGAGGTAACTATGGTTAGGTTTCCTAACTCGGTATATTCCTAAGCTCGGTATTCTAGTCATCAGAGTGATACTTCGCTCTGATACCACTTTTTGTAACACCCCTACTAATCACTTAACAATAACTGAATTCGCAGAGGAAAAATAACTAAACAATAACTAAACGATTCGGTGCTACAACGCCGTTAACCACCCACGTGGTTAACAAGGCAGAATAATTACAAGTGTACCGGTCTGATGACCAGACTCCCGAGCATTTGGTACTAACATCAACCATATATACATAACCAACATACCGAGTATTTAATACAAGCCGTCACTAAAAACTGTACACGACCATCACTGTCATACAAACAGTACCAAAATATAACGCCTCGGGAGCACAGGCGCATCCTGGGCTTAACATCCAAAATAACCAAAAGTAGTCCTGCAGCCTAGAATCTATAGCCATTCTGCTTCCTCGATCCTCATCCTGCAGTAAAAATATGGAGCACCCGAGGGGGTCGGCAACCCTTGGCTGGTATGGTTAACGCGCAGCCCATCGACTACCGGGATACGTGCAACTAATTGTCATGATGACATGGCATTCATTTTAACACATAACATATACATATGGCATAGCAACAATATTGCATAGCACAACATCATATACATAGTGATTACAATTTCCACAATAACAAACCAAGAAGGTTTAACAACATAAGAAGCCTACAGAATGGTTCACCCTCATGTTAAGCTTGTTACACACACTCATTACCGTTCTGTTAGTCGAACGAGTAACTTAAGTCACAGATGGATCGGATATTATGACCCGAACACACCACACAAACACATGTTCCCACTAAACCGATCATAAGTCAGAATAGGTAAGCTTTGGAGGAAGCTAGCGGGAGATCGAACGCCAAATAAAGGAGAACAATCTTAACATCATAAGAGTCGAATCTGATACAGATATCTACTCTTAAACTTACATGCATGACCGGACAACCGGATTCCTCACTCCCCAGTTAGCACTTGTTAGAAGTTCAACAGTGGAACTTAACCAACAATTCATAAGCAAGTGGTAAGTCATGTTAGACACACACAAGGGAAATGAGTCACGTCATAACATCACATTAGTATAAAAACTGTAAACTCATTACATGAATTAAGTCTTACAAGGTTGTAAACACACAGAAAAACAAACAACACACAAGCTGGTGTAAACTGGTAGGCAACAGACTGCAAGAAAACCATACCTCGGTCCTTGCTTCAATTGATTTTCACCGTAGGCCACTCCTATACATAATTAAGAATGTCGGTTAATTAACTTACTTAACTTCAAATTTACTAAGTGTTTAACATGTTTATATGACATGTTTTAATGCCCAAACTTATCCTTGATTACCTACATTATACCCCCTAGGGTTAACTAATTAAGCCATACTTTGTTTGTGTTTTTTTTTTTACAAGTTTAGGTCCGACCGACCTTACACAAGGTCGGTCCATTCCAGAACACATTACCGTCAAAAATTTCTACTCCGACCGACCTTGCAAGTTCGGTCACAAGTTCGGTCTATTCCCGAAAGTTTCTTTCCTTTGGAAATTCAGGCCCGACCGATCTTGGCAAGTCCGTCGCAAGATCGGTCGATTCCCGAGACTCGCTTACGTACAAAAATGTAGGCATGACCGAACTTGTAAGTCCGGTCCCAAGGTCGGTCTATTCTAGAGACTCAAACCGTACTAAAAATCCATGCCCGACCGACCTTGCAAGTCCGGTCCCCAAGGTCGGTCCATGCCAGAAACCATTTCTCGCAGGGTAAACTGGGCTAGACCGATCTTGGCAAGTCCGGTCGCTAAGATCGGTCTGCTCTAGACCCTTGTTTTTAATTGCCCATTTAACTCCAAACTTCACCTCATATATCCTAGTATGTTCTAACCTTATGTGGGCACTTCAAACACACCTTAAGACATCCATTAAACTCCTTAAATCATTCACCAAAATCCTCCTCAAGCATTACACAAATTCTTATAAAAAGGTTTACACTTGTAATGTTTTCCACTAAGTTTCTATGTGGTGTTTCATACCTATAACTTCCACTATTCCCATATGTTTTCTCACCACTACAACATCATCTCCCAAGCATCTTTTCTTCCTAACCAACTCCTTGAATATCTCTACAAGTTTATAGCTCCTCCATGCAACAAATAACTTCTTCTTATTCACCAACATTGCCCAAGTCCTAAACACAATCTCTCCATGATCTTGAAGTATCCCAAAACACTCATTTGCATTCTAAATCCTCTAAAATAATGCTTAAGTCCTTTTTACACCTTAGAATACCTTAATGCATGCTTCTTTCACTAGTAAAACACTTCATCATTCTAAACACTTCCTTACTCCCTAAAACTCACTTTAAACACCTAAAACCTCTTATACATTATCTAAATTTCGACATGGGTCCTCCTAGAACATTACCAAGCCAAAACAAATTGTTTTCACCATTAAACATCCAAGAACACTAAAATCCATCAAGAACATTCTTGTACACAAAACTTCACTCATTTAACACTACATCACAATATAGTGCATAATTTAAATTGCTTGGCACTTAGGCCCTTAAATAACATGGCTCTTAGGCCCTTAAGATGCATAAACCTTAAACACTGAATTTCCACAATATATTTGCCTTTGACCTGCAAATACACTCAACAACACATATGCCCTTTACTAGTCTCCTTGAGAACATTTTACTAAGTCATTTACCATGGGCTCCTTAGATCATTTTAATAAGCAATATAAGCTCATTTCTCCTAAGACATTATAAGCTACATTAGGTTAGCATATTTACCTCTTTTTCTCACAACTTCTTTCTTGTTTCCTTGTTTAAAAATCGGTAAGGGTGTTTGATTTCTTGTCAACTTCTAAACAATATACAAATAATGAAATGAGTATACAAGCTTTATACTTCATCTCATTGTAAACCCTAGATACATATATTGTCTTAGAGCATTTAGATGATTGTTTTACCTTGGATATGAAAGAGTTTGGATATGTAGCAAGAGAGGACTCCACCAAGCCCTTGGAAGATTCAAATGAAGCTAAAACAAGCAAGGTAAAGGGCACCATTAATGGTGATTTTCGGACAACACTAAAACATGAAGGAAATGTTATTTTTCTTTGAGTTTCCTTACCTAGAAGCAAAGGAGAACAACAATATGTGAAAAGATGAGCTCAAGCTCCTCCCATGGGGATTCCTCATGGCACCGAAATGGAGCTCTTGGAATTTCGAGAAGATAGGAATGAAGAGCTTGGCAAGGCAAAGAGAATGGTGGTCTTTGTTTTTGATTTGGCAAAGTGAGCTAGGAGTTACAAAAGGTTGAAGATGATATATGGTGGTGGTACTATTGCAAAACCGTGAATGGAGAGCAAGAAGGAGATAGAAGAGAGGTTGGAGGCGTGGGAAATGAAGAGGGAAAGAAGATAATGAAGATAAGTAACTAGTTTTGATATTTAAAGTAAAAGTAAATAGTGATTTGCTTTATTAATTTTACTTACTTGATAATTAACAAGGGGGAGATGACTCACCCTTTTAAAAACCGGCCCCCATAATATACTAAGGGGTATTTTAGTCTTTGTTGACCAATTGTCACACTTATATTGACATATGTTATAAACTTGGTTATTTTGGTTACTATTCACTAAAACAAAGCACATAGTTGTGAAATTTTTGATTTCCCATTGATTTAGACTTCCTAATGTGATACTAAGTAGTACACATGTTAATTAAAGAGTAATGATGGACATTTAGCCATTCAAAACTCATTTACAAGACAATTTTTCAAAAATGTGCTTTAAGACTCCTTAAAGCACATTTTGTGTTTTAACTTGTTTTCAAGCTTGGTTTTCTTTGGTATTTGGTTTATTATATTCATTAACACCAAAATGAAGTCTTGATAAGCTTATTAGGTCTTAATCAAGCTTATCCCAAGCTTATAGCACATTTTAGCCTTTATTGACCTTAAGGTATTTATTTGTGTTTTCTATGGTTTAAATTGTTTACTAATGTTTCTAAGACTCTTTGTAGTCTTAATATACCATATTTAAATGTTTAAACAACATACTAAGGTTTGGGGTATTTCAGATTAGTTTAATTAAACTTTTAGGTTATCGTTGGCTAATTATTACAACATTGATTATAGGCCTAAAGTTTAGCACAATATATATATATATTATATTATATCTAATTAGGTTTCCTATAGGGAATGCTAACATTATCTCTTAATACTTCTAATATATTTATACGCATATATTAGGATTTATCCCATAACATTCTTGAAGAAATTTTATTAAATTCAATTACTTTTAATAACTCTTACACATCTAGTATTCACAAAGCATTTTATCTGCTTAGTTAGTACCTAGAGCGGTATTTTATTTCCTTTAGTGATGCCTAATATATATAGGAGGTAACTAGGATTTACTTGAAACATTATTTATGTAGTTATATTGTATTTAATTATCTCTATTAACTTTACACATATTAACATCTGATATAGGTTTAAAAATAAGGTATTTCCTCAAGCTTTAATTAAGTATATTAACTTCCACATTATATATTAAATAGAGATGTAGACTAGTTTAATTCCTTGATTTAAACAATTTTTACTTCACTTAAAAGGTAATACCCAGAATATTATAAACATACTGTACTAAATGTTAATTTAGTCTTTTAATTTTCCCAACCTAAAAAGTTTATTAACAAACTATATCTTAATTTTTGTTACATTAAAAACCATACTACCTCTGTCCCGTCATAAGTGTCTCATTTGCTTTTTGGCACGCTTTTCCACTTCAATATTAAATATATAAGATAAAATATTTTTAAAATTTTTTTTACAATATATAGTTTTTCACATAAGGATTCCATTATAAAAAAAATTATAAAAATATATTATCTTACATGTTAACTATGAAGTCAAACGACAAGCTCAAAATAGTAAAATGGACAAAGAGGGTGGGACAGAGGGAGTATTTTATAAGATAAACTTATGAAAATTTCAAAACACAATTTTAAACCCACTTACCCTTGTCCAAAATTCCCAAATTTAATATATAGTAACTATAACATTTTAGACATATTATAAAATTTTATTTCATAAAAATATCTTTTCAATTTATCCAGATAATTCCATAATACTCAAAATTTGCAAAAACTATAACTTACGTTTAAAAACTCAAAACCCATATTAATTTATAACAAATAAACTAGATTTTAACAAGGAATCTATGGTTAAAATTTCGTGTCAAAATACATTCGGGAAGGCAATTAAATAAATTTGACAAGTTAGGGTTAAATTCTGGAATTAATATAAATCTTGAAATAACTAAACTTAACGTTTTAATCTCGGCCGTATGTTTCTTTTAACTACGATCGGACGGCCGAAAATCGTCGAGTTCATCAGCATACCCAGAACGACAACCCGCATACTAAATTCGCAAATTCTCTCAATCCACAGAACGAAATCGAGTGATTCTTGTTTCATGAACTCGAAATGAAAAACGAATCCATTGACACCGATTTCCCCAATTAAAATGCAGTTATACCTCAATACGATACTGGATTACGCGTTTTAGGGTTCTTCGGGTTGCGAATTCAATGTCATCGTCAATTCTCTTAACCTAATACATAATAGGTGAAATTGCAACATGGGTTGGTCGACAATTGAAGAGTAGTTTAGCATCCTATCGGAAGGGAATTTGAGAAACAACTCACCACCCGGAATGCAATAACGGAGCAAATAGATTTCGGTTTTCTAGAAACCTTTTCGAAACGGCCTGTTCGTAGTGCCAACTTGCGGATCTATGATTTACAGTACAGACCGATTTAGGCTTTGTTATTTGGCTCAATCGAAAGAAGAGATTGTAGATCTACATATTGATAACAAGAACTACCCTAACTCGCAACACACAGGAAGAAATTAAAGTCGAAAGTTATGAGTTTATTACCTGCGCTTTCTGTATGATTTTATGTGGCTGCAGAATCAGAAACTTTAGGCAACTAATCCTCCAAACGGTTATGAATCAGACTTGGGCATAAACTGGAGAAAGTTGTAGACGGATTAGAGATCTACACAACAAGTTAAAGAAATCAAATTTGGTGTGAGAGACGAAGAAGTTATGAATCGAATGAAGTTTACCTGAATTCGGTGAAAAGCTGGAAAACTGGGTACAGGTTTCGACAAGTAGGCAACTTTAGATCGAAATTTGGCGTGGCTTGATGTATAATGAATTAGGGTATTTGTGAGTAATGGTTGGAAAGAGGACGTTTGGTGAGAGAGAATGAAAAGACGACATTGAAAAATACTGAGAGATGAAGTGAGATATAACCGTCTAAAGTTCAGGGCAAAATCACTGATGGAAGTTCCGATTTTATGCTAAGTGTGGCGACCCGTGACAGTGTGACACGTGGATATTTCAAATTTGACTCTAAACTTCAATCTAGCATAACTTTGGCTAGATGATCCATTTTTAACGTTTCATTTTATCGATCTTCATGGTTTTCCATAACCTATTATTGGTATAGGTTGCATTGTGCTAGTTTGACCATTCTCAAAAAGTCAACCTACAAGGCTTAGTAGCTTTAAGGTTTCTAGGATTTATATTGACTTTTATGTTCCAAATGAATGCTCCCAATATTTCTAAAATCTTATAATATAATTGAGTGTTTAGGAATTTTTCCAAGATTTATTGACTTATAAATCTTGTTATTAAATTCATAATACATACTAAGATAATAATAATATTAATAAATATTTAATTGATTCTTTGGAGTTAAATAGGAGGAATCCCCTAAAATAATTTCATAATTCCATATATATTAATACTCAAAATTCCATACAATAATTTAATATTCATAATTCCTTATACTAATTTAACATTCATAATTCATATAATAATTTAATACATAATATATTATTAAAGGTTTAATAAAGAAATCCCCTAAAATGTAATTTAAATTTAGGGGTATTTCATGTTCTGAATAAGAACTCATTATCCATCCTTGCATCGTCCATTGCTAATGCCGACGAATAAGCAGAATAATGGGGAAATAGGAGATTAACCCTAAACCTAAGGTCTTGCTCCGCGCTGAGGCATAGAAGACAATGTTAAGATTACCAAAAACCCTAATCTATCCTACTCTTGCTTTGAAAGCCTTAAATAGGACTTAGAGATAAGCGAATAAGTAGCTACTCATTCTACTTTGCATGAAGACTAGAACTCGAGTTAAGAACTTGAAAATTCCATAAATGATCATAAGAGTTTTACAAGGAAATCTTCCCTAACCAAAAACCTAACAAAGAATTCTACATCACCATCCACACAACTACAAGAAGAGAATACAAGAGGGAGAAGGAGATGTTAATAGCCTTAACCCGACAAGGTCTTCTTCTTCTCTTGCGTGGATGGATCTGTAAACTTCTTTGGACACCAACAATGGAGTGGGGCGGAAATATAGAAGTGAATGGAGTGTATTTGGTATGTTGAAGTGTGTCAAATGATGTAGACTCTCGGCCTATTTATAGGGCTTCAAAATGTCTCTTACCGGGTGTCGTGCCGGATCATCAGTAGCCGGCACACGTGGGAAATGTGCCCAACTGTTGACGGTTGAAACCGCCAATTCCATGCGAAACAGTGCATATGCCGGGTAGGAGATACCCGGCATCATACCCAGCAGCGGTTGGAAATCACGTGGAACACATGTGCTGTCGTATGGTCAACCGAAGCGACTTTAACCTATACCGGAGAGAATTTACCCGGCATCGTATCCGGCAAAGCCTCTTTTCTGATCTATGCTCGTGCCGTGTAGGATTTATCCGGCATGGAGTCCGGCATCATTTGAACTTTTACCTAGAAAAATCATTCCTTGCACAGAAAACTCACAAAAACATAAGTCTGTACAAATAATATACTTTAACACATAATAAACATAAATAACATATATTTAACCTTATTTAGATAAATATAATACTAAATCTAGCCCATAAAATATGATAAGTCTACGGCTTATCAACTACCGCGAGTTGAATGCGGTCACAATCAAGAATAAATACCCATTGCCACGCATTGACGACCTATTCGACCAGCTGAAAGGAGCCTCAGTCTTCTCCAAGATGACCTCTGTTCTGGGTATCATCAGATTGCTATCCGAGAGCAAGACATCAAGAAAATGGCCACTATGAATTCACAGTCATGCCATTCGGTTTGTCAAACGCACCAGCAAAATTCATGGATTTAATGAATCGACTATTCGGTGAGCAGTTAAACACTTCAGTTGTTGTATTCATCGATGACATCCTTGTGTATTCTAAATCAGCAGAAGAGCATGAAATTCATTTGAGGAAAGTAGTTGAGACACTGCGCGAGAACCATCTGAAATACCCACGAATTTTCATGTTAAGAATAATATAATTCATTTTAAGAATGAATAAGTCCGAAGTTAGTATTATAGTGGCACGGGAAGTTAAACAATACTCTTATATTAAATTCTTTCCTCTTCCTAAAATGTTTATAATTATCCGCAATATCCTTGCCCTTACTAATCGTATTCCTATTATTAATATTATTATCATTTAAATACTACTTCATCCTTCTTAGATGTTACAATGTTATTTAAGTTCCCAAAATACAATTCTAGAATTTCTTTTTCAAATTGATTAATCTTAAATTCCTAGAGTTCGAATTCAATTTTACTTTCTCTTAGTAAATTAGCATTAACTTTAAGAGTTCAAATCCCATCTTACTTCTCCAAAATTAGTAAGATATTAATCCTCTATTATTCTCTTAATATTATATTACTAATATTCTAAATCCTTCTTTAACGTAATTGTGGGCGTAGGTTTTAAACCGTTAAGTATTGAGCTTAAGGCTTCAAGGTTCGATTTGCAATTAGAACAACTAAACCGAAATTATAAAATTAATGTTTTATTATTCAAACTAGCCCACACAAACCTAAATAGAGTCGCCACCTAAGTTTTGACCTTTGAAACTTGGAAAGGAAAATGTTACGATTTTTAGAGCTATGGGTTCAGGGGCTTGAAATGAAATTTATATGGGTTCAAATTCTTTCATTACCCTATAGAATTTCTTTTCCTTTACTATTATAAAATCAAAGGCTATGTTTATGACATTATCATTTTTATTTTTTTATTTTTGTTTTGTATTTAGTACTTAAACATATGTATAAATATTAAAGCTATTCCTAACTAATTGCAAAACATAGATAAAGCTATGAATATATAAACAACATGACGCCACTCCTTTTATATTAAAAAAAAGAAAGATATCAAAAATAAAAGACGTATGTATTGCCTTAACACTCACCAACATAACAATAATTAAAACCCACAAAACAATTACCGATTAATCTAATTCACACTAACCACGTTAATATGGGAATTTTCTAGCATGATGCTGCCGAATTAACCAAATTAGCCATGCAACACAAGAAATAAAAGAAAAAAAAGGATAAACCTCACCTCGTAAGTCTTCCCGTGCTGTGTCTGTATGTTGATTTTACAGCGTGAGGTAGCAGAGACCATTGACAAAGGATACATGCAGAGACATGAAGATGCTTGCTTATGGTTCGATGAGTGCGAAATCTTCCGGCGCAGGGGCAGATCATGTAACGTTGGGGAGTCCTACAGGAGGCAGTCATGCTTTCTACTGAACGCAGACGCTGGAGAGGAGGAGGTAGTCTGGGAGCTTGACGAGATGAATCATTCGACTACAGGATACTCTTCTATGCGCTCTCCCATTCGAATAGAGGTGTAGCAACACATGGACAACGATGACTCTTCTTAGCTAGATGATGACCGGCTTAGACCTTTGAAACGAGGATGTTTTGAGAGCTGTGGCAAACTACCCGATCCAGAAGGCGCCGGTGAAGATAAAGACACTGAAGGATGCGACAATAACATCTGAACAAGATGGTGGCGAAGGTTGGTCTCCTTTCTCACCAGTGCTGGCATCTGGTGGGAACATATGACTATACTAGTCCGCTTGGACAAATTTTCTATGCTTGAACTGCTCCTATATTCAGCGTGGAGGAATGCTTGTATCTAGTTGTTGGTGAGGCTACTTGTGTGAATATCTAAACGTTATTTCTGCCCCCTCCATGAAAAAGATGAGTCAATATATAGAAAAAGTTGGAGGTTTGCTAGATCAAACTATTGGTGAGTTAGAGAAAAGAAAGGTATTCAAATCTTAACAACAAAAATCATTGTTTTGTTTTTCAATTTTGCTATTCAACTCTTGTGAAAATAATAATAATAATAATAAAATAAATAAAGAATTTTCAATGATTTTTTTTTGTTATTTTGAGATGAAAAGTAAAGCTAAAGAATGCATTTTTTTTTCTAAATTTTGAAAGCAATAAAATAAATAAAATAAGATGGAGAGAAAAGAAATATATATATAAACAAGAAATAAGAAAACAAACTAAAGGAATGGATCAGTCACCTAAATCCTAGCTAACCGACTACAAACCTTTTATTATTATTTGTGAAAACAACGTTTTAAAGAAGCAAGTAGATATGGAAAAGGAAATACATTTTGTTTTGTTTTATTTGTTTATAGAAATCAATACAGAAAAAGATGTCAAAAAAGACTTTCTTTTTATTTTGGAAACAATCAAACTTATAAGTTGAGAAAAAGAATAAAAAAGAAATTACGTAAAATAAAGAGATAAATAAGCAAAATGCTAACAACAATATATATTTTTTTATGTTTTTTTGTTGGCAACAATCACGTAAAAAAAAGAAAGAATCTATTTGAAAAAAAAACGAAAAGAAATGAAACAATAAGAATTGAATACAAAATAAAAGAATTGACTAGAAAATGAAAGCTACAAAAAGCTATTTGTTAATAGTTTCAAACCATCAACCTCTCGTATCTTCTCCATGAACCTTGCCACCACTATGCCAACATGACTTTTTGTCAAACATACCACCTGTCTCAGTTTTCACATTATCCCCATTTATCTCATACCACCTTGAAGCCTCTATTTTCCCCAAAACAGGAGAAATATCCATTAGGTAAATAAAAATGACAATTTTTCCCTTAGCCATGCACTGACCCTATAAAAACCTAGTTCACGTATAAAAGTGGGTAAAGATTTTGGGGATAACAGATTGCCCCCCGTCAACTTTATTTTGGAATGTCAATGAAAAGTCAAGTTGACGCTTGATAATACCCAAAATCTTTACCAACCTTGTCTCACCTTGCTCGTTCTTCCTTTTTTTTTTTTAGAGGTGTCGACCACCTTGAAAAGATGTTTGAGCTTACTGAGCATGTCATTGTACCAATGCACTTCTAGGGGCCTGAACCTCTCCACAGGAGAAAATACGAGCAAAGCATAATGTATCCAGGTGCTTTTGAGAACCGGAGCCCATGATCTTATATGCAAAATATGTCATGTGATTCGATGCTTTCGGGAAGCAAAACTCGTTCAAAATGAAGTCCAAGATGTGTGATGTGATTCGGATGCTTATGGGGACCGAAACCCGTTATGAATGAAATGCTAGAAAATGCAATATGACTTGGATGCCTCTAGGGACCGAAACCCATTCAAAAAGAAAATAACTCGGATGCCTCTAGGGACCGAAACCCAAAAAAGAAAATAACTCGGATGCCTCTAGGGACCGAAACCCATTCAAAAAGAAAATAACTCGGATGCCTCTAGGGACCGAAACCCATTCAAAAAGAAATTAACTCGGATGCCTCTAGGGACCGAAACCCATTCAAAAAGAAATTAACTCGGATGCCTCTGGGGACCGAAACCCATTCAAAAAGAAAATAACTTGGATGCCTCTGGGGACCAAAACCCATTCAAAAAGAAAATAACTCGGATGCCTCTGGGGACCGAAACCCATTAAAAAATAACTCGGATGCCTCTGGGGACCGAAACCCATTCAAAAATGCTCCATGTTGGTTTTCCAAGGGGACTTATTGCCATCGCCCGCCAACTGGGTTGCTGGGATGAACTTCTGGTTTTCATAGGGGACTTATTACCATCGCCCGCGAGTTGTTATCCAAAAAAAGTTGACATAGAAATGAGGACTTATTGTCATCGCCCCGTCAACTTGTACACATTGGCCAGTATACACGCTGCTTCAATTCAACGGGCAGCATACCTCCACCTGTACTCGTACACATTGGCCAGTATACACCCTGCTTCAATTCAACGGGCAGCATACCTCCACCTGTACTCCACCACTCGTACACATTGGCCAGTATACACCCTGCTTCAATTCAACGGGCAGCATTCCTCCACCTGTACTCAATCACTTGTACACATTGGCCAGTATACACCCTGCTTCAATTCAACGGGCAGCATACCTCCACCTGTACTTCACTCGTACGCATTGGCTAGTATACACCCTGCTTTAATTCAACAGGCAGCATACCTCCACCTGTACTCGTACACATTGGCCAGTATACACTCTGCTTCAATTCAACGGGCAGCATACCTCCACCTGTACTTAATCACTATCATACTTACAAACTTGGTATCACAAAATAGTGTTGACTCTGCTATCAACAATGATTGATAAGATTGGTTCAGTTTTTAAAAATGGGGTTGACTCGGTGTCAAGACAAGATTGACTCAATTTCCAAAAATGTGGTTGACTCGGTGTCAAGACAAGATTGACTCAATTTTCAAAAATGGGGTTGACTCGGTGTCAAGACAAGATTGATTCAGATTAAAAAAATGGTTGACTCGATGTCAAAGTAAGATTGACTCAATTTTCAAAAATGGAATAGACTCGGTGTCAAAACAAGATTGATTCAGATTAAAAAAATATGGTTGACTCGATGTCAAAATAAGATTGACTCAATTTTCAAAAATAAGGGTGACGTGGTGTCAAGATTGGTGTTGACTCTGTTGTCAAAAATCTGATGCATAAGCAAATACTTATTTTCAACTAAAATTCATGGAACTCTCATTTTCAGGAATGGACTTTGAGACTAAAATTTGATCCTTTGAAACTAAACATGCTTTCGGGCTTTATGATTTTCTCAGGATCGTGGAGCTTGAGATTTTGAGATGTGGTGCTTAACGCTTATGACTTGCTTAAGGCTTTGGGATTGCAGTGTTGGAACACGGTGCTTAAGGCTTATGAAGTGCTTAAGGCTTGAGATTTTGGGGTATGATGTTGAGAGCTCATGATGAGGCTAAGACTTTGGGATTGCTTTTGTGTCATCTGTGGAAATTTCTGAAAGCAATTGCCCCTAGTATTTCTTTGAGCTATATAAGTTAGAAATTATGGCATTGCCCCCAGTATTATCCTTGGTTAAACATGTGAACAATTCTCATCCTCACAGGGTTAAGGTTTGCTTTGATGTGGTGCTTTTTCTACCAACACTCGATGTGTTTAGCATTTGCACTCATTCCTCACTTACAGACATAAATTCTAGACTTTTGAATTCGATATTTGATGGACTTACACCTTCGATCTGTTACTTTCACTTGATTTAGACACATAACAATCAAGTCAGAAGTCTTTGAGGCTTATAATGGGGCCATTACGTATGATGAATGTCACAGGGACCATGGATGATATTTTCGGTTTTGTGGAGCTTAAGGGTGACCAAAGCTGCAACTTGCACCTTCTTCTGGATTTGTCTTCCCGTCCTTATGTGGATTTGCCTTCATGCTTTGGACTATGACATTGTCCTTGCTGCTGCTTTGTTGTTGTTGTTGTTTGGAAACTTGAGGCTTTCAAATTGCCTATACATCTTCGGGGTTCTTGTGTCTCCCGATCTTAGAGCTCCTGGAGCCACTTTGACTCATCTTCGGGGTTCTTGTGTATCCCGATCTTGTAGCTCTTAAAGTTGTTCTAAATCATCTTCGGGGTTCTTGTGTTTCCCAAACTTTTGGAGTTGCTTTTGTTCAAGCTCTTTAATCATGGCACGCTTTGCGACCATTTGCGAATTTTCATCATGTTTGTGGTAGTGTCGCTTCTCATTTCAGACTTGGGGTGTCCTCATCCGAGAGTTGGGCTCCTCGCTTCCTTTAGTCACCAGGGTATGTAATCATCATGAGCTGGCTTTTTGTGAAGCTTTATGGATAAAAGAGGATACATATGAAAGTGTCAGCAAGGGTGCCTAGGGTTTGATTTAAAGGTTTCACAAGCTTCTGGCTATGTGGTTTTTCTCTAGGTGCTTCGTCATTCCTAACAGTTTTGTGTCTCTTTTGTTACTATTCACAGATCATAGTGTAAATTGACAAGTTATCTCCTCCAGTCAGAGTTATGCTGCTTACCTCACATGTTTGTGGCCTTACCACTTGTAAGGATGACACGCCTTTTCTCTCATTGGTTTTTTTCACTCAAGACACTCTCGCACTCTTTCGCTCAGAGAGTTCCGTTCACACATTTGTTAGAAACGATTCTAACTCAGATTGCCCCCAGTATTGTGTTGGGGATTGTTTGATGACCATGTGCTCTATTAACCTTTAGGTGGGTTGCTTTGGTGTTTTGGGATGTATCTTGGTACTTGAGAAAGCATGATCATCTTCTTAGAAACAAAACAAAGTCTTTGAGTTCCACTGTTGGGAAATGACCGCTCCACAAACCTTAGTTTCGAGAGACATTTGTTAAGCAGAAATTGATGTTCCTTGCAATGAAAGCTTATTATGAAATTATCTTTTCAGCTTGAAAAACTTTTGGACTTGAAAAATCCATTTTCTTGTGAATATGAAGAAGTTGATTTAACAAAACCAACGCTTCTTATTGTTGATGTCAAGAAATGTTCATTCAAAGTAGTCCTTGCATGAAAACTTCTGAACCTAGATTTCACAAAACATTTGTTTGAAACGCATTTGAAAGATGAATGACAGTTTATAGCAACATTTTGTGCATGTGAACCCCGGTCTGCTTTATGAACTCGAATACCACCAATCTGCATGATGTTGGCGTACAGAAGACTCGAGCTTTCAACCATGATGTACCCTCGGGAGGATGTAGAAACGTATGTGATCTTTTTTTAGACAACTTAACAAAAGGAACAGAGCTAACGAATGACAAAACGTCCTAAAAATTTGTAAACCTACTAAAACAGTAAATTCTTATGCAAACCTAAGAATACAAAATAAAGAAATCTAACGTATCATGAGAGCAAACTTGGGCAGAAAAGTTTAGACTAGGAATGTCCCTTAACTGTGGATGAGGCCCTTAGGCCGGAATACTCTTTGGATTGTGGAGAAGCACTCAGGCCTGAAAGCTCTTGAACTTGAAGTGAGACACATGGGCCGAGATGCTCTTGGATTGTGGATAGGCATTTGGGCTTGAATATATGTGGATTGAAAGTGAGGCACATGAGACTGTTGCATTTGGACTGTGGATACGCGCATGGACCTAAAAATATGTGGACTAAAAGTAGGCACAAGGGCCGGGATGCATTTGGACTGTAGATAGGCACATAGGCCTAGATATCATTGGACTAAAAGTGAGGCACATGGGTCGGGATGCATTTAGACTGTGGATAGGCGCTTGGGCCTGAATCCTTTTGAACTGAAAGTGAGGCACATAGGCCGAAACGGTGTCATGATTGTGGAAAGGTGCTTGGGCCTGACAGATCTGAATTATGAGAGAGGCACTTGGCCCGCAGCACTTTGAGAATGAGGCCCTTGGGCCGAAATAATTTCTAACTATAGATTGGCGCTTGGGCCGAAACATCATTTGAATTGTGAATAGGCGCTTGGGCCTGAACATCTTGAACGAAAAGTGGCACACATGACCTAGAAGATATTGTATAGAATATGAATGGGTATCTGGGCCAAAAGATTTTCAAGATTTTAAGTGAAAGACTTATTTCAAATTCTTGATGGGCCATTTGGCCAAAACTTAAACACGGTCCATAAATGTATTTTCAAGTCTCGTGAATTATCGTAAATTCATGTGGATTTTTTTCTATGGGCCTAAACCCGAGTGGGTCAAAAATGAATGATTCAGACTTAGGAACTTTTGAGGCCAAAAGAGAGACCCCCAAGATCTAAGGTATCTGGGCCGAAGCCAAGCGAAAATTTTACCTAGACTACATTGGGCCTTTGGGCCGAAAGGTAAAGATCCAATAAAAGACGATTTATTTCAGCTGCTAACCCCACACAATCAAGCTTATCACAGAAGCACAAAATCATAGAGATATAAAGAGAAAATATGCAAGTGCTCACAATGCAAGTTTCATCAAATGGGTAAGGGTACATCCGGAGAGTACTTGGGGCTTTGGGCCCAGGTAGTGAAGGGATGAGGCTTGCACGTCATCCTCTTCATTTCCCCACCTTTACACATCACCCTAAGGTGTGTGTCTCAGGACGGGTTATGCCTTGGCTTGACCAATATTTGGTTTTTGGGTAAGGGTACGTTCAGAGAGGTGCTTGGGGCTTTGGGCCCAGGTAGTGAAGGGATGTGGTTTGCACGCCATCCTCCTCATTTCCCCCACTTTTACACATCACCCTACGATGTGTGTCTCAGAACGGGCCATGTCTAAGCATGACCGAAGATTGGTTTATTTGGACCCTCATCTCTCGTATGAGCAAGATAATAAAATGCATAAGCTAAAAAGGATAATATCATAAAAAGTAAGCCTTAAAATATAAATTCAAGTTAAGCCCTCTTTCCTAAGTTTAAAATTTAAAAACTTAGGTGGTGGTCCCCAGCAGAGTCGCCAGTCTGTGGGCGTAGGTTTTAAACCCTTAAGTATTGAGCTTAAGGCTTCAAGGTTCGATTTGCAATTAGAACAACTAAACCAAAATTATAAAATTAAAGTTTAATTATTCTAACTGGCCCACAAAAACCTAAATAGAGTCGCCACCTAAGTTTTGACCTTTGAAACTTGGAAAGGAAAATGTTGCGATTTTGGGAGCTATGGGTTCGGGGGCTTGATATGAAATTTATAAGGGTTCAAATTCTTTCATTACCCTATAGAATTTCTTTTCCTTTACTATTATAAAATCTAAGGCTATGTTTATGACATTATCATTTTTATTTTTTTTATTTTTGTTTTGTATTTAGTACTTAAACATATGTACAAATATTAAAGCTATTCCTAACTAATTGCAAAACATAGATAAAGCTATGAATAAATAAACAACATGACGCCACTCCTTTTATATTAAAAAAAGAAAGATATCATAAAAATAAAAGACGTACGTATTGCCTTAACACTCACCAACATAACAATAATTAAAACCCATAAAACAATTACCGATTAATCTAGTTCACACTAACCACGTTAATATGGGAATTTCCTAGCATGATGCTGCCAAATTAACCAAATTAGCCATGCAACACAAGAAAGAAAAGAAAAAAAAAAGGATAAACCTCACCTCCGTATGTCTTCCCGTGTTGTGTCTGAATGTTGATTTTACAGCGTGAGGTAGCAGAGACCATTGACGACGGATACATGTAGAGACATGGAGATGCTTGCTTATGGTTCGATGAGTGCGAAATCTTCCGGCGCAGGGGCAGATCATGTAACGTTGGGGAGTTCTACAGGAGGTAGATGTGGTATGCTTTCTACTGAACGTAGACGCTTGAGAGGAGGAGGTAGTCTGGGAGCTTGACACGATGAATCATTCGACTATAGGATACTCTTCTATGCGCTCTCCCATTCGAACAGAGGTGTAGCAACACATGGACAACGATGACTCTTCTTAGCTAAATGATGACTGGCTTAGACCTTTGAAACGAGGATGTTTTGAGAGCTGTGGCGAACTACCCGATCCAGAAGGCGCCAGTGAAGATAAAGACACTGAAGGATGCAACAATAACATCTGAACAAGATGGTGGCAAAGGTTGGTCTCCTTTCTCACCGGTGCTGGCATCTGGTGGGAACATATGACTATACTAGTCCGCTTGGACAAATTTTCTATGCTTGAGCCTGCTCCTATATTCAACGTGATAGGAATGCCTGTATCTAGTTGTTGGTGAGGCTACTTGTGTGAATATCTAAACGTTATTTCTGCCCCCTCCATGAAAATGATGAGTCAATATATAGAAAAAGATTAAGGTTTGCTGGATCAAAACAAATCGAGAAACTATTGGTGAGTTAGAGAAAAGAAAGGTATTTAAATCTTAACAACTAAAATCATTGTTTTGTTTTTCAATTTTTCTACTCAACTCATATGAAAAAAAAATAATAATAATCATTGTTTTGTCTTTCACGGAATTGTTATCGTTTGGGTGCCCATAGGTGCTCCCCATTATTATTATTTGCGTTGCACACATTGTTGCAGTTAAGCTCTATGATCTACTCTATGTTACTGCTGTTTCATAGGGGGTGTGCACACTTAAAGACTTAGGGTGAGGTGGTTGTTTGACGGTCTCATAGGTGACTGTCCTAGAATTATCGTTTGGGGTCCCATAGGTGACCCCGTATTTGGAAATTATGGTTGGCTCCTGTTGAAAGCTCCCTACTATTGTTTGGTTGGTTACTGTGTTTTTTCTGGAAAAATCATTCTAATGTTCAACACTCATTCTCCTCTGATTGACAAATGATAAAAAGAACTTCAAAATGTATTTTACACATTGAGGTAGAATTTACTCAGTTTATCTGATTTGCGCGATCCCTTCGTGTTTTTGTCTATCGTTTTCTGATTGCAGGTGATGGTTGCTGAAGTTTGGGGATTGGGCATGCGCTACCACATAGTTCTAGAATGGATTAATTGTCATTGAGATACAGTATTTAAATGGCGATGTTTTGAATATTTATTTATGTTGAATTGTTTAAGGTTTAGCCTGAGCACTCAAGGGATTGAGTGTGGCGGTAGCACTCTGGATTTGAAAATATTTTTCACTGTGTTTTTATGGTAAAACATTCACTACATATGCTTATACAACTTTCACTTTCCATTGGCATTAATATTATGGTCATCTTGTTCCCTTCTAAACTTGTTTTCGTTTTGGTTTTCATAAATTTGGACCTGTCCGAACGTCCGTCCGGACATCCATGTTCGGACAGGCCCCGAGAGTATATTGTTTTTCACAGAATTAGTGTGTCCGAACATCTGTCCGAACTTACATGTGAGGACAGCATGTGAGGACGGGTCTGAACTGTAAGTCTCGGCACCTGTCCGAACTTACTTGTTCGGACTAATGTTCGGACAGACCTTGTATCTCAGTTTTAAGACTCGTTTGACATCCGTTTTAATCCCCGTCAGCGGCGTCGGATTTGTAACGTTTTATACTTTATAATGATGCAAAATCCAGGGTGTTACAAGGTGGTATTAGAGCTGTGGTGTTCAAAATAAGATAAGAATTGGTTGAAAAAGGTTAAAATTTGGAATAAGCCATCCTTGGGGGATTACATTGTGTGATATGCTGTGTGCCTGATCATTTTGTGTTGAAGGTGTGAGTTATATACTCTCGTGTGTTATGTGAGGTGTTAGAAGATGTTGAGATGGACATTGTGTGGTACTACATATATATATACATAATATGGGGAGTGCATATGGGTATTGTATGGTATGTGCCTGATTTTCTATGGTGGAATGTTCGGAGTTTATTTACTCCCGTGTATCATGAGAGGTATTAAAAAAAAGGAAGAGAATTGTTTTGATAGAATGATATAAATATAAATATATACGTATAAGTTAGTATATATGTCTCTAGTATTGGGTTGTAGCGTGATGTGGGAATCAATTATAGGGAATGCTGAACATTAGATTGCTTGGAAAAAGGGCTGGAGGTATTGGTTGTGAGGATATTTTCTAGGATGATTTGTGTGACACCTTTTGGTGTATTCTTGTTTCTCCCCGATGTTACAATGTTTCCTTATTGTTATATGAATGAATTTATAAATCTACGCGTTCTAAGGTGTACAATATTATCAATGTTTATGGTTGTTATGAAGTAGTAAGTCTCTATGTGATGTACCAGACGGACAATATAGTCCAATCTTTGGTTTTGTTTCTTCCCTTTTTTGTGAATGTGTTTATTATGGTAACCACTTATAAAGGATTTTTGATGACAATATAGACTAATTTGTCATCATGTATTCGTAAGGGGGAAGAAGAATATAAGGGACATATATATATTTATATTACTCCAGCAATGACTTCCAGGTATTGAAAATATTTGTATATATACACATATATAGATATAATTAGAGAAAGAAATATTGGTATATTAAAAGTGTTAGTTCTGAGGAGACTTGGAATGATTGTAATTTCAAGTTGTATTAAACTAGGGAAAATGTTTCGCTTTTGCCGTCATGGTAGTGTTTAAATTTGTTTTTTCTATGTGACGAGCTTCTGTGAAAAGATTCTAGCATCTTTATTTAATGTTGTCTGTTCAAAGTGTCTGTAATGATTTATGTTGGGTTAACTAAAGTTATAGAAAGTCATAACAAATGTTAATTATATTAACTACAACGTAAGGAATAATTGTTAGTTTTAATTGTCGTCTATGTTATTGGGCGGTTAGATCTATAAGATGACTTCCATATTATTTAGTTTAAATGGACCTAAGAGTATTCAGTAAATAAATAGTTATGTGATTAACCAGTTTCTCAAGAGTATTATATATGTAGCCAATAGAGTGTTGTTTGAAATTATTTTTTTTGTGCTTCTTTAAAAGCAGATATTTTGTAGTATATATATTTCATCTACGTCTTACTTAATATGTTTATGAACAATAATTTGTGGCAATTATTTCATTGACTGGAACACTAGGGTATTTTTTTATTTTGGGATTATTTGTGAGCAAAATGGTAAATAGATTGCATATAACGGGGTTGCGAAGTGTTACAGTTGGGGACTTAAGAAAAGGAAAACAATAATAGTATTAATAAAATAAAATAAAGAGAAGCGCGGTAGGTACAATAGACCTTTACATGCTCATCAGTAGGAGGTTAAAAATTAGCATATTTATATGAGTATATATATAGACGTATGTATCTTATTAAATATAAATAGTTGTTTCTTCTTGTTTAACTACCCTGTGAGTACGGGAGATATGAGCAATGTTGACAGAATATATGTATGTGCTTGGATATTATAGGATAATCACACTACTCTTGTTGATTGAGTACCCATATTATTTCCTATCAAGATAGGCTAAGGGATGTTACACGTTTTACAAAATGACAGTATTTTGTAGTGTTTCGTACCAGGGTAGAGCATGACATGTTACATGTATTATGGATGTGATGTATTGGTTGATCTTTGAGCTAGATTTTGTTGACCCCTTGCTGTTTGAAATTTATATTAAGAAGATGGTTTAGTTAATCTGTGTGCTAATTTGGACAGATGCTAGTGTTGTAAATTTATCGGAAACTTTTTGTTAAAATATTAAGATTAAGACCCCTGATTGAGTTCCATTTATGTGTTGACGAACTGGTTAGTAGTACCATATTAAATAATAGCATGAATTGTACTAAGTGATGAAATATTTGGTTGTCAGTTATTTATAAAGGTCCTTCTGAGGTATTTAAATATAATCAGTGCGTTAGGGAAATGATTTGTGATTATGACGTTTTACAACGTGGTAATTATTGATGTATGTGAGGTTCGTAGCTAGACAAAGTATATGACAACTGATGTGTTTCCTCCCTTGTATTTTTAGATGTGTATACTAAGTGGTTATTTATGTTGATCTTCTCGAGAAGTTTTGTGATAAATATTTTTAATGTGATAGTATTTTTGATGAATGTCATGCTAAGTATTGAGGAGGAATATAGATACTAGTCAGGACTTAGAAATGTCCCTGGATGGTTCTGGATACAATTGCAGCCATTAGATCATAGTAAATAAAGATTAAGGGTTCAGATTACATCTGGTGCAAAATTAAATCATTTGTTAGATAAAACAGATTGGTACTTATTTTGTGGGATCTCGATAGCAGTTTTCGTTTCAATTTTCTCGATTCCTCTCTCTATCCTCTACTCCACGACATTCCTCTCTCCATCTTCTACTCCACGACGCGTTGATTCTTCACTTTGAACAGGTATACACTCCTCGATTCCTCTTCATTCTTCTATCTACTCCGCTGGCTTTCTCATCAACGACGGTACATCACCAGTTTGCGCCTCACTCCAATCCTCATTTGATACCCTAACAGACAACACGAGGAACATACATTCGTTGCCAGTTTTTGGGAATCAGTTCCGCTTGTGTCTCCAATTCAATTCATTCAATTATTATAGTTGCGCCTGGGTGCATCTTCTGCCGCTGATTAATTCACCCATAATCTAACAGGTCTGGAACTGTGGTACTTTTTTTCTCAAGGTATGTCTTCTAGATATCTCTTCGCGTTTCCTTGAATTTGTTATGATTGAACCTTGATTCTTCTTTCGGGTTACTTTATCGGTTTTGTTTGGCTGCTCTATTATTGTTGTGCTCCCTCTAAATTCAAACCATTACATGGAACATGCAACATAAACCATATATGTCCTGTTACAAGCATATTTTGCAAATTAGAATTCTGAAAATTTATCTATTTTCCTTAAGTTATAGCTCCATAAAAATGGCGTGGATGGAAAATTATCAATAAAATAAGTAGATGCATATAAAGTGTGTTGTGTATTGGTCTAGGGGATAAGATTATTAATATATCAAAACCACTAGACAAGATACTGTAGATTTCTGGAGAATTGTTGTATTCTGGTCTTCTGGACCATGTGAATAATTCTATTCGTTTATCGATGAAAATGCAAATGGGTGGTACTTATTTATGCAAATGGGTGGTACTTAATTATGCTTATGGATGGTACATCTTGCTTTTGATGGCTGGTACTTATGTTAGCATGTGGCTGATACTTCTTTCTGCATGTAGATGATAAATATATATATATATATGCATTTTGCTAGTATTTATTTGATGAACGCAGTTGTCACTACTTGTTTCATATGATTAGTACCAGCAATATGTTATTATGCTTCATTATGGTTTTGTGCTTTAGAATTTGTGTGGTTTTATTAAGTTTTGTTATGTTTGGTTTAGTAAAGCAAACTAATTTGTACATTGCATTGAAATAAATTTGTAGGTAGAGAATGATTTGGCAACAAAGAATGTAATGTCCAGAACAAGATGTTCAACTGCAAGAATGTACCAATTAATTTCCGACCTCAAAACGAACCCCAGCATGAAGCAAAAAAGGCAGCTAATGAAGTATTGGAATCAGCATGAAAATTAGTGCTGGACGTTGAATTGGGTACAATCAAGCTCGTTGCTCTCGCTCAGGAAACAACTTTGCGCTTATGTTGTCCAGTATTATGGGAGTATAAATACCAGTGTGCGGTTGTATAAATACCAGTGTGCGGTTGTATAAATACCAGTGTGCGGTTGTATAAATACCAGTTTGCGGTTGTATAAATACCAGTTTGCGGTTGTATAAATGCCAGTGTGCGGCTGTATAAATACCAGTTTGCGGCTGTATAAATACCAGTTTGCGGCTGTATAAATACCAGTTTGCAGTTTTATAAATACCAGTGTACTGTTGTATAAATACCAGTGTATTGATGTATAAATACTATACTAGTGTATTGTTGTACAAAAACTATACCAGTGAACAGTTGTATAAATATTAGTGTGCTGTTGTATAAATACCAGTGTGCCATTTTATAAATACTAATGTACTGTTGTATAAATACCAGTTTATTGTTGTATAAATACTATACCGATGTATTGTTGTATAAATACTATTCCAGTGTACTGTTGTATAAATACTATACCAGTGTGCTGTGTATAAATACTATACCAGTGTAGTGTTGTATAAATACTATACCAGTGTGTTGTTGTATTAATACTATATTAGTGTACCGTATAAATATGTGTGTACTGTTGTACAAATACGAGTGTACTGTTGTATAAATACGAGTGTACTGTTGTATAAATACCAGTGTACTGTGTATAAATACCAGTGTGCGGCTGTATAAATACCAGTGTGCGATTTGTATAAATACCAGTGTGTGGTTGTATAAATACCAGTGTGCGGTTGTATAAATACCAGTGTACGGTTGTATAAATTCTAGTACCGTTGTAGATGATATCAGTGTATGGTTGTATAAATATATACCAGTGTACCGTCGTATAAATACCAGTGTATCATTATATAAATACCAATGTATACCAATGCACTGTCATACGAATGCCAATGCATTGTCAACAACTATCACTAAATACGTGAGTTCTTTTGAAATATTCATTATGTAAGTTAAGAATATTAGTAATACAAAATAAAAAGATGAGTAAAAGGAGAGAGTTTTTTCCATTAATTAGTGTCCATTGATATGAATTTTAAAACTTGAACGGAAAGTTACGAAATAATATAGAATTTGCAGTTGATTATTTGTTATCTTAAAAAAAAGCCCACAAAATCAGTAACCACTACTACTAAAAGTTTTCTTTTAAAAAATAATTCAATATAATATACACCCTCCATTCAAATGTCCCTTAATCCAATGACTATAATTTAGTCCAGGATGCTCCAGGGAAAGCTAATAAGGCCAGGAGCGAATCCAAAGCCATTGTTCTGATTTATTGAAATTTATTTTTGTAATTGTTTGTATTATAAATCTTGATGAATTCTCATAGCCTGTTACAAATTGATTAACTATGTCTCATTGTATAACAATAAAATAAGGGTAGTATTTAACTGAGCATTCGGTGTTTGGAAATAACTTGAGTTTTGTAGACTTAATAGAGGAAGCATTAAGTAGATAGAGAAAGGATTAGAATTACAATACTTGTAACTGGAGATTATTGTAGAAATTATCAATGGAATTTTTGTGTTGGTCTTACCGGTTATGTTATAGGGTAGAGAGGTTGACTTGAGCTAATGGAAGTGTCTAAATTGGAATTAGAATTAAAATGGAAAAAGAGGTAAGGGTATGAGTTGTGGGAACATTTTGTTGTGATTCCTGTTATGTCCTTGTATGAATTTTATACTAACTTACAGGAGGTGAAACATGATTAACCTTTCGGTTCATTTGAAATAACAAATATGTGTCTTGCTCTTCCATTGGGCTAGGTAGTTCATTGATTGGATGTATTTATTTCTCTTGTGCTTTGGATGCATATATTATGGTTATTGCTTAACTGAGATTTGTTGAGATCTTTTGCGATGGATATCTATTTTAAGATGATGGTTTGGTTAATCCTTGTGCTAAGTGTAGTGGAGACACTAGTGTCCACGCTAAGTAGTAGAAATTATTTGGGGAGGTGTGATGCATTAGGACTTATGATGAGTCCTCATTGATGATTGTTAAATGGTTAACCGCATCTTGATTTGTAATAGAGCCGATTATATTATTTATTTGAGCCATTGGTGGGCAATGAGTAACTGTAGTTTGGTACTTCATTTGAGAGGTAATTGACTGCTATACAAAAAAAAATTAAGATGACGATTTGCGAGAGATTTATTCTGGTTCACATGGTTGGTGTTATGTTTGAAAAAAAATGATATAATCATGGATAGAAGAGTAAGTGTAATATCTTTGTGATTTTAAGGGGTTGTGTTTCATGTAGGTTTTAAGATTTTGGTTGAGAGTTTGTATACAAATCTTGGTTATGTTGTTAAGCGATGGTTGGTGTTTGAGTCTTTGGCTATTGACTTTTGCATGGGGGAGTAGGTTAACTGGTGAATTGTGACCTTTGGGTGAATGTTTCTTATATGAATGTGATGTGAATATTGGAGGTAAAGTATTGAACTTTTGGGATTATCAGTTGAGAGATATAGACTCAGAAAATAATGACATATGTATGTTTTTTCAGTGAAAATTGGGTAATTGAGGTGCATTGATTTCATGGTTGTTTTGATGATTTTGTCTATATGAGATTGTCAGAGAATGTGAATTTAGTTAAATGTTTAAGATGTATAAGAAATTGGATGAGTGGTTACAGGTCTGGAATATGTATAAAAGTTCACATTTAAACCTTGGGAATAGATCTCTTGGAACATTGATGAAATTTTATAAGCTGGGTGTTGAATATAAGAAGAGGAACTAGTCTTAATGAAGAAAGGTAGGAGTATATTTTAGGATTACAAGATATAACTGGTAGGGATCTAGGATTCCAGTTCGAGAGATAACATTTAGTTTGGCAGAATTTCTCCGAGGAAGGCTAATAAAAGTTTTTAGAATGAGCTTAATCTTTAGTGAATTATGTGGTGGTTAAAAGATGAGTTGGAGATTGTTCGGTGAGTTCCTTTAATTGTTAACTTCTATTTGGTGTGTATTGAGTTAATTCATTTATCATTCTCGGTGAAAGATTGGAATCTTGATTCATGAATGTTAAGGTGTTGATCCTGACTTCTTGGAAGACATGATATATAGTAAGTGGTATACTATAGGTGGACTTAAAATGGAAAATGGCATGGTAATTGGTGGATTAGTAGGATGTGAACTGGTATTAAATTAATGTTATTAATGTGATGTGATGATTATAGAATGATTGAATTGGTTTGGACTTTGGTCCTATGTGTTGGTTTGCCTTAAAATTTCAGAGTTCTATCTATGTGGTGAACCATTTAATTAGGCTTGAATTGTTGAATTATGTATTGGAATGGTTGTCCAAGGGGCTGAGGACCAAGCAGTCCTTTGTCTTTCGACTGGTGTGCTTTAGATTAGATTCAGCTTCGGGGGCGAAGCTTTCTTTTAAGGGGGATGAGATGAAATACCCACAAATTTTCATGTTAAGAATAATATAATTCTTTTTAAGAATGAATAAGTCCGAAGTTAGTATTATAGTGGCCCAGGGAAGTTAAACGATACTCTTATATTAAATTCTTTCCTCTTCCTAAAATGTTTATAATTACCCGCAATATCCTTGCCCTTACTAATTGTACTCCTATTATTAATATTATTATCATTTAAATACTACTTCATCCTTCTTAGATGTTACAATGTTATTTAAGTTCCCATAATACAATTCTAGAATTTCTTTTTCAAATTGATTAATCTTAAATTCCTAGAGTTCGAATTCAATTTTACTTTCTCTTAGTAAATTAGCATTAACTTTAAGAGTTCAAATCACATTTGACTTCTCCAAAATTAGTAAGATATTAATCCTCTATTATTCTCTTAATATTATATTACTAATATTCTAAATCCTTCTTTAACGTAATTATTTTCCTCTTGCTAGGATTACTGATTTGTTTCACTCTATCCTTATTTATTTCAATCTCTTCCCTATATTAAATAAATATTTATTAATTATTTTCCTAGATATTCTACTCTCTTCCTTATCTCGTTACAACGACTCAGTTACTTTCCTCCTATTATTCCGAATTGAGAATTATTTATTTATTTCTAAACCAGTATTTGTTAGAGATTTTGTTTCTCTTTGCGGATTTCTATCACGCTGAATAATAGTTATACCCTTTTAACTATCTACAACACTAATCAGTTAAACTCTCTTTGAATGATTCATTATTTTCTTTTCTTCTTTAAACTGATTATCACTTATTTAAATTACCAGCATTCCTTTGATTTTGCAAATTAATTCTATTTAAATCAACAATCCTCTCCGATATCTGATCGTCTTCCACTAACACCATTACGCTCTTCCTCTCCCAACTCTCAAAATTCACGCAACTTTTCTACGCTCTTATTTCCACTAAAATATTCTCGATTCTTCACCTTGAAACCTTTGCAAATTCACGTTCTTCATCCTGCTGCTGTCAGATCGTCTTCCCGGTGCCAGTTAGGATTATGTTGGGTAAAGTATTCTACCTAGATAGTCTAGTAAATTATTCGGTTGTGTTTGGTAGATTCTAATTATTGATTATATACTTAGACTCCGATTTCGACGACGGGCGCTGCTAGTGATTATGTTGGATTGTTCTCTTGAAGTGATTTGGTTGTTCAGGTAAATCTCTATGCTCAAGTTGATTTGGCTTTGTGTATTGCGAATGAGGAAAATTGCTTTTGTGACTCAAATGTGTTTTCTACTGGAAAAAGGATTTATCACCGGATTGAGATTTATCAATTGGGGATCAATTCCCGTACTTTGAGATTGGTGGATTAGAATTATTATGGTGGTGATTTGAACAAGGTTTTTGGGAGTCTTTCACAGGAATTGTTATCGTTCGGGAGCCCATAGGTGCTCCCCATTATTATTATTTGCACTGCACACATTGTTGCAGTTAAGCTCTATGATCTACTCTATGTTAGTGCTGTTTCATAGGGGGTGTGCACACTTAAGGACTTAGGGTGAGGTGGTTGTTTGACGGTCCCATAGGTGACTGTCCTGGAATTATCGTTTGGGGTCCCATAGGTGACCCCGTATTTGGAAATTATAGTTGGCTCCTGTTGAAAGCTTCCTACTATTGTTTGGTTGGTTACTGTGTTTTTTCTGGAAAAATCATTCTAATGTTCAACACTCATTCTCCTCTGATTGACAAATGATAAAAAGAACTTCAAAATGTATTTTATACATTGAGGTAGAATTTACTCAGTTTATCTGATTTGCGCGATCCCATCGTGTTTTTGTCTATTGTTTTCTGATCGTAGGTGATGGTTGTTGAAGTTTGGGGATTGGGCATGCGCTACCACATAGTTCTAGAATGGATTAATTGTCGTTGAGATACAGTATTTAAATGGCGGTGTTTTGAATATTTATTTTTGTTGAATTGTTTAAGGTTTAGCCTGAGCACTCATGGGATTGAGTGTGGCAGTAGCACTCTGGATTTGAAAATAGTTGCCGCTGTGTTTTTATGGTAAAACATTCACTACATATGCTTATACAACATTCACTTTCCATTGGCATTAATATTATGGTCATCTTGTACCCTTCTAAACTTTTTTTTCATTTTGGTATTCATAAATTTGGACCTGTCCGAACATCCATCCGGACATCCATGTTCGGACAGGCCCCGAGAGTATATTGTTTTTCACAGAATTAGTGTGTCCGAACATCTGTCTGAACTTACATGTTCGGACAACATGCGAGGACGGGTCTGAACTGTAAGTCTCAGCACCTGTCCGAACTTACATGTTCGGACTAATGTTCGGACAGACCTTGTATCTCAGTTTTAAGACTCGTTTGACATCCGTTTTAATCCCCGTCTGCGGTGTCAGATTTGTAACGTTTTACACTTTATAATGAGGCAAAATCCAAGGTGTTACACCATCTTTATGCTAAGTTCTCCAAATGCGAGTTCTGGCTAGATCAGGTATCATTCCTCGGTCATGTCATCTCGAGCGCAGGCATATCAGTTGAGCCTTCTAAGATATAATCTGTATGATCATGGCCTAGACCCAAGACTGTTACCGACATTCGGAGCTTTCTTGGTCTAGCCGGTTACTATCGGAGATTCATAAAGGACTTCTCGAAAGTCGCTAAGCCCATGGCTACACTAATGAAGAAAGACGCACCGTTTGTATGGACATACGAGTGCGAAGTATCATTTCAGAGCCTAAAGACTCATTGACCTCAACGCTGATTCTCACACTTCCAGAGGGCACAGAGGGATTTGAGGTGTATTGCGATGCATCAGGCAAGGGAATGGGATGCGTACTCGTGCAGCATGGCAAGGTTGTAGCATACGCCTCCCGCTAGCTGAAAAAGCATGAGGAGAATTACCCGACTCAGGACTTAGAGCTAGGAGCCATCATCTTCGCCTTGAAGATATGGCGACACTATCTCTATGGGATAAGCATCACCATCTACTCCGACCACAAGAGCTTACAGTATGTATTCACGCAGAAAGAATTGAATTTGAGACAGAGAAGGTGATGGAGTTTCTGTCAGACTACGACATCAACCTGCAGTATAAGGAAGGGAAGGCAAACGTTGTGGCCAACGACCTGAGTCGTCGAGCACACTCGTCCCATTCGCTACTCGCTTCTTCTAGCTTGGTTGACGAGGTGCGAGACGCTCAGTTGAGTGACCCTTACCAGACCGAAATCAGATAGAAGATCACAGATGGTACATTTTAGAAGAAGAAATATGATTTTAAGTTGCATGAAGATGGTCTGATTCGGCTGAATGGCAGGCTATGCGTCCCCCAAAGCAATGCTGAGCTAAGGGATCGCATCCTGCGAGAGTCACACAGTTCTACATTGTCAATCCATCCAGGAGCCTCCAAAGATGTACAAAGACGTGAAGAGGTACTTCTGGTGGTCAGGAATGAAATCAGATGTGACAGAGTATGTATTGAGATGCTTAACATGCCAGAAAGTAAATTTGAACATCGTAGACCTGGCGGAATGGTACAATCGATGCGAATTCCGTAGTGGAAATTTCACAATATCTCCATGGATTTTGTTGTAGGACTCCCACCTGCCAGAGGAGGACTCAACATGATCTAGGTAGTAGTCGATTGCCTCACCAAGGTTGCCCAATTCATACCAATGAAGGACACCTGGAAGGTAGCAAAGCTTGCAGAGCTGTTCGACAAGGAGATCATCAGACACCACGGAAACCCGAAGACCATAGTATCTGACCGCGACACCAGATTTCTTTCGAGATACTGGAGAGCTACACAGGAAGCATTGGGTACAGAATTGAAGCTGAGTACCGCCTTCCATCCTAAAACCGACCGTCAGACAGAAAGGACCATCCAGACACTAGAGGACATGCTTAGAGCATGTGCCTTAGATTTTCAAGAGAGTTGGTTAGATAAGCTTCATCTTATCGAGTTTTCGTATAATAATAGCTATCACGCTTCGATAAAGATGTCGCCTTTTCAAGCCCTATACGGTAGACCTTGCCGTACACCTTTGTGTTGGGATGAGTCGAGTGAAGCGGTCATCATAGGACCGGAGTATTTAGAACAAGTCCAAGCGGAAGTGCAACAAATCCGAACTAATAATGAAGGCAACCCAAGATAGACATAAATCCTATGTGGATGTGCGACGACACGACCTTGAGTTTGTCGTGGGTGACCAAGTGTTCTTGCGTGTTTCACCTATGAAGGGCGTATTCCGTTTTGGCCAGAAGGGCAAGCTGAGCCCAAAGTTTGTAGGGTCGTACACTATCACTGAGAGAGTTGGATCTATAGCCTATAGGTTAGCATTCCCTGAGGACTTGGGGCATGTCCATGATGTTTTTCATGTGTCACAACTCAAGAACTATATTACTGATCCTTCTCATGTCCTAGAGCCCGAGCGACTATCCATCGAGCCGACCATGAGATATGTCGAGACTCCTGTTAGAATCCTTGATAGGAGGACCAGAGACACTCGCCATAAGTCTATACGAATGGTGAAGGTCATATGGTCAAACCATGATGTCAAAGAAGCGACATGGGAGTTAGAAGACGCCATGAAGGTGAAGTACCCACAGTTATTCATAGACTAGATAGTCTAGCACTTAGCGGGTATGGGTACGGGGCGTACCCCTTTTTAAGGGGGGTAGAGCCCTTTTGCTTTTGCATTGATTCGGGTTAGCATTGCATAGAGTGTATACATTGTAGTATGTTTTGATGGCACATGTAGTGCGAATGTATTGAGTATCTATGTGTAATGTGTAGTGTATGGATGTGAATGTACAATGTATGGTGTATCGGTGTAACGTGGATATGATGTGTATAGAAATGGTGTATTGTGTATGGGAATTATATATTGTGCTTGAATTGTGTATGCTTGTAATGTAGAGAAAGTAAACACCTCATAGGTGGTAGTAAGACACATTATGGCAATTGGTTTGCCTAATGAGTAAAATTATTAAACCATTAACCTTGAGCAACTTTGAGGGCAAAGTTCCTTAAGGGGGGAAGATTGAAATACCCCGTAATTAAAAATAGTGATTAATTAGGCTAACAAGTAATTTAGAAGCTTAATTATGTCTAAATAATCATGAGGGAACAAATCCCAAAGAAAACAGATTAAAACACAAACGAACCTTAAAGCGTGTTTTTCGAGGAAACCGGGAAAAACGTGACTTTAAGCGGGTCAAATAGACTAGTAATAAATTTGGTCAACCAAATAGTAATTAATAAATATTAGTGAAGGTCTAGAGCCAATAAAATCATTAAAAGAGAAAATAGTAAATACTGTCAGAAACGGGAAGTTGTGAGGTGAGAGTGTAAATAAACCAAACTAGTGTGTCCACTATTGCAAATAAAATTTTAAAACCCATAGTAGGGCTGTGTGTAAGCCGATTTTATTTCCCCCTCACACTCCCTTAATTACTCCTTATATGCAAAAGACAACAAGCAAAATAAAAGCAAAAAATAACTTACTATTTTATTCTACTCTCTCTCCTACTCCCTCATTTCCCCCATGCTCTACGTACAGCACTCCCTATCTTTCTCTAATTTATTCTTCTTCCTCTTGAAGCCTCTAATGGCGATTTCAATAACCCACACCAACAACCCACTTCTCTCCTCTTGTTACCTACTCAAACGTCCACCAAAAATCATAAAAATTGTACCATTGTGTTCCTCTCATCAAGGAGAGCATCTCTCTCTTTTCCAAATTCGAAAACAAGCAACTTCATATTCATGGGTGTTCTTGGTTTTGAAGACAAAGACCACCATTAGGAGCCCCTTCTTCACCTCATTGGTCTAAGGTAAAAAGAAATCCGAAAATACTACCCTTTCTTGCTCTTATTTGCAAAATGAAGATTTCTAAGTTTTGAGTTCCTATGCCTTTTGTTCCCAGCCCATTTTGGCTTCCCTTGGAGTGTAGAAATCTTGCTCTTGTGCTGTTCTAAACTCCATCTCATCACTTACAAGGTAATGTATTCTAAAACCCTAAAAATTGACCTTAAAAGCCTTAAGACGAATTAAAGGGTTAGTTGTATTGAAATGTGTATATCAATGGGCTGTAGCTTTTGAGAATTGAAGTTCTATAACCGTTGGGAAGAGAGGAGAGGAAAGGAAGAAGGAAGAAAGAAAGAAGAAGGAAAGAAAAGCTAGAAGGAGAACAAGGTAAAATAATGCTCACCTTATGTAGTTTTGTAAGGCTCTATGTAACAGATTTTTAGTGATTCAAACGTGTATTGAAATTAGTGTTGAGTAGTAGTGTAATGTGTAAGAGAACCTAACTGTTTTTAAGCTTCAAAAGATGATGAAAAACTCATATAAACCTTAAGGAAGGAAATGGTGAATGTGCAGGAATTTGAGGAGTGTTTAATGTTTAGTATTACTGTTGGAGTGCTATATATTGATGTTGTTGTTAAACATGTGAATTAGGTAACAATGTGTGAATAAAACATGTGGTGAGAATGTAAAAATAAAGGGGAGACCATGTCAAATTTTACCTAGAACTAGAACACTTAAGAACTAGAAACTAGGTGGAAAATTACCTTGAAAACAGGTTTTAATTGGAGCTAGGTAGTGGGTATGTTTGGTGAGATGGATAATGCATTATAAGCCTTAGGAATGACATTAAAATAGGGAGATATAGATGGAGGAAGTGAGAACCAAAATCTGTAGCAAAACACAACTAGGAAAATAGTGTAAGTGCTGGAATGGAAACTTAGAAAAATATGAGAGTGAATTAGTATAAAAAGAAGTAATAGGTTAGTAATGGATTTAGACATGTTTAGGAGACTAATTAGGTGCTTAAATATGTGGGATTAAGTGTAGGAGCAATGGGGAATTAATTAGGCAAAGTTAGCATTGTAACAGATTTGGAAAACTTGAAATTTTAGCAGGGTCTGGGACCTTAGTCCAGGACTAAGTCCCGGACCAGTATACTGAAACAGACAGAGAGTTAGACTTACATGGTGGTCCAGGACTTAGGTCCCATACAAGGACCCGGACCACCCCAACAAATTAGGCCGAGAGTTTTTCAAATGCCAGGTCCGGGACTTACCTCATATAAGAGGACACGGACCATAACTAAAAATCATTCGAGAGTTTGCAAGGCCTTCGGTCCGGGACTTGACATATGTACAAGGACCCGGACCACAAATAAAATCAGTTCGAGACTTATACCACAGGGTGGTCCAGGACCTGGGACCCGGACAAAGTCCCGGACCAACCCAAACTTTTAAAAATTAGCTAATAAAATGGCTTTTAAGGAAAGGTAATGAATGGTAACGATGGTATAAGATAATTAAGACATGATTAACGAGGTTTAAAGGTCATTAAGAGTGTATACAAGTTTAAAAGGTAATGAAGAGTAAGTAAACCATGTGTAAGTGTAAGAATTGTAAAGACATAGTAAGTATGAGTTAGGAAACCTAAGAGATAAACGAGTCAAGTTAATTATAGTTAAATTAATCACTCGATCGTATATATGTCATAGGACTTGGATTGTGAACACCAAAGGAAAGTCGGTTACAAGTACAACGGTGAACGGTATGAACTTCTCGTGTCCTGTATGCTACCTTGGCTACTCTGATTTGTGTGCTTGTGTGCTAATTGATCACCTAACAAGATAAACGTATGAATCGGAACTATTATGCTTACTTGTGATTATATGATATTGTTCCTCATTTGGATATTATCTTAAACCATAGTTTGTTTAATTCATGAAATGTATGGATGATAATGAATGTGTGTGTGTGCTTGATTCATGTTGTAGTGACCGAATGTTATTGAGTTGGAGTTCTAACTAATTCCCAACAAGCTAACCAATCTAACAAAATAAATTGCTAAATTGGAATGAGTAGAAGTCCGATATAGTTTCAGCCACACGTGAGGAGGCGGAGACACAATAGGTTGGATCCAATTCCGGGCTTTAATCTTTTCCACGGCCCACACCCCTTAAATGGGTAGCATCCTGGATTAGTGAGCCACCTAAAGCCCTGTGGTGGGACGGTGTAGTCCCTGCCCGGAGGTCACACCGACTTAACATGACTAATAGTAAGTAAGTAAGAGTAAGTAAATGAGTATGGAAAAGTAATTAAAATATATGTAAGATTGTGTAAGTATTGTGTAATTGGCTAACCCTTGAGAAGGTAAGTGAAATACCCCAAACTTAATTAGGGTGATTAAGTTACTCTAATATGATATTAAGGGCCTATTAGTGCCTAATGAATTTTGGTACAAAGAATAAATCCAAAAGAAACAAGAAAAACGCTTAAAAAGTGAAAAAACGCTAAATTGAGCGTTAAGTGACCCTAGGAGAAATACAACCTCAGAAAGGGTATTGGATGGACTTTAAAGGTTTAATAATGCCTAAATAATATATGGGAACAATTCCTGAAGAAAACGGATCCAAATAATGTACTAAAACGCTAATAAAGCTTTAGCGCACGTTTTTCGAGAAAACCCGAAAACGTGACTTTAAGTGGTCAAATGAACCTGTAGAAAATTATAGTTCATTAAATAACTATAAATAGACATAATGGGAGTATAATAACCATTAAAATTAAAGAAACGAGAAAATTCCGGAAAACGGGCCCGGTTAGTTAATAGTGCTAAACCGGTCAAATAAACGAGCGTTTTCTGTAAAAGACGAAAAAAGCTCCAGCCTGTATATATATGTGCTTTTCGAGAAAAGAATCCCACCCTCTTCTCTCTCCTCCATTTCTTCTTTTCCTTTTCTCTTTCCTCTCTTTCTTCTTCTTCAACCATTCTCTCCTCTCTCCCTCTGGTTGCTGTCGTTCTTGATCTCACCACCCTCACCCATGGCTTCTCCACCTTCTCTCCCATGCTCAAGCCACATAAATGCTCCAAATAAAAAACAAAACACATATTTGTGTTCCTCTCATCAAGCTTCACACTTCTCTCTTTCCAAAATTCAAAAAGGATGAGTTTCATTTTCATGGGTGTTGGCCATTTGAGGAGAAAAGCACACCATTTTGAAGCTTAGAGCTTCCTCTTTCATCCAAGGTAAAAATATCCAAAAAAAATTGTGTTTTTCTTCACCCTCTTTTGTTGGCCGATTTTGTCATATTTTGATGCCTTGCTTCTCCTTGTTTTGAGCCATTCTCCAAGCCTAAAATGGTGGTAAGAACTCCCACCTTTGATTCATGGGGAAAAACTCCTCCTAAGCCTCCAAAGGTAAAAACCCTAACTTTGAGCTTTAACCCCCTCCATTGAATTGGAGTGATTCTAAAGGTTTAGAATTTTAATTGAACTTGTTTTGTGTTCCTTGGGTGTTGGGATGGAGTTTGGAAACTCCATTCCCACTTGACCAAATTTGAGAAGAGGAGCAAGAGGAGAATTAAGGAGAGACTTGTAAATTAAGGTAAGACATCTACCTTAAACTTTGTTTTAATTGCTTTAGGAATTGGGATGGGCTAAATTAAAATAATGAACCCAAAACTATGTGAATTAATGTAGTAGTTTGAATTTAAGGGTGAATGTGAACTTGTGTTGATTTAAGGGCCTAAGAGCCATTGCACTTGAATGTGGAGCTATAATGTTGTTTGGTGAATTTTGGATTGAGTGTATGTGCTGGTAGGACCCTTGTAAGGGTGTGGCTAGATTAAGAATGAAAAGGATGAGAATTAATGAAGCTGAGGATGTAAGATTTATGGGGAGGTTATGGCAAAATTTTGGTAGAAAAACAAGTGTTTAAAGATGACTTAGTGTATTGGAGAACCTAGGTGTTTGTAGTGTTGTTTAGAGTTGAGTGATAGCCTTGAAATGGCATTTGGAGAACTAGAGGAAAGGAGGTAAAAAAAAATTGTAGCAAATAAGTATTGAAATGCTTTGGAAAAACTAGAAAGGAGCAAGTGTGCAACACTTAGGAAATGAGAGTTGGACTTGGGTTTTAGAATGGTGTATATCTAGGAATGAATTGGTTGGTCATTAAATGATTTGGTAAGCTTGGTAAGAGGTAAAAACTAGCAAGAAGAAGTTAGAATTGCAAAAGAGTGAAAAATGCAAGAAGGTAAAAACTAGCAAGAAGAAGAAGGTTAAAACTAGCAAGAAAAAGTTAGAGCATGTTTTAGGGTGAGTAATTATGTATAAAACTTGTAGAAAGATTAGGGAAAGTTTGAGTATGGTTTAAGGGTGGATTTGGGGCTTAAAAAGTACCTTAATAGCAGTTTTTAGCAGGGTCCGGGACTTAGGATAGGTACCAAGTCCCAGTCCGCATCAAAAAAACAAGCCGAGAGTAAGTGCAGGAATTGGTCCGGGACTTAAATCCAGGATCAAGTCCCGGACCACTAGTGAATTTATGGCCGAGAGTTGATTTCTAAATTGGTCAAGGACCTAGGGTCCGGACCAGGTCCCGGACCACCCCCAGAATTCACCAGAGAGTGTTTTTAAGGGTTCTAAACATGGGGGATTGAATGGTATTGGTTTTAGATGATGTTTAGAAGTTGTTTGGTGACTTATAAAGGTCCTAAGAAGTATAAACAAGTATTGGAAGTGAGTTAGTAAGTTATGGAATTAAGTGCACTGAGTTAAGCCGAAATAACGGGATAACGGGGTAAGTACGGGAGTAGCAATTATGCACCTATCGTAACACTTTTACATTAATAGAACCATTTGATATGTAATCAGTGGTTCGGGAATAAGACTTGAGGAACCAATGTGAACCAAGGAACGTGAGAACACCCGGTAAAGTTAACCCCGGTGAAAGGTATGATTTCCTCATGCTCTGTATCCTAACTTGGTTACCCCGATTTGTGTGATTGTTTGATTGTGTGATCACCTAACAAGATAAATGCATGAATCGGATTGTGTGTACTCTCTTGTGTTTGTATTGTATTGCTTGTGGATGGATTGTTGACTAAACCAAGTTTGTATAATTCATGAAATGGATGAATGGTGAATGAGTTGCTTGCATGTGATTGTGTGTTGTAGTGCGACTCCTAGTTGAGTCTTGTTGATTAGAAACTCGAAGAAAACGTTAAGTGGCAAAATAATGAACACGAGGTAACACACGAAAACCATTGACCAATGGACAACGATAAATCAAACTTAAGTATTTACTCGAAAGGAGAACAAGCGACACATAAGGCTAAAGAACATCCTTAATATCAATAGTCGACCTCCTATGCAAGGATGAGACTCAATGTTAGAAAATGAACATAATTCCTAAGTAATGGCAATGTAGGGGCAACCCGTAAATCGGCAGATACAATGAGATAGGAAACTCTCCTAAGTTATATGATAGCATCGGGAGAGATGCGGCTGACTGACATTTATATATGTATGTATATGCGAGTACCTATTATTACTAACCCCAGAGTTGGGTTAGGGGGATTGTGAGTCACGCGTGCAAGGAAGAGGAAGCAACAGAGCGTATGTTTCCAAATCCATGGTCGAACTCCCTTGTTATCGGGCCGTGTGCCACATAGTGGTGCCCAACTGGAGTAAGACCGACAGAGCTTACCCGTATAAAGAGGTAAGCTGGGTATTGTGGGATAGGAAAGAGGGAACATGAGAGAATGTTTCTGATCCCGTATTGAGATTATAAAAGCCCGATGGTGAGACCTATATATGTCTCTGCCCGGAGGCCTTTGGGGCTTAACCTAAAAGTATTCAAGAGAAGAATAATTAAGAAACTAGATCGGGACCGGGAGTGTCCAATGATCTAGGAGTCAAGTAAACTACATGGTTGAGAAAAAAATTTGGTAATTAACGAGAATGAGACTCACTTGAGATACGGTCTCTCAAGGCTGAAGAATAAGGTAGTCGAATTTACCGAACTGGATGTGATATCTGGGTGGATTGAATTCCTGGATTGAATGTGGAGTGTTGTGTGAATGTACATATATGATGTATTGTGTATTGCATGCTGTTTGAACTAAAATGAACCGCATGTTCTCGACCAAATAGTCGGCGTACCCTCGCTAGTACGCGGGGTATGCGGAAGTCATATGCTGCAATTTTGCTGAGCCCCTAGGGGCGATGCTTTTATTTTCCAGGTACAGTGAAGCCGGTCACCGTTAGAGAGTAGGAAGGGGTTGTGATTAAGCAAGGGTAGTTGTTAATTATTTGTAGTGTTGTGTTATGGGAATGTAAGACCGAAAGGTCATTAATAATGCTGGGAATAGTAGATACTCGGTATAGTATTAAATGGAGATTGTAATGTTTACCATGGGATTGAAGGTTATATTTGGTTTGTGATTTGATAGGGGAATGGAATGTATCATTCGTATAGTGTACTCGGTAAAGACCCATCAGACGATAGTGTGATGTATTGTTTGTTTGGAATTGGCCTTGTTAGTCACGTGGGTGGCTAACAGCATTGTTTCACCCCCAGTCGTATGAGAATTTCCGCTGCTTATGTGTTGATAATGGAGACGGGTTAGGAGTAATGTTGTGATTACCGGTAGGGGTGTTACAAAAAGTGGTATCAGAGCGAAGTATCGCTCTAATGGTCTGAATACCGAGTTTAGGAAAATACCGAGTTAGAAATTAGAGCCCTAGGGCTAAGGGTTGAGTGTTAGCATGAGAGGTACGCTGGATAGGAACACCCGGTGTGACCTGGATACCTACATAACCAATCCCGCCCTCCGTAACCCCGTTATAAGTTGGGGGAAAAGAACGCCAGAGAGATGGAAAGACCTCTCATTCTCGGGTTAATCCGATCTGGCAGTTGTAAAATAAATCTTATAAAGGAAAGAACTGGTCATATGGTAGACACCAAGAATTGGAAATCCCGAAGACGGTTTCTGTTTGAACGACAATAATCATACATAACGGCAGTAGGTTGAAGGTCCTAACCAGAGGATAACTAAATTTGCGGCACCATGGGGCAACATGCTTTGCAGTCGCGAGAACCATGCACAACCGACAAGAAGAGAAGCGCAACTACGTAATAAAGCGGAAAAGCGGAGTAACAAAACCCGAGCCAAGAGAATCTACGGACTGCAAACACTTGACTATACCACATTGGTATGCAAACCGGCTATGGAAATAGCCAAGGTTGGATACTCCAAACCTACAATGCCAAAAGGGCAGTAACACCCAAACAACATAGTTCAGACAATTATGAGATTATTCAGGAAGCATACTCTGATAGGACTACAACGTAGCTCCTAAGGATTAATCAAACCCCAGTAACCACCATAAAGGTGTGGGAACGGGCAACGAAACAAGGTACACGAAGAACCACAAGGATCGGGAAAGCACCCGAATTTATGACCATTATGTCAAGAGCACTGTGAAGTACTCAGGAGATTGATCACTAAGATCAAAGGATCAAAGGAAGATCCAATAAAAACACCAAATACGGATGGAAACAACACTGTAACCGGTGTTTGTTAACCTAAAAACCTACGTACCCGCGCACTTGCCAAGGCAAGTGCAGCAACAACAAGATAATTGGAAGACCCTTGAATGAGTAACAAGTACTTACTAAAGTACCACAAGGATGATTGAAGCAAACATAGGATCTCTAAACCTAAGAACTTGAACAACGAAACCCTAGAAAGGCCTAACGGCCCGACAATTATATTAACGAACATACCAGTCAGCAGGAAGCTGTACTTGGTCAAAGACCTCAAGCATGGAAATGCCATGATGATATTCTTTCAAACCCAAGATTTTTATTTCAAACACAAAACCTTTCTTTCAAAAACCACAAACTTTTCTTTTAAAACCTCATATTTTAAAATCAAACAAGAAGAATTACGGTGAGTATTATAGAATGATACAAGAGGAGTTGACAATAGAATAATTCACCTAGGCGTGTAACGAGCACTACGAGTGTATCCATACGGGATGTGGGACGACCGCACTCCGAAGGAGCTTGCGGGCCTGACAGACCCTTGAGTTAGTCGGGTAAGTGGCAACGTACCAATAAGGTACCCCACAGTATGTATACATGTAGTGTACAAAACACGGGAAGTAGTCAGCTCCGTTCTATGGACCATAAGTGAATACAAATCCAAACAGTTGGATACCTCAAATAATCGAAGGAACTTAGATGAGCTTACAAGATAAAGGAGTCGATGAAATACCCCTAAATTAATTTAAATTAATTTAGGGGATTTCTTTCATTAAAAATTAAATTATTATATGGAATTATGAATATTAAATTATTATATGGAATTGTGAAATTTATTTAGGGGTTTTCTCCTATTTAACCCTAGTTATTATACATTATTATATAGTATTATGAATTTAATAATAAGATTTATAAGTCAATAAATCTTGGGAAAATTTCTAAACACTCCAAATATATTATAAAGATTTTAGGAAGTGTTGGAACATTGTTTTGAAACATAAAAGTCAATATAAAATTCTAGAAACCTTAAAGCTTATTAAGCCTTGCTAGAGTTGACTTTTTGAGAATGGTCAAACCAGGCCATGAAACCTATACCAATAAATAGGTTATGAAAAACCATGAAGATCGATAAAAAGAACGGATCATCCAAGCCAAAGTTATGATAGATTGAAGTTTAGAGCCAAAATTTTGAGAAATGCTGACGTGTCAGTCAGCCAGGCATTACCACTGAACAGTCCCAGTTTTCGACAGTTTTGGCATGTCGAGGGTCGAATTTGAGACGCCTATATCTCCTGCTCTACTCCACCATTTGGTATGCCGTCTGTTTCATTCTCTTCTCCTTAATCTCATCTTTCCAACCGTTACTCACACATCATCTAACTCCTTCTACAATGACCGGAAAATTGATCCAAAGTTGGCTCCTCGCGATTTCGTAACCCAGAACTGCAATTTTTCCTTAAATCGGGTAAACTTCGTCACGCCATAACTTCTTCATTTCTCGTCCAAATTTCTTGTTCTTTAGCTTGTTTTGAAGATCTCTAATCCCTCTATAACTTTCATGTTGATGGCCAAGGCTGATTCGCGCTAGTTTGGGAGATAAATCTGTCTAAAGATGCCTACTCGATCACAGCGGTAATTTTGCCCAGTTCATCCCGAAACCAACTAGGTAAACACGGATCTTGTGAGATCTGTAACTTTCTCCCTAGTTCATCAAAATCAATGATTCTTCCACTAACATCTAGAGATACATGTCTAGTTTGGATTGTGATAGGTTACGTGAATCAAATCTCTCTCAGTTGGTGCGAGTTGATTCGAGAAGTGGCATACCTGAACCGCACATAGAATAACGTTTTCCAGAATTCTCGATTTGGATTCTCCCCGTTAATGCAATTTCGGTGAGTTTCCAATCAAATTTCTCCATGGTTTCCATTCGAAATTTCATCATCGATCAAACCCACATACCAATTTAGTCTATTATGCATTACAATAGGAGGATTTGCTGAATTCAAATCGAAAACCGAATAAGAACCCTAAACTTCGAACCCAGATTCGAATCTTTTCAATTCCGCATGACAATTGGGGAAATTGGTACCATTAGAACCGGGATTTAATTTTGAGACGATAGGACAAGAATCATCGAATTTCGTTCTGTGGATTGTGAGAAAACATCGGATTAGTACTCGGGTGTGAATTGGGGATTTCTGATGAACTAGCGAATTCTGGGCCGTCCGATCTCAGTTAATAAACATGGACGGCCGAGATTAGATCGTGGGGATTTAAGTGGTAATAAGTTAGTATATTTTCCAGAATAAAGTCCTAACTTGCTAGATTTATTTAATGGCCTTCCCGAATGTATTTTGACTTGAAATTTTAACCATAGATTCCTTATAAAATCTAATTTATTTTGATGTAAATTAATATGGGTTTTGAGTTTTTAAACATAAGATATGATTTTTGCAAGTTACGAGTATTATGGAATTATTTGGGAAATTTGAAAAGATATTTTTATGAAATAAAAATTTTATAATATGTCTAAAATGTTATAGTTATTATATATTAAATTTGGGAATTTTTGGACAAGGTTAAATGGGTTTAAAAATTATATTTATTGAATTTTCATAAGAATAACTTATAATATATGGTTTTTAATGTAACAAAAAAATTAAAGTATGGTTTGTTTATAAGCTGTTTAGGTTGGGGAAAATAATTAAACCTAAATTAACATTTTACATCAGTATGTTTATAAATATTTTGGGTATTATCTTTTAGGTGAAGTAAAAGTTGTTTACACATAAATATACTTATAGGAAGAAAATAAAATAGGAACTTATATTAAATCAAGGTATTAAACTAAACTGCATATTATTATTATTAAGGTTAATATGCTTAATTAAACTAGGGCAAACACTTTATTTTATAAACCATATATCAGTTGTGGATATGTCTAAAAGGTATTGAATATAATTAATTACAATAAGAATTTCTTAAAGAATGTTTTGGATAAATCCTAAGGAAAATATAAGTGTATATATAAATACATTAGAAGTAAACAAAAGTAGTAACATACCTTATGGGAAACGTATTAAGAGGGAAAATTTGGGATAAATCTAATTCATACGTGACAATTAAAAATATCAAATATTAATGTGACATCTAGGTGGACTATTAGGGGGAAATACATATCTTAAACCTCAAGTAGGTGATAAAGTAAGTTAGCCAAGCGTAACCAAAGGGTTTAATTAAACTAAACCTATAATCAGGAGTGGGTAAATGGAATAAGTTAAGTATGCATTAAAGATTTAATTACGAGATCTAGCCAGATCCCTAGGAGGGAGTAACTGTAAAGCAAAACTATAGACTAATAAGAATGGAGGATGTGTAGCATTATAGTGCCTTAACTAATCAATGCGTGGAATACTTTAATTATAGGTGATTAGTGGAAGTAGTTCGCATTTTCGAGTTTGGTTACTGCTTCTACATATACCAGGTACGATTTCTCGTACTCAGATGCTTTTGGTGACGAATTTTATGGAACATTTTGAGAAACGCTAAATGAGTTTGGATGTATCTTGAAAGGAAATTGTTTGTGTGACTAACTCAGCCTGTTGTGACTAACTGAGCCTTGGATGTACAACTCACATGATCATTGGTTCCTTTTTATCTGGTTATCTCATTAGTTATTGACTGTTGAGGGTTTACGCCTCTACACTCTGTAGGACTGAGTGTTTTGGTATTGCACTTGTACAGTTAATAGTCTAGTGGGAATATGGGAAATGTCAAACTTGGTATTGGGTATGGATTATTTCTGATAAGTGGTGCACTCACTTTTCACCGATGACTGAGAACGGGTCGGTGGCAGCGGAGGTCTGCTATACCTCGTCCATATGGACAACTGACAGCGGAGGTCTGTTTACCTCGTCCTTGTGACAACTGACTGGCGGTGGGGGCCATCTCTTCCAACTGGGTATATTCCACTCTTGAGTTATGGGTTCTTGGATATCTTCTTTCATTCCTAGTCCTTGTGACTACTTGGGTCTTTCTAATCCTAGTTGGAACGAATCTAACTTAAGCAATGGATGTTCACTAACTTCTGGCGTGGTTTCTTTTAAGTTGACTCACTTTACTTCTTGTTATTTATCTCTATCCTTGACTTGTTATCTTTGACTTGGTGTTTTGGTGTGCCTTGTTCTTCTTCTTTCGTTCTAAGTGTTTGGCTTCATCTTATTGTTTATTTTTAAGAGTTATGTTTTTAAACTGTTGTTTTGGAGAGTTGTACCAGTTCCATTCCAGGGAACTGACTCACCCCTCCTGGGGTGGGCTGCTTGGTTTCATCTTGCAGGTACAAATTGCTATACAGATAGCCACGAAGAGTATGAGTGAATGGGATGGGAATTAGGAACTTTGGAGAGCTATTGTGTTTTGTTATTATTCTTTTATGTTATGTTTTCTCGAGTTCAGACCGTAGCTTTTGTAATATCATAAGTTGCAATTGGTGAGGTTTGGTGCCGGGTGTTTGGAACCCGATGATCTGTAATCGCCTTAGTATTTTATGTCCGCTGCATTTATGATATGCAGCTCAAGACAGTGATGTGTATCTACAGGGTATCAGGCAGAAATTAGCAGATGGGTTGACTGATGGTCTGAAGTATGACTACGAGCTAGACAGCGAGGGACAACTTCGAGTCAGAGGCAGACTCTACGTTCCTCAGGATGCGACCGAACTTCAGACCAGGATTCTCTCTAAAGCTCATTCCTCTACATTGTCAGTACATCCTGGAGCCACCAAGATGTACAAGGATTTAAAGAAGCTATTCTGGTGGAGCGGGATGAAGAGGGATGTAGCAGACTTCGTCTCGCGATGTCTCACCTGTCAGAAGGTGAAGTTTGAGCATCGGCGACCAGGAGGCCAGATTCAGTCATTACCGGTACCGTGCTGGAAGTTTGACGATATTAGTATGGATTTTGTAGTCGGTCTCCCTCCAGCTAGAGGTGGATTGAACACAATTTGGGTGATAGTGGATAGGTTAACTAAGACAGCTAAGTTCATACCTATCAAGGACACATGGAAGGTGCCCAAACTAGCTGAGGTGTTCACCACAGAGCACATCCGGTACCATGGGGTACCGAAGACGATCGTCTCCGATCGTGATGCACGTTTCCTTAGTAGATTTTGGCGTCAGGTGCAGGAGGCATTTGGTACTCAGTTGCGACTTAGCACAGCCTTCCACCCTCAAACAGATGGGCAGACCGAGAGGACGATTCAGACACTGGAAGATATGTTGAGAGCGGTCGCCTTAGACTATCAGGGGAGTTGGATAGAGCGTCTACACTTGGTAGAGTTCTCTTACAACAACTCCTATCACTCGTCTATCGGCATGGCCCCATTTCAGGCTCTGTATGGCAGACCGTGCCGGACACCTTTATCATGGAGTGACCCTGCTGAGACAGTTTCGATTGGTCCAGAGTATATTCAGAGACTACAGGATGACATCAGAGTTATTCAGCAGCACATGAGGGCAGCGCAGTCTAGGCAGAAATCTTACGGGGATCAGCGTACCAGAGAGCTTGAGTTTCTGATCAGTGATATGGTTTTCCTACGAGTGTCTCCGATGAGAGGTATCTTCAGATTTGGGATGAGAGGAAAGCTAAGCCCTAAGTATGTTGGTCCGTACAGGATTACGGAGCGCGTGGGCCCAGCAGCGTATCGACTAGACCTACCAGCAGAGTTGGGGAAGGTACATGACGTGTTTCATGTATCGCAACTGAAGAAGTATGTACCTGACCCTTCTCACATGCTACAACCAGAGAGATTAGAGATTGAACCTACACTGAGATATGAGGAGACTCCCATTCAGATCCTGGACACGAAGGTCCGGGAAACGAGAGGCAGATCAGTCAAGCTGGTGAAGGTTCTTTGGGAGCATCATGGGGTTGAAGAAGCTACTTGGGAGACTGAGGACTCTATGAGAGTGAAGTACCCACACCTATTTCCATGATATTTCCTTGTATTCTTTCCTTTACTGTGTTCTTGTTCATAGCGGTACGAGGGCGTACCTTGGCTCTTTTCGGGGGGGGGGGGGGGAGTGCATACTCTTCCTTCGTCACCTCATCCAGATTATGCCCTGTTTGTTTTGTTAGTAGAATGATGGAGAGGTGTATGCATGTACTTGATTTATACATTGTGTGATTCTTGATTTCTGTTTATGAAAATCTTGGTTTTGGTCTGACGATGAATAATCTTGCGTGGAATTTGGAAATGGAAATGAGTGGAAATGGATCGTGGGAGAAGTTACAATTGGTATGGATTGGTATGGAATTTTGGTTGGGATTGTTATTGGATGAACATTCTGGTAATTCTTGACAGCACACCTGATGTGGTGTGAGTAGCTATTAGTTGGTGTTAAATTAATTTAGGGGATTTCTTTTATTAAAAATTAAATTATTATATGGAATTATGAATATTAAATTATTATATGGAATTGTGAAATTTATTTAGGGGTTTTCTCCTATTTAACCCTAATTATTATACATTATTATATAGTATTATGAATTTAATAATAAGATTTATAAGTCAATAAATCTTGGGAAAATTTCTAAACACTCCAAATATATTATAAAGATTTTAATGTTTGGAACATTGTTTTGAAACATAAAAGTCAATATAAAATTCTAGAAACCTTAAAGCTTATTAAGCCTTGCTAGAGTTGACTTTTTGAGAATGGTCAAACCAGGCCATGAAACCTATACCAATAAATAGGTTATGAAAAACCATGAAGATCGATAAAAAGAACGTTAAAAACGGATCATCCTAGCCAAGGTTATGATAGATAGAAGTTTAGAGCCAAAATTTTGAGAAATGCTGACGTGTCAGTCAGCCAGGCATTACCACTGAACAGTCCCAGTTTTCGACAGTTTTGGCATGTCGAGGGTCGAATTTGAGATGCCTATATCTCCTGCTCTACTCCACCATTTGGTATGCCGTCTGTTTCATTCTCTTCTCCTTAATCTCATCTTTCCAACCATTACTCACACATCATCTAACTCCTTCTACAATGACCGAAAAATTGATCCAAAGTTGGCTCCTCGCGATTTCGTAACCCAGAACTGCAGTTTTTCCTGAAATCGGGTAAACTTTGTCACGCCATAACTTCTTCATTTCTCGTCCAAATTTCTTTTTCTTTAGCTTGTTTTGAAGATCTCTAATCCCTCTATAACTTTCATGTTGATGGCCAAGGCTGATTCGCACTAGTTTGGGAGATAAATCTGTCTAAAGATGCCTACTCGATCACGGCGGTAATTTTGCCCAGTTCATCCCGAAACCAACTAGGTAAACACGGATCTTGTGAGATCTGTAACTTTCTCCCTAGTTCATCAAAATCAATGATTCTTCCACTAACATCTAGAGTTACATGTCTAGTTTGGATTGTGATAGGTTACGTGAATCAAATCTCTCTCAGTTGGTGCGAGTTGATTCGAGAAGTGGCATACCTGAACCGCACATAGAATAACGTTTTCCAGAATTCTCGATTTGGATTCTCCCCGTTAATGCAATTCCGGTGAGTTTCCGATCAAATTTCTCCATGGTTTCCATTCGAAATTTCATCATCGATCAAACCCACATACCAATTTAGTCTATTATGCATTACAATAGGAGGATTTGCTGAATTCAAATCGAAAACCGAATAAGAACCCTAAACTTCGAACCCAGATTCGAATCTTTTCAATTCCGCATGATAATTGGGGAAATTGGTACCATTAGAACCGGGATTTAATTTCGAGACGATAGGAACAAGAATCATCGAATTTCGTTCTATGGATTGTGAGAAAACATCGGATTAGTACTCGGGTGTGAATTGGGGATTTCTGATGAACTAGCGAATTCTGGGCCGTCCGATCTCAGTTAATAAACATGGACGGCCGAGATTAGATCGTGGGGATTTAAGTGGTAATAAGTTAGTATATTTTCAAGAATAAAGTCCTAACTTGCTAGATTTATTTAATGGCCTTCCGAATGTATTTTGACTTGAAATTTTAACCATAGATTCCTTATAAAATCTAGTTTATTTTGATGTAAATTAATATGGGTTTTGAGTTTTTAAACATAAGTTATGATTTTTGCAAGTTACGAGTATTATGGAATTATTTGGGAAATTTGAAAAGATATTTTTATGAAATAAAAATTTTATAATATGTCTAAAATGTTATAGTTATTATATATTAAATTTGGGAATTTTTGGACAAGGTTAAATGGGTATAAATTATGTTTATGGAATTTTCATAAGAATAACTTATAATATATGGTTTTTAATGTAACAAAAAAATTAAAGTATGGTTTGTTAATAAGCTGTTTAGGTTGGGGAAAATAATTAAACCTAAATTAACATTTTACATCAGTATGTTTATAAATATTTTGGGTATTATCTTTTAGGTGAAGTAAAAGTTGTTTACACATAAATATACTTATATGAAGAAAATAAAATAGGAACTTATATAAATCAAGGTATTAAACTAAACTGCATATTATTATTATTAAGGTTAATATGCTTAATTAAACTAGGGCAAACACTTTATTTTATAAACCATATATCAGTTGTGGATATGTCTAAAAGGTATTGAATATAATTAATTACAATAAGAATTTCTTAAAGAATGTTTTGGATAAATCCTAAGGAAATATAAGTGTATATATAAATACATTAGAAGTAAACAAAAGTAGTAACATACCTTATGGGAAACATACTAAGAGGGAAAAATTGGGATAAATCTAATTCATACGTGACAATTAAAAATATCAAATGTTAATGTGACATCTAGGTGGACTATTAGGGGGAAATACATATCTTAAACCTCAAGTAGGTGATAAAGTAAGTTAGCCAAGCGTAACCAAAGGGTTTAATTAAACTAAACCTATAATCAGGAGTGGGTAAATGGAATAAGTTAAGTATGCATTAAAGATTTAATTACGAGATCTAGCCAGATCCCTAGGAGGGAGTAACTGTAAAGCAAAACTATAGACTAATAAGAATGGAGGATGTGTAGCATTATGGTGCCTTAACTAATCAATGTGTGGAATACTTTAATTATAGGTGATTAGTGGAAGTAGTTCGCATTTTCGAGTTTGGTTACTGCTTCTACATATACCAGGTACGATTTCTCGTACTCAGATGCTTTTGGTGACGAATTTTATGGAACGTTTTGAGAAACGCTAAATGAGTTTGGATGTATCTTGAAAGGAAATTGTTTGTGTGACTAACTCAGCCTGTTGTGACTAACTGAGCCTTGGATGTACAACTCACATGATCATTGGTTCCTTTTTATCTGGTTATCTCATTAGTTATTGACTGTTGAGGGTTTACGCCTCTGCACTCTGTAGGACTGAGTGTTTTGGTATTGCACTTGTACAGTTAATAGTCTAGTGGGAATATGGGAAATGTCAAACTTGGTATTGGGTATGGATTATTTCTGATAAGTGGTGCACTCACTTTTCACCGATGGCTGAGAACGGGACGGTGGCAGCGGAGGTCTGCTATACCTCGTCCATATGGACAACTGACAGCGGAGGTCTGTTTACCTCGTCCTTGTGACAACTGACTGGCGGTGGGGGCCATCTCTTCCAACTGGGTATATTCCACTCTTGAGTTGTGGGTTCTTGGATATCTTCTTTCATTCCTAGTCCTTGTGACTACTTGGGTCTTTCTAATCCTAGTTGGAACTGAATCTAACTTAAGCAATGGATGTTCACTAACTTCTGGCGTGGTTTCTTTTAAGTTGACTCACTTTACTTCTTGTTATTTATCTATCCTTGACTTGTTATCTTTGACTTGGTGTTTTGGTGTGCCTTGTTCTTCTGCTTTCGTTCTAAGTGTTTGGCTTCATCTTATTGTTTATTTTTAAGAGTTATGCTTTTAAACTGTTGTTTTGGAGAGTTGTACCAGTTCCATTCCAGGGAACTGACTCACCCCTCCTGGGGTGGGCTGCTTGGTTTCATCTTGCAGGTACAAATTGCTATACAGGTAGCCACGAAGAGTATGAGTGTATGGGATGGGAATTAGGAACTTTGGAGAGCTATTGTGTTTTGTTATTATTCTTTTATGTTATGTTTTCTCGAGTTCATACCGTAGCTTTTGTAATATCATTAGTTGCAATTGGTGAGGTTTGGTGCCGGGTGTTTGGAACCCAATGATCTGTAATCGCCTTAGTATTTTATTTCCGCTGCATTTATGATAAGTAGGGGCGTTACAGTCGAGAATTAACTCTAGGAGGATGACTAAAGTTAAGAAGTGTGAGAAGCACTAGTAGTTGACCAAAGACATTGGAGATGTCTCAAGAAGTTGAAACAAAAGCACGAAATAGCTGGAATGGAAACCAACATAAACACAATAAGGCAAGGCCTATCAGGAACACACAAATGTTCAAGGAACAGGGTGAAATACGCAAGTGATCATCTAAGGTACCGGAGGATACCGATCACCACCGAAGGAAACACCAAACCGGTTACAACCATAAGAAAAGTATTATAGTCTACCCTAAGAACGAGAGACGTATAACCCTAAACGGGAAAACTTGAAATCCAGAACCGCAATGCGGAGAAGACAAAATATACCCAAATACTAGCCAAAGGTAATGGCATAACATGATAACACCCAGGAACAATCCATAAAGGGTAGCAGAGTTAGCATAGCTGAACGAAGTCTCGTATTAAGAGCACCAGAGCTATAACGAACACTCGGTTAATACACCGAAGGGATCCCACCTACCCAGGGGATACCCTAAATTATTAAAAGGTACCAATCAGTACCAAGACACTTGAAGGAACACCCAACAGACGGAAGCGTGATGCGATGATCCCATCATGGAGCCCAGTGTTACCTCCAAACCAATTTACGGCTTACGGAGAAGCAATGCTTGTAAACAGCCTAAGATGAGCTGTGCTCTTGGCAACGAGGCTAGTATGCCGAAAACTATTATAATACATAACTCAATGGTTGCGAAACCATTGTGAACCATATGGAGAGTTGTCAAGAATGGCACCAGTAAGGGGTTTCATAACCAACAAGCAGGGATACCCCTCGTTAGCGTGAGACCGCAAGAGCGGTGAACACATAGATTCCAAGAAGGGAATACCAACAGTAAACATCTGATAATACATCCCTTTCAGAACTACTAATGTAGTGAAGCCTGATCATACAATTATTGCCAAGCAATGTGTAAGATAAGCTTTGATAACAATTATTGAAAACCAAGGAGTAATCGGTTAAGAAGAAATACCACTTGCGGAGATGTGAAGGGAAAATCAATGATGCTTAAGGAGCTCATAGGAATAAAAGGACACCATATTCAGTAATCATCCAAATAAATGGTGAACCATGGTATAAATGGTAAAGGTACATGAGCAAAAGCTAAGGTAATAACGGATGTCATGGAAACCAATGTCGTAAATAAATAAGAACATGGTGCGCAGCAAACGACCAATACATGTGGATAAATCATACAATGAGAGGGAGTTGATGAATAAAGATGGTAGACAGACCGAGAAATAAAGAATCAATATTCATTCCTATTGCTATCCCACAAAAGATTTACTGCCCAGGGGTTTACGCCTCTACACTCTGTAGGACTGAGTGTTTTGGTATTGCACTTGTGCAGTGATGACCGAGTGGGATAGCTAGGAAGTTAGGAAGATGACCATTGTGGTAAGAGTAGAAAGGAGACTTATGAAGGCACAAGGACCGATGCATAGGAAATGCAAGCTCGTGTGAGTAAAGAGCACTGGTACAAAACCAGTTTAGTGGTCATAGTTCAGAAGCCACTGACAACAGGGGAAGCACTACAACTAAGTAGTGGCTAAATCTCAACCGACAATAAGTCGGAGGAACCCAGTGAATAATCATGGGAGTATGAACAGCATGTACATTGATTCCAGAGAGCTGGATAAGAAACCTATAACTCATTGAGTTCGCACACGGTAAACGAATATCACGCATGATTGATGAACCTTATTCCCAAGATAAAAAGGGATAAAAGGGTGACGTATAACACATTAAGGATAACAAGAAGGGCAAATAACCCTAAGTTATCAGGGTCACGCAGTAAAAGCTAGTGGGCCCAAATTCTCATATTTAATACACCCAGTGAATGAATGCATGATTATCAATGCCTTGAAGTCTCTAAGGCTAGAACCGAACCCGGTTAAGAGTTAAATAACTCTAATGAGAATTCTTGTTGCAGGGACTAACCAACAGTATGGTTAAGACCCTTTGACCAGAATACATTGTATAATAGACCGCATGGAAGTTGAACCACTCCATGACGACTGAATGCCTTCGACCTATGTCCAAGGTTGACACATGGTAGATTACGTGGGCGTAATCCCTTTTTAAGGGGGGTAGAGCAAAAATCGCGAACTGTATGTTTCACGTGATAAGGGCGTAAAACTATTATTCGCTTAGCGCGAGAGGAATCGTTTTGATGACGGGTACTTATGTTACATAAACATTTGTACTCACTCATTGTGGAAATTTGATTAATTGTGAGATTTGAAGTGGAAAGGAGTAGAGAAACTCTAGGGGAATGAGAGCCCCGGTGGTATATGTCTATTCGAGATTAGACATAGTATTTGATGTGGGATTAGACATGGTATGAATGAGTATATTTGGGAAATTTGTTGAGGAGTACTAATCGGTATGAAACCGATGTTGAACCTAGTAGGAATTGAGTTCCCTAGATGAATTGGGTTGATTTGATTTGTGAATGAATGGAGGATAGAAAACCGAATGGAGTTACAACATGTATTGAAATTCTTAAGTAAGTATCTAGAGATAATTGAGGATGATTGATGGACCAAGTTCCATCGTTTGGAGATGCTTTGCTTTGTTTTATGACTAGAATGATTAAAAGATAGAAAATGGTAAATGATTGAATTACATGATTGTTTGAAACGGAAGTGTGAAGTCGAACTTGATTTACTAGTGATCAAGGGAGATGGAACACAAATTGGGGTGGAGAGATTGTTCATCACTGATGCTGATCACATCAGGGTTGAATAATTCTTGAGGCTCCCTGTAAGTGGTCGTAAGTAATCCTGCTAGGATAAATGCAGTAAGCATGGATTGGGTTTAGTGTGGATGGTACTGTTATGTATGCTTGTGTTGTACGGGCATGTACACACGGTAAATTGCACTATGATAGGTATTGGGTGTTGCACCGGAATGGGCATGGTTGACAATTGTTTTGGGTTTCACTGGTATGTGCACGGGGTAAATTGTTTTGTGACGTACTGATGTGTACGCACGCTGCATGGCACTGGGATGTATGTTGTGTGGTGTTGGTAGGTACCCACGGTCGTTAATTGCTTGTAATTGATTTGGTGTGTACCGGTATGTATACACTGGCTGGACTGACTTTGAGCCTGTAGGGTTATAGAGATAATGACCTCGGCACACTAGATGTCTGAATGACTAACGATATTAGACTCACCAACTTTGTGGGCAAAGTTCTTTAAGGGGGGTAGATTGAAATACCCTGAACTTAATTAGGGTGGTTAAGTTACTCTAATACGATATTAAGGGCCTATTAGTGCCTAATGAATTTTGGTACAAAGAATAAATCCAAAAGAAACAAGAAAAACGCTTAAAAAGCGAAAAAATGCTAAATTGAGCGTCAAGTAACCCTAGGAGAAATACAACCTCGGAAAGGGTATTGGATGGACTTTAAAGGTTTAATAATGCCTAAATAATATATGGGAACAATTCCCGAAGAAAATGGATCCAAATAATGTACTAAAACGCTAATAAAGCTTTAGCGCACGTTTTTTGAGAAAACCCGAAAACGTGACTTTAAGTGGTCAAATGTACCTGTAAAAAATTATAGTTCATTAAATAACTATAAATAAACATTAATGGGAGTATAATAACCATTAAAATTAAAGAAACGAGAAAATTCCGGAAAACGGGCCCGGTTAGTCAATAGTGCTAAACCGGTCAAATAAACGAGCGTTTTCTGTAAAAGATGAAAAATGCTCCAGCGTGTACATATATTTGGGGCCGATTTTTAATTAGTAAGCAGCCCCCACTCACACACTAGACTTGAAACAAAGAAAGAAAAGAAAATAAAGAAAGAAAAAGTAGAAAAGCACCCCATCCTCTTCTCTCTCCTTCATTTCTTCTTTTCCTTTTCTCTCTTTCTTCTTCTTCTACCATTTTCTCCTCTCTCTCCCTCTGGTTGCTGTCGTTCTTGAGCTCACCACCCATATCCATGGCTTCACCACCTTCTCTCCCATGCTCAAGCCACATAAATGCTCCAAATCAAAAACAAAACACATATTTGTGTTCATCTCATCAAGCTCCACACTTCTCTCTTTCCAAAATTCAAAAAGGATGATTTTCATTTTCATGGGTGTTGGCCATTTGAGGAGAAACGCACACCATTTTGAAGCTTAGAGCTTCCTCTTTCATCCAAGGTAAAAATATCCAAAGAAAATTGTGTTTTTCTTCACCCGCTTTTGTTGGCCGATTTTGGCATATTTTGATGCCTTGCTTCTCCTTGTTTTGAGCCATTCTCCAAGCCTAAAATGGTGGTAGGAACTCCCACCTTTGATTCATGGGGAAAAACTCCTCCTAAGCCTCCAAAGGTAAAAACCCTAACTTTGAGCTTTAAGCCCTCTCCATTGAATTGAAGTGATTCTAAAGGTTTAAAATTTTAATTGAACTTGTTTTGTGTTCCTTGGGTGTTGGGATGGAGTTTGGAAACTCCATTCCCACTTGACCAAATTTGAGAAGAGGAGGAGCAATAGAAGAATTAAGGAGAGACTTGTAAATTAAGGTAAGAAATCTACCTTAAACTTTGTTTTAATTGCCTTAGGAATTGGGATGGGCTAAATTAAAATAATGAACCCAAAACTATGTGATTAATGTAGTAGTTTGAATTTAAGGGTGAATGTGAACTTGTGTTGATTTAAGGGCCTAAGAGCCATTGCACTTGAATGTGGAGCTATAATGTTGTTTGGTGAATTTTGGATTAAGTTTATGTGCTGGTAGGACCCTTGTAAGGGTGTGGCTAGATTAGGAATGAAAAGGATGAGAATTAATGAAGCTGAGGATGTAAGATTTATGGGGAGGTTATGGCAAAATTTTGGTAGAAAAACAAGTGTTTAAAGATGACTTAGTGTATTGGACAACCTAGGTGTTTGTAGTGTTGTTTAGAGTTGAGTGATAGCCTTGAAATGGCATTTGGAGAACTAGAGGAAAGGAGGTAAAAATCTGTAGCAAATAAGTATTGAAATGCTTTGGAAAAACTAGAAAGGAGCAAGTGTGCAACACTTAGGAAATGAGAGTTGGACTTGGGTTTTAGAATGGTGTATATCTAGGAATGAATTGGTTGGTCATTAAATGATTTGGTAAGCTTGGTAAGAGGTAAAAACTAGCAAGAAGAAGTTAGAAATGCAAAAGAGTGAAAAATGCAAGATGTGAGAACTTGAATTGTTGAATTTGAACAAGAATTGGAGTAGGGATTTAACGAAGGATTTGAGGTGGTTTAGAGCATGTTTTAGGGTTATTAATTATGTATAAAACTTGTGGAAAGATTAGGGAAAGTTTGAGTGTGGTTTAAGGGTGGATTTGAGGCTTAAAAAGTACCTTAATAGCAGTTTTTAGCAGGGTCCGGGACTTAGAATAGGTACCAAGTCCCGGACCGCATCAAAAATACAAGCCGAGAGTAAGTGCAGGAATTGGTCCGGGACTTAAGTCCAGGACCAAGTCCCAGACCACTAGTGAATTTATGGTCGAGAGTTGATATCTACATTGGTCTGGGACCAGGTCCTGGGCCACCCCCAGAATTCACTAGAGAGTGTTTTTAAGGGTTCTAAACATGAGGGATTGAATGGTATTGGTTTTAGATGATGTTTAAGAGTTGTTTGGTGACTTATAAAGGTCCTAAGAAGTATAAACAAGTATTGGAAGTGAGTGAGTAAGTTAAGGAATTAAGTGCACTAAGTTAAACCGAAATAACGGGATAACGGGGTAAGTACGGGTGTAGCAATTATGCACCTACCGTAACACTTTTACATTAATAGAACCATTTGATATGTAATCAGTGGTTCAGGAATAAGACTCGAGGAACCAATGTGAACCAAGGAACGTGAGAACACCCGGTAAAGTTAACCCCGGTGAAAGGTATGATTTCCTCATACTCTGTATCCACTAGTACAAAAACAGTCTATTTCGGCGGTTCCAAATAGCCTATTTTGGCGGTTGTGAACCGCCGAAATGGATTGCGCCGAGATAGGTGTACAATCCTATCTCGGCGGTTATTAGCTAAAAACTGTCGAGATAGGTGAGTTTTAAAATTAAAAAAAAGGCCCTATTTCGGCGGTTCCTAGCTAACAACCGCAAAAATAGGTCCTTTTTTGAAAAAAACGATTTTCACGTCGTCTTCAACCTCACAGCAGCAGTTCCGGTGATTTTTAAGAGGCGCAACCACGAGAATGAAGGCGCAGAGCATGTAAGTTCGCCACGAGAGAAGAAAATGAACACGTACAGGCGCAGAGCATGTAAGTTCGAGTATATTACCGGTTCCCGGAGAGAATAAGATAAGTTCGAGTATATTACCACAAGGAAGAAGAACACAGGCGCAGAGCATGTAAGTTCGCCTGCAAAATTACCGTGAGATTAGAGGTTGAAGAAAGGTGTGCAGAGCATGTTTGTTTGCCAGTTAGGGTTGCGAATTTACCGTGAGAGAACGGGATGAAGTTTGAGCCACCAGTTTTAGTTGCAAAATCACCATGAGAGCAAGTGAAGAAGAGAGGCGCAGACCATGTTCGCCAGTTAGGGATACAAAATTAGAGAGAAGAAGATGAAGAGATTAGGTCGGTGAGCAAATATATAATAAAATAAAGTCTATTTCGGCGGTTGTTACAAACAACCGCCGAAATAGACTAAAATTTAGGCGGCCTTTTGAAAATTTCGGAAAAAAATCCTGGGAAATGAACCTATTTCGGTGGTTTTATCTACAACCGCCGAAATAGGGGCGCCGAAATAAGCGTTTTTTGTACTAGTGATCCTAACTTGGTTATCCCGATTTATGTGATTGTTTGATTGTGTGATCACCTTACAAGATTAATGCACAAATCGGATTGTGCGTACTCTCTTGTGTTTGTATTGTATTGCTTGTGGATGGATTGTAGACTAAACCAAGTTTGTATAATTCATGAAATGGATGCATGGTGAATGAGTTGCTTGCATGTGATTGTGTGCTGTAGTGCGACTCCTAGTTGAGTCTTGTTGATTAGAAACTCAAAGAAAGAGTTAAGTGGCAAAATAATGAACACGAGGTAACACACGAAAACCATCGACCAATGGACAACGATAAATCAAACTTAAGAATTTACTCGAAATGAGAACAAGCGACATATAAGGCTAGATAACGTCCTTAATATCAATAGTCGACCTCCTATGCAAGGATGAGACTCAATGTTAGAAAATGAACATAATTCCTAAGTAATGCAAATGTAGGGGTGACCCGTAAATCGGCAGATACAACGAGATAGGAAAATCTCATAAGTTGTATGATTGCATTGGGAGAGATGCGGCTGACTGACATTTATATATGTATGTATATGCGAGTACCTATTATTACTAACCCGAGAGTTGGGGTAGGGGGATTGTGAGTCACCCGTGCAAGGAAGAGGAAGCAACAGAGCGTATGTTTCCAAATCCATGGTCGAACTCCCCTGTTACCGGGCCATGTGCCACATAGTGGTGCCCGACTAGAGTAAGACCGGCAGAGCTTACCCGTCTAAAGAGGTAAGCTGGGTATTGTGGGATAGGAAAGAGGGAACATGAGAGAATGTTTCTAATCCCGTATTGAGATTATAAAATCCCGGTGGTGAGACCTATATATGTCTTTGCCCGGAGGCCTTTGGGGCTTAACCTAAAAGTATTCAAGAGAAGAATAATTAAGAAACTAGATCGGGACCGGGAGTGTCCAATGATCTAGGAGTCAAGTAAACTACACGGTTGAGAAAGAAATTTGGTAATTAACGAGAATGAGACTCACTTGAGATACGGTCTCTCAAGGCTGAAGAATAAGGTAGTCGAATTTACCGAACTGGATGTGATATCTGGGTGGATTGAATTCCTGGATTGAATGTGGAGTGTTGTGTGAATGTACATATATGATGTATTGTGTATTGCATGTTGTTTGAACTAAAATGAACCGCATGTTCTTGACCAAATTATCGGCGTACCCTCGCTAGTACGCGGGGTATACGGAAGTCATATGCAGCAATTTTGCTAAGTCCCTTGGGGCGATGTTTTTATTTTCCAGGTATAGTGAAGCCGGTCACCGTTCGAGAGTAGGACGGGGTTGTGATTAAGCAAGGGTAGTTGTTAATTATTTGTAGTGTTGTGTTATGGGAATGTAAGACCGAAGGGTCATTAATAATGTTGGGAATAGTAGATACTCGGTATAGTATTAAATGGAGATTGTAATGTTTACCATGGGATTGAAGGTTGTATTTGGTTTGTGATTTGATAGGGGAATGGAATGTATCATTTGTATAGTGTACTCGGTAAAGACCCATCAGACCGATATTGTGATGTATTGTTTGTTTGGAATTGGCCTTGTTAGTCACGTGGGTGGCTAACGGCATTGTTTCACCCCCGGTCGTATGAGAATTTCCGCTGCTTATGTGTTGATAATGGAGACGGGTTAGGAGTGATGTTGTGATTACCGGTAGGGGTGTTACATTAAGTATCGTGTATGCTATTGTATTGCTGTTTTGGCTTATGTATTGCATTGTGTATGATTGTGTGGTGTATGTAAAGCATGTATGTATGATAATAATGAACTGCATGTATAGTCGACCTTAAATAGTCGGTGTACCCTAGTTAGCACGCGGTATATGAGAAGTTTATATGCAGCTTTTTGCTGAGCCCCTAGGGGCACCGTTTTTAATATTTTATTGGTGCTCGTGAAGGGTGTAGACTTGGTGGGAACAAGATGGTTTTTTTTTATGTAATTAGTGGGTTTTGGAAAGGTGTACCAAGTTGTACATGGCTATAGGCCTTTTGGTTAGCCGGTGTACCATGGGGTACACCCTTTTGGATATTGTGGGATTATGAATTGGTATAGATGAGTAGCTTGTAGAAACTCATTATTTTTGGTAAGCTAGTGACAGGATGTAATTGAATATACTTGGATACTCGGTAATCACTTTTGTAAGAATATGTTATTTGGTATTTCGCAAGTAATGTAGTAGCTCGGTATTTTCTAGACATCAGACCGTTACTGTAAGTAGTGTAAGCCTAGCTAGCTGTATGAGCGGTTAGCGGCGTTGTATCACCCGCCGTAGTAGTAGTAATTCCACTGCGAGTAGTAATATAATTAGGATGATTAGACGGTAAGTAAAGGATTAGCGTAGGGGTGTTACGAAAAGTGGTATCAGAGCGTAGTTATGCTCTGATGTCCTAAGATTACCGAGCATAGGGATTACCGAGTTAGGATTTCAACCGTTCTAAAACGAAAATTTAGAAACCTAACTAGGAACTACCGTTGATAACTACGGATACCCATGACATCCTTATGGACGATACCATTGTTTGAATTCAAGACCAGTTGGACACAGTGTCATGGTGTGCAATAGCTAATGTAGATGTTGATTGTTCAGATGTCAAGAAGAGGTCCAGGCCGAACCAGAGGAGGGGCCAATGACGGACCGGACCCGTAGACTATAGCGGAAATCATCGTGGCCATGGTAGCACAGATGCTACCTCAAGTAATCACTACGGTACAACAAACCCAACAAAACCAACAAACACAAGCGGGACCAATCCCTCCCCCTCCACCCAGAGAAGCGAACTAGGTAAAATCAGTAGCGGAACTCTGACCTCCATGCTTTCGAGGCAAGAGTGATCCGGCAAAGCTAGAAGCCTACATCTCCTAGATGGAAACGGCATTTGAAACCCTCGAAGCTCCTGCTGGAGTTCGAGTTAGAGTAGCAGCTTATTACCTCAAGGACACTGCGATGGATTGGTGGAAGTTAGTCAAGAACGAGCATGTCAATGATCCTACCTTCGACTGGGAATCCTTCACCTCTCTCCTCCGATCCAAGTACTACCCCGAACATGTCAAAACAAAGAAAATACTAGAGCTTGATGCTTTGAGAATGACAGACAAGATGTCTGTGGATGAGTACTACCGCACCTTTACTTCTATCCTTCGTCTTCTACCCGACCTTGGGTACACCGGCCAGGTGTTGGTCGATCGCTTCTATGGCGGTCTGAGCCATCGCCTTCGGTACGGCATGGGCTACACCAGATTTACCTCCCTTCAGGTAAATAACGATTAAACCCTTAGTACCATTCTAAATACTTTACCTCTATCTTTGATAAGTGTCCAAATGAGCATGATTTAGAGGTGTAATTCATATATAATATTAGCACTTTTCTTGCTCAATCCTCCACTTCGGTTAGTTTTCCTCTAGTTTATGTTTTATTGTTTATCTCACAAATTTATTGGTTTTACATGAGGAAAACCAAGCTGGGAGTAAATTAGACGAATAGACGAACGCATAGACACAAACGGCTCAGAAAACGGAGTCCAAACGAAGAATCTAGAGCCGGTAGAAGAAATAAGTCGTGTCCTCTTGTTAAGAGGCGGACAAGACACAAGTGTGTCCTCTTGTTAAGAGGCGGACAAGACACAAGTGTGTCCTCTTGTTAAGAGGCGGACAAGAGACAAGGCAACCGCCTGATAACAGGCGGACACATATAAGGCAACCGTCTGATAACAGGCGGACACATATAATGCAACCGCCTAATAACAGGCGGACGTGAGTGATCTGCGACGTCGAGAAAACAGGCGGACGTGAGTGATAAGAGACAACCGCCTGTTTTCAGGCGGACAACACTGAGAGGCTACCGCCTCATTCGAAGCGGACGCGTGTAAATGTGCGCGAGCTTATCTTCTTCGCCCGTCGACTTGCCTCCGCCGACTGTCTCCAACTCGTCCACTGTCGTTGTCTTATTTTCCTCACGCGTGAACTCTCTGTCCCCTGTAATAAATGAGAGCAATCAATCTGCAAATCCTATCCTATCCAGCTCCTTCTGCCGCCTCTTTCTTTCTCTATATAAACACGTACCTTCTGCTTTCAAAATCTATCAATCCATCCACGACCCAACATCCACTTCACCACAAACCTCACGCCATCTCATTTCTTTTCTCCCGCCTTCTCCATTTTATTTATTTCACATTCCACCACATCCACCTCTAGTCCTACGTATACAAAATAGCGAGCGAGCTGAGTGATTACAGATGATTTCTATTACTCTTGTTTCTGTTTATCTATTTAATATGTTAGGCTAGAATATTTATACTCGGGGAATGGTTATTATGTGTTTGTATTAATTGTGCAATATTTTTACTGGTTTATTTAAATACAGTTTGTTACGTTTTAAAGGTTATCTCGCACCTTTTTAATAAATGTCATGAGTTTATTAAATTGCTTTCCTAAGTCTATTTTGATCAGACCGGTGATAAATAAATAGGTTAATTAAGACGTAAAACTGGAGGAAACTTGTTATGATTTAATAAGTTAGTATTCAGTTGCAAATGTAATTCCTCAAATACTCCTCTGCCGTTTACAGGCATTTTGCTTGAACCTTGATTAGAACCTTGCATTTTCAGGTAAACGAGTTCTTTTGAGTCTATGACTTAGATCTTAAGAAAATAACAGGAACCTTGCCAAATTATTAAACCATTAGAGATAGCTTAATTATGCAGATTATAATAACCTGACCCGGAGTTCCATTTAATTTATCTGTCAACTTAGTTTATTTTATCTTTTCTTTTTATTTATATTACAAGTCAATTAATCCCCCCTCCTGTGACACGCTTAGGTACTATAATATATATATTAGTCCCACGGTTCAACATCCGGTCGCTTACAATTTCACTATACTACTACGACCGGGATTTGTTTGCAGCCCGATGTTTATTTTGAGTTTTTAATTTCTTTTCTTTTAATTTTACACCAGTTTAACCACTCACTTTACAACGTCTGCAAAATGGCGCCGTTACCGGGGACTAGTTTATTCTAGTCCCTAAGCCCCGGATTATTCACTTGTTAAATTAGAATATTTTGTTTATATTATTTTGTTATTGTTTATATTAATAGACTTTTATATTTTTGTCTATTTTATTTTGTTGTTGTTTATATTAATTATCTTTTATATTTTGTTTATATATATTTTGTTTATATTATTAGTATGTGTGTTTTCTAATTTGTTATTGTTTCAGTAAGTAGCGTAATGGGAAAAAAAACGAACAGAGGTGTGACCGCCTAGTCTCGCGCGGACGTCCAAGCGGACGTCCCTACGTTCAAAAAAAAAAAAAAAGAAGACGCGTTCCGAAAAAAAAAATTCTGTTCTTCTCCAACTTCTTCAATCTGTTTCTACTTCATTTTATATTTTGTTTATATTATTATTATGTTTGTTTCTAATTATTTTATTTTCTAATCTTTTTCTGTAGTTTTGTTTTATATACAAAAACACAAAAAAAATGGAAATGGAACAGGTGTTCGAGCAAGAGTTTTGGTATTCATACTGCTCCGTATGTGGGGGAGCTCATGATTATGAGGATTGTCTCATATTCCAAGAACAACTCTGGTTAGAGGAACAACCAGATTACCTGGAGAGACTCGCTCAACCAGAACAGCAACCGAAGGGCGAAATAATTCATGAGGTACAACACCACTACGGACGTAAGTTATGCTCTTCCCTCTACAATCGCCTACCGCCAGTTTCCATCCTTCTCTGTGCTCTATCCAGAAGATGAGGATATTTACATCCTCGAAAATGAAGAGAAGGAATTGCCATCACCTCCCGCCAATATATCCAAACAAAACGCCACTATCACCTTCAAAGAATTAACTTTCTCTGAAGATGATATCAATCAGCGTTCTTTCTTCGAGCCTCACCTACAAGAGGAGAATGTTTACATCCTCCAATTTGAGGAAGAAAAAGCATCACCGCCGGGTCTTCTGTTAGAACTACGTTCCCGGCAATACCTCCTCAAACATCAGATTTTGTGGAGTATTAATTTTCTTATTTTATATGCCGAGGTAACGTTTTGTTTTGATCCAGGATAACAAAGCGGGCGTCTAGCCTAAGACGTTAAGAAGGGCAGCTTCCCGGGAGGCAACCCGGATTGTCTTATGCAGGTGCACCTCCATGTGGATACCGCAACCAAGCTACGCTACTTGAGGCTGAAGCTCAAGTGTGGGGGAACTCCTTTAGCAACTATCAAAAATAAAATCAGGGGAGTACCAGTTTCTTTAATTATGCTTTTATTTTAAATAAAAACTGCAGAGGAGCGTTTATGTGCTTAAATGTTTATTTGTGATCTTTGTGTTATCTCTATTTTATCTACTTACCGAAAAGGTCTTCTGAAACCTTCCCTTGTTTTTCTGGTGAACAATGAGGACATTGTTCAATTTAAGTGTGGGGGAGTGTGCCCTTTTCGGTGACATTTTATGCTTAAATGTTTAATCTCTCTCCTTATCATGCGTTTGTCCAAATTCAAATATTATGGACCCTTTATATGTGGGTTGTTCTCTTTAAGAATAAATATTGTTATGAATTGTAGGATAAATGGTACAAATTTTAAAATTTTGATTACTTTTGAGGAGCATTTTATATGCGGTGTGACCAAATAATCTGCAAATGGTTGGATTTATTGCTCAGGGTTTCTTTCTGTCTTCTCTCTTAGGGATTGCTAAGGGGTGCTTTTCTGTTAAAAAAAAAAGAAGAGAAAGAAAAATAAAATAAGGGACTTACGAGACACCATTGGTAACCAACAAAGAGAGTTGAGTGTTCTTAAATACAAAGGCGTGATACCTACATTTTCTCATCTCTTATGCAAAAGCGAAACAAATGCATGAATCTATTTTTCCTTTTGTTCTCCTCAATGCCCATTCTTGAGAGAAGTTGGCCATGGTGAAAGTTCTCAGAGTCACCTAAAAGAAACATTGAAGTACCTTGGATCATACCCCGAAACTCTATATTTTATTTTTACCCTGAGCACACCTATGCCACCAGCAGTTAATTTTTCACACTCCTCAATGAGTTAAAAAGATCATGTTTATCCTACGCTTCATAATAATATTTGTTAGTATTGAGCATTCCCTACTTACTTGGGTACGTGATTTTGCTTGAGGACAAGCAAAAAGATAAGTGTGGGGGTGTGATAAGTGTCCAAATGAGCATGATTTAGAGGTGTAATTCATATATAATATTAGCACTTTTCTTGCTCATTCCTCCACTTCGGTTAGTTTTCCTCTAGTTTATGTTTTATTGTTTATCTCACAAATTTATTGGTTTTACATGAGGAAAACCAAGCTGGGAGTAAAGTAGACGAATAGACGAACGCATAGACACAAACGACTCAGAAAACGGAGTCCAAACGAAGAATCTAGAGCCGGTAGAAGAAATAAGCTGTGTCCTCTTGTTAAGAGGCGGACAAGACACAAGTGTGTCCTCTTGTTAAGAGGCGGACAAGACACAAGTGTGTCCTCTTGTTAAGAGGCGGACAAGAGACAAGGCAACCGCCTGATAACAGGCGGACACATATAAGGCAACCGCCTGATAACAGGCGGACACATATAAGGCAACCGCCTAATAACAGGCGGACGTGAGTGATCTGCGACGTCGAGAAAACAGGCGGACGTGAGTGATAAGAGACAACCGCCTGTTTTCAGGCAGACAACACTGAGAGGCTACCGCCTCATTCGAAGCGGACGCGTGTAAATGTGCGCGAGCTTATCTTCTTCGCCCGTCGACTTGCCTCCGCCGACTGTCTCCAACTCGTCCACTGTCGCTGTCTTATTTTCCTCACGCGTGAACTCTCTGTCCCCTGTAATAAATGAGAGCAATCAATCTGCAAATCCTATCCTATCCAGCTCCTTCTGCCGCCTCTTTCTTTCTCTATATAAACACGTACCTTCTGCTTTCAAAATCTATCAATCCATCCACGACCCAACATCCACTTCACCACAAACCTCACGCCATCTCATTTCTTTTCTCCCGCCTTCTCCATTTTATTTATTTCACATTCCACCACATCCACCTCTAGTCCTACGTATACAAAATAGCAGAGCGAGCTGGAGTGATTACAGATGATTTCTATTACTCTTGTTTCTGTTTATCTATTTAATATGTTAGGCTAGAATATTTATACTCGGGGAATGGTTATTATGTGTTTGTATTAATTGTGCAATATTTTTACTGGTTTATTTAAATACAGTTTGTTACGTTTTAAAGGTTATCTCGCACCTTTTTAATAAATGTCATGAGTTTATTAAATTGCTTTCCTAAGTCTATTTGATCAGACCGGTGATAAATAGATAGGTTAATTAAGACGTAAAACTGGAGGAAACTTGTTATGATTTAATAAGTTAGTATTCAGTTGCAAATGTAATTCCTCAAATACTCCTCTGCCGTTTACAGGCATTTTGCTTGAACCTTGATTAGAACCTTGCATTTCAGGTAAACGAGTTCTTTTGAGTCTATGACTTAGATCTTAAGAAAATAACAGGAACCTTGCCAAATTATTAAACCAGTAGAGATAGCTTAATTATGCAGATTATAATAACCTGACCCGGAGTTCCATTTAATTTATCTATCAACTTAGTTTATTTTATCTTTTCTTTTAATTTATATTACAAGTCAATTAATCCACCCTCCTGTGACACGCTTAGGTACTATAATATATATATTAGTCCCACGGTTCGACATCCGGTCGCTTACAATTTCACTGTACTACTACGACCGGGATTTGTTTGCAGCCCGACGTTTATTTTGAGTTTTTAATTTCTTTTCTTTTAATTTTACACCAGTTTAACCACTCACTTTACAACGTCTGCAATCTTTCTGAGTAAGAATCCCGGCTAATACCTGAAACTTCAGGAGTGTTATCACGCGGCATCTCGTGTTGAGATCACTTGCCAACTGAGGGATGAAGAAACAGCGCTTAAGCGCAAGGCCAACAGCAATAACACCAGTGCTGAGGAGCAGAACCAGGGAAAGGGCTGGAAAAAGAAGAAGGGGAAGTTCTTCCAGCAATCATAGAAGAGCTCCCCAAGTGAGAGCAGTGCCCAAGCTGAGAAGGGCAGCCCAGCTGAGCCTCTTCAGCTATAGGTTATACTGCGCCGGTGGCTGCGAAGCCACTGAGATCACACCCACCTAAGGGTAAACTTCTAACCTAAACTCGTATTCGTATAAGTATCATAGCTAGTATTCCCGCACCAATGTGCTAACACTCTAAACCTTCAGTTCTGGCTCCGGTTACAACAAAAACAACTCCGACGGCCGCAGCTATGTGTGCAGAAGATGTAACCAAGACCATCCCGGCAAGGATTGCCAAGGGAGAGAAATATGGTGCTACAATTGTCAGAAACCGGGACATAGAGGTAATATGTGCCCAGAGAATGCCAAGCCCAAAGGGAACTTCCAGAACTACAAGCAGAGGGAAGGTAAGGAGGTTGCATCTGGTGATGCACCAGCCCAGCAGGCGCCTCAGGGATAGGGATCCCGAGGTCCTCAGAGGGGCGCACCTCAGAGGCAGCCTGTCTTGCACGTTATTGACCGAGATGGGACCGGTTCTATGTCCGGCCTAGGTAATTAACTCAACCTTGAATCCTTGAGAAGCATGTCTAAGTATTGAAGTAACTGTTGGAGTGAATGCATGAGTAAATGAATTGAAGTATGTAATGAGCATGAAGTGAAGTAGTTAAGACTAGTACTCACCGTAGATGTAATTTATAACCATAGGTAGGTTTAATATTTACTACCCGATACCTTCAAACCCAAATCAAGAAGAGACCGACATCACCACTTACCACTACTCCAGCGAGCAGTGTCAGGTCATCCGACCAGGTATGATTTTATTAAAGGGATACCTGACACCCGAAGCCCAGATTACAATCATCCGACGATGAAACGAACTAGGAGCGGGTCCAGGAGGATTTTATACACCCGAATTCCTAGGTGGAGCGAAGATGAAGCTAAAGATGATGTGCTTGGGAAAGGATTGGAATCCTTATACCAAGACATACCAAGAGACACAAACACAAAGCGGAGCGACGCCACCAACAATACCCCCAGAATTTCAAACACTTGTTACACAAGCAGTAGAAATTGCACAACAATGTGAAAATGATCTGATCCCCGCAATTGAAGCGAACCTTCGTATAGTCAACTTCTATGAGAAAGAAGGACGACTTGGGTTACACCAAGACAAGGATGAGACAGCGAAATCTTTTGAACAAGGAGTGCCCGTAGTGTCTTGGTCCATTGGTGATGACGCCGTATTTTTGTATAGCAAGCAGAAACGTGTGGACCTCGCAGAGAGATTGGTATTGAGATCAGGAGATGTCCTAATCATGGGTGGAAAATCTAGGATGCTGTATCACGGGATCAACAACATCAAGTTGAATACGGCACCGCCGGTAATAATCATTGCCACACACATGAAACCAGGATGCCTGAACCTTACCTTTAGAAAGTATTAAATTCGTAGTATCATGTAATGTATTAGTAACGTGTATTAGAGACACGGTATGTATGATGGTTGGTTTATCAATAAAGAGCAGTGTTGATTTAAATTCCACTTGTGTCCACCATCATTACTTATGAACTTGTGACTTCAATAGGTTGTGGACTCAGTACCGAAGGTAACCTGAGTATTCTCACAGAAGCACAAGCCGGTAAAAGTGGCACCATCTTAACGGGAACCTTCCCAGTGAACGGCATTGAAGCCTCAGTGTTATTCGACTCCGGCGCCTCTCACACCTTCGTATCACCATCTTTTGTGAAGAGGTTGGGGCTAGATGCGGATGAGTTGCCAAACTTCTTGGTTACTCTCCCGTCGAAGGAGCGAATACGATGTACCAAATACTACAAGTCAGCCATGATCCAAATCAAGGGCCAAGCGTTTCCCATCTCCTTCATTGAGTTTAATGGGTTGGTATTCGACGTAATAGTCGGAATGAATTGGTTGGAGCGGCACAAGGGTCAAATCCTCTGGGCCAAGCATCGATTGCTGCTCAGGAGTCCTTCTAGGGTTACTGTATCTTACCGCCAGAGACCGAGAGAGCCTTCGACCACAGTCATCTCCACTATGGCTATGTACCGGGAGCTCAGAAAGGGCCATGAAGTGTATTTGTGTTTTGTACAAGACCTGGAGAGAGATCCAAAGTTCAACCCCGAAGTACCAATTGTATATGAATTTCCTAACGTATTCCATAAGGAGCTGCCTGGTATGGCACCTCAAAGAGTAGTAGAGTTTGAGATTCACCTCTTGCCAGGTACCGGTCTCATTGCTAGGGCATAGTACCGTATGGAACCTGCAGAAATGATAGAGTTGAAAGAGCAGTTACACGACCTACTCGACCAAGGGTTCATACGCCCGAGCGTATCACCCTAGGGAGCACCAGTCCTCTTTTCGTGAAGAAGAAGGACGGTAGCCTCCGACTTTGTATTGACTACTACTAAGAGGAAAATTGTAGGGAAAAATATACAAAAAACAATAAAATAATAAACTAATCCTACAACTCTACTACGAGTAGCAAATAAAACCCTGTCGGAGTATAGTGTAAATATATTACGACCCAAAGTATCGTACCCAAGGGACTTATAGAAAACTAGTCCTAATCCGGGCAAAAGCCTATTCTATAACAAAGGGGGAAAAGTAAAGGTTGATTCTAAACTAAGACTATTAACTAAATAAACTAACTTTGATTTGGGAGAATGTCAATGTAAGAGTATCATATGACCAATGATCAAGGGTGGCAAGTCTCAAAGAGGATTTGGTCTCACAAAATCAATGTGCCAGGTTTCCTACCGGACCTCCACTACCCGGCATATTCATGGCCTTGAATGTGCCGGACAACTTACATCCGGCACTACATCCGGCACCGTTCATTTCGTAAATAACACTTCCAGAATCGGTTCTGAAAAAAGGAACTCATTATCCATCCTTGCATCGTGCATAGCTAATGCCGCGAATACAGCAGAATAATGGGGAAATAGGAGATTAACCCTAAACCTAAGGTCTTGCTCCCGCTGAGGCACAGAAGACAATGTTAAAGATTATCAAAACCCTAATCTATCCTACTCTTGCTTTGAAAGCCTTAAATAGGACTTAGAGATAAGCTAATAAGTAGCTAACTTATTCTACTTTGCATGAAGACTAGAACTCGAGTTAAGAAACTTGAAAATTCCATAAATGATCATAAGAGTTTTATAAGGAAATCTTCCCTAACCAAAAACCTAACAAAGAATTCTACATCACCATCCACACAAATACAAGAAGAGAATACAAAGAGGGAGAATGAGATGTTAATAGCCTTAACCTGACAAGATCTTCTTCTTCTCTTGCGTGGATGGATCCGTAGACTTCTTTGGACACCAACAATGGAGTGAGGAGGAAATATAGAAGTGAATGGACTGTATTTGGTATGTTGAAGTGTGTCAAATGATGTAGACTCTCGGCCTATTTATAGGGCTTCAAAATGTCTCTTACCGGGCGTTGTGCCGGATCATCAGTAGCCGGCACACGTGGGAAATGTGTCCAACTGTTAACGGTCGAAACCGCCAATTCCGCACGAAATAGTGCATATGCCGGGTAGGAGATACCCGACATCATACCCGGCAGCGGTTGGAAATCACGTGGAACACATGTGCTGTCGTATGGTCAACCGAAGCGACTTTACACCTATACCGGAGAGAATTTACCCGGCATCGTATCCGGTAAAGCCTCTTTTCTGATCTATGCTCGTGCCGTGCAGGATTTATCCGGCATGGAGTCTGGCATCATTTGAACTTTTACCTAGAAAGATCATTCCTTGCACAGAAAACTCACAAAAACATAAGTTTGTACAAATAATATACTTTAACACATAATAAACATAAATAACATATATTTAACCTTATTTAGATAAATATAATACTAAATCTAGCCCATAAAATATGATAAGTCTGTGGCTTATCAACTACCTGGAGTTGAATGCGGTCACAGTCAAGAATAAATACCCATTGCCACGCATTGACGACCTATTTGACCAGCTGAAAGGAGCTTCAGTCTTCTCCAAGATGACCTCCATTCTGGGTATCATCAGATTGCTATCAGAGAGCAAGACATCGAGAAAACGGCATTCCGTACCAGATATGGCCACTACGATTTCACAGTCATGCCATTCGGTTTGTCAAACGCACCAGCAAAATTCATGGATTTAATGAATCGACTATTCAGTGAGCAGTTAAACACTTCAGTTGTTGTATTCATTGACGACATCCTTGTGTATTCTAAATCAGCAGAAGAGCATGAAATTCATTTGAGGAAAGTAGTTGACACACTGCGCGAGAACCAACTTTATGCTAAGTTCTCCAAATGTGAGTTCTGGCAAGATCAGGTATCATTCCTCGGTCATGTCATCTCGAGCGCAGGCATATCAGTTGACCCTTCTAAGATAGAAGCTGTACGATCATGGCCTAGACCCAAGACTGTTACCGACATTGGGAGCTTTCTTGGTCTAACCTGTTGCTACCGGAGATTCGTAAAGGACTTCTCGAAAGTCACTAAGCTCATGACTACACTAATGAATAAAGACGCACCGTTTGTATGGACAGACGAGTGCGAAGTATCATTTTAGAGCCTAAAGACTCATTGACCTCAGTGCCGATTCTCACACTTCCAGAGGGCACAAAGGGATTTGAGGTGTATTGTGATGCATCAGGCAAGGGAATGGGATGCGTACTCATGCAGCATGGAAAGGTTGTAGCATACGCCTCTCGCCAGCTGAAAAAGCATGACGAGAATTACCCGACTCACGACTTAGAGCTAGAAGCCATCGTCTTCGCCTTGAAGATATGGCGACACTATCTCTATGGGGTAAGCATCACCATCTACTTCGACCACAAGAGCTTACAGTATGTATTCACGCAGAAAGAATTGAATTTGAGATAGAGAAGGTGATGGAGTTTCTCTCAGACTACAACATCAACCCACGGTATAAGGAAGGGAAGGTAAACGTTGTAGCCGACGCCCTGAGTAGTCGAGCGCACTCGCTCCATTCACTACTCGCTTCTTCTAGCTTGGTTGACGAGGTGCGAGACGCTCAGTTGAGCGACCCTTACCTGACCAAAAACGGACATAAGATCACGGATGGTACATTTGAGAAGATGAAATATGATTTTAAGTTGCATGTAGATGGTCTGATTCGGCTAAATGGTAGGCTATGCGTCCCCCGAAGCAATGCTGAGCTAAGGGATCGCATCCTGCGAGAGTCACACAGTTCTACATTGTCAGTCCATCCAGGAGCCTCCAAGATGTACAAAGACATGAAGAGGTACTTCTGGTGGTCAGGAATGAAATCAGATGTGACAGAGTATGTATTGAGATGCTTAACATGCCAGAAAGTAAAATTTGAACATCATAGACCGGGCAGAATGGTACAATCGATGCCAATTCCGGAGTGGAAATTTCACGATATCTCCATGGATTTTGTTGTAGGACTCCCACCTACCAGGGGAGGACTCAACATGATCTGGGTAGTAGTCGATCGCCTCACCAAGGTTGCCCGATTCATACCAATGAAGGACACCTGGAAGGTAGCGAAGCTCGCAGAGCTGTTCGACAAGGAGATCATCAGATACCACGGAGTCCCGAAGACCATAGTATCAGACCGCGACACCAGATTTCTTTCGAGATACTAGAGAGCTACACGGGAAGCGTTGGGTACAGAATTGAAGCTGAGTACCACCTTCCATCCTAAGACCGACGGTCAGACAGAAAGGACCATCCAGACACTATAGGACATGCTTAGAGCATGGGCCTTAGATTTTCAGGGGAGTTGGTTAGATAAGCTTCATCTTATCGAGTTTTCGCAAAATAATAGCTATCACGCTTCGATTAAGATGTCGCCTTTCCAAGACCTATACGGTAGACCTTGTCGTTCACCTTTGTGCTGGGATGAGTCGAGTGAAGCGGTCATCATAGGACCGGAGTATTTAGAAAAAGTCCAAGCGGAAGTGCAACAAATCCGAACCAATATGAAGGCAGCCCAAGATAGACAAAAATCCTATGTGGATGTGCGACGACGCGACCTTGAGTTCACCGTGGGCGACCAAGTGTTCTTGCGCGTTTCACTTATGAATGGCGTATTCCATTTTGGCCAGAAGGGCAAGCTGAGCCCAAAGTTTGTAGGACCGTACACTATCACTGAGAGAGTTGGATCTGTAGCCTATAGGTTAGCATTACCTGAGGACATGGGGTGTGTCCATGATGTTTTTCATGTGTCACAACTCAAGAAGTATATTGCTGATCCTTCTCATGTCCTAGAGCCCGAGCGACTATCCATCAAGCCGACCATGAGATATGTCGAGACTCTTGTTAGAATCCTTGATAGGAGGACCAGAGACACTCGCCATAAGTCTATACGAATGGTGAAGTTCCTATGGTCAAACCATGATGTCAAAGAAGCGACATGGGAGTTAGAAGACGCCATGAAGGTGAAGTACCCACAGTTATTCATAGACTAGATAGTCTAGCACTTAGCGGGTACGGGTACGGGGCGTACCCCATTTTAAGGGGGGTAGAGCCATTTTGCTTTTGCATTGCTTCGGGTTAGCATTGCATAGAGTGTATACATTGTAGTATGTTTTGATGGCACATGTAGTGCGAATGTATTAAGTATCTATGTGTATGTACAATGTATGGTGTATCGGTGTAACGTGGATATGATGTGTATGGAAATGGTGTATTGTGTATGTGAATTGTATATTGTGCTTGAATTGTGTATGCTTGTAATGTAGAGAAAGTAAACACCTCATAGGTGGTTGTAAGACACATTATGGCAATTGGTTTGCCTAATGAGTAAAATTATTAAACCGTTAACCTTGAGTAACTTTGAGGGCAAAGTTCCTTAAGAAGGGAAGATTGACATACCCCATAATTAAAAATAGTGATTAATTAGGCTAACAAGTAATTTAGAAGCTTAATTATGTCTAAATAATCATGAGGGAACAAATCCCGAAGAAAACGGATCCTTAAAATGGATTAAAACACAAACGAACCTTAAAGCGTATTTTTCGAGGAAATCGGGAAAAATGTGACTTTAAGCGGGTCAAATAGACTCATAATATTTTGGTCAACCAAATAGTCATTAATAAATATTAGTGAAGGTCTAGAGCCAATAAAATCAATTAAAAGAGAAAATAGTAAAAATTGTCAAAAACGGGAAGTTGTGAGGTGAGAGTGTAAATAAACCAAACTAGTGTGTCCACTATTGCAAATAAAATTTTAAAACCCATAGTAGGGCTGTGTGTGAACCGATTTTATTTCCCCCTCACACTCCCTTAATTACTCCTTATATGCAAAAGACAAAAAGCAAAAATAAAAGCAAAAAGTAACTTACTACTTTATTGTCCTCTCTCTCCTACTCCCTCATTTCCCCCATGCTCTGCGTACAACACTCCCTCTCTTTCTCTGATTTCTTCTTCTTCCTCTTGAAGCCTCTAATGGTGATTTCAGCAACCCACACCAATAACCCACACCAACAACCCACTTCTCTCCTCTTGTTAACTACTCAAACCTCCACCAAAAATCATAAAAATTGTACCATTGTGTTCATCTCATCAAGGAGAGCATCTCTCTCTTTTCCAAATTCTAAAACAAGCAACTTCATCTCCATGGGTGTTCTTGGTTTTGAAGACAAAGACCAGCATTAGAAGCCCCTTCTTCACCTCATTGGTCTAAGGTAAAAAGAAATCCGAAAATACTACCCTTTCTCGCTCTTATTTGCAAAATGAAGATTTCTAAGTTTTGAGTTCCTATGCCTTTTGTTCCCAGCCGATTTTCGCTTCCCTTGGAGTGTATAAATCTTGCTCTTGTGCTGTTCTAAACTCCATCTCATCACTTGCAAGGTAATGTATTCTTAAACCCTAAAAATTGACCTTAAAAGCCTTAAGATGAATTAAAGGGTTAGTTGTATTGAAATGTGTATATCAATGGGTTGTAGCTTTAGAGAATTGAAGTTCTATAACCGTTGGGAAGAGAGGATAGGAAACGAAGAAGGAAGAAAGAAAGAAGAAGGAAAGAAAAGCTAGAAGGAGAACAAGGTAAAATAATGCTCACCTTATGTAGTTTTGTAATGCTCTATGTAACAGATTTTTAGTGATTTAAATGTGTATTGAAAATAGTATTGAGTAGTAGTGTAATGTGTAAGAGAACCTAACTGTTTTTAAGCTTCAAAAGATGATGAAAAACTCATATAAACCTTAAGGAAGGAAATAGTGAATGTGCAGGAATTTGAGGAGTGTTTAATGTTTAGTATTATTGTTGGAGAGCTATATATTGATGTTGTTGTTAAACAGGTGAATTGGGTATCAATGTGTGAATAAAACATGTGGTGAGAATGTAAAAATATAGGGGAGACCATGTCAAATTTTACCTAGAACTAGAACACCTAAGAACTAGAAACTAGGTGGAAAATTACCTTGAAAACAGGTTTTAATTGGAGCTAGGTAGTGGGTATGTTAGGAGAGATAGATAATGAATTATAAGCCTTAGGAATGACATTAAAAGCGGGAGCTATAGATGGAGGAAGTGAGAACCAAAATCTGTAGCAAAACACAACTAGGAAAATAGTGTAAGTGCTGGAATGGAAACTTAGAAAAATATGAGAGTGAATTAGTATAAAAAGAAGTAATAGGTTAGTAATGGATTTAGACATGTTTAGGAGACTGATTAGGTGCTTAAATATGTGGGATTAAGTGTAGGAACAATGGGGAATTAATTAGGCAAAGTTAGCATTGTAACAGATTTGGAAAACTTGAAATCTGCTGAAAGTTTAGCAGGGTCCGGGACCTTAGTCCAGCAGTATACTGAAACAGGCCGAGAGTTAGACTTACAGGGTGGTTCGGGACTTAGGTCCCATACAAGGACCCGGACCACCCCAACAAATTAGGCCGAGAGTTTTTCAAATGCTAGGTCCGGGACTTACCTCATGTAAGAGGACCCGGACCATAACTAAAAATCATTCGAGAGTTTCCAAGGCCTTTGGTCCAGGACTTGACATATGTACAAGGACCCGGACCACAAATAAAATCAGTACGAGACTTATACCACAGGGTGGTCCGGGACCTGGGACCCGGACAAAGTCCCGGACCAACCCAAACTTTTAAAAATTAGCTTATAAAATGGCTTTTAAGGAAAGGTAATGAATGGTAATGATGGTATAAGATAATGAAGACATGATTAACGAGGTTTAAAGGTCATTAAGGGTGTAAACAAGTTTAAAAGGTAATGAAGAGTAAGTAAACCATGTGTAAGTGTAAGAATTGTAAAGACATAGTCAGTATGAGTTAGGAAACCTAAGAGATAAACGAGTTAAGTTAATTATAGTTAAATTAATCACTCGATCGTATGTATGTCATAGGACTTGGATTGTGAACACTGAAGGAAAGTCAGTTACAAGTACAACGGTGAACGGTATGAACTTCTCATGTCCTGTATGCTACCTTGGCTACTCGGATTTGTGTGCTTGTGTGCTAATTGATCACCTAACAAGATGAACGCATGAATCAGAACTATTATGCTTACTTGTGATTATATGATATTGTTCCTTGTTTGGGTATTATCTTAAACCATAGTTTGTATAATTCACGAAATGTATGAATGATAATGAATGTGTGTGTGCTTGATTCATGTTGTAGTGACCGAATGTTATTGAGTTGGACTTCTAACTAATTCATAACAAGCTAACCAATTTAACATAATTAATTGGTAAATTGGAATGAGTAGAAGTCCGATATAGTCTCGGCCACGCATGAGGAGGCGGAGACACAAGAGGTTGGATCCAATTCCTGGCTTTAATCTTTTCCATGGCCCAAACCCCTTAAATGGGTAGCATCCTGGATTAGTGAGCTACCTAAAGCCCGGTGGTGGGACGGTGTAGTCCCTGCCCAGAGGTCACACCGACTTAACATGAGTAATAGTAAGTAAGTAAGAGTAAGTAAATGAGCATGGAAAAGTAAGTAAGTAAAATATGTGTAAGATTGTGTAAGTATTGTATAATGAGTAAAAGAGTAATAAACATCCGATTAACCCGGATGTGTAATTGGCTAACCTTTGAGAAGGTAAGTATCGTGTATGCTATTGTATTGCTGTTTTGGCTTGTGTATTGCATTGTGTATGATTGTGTGGTGTATGTAAAGCATGTATGTATGATAATAATGAACCGCGTGTACAGTCGACCTTAAAAAGTCGGCGTACCCTAGTTAGCACGCGGTATATGCGAAGTTTATATCCAGCTTTTTGCTGAGCCCCTTGGGGCACCGTTTTTAATATTTTACAGGTGCTCGTGAAGGGTGAAGACTTGGTGGGAACAAGATGGTTTCTTTTTGGATGTAATTAGTGGGTTTTGGAAAGGTGTACCAAGTTGTACATGGCTATAGGCCTTTTGTTTAGCCGGTGTACCATGGGGTACACCCTTTTGGATATTGTGGGATTATGAATTGGTATTGATGAGTAGCTTGTAGAAACTCATTATTTTTGGTAAGCTAGTGAAAGGATGTAATTGAATATACTTGGATACTCGGTAATCACTTTCGTAAGAATATGTTATTTGGTATTTCGCAAGTAATGTAGTAGCTCGGTATTTTCTAGACAACGGACCATTACTGTAAGTAGTGTAAGCCTAGCTAGCCGTATGCGCGGTTAGCGGTGTTGTATCACCCGCCGTAGTAGTAGTAGTAGTAGTGATTCCGCTGCGAGTAGTAGTATAATTAGGATGATTAGACGGTAAGTAAAGGATTAACGGTAGGGGTGTTACATGTACGCTCTCTAAGAAGAACAGTAAAGTGTTATGTAACGAGCCCGACATGAGTATGAGGATATTCTCTAGTGAAATACCCCTAAATAAGTAAACATTGATTAAACATTTAATCAATTAAATTAAGGCCTAAAAATGCCGTAAAACCAATTTAAAAACAGCAATGGTCAACATAAAGCAATTATTGCAGCCTTTGACTGTTTAGGGTAAATATATACCCAAAAGAACTCCTTAGGACCTAAAATTTTGTCCTAAGCATCATAACACATTAATGAACGTGATAAAATTATTGGATGACACTTCAACTGTAACACCCCATCCAACAACAAACACATAACAACATTCTGTAGCGGAAATATACTACTTCACATTACTTAACTCGTTGGTGTTACATGCCGTTAACCACCCACGTGGCTAACAAGGCTATTACATAAACATCGTACCGGTCTGATGCACTAGATTCCCGAGCGACTACACATTATTATCCTTTTCCATTAACAACAAAACATACACATATCTTCCAACTGTACCGTGTATTTACAAACTGATGCCGATAACAACTTCGGTCTTACTACACCTACTGTATATATACAACTTACATGATTACCCATGTACAACGACTACCCCGTCCTACTCTCGAACGGCTTCCAGCTCCTTGAACCTGAAATAGGAAAAGAAGAGAAAGGGTGGCCCCCAAGGGGCTCAGCACCTTTGCTGGTATGGTAATCCCGCAGCCCACATGCTACCGGGCCACGCACAACTAATTGTCGTCTTAACATGCGGTTGATTATATTTAAATCATGCATGTAACTATAAACACACAACACATAACATTTGCCTCGAGGGGCTCAACAAACAGATAACACATCCTCATTGATAAGTCACTCATGGTATTCATTACCCCTAGAGTGTTTCTCCTCTAATGGAGCTACTTCCTTAATAGACGACAACTACCCATTAATCGGGTTATCCTTAAACGCCTCTTATCACAAACTGGGATTCATATCCGTGATCCACATACTCCACAATTTACAACGTATAACATACATCACATAACAACACATAACAACACTTTTCACGTTTCAACGTGCACATAACAATATCGCAATAGAAATTGCATTACATCAACAACACATAACATAACGGGTGCGGTTCTCTTAGGACCCGACCCAAACATAGTTAATTCACTGGTGAGCCTAGAGAATGATGTCACCCCCATGGTAAGCTCGTTATACAACACTCATTACCGTCCTAATAGTTGGACGAGTAACTTAAGTTAAGATGGTTCGGGTTTTATGGCCCGAACACACCACACAAACACATGTTCCCCCTAAACTGATCATAAGTCAGAATAGCTAAGCTTTGGAATAAGCTAATGGGAGATCATAACCCGTGAGGGAAACAACCATAACAGAGAGAAGGGTAAGGCTAAAAAGGATACCCACTCCCAAACAACGCGCGACCGGCCAAACCGGATTCCTCACCACTGTTAGTACATACTTACTTTTAGATATTAGTTAGAACCCCACTATGGAGCCTATCACATGACAACACATACTGTATTACAACTGGGTTAAACACACAAGGGAGATCCCTACATTCACATACACATATCACACAATTAACACACGCATAGCCGTGGTTAGAACGTCCCATGGTTCGGGTCGTTTAATCTGAATACCGAACTCTCATATGATCCTAGACTCAGTTAACTAAGGTTAACACATCCGAGGTTAAATGGTATCGGAGTTGAACACGCCACATAAATGAATTACTGTAAACTTATTACATGTTTTATCTTACAATGTGGCAAACATACAGAAAAACACATTGGCATACAAGCCGGTGTAATCCGGTAGGACACAAGTTGCAAGAAAACCATACCTGTCACCGGAGTCCACTTTATCATGTCCACTTATGTTCCTCGAGCAATTCTCGAACAACTGGTAATATTACAATTAATTTCATTAACATCGGGGTAACATGATTGTTTAAAGTCTAAAGCTCATAGTTAACCCTGTTAACTAGTTAAATAACTTCACATTTTTAACTTATTTTACCTTTACATTTTAATCCAACTTTCCACCTACTTAATTGTCCTTATAACTCACCTAACATGTCTTAAACAACCTTATAACATCATTACTAATCAATCCCCATCATTACATATCATTTTATAACCTTAACATTTAAATCATCTCACTTAACTTAATCTCTCAAGTCCATATATATTTATCTTTCTAACCATCAATACTCTCTTAATGGCATACCACTAATACCACTTAACATTCTTAAAATTAACTTCTTTTTTTTTTAAGGTCCGACCGACCCACCGACCGACCCACCCCCTGGGTAGGTCGGCTGCAGAGAACATCCAACTCCACAGTTCCAGCCCGACCGACCCAGACTGGGGTCGGTCCCCTGGGTAGGTCGGCTGCAGAAACTCTCCTAAAAATGCCTATCTTATTCCAAACTCCTCCACAAGTTCCCTTATATGTTCTAACACCATTTGGGCACTTAAACACCCTCTTAAATCATCCATTAAACTCATTAGTTGACCCACCATCAAGCTCCTTGATCATTCACTCAAATTCTTGCAAAATTCCTAACACTTGTAATGTTTTTCCCTAAGTTCCTAAGTGGTGGTTTATACTTATGATAACAACTAACTAAAATGTTTTCTCACCACCATCACATCTACTCCAAGCGTCATTCCTCACAAAAACCTCCATTACACAACTCCTTCTATATCCACAAGTTTACACTTAGACCTTCACAAGGCATTACTTTTCCTTTGTTTACCTAAACTTTAACAAGACTTAATACTTCACATATCATAACTTTGGTGTGTATAAAACACTCATTTGATTTCTAAATCCTCCAAAATTATGCCCAAGGCATCTTAACACTTAAGAACACCTTAATTCACCATCTTCACACTTAACCATTCCTAGCACCTTCTAGGTCATAAAATCTCATTACTACACATAAACTCCATTGTTTATCGACTAAATTTCGCCATGGGTTCTCTTGTATCACCTTACACCAAAACACATAGTTTTTCACCTTTTGACAACCAAGACATTCATCTTCTCAACAATGCTCTTTACACACAAGTAAACCTTTAAACTACACTACATCACAATATAGTGCATAAACTTAAATTGCTTGGCACTTAGGCCCTTAAATAACATGGCTCTTAGGCCCTTAAATAACATAGACCATAAACACTGAATTTCCCACATTATATTTGCCTTTGACCTGCAATTACACCCAACAATACATATGCCCTTAATAAACTCCTTGAGAGCATTTTGCTAACTCATTTACCATTAGCTCTTTAGGTATTTTATTAAGCAAATCAAGCTCATTTTTCCTAAGGCATTTAAACTACATTGAGATAGTTTGTTTACCTCTTTTTCCTCACAAACTTCTTTCTTGTTTCCTTGTAAAACCGGTAGGATGTTTGGTTGTTTGTCAACTTCTAAACAATGTACACATAATAGAATGAGTATTCAAGCATTATGCTTCATCTCATTGTAAACCCTAGTTTCATATATTGTTTTAACACATTAAGGTAATTGTTTTACCTTTGAATGGAAAGAGAGCTTGAATGAGTATCAAGAGAGGACTCCTCCTAGCCCTTGGAAGATTCAAATGAAGCTAAAATAAGCAAGGTGAAAACACCATGTGAGGTGAATTTTCGGACATCACATAAACATGGAGGAAACATAGATTTTCTTTGAGTTTCCTTACCTTGAAGCAAAGGAGAACAATAATATGTAAAAAGGTGAGCTCAAGCTCCATCAATGGTGAATCTCTTTGGCACCGAAATGAGGCTTTTGAAGATTTGAAAAGATAGAAGTGTAGAGCTTGCTCCAACTAAGACAAAGGTAGTCTTGAAATTGATTTTGGAGCATGGAGTCATAAGTTACAAGCATTCAAAGATGGAGAATGGCTACTTGCTGTAGCAAAACGAGATTGAGAAGGGAGGATGAAGATGAATAAGGAAATAAAGAGAGGAGGTGAGAGGTAAGTCTTTAGTTAAGATATTTATGTTATAAAAGGTAAATAGTAACTTTTACTTACTTTTCTTTTTCTTTTCTTTAGTTGCTAGCCAAGTGTGATGACTCACACTCTAAAAACCGTGCCCCCTTCCATCATAAGAATATTTATGGTCTTTGTTGACCATTTAACAAATTAAAGTTGACTTAAGTCAAAACTAGCACTATTTGAGCACTATTCACAAACTAAGGCACATAATTGTGAAATTTTTGATTTCCCATTGATATAGACTTCCAAATGTGATACTATATAGTACACATGTTAATTAAAGAGTAATGATGGACATTTAGCCACTCAAAACTCATTTACAAGACAATTTTTCAGAAATGTGCTTTAAGACTCCTTAAAGCACATTTTGTGTTTTAACTTGTTTTCAAGCTTGGTTTTCTTTGGTAATAGATTTAATATGTTCATTAACATATTTATAAGGTATAGGTCTGACCATTAGGTCTTATACAAATTTATCCCAAGCTTAGAGCACATTTTTGCTCTTATTGACTTTAAGGTATTTTCTTGTGTTTTGTTTGGTTTAACTGTCTACCAAAGTTTCCTAAGGACTTAATTAGCCTTATTAAATCATAATTGAATATTATTAAGTCTTGGTAGGCTCTTTGGGTCCTAACCAAGTTCACTCCAAGCTTAGAGCATGTTTTTGCTCAAACTGTATCTTAGTGCTTTACTGCATCTTACTATGGTTTAAATTGTTCACTAATGTTTCTAAGGCACTTTTTAGCCTTTAAATACCATAGTTTAATATTTAAACCACATATCAAGGTTTGGGGTATTTCAATCTACCCCCCTTAAAAGAACTTCGTCCTCGAAGTTTACACTTCCCACACATCTTGGATTAGAATACGGGGATTACTTATAGAAATAAAACTTCCATAACCAAACACACTTTACATCACAACCTCGGATTTAATGGTCCAGGTAACACATTCACATCCATACATAACATAACATATTCACAAGATAACCTCGGACTCAATGGTCCGGGTATCTTAACAACATTTTACACATACATAACAACCCTTAGACTCTCTGGTCTTGGGTAACATAACAACATTTAGACACATAGGTCTTGATAACATAACAGCCTTTAGACACATAGGTCTATGTAACACAACACATTTAGACTCATAGGTCTTGATAACATACACTTTTGGAAAGCAAGTCAAAATAACATTTACTACACATACCACACAACATGTCATAGCATGTATAGCAATCAAAAATATCTTTGACATACACTGTGATCCCGCAGAACCCGGTCGCGATGGACACCTTCCGGTCCCCGTTCCTTTGGGAGATCAAAACATTCACTTAAATTTAAAAAAATTTTCCTTGTGAGGTTAAGTAAGAAAACTTTAATCATGTAAAGTATCTATGACGTTTTATAAATACCAATTCAAAATCCTTTTTGAAAACACACACAACTCCAAGTCCAACTTATGCTCTTTGCTTCCTTTCTTAGCGTGGTTAATTGTGACCACTTATAGGGAGCTTCAAGAATCATTCAACCCTAATGTGATCAGCATCAGTGTCGAACTATCCTTCCACCCCAATTTGTGTTCGGCTTCCCTTGATTGCATGCAAATCAAGTTCCACTTCCCACTTCATTTTCAAGCATCAAATAAATCACTCATTTCCAATTTTCTATCTTTTTAATCATTCTAATCATGATCATAACATCTCCAAGGGATAGAACTACGTCTATCAGTTATTTCCATTCACCTTAATGTTGTTACCTAGGGAATCTTATTCTCACTAGGTTCTATGTCGGTTTCATACCCTTTCGTGAATCACTATATAGTATATATACACATATATTTTATCAAAATACCGCACACAGTTTCACATTTATACACTGTCGGGGTTTTTTTTGTTCTCCGGGAGTTTCTCTACTCCCCACACTTGTACTATCACACACAATTGTTAACAAACAAACACACTTATCACAATGGTATTCACATCTTCTGTGCGCAATTACCACAGTTAAACCATGAATGAATGCGTATGTTTACGTAACACACACACCAATCATCAATACAAATTATTTTGTGCTATGCACAACATAAATCACGTACACTTGTACGGTAATACACACTAAGTGGTTTTGCGCTCTACCCCCCTTAAAAGGGATTACGCCCACGTAATCAATCACTAAACATTGGCTTAAAATGTTCTGCCGTCGTGAAGTGTTTTAACTTCCACGCGGTCTATTATACAATGCATTCTGATTAGAGGATCTTAACCATATTGGCGGTTTAGTTCCTAAACCAAGAATTCTCATTGGAGTTTGCTTTAACTCTTAACTGGTTTCGATTCTGGCCTGTTAGGCTTCTAGGCGTTAATAATTAGCCATTCACTCATGTTCACCATGTACATTCAACACTTGAATCACTGGCTCACTAGTTTCTACTGCGAAACTCTAATAACTGTAGAGCTTAATTGCCCCATTTGTTATTCTTACTGTATTGTACATCCCCAATTGTCACCTTCATCTTGGTAACAATGGTTTCTCAACCGACGCGTGGTATCTCTTACCGTTAGCGAATTCGGTGAGTTATAAACTTTTTATCTACTTCCATAACGATTTACTGTGTATACAGCTATGTATTTCACAATGATTGACTTGTTCCCTTCTGACTTACTGACGGTTGAGATTGAGCTACTACCTAGTGTGTAGTGCTCTCTCAGCTATTTACAACATTTGGGGTATATTCCATACCGATATTTGGTATTCCGTGTTACTACAGTCACTTGTTGCTAATCATGCCTCCACATTTGGTTTTATACATGTATTCTTTCATTGGTGCGGCCTTGCATTTCCTATGCATCGGCCATTATAACATTATTCCTCCACAATTAACATGTTTCCAATTCCTAGCTATCCCACTTGATCATTACTGCGCAAGTGCAATACCAAAACACTCAGTCATACAGAGTGCAGAGGCGTAAACTCTTGACAGTAAATCTCTTATGCGACTCGCAATGGAATTTACACTGAGTTCCTCATCAAATAGTACCTACCACTGGCTTATTGCCCAGTCTGTTTAACATCACTTACCTTGCATCTCCACTGAGTTTAACTCATTACTGGTCGTATTTGCCACATTATTACTCAATAACATTGATACAACGGTCGCCAGCTGCGAACCGTGCTCTTACTCATTGCATAACATTAACTTACATGGTATTTACTGTCACATTAACTTCCACACCTATACTTATATTATTCACATTATGGTTCGTCATTATTTGGATGACTACCGAATGCTCCTTGAGCGTTGCTCACTCGAGTCTCAAACCGACGTTATTTAGCTCGGTGCTTCACTTTATACACACATACTACTAAACTAACTGCTCTCAAATAAAAAAAATATTGTCCATCCTTAACATATTTCTTGAGCTTGGTTCACATAACTACCGCTCCAGCGGTTTCACAGCATCGAGAGGTATCCCCACTCTTAGTGCAGTGGTTCGTTCTCCACTCTATTCACTTATATAACATAAACTTCTGCAATCAATCTAATTTATATAACATATCTTGCTTATGGCTTATGTGAGCCTCGATTTTAAACCCTATCCTATGTTGATTAAAGTTGATTAGGATCTAACCGGGTTTTAGGTCCACTTATAGTCTAAGATTAATAACTATGTCATATAACAATAATTATTAAATCCTAGGCTAGCTCACTGGAACCTATTATGAGTCGCCACCTAATTTTGACCTAGATTAAATTAGGAAAAGAGAGTTCGGGTTCGGGGGCTTGATATTCGACTTAATTAGGGTTCAATTACTTTCATTACCCTTCCTAGGTCGTTTTTCCTCTACTTGGTTTATTTACGGCTTATTACGAGTCGTTTTAAGCTAAGTGCGCGAGCTTCTGTTTTTTTGTGTTTTTTAGCATTTTTTGACAGAAAACTAAAGTGGAAATTAAAATTACCTAAACTAGGGTTTCGGAGGCAGAATTAGGTCAAATTTGGTTTCCGTCCGTAGCCACGGACCTAATGTCCGAGACCACGGACCCTAGTTAACCTATATGAAAATAAAAGTCGAATTAAACAGAAAGCAGAAAATTGTAAAGTCCGGGGCCACGGACAGGCCGTCCGTGGGCCCGGACATTATTAGAAAAACCTAAATTTTTAAAATTTAAAAATCTCGCCGCCGTCCGTGGGCGTCCGGGCTTACGGACAAGGAGTCCGGGACCCCGGACATGTCGTCCGTGGGTGCGGACCGCCCTCGGACGGCGGCGTTAAGGCTGTTCCCGAAAGTGTTTTTGACTCAAATTTTATGGGTGTGTAGCCTGAAAGATGTACAAGACGTTAGTGATTTAAAGTTTTCAATTTGAGTTCGAATTAAGCACGAAACTTAGTAAACACGTTATTGGACAGAAGCTTAAACAAACAGCGATACAGAAGCGTACGAAGGTTAGTTTGAGCCCAAAATTTGACAGAGAGTTAATAAGGTCGTGGGGAATTAGAAAAGTAGAGTTGCAACCTGTTTTACCTTCGAATTCAAGGTGATTCTTCACACCGGGATTCGTCGAGTGCTTCGTTGATGGCAGACCCGAAAGGATTTCGAAAAGCTTCTGGTTGTTGGTTGTTCTTTGTTCTTCACGTTTGGTGGTGTATTTGTGGGGTTTTGATGACTATTGATGCTTTGGGGGTTGGAAAACGTGTTTAGATGGTGATTTCGGGGGATCTTCGGTATGATTTGGGTGGCCGGGTGTTGGAAAACGTGAGAGAGAGTGAGGAGGCTGTGTTTTCTGATTCTCTAGGGTTCTTGAGCATATGAGGTTCTGATTTTATCCAAAAACCTATCCCCTTATATAGACTTTCTTAAAGATAAAGAAAATCTAGTAAAAGTAAGATTTTTCGATATTTTAGTTAAGTGACTTCCCAAAGGAATTTTGCTGTGAAATTTTAACCACGTGTCAAGGATGGAAATTATGAATTTTCTGAAGTAGAATCGGATTTTTTAAATGTTGGAATATTTTAAAATTGAATTTCTCATCAGATTCAGTCAGAAATTGCTAGAAAATTATTGGAAATTCGAAAAATCAAAATTCCAACGCCATTATGCTTAAAATGTCATCCTCTATCATGGGTTAAAATATCAAAGCGTTTCAAGCTGATTTGGGCATCCTTTGGAGGAGAGAGAAAGCTTACAAGAGGTCTTAGGAGCCTTTAAAGATTACCAAAACGCCCCTGAAAGTGACGAAGCTGCTCCCCATGCCATGGAACGTGCCGATCGGGCCGGGATCCCTCACCGCTTGATTAAAATGCCTCTCACAACACCAGTACCTCGTAGACCCTAACCAGGGGGTCAAAATTTTGGGTATAACAGATTGCCCCCCGTCAACTAGTCTTTGTAATGAAAGTGAGAAGGCTAGTTGATGCCTGAGTGATACCCCAAAATTTCAAATGTTTCCAAGACCCTGCATGTTATCAGAAAACTGATAAGTTGTGTCGAGCTATTCTAAGGCGCTGACTACCTACAATGAATGAGATGATGTCAAGCGGTTCTAAGGCGCTGACTACCTACAATGAATGAGATGTTGTCAAGCGGTTCTAAGGCGTTGACTACCTACAATGAATGAGATGTTGTCAAGCGGTTCTAAGGCGTTGACTACCTACAATGAATGAGATGTTGTCAAGCGGTTCTAAGGCGTTGACTACCTATGACGAATGAGATGATGTCAAGCGATTCTAAGGCGTTGACTACCTATAATGATGATAGCTAGGTGGCATGCAAATGCAAAAATGCTGGAATGGTAATGATGCTAATGATGCTGATGATGTTGATGATGCTCGGATGCTTCTGGGGACCGAAACCCGTTCCAATGCTCCTGGTTGGTATACTATGGGGACTTATTGCCTCTGCCCACCAACTGGGGTGCTGGGATAACTTCTAGATTACCAAGGGGACTTATTGCCACTGCCCACTAGTTGTTTCTCCCAAGAAGTTGACATGAAGATGGGGACTTATTGCCTCTGCCCCGCCAACTTAGATCACGCTCTGTCTCGTACTTGTCTCGCACTGAATGATACTAGGCCTCGTACTGGTCTCGCACTGGATGATGACGATAGGTCTCGCACTGATGAAGATGATAGGTCTCGCACTGATGAAGATGATGGGTCTCGCACTGACGAAATTGATGGTCTCGCACTGATGAAGATGCTTGGTCTCGCACTGAAGTCTCGTACTAAATGGATGAAGAAAAAGCTGGATTCCGCACTGATTCTGGGTCACGCACTGAATGAAGATGTCTTGTACTAAAGTCTTGAAAATGATGGGTCTCGCACTGATGAAGATGGTAGGTCTCGTACTGAATGAGGAAACTACAGGGCCTCGCACCGTTTTGGGTCTCGAACTAAAAATGAGTTAGGAAGATAATGGTCTCGTGCAAATTATGAGACTGATTACTGGAGTACCAAACATGGCAATGATGATAAGATGTATGCAATCAAGATATATGAAAGATACTCGTTCAAAACAGGAAACTGTTGGAAAAGGTGCCGAACTTGGCAATGCTTGAGAAAAACCCTGCTGAAAAAGGAAAGTGAAATGATCATTTCCTGACTAAAAATTTCAAATCTGCAATTTGCTTCTTGAAAAATGAACATGCCATTGGTGGAAGTGTGTGGTGTTTGTTGTGGTGCTGAAGGCTTTGCCGGTGTTCAGGATTTGTGACAGACCTGGGATTAGGTTGTGATTTTGGATGGAGGTCAGGGTTATGACGGCCTGATGTTGTGGATGTAAGGCCAATGACGGGTTTGAGAGTGTGTGTGTGGTGGTAAGGGCTTATGTGTGCCTGTGGTGGGATGGTGGTGCTCGAGCTTGGGTTTCAATTGGTGCTGACATGGCAATTGTTGGAACCAACAATTGCCCCCAGTATTTTTTCCTTAGGACGATCTGAGCTAGAGTTCATGGCAATCGATCGGGACGATTGATTGCCCCCAGTATTTTCTTTGATTAAACATGCGAACAAGTTTCACCCTCACAGGGTCGAGGCTTATGCTTTGATGTGGTGCTCCCTAACCTACACTCGATGTGGTCGGTGTTTGCACTCATTTCTCGCTCATGGTCATAACTTCTAAACCATTGAATTCGATATTTGATGGATTTACGCATTTGATCTGTTACTTTCACGTGATTGGACACACAACTATCAAGTTGGAAGTCTTTAAAGCTTATAATGTGGCCATAGGGTGTGATGAAAGACGACGGGATCATGGAGGGATATTTGAGGTATGTGGAGCTTAAATGGGTGACCAAAGCTGCAACTTGCGTCTTCTCTCAGATTCATCTTCCTTGTCTTGAAGTCGTCTAACTTCATGTTGACGTTGGTTTTGAGCTTCTGGACCTGGACTTTTGGAGTTGTCCTTTACACCATTTCTCTTTTTTTTGTCATTTGGACTTCTTCGAGGCACTTCGGGTTCGCCTTTTTGTTTTACCCTTTCTTGACTTTGCCTTTGGGGTTCTTGTGTTTCCCGGTTTTGGGCTTCGAGAGCTGTTTTGATGTGAGCTCTTTTGATCCTGTGTCACTCTGGGACCATTTACGGATCACTTCGTCATGCTGATAGCGGCATCGCTTCTTCGGACTGATGATAATGTTATCCGAGAGTCGGGCTCCTTGCTTCCTTTGGTCACCGGGTCGGATTCATCATTGGCTGGGTTATTTTGTGGTGTTCATATTATCGAAAAGGGATATATGAAAGGCTCAGCGGGGTGCCTAGGGTTTAATGTCAGGGTTCACAAGTTTTTGGCTATGTGGTGCTGTACCTAGGTGCTTCGTCATTCCTGATAGTTGTGTATCCGCTCTTTGTTACTTTTCGCAGATCTAAGAGTAAATTTACAAATTATTCCTTCGGTCAGAGTTATGCCATTTATCTCACCTTTGAATGTGGTCTTACCAGAGTCGTGTAAAAATGACACGCTCGTTCACTCATGGTTTTCCCACTCAAGACACTCTCGTGAGATTTTCACTTGGAAACTCGTTCGCACATTTAAACAAAAGATAAAGAGACGACTTAACTTAGATTGCCCCCAGTATTGAATTGGGGTTTGTGACAACAACATTAGATGTGACTTTGAATCTTTGTGGATTGTTTGGATATTATAGGGTGAGTTGTGTGTTTGGTTAGGCATGTTCAATTTTTAGAAACAAGAGACAAGCCGTTCCATTGCATAGTCAGAAAATGATTGCTTCGTGATCCTTTTCCTTAAAAAACTATTTTGTTTTCCTTATTTTTTCGATGAATGAAAAATGGTTTGTACAGGAGTTGTGAAAATGGAACTATGATTTTATTTATGAATCATGAAAGAAACGTAAAGATTACAATCAGAGGTGACTGAAAACTAACTAATAAGCTACTAGGAAAATTTGAAGATGCAAGAAAACGATCTGCACACTTAGAAAAATTGGACTCCTTGCTCGAGGAGGTCTTGAATCTTGTGCTTCAATGCTCGGCAATTGTCAGCATAATGGCCAGGCAACTGATGGTAGTGGCAGAATTGATTAAGATGCCTCCCCAAATGAGTGGTTCCTGGCCGAGGGGCCAGGGGCTGTAGCAGGTTTCTCTTCTGAAGCTCTTCAAACGCCTGACTTGGTGCTCGGCCAATGTTGGTGAACTCCCTTTGCGATGAGTCTCGGCGTGGTAAGGGTACTGTCCTAAGGTTTTGATGCGGAGATCTAGGTCGTTGAACCATATTCACTTCTGGGAAACTGCTTTGAGCGCAAGCTACTGTCTGAAGATAAGCCTTTTCTGGTCCTGGCTTAGATAATTTGGAGCCACTGCCGGAGTTCTTGAGCACTCGAGCTCCAAACCTTCCTTATGAATCCTTTCCTCTAGAATACCGACTTGTCCCATCAACATGTCCAAACTCGGAAAGTACATAAATTTTAGCTCATGGTTGTGTTGTTTTCGCATGTTCTCAATTATCATGCGGATTTGCTCCTGCTCGTCCATTCTGGTAGGCATGGCTGCAGCCTTTCTCCTCCAACGCTTGATGAAGTCAGACATGGACTCACCGTCTTTCTGTCGAGTTCCTGCCAGATCGATTCTGGTGACCTCGAGGTTCTTAGCATACTCGAAATGATTTAGGAAAGCCTCGCAAACCTCCTCGTAGGTTTTGGTATTCATCTTCTGAGTGAGATACCAACGCTGAGGAGTCTCGTCTAGATAGCGTGCGAAAACTTTGGCTTTTTGCATATCGTTGAGCCCCAAGATGGACATTTCTCGGTCGAACATAGCCAAGTGAATCTGTGGATCCGAGGAACCCTTGTACAAAGCGAGTGCAGGCAGCTTCAGCTTTAGGGGAAGATCAACTTCGGGATATGACGCCGTGGAGAAATAATCGAAGCCAGCTGGTTTGTTGGTTTTCTCTATGCGCTCAATCCTTTTCAAAACCCTTTTGACCTCTGCAGCTAGCTGGTTGTCAGGAACATCCTTCCCCATACGTGTTTGAGGATCTTGGGCTCTAACAGAGTCAATCTCGATGTAACTACGATTAAGATTTTCATCCACAAGCTTTTCCAGAGTGTGCTGATTTGTCTCCTGGAGATTAGCCTTACTCCTCAGTTCCTCGACAATGGACTCCAAGACCTTGTACCCTTGCAGCACAGCGGCCAACTGGGCCTCGGTGTTGATCGGATTTCCTCCTTCTCCATATCTGGATTCGGGCTTGCCTGTTTCCAAGAAGTCCATTATTAGCTAACTAAGGTGATAATGACACTTCACAAGGTAGATCGAAACTGGCTTAGGCTGAAAGCAAGTGGGCCAAGATACCCAGAAAATGAGGTGCTTGGGCTGAAGTATCTCTCAGGCTATGAACTGGAATTTGGACTGAAATGTAAACAGATGGCTTTGATTGGGCCTGAGAGGTGACACCTAGATCTAGGGTTTTGGGCCAGGGCCCGAATAAGAAGTCTGCCTAGATTAGAATGAGCCCTTGGGCCGGAATGTGTTTGGGCCTAGAGCAAAGCACATGGGCTGGAGTGGTCCCTAAATCACAAATGAGCCTAACTTTCTTTGGGCCAGAGAAGATGGTTGCTAAACCGAAAAAGATTTTATTTTCAGGCCTTGTGAGTTATTTCAAGTTCATGTGGATTTTCTTTTTTTGGGCCTAGAACTAATTGGATAATTCAAATTGGGCCAGAAGAAAATCACCTAAGTCTAAGCTTTTGGGCTGAAGCCCGAATGACTCACATATTAAACCAAACAGGACCTCTGGGCCAAACAAGTAGAGCCGCCAATTCGGGTTGGGCTAGGTTAATGTAGGAGAAGTTCCTATCAATCTGTAGGCTGGGTAATGGGCTGATCATACAAGCAAACAAGGCCCACACAAATTCAACATGTCCTCACTAGACGTTTAAATCCAAACGGGTATGGATCGATCCGGAGAGGTGCTTGGGGCATGGGCCCAGGTCACCTCAAAGGAATAGGGCTTGCACGCTATTCTCTTTGGGCTTCCCCACTTTTTTCCACATCACCTGAAGGTGTGCGTCTACGGTCGGGTCTTTGACTGACCATGCAATGGGCTAGGTAAGGACACTGCCAGGAAAACGCTTGGGGCTAAAGCCCAGGTATTAAGGGGGTGTGGTTAGACGACACCCTCCTCTTTTCCCCCGCTTATTCACATCACCTAAAAGGTGTGAGTCCCTGACAGGGGACCCTCAAACGGGTCCCGGGGTGAAGTTGGTTTAGGTGGACCCTCGCTCTCATATGATGCAAAGGTGCAGAAAATTAAAGTGCGCACAAAAGTAAACGAACAAAGTAATAAAGCCATAAATAAACATTTTCGAGTTAAGCCCTCTTTCTTAAAATTAAAACAAGTTAAAATTAAGAAGTTTGTCCCCAGCAGAGTCGCCAGTCTGTGAGCCTCGATTTAAACCCTATCCTATGTTGATTAAAGTTGATTAGGATCTAATCGGGTTTTAGGTCCACTATAACCTAAGATTAATAACTATGTCATATAACAATAATTATTAAATCCTAGGCTAGCTCACTGGAACCTATTATGAGTCGCCACCTAATTTTGACCTAGATTAAATTAGGAAAGGAGAGTTCGGGTTCGGGGGCTTGATATTCGACTTAATTAGGGTTCAATTACTTTCATTACCCTTCCTAGGTCGTTTTTCCTCTACTTGGTTTATTTACGGCTTATTACGAGTCGTTTTAACCTAAGTGCGCGAGCTTCTGTTTTTTTGTGTTTTTTAGCATTTTTTGACAGAAAACTAAAGTGGAAATTAAAATTACCTAAACTAGGGTTTCGGAGGCAGAATTAGGTCAAATTTTGTTTCCGTCCGTGGCCACGGACCTAATGTCCGAGACCACGGACCCTAGTTAACCTATATGAAAATAAAAGTCGAATTAAACAGAAAACAGAAAATTGTAAAGTCCGGGGCCACGGACAGGCCGTCCGTGGGCCCGGACATTATTAGAAAAACCTAAATTTTTAAAATTAAAAATCTCGCCGCCGTCCGTGGGCGTCCGGGCTTACGGACAAGGAGTCCGGGACCCCGGACATGACGTCCGTGGGTGCGGACCGCCCTCGGACGGCGGCGTTAAGGCTGTTCCCGAAGGTGTTTTTGACTCAAATTTTATGGGTGTGTAGCCTGAAAGATGTACAAGACGTTAGTGATTTAAAGTTTTCAATTTGAGTTCGAATTAAGCACGAAACTTAGTAAACAAGTTATGGACAGAAGCTTAAACAAACAGCGATACAGAAGCGTACGAAGGTTAGTTTGAGCCCAAAATTTGACAGAGAGTTAATAAGGTCGTGGGGAATTAGAAAAGTAGAGCTGCAACCTGTTTTACCTTCGAATTCAAGGTGATTCTTCACACCGGGATTCGTCGAGTGCTTCGTTGATGGCAGACCCGAAAGGATTTCGAACCAAGCTTCTGGTTGTTGGTTGTTCTTGCTGTTCTTCACGTTTTGGTGGTGTTTTTGTGGGGTTTTGATGACTATTGATGCTTTGGGGGTTGGAAAACGTGTTTAGATGGTGATTTCGGGGGATTTTCGGTATGATTTGGGTGGCCGGGTGTTGGAAAACGTGAGAGAGAGTGAGGAGGCTGTGTTTTCTGATTCTCTAGGGTTCTTGAGCATATGAGGTTCTGATTTTATCCAAAAACCTATCCCCTTATATAGACTTTCTTAAAGATAAAGAAAATCTAGTAAAAGTAAGATTTTTCGATATTTTAGTTAAGTGACTTCCCAAAGGAATTTTGCTGTGAAATTTTAACCACGTGTCAAGGATGGAAATTATGAATTTTCTGAAGTGGAATCGGATTTTTTAAATGTTGGAATATTTTAAAATTGAATTTCTCGTCAGATTCAGTCAGAAATTGCTAGAAAATTATTGGAAATTCGAAAAATCAAAATTCCAACGCCATTATGCTTAAAATGTCATCCTCTATCATGGGTTAAAATATTAAAGCGTTTCAAGCTGATTTGGGCATCCTTTGGAGGAGAGAGAAAGCTTACAAGAGGTCTTAGGAGTCTTTAAAGATTACCAAAACGCCCCTGAAAGTGACGAAGCTGCTCCCCATGCCATGGAACGTGCCGATCGGGCTGGGATCCCTCACCGCTTGATTAAAATGTCTCTCACAACACCAGTACCTCGTAGACCCTAACCAGGGGGTCAAAATTTTGGGTATAACAGCTTATAAGCCTTATTTGCCTTGAGCTGAGCTCATTGTAGGTTGTCCACACAGATGTACTTCTCTGTACAACATTACATGGTTTGGATGTCATATTGGGCTCCATGACAAGGTCGTTGCATCACGTCTCCTTTCATGGAATGCCCCTTAGGATTGTCTGTAACACCCCAACTCAATCCAAATGTGGTTTCGCAACTTAACAGCATATATATATACATGTCACAGCGGAATTCTTACACTTCATGACCTTGCCACGGTCTAACTACAGAATATACCGAACATTAGTACAACAATCTTAACCATTTACATATCCTTCTTACAACCCCCTCACATCCTATACATCTTACTAACTCAAATTGCCATACGAGTGTACATGCACAACTCGTAGGCCACACTTAACCAGTAACACTTGTACCCCTTCTTACTCTCGCGACAGCCGCTTCCTGATGTACCTGTGTAGTAAAAACAGCCCCCAAAGGGGGTCAGCACGAATGCTGGTACGATCCTCTCATGGCCCCCAAGCTAACGTGGCTACGACGACTAATTGTCGATAGCATGGAGGTTGATTAGATGCACAACATAATAGTAAATGCTGTAAACAACAATCCAAATATGAACAATCAAAGTTCACACACAATGAACGACTTAAATACGTTTCCCTAGTTAGAGAGTTAGTTATTTAACTCCTTAAGTAATGTTCCCTCTTAATCTTAGTCCATCCTTATCTCACCTCAATCTTAGTCTTATCTTAATCTGAAAAACAACCATCCTTTAATAAGGGGTGGATGTCGCTTATCTTAATCTTAATTATACAACCCATCCTTTAAAGAGGAATGGTTGCAATTCATCTTAACCTTACCTTAATCTTAAACTTAACAATACAAACCATCCTTTAATAAGGAATGGTTGCAACTTATCTTAACCTTACCTTAGCCTTAATCTTAGCTTAATCTCAATATACAAACCATTCCTGGAAGGGAATGATTGTAGCTTAATTCGAACCTGGGATTTAGGTGATCCCACCGCACCATCTTAATGCCACCTACTCTGGACGGGAGTCCAGCGCAGCTGAGCAGGCAACCGGCCCTAGGCTACAAGTCCGAAGACAAGTCCTTAATCAGAGGTCGAATCTGCTATAGATAACGACCCCCTTTTCTTAGCATGCATGACCGGAGATCGGTCCCGGGTTTCCTCACTCAAGTTCCAGTTAGTAGTAATCTCAAGACCCTGTTTGTTGGTTAAACTCTTTCGGTTCATATCGTCCCTTATTATGGGGCATTCCTTAGTCTCACTCAATTCCTTACTAAACATTGGTTAGTAAGTTCTCACGGTATGTTGTGTTAGTTTTCAAACATCACACAACAATACAATAAACATAATATGTTCCGGTTGCATGCTTTATCTTGTTTAGTGAGCACACAAAACAACTAGCACACAAGCCGAGGGACACCTCGTTAGCAAGCAGGTCACAAGAGAGCTGTACCGTTCACCGTTGGTCGTTCGGTTGCTTACTCTCTTCCGGAGTCCAAATCCCCAAGTCCTAAAACATTCATTCAGTTTTAGGTTGTTAATCACTTAACTTAATCCAACTTACTTAACTTGCTTAACTTACTTAACCCCTTAATGATTCCCACCTAACACCTCTTAAGCCTTATAACTTAATCTTATATCTTAACCTTAAACTTTTAAGTTTATACTTAACTTAACTTAATCCCTTAAGTTCCTAGGGTCCTAATCATTACCACCCCACCAAAGGTACACCTTATGACCTATTACCATTCTTAGAATTTAAAATTTCTTTTTTTTTAAGTGTTAAGGGACGTCCGACCCACCGTCCGACCCACCCTCTGGGTCGGACCATTCCAGTTAGTACTTTTGGGTTTGAAAAACCCTACCTGTCCGACCCATGTCCGACCCAACCAACTGGGTTGGACCATTCCAGAAACTTATTTGCCCTCAAAAACTCACCCGTCCGACCCATGTCCGACCCAAGACCTCTGGGTCGGACCATTCCAGAACCTTTCCCTGGCGTTAAACAGAGGCCGTCCGACCCAAACTTGGGTCGGACCCCTGGGTCGGACGCCACTAAAACATGCCCAAAATTTGCCAAATCTTCACTAAACCTTTCCTCAAGCCATCCAATGTGTTCTAACATCATTTAGACCCTTAAACCCACCTTAGAGCATCCTCCAAACACATTAAATCATTCACCAAGATTCACCTTAATCATTATACATTTTTCCTTGTAATAATGCTAACACTTGTAACGCTTTCCTCTAGGTTTCTAGGTGGTGGTTCATACCTAATGTAACCACTATGCCAAATGTTTTCCTCACCACTATAACATCATCTCCCAAGCATCTTTCACCACCGAAAATTCTTTTATGCATTTACTTAAAGTTCCTTCACAAGCTTAAGCTTCCCTCCATCAACACCTTATTTCCTTCCTAGTTGTTTACCAACATTTACCTAAGTCCTAAATACTCAATTTCATTCTCTTGATTCCTAAATCCTTCAAAGTAATGCCTAAGTCATTATAACTCATTATAACACTTTATATCACCCCTTTTTCATCAAGACACCTCTAAGACTTCCTAGTACTTCCTTAGTCATTACATTCCCTTAGGACATATCTTAATCACCTTAAGCATTATACCTTCTCCTTAAACTTATGCACAAGTCTTACATTCCTCATCTCATGATTTTGGTGTGTTCAAAAACACTCACCAATCCTCTAATTCCTCCTAGACATCTCTAGGTCATTCTAAACCTCAAGAACTCCTTAGTTAACTGATCTCCACTCAAATTCCTCATAATGACTCCTAGTAAATCCTAGGTCATATTAATTCGCGACCATCACCTAAACACTTATTCTCTACTCAAATTTCGCCATAGCACCTCTAGCATCATAGCATGCCCAAACACATTATTTTTCCTCATTTAACATCTCACACACATCAAGCTCTTTCTCATCTTATTTTCTCACCCAAATCAACTTATTCACATCATACTCAATATATTGCACTAATCTTAAATTGCATAGCACTAAGGCTCTTAAATGACATGGCTCTTAGGCCCTTAAATGACTTAAACTTAAACGCTGAATTTCCCACATATAAAAGCTTTCAACCTGCAAATTCACCCATCAACCTCATAGTAATTATAATGCTCTTAAAATCCTTCTTAAACTTATATTAGTAACTCATTCCCATTAGCTCCTTAGTCACAAGTTCACAAGCTTATTTAAGTTCTTTTTCTTAGGTTATATAACCCAATACACAATGTAAGCTCTAAGCCACATTGGTATCCACCCAAACTCATCCCTTAAAACTTAAACCGCCATTAGGTAAGCATTTTACCTTGTTTTCTCAAGCTTATCTTAACTTCCTCCTTAGACCTTCTTCTTGCATGAATCTCGGCCAGCACTTAAATTCCCCTTGCCAATGTTCTAATCAATATTCAATGACTCATATGAGTACCAAACAATACACTAACCTCTAGGAATAAAACCTAGGTTAGAAATGTGTTCTAAGGCATAAAAGTGGATGATTACCTTTGAAGTCTCAAAGTAGACTTGGGCATTGAATGAAATAGGACCTCCACTAGTCCTTGGTGAATAAATCAAGCTAGAAAAAGGCACAAAAACAAGGCCCCATGAGAAGGAATTTTCGGCCATATAAGGAAGATGATGGAAACTTGGTTTTTCTTACATTTTCTTTACCTTAAGAGAATGGAGAAGCTAATGAGCTCTTCAAACTTGATTTTCCTCCATCAATGAAGTTTCCTCTTGGCACCAAAATGGAGCTTTGAAAGATTTGAAAAGATAGAAAGATAGGTCTTGGCCTAACTAAGAGAAATATGTGTTTAGTTTTTGATTTGGAGCTAAAATGAGTAAGTTATGGACAAGGCAAGGTGGTGTTGCCATGGGTGCTGCTCCTACGTGAATGAAGGGAGGAAGAAGATGGTGGAACCGTGTGAAGAAGAGAAATGAAGAGAGAGAAGAAGAAAGGTGGCTAATATAAGATATTTGCTTTAATAAAGCAAATAGTACTCTTTTACTTATCTCTTCTTTTCTTCCTTGTTTGACTACTTATGGTGACTCATCCTCCCTTAGAAAAACCGGCCCCCTCATTATAAACAAGGTATTTATGGTCTTGTTTGACCAACTAATTGACTTAAGTTGATTAAAACTTAAACTAGTCACTATTTGGCACTATTCACTAATCAGTGCACATATTTCTGAAATTTTTGATTTCCCATTGATTTAGACCTCCTAATGTGATACCAATTAGTACACATGTTGATTAAAGAGTAATGATGGACATTTAGCCACTCAAAACTCAATTCTAAGACAATTTCTCAAAAATGTGTTTTAAGACTTCTTAAAGCACATTTTGTGTTTTAACTTGTTTTCAAGCTTGGTTTTCTTTGCTAATTGATTTAAAATGACCATTAGAATATTACTAAGGTCTTATCATGATATTTGGGTGCTAATCAAAGTCACTCCAAGCTTAGAGCACGTTTTTGCCCTGATTGCCCTTAAGGCACTTTCTTGTGTTTTCCTTGGTTTAGATTGTCTACCAATCTTTCTAAGGCATATTTTAGCCTTACTACATCATAATTTGATGTTTACTTAGCATACTTAGGTTTGGGGTGTTTCATTGTCAGTCCGTCTCCTGACAACTTATGTCTAAACTAGGTGTTAGTTTCAACCCTTGTGTTTCTGTCACGTCATTTCATACAACAATTGTTGATGCGAACACCCTTCAAGGATTTCTCCTGGGTGTTGTTAAGTTATGCCTTTACATCTGGTTCGCACTTATTGATATGTCGAGTTAGCCACGTCGTTTGCGTTCTTAACTGGCTTATTATCTTCTTCTGTGAAGATTAACATTTCCTGATAGTGTAGGTACTCATTCTGGGAGTTTCATCCTGTTCATTGCACATTAATGTGTCCATATTAGACATCTGCCTTGCCATGCACAGGCTGGGTCTCCGTTCCAGCCATAATGTTTATCCCTGAGGATCCTTACGAGATATGCTATCTCTTTACATAACAGTCAGTGCACTTCGCACTTCCTGCCTCTTAAAACATTTCCTTGAAATGAATTTACTAATTCCTTTAGTCTCGTTAACTTAACTGAGTTCCTTAACTTCAACCATTCATGGTAATCCTTAGTTCTTGATTGACTTATACTGCTGAACGTAGTACGGAGTCGACTACTTCCCGTGTTTCGGACTCTACTCGTATACATATGTGGGGTACCCTACTGATACATTGCTACTTACCCAACTAACCCATAAATAGGTCTGTCAGGCCCACAAGCTCCTATCGGAGTGCGGTCGTCCCACATTACAGTTGGTACACTCGTAGTGTCCGTCACACGCCTAGGTGAAGTATTCTGTTGTCAACTCCCTTATATTGTCCCGTGACAATATTTATTCCATGCTTCCCGAACTTAATCGAGGGAAAGTTTATCCATTGTTGAATTCTTATCAACTGCCCTTGGTTTTACTGGTTTGGTTTAGAAGAAGGTTAGAAATAAATATTCGTTTGAAAGAAAATCTGGTTTTGAAAAGAAAAGAGTTTGAATAAATCTGGGTTAAAAGAAAAATTCTCATGGTTTTTCAATGCCTTCTTCCCTTAACCAAATCTAGCTTCTTGCTGACTGGTGTACTTCTAATTACAAGGGTCAGGCTATCAAGCCCTTCCACGGTCATGATGACCACATTTAACTTATGGTACTTTACCAAGTACTTTGTAGTGGTTATAAATTTCCCGAACAGCCCTGTTATAGCAGCACTTGCTATAGCAAGTGCGCCATGCTAACTGGCTATCGGTTAAGCACACATACTAGTTGTGGTATTGTTCTTACTCGCACTATTATTAGTGGCCTTGTTGGCCCTCACTCGACCTTACCGTCTTGACAATAACCCTCTGGGTAACTTCTCACTGTATTCACATGATAATTATCAACGGGGGTGTCTCCCATTCTTGGAGTCCCCTTTCTTTTTGTATTGTTTCCTCTTCGTAGCCCGTTCCACGCATTGTCGTAGTTACTGAGACTTGTCTCAGGTTGGGCACCACATTGTAGTTCCTTAGTCGGTTGGTATACCGTTGGTGTCATTATTTAACATTTATAGTCCCGTAGACACTCGTCTAGGGTTTCATTACTTCACTCCTTGCCTATTGCACGGTTGGTGTGTTGCAAGCTGGTTGTTCTCGACTGCTCGGCATGTCGACCCAGGTGGCTGGAAATTTCATTCTTCTATACACAAGATTCTTCATTCTTCGCTATTAAATGTGGTTAACAATGTTCAGATGGAAACCGTCTCCGGGATTCCCAATTTTCGGGATCTACCGTATGACAGGTTCTCCGTACCTTTAGAGGTATTTAATAGCAGCCAGATCGGGTATCCCGAGTATGAGAGGACTTTCATCTCTCTGGCGTTGTTTCCCAAGTTATAAAACAGGGATTGTGGAGGGCGGGAAGGATATTGTAGGTTTCCAGTAGTCACTAGTAGTTCCTAACTAGCGTATCTCTCACGCTATCACTCAACCCTTAACCCAAAGCACTAAAATTCCTAACTCGGTACTTCCTAAACTCGGTAATTCAGTCATCAGAGTGATACTTCGCTCTGATACCACTTTTTGTAACACCCCATCCAACAACAAACACATAACAACATTCTGCAGCGGAAATATACTACTTCACATTACTTAACTCGTTGGTGTTACATGCCGTTAACCACCCACGTGGCTAACAAGGCTATTACATAAACATCGTACCGGTCCGATGGACTAGATTCCCGAGCGACTACACATTATTATCCTTTTCCATTAACAACAAAACATACACATATCTTCCAACTGTACCGAGTATTTACAAACTGATGCCGATAACTTCGGTCTTACTACACCTACTGTATATATACAACTTACATGATTACCCATGTACAACGACTACCCCGTCCTACTCTCGAACGGCTTCCAGCTCCTTGAACCTGAAATAGGAAAAGAAGAGAAAGGGTGGCGGCCAAGGGGCTCAGCACCTTTGCTGGTATGGTAATCCCGCAGCCCACATGCTACCGGGCCACGCACAACTAATTGTCGTCTTAACATGCGCTTGATTATATTTAAATCATGCATGTAACTATAAACACACAACACATAACATTTCGCCTCGAGGGGCTCAACAAACAGATAACACATCCTCATTGATAAGTCACTCATGGTATTCATTACCCCTAGAGTGTTTCTCCTCTAATGGAGCTACTTCCTTAATAGACGACAACTACCCATTAATCGGGTTATCCTTAAACGCCTCTTATCACAAACTGGGATTCATATCCATGATCCACATACTCCACAATTTACAACGTATAACATACATCACATAACAACACATAATAACACTTTTCACGTTTCAACGTGCACATAACAATATCGCAATAGAAATTGCATTACATCAACAACACATAACATAACGGGTGCGGTTCTCTTAGGAACCGACCCAAACATAGTTAATTCACTGGTGAGCCTAGAGAATGATGTCACCCCCATGGTAAGCTCGTTATACAACACTCATTACCGTCCTAATAGTTGGACGAGTAACTTAAGTTAAGATGGTTCGGGTTTTGTGGCCCGAACACACCACACAAACACATGTTCCCCCTAAACTGATCATAAGTCAGAATAGCTAAGCTTTGGAATAAGCTAATGGGAGATCATAACCCGTGAGGGAAACAACCATAACAGAGAGAAGGGTAAGGCTAAAAAGGATACCCACTCCCAAACAACGCGCGACCGGCCAAACCGGATTCCTCACCACTGTTAGTACATACTTACTTTTAGATATTAGTTAGAACCCCACTATGGAGCCTATCACATGACAACACATACAGTATTACAACTGGGTTAAACACACAAGGGAGATCCCTACATTCACATACACATATCACACAATTAACACACGCATAGCCGTGGTTAGAACGTCCCATGGTTCGGGTCGTTTAATCCGAATACCGAACTCTCATATGATCCTAGACTCAATTAACTAAGGTTAACACATCCGAGGTTAAATGGTATCGGAGTTGAACACGCCACATAAATGAATTACTGTAAACTCATTACATGTTTTATCTTACAATGTGGCAAACATACAGAAAAACACATTGGCATACAAGCCGATGTAATCCGGTAGGACACAGGTTGCAAGAAAACCATACCTGTCACCGGAGTCCACTTTATCATGTCCACTTATGTTCCTCGAGCAATTCTCGAACAACTGGTAATATTACAATTAATTTCATTAACATCGGGGTAACATGATTGTTTAAAGTCTAAAGCTCATAGTTAACCCTGTTAACTAGTTAAATAACTTCACATTTTTAACTTATTTTACCTTTACATTTTAATCCAACTTTCCACCTACTTAATTGTCCTTATAACTCACCTAACATGTCTTAAACAACCTTATAACATCATTACTAATCAATCCCCATCATTACATATCATTTTATAACCTTAACATTTAAATCATCTCACTTAACTTAATCTCTCAAGTCCATATATATTTATCTTTCTAACCATCAATACTCTCTTAATGGCATACCACTAATACCACTTAACATTCTTAAAATTAACTTCTTTTTTTTTTAAGGTCCGACCGACCCACCGACCGACCCACCGACCGACCAGACGATCTAGTCAGTAAACAAAGAAGGGTACTTCGCCCTCATCTTATCCTCTAACTCCCACGTGGCCTCTTCGACATCCTGGTTAGACCAGAGAAGCTTCACCAGTCGCACTGACTTGTGGCGAGTGTCCCTAGTCTTACTGTCCATGATTCTCTGAGGAGTCTCCACGGATCTCATATTCGGTTTTAAAGTCAACCTCTCCGGTTCTAACACATGGGAGGGGTGGTGCATGTATTTCTTTAGCTGTGAAACACGAAAAACATCATGCACTTTACCCAGCTCAGCAGGTAAATTCAACCTGTAAGCAACCGGGCCCACCCGCTCCGTAATCTGATAAGGACCAACAAATTTCGGGCTTAATTTGCCCTTCTGCCCAAACCTGAATACACCCTTCATCGGTGAAACTCGCAGAAATACCCGGTCGCCCACTGCGAACTCCAGGTCCTGTTGTCGAACATCAGCATACGACTTCTGCCTATCTTGAGCAGCTTTCATGTTCTCCCTGATTTGCTGAACTTCAGCCTTAACTTGTTCTAAGTACTCTGGTCCTATAATGACCGTCTCACTCGACTCATCCCAGCAGAGTGGTGTACGACATGGTCTACCGTACAACGCTTGAAAAGGTGCCATCTTGATCGAAGCGTGATAGCTGTTGTTGTATGAAAACTTGATCAGATGCAATCTGTCAATCCAACTGCCCTGGAAGTCTAAGGCACATGCTCTCAGCATGTCCTCGAGTGTCTGAATAGTACGCTCAGTCTGACCATCTGTCTGAGGATGGAACGCGGTACTCAGCTTGAGTTCTGTACCCAACGCTTCTCTGGTAGCTCTCCAGTACCTCAAAAGGAATCTGGTATCTCTGTCTGACACTATGGTCTTTGGTATGCCGTGATGTCTCATGATTTCTTTCTCAAATAACTCAGCTAATTTGGTCACCTTCCAAGTATCCTTCATCGGTATGAATCGGGCTACTTTGGTAAGGCGATCCACCACCACCCATATCATGTTGAGACCTCCCCTAGCAGGTGAAAGCCCAACTACGAAGTCCATGGAGATATCATGGAACTTCCACTCTGGAACGGGCATCGACTGTACCATTCCGCCCGGTCGTCGGTGCTCGAATTTCACCTTCTGGCATGTGAGACACCTCAAGACGAACTCGGTAATATCTGTCTTCATCCCCGACCACCAGAAGTATCTCTTCAGGTCTTTATACATTTTAGAGGCTCCCGGATGGATGGAAACTGAAGAACAGTGTGATTCTCTAAGTATACGGTCTTTCAGATCCGTGTTGTCTCGTGGTATGCATAACCGGCCCTTAAGTCTGATCAGACCATCATCATGAAGTCTGGAGTCGTATTTTTGACTCTCAAAGGTACCATCTGTCAGCTTCTGTCTGACCTCTCTCATGTACTCTTCTATCCTCTGAGCCTCTCGCACCTCATCAACCAAGCTGGAGAAAGAAACTAGAGAATGGAGTGAGTGTGCTCGACGGCTCAGGGCATCTGCTACAACATTGGCCTTCCCCTCTTTGTATTGGAGGTCAATGTCATAGTCTTTCAGAAACTCTAACCATCTCCTCTGTCGAAGATTTAACTCCTTCTGAGTGAATATGTATTTCAAACTCTTGTGATCGTTGTAGATCGTGACACTAACCCCATATAAGTAGTGGCGCCATATCTTCAAAGCGAAGACTACAGCTCCCAGCTCTAAATCATGTGTGGGGTAGTTCTCCTCATGTTTCTTCAACTGGCGTGAGGCATATGCCACCACCTTGCCATGTTGCATGAGCGCGCAACCCAGCCCTCTGCCGGATGCATCACAATAAACCTCAAAGCCCTCTGTACCGTCTGGAATGGTCAGAACCGGTGCAGTGGTCAGTGAGTCCTTCAAGCGCTGAAATGATCTCTCACAGTCAACTGTCCACAAGAATGGTGCATCCTTCTTCATCAGACTGGTCATCGTTTCGCGACCTTGCTGAAATCTCTAACAAACCTCCTGTAGTAACCTGCCAGACCGAGAAAGCTCCGGATGTCGGTAACAGTCTTCGGCCTTGGCCAAGTACGTACGGCATCAATCTTTGCTGGATCCACTGCGATCCCAACATCTGAGATGACATGACCTAGGAAAGAGACCTGGTCAAGCCAAAACTCACACTAGGAGAACTTAGCATATAGCTGGTTCTCCCTCAATATTTCCAATACCCTCCTCAGATGTTCCTCATGTTCAACCTTAGATTTCGAGTATATCAGAATGTCATCAATAAACACCACAACCGACTTGTCCAGCTGCTCCCGGAACAAGCGGTTCATCAGATCCATAAACTTCGCCGGTGCGTTCGACAAACCGAACGGCATCACTGTAAACTCATAGTGGCCGTATCGTGTCCGGAATGCCGTCTTCTCAATGTCTCCCTCCTTAATGGCTATCTGATGATACCCCGATCTGAGATCAATCTTGGAAAACACAGATGCTCCCTTCAACTGATCGAACAGATCGTCAATGCGGGGTAGTGGGTACTTATTCTTCACTGTCACTGCATTCAGCTCTCTGTAGTCGATGCAGAGGCGGAGACTACCATCCTTCTTCTTCACGAAGAGGACTGGCACTCCCCATGGTGACACACTTGGTCTAATGAATCCCTTATCCAACAAATCTTTCAGTTGTTCCTTTAACTCAGTCATTTCTGCCGGAGGAGCCATACGGTATGGTGCTTTGGCTATCGGTCCGGTACCAGGTAGCAACTCGATGGTGAACTCTACCTCCCGAGTGGGTGGCATGCCGGGCAGTTCCCGTGGAAATAAGTCGGGGAACTCCGACACTACCGGTAAGTCGGGGTCGAACTCAGGGTCTCTCTCTAGGTCCTGTACATAGCAGAGGTATACTTCTTCCTTTCTCCTTAATTCTCTATACATTGCCATGGCGGTGATAATCTTAGTCGAAGGCTCTCTGGGCCTTTGGCGGTATGATATTGTTACCCCAGACGGACTCCTGAGCAGCAATCTATGCTCGGCGCAGAGGATACGTCCCTTGTGCCGCTCCAACCAGTTCATCCCGAAGATAACATCAAATCCTAGCTTACTGAACTCAATGAAACTGACTGGAAAGTCTTCTCCCTTAATTCTGACAGTGGCTCCTCGGTAGTAACGAGTGCAACGAACCTTCTCCTTAGACGGGAGCGTAACCGTGAAGTCGGGTAGCTCGTCAACGTCTAGCCCCAACCTGCTCGCGAATGATGCCGAGACAAAGGTATGCGAAGCCCCTGAGTCGAAGAGAACTGATGCCTCAATCCCATTAATCGGAAAGGTGCCGGTGAGGATAGTACCACTGGCGTCGGCCTGTGCCTCTGTAAGTATGCTTAGTGCACCTTCCGTACCGAGTCCATAACCTAATTGTGTTCACAAGCTTCATGATATTGATGGTATAACAAGAGTCGTAACCAATTTATATGAACAACACTGTTATTTTATTCATGACCATCCTGTTTACAACATGTGCTTCAATCTTACATCTCATTCCTCATCTCATTCTAACATTACATGGCTAATATTGTCTAAAGGTTAGGTTTAATCTTCCTGGTCTCATATGCGTCGCATTGATTACCGCTGATGGTGCTGTATTCAGCTTGATTCTCTTAATCCCATGGTATAACATCCTTGATTCTCCTCCCATAATTAACACATCACCTGACTTAAGTACTATCTTATCTGCACGGTCCGCACGCTTCTGCTCGCCGTATAAAAATTCTGCATGATCCCCAATGGACCAAGACACTACGGGTATCCCTCTTTCAAGAGACTCCGTTGTCTCGTCCTTATCCTGGTGTAGTCCCAGTCTCCCTTCTTTCTCGTAGAAGTTTACAATGCAAATGTCTGCCTGGATGTCTGGAATCGGTTCAGCTTCCAACTGTTGAGCGATTTCCACGACTTGTGTAATAACTGGATGGAACTCTTCGGGTATTCCCGGTGGTGAGACTCCATCTTGCTCCCTCATGGTTTGGTAATTCTTGGCATACGGATTCCAATCCTTGCCCAAGCTCATCATCTTTAATTTCATCTTGCTCCCCCTGGGTACTCCGGTGTGTAAAAACCTCCCGGTCCCATTCCTAGTTGATTGCATCTTCTGATGATGGCTATTTGTGCTTCGTGTCAGGTATCCCCTTAATAAAATCATACCTGGGCAGATAACCTGACATTGTTCGGTTGGAAAGTCTAGGTTTCGATGTCGGTGTGCTCCGGGTTAGATGTAGATGGTATTGGGTAACAGATGTTGAATCTTCCTAAAGTGGTAGTAGGTTATATCTTACTTAAGTTCTAATCTCATCTTATTCTTACTTAACTCATTTTTCACCAAACATGCATGATAATGCGGTAAGCAGGTAGTTTTTATTACTAAATGATTATAGTGGTACCTGGCCTCGATGAGGGTTCAGGCTCATTGTCCCGGTCCACCATGTGTAAAGTGGGTCCCGACTTCTGGGTCACCCGTGGGTTCTTGTCCGCCGGCTGCTGCACTTTTCTCTGACCGTCAGATCCAGCTCCCTGATCTGTCTTGCCCTTGCCCCTGGTATCGGGCCTATAGGCTCTGCAAGCAGGGTTCCGGTAGCACTCATATGCCCGATGTCCATACACTCCACAGAAGTTGCACTCCACTTTATTCCCCTTACAATCGAGCCCGGGGTGGTCCTTGTGACACCACCTACAGATGAAGCGTCGCTGGTAGCCACCACCGGCTCCCTTCTCAGTCTCAGATCTTGATGATTCATAATGTCAATTCTCATATCTCAAACGGTTACTAATTTATTTCTTAACTCATTCAATGTCAATTTCCTTACCCTTTGGCGCCTTAGAGCGCAGGGGTGTCGCTGCAATAGCATATGTCAACTTCAATGGCTCTTCCGAAGCCTTCTCCTTTTCCTCCTTCCCCTTTGGGTTCTGATTTCTCTGGGCCTGAGGCTGGTACTTTTGTTTCTTGTACCCTCCTTGCCCTTGACTCTCTGAGCTCTTACCAGCACTCTTCCTCTTAGCATTCTCCTCGTCCCTCAGCTGGACGGTTATCTCAACCTTAGCAGCGGCATGATAGCACTCCTACTTTTCCATAGTATTAGTCACACTTATTTCTCATAATCTAAATCTTACTCGTTACTTACTCAAATCTCAATCATTCTTATTACCTGCAAGGTAGTGTAACTCGTCGGCCCCATGCCGTAGCGGAGTTGATGGCTAAGCCCGCCATAGAAGCGGTCCACCAGGATCTGGTCAGAATACCCTAGACCTGGCAGAAGACGGAGCAAGGCAGTGAACTCCGAGTAATACTCGTCCACTGTCATCTTGTCCGTCTGCTTAAGCGCATCCAACTGCAAGCGCTTCTTCGTCTGGACATGGGCGGGGTAGTACTTTGCTCGTAGCAAGGCGGTGTACTGCTCCCAGCCGAACTCTGGATTGGCCACTGCTCGGCCCTCAACCCACACTTCCACCAATCGCCTGCTGCCCCCTTCAGGTAGAAAGCAGCCAGGCACACCTTGATCCCAGCAGGGACATCAAGGGTCTCGAAGGCGGTCTCCAGCTCAGAGATGTACGCCTCAAGCTTGGCGGGATCGGTCTCCCCCTTAAAGTGCGCGGGTCGAAGATCTGCTAGACTCTTCACCCAGTTTGGTTCCCTAGGTTGTGGCGGTGGAGGTGGTACACCCGCACCAGGCTGATAGCCCATATGCTCTAATGCGGCAGCTACGATCTCTGCGATCGTCTGCCCTCCAGGTATTCCTGAAGTATCCTCACCCTGGCCGCGACCTCGGCTTCCCCTAGGACGTCCTGCCATCTGAACAAGCATAACTCACATTAGATTTGCATTCACCACTGTTTCGGTTAACAAATTTATAACGTCCGTAGACAATAAAGACGATCCACACTTATTAGTGGTCATCTGACTCTACTCACTCTAACTTCTCACACCCTTAACCCATCACTTATTCCTTAACATATATCCTAACTCGGTGGTTACTTATGTCTGGTATTTCTTTATCAGAGCGTAACTATGCTCTGACACCACTTTTTGTAACACCCCATCCAAAGCCATTCGTGGTTATCGCAAAACTGAACACTTAATCGAATACGTCGCAGCGGAAATAAATAACACCTGGACCTTGCCACGGTCTGATCGTTAGAATATACCGGTCTTAACATTTACAATACTTATCCATAATACTTATCCAACTCAAAACATCACCATCCACAATACCACAACCAACCGAGTACAAATATCTTACACATGATCGCAACCTTACTTCAGTTTAAATATAAACAGTCGGGTGCACAGGCGCAACCCGAACTCAAAATAAACATCCCACCCTAAGTCTAACCGCTCCTACTCTCGTAGTGCGTCCTCATGGGTCTCTTACCTGCAAGTGTAAAAATAGCCCCCGAGGGGGTCAGCACGAATGCTGGTACACCCTCTCATGGCCCCCAAGCTAACGGGGCTACGACGACTAATTGTCGATAGCATGGAAATTGATTACATACACAAACATAATATGAAGTGCAATAACAATAACCACAGATGAACATATATAGTTCACAAACAATGAATGACTCAAGCGTTCCCTTATCAAGTGGGTTAGTAACCCCCTCCTTAGACCTCATTTCCTTAATCTCATTTCCTTACCTTACCTTAATCTTAATCTTAATCTTAATCTCAGTATACAAACCTTTCCTGGAAGGGATTGGTTGTAGCTTAATTCGAACCTGGGATTTAGGTGATCCCACCGCACCATCTTAATGCCACCTACTCTGGACGGGAGTCCAGCGTAGCTGAGCCGGCAACCGGCCCTAGGCTACAAGTCCGAAGACAAGTCCTTAAGCGGAGGGCGGATCTGATTCAGATACCGTCCCCCTTTTTCCTTAGCATGCATGACCGGAGATCGGTCCCGGGTTTCCTCACTCAAGTTCCAGTTAGTAGACATCTTAATCAACATGTGCTAGCTATGCCCTAACGGGCATTAACCAACAACCACCAAACTTAACTCTTATTCTTAACTCAGTAAGTACTAAACTTGGTTAGTAACCATCTCAAGTCTCGCGGGTTAGTGTAAGATAACACAAACACAACGAGAACAAATATATCCGGTTGCATGCTTTATCTTGTTTTAGTCATAGCAATTAAACAGATAGCACACAAGCCGAGGGACACCTCGTTAGCAAGCAGGTCACAAGAAGGATTGTACCGTTCACCGTCGATCGTTGTTTGTTTAACCTTCTTCGGGGTCCCAATTCACAAACCTAAAACATTCATTCATTTTTAGGTCATTAGTTATTTGCACCTTACTTAACTCACTTAGTCCCTAAGGATTCCCATTCAATAACCTCTCAAGTCTTTGCCACTTAGCTTACAAACTTAACTTTAAACATTAAAACTTATACTTAATCTTAACTTATTTCCTTAAGTTCTTAGGGTCCTAATCATTACCACCCTACCAAAGGCATACCTTATTACCCATTGCCATTCTTAGAATTCAAAATTTCTTTTTTTTTTTAGGCTCGACCGAACTTCCGACCGACCTTACCTAAGGTCGGTCCATTCCAGAACACTTCACCGTTTGAAAATTCTACCCCGACCGACCTTGCAAGTCCGGTCCCCAAGGTCGGTCCATTCCTGAGAGTTTCCCCGAGGGAAATTTAAGCTCGACCGAACTTGCCAAGTCCGGTCCTATGTTCGGTCGATTCCAGAGACTTATTACCGTACAAAATACATGCCCGACCGACCTTGCAAGTCCGGTCCCAAGGTCGGTCCATTCCAGAGACTTAATTCCTTCACAAAATACAGGCCCGACCGACCTTGCAAGTCCGGTCCCAAGGTCGGTCCATTCCAGAAACTTTCTCCGGTAGTGTAAACTGAGCTCGATCGACCTTGCAAGTCCGGTCCTAAGGTCGGTCGGCTCCAGAACCTTATTTCTAAATTCTCTTTTAACTCCAAACTTCTCCTCATATATCCTAATATGTTATAATCTCATTTGGGCACCTCAAATACACCTTAAGCCCTCCTCAAAACACATTAAATCATTCACCAAGATTCATCTTAGTCATTATGCATTTTCCCTTGTAGTAATGCTAACACTTGTAATGTTTTCCACTAGGTTTCTAGGTGGTGGTTCATACCTAATGTAACCTCTATACCAAATGTTTTCCTCACCACTATAACATCATCTCCCAAGCATCTTTCACCATCTAAAACTCTTTTGTGCATTTACTTAAAGTTCCTTCACAAGCTTAAACTTCCACCCATCAACACATTTTTTCCTTCCTAGTTGTTTACCAACATTTGCCTAAGTCCTAAATACACAATTTCATTCTCTTGATTCCTAAATCCTTCATAGTAATGCCTAAGTCATTATAACTCATTAAACACCTTAAACTCACCCCTTTTTCATCGAGACAACCACTAAAACTTCCTAGTACTTCCTTAGTCATGAAATTCCCTTAGAATATCTTAAACACTTAAGTTCTCCTTTGAATTTTGCCATGGGTTCTCTAGTATATAGTACATCCTAACACATGGTTTTTTTCTCCATCAAACAACCAACATCACCCAAATTCTCACCACAACACCTTAACACACAATTTACACCAAACCACACCACATCATCATATAGTGCTTAAACTTAAAATGCTTGGCACTTAGGCCCTTAAATGACAATAATCTTAACCACTGAATTTCCACATATATTTGCCTTCAACCTGCGAATACACACAACAAGGCTCCCATTGAAATAAAATGCTTCTTGTACTTCACCTTGATATTCTTAAACTATCTCTTTTTCTCATTTGCTCCTTAGTCACAAGTTCACAAGTATAGTCATTGTTTCTCCTAGGTTATTATAACACTTTCCCAATATAAACTCTACACTAAACTCATCATACACTTAAATCCCATTCCCTTAAACAACAAAACACCTTAAGATAAGTATTTTACCTTGTTCTCTCACAAGCTTCGCAAACTTTTCTCCTTAGATTTTTCTTGCCCAATCTCGGTCACCAATATAGTTCTCCTTGCCAATGTTCTAAAAAATGTCCAATGATTCTAATGAGCACTAAACAACACACTAACCTTAAGGAATAAAACCTAGGTTAAAAATGTGTTTTAAGGTTTTGAATTGATTGTTTTACCTTAGTTCCTCAAGACAAGCTTGGATATGAAGCAAGAAGGACCTCCTCTCTCCTTTGAAGAGTAGAAACAAGCTAGAACAAGGCATTAAAATGGAGTCCCATGAGCACTAATTTTCGGACATGTGAAGAAAATGGTGGAAACCTAGATTTTCTTACACTTTCTTTACCTTAAGAGAATGGAGAAGCCAATGGAGTCTCCAAACTTGAATTTCCTCCTCTAATGGTGGTTTGACTTGGCACCAAAATGAAGCTCTTGAAGTTTTGAAAAGATAGAAAGAGAGAGCTTGAGCTAACTAAGGAGAATATGTAATTTGTTTAGGTTTTGGAGCTAAAATGAGTAAGTAGTGTGCAAAGGAAGGTGGAGCTAGCATGGGGTTGTGCTTCACGTTAATGGAGAAGGGAGAGAGCAGCTCAAACCGTGGGAAAACAAAGGAGAATGAAGAAGTGAGGAGAGAGAACTAATAAAGTGTGATATTTATGTAAAAGGTGAATAGTGTTTTTGCTTTAGAACTCTTATTTGCTTAATGACTCATGAAGGTGGTGACTCACCTCATAAGAAACCGGCCCCCTTTTAATAATGAGGGTACTTAAGTCTTTGTTGACCAAATGTCTCACTTATATAGACTTATGTTATAAACTAGCTTAATTAATTCACTATTCACAAAACAAGGCACATTGTTGTGAAATTTTTGATTTCCCATTGATATAGACTTCCAAATGTGATACTATATAGTACACATGTTAATTAATGAGTAATGATGGACATTTATCCATTCAAAACTCATTTACAAGATAATTTTTCAAAAACGTGCTTTAAGACTCCTTAAAGCACATTTTGTGTTTTAACTTGTTTTCAAGCCTGGTTTTCTTTGGTAATTGATTTAAAACGACCATTAAGATATTACTAAGGTCTTAGAACAATATTTGGGTACTCTCCCAAGTCTCTCCAAGTTTAGAGCACGTTTTTGCTAAAACTGCTCTTTTGGTGTTTCCTTATATTTTCTTTGATTAGAAATGTTTCTTAATGTTTCTAAGGCATTATTTAGCCTCCTTATATCTTAGTTTATCATTTAAACACCATATCTAAGTTTGGGGTATTTCAAAATAAAAGGTCATACATTAAGATAAGTGTATAATATAAGGTTTTAGTAACATTAAAAGTATAGGTTATAAGAGCTGGTCCAAACCGTAATTATAGGAAGTATGTGGGGTGAGAAATGAATTAAAACAGCCCTTAGGGTCTGTATGTAATTTTATAAACCTAAACTATAGGTTATGCAAAATTAGGCTATTAAAGTAACATAATATAAACTATATGTTACATGTTATAACATTGTGGTAGAAGGGTAAATATATAAAATAAGGGTGCTTGGAAGTAATAAGTGTTGTTTGGAAGTTTTATCAAAAATAAAACCATAGGTTATAATGATTTATGAAATTAAATACTATAATATATAGTATGTATAACATTGTATAATATATGTGGCAACATTGTAATTATAAGAAGTTACAATGTGCTGGAAAATGAAATAGAACAGACCTTGTGGTCTGTTTGGATATTCAAAAATATATATAGCCATAGGTTATATTTTGTTATAAAGTTCTAATGTTATAAAAATGTGATATTTATAACATAGTACAAAATATGTGGTTATATTGTAATAAGTGATATAACAATGAAGTTAAATGAAAAAAAGTATAAAGTATAGTGTGTGAAATGTAAATCATATTGTAACATGTTAAAATGTGCGTGTGTATATGATATACACCATTGTAGAATAACTCAAACAATACATTTAGAGCACGTTAGATAGTTATATGAAAAGAGGCCAATTTATTGTTATGCGTTGAAAGCAAGAGGTAGTGAAGCAGCGCAAATAATAGGAATTGAAATTAAATTTTTAGACTATGGTTTACAATGATATAAATACTATAGATATTATATAGTATTAATGTGATTAAATGAAACAATTATCATTAATAATATTCACATGAAATAATGTGACCATTAATGAGAAAAGAAATTTATAAACTAAGGTTAGTATTGAAATAAACCTTAGGAAATATTAATACATGTCATGGAATGTTACATAATATTAAGATAAAGTTCTTAATATAAATTGCATAAAATAATAAAACAAATGAAAATAATCATCTTACATAAGATGACAATAATGTGACATATAATATAAGAGTATAACCTATGAAATATAAATGTATAAGTGTTGCGCAAGCATATATTAAAAATATATATACATATTAAGTATATGGTATAGTTGGAACTATATAATGTAGTGCGTGCATACATGCAACTATATATTATATGACTAAACCAAATAAAACAACATATGTGTAAATATATGTAAAACCGAGAGTGTATATATATATATATAAGTATATACAATATGGTTCTTAATGTCATATGATAATAAATGACAAGTGTTATGACATTAGTATAACTATATGCTACAAGTCATACAATTACAAAGTAAAGTATAGTTTATTAAAAAGAATAATGAGATGTATAATATATAGTACAATATTAAATGGCTAAATATTAATGTCATAAAACATTAATGCATGAGCATAATATGCGGTGTGAATTAACGTTGCATGCACCCATGCAACTATATATTATAAATATATACTCGTATACCGAACCCGAATGATTAAACTAATACTTAAGTATTAACGGGAATATGTATTCATATAAGGGATAAATCCTAATATTCGAATACGCTATAACTTAAGCGTCTTTTTAACCGACTCATTTAAATAAACCCGCATGTTGATAATTAATACGAACTATGTGTAACGAGTCTCGTATAACGGTACTTTGATAAATAACAGTTGAAATCTGGGGACGTAATGTCGGGATTACTTGTGCTGTTCGGATTTACCGAGCTTAAATATGTCAAGTGGATTGACTTATGTTACGCTTGGTATTTAGACCGTATCATCGACGAAGGCGCTTGACGAGCTAGTGGTCTACTGCGCAACCTTGGTCTTGGTGAACGGTAAGTAAAAGGGTTTGATCTGAGATGTCCTGAGGGCTTCCTCTGGCTCAGATATGTGTGCTGTGTAACGAGTGTGATGCATGTATGTATGTGTGTGGATGTGATATGTGATGTTTGATTGTTTATTTTCCAGCACCATTTAATTGTGCGCGAACGTCCTCCAGGACTAATACTACGTCGACTATCGATCGACTTATATAAAACACATATACGTTTAATGTGATGTGATTGTGGTTACTTAACATAACACATTTGATGTTGTAATAAGTATGTATTAACCTAAGTAAATTACATAGGAACGAGACACGACATCGTCGGTCTTTAGAGCTTTGGCTCGAATATGAATACTACCTAGAATAATTCTAGGCATGCGTAAGACCCACAGGGCAGCCAACAAATAAGTGATGTTCTCCATACCTAAAACTGTAACTGACTAACTAACTAAGTCAACAGTAGAGTGTGAATGAATGTGATAATGTTCCTTAATCTAGTTAGTCATTGGCTACTGGTCGCGCGTAGAGATCTCTTGGGTTATCCCGTATCGGGTCTACCCTAGTTAATCCTGATCGAGCGTAGATAGATCGTCAGGCGGAGTGTGCTACCGTTGGCACCAGGCCCTTGGCCACCTAAATGGACGCCTTTACAAAGGCAAAGTGAATAAGTCCTGGAGTCTTCGGATCATCAGGGCAGTGAGCACCTTGTGTGTACGTGGGACTACTGTGCAAGTGAGGTTATTTCGGGTTGTCCTAGCTGATGCCCGACAGTGCTAACCAAGTCAAGTGATATGTGAGTGCCCGGGGGGCCGACCGATGTAATATGTGATAATGTTAATAAACGTTGTACGAGTTAACGTCTCTATTGATCTGTGTGATGTGTTATTGTGATTGTGTGTTTTGTGTATGTATTGTAGTGCCTGTATTAATTGTTTCGTTTACCGCCATTCATGTGTTTACTACTTTCATATACCTATACACCGGTAAAGCATGTAACGAACTTAATAATGGCGACCATGACTATTAAGTGACCAATAGGGTACAAGCTTGGCGTACTCAGCGTTTATCGCTGAGCCTTTATGGCATTACGTGTAGGTGATGACTACCATTGGAGCCGAAGTGCGGGACCGGGTAGTTAGGGTTTTAATTACTGCATGAGACTTCGTATTGTATAGGATGGATGTTAGTTAATGTATTAGTAACGATGTATACAGTCAGGAATACCTAGAAGCTTACTTGTCGTTAAAGTTATGTTTGGTTTAGAATGATGTATAGGTTAGTATCTCATTATCACTGCGGTTATGTATGTATTACCAGCGTTAGTTCTTATTTAATTTATTTCTACTTCTTTACTCGTATGGGTGAGTAATGGCATGTGACACTTGAGTGAGGTTTATTAACATGTGACTTCCGTTGTGAGACGCTATTAAATTAATGCTACGTGAGTGATTATTACGTGATTACGAGTGAGGTGTTACATCTAGGCTCTATAAAATTGGCTAACTCCTATTTCGGACCGAGTCCTCACGAGACTCGCTCCCGAGTTATGTTGTGTATACGTTACTATGTGATGTGTGTGTTATGTTTGAGTACATTGACCACTGATATCAACCCCACGTTATTATAAGTAGTAATTATATGTAACCTGATTAAATGGGTAAGTGTTGTCTAATAAGAAGGTAACCCCATCAAGGTAGAAACCCTCAAGGGTCAAGGAACTCAATAATGTGACCTAACAAGTGTTGATGTGTTAACCTCTTTGTTTGTAACCTATTGATTGGATATGTGTATTGTGTAAGCGTGATATGTGTTGTAGTTTTTCATGCATGATTTAAATACAATCAACCGCATGCTCAGACGACAAATAGTTGTGTGTGGTCCGGTAGTATGCGGGCTACACGATTACCATACCAGCAAAAGGTGTTGCCCCTTTGGGGCCACCCATTTCATTTCAGGTACAATGGAGCTGGTAGCCGTTCGAGAGTAGGACGGGGTGGCTAATTGTGCAAGGGTAGTTTATGTAGTTTGTTTATGTATTTGTAAGTGGTGTAAGACCGAAGTGTGATATTGGTAATTGAATGTATTAGACTTGGTACAGTAGTAATGTAAGTGTAATTGACTCGGTTTATTTATGAAATGGAATTGTAATGTATAACGCTCAGGAATCTGGTCCATCAGACCGGTACATTATGTAAGTAATAGCCTTGTTAGCCAAGTGGATGGCTAACTGCATGTAACACCTGATGGATTAAGTTAGATGTTGAGTTGTATTTCCGCTGCGAATTGTTGTTAAGTATGGTGTTTGTAGTTGGGGTGTTACAACAACAGTACCATCGTACAATCTGAAACCCAACATAACTATACAAGAGAATTCCATGTGCGGTAAATAAAACAAAACCCTAACTACCCAGGTCCCGCACTTCGGCTTCGACGATAATCACCAACCTGCACAATGCCGTGGAGGCTCAGCGATAAACGCTGAGTATGCTAGGTTTGCACTCAGACCCTATTGGTCACTTAGTCATAATTAACCATCTTAATATTAAATTGGTTACATGCCTTACCAGTTAACTGTTATAAATAATACTGTAACAATCATGCGTAAACACAGAGCCATCCAACCAATACAATCACTACATTTCACAATCAATAGCTGCATAAACGAATGTATAGAATAATTTTAATAAAGTGCATAATCGCTTTTAGCGAACGGTTTTCATACTTATTAATCTTTGGCCATTAAGGCCCCATCCAACCTCACCATGTTTACTTAAATACTAGTTGGGTGTCATGTTAGGACAACCCGAATTAATCTCTTAAATGGACAGTAGACCTCCCGTACACACAAAGGTGCTCAAGTTTGCCAGAGGTCCAGAGGCCCCTGGGCTTCCACTATGCCTCGTAAGGCGTCCATAGAAAGGCCGTAGCCGTGTACCAACAGCAAGTACCATCTGACCCATGATCGAATTTGGGCTCGTTGGGAAATTTCCTAGAGCGGAACCCGATCGGATATCCTCTCAGTGATCACAATGCGCAACCAAGTAGTTCGTAAACTACACTGGGTTTCCTCTCCTCATCATATACCATTTCTCTCATTGGATTAAGTGTCTTAATCATTTCCTAAGATATACTCTTAGTTTTATGGAGAATACATTTTATTACTTAGCTGCCCAGTGGGTCTTACGCATGCCTAGAAGTAATCTAGGTCGTATTCATGATCGAGATCCATGCTCTAGAGACCGACATTGTCGTATCTCGTACCTAAGTGTTTTACTTAGGCTATTATATACTTAATTATAATACTAATGGGATTTTATTAAGTAACCATTGTTTCATCACATTGAACGCATATGTATGTTTATATAAGTCGATCTATAGTCGACGTAGTATTAACCCGATGGGCAATCGCGTACAGTAGAAATAATGCGATAATAACAAGTAGATATACAGCTTAATCACACACATGCATATAAGCATCCACATAGAAATGTTATCACACATCAAATAATGTCTAGACCCGAGGGAATACTCAAGACAATCCAGATCAAAACCGTCCATATATTGTACACCACAGAACAAGGATGCGCAAAACCCTAGCTCGTCAGGCGCCTTTGTCTGTCGTACGATCTAAATAGTAATAACACTATGAGTCAGTCTTCACGACTAACTAGATCCGGTATTTCCGAATAACATTGTAACCCCGACAGTTCATCCCAGATTTCAACAGTTAATTGTTACGGGTTTCTCTAAACCAATCGGCTTAGTTACTTAGACTCGTAGTTCATAATATTTTGACTGTTGAGTTAAATTCATTATATTCATTTAATCTTGTTCATCCTTGAACTTAGGCATATAACCTATAGTTGCATGTATACATGCATTATTATCATATGGTATTAATATCCCACCATCCATTATAATACATTGTATTATATAATCTGTTAATCTTGTAATAAACTACATTTGAACTCAAAACGTATAACTTATAGTTCATAAACTATATTCATGTAATAACCTTCACCATTTATTTTATATGGTTTCCAACCATAATATATACTCATCCTTATATATATATATATATATATATATGTCTCGCATTTATAAATATGTATCAATATATGTACGTTTCATGAATTATAAAACTTTTATATTATATGTCACATTTTATCATCTTATATGAGATGATTATTCTCATTAATTGTATTATATTATATAACTAATATTAATCTTATTTAAACTACATTAAAACTATATAATTGTTATAATATTCATAACATTATAAACCATAGTCTAAAATTCATTTTCCAAACTTTATATTTTTGGTACAGCACTATATTCCCTTAATATTTCATTTGGACCACATAACATTATGTAATGTCATACCATACACTAATATCATATAATATGATATTTTTATTTCATTATATCTTATAACCTATAGTTTTATATAAAACTATTTATATTGCCGAAAGGCAACTATGTTATAACCTTATTTCTTTCCATAACCCACACTTTTCTTTTATTACAAATGTACCACCCATTTTATATACAATGTTATATATACCGTATATTGTAACATTTTAAACCTTATAATAGATATAATACATAGTTATTTATTTTCTCAATTTCTGAGCAGACCCTAGGTTCTGTTTTGAATTATTTTCCAGCCCCTTAACTTTCTATATTTACCCATGGACCATATTCATAATATCATGTTATATATATATATATATCATATATTATAACATTTAACCTTTATAATAAATATAACCTATGGTTATCTATGTTTCAAAAATTACCATACTGACCTACAATCTGTTCTAATTCATTTCTCAACCCACTAACTTTCTACAGTTACAATCTGACCCAATTTATAACATATAGTTTTATAATATTATTAAAACTATATATTATACACATATCTTATTAAAATTTATATATTATTCTAAAAATCACCAAACTACATCAAAAGGTTATAAATATCATTTCTAACCCATAAACTTTCGGTTATGACAATCCCACCCCATTTACTTATCCAAAATGTAACAATGACATGATAACTATACATTATACATATATAGCTCATTTTAACTCCAAATTTATTCAAATAAATTCCTAAAAAATTCCTAATAGCCCATAGGTTTATAAAGTACCATTTTATACCCAGAATTTTTGGTAATTTCATATACACCCCAAATGTTATAAAAATGTTATAGTTAAATACATAATTTATTATATAGTCATAAATAAATTATTTAACTCATCTAATTTGGTCAACACCCACCATATGGTCCAGGTTGACCTCCTTAACACTGTCTTGACCAGTATTTCCCTTATTTACTGTTTTCACCCCATATTTTCCAGAAATTAAAATTTTACCCCAAAACTTCATAAAATGTTATAAATTTCTTTTAAGCTCCAATTAACTTATAGTTTTCGGCTATATTCTTCTACAGCCCCATAGTTTTTATTTATTTACAGTTTACATCCCAAAGTTTATAATAACTTTAATTATTAATTTAAATGTAAATAAAACATTAAATAACTTAATAAAATGGCCTAACGACATGACCTTATTACAACCTTGTATTTGTAACATAAAATTACACATAAAAGTCACAAATAATATATATGGTCCATGAAATACCCCAAACCTTAATATATTAATGTAACACCCCTACTACGCACTTAACATTAAATGAAATCGCAGCGGAAAAATAACTAAACAATAACTAACGATTTGGTGCTACAACGCCGTCAACCACCCACGTGGTTAAAAAGGCAGAATAAATACAAGTGTACCGGTCTGATGATCAGACTCCCGAGCATTAGGTACTAACATCCACACATATATATACATAACCAACATACTGAGTATTTAATACAAACTGTCATTGTATACTGTACACATGATCTCCACTGTCAACTGTAACACGAACAGCACCAAAATACAACGCCACGAGAGCACAGGCGCATCCCGGGCCCAACATCCAAAATAATCTAAAGTATGACATAACCTTGATCTACAACCACTCTGCTTCCTCGATCCTCATCCTGCAGTAAAAATATGGAGCCCCCGAGGGGGTCAGCAACCCTTGGCTGGTATGGTTAACGCGCAGCCCATCGGCTACCGGGATACGCGGAACTAATTGTCATGATGACATGACATTCATTTTAACACATAACATATACATATGGCATAGCAACATTATTGCATAGCACAACATCACATACACAGTGGATACACTTCCCACAATAACAAACCAAGAAGGTTAACAACATAAGAAGCCTAGAGAATGGTTCACTCTCATGTTAAGCTCGTTACACACACTCATTACCGTTCTGTTATTCGAACGAGTAACTTAAGTCATAGATGGATCGGATATTGTGACCCGAACACACCACACAAACACATGTTCCCACTAAACCGATCATAAGTCAGAATAGGTAAGCTTTGGAGGAAGCTAGCGGGAGATCGAACGCCAACTAAAGGAGAACAATCTTAACAACATAAGAGTCGAATCTGATACATATACTCTAAACTTACATGCATGACCGGACAACCGGATTCCTCACTTCCCAGTTAGCGCTTGTTAGAAGTTCAACAGTGGAACTTAACACACAGTTCACAAACAAGTGGTAAGTCATGTTAGACACACACAAGGGAAATGAGTCACGACATAACATCACGATAATATGAACAACTGTACTCTTATTACATGATTAAATCTTATAACGTCATAAACACACAGAAAAACAAACAACACACAAGCCGGTGTAAACCGGTAGGCAACAGACTGCAAGAAAACCATACCTTAGTCCTTGCTTCGACTAGTTTCCACCTTTGGAGAATCCTATACACATTCAGCAACGTTGGTTAATTAACGTACTAGTCCGTTGTTAACTTATTACTTCACATATCTAGTTTATTTTATTTTCACACTTGTTATTATTTCACCATTTTAATTGTCATTATAACTCTCCTAACATGTCATAACCTCATATCATCATTACTAACTAATCACCATTTTAGACAACTTTCTAACCTTAAACAAAATTTGGCCAAAACAGTGGCATGTCCGAACTTGTGTCCGAGCTTCGAAGTTCGGACGCAAGTCGAGGCTCAAAGGGTGAAGCCAGACACATGTCCAAACTTGTGTCCGAGTTTCCAAAGTTCGGACATTGGTCGAGAGAAAATCAAAAGAAAATTCAAGCGTCTGAATTGTGTCCGAGCTTCCCGAAGTTCGGACGCAAGTCGAAGCTAAATCTAAGAAAAGAGACGGGTGTGTCCGAACATCCATGGTCGGACAGAGTCCGGACACTGGCCGAGACTCAGGAAATTCTAACACAACAGGGCATGTCCGAACGTCCATGTCCGGACGGAAGTTCGGACGTGCCAAAACACTCATTTTCTATAGCCTCAAACACTTACTCAATTCTTACCAAAATCCCTAACACCTATTATGTTTTATCCTTTGGTTTCCAAGTGGTGTTTCATGCCTATTGTAACCACTATACCAAGATATTTCCTCACTTCTTTTAACACCATCTCCCAAGCATTTTCTTACAAACCAATTCCTTATGTCATTCTTTAAATCCCTTTACAAGTTTATACCTTCTCCTTGTTTTACCAAAGTTTGCATAAGTCTCAACACAACTCCCAAAATGACTTTGGTGTATTCCAAAACACCCATTTGTATTCTAAAACTTCCAAGATAATGTCTAAGTCCTTAATGTACTCCAAAACACCTTAATACATTGTTTCTTTCCTAATAAAATTCCTAGTCATTCCTAAGACTTCCTAGTTCACCAAAACTCCTTTAAACACTTATACCTTCTTGTACATCACCTAATTTTTGACATGGGTTCTATTAACATCTATTATACCAAAACACACATAGTTTTCACCATTAAACATTCAAGAACATCTAAAATCCATCAAGAACATTTTTGTACACAAACTTCACTCATTTAACATACATCACAATATAGTGCATAATTTAAACTGCTTGGCACTAGGCCCTTAATAACATGCTCTTAGGCCCTTAAGATGCATAAATCATAAACACTGAATTTCCCACATTATATTTGCCTTTGACCTGCAAATACACCCAAAAATACATATGCCTTTTACTAAGCACTTGAGAGCATTTTACTAAGTCATTCACCATTGGCTCCTTAGATCATTTTAATAAGCAATATAAGCTCATTTCTCCTAAGACTTTAAACCACATTAGGTTAGCACATTTACCTCTTTTCCTCACAACTTCTTTCTTGTTTCCTTGACTAAATCGGCAAGGCTTTTAGTTGCTTGTCAACTTCTAAACATTATACAAATGATAAAATGAGTATACAAGCTTTATGCTTCATCTCATTGTAAACCCTAGTTACATATATTATTTCAAAACATTAAGATAGTTGTTTTACCTTGGATACAAAAGAGAGTTGGATATGTAGCAAGAGAGGACTCCACCAAGCCCTTGGAAGATTCAAATGAAGCTAAAACAAGCAAGGTAAGGGCACCACTAATGGTGATTTTCGGACAACATAAAAACATGATGGAAACACTATTTTTCTTTGAGTTTCCTTACCTAGAAGCAAAGGAGAACAATAATATGTGAAAAGATGAGCTCAAGCTTCTCCCATGGAGATTCCTCTTGGCACCAAAATGGAGCTCTTGAAGTTTTGAAAGGATAGAATTGAGAGCTTGATGAGAGGAAGAGAATGGTGGTCTTAGAATTTGATTTGCAAAGTGAGCTAGGAGATATAAGAGGTTGAAGATGATATTGTGTGTGGTACTATTGAAAACCGTGAATGAGAGAAAGAAGGAAGGTAGAAGAGAGCTTGAAGACGTGGGAAATGAAGAGAAATGAGAGAATGAAGATAAGTTTGTAAGTTTTAGATATTTAAGTAGTAAAGCAAATAGTACTTTTACTTTACTACTTTAGTTAGCTTATTTTTTGTTTAATTATGGTGAGTCATCAAAAAACCGGCCCCCATGTTATACTAAGGGGTATTTAGTCTTTGTTGACCAATTGTCACACTTATTGACATATGTTATAATCTAGCTTATTTTAGTTACTATTCACTAAAACAAGGCACATAGATGTGAAATTTTTTATTTCCCATTGATATAGACTTCCAAATGTGATACTAAGTAGTACACATATTAATTAAAGAGTAATGATGGACATTTAGCCATTCAAAACTCATTTACAAGACAATTTTTCAAAAATGTGCTTTAAGACTCCTTAAAGCACATTTTGTGTTTTAACTTGTTTTCAAGCTTGGTTTTCTTTGGTAATTGGTTTAATATGTTCATTAGTATTAAATAAGGTCTTGGTAAGCTCACTAGGTCTTAACCAATCTTATCCCAAGCTTAGAGCACATTTTAGCCCTAATTGACTTTAAGGCATTTATTTGTGTTTTCTATGGTTTAAATTGTTTACTAATGTTTCTAAAACTCTTTTTAGTCTTAATATACCCTATTTAAATGTTTAAAAACATACTAAGGTTTGGGGTATTTCAATCTACCCCCCTTAAAAGAACTTTGTTCTCAAAGTTCACACTTCCACATATCCTAAATATTAGAACACGGGAATACATATAAACAATATTTCCATAACAACATTAACAACATACTTACATAACATCGGACACGAGGTCCATATAACATAACATCATTCAGACACAACGGTCTGTAACATAACAACATAACATAGACGATGTATTTAAATACACGTCGTACACACATAACCGAAACGGCTCTACCCCCCTTAAAAAGGGGTACGCCCCGTACCCTATACACATAAACACTAAGAAGTAAACAATGACGGGTACTTCGCCTTCATCTTATCTTCCAACTCCCAAGTGGCCTCCTCAACGTCCTGGTTAGACCAGAGGACCTTCACTAGTCTCACTGACTTATGGCGAGTGTCTCGAGTCTTAGTATCCAGAATCCGTACCGGAGTCTCCACTGATCGCATGGTCGGCTCTAAGGTTAGCCTTTCAGGCTGAAGCACATGAGATGGATGATACATATATTTCTTCAACTGGGACACATGAAATACATCATGTACCTTGCCCAGCTCGGCGGGTAAATCAAGTTTGTAAGCTACCGGGCCGATCCACTCCGTCACAACATAAGGCCCCACATATTTTGGGCTCAACTTGCCTTTCTGGCCAAAACAAAATACTCCCTTCATGGGGGATACTCTAAGAAATACCTGATCGCCCACGGCGAACTCCAGGTCACGTCTGCGCACATCGGTATATGATTTCTGCCTATCCTGAGCTGCCTTCATGTTAGCCCAGATCTGTCGTACCTCTGCTTGAACCTGTTCCAGATACTCTGGTCCTATAATGACCGTCTCACTCGACTCATCCCAGCATAATGGCGTGCGGCATGGTCTACCGTACAAAGCCTGGAAGGGAGACATCTTGATCGAAGCATGGTAACTGTTGTTGTAGCTAAACTCGATCAGATGTAACTTATCAATCCAGCTGGTCTAAAAGTCAAGTGCACATGCACGTAACATATCCTCAAGTGTCTGGATGGTGCGCTCACTCTGACCATCTATCTGTGGGTGGAACGCTGTACTTAGCTTCAGCTCGGTACCAAGCGCTTCCCGTGTGGATTTCCAATACCTTGAGAGGAATCTGGTATCCCTGTCAGACATAATTGTTTTCGGTACCCCATGATGTCTTACAATCTCTCATCGAAGAGCTCTGCTAGTTTTGCCACTTTCCAGGTGTCCTTCATCGGTATGAATCGAGCCACCTTGGTCAGTCGGTCAACAACAACCCAAATCATATTCAAACCTCCCCTTGTAGGCGGAAGCCCTACTACAAAGTCCATAGAAATGTCATGGAACTTCCACTCAGGCACTGGCATTGGCTGTACCATACCACCAGGCCGTCGGTGCTCAAACTTGACCTTCTGGCAAGTGAGACACCTCAATACATAATCATTTACATCCTTTTTCATTCCAATCCACCAGAAATAACGTTTCATACCCTTGTACATCTTTGAAGCTCCGGGGTGAATCGAAGTAGTAGAACAATGGTATTCACTCAGTATGCGCTCCTTCAGCTCAGCGCTACTCCTCGGAATACACAGTCGGCCATTGAGCCTAATCAGGTCATCATCGTGGAGTCGGAAGTCGTACTTCTGACCCTCGAATGTGCCATCAATAAGCTTCTGCCTGATCTCTAACATATACTGATCCGTCATCTAAGCACTCCGCACCTCTTCAACCAAGCTAGTATGAGAGACTAGCGAATGGAGAGAGTGTGCTCGGCGACTCAATGCGTCAGCTACCACATTTTCCTTACCCTCTTTATACTGTAGATTGATGTTGTAGTCGTTTAAGAACTCGACCCACCTTCTTTGTCTCATGTTCAACTCCTTCTGAGTGAACAAGGATTTCAAACTTTTGTGGTCAGAATAAATTGTCACACTTACCCCATACAAATAATGTCACATATCTTCACGCGAAGACAATGGCACCCAGTTCAAATCGTGGGTAGGGTAGTTCTCTTCATGCTTCTTCAGCTGTCGGGAGGCGTATGCTACGACTTCCCGGTTGCATCAACACACAACCATACCTCTGCCTGATGCGTCACAATAGACCTCAAAACCATCTGGACCGTCTGGTATAGTCAGGACTGGTGCAAACGTTAGAGCACCTTGAGACTCTAGAAAGAACTCTCATAGTCGACTGTCCACTCGAATGGTGCATCCTTTTTCATCAAGGAAGTCATCGGCTTCGGACACTGGAGAAGTCCTTCACAAACCTATAATAACCTGCCAGACCGAGGAAGCTCCTGATGTCGGTAATGTCTTCGGCCTAGGCCAGGTGCGCACAGCATCAATCTTTGCCGGATCAACAGCGATCCCGGCCTCAGAAATCACATGACAAGAAAGGATACTTGGTTACAAAATTCACACTTTGAAAACTTAGCATATAACTGATTCTTTCTCAATGTTTGTAACACATTACTCAGGTGGCTTTCATGCTCACTTCTCGATTTCGAGTACACAAGAATATCGTCAATGAAGACTACCACTGACTTGTCCAACTGATCTTGGAACAAGCGGTTCATTAAGTCCATGAACTTAGCTGGTGCATTGGATAAACCAAACGACATGACCGTAAACTCATAATGTCCATATCTGGTTCTGAATGCTGTCTTCTCAATGTCACACTCACGGATGGCAATCTGATGGTATCCGGATCGAAGATCTATCTTGGAGAATACTGATGCTCCTCTCAACTGATCAAATAAGTCGTCGATGCGTGGTAAGGGATAACAGTTCTTCACCGTAACTGCATTCAGCTCTTAATAGTCAATACACAGGCGGAGACTACCGTCCTTCTTCTTCACGAAGAGGACCGGTGCTCCCCATGGTGAAACGCTAGGGAGGATAAATCCCTTGTCGAGTAAGTCTCTCAGCTGCTCCTTGAGCTCTGTCATCTCTGCTGGAGCCATACGGTAGGGCGCCTTCGCAATTGGTCCGGTGCCCGGAACCAAATCAATCTCAAACTCTACTTCCCGTGCTGGCGGCATGCCCGGCAGTTCCTTAGGAAATACATCAGGAAACTCTGACACTACCGGCATATCAGGACTAAACTCTGGGTCTCTCTCTATGTCCTGGACATAGTAGAGGTATACATCATTCCCTCGTCGTAGTTCACAATACATAGCCATGGCGGTGATGATCTGAGTCGAAGGCTCCCTGGGCCTCTGACGGTAAGATATAGTAACCCCAGACGGACTCCGAAGAAGCAAACGATGCTCGACACATAGGATTCTGCCCTTGTACCGCTCCAACCAGTTCATCCTGACAATCACATCAAAACCAAGTCCGTCGAACTCTATCAAGTTGATCGGAAACTCTTCATCACGAATTCGTACAACAGCATCTCGGTGGTAGCGGGTACACCTGATCCGCTCTTTCGACGGGAGAGTGACTAGGAAGTCAGGCATCTCTCCACCGTCTAACCCCAGCCTCTTCGTAAAAGATAGCGAAATAAATGTGTGTGAGGCTCCGGAGTCGAACAAGATCGAAGTGTCCACGCCATTGACTGGAAAGGTACCGGTGAGGATTGTGCCGCTCTTGCCGGCTTCTGCCTCATTGCAGACACCCAGTATACCTCCCGTTCCGAGTGCACAGCCTAATTCATTGGCAAACTAATAAGTATTGGGAAACAACATGGTTGATATACTTCAACAACTCCACTTTATTCATTAACACACTCTTCTTACATCATACGTTGGTTTACACTGTTGACATAACTAACACATATATAACATCCTTAACATACACTGGCTTAACACATTACATAATTATACAATGCTTTAAAATTGTCTGAAGGTCAAATTCAAACGTCCGGGTTTCATGTGTGTGGCATTGATCACTGCCGATGGTGTGGTATTCAGTTTGATCTTCCTGATGCCATGATATAGCATCCTTGACTGCCCACCCATGATTAGCACATCTCCTGATTTCAACACTAGCTTCTTTGCGAGGTCAGCACGCTTCTGCTCGCCATATATAAACACTGCGGTATCACCAATGGACCAAGACACCACGGGCACTCCCTTACTTAGAGACTCGGGTGACTCGTCCTTATCTTGGTGTAAACCTAATCATCCACCTTTTTGGTAGAAGTTCACAATACATAAATCTGCTTTAACACTTGGAATTGAATCCGTTTCAACTTGCTGAGCAGTTCCCACGGCGTGGTTAACGACCACAAGGAATTCCTCAGATATCAACGGTACTGTTGCTCCATCTTCAGCTCGCACTTCTTGATATGTCTTGGTGTAAGGATTCCAGTCCTTACCCATGCACATCATCTTCAATTTCATTCTCGATCCACTCGGGTATTCGGGTGTGTAGAAACCTCCGGGTGTTGCTCCAAGTTCATTGCATCATCTGATGATGTGGATTTGTGCTTCCGGTGTCAGGTATCCATTTAAGAGTATCATACCTGGCTGGATAACCTGACATTGCTCCATTGGAAAGTCGGTGATGTTGATGGTGGTTTCTTCAGGGTTTGGTGTGGGTGGGATTGGATAACAAATATTGAAGGCTCCTTTAAGTTTAGAATTATCTAATTAGGTGACTTTCACATTATACCTTAACTCTTTACTCACATGGTAGTACACTTGGACTCACTAACCCACACATGCATGAAATGCGGTATGCAATCACTCATTTCACTCAACAGTTTAGGTGGTACCTGGTCTAGTAGAGGGCCCTGGCGCCTCAGACCGGTCCACCACATGCAGGGTGGCCTTGCTAGGTCCCGACCCCTTCCCCTTCTGGGAATCAGTGCTCCTCTGATCTGTGGGTGGCTGGTTAGCCGTCTTCGGGCCATCGATGGTCGGTGTGGCCTTACCCTTCCACTACCCCTTGGGCTTGTTGACTCTGCTGTTGGGGTTCCGGTAACACTCATAGTCACGGTGACCCCACTTCTCGCAGTAGCGACACTGCACATCATTTCCTTTGCAGTCCTTGCCGGGGTGGTCTCCGTTACACCACTTACAGTAGTAGTGACGCTCCGGTCCAGAACCCGTGCTAGCTGCTATCACAGTACACAATCAATACTTACTTCATAGCTTAACAACATACACTTCAACTTGACACACATTGATTAAATATTTACCCTTCGGCGGGTAAGAGCGTAGGGGTTTCGCCGTGTATGCATATGTGAGCTTCAGTGGCTCCTCAGCTGTGGTGGTTTGGGCTTGGCCCTTGTCACCCTGGTGCTGACTCTTCTGGGGCTGGGGGTAAGGCTTCTTCTTCTTCTTTCCTCCCCCGTACCCCTGCGGACTCTGGCCCTCGCTCGTGGCCTTGCGCTTGTGCGCATTCTCCTCGTCCCTCAGACGGACGGTAATCTCAACCTTAGTAGCGGCATGATAGCACTCCTGGATTTAGGATGTCAGTCATGCCCCGCAAAACATACTCACAAACTCACATTAATATTCACTTATGGATTACACTTATTCACATCACACTATATTCTAATTACCTGCAAGGTAGTATACTCAGTTGGCCCCATCCCATAGCGAAGACGGTGGCTGAGACCGTTGTAGAAACGGTTTACCAGCACCCGGTTCGAGCACCCCAGGTCCGGTAACAGGTGGATAAGGCCGGTGAAGGCAGTGTAGTAGTCATCGACCGACATCTTATCCCCCTGCCTCAGACTATCCAGCTCTAGGCGCTTGGCCTCTTGCACATGCACAGGGTAATACTTGGCTCGCAGCAGAGCCGTATACTCTCTCCAACCAAACTGAGGATCCGCCATCCGGTCCTCTCTCACAAGCTTCCACCAACTTTGTGCCGAACCCTTCAGGTAGTAAGCGGCAAGACGGACCTTGGCCCCAGCAGGCACATCCAAGGTCTCGTAGGTGGTCTCCAACTCGAGATGTACGCTTCCAGCTTACGTGGGTCGGTCTCCCCATGAAACGGCGGGGGTCTCAAGTCTGCCAACGCCTTGACCCAGTTGGTCTCTCGTGGTGGTTGAACTTCGGGCTGTTGCCCCTGCTGAATTGCAGCTACAAGTTGTGGGACCATTTGGGCTACGGCGGCCGCTACAGCATCGGCCATGACTTGTGCCATTGGATTCTCTCCCTGGTTCCCAGTATCACCAATGCCGCGCCCGCGGCCTCGACCTCGTGGTCTACCTGACATCTGAATTCACACGAACATTCATTAGCATTGTGCTTACACACTTATCGGTTCCAACGGTTGTAACGTCTTCCCGACAACAAGGTATCTCCACACTTAGATAGTGGTTAACCTTCTCATAACTGTTCACTGAGGTAACTATGGTTAGGTTTCCTAACTCGGTATATTCCTAAGCTCGGTATTCTAGTCATCAGAGCGATACTTCGCTCTGATACCACCTTTTGTAACACCCCTACTACGCACTTAAAATTAAATGAAATCGCAGCGGAAAAATAACTAAACAATAACTAACGATTCGGTGCTACAACGCCTCAACCACCCACGTGGTTAACAAGGCAGAATAAATACAAGTGTACCGGTCTGATGATCAGACTCCCGAGCATTAGGTACTAACATCCACACATATATATACATAACCAACATACCGAGTATTTAATACAAACTTTCACTGTATACTGTACACATGATCTCCACTGTCAACTGTAACACGAACAGCACCAAAATACAACGCCACGGGAGCACAGGCGCATCCCGAGCCCAACATCCAAAATAATCAAAAGTATGACATAACCTTGATCTACAACCACTCTGCTTCCTCGATCCTCATCCTGCAGTAAAAATATGGAGCCCCCGAGGGGGTCAGCAACCCTTGGCTGGTATGGTTAACGCGCAGCCCATCGGCTACCGAGATACGCGCAACTAATTGTCATGATGACATGGCATTCATTTTAACACATAACATATACATATGGCATATCAACATTATTGCATAGCACAACATCACATACACAGTGGATACACTTCCCACAATAACAAACCAAGAAGGTTAAACAACATAAGAAGCCTAGAGAATGGTTCACTCTCATGTTAAGCTCGTTACACACACTCATTACCGTTCTGTTATTCGAACAAGTAACTTAAGTCACTGATGGTTCGGATATTGTGACCCGAACACACCACACAAACACATGTTCCCACTAAACCGATCATAAGTCAGAATAGGTAAGCTTTGGAGGAAGCTAGCGGGAGATCGAACGCCAACTAAAGGAGAACAATCTTAACAACATAAGAGTCGAATCTGATACAGATATCTAATCTTAAACTTACATGCATGACCGGACAACCGGATTCCTCACTTCCCAGTTAGCGCTTGTTAGAAGTTCAACAGTGGAACTTAACACACAGTTCACAAACAAGTGGTAAGTCATGTTAGACACACACAAGGGAAATGAGTCACGACATAACATCACGATAATATGAACAACTGTACACTCATTACATGATTAAATCTTATAACGTCATAAACACACAGAAAAACAAACAACACACAAGCCGGTGTAAACCGATAGGCAACAAACTGCAAGAAAACCATACCTTGGTCCTTGCTTCGACTGGTTTCCACCTTTGGAGAATCCTATACACATTCAGTAACGTTGGTTAATTAACGTACTAGTCTGTTGTTAACTTATTACTTCACATATCTAGTTTATTTTATTTTCACACTTGTTATTACTTTTCACCATTTTAATTGTCATTATAACTCTCCTAACATGTCTTAATAACCTCATATCATCATTACTAACTAATCACCATTTTTAGACAACTTTTTCTAACCTTAAACAAAATTTTTGGCCAAAACAGTGGCATGTCCGAACTTGTGTCCGAGCTTCCGAAGTTCGGACGCAAGTCGAGGCTCAAAGGGTGAAGCTAGACACATGTCCCAACTTGTGTCCGAGTTTCCAAAGTTCGGACATTGGTCGAGAGAAAATCAAAAGAAAATTTCAAGCGTCCGAACTTGTGTCCGAGCTTCCCGAAGTTCGGACGCAAGTCGAAGCTAAATCTGAGAAAAGAGACGGGTGTGTCCGAACATCCATGGTCGGACAGAAGTCCGGACACTGGCCGAGACTCAGGAAATTCTAACACAACAGGGCATGTCCGAACGTCTATGTCCGGACGGAAGTTCGGACGTGCCAAAACACTCATTTTCTATAGCCTCAAACACTTACTCAATTCTTACCAAAATCCCTAACACCTATTATGTTTTATCCTTTGGTTTCCAAGTGGTGTTTCATGCCTATTGTAACCACTATACCAAGATATTTCCTCACTTCTTTTAACACCATCTCCCAAGCATCTTTTCTTACAAACCAATTCCTTATGTCATTCTTTAAATCCCTTTACAAGTTTATACCTTCTCCTTGTTTTACCAAAGTTTGCATAAGTCTTAACACAACTCCCAAAATGACTTTGGTGTGTTCCAAAACACCCATTTGTATTCTAAAACTTCCAAGATAATGTCTAAGTCCTTATTGTACTCCAAAACACCTTAATACATTGTTTCTTTCCTAATAAAATTCCTAGTCATTCCTAAGACTTCCTAGTTCACCAAAACTCCTTTAAACACTTATAACTTCTTGTACATCACCTAATTTTTGACATGGGTTCTACTAACATCTATTATATCAAAACACACATAGTTTTCACCATTAAACATTCAAGAACATCTAAAATCCATCAAGAACATTCTTGTACACAAACTTCACTCATTTAACACTACATCACAATATAGTGCATAATTTAAACTGCTTGGCACTTAGGCCCTTAAGATGCATAAATCATAAACACTGAATTTCCCACATTATATTTGCCTTTGACCTGCAAATACACCCAACAATACATATGCCTTTTACTAAGACCTTGAGAGCATTTTACTAAGTCATTCACCATTGGCTCCTTAGATCATTTTAATAAGCAATATAAGCTCATTTCTCCTAAGACTTTAAACCACATTAGGTTAGCACATTTACCTCTTTTCCTCACAACTTCTTTCTTGTTTCCTTGACTAAATCGGCAAGGCTTTTGGTTGCTTGTCAACTTCTAAACATTATACAAATGATAAAATGAGTATACAAGCTTTATGCTTCATCTCATTGTAAACCCTAGTTACATATATTATTTCAAAACATTAAGATAGTTGTTTTACCTTGGATACAAAAGAGAGTTTGGATATGTAGCAAGAGAGGACTCCACCAAGCCCTTGGAAGATTCAAATGAAGCTAAAACAAGCAAGGTAAGGGCACCATTAATGGTGATTTTCGGACAACATAAAAACATGAAGGAAACACTATTTTTCTTTGAGTTTCCTTGCCTAGAAGCAAAGGAGAACAATAATATGTGAAAAGATGAGCTCAAGCTCCTCCCATGGAGATTCCTCTTGGCACCAAAATGGAGCTCTTGAAGTTTTGAAAGGATAGAATTGAAGAGCTTGATGAGAGGAAGAGAATGGTGGTCTTAGAATTTGATTTGGCAAAGTGAGCTAGGAGATATAAGTGGTTGAAGATGATATTGTGTGTGGTACTATTGCAAACCGTGAATGAGAGAAAGAAGGAAGGTAGAAGAGAGATTGAAGACGTGGGAAATGAAGAGAAATGAGAGAATGAAGATAAGTTTGTAAGTTTTAGATATTTAAGTAGTAAAGCAAATAGTACTTTCTACTTTACCACTTTAGTTAGCTTATTTTTTGTTTAAGTATGGTGAGTCATCAATAAAACCAACCCCCATGTTATACTAAGGGGTATTTTAGTCTTTGTTGACCAATTGTCACACTTATATTGACATATGTTATAATCTAGCTTATTTTAGTTACTATTCACTAAAACAAGGCACATAGATGTGAAATTTTTGATTTCCCATTGATATAGACTTCCAAATGTGATACTAAGTGGTACACATATTAATTAAAGAGTAATGATGGACATTTAGCCATTCAAAACTCATTTACAAGACAATTTTTCAAAAATGTGCTTCAGGACTCCTTAAAGCACATTTTGTGTTTTAACTTGTTTTCAAGCTTGATTTTCTTTGGTAATTGGTTTAAGATGTTCATTAGTATATAAATAATGTCTTGGTAAGCTCACTAGGTCTTAACCAAGCTTATCCCAAGCTTAGAGCACATTTTAGCCCTAATTGACTTTAAGGCATTTATTTGTGTTTTCTATGGTTTAAATTGTTTACTAATGTTTCTAAGACTCTTTTTAGTCTTAATATACCCTATTTAAATGTTTAAACAACATAATAAGGTTTGGGGTATTTCAATTAATGAACTATCTAATTAGGATATACTAAGGCTAGAACGTGTCTTAGAAACATTAGAAGAAGTGTTGAACAACAATTTACACCAAAACATGCTTTAGGAACAATTAGAGCAAAAGGTGTTTTAAAGAGCACAAATAAATTATGGAACTACCAATAAGTTCCCAAGAGATTTCAAATGTGAAATACCTCTAAGAGTAGTAATACGCATTAAGCGGAATTAGCTTTTAAACCGAAAACGCACCTTAGAGCACAAAAATGTGCTTTAAAGAAAAATGTGTTTTAAGAAACCATGGTGATTTCATGACCTAAATAAGGATCCAAAGTGAATTCATAAGTCTTATAATCAAGCTAAGAACATTATGAAACCATTACCAAAGAAAACCAAGCTCAGAAACAACTCAAGACAACAATATGCCATAAAACCCCTTAAACCATATTTTGGATATAGTGTCTTAAGAATGAGTCTTAGATGGTTTTAAAGGCTTGATTATATGTTAATGTACTAAAATAAAATAATAAAATTATTTTCAAAGTAAACCAAACTCTAAAAAGAGTTAAGACACAAAAAGGAGCCCGAAAACTCCTTAAAACGTGTTTTTGCGAATTGGTTTTGAGTGGCTAGTTGGCCTTGTATACATACTAAAATACATGTATACTACCTAATATCATATTAGGAATTTAATTTGAAGATTTTACCAGAAATTTTACAAATATGATATTTACTGTGAATAGTAACCTCAAATAGTGCCCATTTAGTCAAATATTGACCAAGAATGGTCAATGGTCAAAATTGACCATCCTTTGCTGAGTGAAGTCGGCAGCTACAAGGGGATAAGAGGCCAGCTTTCTCAATCAATTACATAAAGCAACTAATGAGTCATGACATTACTATTCACATAATTACTTTATATTATAAAAACATTACCTTTTAAGACTTCCTTGGTTGCCTTATCATCCTTGTCCCCTGAGTAAATCGTTAATCAGACACTTACCTATCATATGAGAGCTCCCAAATTCGTAGCTCCTCCTCTCTTTGAAGAAACAACACAAAAAACTCCAATGTTCTTAGATTAGTGCCATAAAGAACACCCTGCCTTATAGAAATCATAACTTTCTCGTCCTAACTCCAAATAACAAGATTGATAGCTCGTTGGAATCCTATTTCAAAGATATTTACAACCATAGCTCATGAGCCCCCAGATTTTCAAGAAAAACCATGAAGAAGTGCCTTTGATTCTCGATGTAAAACATTACCTTCTTGGAAACTCTTCCTTCTTTGATTTTCATCAAGGCCGAGTGCCTAGGGTTACTAACCCTTGTTATTATTCATCTTATTCTATGATTTTGGAGCCAATTTCTCTATCAAATTGCTGTCAAAATTTCTAAGGAAAACAAGCTTAATATTAGGCTAAAGGTTAATATACATGGTAAATCCTACAACTACCTATTTCAAGGTTCTAATTGTTGATCTATATATGATCTAACATATTGTTCATCTTGTTTATTATTACCGAAATTATAAGTGTGTTAGATTTAATTTTTGACACATTAAATGTTAATATTTTATAAATCTAAAATTAGATTTATACTCCTTATGATATAAGCTACAATATAAGCTATCATAATAAACAAGAAAAATTCATATACTATGTAACACCCCCGAATAAACATCTAGCAATACAAATGTCGCACCTAAATAACATCACGGTTAACTACGCAGCAGTATAAACTCCATCCGGGTGTCACAGACGCCAACCACCCACGTGGTTGACACAACCATACTACCAACATAAAGTTACAGTCTGAATGACTGGAAACCGCCCTCAAACAAAACGCATATACAACTCAAAATACAATTCCCAAATACCGAGTGTCTACAATAAAAATACCAAATCATAATCTGAGAATTTCATCTCGGGTTTAGTAACAACCCATACACTAAACATACTACACAATTCAAAGGTTATGCCTGATGAGTGTGAAATATGAATGGTTCTAGCGGTCTTTAATGCTTAATTTCCGTACGCGCATGGATAATATTCCACACTTATCTTACGTTTTCCTTTGGTTTGTTGTTTGTTAAGGCTTGATACCTTTTTCTATGTTAAATGTAGAGAAAAGCCAAAGAAACAGTAGATTAACTCACAAGGGAGATGATGCAACAAACGGGGGTCGAATTGGAGTCAGAACGATGAATTTAGAGGATTTTGAAGGTATGTCCGAGCTTGTGTCCGAACATCCAAGCTCGGACGCAAGTCGAGGGTTCGTGTGCTGTACCTGATGAAATGTCCGAACTTCAGTCCGAACATAGAAGTTCGGACATGGTTCGAGAATCACAATAAGAAAAGTCGGAAGTCTGGCCTACAGTGCATGTCCGAACTTGTGTCCGAACATCCAAGTTCGGACACAAGTCGAGACTTTTGGAATTAGAGCGCTCAAAGCAATGTGTCTGAACATTGAAGGTCGGACCAATGTTCGGACGCGACTAAAAATTCAGCAGAAGTTCGGCGTTTTGAAGGGAGAAAGAGGAAGAAACTCTATTTAAGTGACCTAATCAGTGAAGAGAAGGATCATTCATTACCTATCATTACATCACAACACTCTCACGCTGGTAACAACGCTCTTTCCACTCATCCACACCTTCAGCATCAGCTTCATCTCCATCTTCGTTCATCAAGCACATCACTATCATTTTGGAGGAGCATCGACAGAAGGGAGTTAGGCCATCATCTTCAACCTTGCACCGGCAGAATCTGAGTCTGGATAATCACTCAATTCGAGGGTTTTTCTTCCCTTAGATGAATTCTCTTTTGATTGTATTTATTCGTTTCTTTGTAATGTCTGGCTAATTAGGGATTAACTCTGGGGTAGGGTTGTTCACGATGGATACAAATTTGTTAAGATTTCTGCAACTTGATTATGGGATTGTAATGGATTGTTTCTAGGTTAATGTTTATCATTCATCTTCTCTATTAAACTTGCGCATTTATAGAGTTGTCTTGCGAATCCTATTAGGATCAGATAAGGTGATTAATAGGAAGTTCAAATTAACCTGGAGATTTGAGGAAAGATTAGTCGGATAAATGATTTTTCCTGCAAACGCTTATAATTCTTCGCACGTAATCCACCTATATGTGTTTTGCCAACTGCTAGATTAGAGTTGACGTGTTCTGATAGGTGAGCTCTTCCTTTAACTAAGATTTAGGATCGAAGAGAGCTTAAGAATTGGCCTTTCCGTTTCCATAATTGAATTGTAGATTCTACTAGATTTATCCAACAAAGAACAGCCCGAACCCGGAGTTTCATTCATTTTACTGAACTCACCAAGTTACTTTCATTAATCGTTCGTCTAGTTTTTAATTTGCATTTTTCTCAATTCAGTACAAAAACAATTCACAACCCCCCTGAATTTCCAGTTTTCTTAGGACTTAGGCTTATTTATTCAAGTCCCGTGGTTCGATATCTGGTTGCTTAACTTTCTATACTATAGTGACCGGGATTTTTGCAACCCGACAGGATTTTCGTTTTATTAGTTTCTAGGTTTATCAATTTAGTTTTAGTAGAACATTTTCCTTGTTTGCAAAATGGCGCCGTTGCCGGGGACTTGACTTTGTCAAGTCCTTTGCCTTGGTTGTCAATTCTTTTTACTTTATTTTATTTGCGCTATTTATTCTCTCTTTGTTTTAATTAGATTATAGTATTAAATCTGTGTTTGCTAGTTTTGTTTTGATTTTCAGAATAGGTTTGATTGAATTTATTTTACATTCAGCATTTTCGTAGTTGTTTATACGCAATTTTCCTTAATATGTCGTGTTCGGTTCTGTTCATACAGCCACTAACTTAAAAACTTCGTGTTTTATTTACGTAACTGTGCAGGTGTTTGGTGAATGCACGGTACCCGGTCTCGAGGCCCACCAAGATTCAATCTAGACCCAGAGATCAACCGTACAGCTCGTAGGGCAAGAAGAGCACTTCCCTTCACCATGGCTGCCAACGGACCAGTAAATAATGAGCAAGCCACATTGGGAAGAATTAATCGCCCACCAGCTGCTCCTAGAAGAGGGCCTGTAACTCTACCAAACCTCACAGCAGAGTTAACAGTGGAATGGCAAAAGCTAAAGCCAAGCCATCAAACAAATGCTGTCAGGAATCATCCAGCAGGGACCTTCTCAGGCGCAGACCCGGCTGATGCGCTCGACCATGTCCACCGGTTCTTAGTTCACCTGGACTCGTTGGGGATGTCTCAGGGGCTAGAGGAGTATGCTCGGCTGTCCCTATTTCAGCACAGTCTCTCAGGGGAAGCGTCGAAGTGGTTCCACCGTCTACCACCAGGTATCATCACTACCTGGGAGCTGATGACGGAGAGGTTTTATGAGAAGTACATCCCCATCTCCCGGACCAGACAGATGATCGCTGACCTGACCGCCTTCAGACAGTCCGGTAGTGAGACGGTCTGCGAAGCTTGGGATAGATTCAAGGAGTTGCTCCGCCAGTGTCCTCATCACGGTCAGACCACGACATCTTTGGCTCAGGGGTTCTTCCAAGGGCTGAGAGATGAGCATAGAGGTGAGGTCAGAGCTGCACTGGGTGGAAATTTTCTGGCCAAAAGTGGAGAAGAGTTTATGTCGGCTATGGAGTCCTACTGCGAGGAGCTCCGCCAGTGGAGCAGTAGTGGTGGAAGAGTGTTCACAGTCGGTCAGACTTCTTCACGGACTCTAGATCCTATGATGGAGCAAATTGCTGCTGAGCAGGCCCATTTAAGTACCACAATGGGTAACATGGCGAAGATGCTCGAGCAGCTCACTATGGGGCAGACATCGGTGCAATCTGTCAAGAAGATGTCTACTGGTCCAAATGAGGTATGCTGTTCTCAGTGCGGAGACAGCCATGATTATGAGGACTGCCCGATGGTTGCTGAGATGAGGCAGACTGAGGAGGCGCATGCGATTGGCCAGTACAACAGGCAGCCTTGGATGCAGAACCAGCATCCAAACCTGAGGTACGGAAATCCAAATAACGCCCTCAACTCACAGCAGATGCAGCCTAGAGGGCAAGTCAGGGAGGACCACCCGGTTTTGTTAGGCCCCCATACAATTAGTTTAGGCCACAGCAGTCTCAAGCTCAGCAATCATCACTGAGCTCAAATAATGCTAATCTTAAGGAGATGATGGATAAACTGATGGCTTCTCAAGAACAACAAACAGTAATAAATCAGAATCTGGCAGCTGGTCAGCAAAAACTCGAGAACGCCATGGTGGAGATGCAGGGAACGACGAGTCAGTTGACTCAGTTCCTCCTACAGCAGAGACCGTCTGGATCACTGCCTTCCCAACCAGACCCCAATCCTAAAGCACAGTTGAAGGCAGTGTCGGTCTCAGAAACCGTGGTAGTTGAGGATTGTTCAGATTCTGAAGAGGTAGCAGCAGTTACCTTAAGAAGTGGGAAGCAATTGATGAATAGAAATCAAGTGGCTGAGGATCAAGCTGACGAGGAGACCGGTCGTCCTTCTTCTAGCACTGGTGCACGTCAGGGCCCTCAGCCCCTCCTGAGGTAGTTTGAGGAGACCCAGGCTCCTATTTCTTCCCCTTATCATATTCTGATTGCTAAAAACTCCAAGGGTAAGGTGGTTCCTAAGGAACTTCCTTTGCCTAATAGATTGAAAGAAAAAGAACTTGATGATCAATTTGGGAAATTTTTTAGTGTGTTTTCGAAGCTTACTATTAACATTCCCTTGATTGATGCTATCAAGCAGATGCCTAATTGTGCTCGCTTTGTGAAGGATTTGATTTCTAACAAGTGAAAGTTCAAGGAAAGTGAGATTGTTCAGCTGACAGAGACGTGCTCTGCAGCCATCCAGCAGAAGCTTCTTCCAAAGTGTGGAGATCCAGGACAGCCCATCATCTCTTGCACCATTGGAGATATGGACTGTGGGTTCGGACTCTGCGACCTTGGAGCGAGTATAAATCTAATGCCTTATTCAATGTTTAGGAAGCTTCATGCTGGTGAGCTTGTCCCAATCAACTTTAATTTGCAATTACTTGATCGTTCCTCAATCAAACCTCGTGGTATGGTTGAGAATGTTGTGGTAGGTGTTGGTAACTTCTTCTTCCCTGCTGATTTTGTAATTCTTGATATGGATGAGGATGTTGAAGTGCCATTAATTTTGGGTCGACCATTCCTTCGAACTGCTAAGACTGTGATTGATGTTGACAAAGGAAAGATCACCCTTAAATTTAATAATGAGGAACTTAGTTTTGACATTACTAAGGATGAGAACAAATGCTTCTTCTCATGCTGTGCTTTCTATTGATGTCGACTATTCTGATGATTATGATGCGTTTGTCACTAAAAACACTGATGACTCTTCTTTCCTACTTGAGAATTCTGATTTGCTAGAGCAGGTGTTATGCCACTCGATTGAGGATGACAAGGACAGCACTGAGGTAGCTACTGTTGTCCAGCAGCTTAATCAGGGACGAACCTACTTTCGCCCTTATGCTCCTCCTGTGGAGCCACTAGACAGGCCTACTCAGAGGCTCATTCCTTCAGTAGAGAAGCCCCCTACTCTTGAATTAAAAACTCTCCCTTCAAATCTTAAATATGCTTTCTTGGCAGAGGGTAGCGCCCTGCCTGTTATCATTTCTTCTTCTTTGTTTGTTTCGCAGGAAAGCAGTCTTCTGGAAGTGTTAAGAAGACACAAGGGAGCTTTGGGGTGGTGAGTGGCAGATGTTAAAGGGATTAGTCCAGGGTTCTGCACTCATCGAATTTACATGGAGGATAGTATCAAACCACTGAGGCAGCCCCAGAGGAGATTAAACCCAAACCTGAAGGAAGTAGTGAAGGCTAAGGTGTTGAAGCTCTTGGATGCAGGCATCATTTACCCTATCTCTGATAGCCGCTGGGTTTCTTCTGTGCAAGTTGTTCCCAAGAAAGGAGGAATAGTGGCGGTGCCCAATGACAAAGGAGAATTGGTGCCTCAAAGACAGACCACTGGCTGGAGGATGTGCATCGATTACCGGCGTTTGAATGAAGCCACAAGGAAGGACCACTTCCCGCTGCCGTTTATTGATCAAATGTTGGAGCGGCTAGCTGGGCAGGAGTTCTACTGCTTCCTTGATGGATACAGCGGTTATTTCCAGATTCCCATCGCGCCAGAGGATCAAGAGAAGACCACCTTCACCTGCCCGTATGGCACTTTTGCATATAGGAGGATGCCATTTGGTCTTTGCAACGCTCCAGCCACGTTTCAGCGATGTATGACGGCCATTTTTAATGAGTTTATTGAGAAAAGCATAGAAGTCTTCATGGACGACTTCTCGGTATATGGCCAGAGTTTTGATGTGTGTCTTGATTAGTTGGATCAGATACTAGGCAGATGTGAGGAGACCCACCTGGTTTTAAATTGGGAGAAGTGCCATTTCATGGTACATGAAGGTATAGTGCTCGGTCACAGGGTCTCCAAAGATGGTATTCAGGTGGACAAGGCAAAGGTGGAAGTCATTGAGGGGTTACCTCTGCCCACTTCAGTCAGGGGAGTTAGATCTAATCTGGGTCACGCAGGGTTCTATCGAAGGTTCATCCAGGACTTTTCAAAAATTGCGAAGCCCTTGTCAGATCTTCTGCAGAAAGATGTAAAATTTCACTTCTCAGAAGAATGCTTGAAGGCCTTTCAAACTATCAAGAGTAAACTCATCTCTGCCCCTATTGTGGTTCCCCCTGACTGGTCCCTTCCTTTTGAGGTCATGACAAATGCTAGTGACTTTGCTGTTGGTGCTGCACTCTATCAAAGGAAGGATAAAATTTTGAGGGTTATCACGTATGCGAGTAAGACTCTGGCGGAGGCTCAAAAGAATTACACCACCACTGAAAAGGAGCTTCTGGCTGTGGTGTTCGCTCTTGACAAGTTCAGGCCTTATTTGCTAGGAAGTAAGGTAATTGCTCACACCGACCACTATGCCTTGAAGTACCTGTTCCAAAAGAATGATTCAAAGCCCAGACTATTGAGATGGATCCTGCTTCTCCAAGAGTTTGACTTGGAAGTTGTTGATAAGCAAGAGAAGCAGAATGGGGTTGCAGATCATTAATCAAGGCTTGAGACTCTAGATGACGGGGTCCCCATAAATGAATTCTTTCCTGACGAAACGGTCTTTGTAATTGGGAAAGTTAAAGAGCCATGGTACGCTGACCTGGCTAACTATCTTGCCTCTGGTTTGATTCCCCATGATCTAAGTTACAACCGGAGAAAGAAGTTTCTTTCTGAAGCCCGTCATTACGTTTGGGAGGACCCCTATCTCTTCAGAGTGTGTGCTGATGGTTTAATCAGAAGATGTCTCCCTGATGAAGAGGTTAACAGTGTGATTGAGTTCTGTCATTCCCGAGAGGCAGGTGGTCACCACGGTCCAACTAGGACAGCTGCTAAGGTGTTAGAGTGTGGTTTTTACTGGACCACTCTACACAAAGATGTCCACCGCTTCTATGCTCACTGTGATAACTGCCAGAGGATGGGGAACACTGCAAGAAGGCATGAGATGCCTCAGAAGGGAATCCTTGAAGTTGAACTGTTTGATGTCTGGGGTATTGACTTTACTCGCCCATTTCCTTCCTCTCACGGAAACCACTACATCCTCGTTGCAGTAGATTATGTTTCTAAATGGGTCGAAGCAATCCCCTGCTCTTCTGCTGATGCTAGAACTGTGGTGAAGTTCTTGAAGAAGAACATCTTTACTAGATTTGGTGTGCCAAGAGCTATCATCAGTGACGGAGGTTCTCACTTTTGCAACAAGGCTTTTGATTCTCTGATGACTAAGTACAGGGTGACTCATAAGGTTGCTTTACCTTATCATCCCCAAACTAATGGGCAAGCAGAAGTGAGTAACCGAGAGCAAAAATGGATTCTCCAGAAGACAGTCAACTCCTCCAGGAAGGATTGGTCTATCAAGCTTGACGATGCTCTGTGGACTTATCAAACTGCATTCAAGACTCCCATTGGGATGTCTCCTTTTAAGATGGTGTACGGGAAGGCTTGTCATCTCCCAGTTGAGCTAGAGCACAGAGCTTATTGGGCTTTAAAGGCCCTAAACTTTGATTTGCGATGCTGGAGAGAAGAGGCGATTTCAGCTTTCTGATTGGAGGAACTAAGAGACCAGGCGTATGACAGCTCAAGGATCTATAAAGAGCGCAAAAAGGATCCACGACCGGATGATTCAAAAGAGAGACTTCAAAGTGGGGGATCTAGTGCTGCTCTTTAACTCTAGGCTACGTCTCTTTCCTGGGAAGCTAAAATCACACTGGGCAGGCCCCTTCAGAGTTGTGGGAGTTACATCGTATGGAGCATACGAGCTGGAGAACAAGGCTGGTGAAACCTTTAAGGTAAATGGTGCTCGTTTAAAAGGCAATCTTGGTACTGATCATAAGTTTTTTCCCTTGCATGCAATATTCTTTGTGGAGAGTGAATCCAATCCTACAACAAAGATGATTCCTCAAGAGACGAGCTCGAACGTGAAAAAGAAGTTCTCTTGGCGAATGCGGAAAGAATTGAGAAAGTTGAAGGAGTTCACTGTAGGCTGTTGTAGAGCTTCCCACCACACTTGCTCTGATTGATCAAGCAGGAATTGTCTAGCTAAAGACATTAAAGAAGAGCAGCTGACTAGGAGGCAACCCAGTGTTTTTTTCGGTACTTTAATTCGGTGTTGTTATGTTGTTTATAGCTTTGTTTTAGGATAATGCTTTTGTTTACAGTGGTCTGAGAGCAGAAAGATACAATGTGGTGCATTTTGGGTGTTGTCCGAACTTCAGTCCGGACATTGAAGTTCGGACCTGATTTGAGCGTTTGAGGGCTGTGCAAAACGATATGTCTGAACTTCGGTCCGGACATTGAAGTTCGGACCTGATTCGAGCGTTTGAGGGTTGTGCAAAACGATATGTCCGAACTTCGGTCCGGACATCGAAGTTTGGACCCAATACGAGAGTTTGGTGAAACGAAAACACGAGATGTCTAAACATCGGTCCGAACTTCAAAGTTCGGACACGATGCGAAGCGCAATCCAGGTACGTATGTCCGAACTTCTGTCCGAACTATGAAGTTCGGACACCCCGAAAATTCTGAATTAAAGGGGGCGCGGGAGGACTTAAAATCTCCAAACCCTCTCTTCAACCTCGCGACGAACGCAGCCCCCAACTCCCCTCTTCTTCAATCTCTCACAACTCCCTCAAAACTCCACCAAATCTCTCAATCTTGGTACCAATCTGCTGGGTTTTTGATTCTCCACCACTCTAGCAACCGAAATCGGTCAGCAAATCCCCACACCAGTCCAGATTTGAACCTGTTCGAATTCGAACCCTAACTATCGAATTTGGGGGTTTTTGAGTTCGATTCTTGCAGATTACGTTTATTTTCTTGTTTCTAATTACTCATTCAACTTGAACAAGGTATTTTCTCCACTTCTCTACCTCTTTTATTGTGTTTGTGCTAAATTTTGAAATATGAGGCATAGTTAGCTAAGAAATGCTGTTTGAGTTGAATCTACTAGACTAAATCTGAATGTATTAGCTTCGTTTTCTGTTGTGGTTTGAATTGTTGGTAGAGGTGGTTGAACCACACTATTTTGAGTTTAATTTGCATATGTGGATTTTGCATGGCTGAGATAGAACCATTGACTGAGATGGTGTTGCAACCGGTTAGACTATATGATTTTTTGTTGGTTACATCTCTGCTGGTCACTAGTGGTAGTTCACCGTTGCGAATGAAAAATCTGATAAATCTTTTTTGTGGAGAATACTGAATTTTTAAGGGGAGACTCTGTCGAATTTTGGATAAATTCAGTGCATACTTAGAACTATTTCATTGCCTTCTTTTATTTGACATTGGTTGCCCTTCTATGAGCAGATGTTGAGCCGAATTACAAGCCGAGGTAAGAGGGCTGCGAGAGCCGGCGCAAGCTCCAGCCATCAAGCTCAGCAGGATGAATTCAGAAATGATGCAGCCAGAGATTGGTTTGCCAAAGAGATGGATATAATTGATGAACGGTGTGTGGTGCCGGAACTGGAGCAGCAGCTGGGACTGAGGGGATTATTGGCCCCATTTGGTTGGGGAAAAATTTTGGATATGGGGGGCCAATATTCTGAAAGGGTGGTGCGCATGTTCTATGCGAATGCTATCTACCAGGATGGGCAGATAAAATCGATTGTTGATGATGATAGAGTGACAGTCTCCACGATGGAGATTGCTCGCTATTTGGACGTTCCCTATCCTGAACCCGAGCGTCATGCGCACCTTAACCCCCATGACTTCAAGGCAGCAGCCATAAACCACTACACCCTGCTCATGGTTCAGGGGCCACGACGACGCAGAGGGGATGACCCATCAAAGCAGGTCGTCCCTGCTGATCTGCTTCAGAGCCCTCAGGAGAGAGTCCTCTTCGCACTACTAGCTGCGAACGTTCTCCCGCGTCAGAGCTCGGACCTGAACCACACAGATTTCCTTCTTCTTCAGGCCTTGCTAAATCCGGCGTTTGCTGGGGCTGCTGAGGTTACTTACTTGCCGTGGGTGGTCTTCTTGCATCTGCAGTATATTATGGAGCACAAGGACCGACACAAGCTCGGCTATCCGGTCATGATCTGCCACATACTTAGGAGGCAGATGGTTGCCATTCCTTCTGTGGGGCTACATGCAGCGCGGTCCCCTATTGATGTGGGCGCCTTAAAGAAGATGTGGTTCGAGTATGACGGGAGAGAATGGAGGAAGAAGGCTGCCCCGCGACCACAAAAGCGCCAACGAGAGGCGGGTGAGGGTCCGTCAGAGCCCGCTCCTACTGCTACAGCCGAAGAGGACGAGGCGTTTCTTGCACTTCCAGCTCCTGGGAGCGAGTATGTCACTCGCTATGAGTTTGATCAGCTGGAGTCCCGCTTCATGGAGATGGATCATCGCTATCAGGCGGAGATCGAGACTATTCAACAGCAGGAGCGCCGCTCTCAGGATGACTATGAGGCTCTGCTCGCTCAGTTTCATCAGTGGCAGGCGTACTACCCGCCCCCACAGTGATTATGTTGTTGCTTGATGGTACTTTTGTTTAGAAGCCACATCTGGACTTCTTTGTGGATTTACTTTCAGTTGTGTTAGACCTATTTCTTTTATTTCGATTGGGTTGTATTTTTATTTATTTCGATTTTAGTTTGTTCTAATCTTAAACTCCGAATAGTGTTGTCACTAATGCGATGCTTCTAGCATACTTCTCTGTTTTGTTTGTTGAATGTGTGCAAGTATGCTTTACCGTGCTGACTCCATGCCGGACACTAGCTTGGAAGCAAGTGTGAGGAAACATCTCCCCTACCAGGACACTAAGTGTGAGGAAGAACCTCTTCCTCAATCATCACAAAAGAAATCAGGGGAGTTTTCAGTTTCTTTTTCTTTTTGGTTTATGTTCGGCCCGTGCTATAACGTGTTAATTCTGTAACTCTTTGCTTCCACCCTTGTGCGTGTGACACATTTAGTACGATCTCTTTCTTGTGTTAATTTTCTGAACAATGCGGACATTGCTCCTCATTAAGTGTGAGGAAGGGGGAGATCTTTCTGAATGTGTCAGCCATTTATTTTGCATCCCCCACTAATTTTTGTTTGGTCTTGGGCTATGTGCGGGTGAGTTCCTTAGAGTGCTTCTAGGTGCTGAATACTTGGGTGGATCTTTTCGTTGTGGAGTTGAGTCCGGTGATGACTTTATGGATTGATTTGCTCAAAGTTGTGTGTTCTCATATTTTCAAATTTGACTGAATTCTATTAAATGTCTTTGGACAAGTTGGTTATGGAGTTAGAACTGGTTTAACCTGGAACCTTGGGAATGATGATAATGTCTGGAATGAAGGATAAAGGCAAGGTACTCCTCTGATCTGAATTATTTTCTGAACCAAAACAGGCCTCTTCCATCCGGTTATTAAGTCCTTGGGGTGCTTCATCACCCATTTACCTAAGATCATCTGATCTGGGATAAAAGACCCAATACCGTTACAAGGATGGAGAGAAAAGTCTGGGGGATGAATTATTTGTGCGGAAAAAAATTTTATGTATGCAAAAGAAAAGAAAGAGGAAGCTCTTTAGAGTCTTATGTTTGTGGCAACTCCTTTAATTAGATCATGAGTACGTGGTGTTGAAAGGTTCTACGGAATATGGCAGAACTTCACACCCCTTGTCATCCACGGGTTTGAGAAGAGAAAAGGTTGGAAGGTTCTGAGTTACTCTATGTTTTGACTTCGTGATCTGACTTCTCCATAATCTTTTGTTTTAAAAGCGTGCTTCATTGTTTAAGAGACATGCAGTTAAGAGCAGATCGATTCTTTGGTGGTTGTTGTGGCTTAACTCCTTATTTTGTGCAATCCCAAGGTTTGGTACTAAGGCATTCTGAGGTATCTTACTCCTGCTTTGCTTGAGGGCAAGCAAAGGTTAAGTGTGAGGAGGTTTGATGAGTGTGAAATATGAATGGTTCTAGCGGTCTTTAATGCTTAATTTTCGTACGCGCATGGATAATATTCCACACTTATCTTACGTTTTCCTTTGGTTTGTTGTTTGTTAAGGCTTGATACCTTTTTCTATGTTAAATGCAGAGAAAAGCCAAAGAAACAGTAGATTAACTCACAAGGGAGATGATGCAACAAACGGGGGTCGAATTGGAGTCAGAACGATGAATTTAGAGGATTTTGAAGGTATGTCCGAGCTTGTGTCCGAACATCCAAGCTCGGACGCAAGTCGAGGGTTCGTGTGTTGTACCTGATGAAATGTCCGAACTTCAGTCCGAACTTAGAAGATCGGACATGGTTCGAGAATCACAATAAGAAAAGTCGGAAGTCTGGCCTACGGTGCATGTCCGAACTTGTGTCCGAACATCCAAGTTCGGACACAAGTCGAGACTTTTGGAATTGGAGCGCTCAAAGCAATGTGTCCGAACATTGAAGGTCGGACCAATGTTCGGACGCGACTAAAAATTCAGCAGAAGTTCGGCGTTTTGAAGGGAGAAAGAGGAAGAAACTCTATTTAAGTGACCTAATCAGTGATGAGAAGGATCATTCATTACCTATCATTACATCACGACACTCTCACGCTGGTAACAACACTCTTTCCACTCAGCCACACCTTCAGCATCAGCTTCATCTCCATCCTCATTCATCAAGCACATCACCATCATTTTGGAGGAGCATCGACAGAAGGGAGTTAGGCCATCGTCTTCAACCTTGCGCCGGCAGAATCTAAGTCCTGATAATCACTCAATTCGAGGGTTTTTCTTCCCTTAGATGAATTCTCTTTTGATTGTATTTATTCGTTTCTTTGTAATGTCTGGCTAAGTAGGGATTAACTCTGGGGTAGGGTTGTTCACGATGGATACAAATTAGTTAAGATTTCTGCAACTTGATTATGGGATTGTAATGGATTGTTTCTAGGTTAATGTTTATCATTCATCTTCTCTATTAAACTTGCGCATTTATAGAGTTGTCTTGCGAATCCTATTAGGATCAGATAAGGTGATTAATAGGAAGTTCAAATTAACCTGGAGATTTGGGGGAAAGATTAGTCGGATAGATAATTTTTCCTGCAAACGCTTTTAATTCTTCGCACGTAATTTACCTATATGTGTTTGCCAACTGCTAGATTAGAGTTGACGTGTTCTGATAGGTGAGCTCTTCCTTTAACTAATTTAGGATCGAAGAGAGCTTAAGAATTGGCCTTTCCGTTTCCCATAATTGAATTGTACATTTTACTAGATTTATCCAACAAAGAACAGCCCGAACCCGGAGTTTCATTCATTTTACTGAACTCACCAAGTTACTTTCATTAATCGTTTGTCTAGCTTTTAATTTACGTTTTTCTCAATTCAGTACAAAAAACAATTCACAACCCCCCTGAATTTCCAGTTTTCTTAGAACTTAGGCTTATTTATTCAAGTCCCGTGGTTTGATATCTGGTTGCTTAACTTTCTATACTATAGTGACTGGGATTTTTGCAACCCGATAGGATTTTCGTTTTATTAGTTTCTAGGTTTATCAATTTAGTTTTAGTAGAACATTTTCCCTGTTTGCAATGCCCTGATGGACTACCCCCATGGTAGCCATCCCGCCTACACTCCGTTATCGTCCGACACAATACCTGAAAAAAATTGGGTGTAAAGGACTCAGCAAACGCTGAGTATGAACGTGTGTAGCCCGTATGTTGTCGGGCCACACGACTACTTGGTCGAATATTATTAAGTAAATTTACATGCTATAATAAAACAGTAACACACAGCATACAACGACAATATAGCAACCCTCACCATGTTGGGCATAGAGATAACACCAAACACCCCAAGCATGTAAAACAAGTAGAGCTTACAAAGAATTTGAATAATAATGATCCACACAGTGGGATCATTCAACGTTGAGTGTTTTCATCTCTTTTTCTTTGTTTCCATCATGTGTACTTCTCTTCCTCTTTCTTGCACCAGGTCTGGGGATGTAGGTTGGTTCCCGTGACCATATAGTATGGGTGCCCATCTTTGTTTGCTTCTTTATAGATTAATTGTGAGTTCTTTTGTTACCGCATGTTGGCGGACGTCTCCTCCATAGCTAGTCCCCCATTCTCGACGTCATACACCGAGAAAGCGGAGTCGCCTCTAGACTCCAGGATAAGCTCCACCAATTTGTCACTCCCCCATTCCTGACACCCAGGGTCGGGAAAGCGGAGTCGCCTCTAGACTCCAGGATGTGCTCCACATAGAAGGGCGATGGATCTGATGTAGATACCAACTCTCGAGTATTCCATACCGCGCGGCCCGAGATGTCGTCTTCCCGGGTTATCCTCATGTTCCACCAATTGAGATTTGCTCTTCATTATTATTCATGAATAGACACCATAGTGGGTGTCATGGTACGTCCTCCATGGTTAGAGAGGAGTTCCCCTTTATAGAATTTTCTTTGTTTTTCATAGTTCCCAGTGTTTCATCTCAAATTCCATAAACGCGAAGGGACTAAACTACTGTGTGCGCGCAAATAATATACAACAATGATATAGAAACCATATAACATGATAAGCAAGCAATCCAATTTCATGCTTCAATCTTATGGTCTTTTTCACACAGAGCACACAGCAAACAAGCTGTGTAACACGGCAACATACGAACCACACATGTCCATACCTTATTTCGAAGCACGAGTTATCTCACACATACAAGGTCCCGGCCCTAACGTTAATTAAAATCAACTTGTCAGTTTATGATTTTATGCACAACCGTTGTGGCATTGTCCTAGCTTATGTTATGCTAGCATGTGCAATTCCCTAGGTGAATCTTTAAAAGTTTAGTTCATATTAACCGTTAGCACTTCCCAAATATTAGCCTTAGATTTAATCTAACTCCTAGAATATCTACGTGTCGTCTTGCACATTAACTTAGTCCTTTCCTCTAGCGAATGCTTTAGAGTATTATAAGCATCAACATGTAACAAGTTTAACTAAGGTGGATTTTAATTCACCTAAGAGGTATTCCTACCTTAGCTAAAAGGGTTAGCTATGTTTTAAACTCATCATTTACACTATAACACTCCTCAATTACTTCTAGAATTCCCTTTCTACTGAAGCTTAAATGTTTCAAAACTGAAATAAGGTTCTTGTATATAACCTTATATTATCACCCTTTTAATGTATCTAAGGGTGTCTAGACTTCCCAGGTTGTTCCGTAAGTTTAGTTAGATGCGTTAGGAGGGTTTTGGGTTTAATAATCAACCAATACAACTCTCTTGTGATACCTGCACTTCAGTTATACAGAGGCAAGGGTTACAGAAACCGAAAATACAAAATCTGCTTACAACACCATTTAACTCCATGTTTAAGTCTCCTAACTGGGTTTTAATTTCTCCCCTGCGTATTCCTCTCTACTTAAGTGTGTTAGTTATGTTTTAGACCCAAAATTAGACCCCAAACAACCTTGACAACACCTCTGAAATTTCGTTTTACAGCAGCACAATTTTCAGAAATCTGAAACAACCATCGGTGCATCCATTTCCTCCAACTTTTGTTTTAAGGCATTAGATTGATTTCTAGTTTTGCTCCAAGTGTTTGCAAACTTCATTAAATGTATCAGCTAGATCTTAGGTTTATTGGTAAGCCATACAAACCCACCTACACCAACTGTGACAGTTATACCGAGGACAACATCAACTAAAAATTGAAACACCGATTGCGATATCCTCACTTCCATTCCCTTTTCTTTGCCCACGAATCTTGACTTCCAACTTCCCAAATGTTAATACGTTTAGCCAGGTGACTTAGCAAGGATTTAAGCTCTCAGTATAACCCTTACAAGATTCTCTGTACTAAGTTACACAGCACAAAAAGAAAATGTTCAACAGAATTGATAACTTATCGGTTTCTTTCTGTTTATTCACATTTCTGTCATTCGATTTATTACTAAGCATTTACTTACCTAATTCAGTGTTCTAGCTATAGTTAAAACTCAAAAACTACCTAGACTATCCCCATTAACCCCACTGGTGTAATTCATAACCTGAAACAGAAAGATCAACAGAAACTGATATACATTCCTCGATTGTTTCATTTCTTTTCTTTTAATTTGACTTCTTAGTTCCCCCAAAAATATCTGCACGTAGTCTGATGTCTTGGTAAGCTTTTAGTGTGGTCATTAAGCCAATACAACCCTTAGGTTACTCCAGAAAAGTTAACTCACAGAGCATAGAAATTTCAGAACTGAATCCCTCCTACGCTCCTCTGCTTCTTGCTTCTATTTTAATGTGCCACTGATCTCACAACACTTGCCCATTTAGTTAAGCGTCTGAGTAGGGTTTTGTTAAACCTAAAACAAAACCCACAACAATTTGGTTAATGTTACTGGTATGGCCTACCACTGAACTGCGCAGATCCAAAAAGGAACTGAAATTTGAAACTGAGTAAACTGAAATCCTGCACTGTCACATTACTCTCCTGTTACCTATTCTCTGCTTACTAACCGAACTTCTAAGTTCATTCTCAAATCATGCAACCAATTAGTTAAGCGGGTGAGTAAGATTTTTAAGCCTAAGAACAACCTAAAACCTCAGATAGTTCTACTGAAATTCCCTTGTACAGGAACTGGCAACTATGCAAAAACTGAACCTGAACTATATATTTTTTTTGTCTTTCTGTTTCATTCACTGGTTTGGTATTTATTCCCCCTCCCCAAAGTGTTTACACTCTTAGTTAAGTCTTTTAGAAAGATCTTTAAGTTCTTGCTCAACCCAATAACACACCTATATAGTTTCTGTACCTAGTTACACAGAAACAACATATTAATGATAATCTGGAAAAACCTGAGTTGGTGCATCTCTTTCTTCCTCCTATGTCAGTTTAATAACCTGATTTCTAATCTTCCTCAAAGTGTTCACACCTCTGCTTAAGTGTATTTAGAGTGCTTCATGTTATTTGACAGCCAGTAAAATACTCTTGTTCCACTAGAATTAAAGTTATACATGGACATAAGTTTCAGAAAACTAAAATAAGAAAACTGATAACTCCTCTCTAATTTCTGTCTGTTTACCCACAATCTGTCTTTAAGTTTTCTCTCTTCTTTTTTTTCCTTCAAACCTGATAGCCCAGCTAGTTAGGAGTGCATCGAGACTTTAGTCTCAACACAGATCCACGACAGTCTTGATAAGATTACTGAAGGGTTTTATACTACAGTTGAAAAAAAAACAGAAACTGAATTATGACACTAATGTCCTCTTTTCTGTTTTTCTTTTATCTGTTCACAATTTAACTTACAGTTTTTTTTTTCAAAATGCTTGCTCCCTTAGGTAAGAGTATTACCAAGCTTGTAAATTTGACACAGCCCCACATTAACCTGGTTAATAACCCTAGAAGTTCATTACATAGAAAACTAAAGTCTGAAACTGAAAACTACTATAACATTTCCTTTGTTTTCTAATTTGATTTCCCATATCCTCCCACCTCATTGGCTAACGTGATTAAGTGTGTAATATTTTAGAATTCAAGCACAGACCCAAAATAGCCTAGACAATGCCCCCAACAATTCTTTACACAGAAAGCAAGAATATGAAAATCTGAAATCATGAAACTGAAGCCTGCTTCCATTTCTGCTGTTTTCTTTCCGTTCTCAGTCTGTTTCTGGTTTTTCCAAGGTTGTCTACCTAGTTAGTGTTAACTCCAGGTTTTTTTGAATTAGAAACATATTCAAAGTCACCTAGACACTCCTCCCTAAGGAACTTCTTATGATGAAACTCAGTTCTGTGAAACTGTGACAAGATCTGATATAGTTTTTGTTTTCTTCTTGTCTTTCTGTTTAGGTATTAGCCTGCCTCTTAATTCCTCCCTAAACACCCATAGCCAGACTTAAGTATGTTAGTTGTGTTTAAACATAGTGTTACTCTTAGAAACAGATCCAAGACAATCTACTAAACTATAGAAACGCTTTAATACTGAAGTGAAGGGAAGTTGAATATCACCTCTTTTTCTTCCTTCCTGTTTGTTCCTAAGTCTAGTTTCCTTAGCACTGCTTGATGGTTTCTTACTTGGCAAGGGTGTTAGTTAGTCTTTAAGTTCCTCATTAGGTCAATACCATCCTCCTGTTACATCTGAAATGGAAGACAGATTGTGTAGATTGTGTGGAAGTATACATTGCAGAATTGAACTCGAGTTCTTGCTTCCATGCTCTTACCTTGGAGCTCCTTGCAGGAGGTCTTGATACAGAATTTGCAGAGATTCTACTAGGTAGTTTGCATGCTGAGAAAAAGAGGAAGGGGATTATTCTCCACACTTTCGGACAACAGCAGGTGAACAAAGAAAGGGAAATTTAATACCGTTTCACCCAGTTGTTTGGACTAGTGCTGCTCCAGATCTATCAGAGACTTGAACCACAGTCTATCGGGCAAGGAGAGACTCTTAGTTTGCCTTGAGCTGCTTCAGTTATTATTATTATTTTAGGAGCTTAAACATCAGTAAACCGATACGCACAGGGGGAAATGTATGGGCTTAAGAGATTGATGGGTAGTTGATTATTTAACCTCTACTGATGGTAAGTTCCAAGGGAATCAGTGATAGTTTGTGGGCTCTAACTCTGAGGTGTGAAGGTTGGAGACAGAACAAAAGGTGTCACCTGACTGTTTTTACAGAAATCAAAGCAGTACAGGTTGGGTATGTAAGGGAGAGTGGTTTATTTAAGTTACTAACCCATACAGAGAGGGTCCACGTCAGTGTTTACTTGCAGGTTATCGGACAGGACTATGAGGGAGATCTATTGCTCTCTCCTTTTTTTCATTCAGATGCTGTTACAGAATACTGATGAGAGAATAAGAGGTTAATGAGCGATTAATCGCAATTTAACATGAAGAGGTTGTGAAGGTTGTGTGCCATTACTCACTGTCTGCTTCCTCAAGCACAGTAGTCGACACTAGTATGCCCATTGTTGTTGAATATATTTTTTTTGTATTCAGATGACGTACATGAGGCAGATGAGTGGTTAAGAGGTTAATGAGTGGAATAGAGGGTGGTGGTCTCAAGTTACAAGGAAAAGAAAGGCAGTTGATGCAGGAAATCTGAAGTGGTTGTTTCTGTTTTGGTGCAGATTTCGGACAGAGTGGCATTTAGGTGGGATCTGATTTGTTTCGTTGTTCATTCCTCTTTTTTTTTGTTTTTGTAGTTATAGTGGTAGTCGAACTACTAGTCTAATTAGGTCGGTATTTGATACCGAATTCGAGCATAGCTCATCCGGTTAAAGCGTTCAGGGGAGGTACGAGAGGTACCGGGTTTGAATCCCGGCAGGAGCGCATTTCGCTCTCTTTTTTTTGTACCAGCTAAACACACGTCTATTTTTTGTATACGTACATATGTATACGACTATATTATTATTTCCTGTTATCAGTTATATATATATGTATACGAGACTATTTTATCTTGTCACGTTATTAATTGTGCCTATACATATATGCACGACTATTTTATTTTGTCGCGTTTTAGTTGTATATACAACGTCGTAATATTGTAACGTTGTGTATATGTATTTTCATATATGCATATACATATAGGTACGCGATTGTATTAATATGTCACGTTGTCATGTTCTCGGATATATAGATATGTTCGTATTTAGTTTAATTGTTCATGCATTATCACATTTCCCGAATTATGTGACACGTTATTCTCGAGTAATCCTCATGCATTAATGATTTCATGTGTCTAAATATTTTGGGGTGTTTCAACTTACCCCCCTTAAAAGGGACTTCATCCCGAAGTCTTATTTCCTTAGTTGTTGTTTTTCCATTTACGTTAACTCTTGGAATCAAGTCTCACATTCATTCACGATAACCAAGGGATCAAGTCCCATATATCATATTTCTCACTACCCAGGAGTGTTCATAATCACTATGTCACATTATTGGTTTCTCACAAGTTTTCATAGTAGCCCAAGGTATTAGCAATGTATATATAACATGCTGAGGTGTAACTCCACGGTACACAGCATTCATTCATAGCACAAAGTACATCCAATACAATACACACACAATTTTGCACAATTTATACTCACAGACCTATCAACCAACAACGTGTGGTTGTAGGAATACAACATGATAAGGCAACACACATTCAAAACAACCAAGGTCCACAGTTTCTATTTCACCACTTGTGCTTATACGCACCACGCCACATCTATGGCTTGACCAAGTTCTCAATAACATTACAATGTACCAGTAATATTCATATACTGTACTCATAAGCGATCAGAAGAGCAAGTCATTCATTCATAACCATCATGCATTCAAACCAATCTACACACAGTTCACACCCGTAGCATCCAAAACAACACCTCATGCGAGCAACAAAACAGTAAAAACGCAACGCGCCTACCCCCCTTAAAAATGGATTACGCCCACGTAATCCCTATTATATCATCCTTGAACTTTGGTTCAAGATGTTTAAGTCTCATGGGGTTTTCTTGTTTCTATGCAATGCAGCTCACCTTATAAGCCTATCAAATGCCTTGACCATGTTAATGGCTCAGTTTATGTCTCAAAGATTTTTATCGGTATCCACACCGATCTATACGGATTCGGGTTAGCCTCCCTAGGTCTAGGGTATTGGCAGATAAGTCACTTGTTATTCAACTGGAAAATGTGAAATGCGGTCCACCAGCTTCTGCTGTGCAACTCTGATTATTTTCAGGTTTAGTTTTCCCTCACTATACTTTTCAAGGTATGCATGGCTTAATTGTATAGGAGTAAAAGTCTATTGACCGACATGTGGTATTTTAATTTATACATAATCTCGGTGGATTGTAGCTTGTCTATCCATTTACTCTGGAGGTCGGGAGTTCATGTTTTTTTGTGCGCTTTTAAGCATTTGAATTTTTCTTCCTCGCTGACCTTTTGGTTTTAATTCATGTATGTTCTGTAGTAATGATTTTAGTTCTTAGTACTCTTGAAATACCCCAAACTTAGATATGGTGTTTAAATGATAAACTAGGATATAAGAAGGCTAAATAATGCCTTAGAAACATTAAGAAACATTTCTAATCAAAGAAAATATAAGGAAACACCAAAAGAGCAGTTTTAACAAAAACGTGCTCTAAGCTTGGAGAGACTTGGGAGAGTACCCAAATATTGTTCTAAGACCTTAGTAATATCCTAATGGTCATTTTAAATCAATTACCAAAGAAAACCAAACTTAAAAACAAGTTAAAACACAAAATGTGCTTTAAGGAGTCTTAAAGCACGTTTTTGAAAAATTGTCTTGTAAATGAGTTTTGAATGGCTAAATGTCCATCATTACTCTTTAATTAACATGTGTACTATATAGTATCACATTTGGAAGTCTATATCAATGGGAAATCAAAAATTTCACAACAATGTGCCTTGTTTTGGTGAATAGTGAATTAATTAAGCTAGTTTATAACATAAGTCTATATAAGTGAGACATTTGGTCAACAAAGACTTAAGTACCCTCATTATTAAAAGGGGGCCGGTTTCTTTGGAGGTGAGTCACCACCTTCATGAGTTATTAAGCAATTAAGAAAGCAAATGAGAGTTATAAAGTAAAAGCACTATTCACCTTTTACATAAATATCACACTTTATTAGTTCTCTCTCCTCACTTCTTCATTCTACTTTGTTTTCCCACGGTTTGAGCTGCTCTCTCCCTTCTCCATTCACGTAAAACTCAACCTCCATAAAAACTCCATCCTTCCTTGGTCACATCTTGCTCATTTTAGCTCCAAATCCAAAACAAAATATATATTCTTCTTAGTTAGCTCAAGCTCCTTCCTTCTATCTTTTCAAAACTTCAAGAGCTTCATTTTGGTGCCAAGTCAAACCACCATTAGAGGAGGAAATTCAAGTTTGGAGACTCCATTGGCATCTCCATTCTCTTAAGGTAAAGAAAGTGTAAGAAAATCTAGGTTTCCACCATTTTCTTCACATGTCCGAAAATTAGTGCTTATGGGACTCCATGTTTATGCCTTGTTCTAGCTTGTTTCTACTCTTCAAAGGAGAGAGGAGGTCCTTCTTGCTTCATATCCAAGTTTGTCTTGAGAAACCAAGGTAAAACAATCACATTAATACCTTAAAGCATATTTTTAACCTAGGGTTTGTTCCTTAGGGTTAATGTGTTATCTAGTACTCATTGGAGTCATTGGATATTGGTTAGAACATTGGCAAGGAGATACACATTGGTGACCGAGATTGAACAAAGAAAAACCTAAGGAAGAAAGCTTTTTAAGCTTGTAAAAGAACAAGGTAAATTACTTACCTTAAGATGTCTTGTTGTTTAAAGGAATGGGATTTAGGTATATGATGAGTTTAGTGTAGAGTTTATATTGGGAAGGTGTTATAAAACCTAGAAGAAACAATGACTATACTTGTGAACTTTTGACTAAAGAGCAAATGAGAAGAAGAGATAGTTAAAACAATGTGGAGATGAATTACAAGGAGCATTTTATTTCAATGGGAGCCTTGTTGAGTGTATTCGCAAGTTGAAGGCAAATATATGTGGAAATGCAGTGGTTAAGATTATTGTCATTTAAGGGCCTAAGTGCCAAGCATTTTGAGTTTAAGCAATATATGATGATGTGGTGAAGTTTTAGTGTAAATTGTGTGTTAAGGTGTTGTGATGAGAATTTGTGTGGTATTGGTTGTTTGATGGAGAAAAACCATGTGTTAGGAGGTACTATATACTAGAGAACCCATGGCAAAATTTAAAGGAGAGCTTAAGTGTTTAAGATATTCTAAGGGAATTTAATGACTAAGGAAGTACCAGGATGTTCTATAGGTTGTCTTGATGAAAAAGGGTGAAGTTAAGGTGTTCTAATGACTTATAATGACTTAGGTATCACCATGGTGGATTTAGGAATCAAGAGAATGTATTTGAGTATTTAGGACTTAGGCAAATGTTGGTAAACAACTAGGAAGGAAATAATGTGTTGATGGATGGAAGTTTAAGTTGTGAAGGAACATTAAGTAAATGCATAAGAGAGTTTTAGATAGTGAAAGATGCTTGGGAGATGATGTTATAGTGGTGAGGAAAACATGTGGCATAGTGGTTACATTAGGTATGAACCACCACCTAGAAACCTAGAGGAAAGCATTACAAGTGTTAGCATAATTACAAGGGAAAATGTATAATGATTAAGGTGAAACTTGGTGAATGATTTAATGTGTTTGGAGGATGCTCTAAGGTGGGTTTAAGGGTCTAAATGATGTTAGAACACATTGGATGGCTTGAGGAAAGGTTTAGTGAAGATTTGGCAAAGTTTGGGCATGATTTAGTGGCGTCCGACCCAGGGGTCCGACCCAAGTTTGGGTCGGACGGCCTCTGTTTAACGCCAGGGAAAGGTTCTGGAATGGTCCGACCCAGAGGTCTTGGGTCGGACATGGGTCGGACGGGTGATTTTTAAAGGGCAAATAAGTTTCTGGAATGGTCCGACCCAGAAGGTTGGGTCGGACGTGGGTCGGACATGGGAGGTTTTAGAAGAGGGAAGTTTCTGGAATGGTCCGACCCAGTTGGTTGGGTCGGACGTGGGTCGGACATGTAGGGTTTTCCAAACCCGAAAGTTACTGGAATGGTCCGACCCAGAGGGTGGGTCGGACGGCCCTTAACACTTAAAAAAAAAAAGAAATTTTGAATTCTAAGGATGGTAATAGGTAATAAGGTATACCTTTGGTAGGGTGGTAATGATTGGGACCCTAAGAACTTAACGAACTAAGTTAAGTGTAAGTTTTAATGTTTAAAGTTAAGCTTGTAAGCTAAGAGGCAAAGACTTGAGAGGTTATTGAATGGGAATCTTTAGAGACTAAGTGAGTTAAGTAAGGTGCAAATAACTAATGACCTAAAAATTGAATGAATGATTTAGGTTTGTGAATTGGGACCCCAAAGAAGGATAATCAAACAATGATCGACGGTGAACGGTACAATCCTTCTTGTGACCTGCTTGCTAACGAGGTGTCCCTCGGCTTATGTGCTATCTGTTTAATTGCTATGACTAAAACAAGATAAAGCATGCAACCGGTTATATTGTTCTCGTTGTGTTTGGGTTGTCTTTACACTAACCCGCGAGACTTGAAATTGCTACTAACCAAGTTTAGTACTTACTGAGTTAAGAATAAGAGTTAAGTTTGGTGGTTGTTGGTTAATGCCCGTTAAGGCTTAGCTAGCACATGGTGATTAAGATTTCTACTAACTGGAACTTGAGTGAGGAAACCCGGGACCGATCTCCGGTCATGCATGCTAAGGAAAAAGGGGGACGGTATCTGAATCAGATCCGCCCTCCGCCTAAGGACTTGTCTTCGGACTTGTAGCCTAGGGCCGGTTGCCGGCTCAGCTACGCTGGACTCCCGTCCAGAGTAGGTGGCATTAAGATGGTGCGGTGGGATCACCTAAATCCCAGGTTTGAGTTAAGCTACAACCAATCCCTTCCAGGAAAGGTTTGTATACAGAGATTAAGATTAAGATTGAGATTAAGATTAAGATTGAGATAAGGTAAGGAACTGAGATTAAGGAAATGAGGACTAAGGAGGGGGTTACTAACCCACTTGTTAAGGGAACGCTTGAGTCGTTCATTGGTTGCGAACTATATATGTTCATCTGTGGTTATTGTTGTTGCACTTCATATTATGCTTGTGTATGTAATCAATTTCCATGCTATCGACAATTAGTCGTCGTAGCCCCGTTAGCTTGGGGGCCATGAGAGGGTGTACCAGCATTCGTGCTGACCCCCTCGGGGGCTATTTTTACACTTGCAGGTAAGAGACCCATGAGGACGCACTACGAGAGTAGGAGCAGTTAGACTTAGGGTGGGGTGTTTATTTTGAGTTCGGGTTGCGCCTGTGCACCTGACTGTTTAAATTAAACTGATGTAAGTTTGAGATTATGTTTAAGATACTTGTACTCGGTTGGTTGTGGTATTGTGAATGGTGATGTTTTGAGTTGTTGGATAAGTATTTTGGATAAGTATTGTAAACGTTAAGGCCGGTATATTCTAACGATCAGACCGTGGCAAGGTCCAGGTGTTATTTATTTGCTGCGACGTATTCGATTAAGTGTTCAGTTTGCGATAACCACGATAGGCTTTGGATGGGGTGTTACAAAAAGTGGTATCAGAGCTTAGTTACGCTCTGATCAAGAAATACCGGACATGAGTAACCACCGAGTTAGGATATAAGTTAAGGAATAAGTGATGGGTTAAGGGTGTGAGAAGTTAGAGTGAGTAGAGTCAGATGACCACTAATAAGTGTGGATCGTCTTTATCGTCTATGGACGTTATAAATTTGCTAACCGAGACAGTGGTGAATACAAACTAATATGAGATATGCTTGTTCAGATGGCAGGACGTCCTAGGGGAAGCCGAGGACGCGGCCGGGGTGAGGATACTTCAGGAATACCCGGAGGGCAGACGATCGCAGAGATCGTAGCTGCCGCATTAGGGCATATGGGCTACCTGTAACACCCCGGTTTTTACACCCTAATTTATTTATTTTTACTTGTACAACTTTCTACAATATTTTACAGCGGAAGACTAAATAACACATAAGCCAAACCGGAGTGCTACCGCCACACCCACACCAACTAGTGTGGATGCTAAGGCTAATCCACCTACAACCTAACTCCCGGAACATGCTCCAAGGAGTTTGCCACTTACTAATAAATGAAATTCCTAGCTATGTCGGCGTGTTCCCTTGTCCCAAGCTCAAGAGCAATATCACACAAAGATTTAACTTCACCTGCAACCATAAATCCAAACAAACACACGAAGGGGTTGCACAAAATCAGCGAAACTGAGTAACAATTACCTCACCTTGTAAAATTCATTTTCTCTTTAAAACTCTTTGCATAACAAATAAGCATGCAACATCATCACACAAGCAGAGGAATGCAATAAGAGTATATCACACAGAAGAGTTTACCTGCCCTTGGAATACCATCACATTCGTACCTCGTGAATCGGTTAAATCTCAACCCCCACTGGAATCACAAAGTGAAATCCACAAATCTCAATTCTCTGGCCCTATGTCCTTAAGTGTGCACACCCCCTAAGGCTAACCATAGCTCAAAGAGTAGATCATAGGACGACCCCAATTCATTGGTAGGAGTCTAATAATCAGTCGCCAATACGGCAAGCCATAAAATGACTTAATATTCAGTTGCTCAAATAGCTTTTCTCAATGAGGCTAACCATAGCCTTATCAACGAGGCTAACCATAGCCTTTCTCAACATCACCATCCAACCAACCAACAAGTCCACCATCACATAGTATCACACAAAATGCAGCTTCCAATCCAACATTCATAATCATGATCAAATAAGTAGTAAAACTCTTGAATAGATTCTTCACAATTCGTGTAATAATAAGCTCCTTCCATGAATATACCATTCACTCAACCAGAAACCAGCTCAATCTCTTATCAGTCATAAATCAACATTCAACACAAGGATAACTCAAAAATCATTTCCAAAACCTTTCAGAAGAATATTACAACACAATCACCCTTAAAAAGGGGTTAAGGTATCCACACCATATTCTCTGATAAATAGTCAAACCAATATCATTCCAAACATTTCAAGGATAAACCAAGCAACAAAACACCCCAAAACCATACTTAAACACAATTTTCCTTCTTTCCAAGTTTTAGCACACATATAACCTTACAAGACTTCCTTATACCTTTTACACTTCACCATCTCTTAAAAGTTCAACCACACGTCATATTAGCACTATAATGACCAGACAAACCATTAAATCCAATAACCAACACACAATCACACTAATACAAGCTTAAAGCACACCTTTGACCCAAATCACTTCCTAACAATTCGAATAACTTCCCAGATGAGTTTCGACCTGAATTTTTGACCATAGATCTAAATTAGAAATATAAGAATACCCTCAAAATTTCAGCTCAAACCCATGTCGGAAACTCATCTAAACAACCCCTAAAGCTTAAAGCTCATTATTTTCCCTTGCCATGTCTAACCGATTTAAATATCTCCATTCGACTTCATTTTTTGACCATAACCATATGTTTACTATTAAAGACTACCCTCGAAATTTTAAGGCAAGATGAATTCGGGAACCTATTTAACTAAGTCTCAAGGCTTAAAACACCATTTAAGCCCTCCCACCTTGACCTAGCATTTTTATGTCTAACCACGAGTTCCCACCACCTATAATCAATTATTATGAGTTAATATAGGTATAATAACACACCAAACTCAACACAAACCCATCGAAATCACTCAAGGAGTCTTAAAACACATTTTTCCTCTCTAAAAGTTCCCTAGAACTTATCCTATTTCCCAAAGGTATTTTCGCCTGAATTTTTGATATTATTCTAGTAATAACTATCTAAGAACACTGTCAAAATTTCAGCTCAAGAAAAGCTAGGGTTCGGAAGTTACCATTAACAAGAGTTAAAGCTCAAAATCAGGGTTTAAAGAAAGAAATGGTGAGCATAAGTGTTACCTGGACTCTCCTTGACATTCTAGCCACGACCTTAAAAGTTCCTTAGATAATTGAATCAATTTCTTCCACCAACCAATTCGCCCAAGGTCAACAGCTGCTTCTCCTTCCTTGAAATCTTGTTTTTCCTTGATTTCTAGCTTGAATTCTCTTCTCTAATGGTGGGTGTTGTGTTCTATGAGCTCCTATGGTTCTCCAATGGCGTGAGAGTGAGGAATAGAATGAAGAGATGAGGTCGTGACCCCCTCCTTCTTATCTTGGCCGAAGGTAAGATGTAAATGGCTTAAATTTGTAAAAATATAAGCTAATGATTACTTATATGTCCTTATCTCCTCCTAAGCCATTAGATTAGTGACAATTGTCTAGATTAATCCTATCCTTCCACCTAAGAACCGGCCACATTAATGGGGGAGACAAGTGGCATGGTTAATAAAGAGAATAAGACAAAATAGAATGATGTCTTCACTTACAGCCGTCGATCGTAGATATTTTGCTTGGATTGATCTCCACCATCCATGTGTGGCCGCCCCTCATTAATGAAGGTGACACATGTCTTCTCTTGATTGGACCATGTGTAACTAATCATCTCTTGACACCTCGACGCTTACATCATCATTATGTCATGCCGACATCATCACTGCATCATCACTGCATCATCACTGCATCACTACTGCATCATCACTGCATCATCATGGTCAAAGTTGACCATTGACCAAGGTTTGACCAATGTCCAATGTTTGACCGAAGTCAGACCAAAGTTGACCTAGGTTTGACCACAGTTGACCGGGGCTTCTTGAACTCCAAATAACTTACCGAAATTTTAGTGCTTTTCGGAACTTTCTGAATTAGGGTTTCTCCAGGGTTTCTTGGTTGATTCCCGACCACTAAGGCTTCCTAATGATCTCTAATAACTCCTAAGGAACTATGGTTTCCATTAGGGCTACAAAAATTCGGGGTATTACATTCTCCCCCCGTTAAACAAAAGCTTCGTCCCCGAAGCTTAGCTTACCACAAAGTTTACCATCATCACCAAATACCCAAACACTTATACAAATTTTTGACGACAAGGTAATACCACCAAGCATTAAATAGCCATAAATAAATGTCACATAACCATAGCACACAAGCACATAAGCACACAAGTCAATTTCCAAATACTGAGTAACATCATATTAATCATATCAATAATTATATCAACACCTCATACATGGTGTCAAACTATTTATTTTCAAAAGTATCCAACCACAAAATCCCGAACTTTATGTTCTCCTTATGTAATCCACTTCATTAAAACATGAACCAACACACAATACCTCATGACATAAAGCATATTAACACACATAACCATGTCAATTATTTCATCACTCATCACCTATTACACACATCTCTCCCCCCCTTAAAAGAAAGTTTCTCCCGAAACTTTAGGTACTAACCTCAAACACAAAGATTCTCAACCACCACAAGTGATTTATATAATTACCTCAAATAACCACCACCTCAAATAATTCACCACTTAAGTGACAACATTCGCCACATACAATAACAATCCACCTACTTCAGATAATTCACCACATAGCAAAAAGATAATAATTTTGATCATATAAACATGTCAAACACTTTAAGTGTCCTATTGCATCAATCTCAGATATTAATATCAAACTATCCTCAATTATTTCTCCATTAATCAACACCTACGTCTTACACCAACCACGCTTCCACTGCGCTACTCTGATCTAATTTTTCGTGATCACTTGCAGGAAGCTTCAGGAATCCTCCAACCCTGCCATGGTCAGTGCCAGTGTTGAACTATCCTTCCACCTCAATTTGTTTTCAGTTTCCCTTGATCTGACCAGGATCAAGGTCAACCTTCCACGTCAGATTCAAGCAATTTGCACAATTAAACAAGTTCCAGTTTAATCCTAGTATAGCCCCAATTATCCGACGACCACAACTAATTCCAAACAATCAAACAAATAGGTAACAAGCAACAAACAATTCCCATCCCCACGGCTTGTCAAGTTTTTAAGCCCAGATTTATCTTAACTTAGCCAAAGCTCCCTAAAGACCTAACCTTCGCTCTGATACCACTCTGTAACACCCCGGTTTTTACACCCTAATTTATTTATTTTTACTTGTACAACTTTCTACAATATTTTACAGCGGAAGACTAAATAACACCTAAGCCAAACCGGAGTGCTACCGCCACACCCACACCAACTAGTGTGGATGCTAAGGCTAATCCACCTACAACCTAACTCCCGGAACATGCTCCAAGGAGTTTGCCACTTACAATAAATGAAATTCCTAGCTATGTCGGCGTTCCCTTGTCCCAAGCTCAAGAGCAATATCACACAAAGATTTAACTTCACCTGCAACCATAAATCCAAACAAACACACGAAGGGGTTGCACAAAATCAGCGAAACTGAGTAACAATTACCTCACCCTGTAAAATTCATTTTCTCTTTAAAACTCTTTGCATAACAAATAAGCATCCAACATCATCACACAAGCAGAGGAATGCAATAAGAGTATATCACACAGAAGAGTTTACCTGCCCTTGGAATACCATCACATTCGTACCTCGTGAATCGGTTAAATCTCAACACCCCACTGGAATCACAAAGTGAAATCCACAAATCTCAATTCTCTGGCCCTATGTCCTTAAGTGTGCACACCCCCTAAGGCTAACCATAGCTCAAAGAGTAGATCATAGGACGACCCCAATTCATTGGTAGGAGTCTAATAATCAGTCGCCAATACGGCAAGCCATAAAATGACTTAATATTCAGTTGCTCAAATAGCTTTTCTCAATGAGGCTAACCATAGCCTTTATCAACGAGGCTAACCATAGCCTTTCTCAACATCACCATCCAACCAACCAACAAGTCCACCATCACATAGTATCACACAAAATGCAGCTTCCAATCCAACATTCATAATCATGATCAAATAAGTAGTAAAACTCTTGAATAGATTCTTCACAATTCGTGTAATAATAAGCTCCTTCCATGAATATACCATTCACTCAACCAGAAACCAGCTCAATCTCTTATCAGTCATAAATCAACATTCAACACAAGGATAACTCAAAAATCATTTCCAAAACCTTTCAGAAGAATATTACAACACAATCACCCTTAAAAAGGGGTTAAGGTATCCACACCATATTCTCTGATAAATAGTCAAACCAATATCATTCCAAACATTTCAAGGATAAACCAAGCAACAAAACACCCCAAAACCATACTTAAACACAATTTTCCTTCTTTCCAAGTTTTAGCACACATATAACCTTACAAGACTTCCTTATACCTTTTACACTTCACCATCTCTTAAAAGTTCAACCACACGTCATATTAGCACTATAATGACCAGACAAACCATTAAATCCAATAACCAACACACAATCACACTAATACAAGCTTAAAGCACACCTTTGACCCAAATCACTTCCTAACAATTCGAATAACTTCCCAGGTGATTTCGACCTGAATTTTGACCATAGATCTAAATTCGAAATATAAGAATACCCTCAAAATTTCAGCTCAAACCCATGTCGGAAACTCATCTAAACAACTCCTAAAGCTTAAAGCTCATTATTTTCCCTTGCCATGTCTAACCGACTTAAATATCTCCATTCGACTTCATTTTTTGACCATAACCATATGTTCACTATTAAAGACTACCCTCAAAATTTTAAGGCAAGATGAATTCGGGAACCTATTTAACTAAGTCTCAAGGCTTAAAACACCATTTAAGCCCTCCCACCTTGACCTAGCATTTTTATGTCTAACCACGAGTTCCCACCACCTATAATCAATTATTATGAGTTAATATAGGTAGAATAACACACCAAACTCAACAAAATCCCATCGAAATCACTCAAGGAGTCTTAAAACACATTTTTCTTCTCTAAAAGTTCCCTAGAACTTATCCTACTTCCCAAAGGTATTTTCGCCTGAATTTTGATATTATTCTAGTAATAACTACTAAGAACACTGTCAAAATTTCAGCTCAAGAAAGCTAGGGTTCGGAAGTTACCATTAACAAGAGTTAAAGCTCAAAATCAGGGTTTAAAGAAAGAAATGGTGAGCATAAGTGTTACCTGGACTCTCCTTGCCATTCTAGCCACGACCTTACAAGTTCCTTAGATAATTGAATCAATTTCTTCCACCAACCAATTCGCCCAAGGTCAACAGCTGCTTCTCCTTCCTTGAAATCTTGTTTTTCCTTGATTTCTAGCTTGAATTCTCTTCTCTAATGGTGGGTGTTGTGTTCTATGAGCTCCTATGGTTCTCCAATGGCGTGAGAGTGAGGAATAGAATGAAGAGATGAGGTCGTGACCCCTCCTTCTTATCTTGGCCGAAGGTAAGATGTAAATGGCTTAAATTTGTAAAAATATAAGCTAATGATTACTTATATGTCCTTATCTCCTCCTAAGCCATTAGATTAGTGACAATTGTCTAGATTAAATCCTATCCTTCCACCTAAGAACCGGCCACATTAATGGGGGAGACAAGTGGCATGGTTAATAAAGAGAATAAGACAAAATAGAATGATGTCTTCACTTACAGCCGTCGGATCGTAGATATTTTGCTTGGATTGATCTCCACCATCCATGTGTGGCCGCCCCTCATTAATGAAGGTGACACATGTCTTCTCTTGATTGGACCATGTGTAACTAATCATCTCTTGACACCTCGACGCTTACATCATCATTATGTCATGCCGACATCATCACTGCATCATCACTGCATCATCACTGCATCACCACTGCATCATCACTGCATCATCATGGTCAAAGTTGACCATTGACCAAGGTTTGACCAATTTCCAATGTTTGACCGAAGTCAGACCAAAGTTGACCTAGGTTTGACCACAGTTGACCGGGGCTTCTTGAACTCCAAATAACTTACCGAAATTTTAGTGTTTTTCGGAACTTTCTGAATTAGGGTTTCTCCAGGGTTTCTTGGTTGATTCCCGACCACTAAGGCTTCCTAATGATCTCTAATAACTCCTAAGGAACTATGGTTTCCATTAGGGCTACAAAAATTCGGGGTATTACACTACCAGCCTGGTGTGGGTGCACCACCTCCACCGCCACAACCTAGGGAACCAAACTGGGTGAAGAGTCTAGCAGATCTTCGACCCGCGCATTTTAAGGGGGAGACTGATCCCGCCAAGCTTGAGGCGTACATCTCCGAGCTGGAGACCGCCTTCGAGACCCTTGATGTCCCTGCTGGGATCAAGGTGCGCTTAGCTGCTTTCTATCTGAAGGGGGCGGCAGGCGATTGGTGGAAGCTGGTGAGGGCCGAGCATGTTGCCAATCCAGAGTTCGGCTGGGAGCCGTACACTGCCTTGCTACGAGCAAAGTACTACCCCACCCATGTCCAGACGAAGAAGCGCTTGCAGTTTGATGCGTTTAGGCAGACGGACAAGATGACAGTGGACGAGTATTACTCAGAGTTCACTTCCTTGCTCCGTCTTCTGCCAGGTCTTGGATATTCTGACCAGATCCTGGTGGACCGCTTCTATGACGGGCTTAGCCATCGACTCCACTACGGCATGGGGCCGACGAGTTACACTACCTTGCAGGTAATAAGAATGATTGAGATTTGAGTAAGTAATGAGTAAGCTTTAGATTATGAGAAATAAGCGTGACTAATACTATGGAAAAGCAGGAGTGCTATCATGCCGCTGCTAAGGTTGAGATTACCGTCCAGCTGAGGGACGAGGAGAATGCAAAGAGGAAGAGTGCTGGTAAAAGCTCAGAAAGTCAAGGGCAAGGAGGGTACAAGAAACAAAAGTACCAGCCTCAGGCCCAGAAAAATCAGAACCCAAAGGGGAGGGAGGAAAAGGAGAAGGCTTCGGAAGAGCCATTGAAGCTGACATATGCTATTGCAGCTACACCCTTGCGCTCTAAGGCGCCAAAGGGTAAGGAATTGATATTAAATGAGTTAAGAAACAAATTAGTAACCATTTGAGATATGAGAATTGACAATATGAATCCTCAGGATCTGAGCTGAGAAGGGAGCCGGTGGTGGCTACCACGACCGCTCATCGTAGTGGTGTCACAAGGACCACCCCGGGCTCGACTGTAAGGGGAATAAGGTGGAGTGCAACTTTTGTGGAGTCTACGGGCATCGAGCGTATGAGTGTTACTGGAACCCTGCTAGCAGAGCCTATAGGCCCGACACCAGGGGTAAGGGCAAGACCGATCAGGGAGCTGGATCTGACGGTCAGAGGAAGGTGCAGCAGCCGGCGGACAAGAACCCACGGGTGACCCAGAAGTCGGGACCCACTTTACACATGGTGGACCGGGACGATGAGCCTGAACCCTCATCGAGGCCAGGTACCACTATAACCATTTAGTAATAAAAACTACCTGCTTACCGCATTATCATGCATGCTTGGTGAATAATGAGTTAAGTAAGAATAAGATGAGATTAGAACTTAAGTAAGATATAACCTACTACCACTTTAGGAAGATTCAACATCTGCTACCCAATACCATCTACATCTAACCCGGAGCACACCGACATCGAAACCACAGACTTTCCAACCGAACAATGTCAGGTTATCCGCCCAGGTATGATTTTATTAAGGGGATACCTGACACCCGAAGCACAAATAGCCATCATCAGGAGATGCAATCAACTAGGAATGGGACCGGGAGGTTTTTACACACCGGAGTACCCAGGGGGAGCAAGGATGAAATTAAAGATGATGAGCTTGGGCAAGGATTGGAATCCGTATGCCAAGAATTACCAAACCATAAGGGAGCAAGATGGAGTCTCACTACCGGGAATACCCGAAGAGTTCCATCCAGTTAATACACAAGTCGTGGAAATCACTCAGCAGTTGGAAGCTGAACCGATTCCAGACATCCAGGCAGACATTTGCATTGTAAACTTCTACGAGAAGGATGGGAAACTGGGACTACACCAGGATAAGGACGAGACAACGGAGTCTCTCGAAAGAGGGATACCCGTAGTGTCTTGGTCCATTAGGGATGATGCAGAATTTTTATACGGCGAGCAGAAGCGTGCGGACCGTGCAGATAAGATAGTACTTAAGTCAGGTGATGTATTAATTTTGGGAGGAGAATCAAGGATGTTATACCATGGGATTAAGAGAATCAAGCTGAATACAGCACCGTCAGCAGTAATCAATGAGACGCATATGAGACCAGGAAGATTAAACCTAACCTTTAGACAATATTAGCTATGTAATATTAGAATGAGATGAGAAATGAGATGTAAGATTGAAGCGCATGTTGTAAACAGGATGGTCATGAATAAAATAACAGTGTTGTTCATATAAATTGTTACGACTCTTGTTATACCATCAATACTCATGAAGCTTGTGAACACAATTAGGTTATGGACTCGGTACGGAAGGTGCGTTAAGCATACTTACAGAGGCACAGGCCGACGCTAGCGGTACTATCCTCACCGGCACCTTTCCGATTAATGGGATTGAGGCATCTGTTCTCTTCGACTCAGGGGCCTCGCATACCTTTGTCTCGGCATCATTCGCGAGCAGGTTGGGCTAGAGCTGATGAGCTACCCGACTTCACGGTTACGCTCCCGTCTAAGGAGAAGGTTCGTTGCACTCGTTACTACCGAGGAGCCACCATCAGAATTAAGGGGGAAGACTTTCCAGTCAATTTCATTGAGTTCAGTAAGCTAGGATTTGATGTTATCTTCGGGATGAACTGGTTGGAGCGGTACAAGGGACGTATCCTCTGCGCCGAGCATAGATTGCTGCTCAGGAGTCCGTCTGGGGTAACGATATCATACCGCCAGAGGCCCAGAGAGCCTTCGACTAAGATCATCACCGCCATGGCAATGCATAGAGATTAAGGAGGAAGGAAGAAGTATACCTCTGCTATGTACAGGACATAAGAGAGACCCTGAGTTCGACCCCGACTTACCGGTAGTGTCGGAGTTCCCCGACTTATTTCCACGGGAATTGCCCGGCATGCCACCCACTCGGGAGGTAGAGTTCACCATTGAGCTGCTACCTGGTACCGGACCGATAGCTAAAGCACCATACCGTATGGCTCCGGCAGAAATGACTGAGTTAAAGGAACAATTGAAAGATTTGTTGGATAAGGGATTCATTAGACCAAGTGTGTCACCATGGGGAGCGCCAGTCCTCTTCGTGAAGAAGAAGGACGGTAGTCTCCGCCTCTGCATCGACTACAGAGAGCTGAATGCAGTGACAGTGAAGAATAAGTATCCACTACCCCGCATTGACGATCTGTTCGATCAGTTGAAGGGAGCATTTGTGTTTTCCAAGATTGATCTCAGATCGGGGTATCATCAGATAGCCATTAAGGAGGGAGACATTGAGAAGACGGCATTCCGGACACGATACGGCCACTATGAGTTTACAGTGATGCCGTTCGGTTTGTCGAACGCACCGGTGAAGTTTATGGATCTGATGAACCGCTTGTTCCGGGAGCAGCTGGACAAGTCGGTTGTGGTTTTTATTGACGATATCTTGATATATTCGAAGTCTAAGGTTGAGCATGAGGAACATCTGAGGAGGGTATTGGAGATACTGAGGGAGAACCAGCTATATGCTAAGTTCTCCAAGTGTGAGTTTTGGCTTGACCAAGTCTCTTTCCTAGGTCATGTCATCTCAGATGCTGGGATCGCAGTGGATCCAGCAAAGATTGATGCCGTACGTACTTGGCCAAGGCCGAAGACTGTTACCGACATCCGGAGCTTTCTCGGTCTGGCAGGTTACTACAGGAGGTTTGTTAGAGATTTCAGCAAGGTCGCGAAACCGATGACCAGTCTGATGAAGAAGGACGCACCATTCTTGTGGACAGTTGACTGTGAGAGATCATTTCAGCGCTTGAAGGACTCACTGACCACTGCACCGATTCTGACCATTCCAGACGGTACAGAGGGCTTTGAGGTTTATTGTGATGCATCCGGCAGAGGGCTGGGTTGCGTGCTCATGCAACATGGCAAGGTGGTGGCATATGCCTCACGCCAGTTGAAGAGACATGAGGAGAACTACCCCACACATGATTTAGAGCTGGGAGTTGTAGTCTTCGCGTTGAAGATATGGCGCCACTACTTATATGGGGTTAGTGTCACGATCTACACCGATCACAAGAGTTTGAAATACATATTCACTCAGAAGAAGTTAAATCTTCGACAGAGGAGATGGTTAGAGTTTCTGAAAGACTATGACATTGACCTCCAATACAAAGAGGGGAAGGCCAATGTTGTAGCAGATGCCCTGAGCCGTCGAGCACACTCACTCCATTCGCTAGTTTCTTTCTCCAGCTTGGTTGATGAGGTGCGAGAGGCTCAGAGGACAGATGAGTACATGGGAGAGGTCAGACAGAAGCTGACAGATGGTACCTTTGAGAGTCAGAAATACGACTTCAGACTTCATGATGATGATCTGATCAGACTTAAGGGCCGGTTATGCATACCACGGGGCAACACGGATCTGAAAGACCGTATACTTAGAGAATCACACTGTTCTTCAGTTTCCATCCATCCGGGAGCCTCTAAAATGTATAAAGACATGAAGAGATACTTCTGGTGGTCGGGGATGAAGACAGATGTTACCGAGTTCGTCTTGAGGTGTCTCACATGCCAGAAGGTGAAATTTGAGCACCGACGACTGGGCGGAATGGTACAGTCGATGCCAGTTCCGGAGTGGAAGTTCCATGATATCTCCATGGACTTCGTAGTTGGGCTTCCACCTGCTAGGGGAGGTCTCAACATGATATGGGTGGTGGTGGATCGCCTTACCAAAGTAGCCCGATTCATACCGATGAAGGATACTTGGAAGGTGACCAAATTAGCTGAGTTATTTGAGAAAGAAATCATGAGACACCACAGTATACCAAAGACCATAGTGTCAGATAGAGATACCAGATTCCTTTCGATGTACTGGAGAGCTACCAGAGAAGCGTTGGGTACACAACTCAAGCTGAGTACGCGTACCGCGTTCCATCCTCAGACAGATGGTCAGACTGAGCGTACTATTCAGACACTCGAGGACATGCTGAGAGCATGTGCCTTAGACTTCCAGGGCAGTTGGATTGACAGATTGCATCTGATCGAGTTTTCATACAACAACAGCTATCACGCTTCGATCAAGATGGCACCTTTTCAAGCGTTGTACGGTAGACCATGTCGTACACCGCTCTGCTGGGATGAGTCGAGTGAGACGGTCATTATAGGACCAGAGTACTTAGAACAAGTTAAGGCTGAAGTTCAGCAAATCAGGGAGAACATGAAAGCTGCTCAAGATAGGCAGAAGTCGTATGCTGATGTTCGACGACGGGACCTGGAGTTCGCAGTGGGCGACCAGGTATTTCTGCGAGTATCACCGATGAAGGGTGTATTCAGGTTTGGGCAGAAGGGAAAATTAAGCCTGAAATTTGTTGGTCCTTATGAGATTACGGAGCGGGTGGGCCCGGTTGCTTACAGGTTGAATTTACCTGCTGAGCTGGGTAAAGTGCATGATGTTTTTCATGTTTCACAGCTAAAGAAATACATGCACCACCCCTCCCATGTGTTAGAACCTGAGAGGTTGACTTTAGAACCGAATATGAGATCCATGGAGACTCCTCAGAGAATCTTGGACAGTAAGACTAGGGACACTCGCCACAAGTCAGTGCGACTGGTGAAGGTTCTCTGGTCTAACCAGGATGTCGAAGAGGCCACGTGGGAATTAGAGGATAAGATGAGGGCGAAGTACCCTTCTTTATTTACTGACTAGATCGTCTGTATAGGGTACGGGGTGTACCCCTTTTAAGGGGGGTAGAGCTTCCTCACTTTTGAGTTAGGAAACGATCATGTTTGTCGTTTGTTTGGTTATTTGAGATGTGAATATGTGTAAGTTGCTACACTTCGGTGTAAGTTTGAGTTATGTATAATACTTATGTATTGTATTTGAGAATGACCTTTGAGTCTTGAGATGTGTGAATGTGAATATAAGATGTGATATTAAGATTAAGAGAATTGTGTACCGTGAATGGCTAAGCACATGTGTGAACTTTGAGGACAAGGTTCTTTTAAGGGGGGTAGATTGAAATACCCCAAACTTAGATATGGTGTTTAAATGATAAACTAGGATATAAGAAGGCTAAATAATGCCTTAGAAACATTAAGAAACATTTCTAATCAAAGAAAATATAAGGAAACACCAAAAGAGCAGTTTTAACAAAAACGTGCTCTAAGCTTGGAGAGACTTGGGAGAGTACCCAAATATTGTTCTAAGACCTTAGTAATATCATAATGGTCATTTTAAATCAATTACCAAAGAAAACCAAACTTGAAAACAAGTTAAAACACAAAATGTGCTTTAAGGAGTCTTAAAGCACGTTTTTGAAAAATTGTCTTGTAAATGAGTTTTGAATGGCTAAATGTCCATCATTACTCTTTAATTAACATGTGTACTATATAGTATCACATTTGGAAGTCTATATCAATGGGATATCAAAAATTTCACAACAATGTGCCTTGTTTTGGTGAATAGTGAATTAATTAAGCTAGTTTATAACATAAGTCTATATAAGTGAGACATTTGGTCAACAAAGACTTAAGTACCCTCATTATTAAAAGGGGGCCGGTTTCTTAGGAGGTGATTCACCACCTTCATGAGTTATTAAGCAATTAAGAAAGCAAATGAGAGTTATAAAGTAAAAGCAGTATTCACCTTTTACATAAATATCACACTTTATTAGTTCTCTCTCCTCACTTCTTCATTCTCCTTTGTTTTCCCACGGTTTGAGCTGCTCTCTCCCTTCTCCATTCACGTAAAACTCAACCTCCATGAAAGCTCCATCCTTCCTTGGTCACATCTTGCTCATTTTAGCTCCAAATCCAAAACAAAATACATATTCTTCTTAGTTAGCTCAAGCTCCTTCCTTCTATCTTTTCAAAACTTCAAGAGCTTAATTTTGGTGCCAAGTCAAACCACCATTAGAGGAGGAAATTCAAGTTTGGAGACTCCATTGGCATCTCCATTCTCTTAAGGTAAAGAAAGTGTAAGAAAATCTAGGTTTCCACCATTTTCTTCACATGTCCGAAAATTAGTGCTTATGGGACTCCATGTTTATGCCTTGTTCTAGCTTGTTTCTACTCTTCAAAGGAGAGAGGAGGTCCTTCTTGCTTCATATCCAAGTTTCTGAGAAACCAAGGTAAAACAATCACATTAATACCTTAAAGCATATTTTTAACCTAGGGTTTGTTCCTTAGGGTTAATGTGTTATCTAGTACTCATTGGAGTCATTGGATATTGGTTAGAACATTGGCAAGTAGATACACATTGGTGACCGAGATTGAACAAAGAAAAACCTAAGGAAGAAAGCTTTTTAAGCTTGTAAAAGAACAAGGTAAATTACTTACCTTAAGATGTCTTGTTGTTTAAAGGAATGGGATTTAGGTATATGATGAGTTTAGTGTAGAGTTTATATTGGGAAGGTGTTATAAAACCTAGAAGAAACAATGACTATACTTGTGAACTTTTGACTAAAGAGCAAATGAGAAGAAGAGATAGTTAAAACAATGTGGAGATGAATTACAAGGAGCATTTTATTTCAATGGGAGCCTTGTTGAGTGTATTCGCAGGTTGAAGGCAAATATATGTGGAAATTCAGTGGTTAAGATTATTGTCATTTAAGGGCCTAAGTGCCAAGCATTTTGAGTTTAAGCAATATATGATGATGTGGTGAAGTTTTAGTGTAAATTGTGTGTTAAGGTGTTGTGATGAGAATTTGTGTGGTATTGGTTGTTTGATGGAGAAAAACCATGTGTTAGGAGGTACTATATACTAGAGAACCCATGGCAAAATTTAAAGGAGAGCTTAAGTGTTTAAGATATTCTAAGGGAATTTAATGACTAAGGAAGTACCAGGATGTTCTATAGGTTGTCTTGATGAAAAAGGGTGAAGTTAAGGTGTTCTAATGACTTATAATGACTTAGGTATCACCATGGTGGATTTAGGAATCAAGAGAATGTATTTGAGTATTTAGGACTTAGGCAAATGTTGGTAAACAACTAGGAAGGAATAATGTGTTGATGGATGGAAGTTTAAGTTGTGAAGGAACATTAAGTAAATGCATAAGAGAGTTTTAGATAGTGAAAGATGCTTGGGAGATGATGTTATAGTGGTGAGGAAAACATGTGGCATAGTGGTTACATTAGGTATGAACCACCACCTAGAAACCTAGAGGAAAGCATTACAAGTGTTAGCATAATTACAAGGGAAAATGTATAATGATTAAGGTGAAACTTGGTGAATGATTTAATGTGTTTGGAGGATGCTCTAAGGTGGGTTTAAGGGTCTAAATGATGTTAGAACACATTGGATGGCTTGAGGAAAGGTTTAGTGAAGATTTGGAAAAGTTTGGGCATGATTTAGTGGCGTCCGACCCAAGTTTGGGTCGGACGGCCTCTGTTTAACGCCAGGGAAAGGTTCTGGAATGGTCCGACCCAGAGGTCTTGGGTCGGACATGGGTCGGACGGGTGATTTTTAAAGGGCAAATAAGTTTCTGGAATGGTCCGACCCAGAAGGTTGGGTCGGACGTGGGTCGGACATGGGAGGTTTTAGAAGACGGGAAGTTTCTGGAATGGTCCGACCCAGTTGGTTGGGTCGGACGTGGGTCGGACATGTAGGGTTTTCCAAACCCGAAAGTTACTGGAATGGTCCGACCCAGAGGGTGGGTCGGACGGCCCTTAACACTTAAAAAAAAAAATTTGAATTCTAAGGATGGTAATAGGTAATAAGGTATACCTTTGGTAGGGTGGTAATGATTGGGACCCTAAGAACTTAAGGAACTAAGTTAAGTTAAGTGTAAGTTTTAATGTTTAAAGTTAAGCTTGTAAGCTAAGAGGCAAATACTTGAGAGGTTATTGAATGGGAATCTTTAGAGACTAAGTGAGTTAAGTAAGGTGCAAATAACTAATGACCTAAAAATTGAATGAATGATTTAGGTTTGTGAATTGGGACCCCGAAGAAGGATAATCAAACAACGATCGACGGTGAACGGTACAATCCTTCTTGTGACCTGCTTGCTAATGAGGTGTCCCTCGGCTTGTGTGCTATCTGTTTAATTGCTATGACTAAAACAAGATAAAGCATGCAACCGGTTATATTGTTCTCGTTGTGTTTGTTGTCTTTACACTAACCCGCGAGACTTGAAATTGCTACTAACCAAGTTTAGTACTTACTGAGTTAAGAATAAGAGTTAAGTTTGGTGGTTGTTGGTTAATGCCCGTTAAGGCTTAGCTAGCACATGGTGATTAAGATTTCTACTAACTGGAACTTGAGTGAGGAAACCCGGGACCGATCTCCGGTCATGCATGCTAAGGAAAAAGGGGGACGGTATCTGAATCAGATCCGCCCTCCGCTTAAGGACTTGTCTTCGGACTTGTAGCCTAGGGCCGGTTGCCGGCTCAGCTACGCTGGACTCCCGTCCAGAGTAGGTGGCATTAAGATGGTGCGGTGGGATCACCTAAATCCCAGGTTTGAGTTAAGCTACAACCAATCCCTTCCAGGAAAGGTTTGTATACAGAGATTAAGATTAAGATTGAGATTAAGATTAAGATTGAGATAAGGTAAGGAACTGAGATTAAGGAAATGAGGACTAAGTAGGGGGTTACTAACCCACTTGTTAAGGGAACGCTTGAGTCGTTCATTGCTTGCGAACTATATATGTTCATCTGTGGTTATTGTTGTTGCACTTCATATATGACCTAGAATCATCCCTTTAGGCTCGTAGTAAGACCTAGCACCACTCCCTAGTTTACCTGCTTCCATTAAAAACATTGCATCATTTTCACCATTTATAGGTAGTCAACGCCGTAGAATAGCTTGACATCATTTTCATCACTTTAGGTAATCAACGCCTTAGAATAGCTTGACTTCATTTTCATCACTTTAGGTAGTCAACGCCTTAGAATAGCTTGACATCATTTTCATCACTTTAGGTAGTCAACGCCGTAGAATAGCTCGACAACATATCATCATTTCAGGTAGTTGGTGCCTTTGAATTGTTCAACAACATCTCATTCTCCTTTAGGTAGTCAGCGCCTTCGAATAGCTCAACACAACCCACTAGATTTCAAACGGCATACGAGGTCTTTTAGGATCCATAATTTTGGGGTATCACTCAAGCATCAACTAGTCTTTTCATCTTCATTACAAAGCCTAGTTGACGGGGGGCAATCTGTTATACCCAAAATTTCATTACAAAGGGCAAAATGGTCAAAGTGCACCAATACAGGATTTTCCAGGGACATTCTTGGGATTTTATATTTTCATATGACTTGTTCATCATCTCCAGGCATTTCCAAATATCATAGTCATTATGAAAGGTATTTCATGATTTTCTGATAATGCTTATTAATAAGCTAGTCTCTTTAATAATTAACACATGAAATAGCCTCAAAATAGAAATAAAAAGGTTTTCAAAATTAAAATAAAATTGTCACATGGTTAGCGTGACTACATACAGTCATAAACCTGAAATTATTTTATTTGGAACCTTATCCCAAAATTTAAAAGAGAAATTCAATCATTTTTGCAATTTTCTCTCTCCTCTGGAAAATACCGAAATCAAAATAAAATGTCATCAAATTTTAACACAAGATAGAGGATGATTCTTAGAGAATAATGCCGTTGGAATTTGTTATTTCGACTTTCCAATCGTAAGTTATGAATTATGGGAGATTCCAGATTGTAAGATTTTTATCTAATCGGTTATTTATCGAAATAACCTGATTCGAACTCTCAAAATTCCTAAAAATCATCTTTTATCTTTGGTTAAAATTTCGGATTTTTTATCAACCTGTAGCATGTTTTAAAAAATCAGATTCTCTTAGAGCACAAAATCAAGGTTTTAGATAAAAATCTTGTTCTATCAACTTGGCCATGCTCTTTCTATAAAAGGCCTTCCAAAAAACGACCTAGGGCAGAGGAGATCATCCCCATAGTCAGAAAACACAGCCGTCTACTTGCCTCGCACGTTTTCTACACTCCCAACACCGAAACTCTATCGAAATCATCTCAAAATCACCAAAAACACATTCTTTCTTCTCCCATTGAACTTCCAAGCATCAAAACACCACAAATACAGAACCAAAACATGCTTAACAACATAAGGAAGAAGAGGTCAGAAGCTCGGGTCAAAGTCGAACCGGATCGGCCACCAACGAAGCTTTTAGAGATTCCCGACGTGAAGGAACAACAAATTTTCGAAATCAAAACAGGGTAAAAACCAAATTCTCTAACCCTTTTGGTATAAATACACTTCTGGTTGAAATTGCTAACCGAATTGATTTTTCCTTCCTTCTGAATTAAGGTTTGTTTGTGTTTCTGCCTTCTAACTTGTTCGTTAAGTTTCGCACTAAATTCGATTTCAAATTGAAAACTTTCAATCACTAATGTCTTGTACATCTTTCAGGCTACACACCCATAAAATTTGAACCAAAAACACCTTCGGGAACAGCCTCAACGCCGCCGTCCGAGGGCGGTCCGCACCCACGGACGTCATGTCCGGGGTCCCGGACTCCCTGTCCGTAAGCCCGGACGCCCCTGGACGGTGGCGGGATATTTTTATTTTCAAAAGTTAGGGTTTTATAAAACATGTCCGAGCCCACGGACGTCCTGTCCGTGGCCCCGGACTTTTCAAAATCCTGTTTCTGTTTAAATTTGACTTTTCTGTGCATTTAGGTTAACTGGGGTCCGTGGGTTTGGACATTAGGTCCGTGGTCACGGACGGAATTAAAATTTGACCTAATTCTGCCTCCGAAACCATAGTTTAGGTAGTTTTAATTTCACTTTAATTTTCTGTCAAAAAAATGAAAAATTACAAAAAAATCAGAAGCGCACACTTAAGTTAAAATGACTCGTAATAAGCCGTAATTAAACTAAGTAGAGGAAAAACGACTTCTGGGGTAATGAAAGTAATTGAACCCTAATTAAGTCGAATACAAGCCCCACGAACCCAAACTCTCCTTTCCTAATTTGATCAAGGTTAAAATTAGGTGGCGACTCATAATAGGTTCCAGTGAGCTAACTTAGGATTTAATAATTATTGTTATATGACATAGTTATTAATCTTAGGTTATAAGTGGACCTAAAACCCGATTAGATCCTAATCAGCTTAATCCACATAGGATAGGGGTTTAAAATCGAGGCTCACAGTTTGTAGGCCTTGGGAATGAAATACCCCAAACCTAATTATGCTAAGTAAACATCAAATCATGATGTAGTAAGGCTAAAATATGCCTTAGAAAGATTGGTAGACAATTTAAACCAAGGAAAACACAAGAAAATGCCTCAAGGGCAATTAGGGCAAAAATGTGCTCTAAGCTTGGAGGGACTTGGGTGAGTACCCAAATATCATGATAAGACCTTAGTAATATTCTAATGGTCATTTTAAATCAATTAGCAAAGAAAACCAAGCTTTAAAACAAGTTAAAACACAAAATGTGCTTTAAGAAGTCTTAAAGCACATTTTTGAGAAATTGTCTTAGAATTGAGTTTTGAGTGGCTAAATGTCCATCATTACTCTTTAATCAACATGTGTACTAATTAGTATCACATTAGGAAGCCTAAATCAATGGGAAATCAAAAATTTCAGAAATATGTGCACTAATTAGTGAATAGTGCCAAATAGTGACTAGTTTAAGTTTTAATCAATATAAGCTAATTAGTTGGTCAAACAAGACCATGACTTGCCTTAATTAATAGGGGGCCGGTTTTCTAACGGAGGATGAGTCACCATGAGTAGTCAAATAATGTTATAAAGAAGAGGATAAAGTAAGAAGTTACTATTTGCTTTAAAAAGCAAAATATCTTCATTAAAGCTACCTTTCTTCTTCTCTCTCTTCATTTCTCCTTCCTTCCACGATTTCTTCTTCTCTTCTTTTGCTCCAAACCGAGAGAGCTCCATCCATGGGTGCTCCACCTTCAATTGCTCACCAAGTGTTCATCTTTGCTCCAAATCAAAAACTAAACACATATTTCTCTTAGTTAGGTCAAGACCTATCTTTCTATCTTTTCAAATCCTTCAAAACTCCATTTTGGTGCCAAGAGGAAACTCCATTGATGGAGGAAAACCAAGTTTGAAGAGATCATTAGCTTCTCCATTCTCTTAAGGTAAAGAAAATGTAAGAAAAACCAAGTTTCCATCATCTTCCTTATATGGCCGAAAATTCCTTCTCATGGGGCTATGTTTTTATGCCTTGTTCTAGCTTGATTTATTCACCAAGGACTGGTGGAGGTCCTATTTCATTCAATGCCAAAGTTTACCTTGAGACTTCAAAGGTAATCATCCACTTTTATGCCTTAGAACACATTTCTAACCTAGGTTTTTATTCCTTGAGGTTAGTGTATTGTTTAGTACTCATATGAGTCATTGAATATTGATTAGAACATTGGCAAGGGGAATTTAAGTGGTGGCCGAGATCTATGCAAGAAGAAGGTCTAAGGAGGAGATTAAGATAAGCTTGAGAAAATAAGGTAAATTGCTTACCTAATGGTGGTTTAAGTTTTAAGGAATGAGTTTAGATGGGTACCAATGTAGCCTAGGGCTTACATTAGGTAATGGGTTATGTAACCTAAGAAAAAGAACTTAAATAAGCTTGAGAACTTGTGACTAAGGAGCCAATGGGAATGAGTTAGTAATATAAGTTTAAGATGGATTTTAAGAGCATTATAATTACTATGAGATTGATGGGTGTATTTGCAGGTTGAAAGCTTTTACATGTGGGAAATTCAGTGTTTAAGTTTAAGTCATTTAAGGGCCTAAAAGCCATGTCATTTAAGAGCCTTAGTGCTATGCAATTTAAGATTATTGCAATATATTAAGTTTGTTGTGAATGAGTTGGTTTGGGTGATGAGATATGATGAGAAGAACTTGATGTGTGAGATGGTTGAATGAGGAAAAATAATGTGTTTGGGCATGATAATATACTAGAGGAGCTATGGCGAAATTTGAGTAGAAAATAAGTGTTTAGGTGATGGTGGAGAATTAATGTGACCTAGGATTTACTAGGAGTCACTATGAGGAATTTGAGTGGAAATGAGTTAACTAAGGAGTTCTTGAGGTTTAGAATGACCTAGAGATGCCTATGAGGAAATTAGAGTTTAGATGGGTGCATTGAACACACCAAAGTCAAGGTATGAGGAATGGTAGGACTTGTGCAAATCTGGAGGAAATGATGTGTAATGCTTTGAGATGATTTAGGTGTGAACTAAGAGAAGAACAATGAGAGTTCGAGAAGTTTGTGTAAGAGGTGGCGATGTTAGTGGTGGACTAGTAAGGTTTAGTTGAATGGTAATGTGTGGACTTGGGTGATGGAAGTGAAAATGGTAGGAGGATGTTGTAAGTCGTCAAGGAAAATGACTAGAAACGTATAAGAGGGTATGATCATGAGAATGGTGAGTAAGTTGCATAAGAGAAGTGGAAATGTCTAGGAGGGTGTTGCATGGTTAAGGTAAATGAACAATGTCAAGGTATTAAGATAATGGAAAGAAATGCATAAGCAAGCTTAAGAGTTTAAGAGTGATGAGTAACAAGTGAAAAAAAGAGAAATTGTGCATGGACATGCAAGATAACCTTGGAAGGTTTAACAAGCAAAGATGGAGTGCAATGATGTTAAGGAGGAGTTATATGGGTAGAAAAGAAACACTTTGGTTAGTTGAAGTTTTAGACAAAATGTACATGTTAGAAATATAAGGAGTTAATTGACAAGTGTTAGGAATTTCTTACAAGAATTGAGCTAAAGGTTGGAATGATCTTGGAGGGGATTTTCATGAGTTTGGAGGATGATTAAAGGTGGGTTTAAGGGCCTAAATGATGTTAGAACACATTAGAAGGCTCAAGGAGAAGTTTGGTGAAGATTTAACAATTTTTGGACATGTTCTGGTGGCGTCCGACCCAGGGGTCCGACCCAAGTTTGGGTCGGATGGACCTCTGTTAAGCCGCCATAAGAATTTCTGTAATGGACCGACCCAGTTGGTGGGTCGGACGGTGGGTCGGACGGAGGGGTTTTAAAAGACGGGAGAGTCTCTGGAACGGACCGACCTAGTCGGTGGGTCGGACGGTGGGTCGGACGACCCTTAAGATTTAAAAAAAAAAAGAGAAACCCTAAGAGAGTTTAGTGGTATTAATGGTACCCCCATTAAGGGGGCAATGACGATTAGAGGTATAAAGACCTAAGGGATAAAGTTAAGAATAAACTTAAAAGTTTAAGATTAAGTTTGTAAGATTAAGTTGTAAGACTTAAGGGGTGTTAGGTTGGAATCATTAAGAGTTAAGCAAGTTAAGTAAGTTAAGTAAGATAAGTAAGGTGAATTGAGTTAAGTGATTAACACCTAAAACTGAATGAATGTTTTAGGACTTGGAATTTAGACTCTGGAAGAGAGTAAGCAACCGAACGACCAACGGTGAACGGTACAGTTCTCTTGTGACCTGCTTGCTAACGAGGTGTCCCTCGGCTTGTGTGCTATTTGTTATTGTGTGCTCACTAAACAAGATAAAGCATGCAACCGGAATATATTATATTTATTGTATTGTTGTGTGATGTTTGAAAACTAACACAACATACCGTGAGAACTTACTAACCAACGTTTAGTAAGGAATTGAGTGAGACTAAGGAACGCCCCCTAATAAGGGACGATATGAACCGAAAGAGGTTAACCAACAAATGGTCTTGAGATTACTACTAACTGGAACTTGAGTGAGGAAACCCGGGACCGATCTCCGGTCATGCATGCTAAGGAAAGGGGGTCGGTTTCTCTAGCAGATTCGACTTCCGCTTAAGGACTAGTCCTCGGACTAGTAGCCTTGGGTCGGTTGACCGCTCGGCTACATTGGACATCCAGTCCAAGGTAGGTGGCTTTAAGATGGCGTGGGGGGATCAAGCCTACATCCCCAACAATTTAAGAATGTTGTTTATTGCCGGTAAGCGTCCTGCTGCTGGCTAGGCTTAACCAAGCCCTACAAAAATAAACAACGAACTAAGGGCCAACCTGTTCCCAATGAGAGAACGGTTGGCATACATAAGGTAAGGTTAAGATAAGTTGCAACCATTCCTTTTTAAAGGATGGTTTGTATTGTTAAGTTTAAGATTAAGGTAAGGTTAAGATGAATTACAACCATTCCTCTTTAAAGGATGGTTGTATAATTAAGATTAAGATAAGCGACATCCACTCCTTATTAAAGGATGGTTGTTTCTAAGATTAAGATAAGACTAAGATTGAGGTGAGATAAGGATGGACTAAGATTAAGAGGGAACATTACTTAAGGAGTTAAATAACTAACTCTCTAACTAAGGGAACGCATTTAAGTCGTTCATTGTGTGTGAACTTTGATTGTTCATATATGGATTGTTGTTTACAGCATTTACTATAATGTTGTGAATTTAATCAACCTCCATGCTATCGACAATTAGTCGTCGTAGCCACGTTAGCTTGGGGGCCATGAGGGGATCGTACCAGCATTCGTGCTGACCCCCTTTGGGGGCTGTTTTTACTACACAGGTACATTAGGAAGCGGCCGTCGCAAGAGTAAGAAGAGGATACAAGAGTTAAGGATTAAGTGTGACCTACGAGTTGTGCATGTACACTCGTATGGCAATTGAGTTAGTAAGATGTATAGGTTGTTGAGAGGATTGGAAGAAGAATATGTATTTGGTTAAGGTTGTTATGTACTAATGTTCGGTATATTCTGTAGTCAGACCGTGGCAAGGTCTTGGATTGTAAAGAATTCCGCTGTGACATGTTTATATATACTGTTAAGTTGCGAGACCACATCTGGATTGAGTTGGGGTGTTACAAAAAGTGGTATCAGAGCGTAGTTACGCTCTGAAGACAAGAAATACCGAACTTAGGAGAATGTTGAGGTTGAGATTGAGTTATGGGTTAAGGGTTGAGAGACAGAGTGAGAGGTGCGTTAGTCAGGACTTCCCGTGTTTACCGGATATCCATAGTACCTAGACCCGCCCTCCACATCCCTAACCCTGAATATGTGGAACTAACGCCAGAGAGAAGAAAGCATTTTCTTACTCGGGGGAACCCGATCTGGCAGTTAGCTAACAGTAAGCAATGCGAGAAACAACTTGTTGTACAACAGTTACGGAGAACTTGGAGGTTTTCAATGGAGCGCAACAGAGAAACAGGCGCTACCTATGGAATACTATCAGTAAGGGAACGGAAATTACCGGCAACATGGGTCGACATGCTACGCAGTCGAAATAACCCGCGATACCAATGGTAAGGAAAGCACTACGCGTGCAAAGGATAAGGAAATGATAAGAGACATGAGTACCGGACAGCGGTCCGAGTGAGCATAACAGTGGGATAATACAAGCATGAGGATTGAGATTACTGGAAAGTCCAGTTAGAAACAGGAACTCCAAACCCCATACAATGAGGAAGGTTATAAAACCTGGCCGACATAATGCAGACGACGGTAGAAACTCATACAAATTGTATACCAAAATAGGACTACGATGTAGTGCCTAAAGGGGAATTATTACTTAATAACCACAACAAGATGTGTGGAGACAGGAGCGAGGATTAAGACATAAGAAAATATTGAGGGGTTCCCTCAGAAAGAGGAACACCCTGATAAATGACAGTACTGTCAAATAACAAGGAAACTGCCGGATGGACGGTTATCTAAATTAAGAGATTATCGAAGGAGTCCCGAGGACTACCAATTACATGGAAATTAGAAGGAAGTGTCATTACCGATGTACCTTGTACCAATAACCCATCCTGCATGGCGCACTTGCCATAGCAAGTGCTACCACGGTTAAGCCACACGAAAGGCCATCAAGGTGAAATAGGAGAACGCTACAGTTGAAACGCATATCAATACCGGATTGTAAATCCATAAGAACAGAAAAATAGGACCTTGGAAGGGCCTGACGGCCTGACCATGATGAGATGAACCGACACATCGGCAGGGAGCTGAGCTTAGACGAAATACTAAACCGTAAAAATATTAGCAACGGTATAACCCACTACAAACAACAACCGACAGTACGGTAAGAACACCAATCTCAAACTCCACGAGGAAAACCTAAGAGATCGCTCGGAAATGCGAGCAAAAACACTATATAAGCAATGATATACAAGGGATGTATTATAAGATACTATTGAGACTGTTGAAGCATCGACTTACAACAAAACGGGATAAGACTCCCAGAGTGACCATTAAGGATACCAATAACAACATTCTTCAATGAAGATATTGGAAAACCCAGAAAACAAGGATAAAAGAAATAAACGTAAGCTATAACCTACTAAGGATTAAAGTCGTACAACCCTGGAAAAGAAAAGCTCAGAGGACTACCCCCACAGAGCGGGCATAGTCGAGCCGAACAACTGATGAATGACAGTTAACACTGTTCGTCTAACTCATTAACACCCAAGTATGATTGATCATCAGAGGGTGGCGTAATCAACAGAAGTTGAACGAAGCGTTGAGATGGAAGTATAAGACGACAGGATGATATCCAACTTGACACCGTTAGGCAAACGCCTAATACGAACCTAACCTTGACAATTAAAAGACATAAGTCTAGTAAAATGACAGCATTGTCAAAGACATTAAGTAACCTTAGATCACCTGAACAATTTCCATAGCAGGAAGCAGGATGCAGCAACTTCATGAAATCCGATACTACATTTGGTATGTAACCTAACGGTGGATAGTGCTCAAAGAACCAGAATCTAATAGGGATGACCTGCAGATGAGTAAGAGTACAAATAATGAACTGAGACATTAAACATTAAGCCTACGAGCCAAGGATGTTAACCACGTCAGAGCCCAAGGCGCGGTAAGTTATAAGAGAGCTTGTTTAAGCCACGATGGGACTACAATTTGTAGATATGAACGGTTACCAAACCTATAACTTAGATTGGGAAGAACATTACCAAGAAAGGGTACCAATGAGAATATTGAGATAATGCTAAGGACAGGAGCGGAGAACGAACCATGCCTTTTAGGGTGGGGATACCTCTCCTTGTTGTGAGGCCATGAGTGGGAATGAACCCCTCAAAAGGGCTTTCACATATTAGAGATAAATTACACTTTATTTAGAAAATGGAAACTATGAACCTTGAGATTACCTTAAAACATACCAGATACACTTGAGTAATAAGGAAGGTGGCACAGATAAACCCCATATCCAACACCCAGGATGTAAGAATTAGTGATCGTCAAATAAAACAGTGACTGCACATTATGGCTCGTCAATTAATCAATGCTCAGAAGAGCTTGTGATTCAGTGGATGACTTCTTCAGGAACCGGTTAAATTACATGGTAAGCAACATCACTAAGGATGAAAGAAAGCGAAAGAAATTAGCCTACTTACGAATCTGAGATTGGAGCATAACATCTTCATATCAAGAGTCAACTATTTTACAACACGGTACGACAACCGCCAAAACCGGAATGAGAGAACTCCCAGTGTGTTTACACCAAGAAGGGATTGATTATAAGGTAAGACATTAGGATAAATGAATAAGGGGTTGCACCATTAATGGGCAACATGGTAAGGGCCAACTACCATGATAGTAGTGGTCGTGAGTACAATAGTTAGAAAGGTGGATTAAGTCATGGTGTGCGGTAAGGCGACCATATGTATGAGCCGTCAAATATTGACACTGAGGCAATTAGATTTATGAGTTAAGACCAGCATAAGTAAGAAAATAAGATGGTAGACGAACTGAGCATTGATGCCAGTAGTCTGGACCTGGTTAGGTAAGATTTCACAGGAAGCACACTACCCATTCCTTAAGGAATGGAAGTGCATTCCTAGTAGCATAAATATGAGAAACAAGATAAGAGGCTCTACGGAAAGAGACCTCAATTATTAAGAGACCGAATCAGTACGGGATACGGAAAGAGCTAGAGCATACAATACCAAGAACCAAATAATGGATTTCCCTTGATTAACTTCAAGAAGAACAATAAATGTTATTATGGAACGATGAAGAGGAGATTGACAACAGAATACTTCATAATTAGCAATAGCTAAACGTGTGACGGACACTATGAGTTTACTAAAACGAGACGTGGGACGACTGCACCCCACAGGGGCTTGCAGGCCTGACACGCTCATTTATGAGTTAGTTGGGTAAGTAGTAATGTACCAGTAAGGTACCCCATGCATGTAGACGAGTTGTGTAAGGAACACGGGAAGTAGTCGAACTCCGTACTACCGACAAACGACGCAAGATCAGACAAGAGCAGCTACACCACAAACATCGAAGAGAAGAATTCAGTTGGACCAGCAACACGAGGAACCAGAGAACAAATAATTAAGACTATGAAGTGCGAAGAGCACGAATTGTTAAGTACAGACATGTGTGAGATAGACTACAGAACCTAGAATGCTCCATGACACATAAACATTGAACCTATGTCAAGGATGATATGATGTGATTACGTGGGCGTAATCCATTTTAAGGGGGGGTAGAGCGTACAATCGCTTAGCCTATATTTCACGTATTGAGTACGTAACCTACAGTGTGCATAGCACAATACATTAGTTGTGATGTTTGATACGTATGTATAAACACATGTGTGTTCATTCTTATGTGGTTGGTTATTACGCACAATTAGATGCGAATACCAGATGCATTAGAGGCTTATCTTGTTAACTTCGGTGCGAGAATTCAGGAAACGAGGAGTAGAAACTCCAGGGGAATTAAAAGCCCTATGATATGAGACCAAATATGGTAATGTTATGAGGTATGAATCGGTATGAGACCGATGTAGAACCTAGTAGGAATTAAATTCTCTAAGTAATTGCTGAGAGGTGAATTAAGAATGATTGATGGACTGAGTTCCATAATTTGGAGATGTATTGATTTATGATTGTGACTAGAAGGACTAAAAGATATAAAATGCTACATGAATAATTATTTGGTTGTTTGAAGTTGATGTGGGAGGTAGAACTTGATCTTGGCCAGATCAAGGAAAACTGAACACAAATTGGGGTGAAAGGATAGTTCAACACTGATGCTGATCACATCAGGGTCGGATGATTCCTGAAACTCCCTACAAGTGGTCACAATTAACCACGTTAAGAGTAGATGCAGAAGCATAAAGTGGAATTGGAGTTGACATGTATTTTCTTTACTAAGTCTCACTCATGGAACCGAGGACTTATGTGCCCTTGTCTTCGGATCGGTGACATGAGGAGAACAAAATGGTTTTGTATCACTCAGCCCATGAAGGCGTGGACGTACGAGCTTTTGTCTTCGGACCGGTTAGATGAGGAGTATGCAGCAAAGAATATACAAAGAGTATTTCGATTACTGAAACATACAAAAGATATGTTGTGTGATAAGTTTGATAAATATATATATGGCAGACCTTATGAGTCAGAATGCCTATACAGATATTGAGTGATCTACATGTTCTTTAGTGTGAAGTTACCTTTGTGTTCTAAGGGATATAGATACATGGGAACTTTGGGGACAAAGTTCTTTTAAGGGGGGTAGATTGAAATACCCCAAACCTTAATATATTAATGAACTATCTAATTAGGATATACTAAGGCTAGAACGTGCCTTAGAAACACTAGAAGAAGTGTTGAACAACAATTTACACCAAAACATGCTTTAGGAACAATTAGAGCAAAGGTGTTTTAAAGAGCACAAATAAATTAGGGAACTACCAATAAGTTCCCAAGAGATTTCAAATGTGAAATACCTCTAAGATTAGTAATACACATTAAGCGGAATTAGCGTTTAAACCGAAAGCGCACCTTAGAGCACAAAAATGTGCTTTAAAGAAAAATGTGTTTTAAGAAACCATGGTGATTTCATGACCTCAATAAGGATCCAAAGTGAATTCATAAGTCTTATAATCAAGATAAGAACATTATGAAACAATTACCAAAGAAAACAAAGCTCAGAAACAACTCAAGACAAAAATATGCCATAAAAACCCCTTAAAGTATATTTTGGATATATTGTCTTAAGAATGAGTCTTGGATGGTTTTAAAGGCTTTATTATATGTTAATGTACTAAAATAAAATAATAAAATTATTTTCAAGGCAAACCAAACTCTAAAAATAGTTAAGACACAAAAAGGAGCCCGAAAACTCCTTAAAACGTGTTTTTGCGAATTGTCTTTGAAATTGGTTTTGAGTGGCTAGTTGGCCTTGTATACATACTAAAATACATGTATACTACCTAATATCATATTAGGAATTTAATTTGAAGATTTTACCAAAAATTTTACAAATATAATATTTAATGTGAATAGTGACCTCAAATAGTGCCCATTTAGTCAAATATTGACCAAGAATGGTCAATGGTCAAAATTGACCATCCTTTGCTGAGTGAAGTCGGCAGCTACAAGGGGATAAGAGGCCAGCTTTCTCAATCAATTACATAAAGCAACTAATGAGTCATGACATTATTATTCACATAATTACTTTATATTATAATAACATTACCTTTTAAGACTTCCTTGGTTGCCTATCATCCTTGTCCCCTGAGTAAATAATTAATCAGACACTTACCTGTCATATGAGAGCTCCCAAATTCGTAGCTCCTCTCTTTGAAGAAACAACACAAAAAACTCCAATGTTCTTAGATTAGTGCCTTAAAGAACACCTTGCCTTGTAGAAATCAAACTTTCTCGTCCTAACTCCAAATAACAAGCTTGATAGCTCGTTGGAATCCTCTTTCAAAGAGCTTTACTGTAACACCTCTACCGCTAATACCGTCATTACCGTCCAATCTCCATATACACCCAGATTCACGCAGCGGATTACATACTTATACAACGGCGGGTGATACAATGTTGTTAGCCACCCATGTGACTAACAAGGCTACTACTACTACATACAGCATCGGTCTGATGGACCGGAATATCCGAGTACTACACACTTCCAATACATACTCCAATACCAATCAAGTACTAGAACTTCCCATTCATTACAATACTCCATAAGTTCAATACAATATAATACACCGAGTTTACTAAGATCCTTATACAAGTACAACACCTCTTTCCATTTCATAGATACTCATTAAGAGTCTAACCACTACCCATTCCTCACAAACTACTTACTTACTAAGTACAAGAAGGTGTGCCACTTAGCACACTTCTACATTCTATTTCTACCTACCAAGTGTAGCCACCGGTCTCTTACCTTGACTATATCCGCATCGGGTACCTGCACACTAAAAACGTTGCTCTAGGGGCTCAGTTCACGCTGAATATGACTTCCGCATACCCCGCGTACTAGCGAGGGTACGCCGACCACTTGGTCGAATACATGCAATTCATTTTATTCAAACATACATGCATACATGCTCTTATACACAATACTACAATACTTTACGCAAGGAATACACACATACACTCCAGTACATACAAGTAGATTATACAAGTCCAACAATACTTACTTACCTTCTTCCGAAATACACACCCACGATACATACAATACATACACATTACATACTCAATCCATACACAATACATACGTAATACCCGGTGCTTGTTAGCTTCATTTGTCCACCCGGGTTAATCGGGTGGAGATTAATCTTTTACTCAGGGTCAATGACTTACACCAGCCAAGACCATTACTCATACAATACTTACTTTACTTACTACTTACTCAAGTCAAGTCGTCGGGACCTCCGGCCAGGGGACTACTCTGTCCCACCACCGGGATTTACTTGGTTCACCAATCCAGGATGCTACCCATTTAAGGGGTTTGGGCCGTGGACCAGTTAAAGAACCAGGAATCGGATCCAACCTCTTGTGTCCTCATCCTCACGCGTGGCCGAAACTATATCAGACTTCTACTCATTCCAATTTACTCAATACTTACATTAGAAGTTAGGTGGTTAGGAATTAGTAGAAGTCATTCATTCAAGCCATACACAAATACATTGTTCATATACACATCCATAAAAATGCAATACAATACACAAGTACACTGCAAGATCCAAATACACTTCATCATCATTCATATATTTCATGAATTATACAAACTAGTGTTCAAGACAATATACATCAAGAACAACCTAAGCAAGCACAAGTAGGTGCAATATAGTCCGATTCATGCATTTATCTTATTTAGGTGATCAAATAAGGACACAAATCGGGGTAACCAGGATAGGATACAGAGCATGAAGAAATCATACTTATCCCGGAAATTACTTTACCGGGTGTTCCCTTGTTCCTTTGGTCCACTCTCGTTCCTCGAGTCTTATTCTCGAACTCCGGCTACATGCCAAATGGTTCCATTAATACTAAGCATTACATTACATACATGATTACTACTCCTGTACCTACCCTGTTACCCCGTTATTTCGGTTTAACTTAATGTTCTTATACTCACTACTTTCTTAATTTGTTTTCTTACTCGCATGTGTACTTCCTTACCATTTCATTCCATTAATGATGTATTACATATACATATACATATGTGTGTAGGCATGTATATATATATACTATGATTATTGTAAGCATATTACATTTTTTTTTTACTCGACCGACCTTACCCAGGGTCGGACCCAAGGACAGTCGAAGTCAGTAAGGTTCATCGCTGGAAAAATTCAGGCCCGACCGACCTTGCAAGTCCGGTCCCAAGGTCGGTCCGTTCTAGTGAGTTACATTACGGGAAAATTTTAGGCCGACCGACCTTGCAAGTCCGATCCCCAAGGTCGGTCCATTCCAGAAGGTTTCCGTCTTGTAATCTGGGCTCGACCGGCCTTGCAAGTTCGGTCCCAAGGTCGGTCCGGTCCAGTATTTCAGTTTAAAAATCTGTTTTCAGTTCTATACTTTGCCCATTGTTTCCCCAATCTTCCTACATGTAATTCCACATGTTTAAACACTACTTAGGCCCTCCAAATTTCCTTTGTTCATTCACAAAATTCCTTACTCATTTCTAAATCCACATACACAATTTCTCCTCACTTCCTTTCAACACTTACAATAGTTTTCATTCCTCTTATGCTACAGATTTTCATTTTAACCTTTACCATTCAATACTCCCTCTACCAATGCTACTCCTAGCACCTCAAATACATTTCCAAGCAAATACAATGTCTATACCCAAGTCCAACATTCATTTCACTAAATCGTATACTCTAATTTTTCCTAGTTTCTCCAATGCATTTCATAAGTTGTTTGCTATAGATTTTACACTCTTATACCCTCATACTACAAGTACCAATCCATGGTTACTAAGCATCCTTACTAACTCCAATACACACCTTGGTTCCCCATTCACCAAGTCATCCATAAATGCACAATTCCTACCAAAATTTTGCCATAGTTCACCTACTTTTCCTACATAGCCATATACGTACTTCCTTATCAAATTCATTCCTAATCTAGCCACACCCTTACAAGGGTCCTACCAGCACACAAGGCAATACCAATACACCAATACTTCCATCAAACTACAATACCAATACAAATACACAATTATTTGGCTCTAAGGCCTACAATCCCAAATACAAGCTCACAAATACTCAAACTTACATAACCATAACACTAGTACTATATTTTGGGTTCCTTAAATTGTTTACCCATTCCCATTACTCTAATGCATTAAAATTTAGCATCCAAGAAAGAGCTCTTACCTTAAGCTCTTATTTCCTCTTTTCTTTTCCAATTCTTCTCCTTCTCTCTTTCTTGCACAAATCGGCTACATAGGGAATGGAGTTGCCAAGCTCCATTCCCATCACCCAAAACACACAAAACATGTATAATTAACATACTAACCCTTTAATTAATGCTAGTTCATGGAAATGTTTAAAGCAAGATTTCTAGGGTTTACCTTTGGAGTGTTTTAGGAGGGGTTTTAGCCCTTGGTTCAAGAAGGTGATTCCACCACCATTGCAAGGTTGAATTTATGATCAAAAGAGAGAGAAAAAAAAGAGCATTATAAAGGGGTGAAAACCGGCTACAAAAGGAGGTAGAGAAAACGTGAAGTTTTCATGGAGATTTTTACCTTAATGGAGAGAGGAGACTCCAAGCTACCCATTGGTGCTATTTTCTCTTTGAATGGGTAAAACCCAGGGAGATGAACTTCCTCATTTTTGGATTTTGAAAAGAGAGAAGTGTAGAGGAGAATGAGGGGAGCAAGAATATATATTTATTTTTGCATTTGGAGCTCACATGGAGGTAGAGCATGGAGAAGAAGATGGAGAAGCCATTGTTGTTGTGGGGAGCTTCCAAAATCGCCCAACCAGAGAAAGAGGAGAGGGAGATCGGCTGGGAAGGAGAAATGGGGGAGAGAGAATAGAGAAATGAGAGAGTGGGAAGTGAGAGAAAAGGTAAGTACCCTTTTTACTTTTTCCCTCTTTTGCTTTTTGACTCCCTTATTTAATTAGCTAGTTACATGTGTGTGTGAGGGTTATTTGACCCATTAAAAACCGGCCCCCATATTACTACTGTTTGGAGCGTTCTTCGTCTTTTACAGAAAACGCTCGTTATTTTACCCGGTTTCGGTACTATTCACTAACCGGTCCCGTTTTCTGGAATTTTCTAGTTTCTTTATTTTTATTGGTTATTAAGCTTCCATTAATGCTTAATTATTGTTATTTAATGGTTTATAATTTTTACGGGTTCGTTTGACCACTTCAAGTCACGTTTTCGGGTTTTCTCGAGAAAAAAAACGTGCGCTAAAGCTCTATTAGCGTTAAGTGCATTATTTGGATCTGTTTTCTTCGGGAGTTGTTCCCATATATCATTTAGGTCTTATTAAGCCTTTAGATTCCTTATAATATGCTAACCGAGGTCTCATACCTCCTATGGTTATTTAACGCTTATTTAGCGTTTTTCGCTTTTTAAGTGTTTCTTTATTTCTTTTGGATTTATTTTTCCTTACCAATATTACTTAGGCGTCATTAGGCCCTTAAATACGTATTAGATTAATTTTAATCCCTATATTTAAGTTCGGGGTATTTCAATCTACCCCCCTTAAGAACTTTGTCCTCAAAGTTGTTCGAGGTTATGGGATTACTACACTTACCCATTCTTACATGTCTAATACCAAAAGTCATACATTCTTCCTCCTTACTAATTCCCAAATCCATTACTCAAGGTTTCTACTTTCCATACCATACCAATGAACAACCATTACTCGCATCTGCATTACTACCAACCATCCAGTTCCTCATTACAAAATTCATACATACATACAGTGCAAAGCTATCCCCTAAGCAATGCAATACACATCACAATCCCGCAGGCACTTAGGTCCTCTAGACACAGGACCCCTCTATGTCCCGCTACCCTTGGAAGAATACAACATGATACACTACTATCTTCTCCGGTATAAACTTCTAACAAATCCTTACCCTCCAATCTAAGGGAAATCCTTTCACAGCTACTAATTAGAAATTTTTCTAAAACAAATAACTCCAAATTCCAGTTTATATTCATTACTTCTATTCTACATGTGATTCTTGTGACCACTTGAGGGGAGCTTCAAGAATCATTCGACCCTGATGTGATCAGCATCAGTGTTGAACTATCTTTGCACCCCAATTTGTGTACAGTTTCCCTTGGTCTGATCAGGATCAAGTTCGACTTCCCACGTCAGTTTCAAACAATCAAATAGTTGGATTATGTCCATTTTCTATCTTTTTACTCTTCCTAGTCATAATTATAATTTCATACAACTCCAAAGGATGGAATTCAGTCCATCAATCATCCTCACTCTACTTCCAAATTCTTTTCTTCGTGATTCAATACCTAAGTGCTCATTCATCAACCTTCACTAATTCCATCCATTACTCTCCATCATTTCAATTATTCTAACTAGGGATTACCATACTTGTAGAATTTAGTTGTCCTCAATTTACTTCCAATAAGTTACCTAGGTACACTACTCCTAGACTTCATTCATCTACTACTTTTATTCATTTAGTACTACTTCTTCAAAGGCTACAATACTTGTGGAGCTCCGCCCACTACTCATTACTCTTCCTTACCAATACTCTTACACCGGGGTTACAAGATGGGTATATTCGTCCTATGGTATTTGCATCTCTCGTGCCTAATTACCACAATTACAATGTGAATGAATACATATGTTTATTTAACATAGTACCAATCATCAATTCAATTCTCATTTGTGCTATGCACATTGTAGTTTATGTGTTTTATTCCTGAAACTTACATTATGCGGTTTTCGCTCTACCCCCCCCCCCCCCCTTAAAAGGGATTACGCCCACGTAATACCATATGTTATTATTATACATTGGTTTACTTAATTTGGGCAATTTGAAGCATTTTGGCTTCTCTACGGTTTATTACATAATATATTCTGGTCAAAGGGTCTTAACCATACCAATGGTTTAGTCTTTGCACCGAGAATTCCTATATGAGTCTATTTAACTCATAATTAATTCGGTTCTAGCCTATTAGGCTTCTAGGCATTGATAGCCATTATCTCATACTTACTAGGTATTCCTAGCTAGGGTCCACTAGCTTCTGCTGCGCGACCCTGATAACTTGGGTTACTCACCCTTCATGTTATCCTTAATGTGTTATACATCACCTTTTCATCCCTCTATTGTGGGAATAAGGTTTAGTAAGCAAATGTGGTATTCTTTTACCGTGTTTGAACTCGATGAGTTTTAGATTTATGTCCAGTTCTTTGGCAATCCATTATACATACTATTTCTACTCCCACGATCATTCACTAAGTTAATCCGACTTATTGTCGGGCGAGGTTAAGTCACCACTTGGTTGTAGTGCTTCCTCTGTTGTCAATAGCTTTTGAATTATACTAGTTCTTCTGGTTCAGTACAAGTGGTCTTTGCTTTTATGACCTTGCATTTTCTATGCGTCGGTCCTAGTGACTTTGTTACGTCTTCCTTCACCTTTTATTCCAATGGAATTCACATCTTGTGATGGTTAGTGTGTTTTACACTCTTCGTGCTTTTTTGGCCTTAGACTGCACGGTTTGTTACTAAGCTTGCTTAACTGGCTTATGTCGTGTTTGTTGGTGAAAAGAAGGGTTTACTATCATTTACATTTTCCATATTCCTTGCTATCCCACTAGATCATTAGCTGCACAAATGCAATACCAAAACACTCAGTCATACAGAGTGCAGAGGCGTAAACGCTTGACAGTAAATCACTTATGTGATAGGAATGAATATTTCTGCCTGTCATCTCATACTTATACTCCGTGTCATTGTCTACTACTTCTTCATGGCGGTCGCTTGTTGCGCACCGTACTCTTACTCATTGCACAACATCTTTCTTACGGTCTCTGTTACTGTGGTAGCTTCTCTTACTTATTGCCATCGGCGTTGGCACCATTTCCTTATGGTGTAAATACACTAGGAGGTTCCTAGTTCATATGTATGACGGTTGTCGTAGCATACCGCAATGTTATTACCTTCTCCATGTGGAGATGTTCTGTTTCCAATTAGGTTTCATGTGTAGGTTAGCTTACCTCACATTGCTTCATCATTTATGATATAATTTACCAAGTGTCTTGGTTGACCAAGGATAAGGTAATTTATCGGGTTACAAGCTCTCTGAGTGTGGGTCATTCGTGGTGTTCAATGGGTATTCACATTGATTGTTCTTGACAGTTATTGTCTTTCCAATGCTGAGCATTGGTTATAGGTTCTAGTTGTGCAGTTTCACTTTGTATGTATATCACCGGGACATCCCCAGAAACTTCAAGGGTTTTTTGGTCCCATTCTCTAATTGAAGAGTATTTTATCACTGATAGGTGAAAGTTCTTGTTGAAGGGCTTGTTTCCACTCATAAGTTTCATGACAAGGTTTACCATGTTCTTGATTGTCTATGGAGTATACTTACTCCTTTAGATCGTAATGGTTTGGAAATCTCTTTCCTTGCTCAATCGCCTCTTGGCAATAACTATATGCACAAGTTTGTTGTTACTGTTGATGGAAGCCTTTTCTAAGGGTTCACATCTTCACCATGTTGGTGGTCTTCGGTTGACGAGGGTACCTTCCCTTGGGTTTCTCGTAGTGTCCAAGTGTGACTAGGCCAATGTTGGCATTATCACGGTTCCTATGCCTCTATGTTACCATTTCTACAGAAGGCATGAAGGGAAATTAAGAGCCTCGTCAACTGTATACTAGACTAATGCTCTAGTGACAGTGACGCTGAGATGGCCATTACTCCAAGCCACTCATTATGTTGTTCAGTTTGAATTGGTGGTCCAGTTATTGATTTCTTTGTCGTATGAAGCAATATCTCTTGCGAGTCTTGTTATTAAATGGTGTGGGTTTTGCAACCGTTTAGGTTTACATAATGTAGTTGGTCCATGGCTCTTAAGCCTTATCGCTGCAAGCTATGCCCTTTGCAAGCTGCTTATACCAGTTTTCACTCTTTGTATACTATTATAGGTTGGAGGTATTATTGGGCTCCATGGCAAGTCATGACATCACGCTTCCGTTCGTAGGAGGCCCCTTTAAGCATTCTGATGTTAATCAGTGCCCTTAGGTGGTTGAGGGTATTTCCTGTTAAGTGAAATCCCTTCGGTGTCCTAACCGAATGTTCGTTCTAGCTCCCGTGCTATTATCATAACGTTTTGCTCGACTGTTGTCAATCTGGACACCCTTCAAGGATTGCTCCTAGGTGTTGTTGGGTTACGCTGTTACATCCGGCTATTGTTTATGATATGTTATCACTATACCACCTTGTGGTATTGTATTTTGAGTTATCCCTTTTTGGGTTATAACATCTCCCATTCTTGGGTAGATTGTTTATACCTTCCTCTAGCGTTTAACTAGGTTTAAGATTCTCTCCATTGATGGATTATACCTCATGGTAATCTTGTGATCACTCTTGGGAACTCCATCCCGTTTGTTGAGCATCGTTATATTCACATTAGGCATTTGCCTTACTGTGTTCAGGCTGGGTATACCTTCCAGCTGTCATGTGTTTGCTTGATGTCTTTGAGACATATCCAATGACTATACTTACTAGTCTGTGCTTTTTGCACTTCCTAGTTCTCATTCCTTACCTTCAGATGGATTCTCTGAGTTCCTTGGTACTCATTACCTAGTTGAGTTCCTTCTCCTTGATCGTCTGAGGTGTTCAGCTACTCTACTTGAACTTACTGATGGTCCGTAGAACGGAGTTGACTACTTCCCGTGTTTCACGCACTACATGTATACATACGTGGGGTACCTTATTGATACGTTACCACTTACCCAACTATATGTCAGGCACGCAAGCTCCTTCGGAGTGCGGTCGTCCCACATCCCGTAATTGGGTACACTGGTAGTGCTCGTCACACGCCCTAGGTGAAGTATTCTATTTCGACTCCTCTTGTATCATCCTATGATACTCACTGTAATTTTTTGGTTTGGTTTTAAAATTCAAGGTTTAAAAGAAGGTTGTGGTTTGAAAGAAAATATTGGTTTTGAAAAACAATGGTTCGGTGTTAAAAGAAGTTCTTCATGGCGTAGCCATGTTTGAGGTCTTGACCAAGTCCAGCTTCCTGCTGACTGGTATGTCCTTGTATAATGGTCGGGCCGTCAGGCCTTTCCGAGGTTCCATACTTACAGTTGTTGAATGTGTGATCCTGTAGCCGCTTCATTACGGTCACAGTACATTACTATGTACCTGTGGTGTGTTAAAGTTTTTTGCATGCTCCTGTTCTTGCTGCACTTGCCGTGGCAAGTGCGTGGTACTGTTGGTTTTTGGGTAATCCTATACCGATCACGGTATGGTTTCCACTCATATTTGATAGTCTTATTGACTCTTCCCTTGATCTTATTGATCTATGTTTGGGATACTCGATCCTTTAAGTAGCTTCTCAGTGATCTTGACATGGTGTCGATGATCAGAGTACTTCTCCAATCCTTGGAGACTCCCACTTATTCATCTTAGGTTCTTCCTTGTTGCTCGTTCTCACTGGTTTACCGTGGTGATTGAGCCTTAGCTTGTCTAGGCACTACTCTTGTAGTCCTTTTGAGTTATATCTTGTAAATACTCTCGTAGCTGTGTAAGCTGTGTTGGCCAGGTATGGTAACCTTCTTAGCGTTATAGTTTCGGAGTTAACCGTTCCCGACTAAGTCCTTAGTCGGCTAGCTTACCGTTAGTGGTATTATTTTAGCTATTACTGTCCCGTAGTCTTGTGTCTAGGGTTTGGTTACTGTTCCTTCTTCTACTCTGTTGCACGCTTAGTGCTTCTTTTCCTGCTGCTGGTTGCCTAGCCAGGTTTCGCGACTGCTAAGCATGTCGCCCCATGCTGTTGTAAGTTGTAGCCTTCTTACGGTTGGAGTGCTCATTCTACCGTTATTAAGTGCGGATATTGTTGTTCAACCGGGATCCATCTCCGGGACTTCCAATTCTTGGAATCTGCTATTCGTCGGTTTCTTTCCTCTTGTAGGAATATCTCACTACTGCCAGATCGGTTTCCCTAAGTATGAGAGGACTTTCCTTCTCTCTGGCGTTCTTTCCCAAGTTATACAATGGGGAATGCGGTGGGCGGGACTGGTATTGTAGGTATCCGGTACGCACCGATGATTCCTAACTAGCATCTCTCTAATGCTAACACTCAGCCCTTAGCCCTAAGCTTCTAATTCCTAACTCGGTATTTCCTAAACTCGGTATTTCCAGTCATCAGAGCGAAGTATCGCTCTGATACCACTTTTTGTAACACCCCTACCGCTAATACCGTCCAATCTTCTTATACATCCAGATTCACGCAGCGGATTACATACTTATACAACGGTGGGTGATACAATGCCGTTAGCCACCCACGTGACTAACAAGGCTACTACTACTACATACAGCATCGGTCTGATGGACCAGAATATCCGAGTACTACACACTTCCAATACATACTCCAATTACCAATCAAGTACTAGAACTTCCCATTCATTACAATACTCCATAAGTTCAATACAATATAATACACCGAGTTTACTAAGATCCTTATACAAGTACAACACCTCTTTCCATTTCATAGATACTCATTAAGAGTCTAACCACTACCCATTCCTCACAAACTACTTACTTACTAAGTACAAGGGGGTGTTCCACTTAGTACACTTCTACATTCTGCTTCTAACTACCCAAGTGTAGCCACCGGTCTCTTACCTTGACCATATCCGCATCGGGTACCTGCACACTAAAAACGTTGCCCCTAGGGGCTCAGCTTACGCTGAATATGACTTCCGCATACCCCGCGTACTAGCGAGGGTACGCCGACCACTTGGTCGAATACATGCAATTCATTTTATTCAAACATACATGCATACATGCTCTTATACACAATACTACAATACTTTATGCAAGGAATACACACATACACTCCAGTACATGCAAGTAGATTATACAAGTCCAACAATACTTACTTACCTTCTTTCGAAATACACACTCACGATACATACACAATACATACACATTACATACTCAATCCATACACAATACATACGCAATACCTGGTGCTTGTTAGCTTCATTTGTCCACCCGGGTTAATCGGGTGGAGATTAATCTTTTACTCGGGGTCAATGACTTACACCAGCCAAGACCATTACTCATAGAATACTTACTTTACTTACTACTTACTCAAGTCAAGTCGTCGGGACCTCCGGCCCGGGGACTACTCTGTCCCACCACCGGGATTTACTTGGTTCACCAATCCAGGATGCTACCCATTTAAGGGGTTTGGGCCGTGAACCAATTAAAGAACCAGGAATCGGATCCAACCTCTTGTGTCTCCTCATCCTCACGTGTGGCCGAAACTATATCGGGCTTCTACTCATTCCAATTTACTCAATACTTACGTTAGAAGTTAGGTGGTTAGGAATTAGTAGAAGTCATTCATTCAAGCCACATACACAAATACATTGTTCATATACACATCCATACAAAATGCAATACAATACACAAGTACACTGCAAGATCCAAATACACTTCATCATCATTCATTCATATTTCATGAATTATACAAACTAGTGTTCAAGACAATATACATCAAGAACAACCTAAGCAAGCACAAGTAGGTGCAATATAGTCCGATTCATGCATTTATCTTGTTTAGGTGATCAAATAAGCACACAAATTGGGGTAACCAGGTTAGGATACAGAGCATGAAGAAATCATACCTTTTTCCAGAAATTACTTTACCGGGTTTTCCCTTGTTCCTTTGGTCCACTATCGTTCCTCGAGTCCTATTCTCGAACCTCTGGCTACATGCCAAATGGGTCCATTAATACTAAGCATTACATTACATACATGATTACTACTCCAGTACCTACCCCGTTATCCCGTTATTTCGGTTTAACTTAATGTTCTTATACTCACTACTTTCTTAATTTGTTTTCTTACTCACATGTGTACTTCCTTACCATTTCATTCCATTAATGATGTACTATTACATATACATATACATATGTGTGTAGGCATGTATATATATACCTATGATTATTGTAATCATATTACATTTTTTTTTTACTCGACCGACCTTACCCAGGGTCGGACCCAAGGTCGGTCGAAGTCAGTAAGGTTCATCGCTGGAAAAATTCAGGCCCGACCGACCTTGCAAGTCCGGTCCCAAGGTCGGTCCGTTCCAGTGAGTTACATTACGGGAAAATTTTAGGCCGACCGGCCTTGCAAGTTCGGTCCCAAGGTCGGTCCGGCCCAGTATTTCAGTTTAAAAATCTGTTTTCAGTTCTACACTTTGCCCATTGTTTCCCCAATCTTCCTACATGTAATCCCACATGTTTAAACACTTCTTAGGCCCTCCAAACTGCCTTAGTTCATCCACCAAATTCCTTACTCATTTCTAAATCCACATACACAATTTCTCCTCACTTCCTTTCAACACTTACAATAGTTTTCATTCCTCTTATGCTACAGATTTTCATTTTAACCTTTACCATTCAATACTCCCTCTACCAATGCTACTCCTAGCACCCCAAATACATTTTCAAGCAAATACAATGTCTATACCCAAGTCCAACATTCATTTCACTAAATCTTATACTCTAATTTTTCCTAGTTTCTCTAATGCATTTCATAAGTTGTTTGCTACAGATTTTACACTCTTATACCCTCATACTACAAGTACCAATCCATGGTTACTAAGCATCCTTACTAACTCCAATACACACCTTGGTTCTCCCATTCACCAAGTAATCCATAATCCACAATTCCTACCAAAATTTTGCTATAGTTCACCTACTTTTCCTACTTAGCCATATACGTACTTCCTTATCAAATTCATCCTAATCTAGCCACACCCTTACAAGGGTCCTACCAGCACACAAGGAAATACCAATACACCAATACTTCATCAAACTACAATACCAATACAAATACACAATTATTTGGCTCTAAGGCCTACAATCCCAAATACAAGCTCACAAATACTCAAACTTACATAACAACAACACTGTACTATATTTTGGGTTCCTTAAATTGGTTTACCCATTCCCATTACTCTAATGCATTAAAATTTAGCATCCAAGAAAGAGCTCTTGCCTTAAGCTCTTATTTCCTCTTTTCTTTTCCAATTCTTCTCCTTCTCTCTTTCTAGCACAAATCGGCTACATGGGGAATGGAGTTGCCAAGATCCATTCCCATCACCCAAACACACACAACATGTATAATTAACATACTAACCCTTTAATTAATGCTAGTTCATGGAAATGTTTAAAGCAAGATTTCTAGGGTTTACCTTTTGAGTGTTTTAGGAGGGGTTTTAGCCCTTGGTTCAAGAAGGTGATTCCACCACCATTGCAAGTTGAATTTATGCTCAAAAGGAGAGAAAAAAGAGCATTATAAATGGGTGAAAACCAGCTACAAAAGGAGGTAGAGAAAACGTGAAGTTTTCATAGAGATTTTTACCTTAATGGAGAGAGGAGACTCAAGCTACCCATTGGTGCTATTTTCTCTTTGAATGGGTAAAACCCATGGAGATGAACTCCTCATTTTTGGATTTTGAAAGAGAGAAGTGTAGAGGAGAATGAGGGGAGCAAGAATATATTTATTTTTGCATTTGGAGCTCACATTGAGGTAGAGCATGGGAAGAAGATGGAGAAGCCATTATTGTTGTTGAGCTTCCAAAATCGCCCAAACCAGAGAGAGAGGAGAGGGAGATCGGTTGGGAAGGAGAAATGGGGGAGAGAGAATAGAGAAATGAGAGAGTGGGAAGTGAGAGAAAAGGTAGTACCCTTTTTCTTTTCCCTCTTTTGTTTTTTGACTCCCTTATTTAATTAGCTAGTTACATGTGTGTGTAGGTTTTGACCCATTAAAAACCGCCCCCATATTACTACTGTTTGGAGCGTTCTTCGTCTTTTACAGAAACGCTCATTATTTTACCGGTTTTGGTACTATTCACTAATCGGGCCTGTTTTCTCGGAATTTTCTAGTTTCTTTTTTTATTTTATTGGTTATTGAGCTTCCATTAATGCTTAATTATTGTTATTTAATGGTTTATAATTTTTAACGGTTCGTTGACCACTTTAAGTCACGTTTTCGGGTTTTCTCGAAAAAATGTGCGCTAAAGCTCTATTAGCGTTTAAGTGCATTATTTGGATCCGTTTTCTTCGGGAGTTGTTCCCATATATCATTTAGGTCTTATTAAGCCTTTAGAATCCTATAATATGCTAACCGAGGTCTCATACCTCCATGGTTATTTAACGCTTATTTAGCATTTTTCGCTTTTTAAGTGTTTTCTTTATTTCTTTTGGATTTATTTTTCCTTACCAATATTACTTAGGAGTCGTATTAGGCCCTTAAATACGTATTAGATTATTTTAATCCCTATATTTAAGTTTAGGGTATTTCATTTACAACCATAGCTCATGAGCCCCAATTCGCAGGAAAAACCATGAAGAAGTGCCTTTGATTCTCGAGGTAAAACATTGCCTTCTTGGAAACTCTTTCTTTCTTCTTTGATTTCATCAAGGCCGAGTGCCTAGGTTCTAACCCTTCTTATTCTTCATCTTATCTATGATTTTGGAGCCAATTTCTCTAGCAAATTGCTGTCAAAATTTTCTAAGGAAAACAAGCTTAATATTAAGCTAAGGTTAATTATCAAGGTAAATCCTACAACTACCCTATTTCAGGTTCTAATTGTTGATCTATATATGATTTAACATATTGTTCATCTTTATTTATTACCAAATTATAAGTATGTTAGATTTAATTTTTGACACATTAATGTTAATATTTGTAAATCTAAAATTAGATTTATACTCTTTTGATATAACTACATTAATAAGCTATCATAATATACAAGAAAATTCATATACTATGAATTTCAATATGGGCAAAAATTAAGGGGTATTAATGAGTTAGAAAAATTATCTAACTTAGTTAAATTAAAGGATTAGAGTAATTAAGAGTAATATGTAAAATTTAAGAAGTTTTGGTACCTAAAGGTGAATATCGAAAATTAATGGGGTCAATATGTAATTCTGAGAGTTTAGATGATGAGAAATAATTGTAGAATTAAGTTTACAATTTATAAAGAGTTTATAAGTGTTATAAGGAATTTATAAGGTTTTCGGTATATTTAAGGTAAATAAAGGGTGGTAATATATACTATAACATTAGATAATTAAATCTGGTGATTTAGAGATGTTTAAAATGATTTTTGATGTACAAAATCTGTAGGTAAATTAATTACGAAAATTAGAAAATTAATTGGAGTTAAATTGGTTACTAAATGAAAGAATAAACCACAAGGGTAAAATGGTATTTTACTTGTCAACAGGTCAACATGGTCAATGACAGTTTATAAAAATATTTAGATAAGTTAGAATAAAAATTATAGCAAAAGATTAAGTTAAAATGTTTAAGGAATAAAAAGTTAAGATAAGTTAACTTTAGGGGTAATATTGTAAATCTGGAAAGTTAGGGGGTTTGACCATAAAAGGTGGTCAACTTGGGTATGTTTTGGTAATTGACCAAAGTTAGAAGAAATTAATTAAGGAAGACTTGGAAGAAATTAGATAAAAATAACAGTTTAGAACTTATTAGGGTAAATAGAAAATTAAAAGGAAACTATGGGTAAGAAATGTAATATAACACATTTTTTATGTGTCAGAAGGTTAAGGAAATCAAATAAAGAATTTAGAAACAAGTTGTAAAAGAACAGAGTTAAGACGGGTTAAACGAGACCCGTATTAACTTAAGGTATACTAGGGGTATACCCGTAATTTAATAATTACAGGAGAATCAATACTTAAAGTATTTAAAGAAAATCAAGTTATAGTGGGAAAAAGAAATAAATACGTGTATTCATTGTAACACCCCTACAACGCTCCTATCATCTACCGAAGTCGCAGCGGAAATAACCAACCAAATAATAACTAATCGCTTTGGTGTTACAAACGCCGTTAACCACCACCGTGGTTAACTATGCAGAATAAATACAAGTGTAATCGGTCGGATATCAACTCCCGAGCATAGTAACTAACATCCATATATAAACTAACCGACAATACCGAGTTTTAATTTACAAATCATCTCCAAACCATAATCACATCCATACTGTATAACAAGGTATCAACATTACGCCTCGGAGCACAGGCGCATCCCGGGCTCACCAACATCTTATCCAAAAGTATATCTACCACCACGCTAGGACCTAGAGCCACTCTGCCTCTTCGATCCTCATACCTGCAATAAAAATATGGGGGCCCCCGAGGGGGTCAGCACCTTGCTGGTAGGCTAACGCGCACCATCGATAACGGGATACGCGCAACCAATTGTCATAATAACATGCATTCATTTTAGAACAACCAACATTATATACATAATTACCATAGCATCGCAATTGGAAATTGCATAGCATCACAACATCAATACCATACACCATAAACTTGGTCCTCACAAGGAACCTTCCACCATAGTTAGTATACCATGAGGCCTAGGGGTTTTACCAACCCCATGTTAAGCTCGTTACCACCGATCCGTTATACCGTCCGGTATATAGAACGTTTAACTTATACCAAAGGTGTCGGATATATATCCCATTCGAGCACTCCGAAATAACTACGTATGCCCTATGGCCCGCACGTGAGTCAGTAACTAGCTTTGGATAAGCTGAGGAAGGTAGAAACCAAATTGGAATACCACCTATACTACACCAAGAGAGTCGAACCGTATATGATATCGAACCCCATCCCTCATCACCGCACACACGCGTGGCCGGAACAACCGGACTCCTCACTTCCCCGGTTAGCACGTGTTATGATCACACACACATTTTGTTAAGTCACACACAAGCAAACTTTAGGTCTTGTTAGACAACCAAGGGAAGGAGTCATAAAAACACAACACCATAATAGTACAACTGTAAACTCTTTTCATGCCTTAATCTTATAAGGTCGTAAAACACCCCAGAAAACAAATAACACCCAAGCCGTGTAAACGTTAGGCAACAGACTGCACTGCAAGAAAACCATACCTTGGTCCTTGCCCTTGTTTCGTTCCTACCTAGAGAGAATCCTATACACATTAGTATGTCGGTTAATTATCTATTTAACTTCACACTTACTAAGTATTCAACATGATTGTATGACATGTTTTAATGTCCTACCTCACCTATTACCTTCATTATACACCCTAGGTTAACTACTAAGTCAATTCTTTCTGTTTTTTTTTTTTTTACAAGTTTAGGTCCGACCGTACTTGCCGACCGGACTTGTCCATGTCCGTCGATTCCAGAGAGTTTCTCCCTTCGTAATTCAGCCCGACCGGACTTGTCAATCCGGTCCCATGTCCGGTCGTTTCCAGTAACTCAATCCGTACAAAATTTTCTACTCCGACCGGACTTGTAAGTCCGTCCTATGTCCGGTCGTCCATTCCAGAGAGTTTTATTCTCTTTGTAAATTTAGCCCGACCTACTGTCCATGTCCGTCCTAAGCCCGGTCCATTCAGAAACTAATTCTACTTTCTCGCATGGTAAACAAGGTCCCGACCGAGCTTGCAAGTCCGGTCGCAAGTCCGTCGGCCCCAAATCTATGTTTTCCTTTTTACATTCAACTCCAAACTTCACCCCATATAACTAGTACTCCCTAACCTCATTGGGCTACTTTAACACAACTTAAACACCCTTAAACACTACTAAAACTCATTTTCTAATTCCTTAAGCCTTCACTTTTCCTTCACAAATTCCTAACACTTACAACATTTTCTCCTAGTTTTCCAAGTGGTTGTTTCACACCTATGATAACTACTATCCCAAAATGCTTTCTCCTTAACTTAACATCATCTCCCAAGCATCATCTCTCACAACTAATTCCTTATCTCCTTCTTGAAACCTTTTCCTTTCCTGTGTACACTTCTCCTTATTTTACCAAAGTTTGCCTAGGTATTTACCTAAGTCCCAAAGTGACTTTGGTACCTACTAAATCTCAGATCATGACTAAGTCCTTATTACACCTAGAGTACTTCCTAGTACACAAAATTCCTTAGGAACATCATGAACTCCATTCATCTCCTACACTTTCTAACTCACCCAAACCTTATGTAAACACTTAGAACTTCTTACTTCCTACCAAAATTTTGACATGGGTTCCCTAGAACATTACTAAGCCTAACCACTTTGCCTTCTCCTTTAAACACACAAGAACATCTAAAATCACCAAGAACACTCTCATACACAATTTCACCAAATTTACACCACATTACAATATAGTGCACAATTAGATTGCATGGCACTTAGGCCCTTAAAATGCATGGCTCTTAGGCCCTTAAATGCTTAAATCATAAACACTGAATTTCCACAATATATGCCTTTACCTGCAAATACTCACTACACATATGCCTTTACTAGTCTCTTGAGAACACTTTACTAAGTCATTCACCATTTGCTCTTAGGTAGTTTTAATAAGCATTTATAAGCCATTTCTCCTAAGGCATTAAACAACATTAAGTTAGTAGATTTACCTCTTTTTCCCAAAACACTTCCTTCCTGATTCCTTACAAAACCGTATGGTATTTTGGTTCCTTGTCAAGTTCTAGACAATATACAAACACCATAATGAGTATTCAAGCTTGAGCTTCATTCTCATTGTAAACCCTAATTGACATTGTTTCAAAAACATTAATGTAGTTATTTTACCTTGTTCTTTGAGAGAGTTTGAATATCTAACAAGAAAGGACTCCACCTAGTCCATGAGAGTTGAAAGAAGCTAGAACAAAGTCACACAATGAGCTATATCAATGTGTATTTTCGGACATGACAAAACAAGGAGGAAAGGAAGTTTTTATTTGAGATTCCTTACCTAGAATCCAAGGAGAGTAATAATATGTAGTCAAACAAGCTCAAGCTCCTTCAATGGTGGAACACCTTGGCACCGAAATGGAGCTCTTGGAGTCTTGAGAAGATAGGAATGAAGAGCTTGATGAGAGGAAGAGATTGGTGGTGTTTGTTTTTGATTTGGACAAGTGAGCTTGATTAGCAAGTGGTCAAAGGTGGAGCTCTAATGGTGGTGATGGTATTATCGTGAGAGAAGAGAACAAAGAGAAGAAGAAGAGAGGTGGAAACCGTGTGAGCAAGGAAAAGAAATGAGAGAATGAAGATTGGTTTACTTTAGGAGATATTTGTAGTTTTAAAGCAAATAGTACTTTCATTAGTCATCATTATTTACTTAACAAAATAACAAGAGGGTGGTGATCACCAAGCCTTAGAAAACCGGCCCCCTAAGTATAATGAGGGTAATATAGTCTTTGTTTGTCAATTTAATTACTTAACATAACATATGTTATAAACTAGCTTGTTGTAAAAGTTACTATTCACCTAAGCAAGGCACTTAGAAGTGAATTTTTTATTTCCCATTAATATAGCCACCCAAATGTGATACTATATAGTACACATATATATTTAAGAGTAATGATGGACATTTAGCCACTCAAACTCATTTACAAGACAATTTTTCAAAAATGTGCTTTAAGACTTCTTAAAGCACATTTTGTGTTTTAACTTGTTTTCAAGCTTGGTTTTCTTTGGTAATTGGTTTAATATGTTCATTAGTATATAAATGAGGTCTTGGTAAGCTCATTGGGTCTTACTCAAGTTATCCCAAGCTTAGAGCACACTTTGGCTCTTATTGACTTTAAAGCACATTTGTGTTTCCTTTTGTTTAAATTTGTTTACTAAGGTTTCTAAGACTCTTTTAGTCTTAATATATCATGTTTTAGTGTTTAACCAACATGCCAAGGTTTGGGGTATTTCAATCATACGGACGTATACGAAAAAATGTTGGTATACATGAATAGTACTCATATACGTGAATAGTACCCGTATACATGAATAGTACTCGTATACGTGAATAGTACCCGTATACATGAATAGTACTCATATATGTGAATAGTATCCGTATACATGAATAGGAAATACGTATACGTGAACAGTAAAATACGAGACATATACGTGAATAGTGAAATACGGTGAATAGTAGAATACAAGACCGTATAAATGAATAGTAGAATACGAGACCATATAAATGAATAGTGAATAAGATGAATAGTGAAAAATACAAAAACCTAGTACACGGTCCGTATAAATCTAAAGTTGCTAACTGTGCAACTAAATAACTGCTAACGAAGTTAGTATGTTAATGAATTAGAATTGAGCTTGAAAACGCTCCTAAATGAACGAACCCGTTTAACGGTATACTATTATACCCGGGTTAACCTAGGAAGAGGTTTAAGTTGAAAAAAGAACCAAATTAGTTCTAAGACACAAGATACTAATACTAGTTCTGGTTACAGATCTAGATAGTCGGAGGTGTTCGGCGGATTAGGTGAACGTGATATTACGAGCTAGCCAATCTCCGGTGTACGGTATGGGATTCTTGTAGCTTGCTTGTTAACGGGGTCTACCTTGGTTTGTGTGCTATGTGTTATTGTGATACGACCAAACAAGATTAAGCATGAAACCGATTTACTGTATTGTTATTGTGTGTCCATTGCACACTAACACGACTTGATTCAGAGCTTGTTCATTAACTATGTTTAGTAAACAATTGTATAAGGTTATAAATACTCCCCGTTGTTAGTTGGTTAATACCGAGAGAGGTTTAACTAACAAATTGTCATTGAGACTTCAACTAACTGGAACTTGGGGGGGAGAGGAATCCGGGACTGACTTCGGTCATGCATGTTTAGGAGGTCGGCATCTGTATCAGATCTGTCTTCCGCATATGGCTCATCTACGACTTGTCACCTAGGGTCGACAAACAGACCCGACCATCTCGAGTGAACAGTTCGAGGTGGGAGGCAAATTCAGGAGGCGCGGGAGGGTCAAGCCTACACCCCTCATAACTTAAGAATTAATGTTTATTAACCCAATGGAGCTAATAACTCATTGGCTAGGGTTACCTTGACCCGACAAAAATAAACAATTCAGTTAGAGAACAACCAGTTCTTTTAAGGGAACGGTTGACACTTATAAGGTATGGTCAAACACGAGAACTAAGCAATTCTCAGGCCTCAGGAGTTAACATCTAACTTACTCATTAATAGGCGTCCATTACGACGTTCGATTTATTTGAGCTGTGAATGTTTCACATAAATGTGTTGTTTGTTATCGTACTTCTTATTATTATTTGTATGAATAAACAATTGCATGTATACGACAAAGTAGTCGTGTGTAACCCTGCTAGCTTGTGGGCTGCACGTTTTCTGTACCAGCAATATGCTGAGCCCCATGGGGCCTGTGATTTAAACTTTGCAGGTAGGTGCCAGAGGAGGACTCAACCTGAGAGTAGGAGCGGGTAGAGTACTTCGGGTTACTTTTACATTTGTTTCACGATTTATGCATGTACACTCGTTTAGTAAATGGATGAGATGTTAGTATGATGTGTTAGGATATGGGATACTCGGTATAAGTTGTGGTTTATTTATTGTATAGATGCTCGAGTAATTATTCTGTTAGTCAGACCGTGACTTGTAAGACAATAGGCCTAGTTAGTCACGTGGGTGACTAACGGCGGTAACACCAATTTAGTAGAACTTTTCCGCTGCGTTGTTAATGTACGAGATGGACTTAGGGCGACGATCATTCTATTTGGAGATGGGGTGTTACAGTCCATGACTTATAGTATTGTTTTCATAATGTTTCCTAAAATTACATTTTGGCCATTTAAATAATTCCTATGGCTTTATAAGTCATCAAAATATTAAGTAAGCTAACCAAAAATGTTATATAACATTTTAATACCTAAATAAGTCATTTTGACCAATACTAACTCATAGCTTTATATTATATGTAACAAAATTACATAAAACTTTAATATATCATAATATAAGGTTTACTTACTTGTTTAATGTAGCAAAATCAACCAAATACACCCTTTAGCTCACGGCCTAATATTAGAACAGGCCTAAGTTAGTTTTTATACATAACCTCACATATAACCTTAATTAGTATATCATTAAGGTGGTAATTTGACTTACTTTGATAAGTTTGAACTCAAGATTGATTCCTCCTCTTTGGATATAAAGTTACCCATGTTCCAAGGCACCATTCGGCCATATTTTGCAAGGGGAATAAAGGTATAATTTAGTTCATGAATTAAGGATTATTAAAGGAACAAATCAAGCTTATAAAAACATGATTATACCTTGATATTGTAGGCTTGTTCCAAGGTGATCTCGCCTGGATTTTTGAAGCCAAGAAGGTGTTAAAAACACCATATAGACTAAGGAATAAAACCGGTTATGACAAGGTAGGAATTTGCTAGGGTTTACCTTGCCAAAAATGGCTTAAAATGGAGTATAAGCTTGAAATCAGCCACCAAATGAAGTGGTTGCAATTTCTACTGATGAAGCATGATAAATGGAAGATTATAAGGCAAGGGAACAACAGAAGTCAACCGGATTTGAAGTAGAGAAGGAATTAAGTGCTTAAAGCACATTTTTACCTTAATTGGGTCTTAAGCTTGCTTCCCCCTTGAATATTGAGCTTCAGCCGAGATTGGACCTTCCATTTGAACACCAACTCATGCTAGATTAGTGGATGGAAGTGGTTTCAAGTTAGATCAATGGAAAGAGGAAGGAAAGATGAAGAGAATGACATATTACATGTTTTGAATATTTACCTTATGCCATGGGAGTTGATCTTTGAAGTTGGCTGTTTCTTGCACTTACCAAGGCTGTAACGGAGGTTTTAGAAGCTGGGTAACTCGTTGCTACAAGGGGTAATGAAAGAGAAAGGATTATTTTGGCTTTTAAGGTAAGAAAAGTAATTATTTAATAAGGTAACCAATGAGTCATCTTTGTTGCCAGCCTTTAGTTAACTTAATCAGGAGGTATACTACCTCATTTTTCCGCCTCACATTATATATTTTTGGGGATCAATGTTGACCATTGACCAACTTAGTCAATTAAGACTTAATTTGCACTATTTAGGTACTATTCACAAATTAGTCCACAAATTTCTGAGTTTTTGGAAAACTTTGATTAGGAATTTTAATGTGGTACATTATTTCACATTAGTATATTTAAGGGTAATCAAGGTCTTAAAACCAATCAAAACTCATTTTAAAGACAAACTCACAAAAAACATGCTTTAAAGAGTTTTAAAGCACATTTTGTGTCTTAGCGTGTTTTAGAGCTTGGTTTTCTTTGATAATGGTTTTATTATGTTCATTTATGAGTTAGTGTGCTTAGGAATTAAATTTGAATCCTAAAGAGTTTATTTGGGCACCTATTTGCCCTAAATGGTCACAAGGGATAATTCTTGTTTTATGATGACCATTGTTGTTTTTCAATTGACTTTTAAGGCATGTTTAGGCCTTAATTATTTGATTATATTTTTAATCAATGTTTAATTAGTTAGGGGTATTTCACATCTGAGTGAGTTTGTCGACGTTGCTAACACATTTCCGCCCTTGTTCAATGTTTGATGCATGAGATATGTGATGGTGTGGTTCTTGACTACTTGTGTGTTGCTAGAAGTTCTCCGGAGCTCTCACAGACAGGTTCCCGACTGGTTGGGCACATGTTGTAGGCTGAGTGCGCTTGCAACCTTGCGTGCACTTATTCACCTGTTTATCTGAATGGTAAGATTGACAAACATGTTAGATAAACACCACAGGTTTGCTATCATCAAAACTAAAGGTCCTTGACTTAACATAAGCCTTTTCTTCTCTTCTCCCTTCTTTTTCTTTGCTTCTATTATTTCGTTCTAGTGAAGATTTCCACTACGCAGATCGACAATTCTCTTATACAATCTCACCAACCCTACTCATTGATAAACATGTATTATAGGATGAACAACGCAAGTTCTTTAAAGTTAAAGTAAATGAAGTAACTTTTAGTTTTTTGATAATTGTAGTGTGAATGTGTTGTTGGAGTAGTATTAAGTCATGCATGTTTCGAATGCATGTAAACTGATTAATGTTCTTATTTGATTTCATATGTATGGGGTTTGTGTTCATCTGTATAATCGATGAGTAGGGTTGTCCGATTCTTATGCTGATATCAGTTTGGTTTAATGTTCATTTGGTTATTTTAGTTCCTAATAGTTAGCAGATATAGTTGGTTGATTTATCTCTATATAACCTACTATTACATACGAGCATATCTCCTTTGTTTTTCTATTTTATTTTATTTTGTTGCATACTGAATTTTCAATAGAGTATTTGCTTATAAACTCTTGTTACGTTTGAAATCTTTTATATATTGGGTCAATTGAATCTAAAGGAAGATCTCATTAACCAAGAGGCGACGTCTGGTTCAGCGTCGCCTGATAAAAAAAGAGTATGGGTGAAAGGTAATGTGTCCTTGCTGTTCTTAATGTTTTATTCTTAATCTTTTAGATTTGTTAGTGTGTCTTTATCATAACATTTTATCTATGTTCGATTTATGTAACAGGAAACGGTGGGACGATGACCCACCGGTGTTAAAATTTTACACCCTACATGACCTCACCACGTCTTCGCCAATGAAGATGATGTGCATGGAAATGATGAATGTAGTGGACCTTGAAGATTCAAGGTCTCCACCCACATTTTATACTGGTCCGGGTAGGATTGGACCAACACCTACCGGTGAGGGTTGTAGTCACAAACCCTTGAAACGCGCAAAACATGATCTCCTAGAGTCTTCATTCCCACCGGATGCGTTCCCATTGAACCCTTACGAGACATTGATAAAGATCAAGCTGGAAGAACAAGTGAAATTGTGGGAGAGAGTACTAGATGGTGATGAGTTTGGAACAAGCTCTGACGAACCTTCGTCTGTTTGATAGTTTAAAAGTTTCTAAAGACATTTAGAATTTGCTGTTTAAGCTATTAGTCTTTGGGTTTTGGTAGTTGGATATTTTGTTGTGTTTTGAGATATCATGATTTTTGTGGCTGGGATTTGGATTAAGCGAATCTAAATAATTAGTGTTATTATATTCGAACTTATTGCACTTTAATTTACCATTGAAAATATATCTTTTGAAGCTGCCTTTGTTATGTTATTATGCAATTTAGTCTGCTATTGCAACAGGTTTGTGCTTTATTTTGAAAAAAAAACTTTAGTTTACAGTTATACTAGAACCGTAATCTAAAGTTCTTTAGGCTCGCGCCCGCCTAAAGCTATTGATTACAGTTTTAAAACGTAAAAAACCTTTAGGGTTTGCTTGGTATGAGGGTATGGGAATGAATCTATGGGAATGGAAATAACATTTTTCTAATACCATACTTGATAGGAAGGAATAGAAATTTATAGGAAGTTGGTAGGGAATAAATTCTTCTATTCCAATAGATTGATTACCTGGGGAGGGGTGGTTATCTTTTCATTCCCACCATACGCATCTATTTTTTATTACCAACATTCAGCACGTTTATTAGTTAGTTAATTTTTTGATGTTTTATTTGTAAAATAATATCAATTTTCATTAAAAAATTGACACTAAAAGATAATTAATTTTATTTAATTTTTATTAGATATTATTTTATCAAACATTTTAACTAATTACACTATTTTCTAGATACCTATTGATATTTTATTATTTAGTTCTATCAGAATTTTAATATTTTTCAATATAATATGTAGAAAATATAATATTTGTGTGAATTAATATATCTTAATCAATTAAATTGAATTCAAATATTATAACTAATAATTAAAGCTTTTTAATTTGGTTGTAGTTAATAATAAAAATGACATATACTAATTTAGTTTAGACAGTCATACTTGTATTAACAATAAAGATGATCAAATACACCCCGACCCAATGACCCACCCAAAAAAAGTCCGAAAAGCCCGACCGAAAAACAAATGGGATGAGTTATGACAACAATTCAAGCTCGAATAAAAAATCGGTAGGGCGCCCAAAAAATATTGGGCCTGCGGCTGAGCCTTGTCTGGCCTGAGTAAATATATACAAAAACCGGCTAGACCCCTACAAAATTTTGAGCCCACGGCTAAGCCTAACCCCGACCCGATTTACTCTATATACATGTTTAAAAAATAATAAATAATTTATTTTATTTTTTATTATATCATATTTGATACTTATTTAAATTATATATAATACTATTTATTAATATTCTTTATATTTGTATTTTATATATTTTTAAAAGTCAATAATTTCATTTGATTAGCTCTAATTTGCTATTATATATTTAATATATAATAATACAATTAAAATGAAATTAAAATTTTAATATTTTTAGTAATAGTAATTGATTATAATGTTTAACATTTTAATTTTATATGTAAGCAATGATCACTAGAGGGGAACTCCGATGAAGAACCTTTCGCCTTGTTAATCTAACGAGCCGGATACGATCATTAGTCGGAGTGTGCTACTGTTGGCACTATGGCTTCAGCCGCATGGACGTCTACCACGTAGACAAGTAAGACCATCTACCCACTGGTAGTATGGCATAGGACTATTGTCCAATTATGAAAGTGTGAGGTTAAACGGGGAATTGTCCTTTACATGACACCCGTATGGATGTGTGAGATTTGACAGAATCAGGGCTTCGAATGATGGAAACTGGAAGCTAACTTGTTATCCTTATTAAAATTAAATTAGTTGATTTAATTGTAACTCACATGACTGTTATGATTTACTATGTGAAAATGTGTGTCTTTTGCTGTATGTCTACTTCCGCATTTACAGTTACTTAATAAGCATGTAAACATAATAGCATGAAACAAACCTTATGCTAAGCAAGATGGCTAAAAAACCTAAGTGACCTAAAAGGGTCTAGGATCACATTGTTAGCATGCTCAACGGTTAGTTGAGCCTTTATAGCCTTACATTACAGGTGTGTACCTGTTGGAACGGCACGTGAGTGTGGGATTTTGGGATTAGTTAGCGGTATACCTCTCAGTTATACCATGGGTTGTGATATTCTATTTTGGACATTTGGCATTATTAGGTAGATTGCTCACTAGTCATTTTGGGATTAGAGTGTTGTAAACTTTGGATTAATGTTGCACACTTGTCATCATTGTGGTTTCATTGTATTACTAGTTCGGTTGTGTAAGTGAACGCTTCGTTATTCGCATGGGCGGATAATGGCGTGTAACACCGGGATAAATGGTTTAGTTTATTTTCCGCTGCGACGTCTTTTATTATTGTTACGATTCGCATGAATTAATATTGTATCTAGAGTGTTGTTAACGGGGGGTGTTACATTATAATAGTTTGACATCATTTCATTCAGTTTTAAGTAGACAATGCCTTAAAATAGCTTGACATCATTTCACTCACTTTAAGTAGTCAACGCCTCATAATAGCTTGACATCACTTCATTCATTATAGGTAGTCAACGCCTTAGAATAGCTCGACAACATTACATCACTTTAGGTAGTCAGTGGCTTAGAACAGCTCAACAAGATTTCATCACTTTAGGTAGTTCATATAGCTCAAAAATCTTCCTCTTTTAGGTAGTTGGCGCCTCATAATAGCCCAGCACATCTAGACTTCCCTTTTAGGTAGCTAGCGGCTCAGAATAGCTCAACCCAATCACTAGACTTTCAACAAAAATCCAAGACGGGGAGTTCATTCCTCAGGATCGGGCAAACTTTTTTGGTGTCATTCAAGCATCAACTAGCCTTTTCATTTCCATTACAAAGCCTAGTTGACGGGGGGCAATTTGTTATACCCAAAATTTTGACCCTCGGGAAAGGGCTCAAGCACACAAATGCGAAGACAAGGGCAAAACGTCAAAATGCACCAAGACGGGATTTTCCAAGGACATTCTCGGGACTTTCTATTTTCATATGACTTGTTCACCATCTCTAAATACCATAGTCATTATGAAAGGCATCTTCTAATTTCCTAGATGATATTTATTTAGGAAATTTAGCTTTTAATTCATATTATAAGCTAATTAACACATGGAATAGCCTCAAAATAGAAATAAAAAGGTTTCCAAATGTTAAAATAAAATTGTCACTTGGTTATAATGACTACGTACAGTCATAAACCTGATTTTATTTGGAACTGTGATAGCTCAGTCCAATCAGCCCACATGTGTGATATTGTCTGCTTTGGCACGCAGGCCGCACGGATTTGTTCCTGGGGTTCCCTAGCCCCAAAACACGTCACACAAGGAATAGGTATCCATGCACCTATAAGACACACTTCGTTCTCCTCTCCAACCGATGTGGGAGGAACACCACGCCGGGTGTTACAGGAACCTTAGCCCAAAATTTAAAAGAGAAATTCAAACATTCCTACAAGTTTCACTCTCCTTTGGAAAATACCCAAATAAATTCCAAATGTCATGAAATTTTAACACAAGTTAGAGGACGATTTTTAGAGATTAACTCCATTGGAAATTCGTAATTTCAAATTTCGAATCATAAGTTATGAATTATGGGAGGTTCCAGATTGTAATATTTTTATCTAATCGGTTATTTATCTAAATAACCTGATTCCAACTCTCAAAATTCCTAAAAATCTTATTTTATCCTTGGTTAAAATATCAGAGTTTTATCAACTTGTAGCATATTTAAAAAAATCAGATTCTCTTAGGGCATAAATCAGGGTTTTATATAAAAATTTTGTTCTATCAACTTGGTCTTGCTTTTCTATAAAAGAACATCCTCAAAATGACCTAGGACAGAGAATAAAATCCACAAAGTCAAAAAGCACAGTCGTCAATCTTCTCCCCACATTTTGCACTTCCAAGCCTCAAATATATATCGAAACTCTACTGAAATCACCCCGAATCACCAAAAACACATTCTTTCGTCTCCCATTGAACTTCCAAGCACTAAAACAAACAATACAGAACAAAAACGTGGTTAATAGCACAAGGAAGAAGGGGTTAGAAGCTTGTGTTGAATTCAATCTGGAGCCGATCCCGACGAGGCACCAAAAGATTCCCGACGTGAAGAATCACCTTGAATTCGAAGGTAAAACACGTGAGAATTTTACTTTTCTAACTCCATGACTTTATTAGCCTCCTTTTAAAATTTGGGTTCAAGCCGACTCTTTTCGGCTTCTAAATTGTTATTCGTTTTTGTTTCTTGTACTTGTTCAATAAGTTTCGACCTTAATTCGTAATTACATTAGAAACTTTCAATCACTAACCTGTCTAAAAGATTGCAAGGAACACACCCATAAAATTTGAACCCAAAACGCTGTCGGGAACCACCAGAACGCCACCGTCCGTGGTTAGTCCGCGCCCTCGGACGGCCTGTCCGGGGTCACGGACAGCCTAGGATGGCGGCGGGAATTAATTTTTTTTTTTCAAATTTTCTAGGTTTTTCTAATTCATGTTCGGGCCCATAGACGTCCTATCCGTGGCCCCGGACGTCCTATACGTGGCCCTGGACTTTTCAAATTTGTGTTTTCTGTTTAATTCGACTTTTATTTTCACTTAAGTTAACTAGGGTCCGTGGGTTCAGACATGAGGTTCGTGGCCACGGACGGAATCAAAATTTGACCTAATTCTGTCTCCGAAACCCTGGTTTAAATTATTTTAATTTCCACTTTAATTTTCTGTCAAAAATTGATAAAAAAAATCAGCGCACTTAGGTTAAAACGACCCTTAATAAGCCGTAAATAACTAAGTAGAGGAAAAATGACTTCGAAGGGTAATGGAAGTAATTTGAACCCCGGAAAGGTCGAATGCCAAGCCCCCGAACCCGAGCTCTCCTTTCCTAATTTCCCTAGGTCAAAATTAGGTGGCGACTCCTAATAGGTTCCGGTGAGCTAACTTAAGATTTAATAATTAATGTTTACTACTTAGTTATTAAAACTTAGGTTATAAGTGGACCTAGAACAAGATCAAACCCTAATCAACTCGAATTAACAAAGGGTAGTGGTTCGAAAATCGAGACTCACAGAGGATATATTGCTTTGTGTGGGAAGAGGCAGGAAGACTCGAGCAGTATAAATGGGACATAAATTTACCTCAGGATAAATATGCTTTATCCAAAAAAACAAGTAAAAATACAACAAAGCATGACATTTAGGCCTTGTTCGGTGACAATGATTAGGAGTTTAATCTTTTTTAAGAATGTCAACATATAAATAGTTAAAATTTTATAAAATGAGCATGTTTCCGTTAGCAGAGGTTACCAGACACGACTTTATCGGAACAAATGTGTTTGAATAGGGAGCAAACACATTATACCTAGGGGTGACAATTTATACCCAACCTGATAACCCGACCCAAACCTAACCCGTAAATAGCGGGTATGAGTTAAGATTATTGACCCATTTAATTTTTATGTCGGTATGGGTTACCTATTAAATATATGAGTTGGGTATGGGTTAAGGTTTTAACCTGAATTCAACCCGACCCGTTTATTTAATTTAATTAAAAAATAATAAATAAATATGTATATATTTTACTTGGATATGTATTAATTCTATAATCATTAGTACATTTGCAAACAAAAATACTATCACTTTTTTAGGCCCACACAAATAATTATTTTATAAATCCAATACATTCTCTAGGCCATCTATAATTCTATATCCACTATTCACTGTTTGTTTGAAAACCTAAATATTATGTCAATCAGTAGTCGCACAAACTCCACCATTCACATTATTTTATCTGCACAAATAACGGCTACAAGTTAAGATTATTGACCAATTTAACAGAATGTTGACATTCAGAAGAACGTACATAATGATTAAAAATAAATGACCGTTATGTGCACGCTTTTATGGACGATTGATCATTCTGTAGAAAACACAAAGTATTTGTATTTAAACGGGGTTAAACGGGTCGGGTTTGGGTTTAATGATTTTATATGGATTGAGTATGGTTTAAAGTTTATAACCCGATTATTTTTGAATCTGGTATGAGTCAATACAATTTTAATCTAGTTGGATATAAGTGAGCTTTAACCCAACCTATTAACCCGTATTACCACCCCTTTGTACCAAACAAAACTATTACCCACAAATGTCACAAATGTCACTGGACTTGGATGTTATAATCAAGGGACCCCTGGGCCTTAGTCTCAAAAATACATCAAGTCCAATTATTAGAAAAAAAAACAAAAACCATCCGTGTAGGCTTCAGGCTGTCGTACGCTGAAAACAGTTTGGAAAACTCGTGTGGCAGGGCGACCAACTGTATATGACAAAAATTAAAGCGTGAGGTTTGCTAAAAATGAAAATTAATGACGGGATTGTTAAAAAAATACTACTACTAATAATGGTGGGGAAGAAAATGATATCAACCGGGTCGGGTTACCCGTACAGCTTCGGTTTTGAGCCATCATCTCGTCTGATTTTAATCCTTATCCTACGCACCCACCCCTATTCGCTACTCTATAGTATGAGTAGACAGACAGTGGTAATGAGTGACCCATCACCTACTCTTTCTCCCGCCAATCTCACCGTACAGTGTGCCAGTGCCAGCGAGTGACACTCACACCCACCCCGCCAACCGCGCAATTTAGTTTCCTCTTCCATCCATGCTTAACCCGTACACCGTTATTGACACTAATCTCTGGCGGGACCCGCATTACTCTCACCTGCCAGTCATTCAAAAATTCTCCACTGTACGTGTCGACTATCAGACCTTTCCACATCATCCACTCTTCATTTTCTCTCTCCTCGCCTCTTGTTGTACCTCCATCATCTTCAAACCCCGGTTTTTCCTCCTTCTCCTTTATCACCAACTCTCCTTCTCTATCTTTGTTCCGGACTCCTCTTTTTCTCCCCTCCCATTAGGGTTTCTCGCACCTCCTTCCAGCTACAGAGATACAGGTAAGCCAAAGGCGGTGGGTGTGATCTTGAACCATGGGTTCCATACCCGACCCAGGCGAGTTATCTCACCCGCCGTCACCATCCGCGTCCCCACCGCCGCCGATACCTAGCTTCGACGACTTCCAGAGACAGACTTCCCTCATGACATCCTGCACACTCCTCTGGAAAGAGCTCTCGGACCACTTCACCACACTGGAACAGGACCTCCGCCGTAAATCCGAGGCTCTCAAGCGCAAAATCCAAACCCTAGATGACCAGACCAACAATTCCCTCAAGATGCTCGAGCGTCGTGAGGTCACCATTGCTGGCTCCGTTGAGCTCGCCATCGGCCGCGCCGACGCTTCTAAACGCGCCGCATTGAAGCTCCTCGATGACGACACCTCCGATCACCAACACGACAACCACAAATCCTCCTCTGACAACGGCGGTGAGGTCGATGACGGTGAAGGTCTCCTCCTCAAACTTCGTGGATTCTGTCTCCGAATGGATCACGGCGGGTTCTGGAAGTTCGTTGTCATCCGTAAGAAGGAACTCGACATCCTCAGGGTGAAGATCCCGTCTGCTCTCGGGGATTGTATCGATCCGCCGAGGTTTGTACTCCAAGCGATCTCGGAAGTCTTTCCAGTAGACAGGAGAGGTGATAAGAGCGAGAAGGGGAACGACCTCGGCTGGGCCTGTGTCCTGCTTCTAGAGTCGTTGATCCCTGTGGTGATTGATCCTGTTATAGGGAAGGAGAGGCTGTTGGTGACTCCGACTGTGAAGAAGCAGGCCAAGGATATTGCTGAGACATGGAAGGAGAGTTTAGAGGAGAGAGGTGGGATTGAGAATGTTAAGACCCCCGATGTGCATATTTTCTTCAGCATCTCGTCACTTTCGGGATTGTCAAGAATGAGGATTTTAACTTGTACCGGAAGCTTGTTATTGCCTCTGCTTGGAGGAAGCAGATGCCTAAGCTCGCTGTCTCGCTTGGCCTTGGTGATGATATGCCTGGTATGGCCGCCTTTTCCTTAATTTATCTGTTAGAAGTTTGTGTCTCTGTGTGACATACTACTTACTTGTTGGCCCTCTACTTTTTTTTTTTGGCTTCTGCTTGTGATGAGTCTCCTTTGGTGTGTTCTTGATCAGGATCTACCGTAATTAACTCCCGTTAGTATAAAAGTGTTTTCATTAGCTAGTACTATTTTTATATCCTGAAAGCTTCGGGTTGGTGAAGCTCTGGTCTAGACTATCAAGATTGAGATGGTTCCTCTGATCATGCTAGTCGCTTCTGGCTAGCTATGCTTTTTTGTTTGCTGCTCTGTACCGCTTGCTCCTTCCTCTTAATATTAGTTTTCTGTCAAAACGTGCGAGCCTCTTTATCTGTTCTTACTACGTCAGGTTTCAATAGCCCTTAGTATTGTGAGGTATTCGTCTTCTTTGAGCTGGCCTGTGGACTGAAATACAAATTGGTAGGATTGATTTAGGTTTGTGTACCAGCATCATTATGTCTAAGAGTGTCAAGAGTTGCAAAACTCCTGCCCTGTTGTGCTAATCTGTGGTTTAGTTGTGAGATCTCTCAGTGATAGCTCACCCCTTTCCAGTTTTCTTTATATCATTCTAGAGCCATGTTAAGCAGGCATCCCTCTATCTGGTTTCAGCTTTTCCATCTTGCAGTGGTTTATTGTTCACCACCGGGCTTCACTTTGCTGTTTTATAGGTTATGCATCTCTTCATACTTCTTGATTTATGACTTGAGAGTTGTGTGGGAAAGTATTTCGTTGGTCCATTTTACATTGCCAAGACATGTATAGTGGTTGCTATACGCATGTCAATGGGTTTGGGCCTCAACATGTTTATTTTTCCTGATGCATGTTATGAGGAAGAACATTTTCTATTTGTGAATTATTTCCTTAGTTAATGGTTAATTTCGCTGTTGCTCTTTATCAGATATGATTGAGGAGTTGATTAGTAGGGGACAACAGGTTGACGCTGTGCATTTTACCCATGAAGTTGGTCTTGTAGACAAGTTCCCACCTGTACCTTTGTTGAAGGCTTTCCTTGAGGATTCAAAGAAGGCTGCGGCTGCAATCTTGGAGGATCCTAACAACTCTGGCCGGGCTGCGGTGATTCCCTCTCACTCTTTGTTGAGCTTTTATTTTTCGTTTCTCTTCTCATTTCCTGATAATCTTTCTTTGTGTCTTATCTATGATGCTTTCTTCTTTTCTCAAATTAAAATTTCCAATACAGGTTCTTATATTTCTTCTAGTCTTTGGGAATATTTGAATCAATATTCACATCTTCACTTTTTGCAAATGTTTTTTTTTACTATAGATCCTCTTTGGTGGCTTCTAATTATTGCCAGTCAAACTGGAAATAAAGCTGATGTTTTGTGCGCTCAGCCGGCTTCTGTTTGTGTTACCTGAACTTGCATTTTGTCTGTTTCACGAGACCATCCAATCTATGTTATGTGGTTTCTCCTGTACTAATTACCTTCCAAAGGGTCTCTCTAATTTATACATATAGCCGCCTAAGAAGAATGTTTTTCTCATCTTTTCAGTACCTTGCTAATCGCAAAGAGCAGTCAGCAATCCGAGCAGTCCTTAAATGCATTGAAGAATACAAGCTGGAAGCTGAGATGCCATCAGAAAACCTGAAGAAACGGCTTGAACAACTCGAGAAGGCTAAGACTGAGAAGAAGAGATCTCCACCAGTGGTTCCTGCTAACAAGAGAACCCGAGTCAGCAACAATATTGGCCCCATGCCTCCAGCTAAGGCTGGTAGGATTGCAAATGCTTATGTGTCATCCTTCCCAGCCACAGCCACTACATTTGTCCCGTCTCCACCTCACCCATCACCTTACCACGCTGGATTTGTGTCACCTCAGCCTTATGCTGCCTCACCACCTCCTCCTATGTATGGAAACCGGAGCCCACCTTACCATCCTTACTCACCAGAAGCAGCCTCTCCACCGTATCACGGAGGTCCAGTTAACTACACGGTGTATGGAGCCTATGGTAATGCCATGGCCCCTCCACCAACTTACACTCAAGCTTTCTACTGAACTCAAGACTGGACTCAACTGAACTGATTAGGTGACTCTCATAAGGGGCAGTTTCTTTGACACGGATGACCAACTGACGGGTGACTCTGGAGACTCAAAACGTGCTGGTGACTAGACTGAAAATCAACAAAACTAAAAAAAAAAGAGGTGTTACCTTTCCTATGTAATCAGTTAAAATCACTAACCTTTTTAAATGTTAGCGATGTATCTCTTGTCTGTCTGTATTCTACTCTTGGTTGTGTGTTTAATTTGGAAGTATATGTTGTATGTTTAAAGTTTGGACCTTATCTAGGCGCTTATGTGGGAACATTTTAGGATATAATTTTAACTACATCCTAGGACGTAAGTTGAACTTAAACTACCGGTAATTTAGTTGTATTTATATAGTATATCTTCAGCTTTGTGCCCTGCTGTCTTCCCTTCTCTTCTGTTACAGTCACTTCTATGATGGCCTTTATTTTGCACAGCTGGATTGGGCGATCTGAATGCTCTAGTGGATGTCGCCTTTCTTCCTGGCTGGTACCATTCTTTTCTTTTAGGAAAAATACACTGCCCACCGGTCATACCTATGACCTTTACCCACCCAGTGATTTCTCCTCCGTCATTCTCATTTCCGTTATTTGCTGTCTAAGTTAGACCAGTTTATGTTTGCTGATCAAACAAAATTAGAAGAAGGTATGTCTGTCATCCAGCTTTAATTATAATGCTTGTCCACGTGTCTCTCCATTTGTCTAACTCAAAAATAAAATCTCATCTAAAGACACTTGTTCTTCTACTAGTTCATATGGAACTTAACCTTCAAACACGGTTATCTTCATGTTTCACCGAATGGCTCCTAATTCTTTTGGTTGTTCTCCTTGTTTCGGATTGAGCTAGCCTTATGGTTCCTCTACATAATTGTAATGCCTAACCTTAATCCGGAAATTTTTGCGCGGAAGCGAGACCCCAAGGGGCTCTTACGGATTAAGGTTGGGCATTACAATTGTGGTATCAGAGCACACTATAGTTTTCTTGATACTTCATGAGAGTGGCTCGTTGATGTCTTCCGCTTGCCGCCTGGCCAAGGCGGGCTGTTGTTGTTGATTCCATTCAGACGGTTAGTTTGGGATGAAGGCTTTGATGAAACCTATTAGTTTGCCGTTGTGACTTAATTTCGTGGGTTGAGTTAACTCAAGTTAGGCTTAATCCAATACCCTTGCTGTAATGGTCTCGCTTCCGCGCAAAAATTTCCGGATTAAGGTTGGGCATTACAATTGGTTTGAATCCTTCTTCATCGCCTCCCTTATTTAGGTAATGTTTTGTCATTGAGTTTTGATTTTCGTCCCCGTTTTTCATCCCCACTCGCATGTGGATCTAGGGTTTGAATTTGGGGAAAAATCACTCTTGATTGTTGGACACCTATTTGTGGTTTGTTTTTGTCTCGATTGTGTGTTGGTAAGATTGCAGTGTGACTAGTGTATTGGTAAGACTAACAATTGACTCGACAACTTGTTTTTGATTTGTTCTATTAGAATTTTTTGGTGAATTTGCTTACTGAATTACATCCCTGATCATCTTCATTCTTATGTGGCTCTAGGGTTTCAATTTTGGGGAAAAATCGCCAACGATTATGTTTGGAATTACATATGGTCACTCTCATTGTATACTTACAAATTGCTTTATGCTAATGTCCCTTTTGCTTTTCCCCTTCATGAGTGGTTAGTTTCTGTCCAGATTGTATATATACAAAATGGTTACGATTTTGAGTTTGGAAAAGATTGACACAATCGACTATGTGACCATCTATTCGATTATTTGTTCCTGATTCAAACTAGAAAAACCAGAAGAATGAGAGGCGCAGCCTATGAATTTTCTTTCACGTATAGGGTGGTAAACTAAAAGGCTTGTTTGGTCAGCAAAAATAAACTAGTCAAACTTAGACAGCAAGTGACAGAAATAAGTAAAGAGGATGACGGAAGATAAGTCACTTAAAACTTATAGGTGGAATAAAATTCCAAAGGTCATGGGTGGGCGGTAGACTTGGTTAAAGTAACCTGAACCTGAAAAACCGAATCGACCCAACCCGATCTGAACCCGATTTTTAACCGAATGACGTGGCCCGAAATGTGACCCAAAAATACGAATCGACCCGAACCGAAACCAAAACAAACCCTAATTTGGTACAACTCGAACTCACCCGAACCAAATTCACCTGATCCAAATTCACGCAAACCGTATTCACCCAAACCGAATTCACCCGAATACTTTGTTAAAGCCTAAATATATTATTCCAACATAAACAATAATCTTGAAACCAAAAATATATAATGATACTTTAAAGGGGTACCATAATGGTACCGGTGGAACCTGTCAAGGTTTGTAAGTAATATTTTTTTACACTTATTGATCTTTGAGTTGTGTAATGTTTGTTCATTATGAAAATAGATTATGTCAAGCTAATACACAATAGTACTCTTGAGTTTGATCAAGACTAACACTATATTAACAGAATTTGAAGCCGATATGAAAATCAATACAAATTACAATGGTTACATTCATACTTTAAATTTTTTGTTAACCAAACCTAACTTGAATAAGTCACCCGAATTGACCCATGACCCGTAAAAATCGAATATCCCAAAGACTAACCCGAACCGAAGTCACCCGAATTAGATTTAAACCAGATGAACCCGGCCTAATACAAACCAAACCAAATATGAAATATTTATAATTGACCTGACCCGAACCGAACCTGACCCGAGTGACCCGAATTGCAAGGTCTAGTGGACGGTGACAATCCCCTAAACATTGTGTGTGGATAGTGTAATTTTTCCTTTCTTTTATCCATGTTGGTATATGCCAGAAATTAATTGTTAGGGGTTAAAAATGTACAATTATAGTGATATATATCTTGATATTTATGTAGGCTATATAATACTATCATAAATATTTCAACGTCATGTAAAAAGGTATTCCTTCGTTTCTAGTTGACCGTCTTGTTTGGTTGATGACACGTTTTTTTCACCTTAGTACAACATAAAATAATTTCATAAAACTAAAATTTGATAGTTTATCATTTAAGGAATTATTTGTAAATTTAATTTTTTTTAATGATTTTATCGTATTTAATTCAAAGTCATATGACATGTTCAAATAGTAAACAAGTCAGTAATTCAAGGTGGATGGAGTATTATATAGGAAGTTTAAAATCATGGGATATTTCATTTTTTCTATTATTTTTATATATAATAAATCTAAATTGATATATAACATACAACATATATGAAATACCCCAAACATTTATTACCTTAATTAATAAGGAATTAATGTAAATAAAGTGAATAATCATAATTATCCACCTAATGAGTAATGCTTCCAAAGAGGACACTAAACTATACATTAAACCTCTAATAAAAGAGAGAATATTATTAAGGAGAAATCCACTCCTAAAATTAATACTACATGTAACATATGGGTACATGTATTAAATATCACTCATTAAACTACATAAACTATCTTATATAGCCAAAACTAATTGTAAGTGCAATATTAACTAAAACAAGATATAATACATATCACCAACTAACACATAAACAAGTCCATAATACATCATTAATGTGTAACATTAATGTACAAGAATTCAAAAGTCTTTCCTACATCAATTGCAGCCGATTTCTATAAGGAAAAAAAGGGAGGGAGAATAAATTATCAAAAGAGAAACAAGTACATCTAGTTTACATATAATAATGTCTACTTGTACTTACCTTACTTCCCTCCTTCCTCTTCTACACATCCGGATAACCTCATCCCCACCTCCTTCTACATTCGACTGCTGCTGTAAGAAAAGAAGAATAAAAAAGGGTGAGATTAGATGTAACACCCCAACTCAAAATACAATGATTATCGCCCTAAGTCCATCTCATTCATTGACAACGTAGCGGAAAAGTTCTACTAAATTGGTGTTTCCGCCGTTAGTCACCCACGTGACTAACTAGGCCTATTCTTTTACAAATCACGGTCTTACTAACCGGATAATTACTCGAGCATCTATACAATACAATTCATAAACCACAACTTATACCGAGTATCCCATATCCTAATACATCATACTAACATCTCATCAATTACTAAATGAGTGTACATGCACAACTTGTGTAACAAATGTAAACGCAACCCGAAGTACTCTACCCTCTCCTACTCTCAGGTTGAGTCCTCGTCTGACACCAACCTGCAAAGTTTAAATCACAGGCCCCAAGGGGCTCAGCACATGCCTGGTACAGAAAACGTGCAGCCCACAAGCTAACAGGGCTACACACGACTACTTTGTCGTATACATGCAGTTGATTATTCATACAAATAATAATAAGAAGTACGATAACAAACAACACATTTATGTGAAACATTCACAGCTCAAATAAATCGAACGTCGTAATGGATGCCCATTAATGAGTAAGTTAGATTCCTAACTCCTAAGGACTGAGAATTGTTTAGTTCTCGTGTTTGACCATACCTTATAAGTGTCAACCGTCCTCCTAAAAGAACTGGTTGTTCTCTAACTGAATTGTTTATTTTTGTCAGGTCAAAGTAACCCTAGCCAATGAGTTATTAGCTCCATTAGGTTAATAATCACAAATTCTTAAGTTATGAGGCATGTAGGCTTGACCCTCCCGCACCTCCTGAATTTGCCTCCCACCTCGAACTGTTCACTCGAGATGGTCGGGTCTGTTTGTCGACCCTAGGTGACAAGTCGTAGATGAGCCATATGCGGAAGACAGATCTGATACAGATGCCGACCTCCTAACCTAAACACGCATGACCGGAGTCAGTCCCGGATTCCTCTTCCCCCAAGTTCCAGTTAGTTGAAGTCTCATTGACAATTGGTTAGTTAAACCTCTCTCGGTATTAACCTACTAACAACAGGGAGTATTTATAACCTTATACAATTGTTACTAAACATAGTTAATGAACTAGCTCTGAATCAAGTCGTGTTAGTGTGCAATGGACACACAATAACAATATAGTAGATCGGTTTCATGCTTAATCTTGTTTGGTCGTATCACAATAACACATAACACACAAACCGAGGTAGACCCTGTTAGCAAGCAAGCTACAAGAATCCCATACCGTACACCAGAGATTGGCTAGCTCATAATACCACGTTCGCCTAATCCGCTGAACGCCTCCGACTATCTGGATCTGTAACCAGAACTAGTATTAGTATCCTGTGTCTTAGAACTAATTTGGTTCTCTTTTCAACTTAAACCTCTTCCTAGGTTAACCCGGGTATAATTGTATACCGTTAAACGGGTTCGTTCATTTAGGAGCGTTTTCAAACTCAATTCTAATTCATTAACATACTAACGTCGTTAGCAGTATTTAGTTGCACAGTTAGCAACTTTAGATTTATACGGACCTTGTACTAGGTTTTTGTATTTTTCACTATTCATCCATATTTCACTATTCATTTATATGGTCTCGTATTCTACTATTCACCGTATTTCACTATTCACGTATGTGTCTCGTATTTTACTGTTCACATATACGCCTCGTAATTTACTGTTCACGTATACGTATTTCCTATTCACGCATACGGATACTATTCACGTATACATGTACTATTCATGTATACCAACTTTTTTCGTATACGTCCGTATGATACTCCGTATGATACGTATTTATTTCTTTTTCCCAATGTAACTTGTATTTTCTTTAAAATACTTTAAGTATTTATTTCTCCTATACTTATTAAATTACGGGTATACCCCTCGTATACCTTAAGTCATATACGGGTCTCGTTTAACCCCGTCTTAACTCTGTTTCTTTTACAACTTGTTTCTAAATTCTTTATTTAATTACCTTAACCTTCTAAACACATAAAAATGTGTTATTTACATTCCTTACCCAGTTTTCTCTTAATTTCTATTTTACTCATAATAAGTTCTAAACTTGTTATTTTTATTTCTAATTTCTTCCAAAGTCTCTCTTAATTACTTTCTTCTATATTTTTGGTAAATTACCAAAACATACCCAAGTTTGACCAGCCTTTTATGGTCAAACCCCCTAACTTTCCAAAATTTACAATATTACCCCTAAAGTTAATTTATCTTAACTTTTAATTCCTTAAACATTTTATTACCTAATCTTTTGCTATAATTTTTTATTCTAACTCATCTAAATATTTTATAAATTGGCATTGACCATGTTTGACCACGTTTGACCGGTAAAATTACCATTTTAGCCTTGTGGTTTATTCTTTCATTTAGTAACCAATTTAACTCCAATAAATTTCTAATTTTAGTAATTAATTTACCTACAGATTTTTGAACATCAAAAATCTTTTTTAACATCTCCAAACCACCAGATTTTATTATCTGATGTTATAGTATATAAATACCATCTTTTATTAACCTTAAATATACCAAAAACCTTATAAATTCCTTATAACACTTATAAACTCTTTATAAATTGTAAACTTAATTCTACAATTATTTTCTCATCATCTAAACTCTCAAAAATTCCATGTTGACCCCATTAATTTTTGGTATTCACCTTTAGGTACCAAAACTTCCTAAATTTTACATATTACTCTTAATTACTCTAATTCCTTTAATTTAACTAAGTTAGATAATTTTTCTAACTCATTAATAAGCCCTTAATTTTCGGCCATATTGAAATTCATAGTATATGAATTTTTCTTGTATATTATGATAGTTTATATTGAAGCTTATATCATAAGGATTATAAATCTATTCTTAGATTTAATAAACATTAACTTTTAATAAGCTAAAAATTGGATATTAATCACCAAAATTTTGGCAATAAATAATAAGATGAAGAACATGTTAGATCTATATATATATATATCAACAATTAGAACCTTGAAATAGGTAGTTGTAGGATTTACCTTGTATATTAACCATTAGCTTAATATTTAAGCTTGATTTCCTTAGGAATTTTGACAGCAATTTGCTAGAGAAATTGTCTCCAAAATCATATAATAAGATGAAGAATAAGAAGGGTTTGTAACCCTAGGCACTCGGCCTTGATGAAAATCAAAGAAGGAAGAGTTTCCAAGAAGGCAATGTTTTACCTCGAGAATCAAAGGCACTTCTTCATGGTTTTTCTGAGAATCTTGGGGCTCGTGAGCTATGGTTGTAAAGCTCTTTGAAATAGGATTCCAACGAGCTATCAAGCTTGTTATTTGGAGTTAGGACGAGAAAGTTATGATTTCTACAAGGCAAGGTGTTCTTTAAGGCACTAATCTAAGAACATTGGAGTTTTTTGTGTTGTTTCTTCAAAGAGAGGAGGAGCTACAAATTTGGGAGCTCTCATATGACAGGTAAGTGTCTGATTAATTATTTACTCAGGGGACAAGGATGATAAGGCAACCAAGGAAGTCTTAAAGGTAATGTTATTATAATATAAAGTAATTATGTGAATAGTAATGTCATGACTCATTAGTTGCTTTACGTAATTGATTGAGAAAGCTGGCCTCTTATCCCCTTGTAGCTGCCGACTTCACTCAGCAAAGGATGGTCAATTTTGACCATTGACCATTCTTGGTCAATATTTGACTAAATGGGCACTATTTGAGGTTACTATTCACATTAAATATTATATTTGTAAATTTTTTGGTTAAATCTTCAAATTAAATTCCTAATATGATATTAGGTAGTATACATGTATTTTAGTATGTATACAAGGCCAACTAGCCACTCAAAACCAATTTCGAAGACAATTCGCAAAAACACGTTTTAAGGAGTTTTCAGGCTCCTTTTTGTGTCTTAACTCTTTTTAGAGTTTGGTTTGCTTTACAAATAATTTTATTATTTTATTTTAGTAAATTCACATATAATAAATCCTTTAAAACCATCCAAGACTCATTCTTAAGACAATATATCCAAAATATGCTTTAAGGGGTTTTTATGGCATATTTTTGTCTTGAGTTGTTGAGCTGGCTTGGTTTTCTTTGGTAATGGTTTCATAATGTTCTTAGCTTGATTATAAGACTTATGAATTCACTTTGGATCCTTATTGAGGTCATGAAATCACTATGGTTTCTTAAAACACTTTTTCTTTAAAGCACATTTTTGTGCTCTAAGGTGCGTTTTCGGTTTAAACGCTAATTCCGCTTAATGCGTATTACTACTCTTAGAGGTATTTCACATTTGAAATCTCTTGTGAACTTATTGGTAGTTCCCTAATTTATTTGTGCTCTTTAAAACACCTTTTGCTCTAATTGTTCCTAAAGCATGTTTTGGTGTAAATTGTTGTTCAACACTTCTTCTAATGTTTCTAAGGCACGTTCTAGCCTTAGTATATCCGAATTAGATAGTTCATATATTAAGGTTTGGGGTATTTCATTAGACATGAACAAAAGAAGCAAGTACACTTAGTTACATAGAATAATGGCTAGTTGGTACCTTACCTCACTCTTCTTCCTTTTTCCTCTTTCACAACCGGTTGAACCCCACCCCATCCTCTTCATTACACTCGATTATTTGTTGGGGAAAAGGAGAACCAAAAGACTACCTATTAACAAAAGGAACTAGCCAAGTACAAGCCTAGTCACCAAATCAAGACTCTCACCTTACTTATACACACAATTACACTAGAATTAACTTTGCCCATGCTCTCGTTCCAGCCCTCCTCTCTTTCATTTCAGTCGATAGAACCTAGCTCCTCCATTCCCTCTCGGTAACAGCAACACCATTTCTCTCCTCCATCATTGTCATCCTTTCTTGAACCGTAAGCTTATCCATGGAGTTTTAATAGTTTTTTCCACCTAAATACCCCATTTTCTTACACAAAAATTCACCATTAATCCCTCTCCATCATTATGTTTGAAATTTACATGATCATGGGCCATTGAAACTTGATGAAATCAAAACGAAGAAGATAGCTCAAGTAAGGTAAGAAAACATGCTCTAAAAACACATTTCTTCCTCCTTCTTCATTAAGTCTGAAAATGGACATATACTTACATCTTCTTCTACTTCTTTTTACACACACATGGAAGCTGTTTCAAGCTCTTCTCTTTGAGCCAAAAACAACTCCAAGAACACACCATTGAAGGGCTTCAACCTAAGGTAAAAACTGGAACCTTCATGGCTTTTAAGCCTCACTTTCTTCCCTTGTTTCCTACCCAAAATTGAAGCTTTTCTCCTTGTTCTAGCTGGATGAAAATTCCACTTAAAACCTCTCCAAATATCAAGGTAAAGACTCCTCTTTTTGAATTCAAAATTCATGTTTAAAGCCTCCTTAAACTAGCTACTTAATGAGGTCATTAACTTAACTCTTTCCCTTGCAAAAATGGTGACCGAATGGGTTTTTGTTCACCCAAAGAAACCGTGAGCTGAGGAGCATACTCCACGGGAAAAATCAAGCTTTCAAAGGTAATTACACCATTAAGACCTTAAGGGTTATATTATGGTTTAAGAAAAATTTTGAGTACAAAAATCTAACCAATGGTATGTATATATACAGTCGAGAAGAGTATAGAGTGGCTGAGAAGTTTTGGTGACTAAGTTAAGGTAAGAATGCTTAATACACATTTTTAATACCTTAAAGTTTAGTAGTTTTGGGTGTTGTTATGGGGCCGAAAATGTTAGGTGTATATGTGTGTTATTTAAGCTTGATAATGTGTAAAAAATTATGTGCACAAGTTAGGATAGTAAACTTGGGTGTACATGACTTGTTAAAGTAAAAATATATGTTAAAATGGTAGAAAAATGACTTAAGAAAGTTAAATAAAATTCTGTACAAATACCGTGAGTGATAAGGTTTTTTAGGAACATTTGAATGTCATTTTATAGTTAATATTATGTTATGTCTAAGGCCATGTGTTTAGGCCATGTTGTTATGTTTATTTGGAGCTTTAAATAATTATTATTAGATTTTTAGGTTGATATAAATAGTTATATAAACTTCTAGTGCAAAAATATAATTTTAGTAAACATAGCTACTTAGGGATATATTAGAGGGATATTGGTAGATTTATAAGGTCATAACATGATTTAAGTGAATTTGAAACCTTGTAAGTATTTAAATAAACAAATGATTTATGTATGGGGGTCAAAACATAATTAAATAAAATATAGGGTACCAAATGGGATTGAACTGAGGAGAATCATTTTTAGGAATTTTAGAAACATAAAATGTAAGTTTTATAAAATTAAAGGAGTTAATTATAAAACTAGGAAAATTATTGGGGCTAAATCGTAAATTATAAAAAGTATGGGTCAAGGGATAATTTGGGTAGTCAATCTTGACCACATGTAAGGTTTGACCGAATTTAAATAACAAAAAATAAGTATTTTACTAAGTTAAGAAAATATTATGTCAAAAATGACAAATATAGAAAGTCAAGGGGCTATTATGTAATTTCTGAAACTATAGGGCCTGGCGCTTAATTATTAGAACCTTTAGGGTCTGTTTGCAAATTAAAAGAAATGTTGGGTTAGTTTAGTGATTTAATTAATTAAGGGTTATAATATATAGTTTAAATATCAAAGTGTAACAATTATAAAATTTATGGGGCTACTTTGTAAATTACCCAAAGTTGGGTTGAAATGGTGAATTAGAGAAGTAGAGGGGCTACACGAAATTCTGGAATAATTTGGGATTAAAATGATGATTTAAATAATTAATGTGTATAATATAAAGTTTTAGGTATTAAAATGAAAGTTTACAAAATAAAGGGGGTTACTGTGTAATTAGAAGAAAATTATGGGTAGACAAATAAATCTGGAAAGTAATAGGGGTTGTTCGCAATTATGGAAATATATATATATACTATAATGTTTGAATATCTTATGTTATAAATTAATAAGGTTAGAAATGTAACAAATATAATATATGGGTTAGTTTTGTAAATCAAAATGAGTGGGGAGGAATTAAGATTACCGAAAGTGTTGTGGGTTAGTTTAGGAATTTCGAAAATATAGGCAGAATATAATCTAAGGTTTGGAATGATATAATGTGACATTATACTAAAGTATAAGAGAATATATTATAAGGAAGTTAGTATGGTATAAATATGCCTTATAAACATTCACATAAAATAATGGGTTTAAGTTGGAAATCTGGGGAGTATAATATATGGTTAGGAACCTTATAATATGAGGAACATGATAACGAGTAGAATACTTTGTATAATATTAAGATAAATTCTTAATAAGAGATTTGTGAATAAATGACACAAATAAATAAATATGTACTTCACATGAAATGATGAAGTAACTCATCATGGGAAACCGTATAATTCATATAATATGAATTTATAATATGAAGTAAAGATATAATATGGTTGATGAATCATATAAGGTTAATGTGGGAAGAACCATGAATTGGAAATATAACTACAAGTGTTATAATATGATGTAGTATGAGTTGGGTTATAAATATCGATTATAATAAAATGTTAACTTGGAACATTAACCGAGTCAAAATAAATTGACCAATACACAAGGTATGATATAATTATAAGTGGAACCGTGACTCGGTCAAATAAAGTATAGTAATAACTATATTATAGGCATGCACAAGTATATATACATCCATGCAAGCACGTAGGATAGGTACGTAAACTATAATATATGATTAAAGAATCTAATCCCATGCATGCACGTACGTAAACTATATATCCATGCATGCATGCACCTCGGTAACACGTTAGCTATTACAGAACCTAACTCCTACGTAATAAATACCATTACCGTATCAAATATTATATGCTCGTCAACTATAACATATAATTAAATCTAAATCCCGATGAAATACCCCAAACTTAGATATGGTGTTTAAAAGATGAACTAAGTTATAAGGAGGCTAAATAATGCCTTAGAAACATTAAGAAACATTTCTAATCAAAGAAAATATAAGGAAACACCAAAAGAGCAGTTTAAGCAAAAACGTGCTCTAAGCTTGGAGAGACTTGGGAGAGTACCCAAATATTGTTATAAGACCTTAGTAATATCCTAATTGTCATTTTAAATCAATTACCAAAGAAAACCAAGCTTGAAAACAAGTTAAAACACAAAATGTGCCTTGAGGAGTCTTAAAGCACATTTTTGAAAAATTGTCTTGTAAATGAGTTTTGAATGGCTAAATGTCCATCATTACTCTTTAATTAACATGTGTACTATATAGTATCACATTTGGAAGTCTATATCAATGGGAAATCAAAAATTCACAACAATGTGCCTTGTTTTGTGAATAGTAATTTAATTAAGCTAGTTTATAACATAAGTCAATATAAGTGAGATATTTGGTCAACAAAGACTTAAGTACCCCTTGTTACTAATGGGGGCCGGTTTCTTATAAGGTGAGTCACCACCTTTATGAGTCATTAAGCAAATAAAGAGTTATAAAGCAAAGTACTATTCACCCTTTTAACATAAATATCTCATGTACTCACCTCTCTCCTCACCTCTTCATTCTCTCTTGTTTCCCACGATTTTCTCAAGCTCTCTCCCTTCTCCATTAACGTGAAGCTCATCTCCATGCTAGCTCCACCTTCTCTTGCACACAACTTACTCATTTTAGCTCCAAAACCAAAACAAATTACATATTCTTCTTAGTTAGCTCAAGCTCTCTCTTTCTATCCTTTCAAAACTCCAAGAGCTATGATTTGGTGCCAAGCCAAACCACCATTAGAGGAGGAAATTCAAGTTTGGTGTAACACCCCTACCATTAATACAATGCTTACCGTCCAATCTCCTTACACATCAGATACACGCAGCGGATACATACTTACATACAGTGGGTGATACAATCCTTATCCCCACGTGACTAACAAGGCTACTACTTCTACGAGTACAGCATCGTCTGATGGACCGGAATCCCGAGTACTACACTTCCACGCACATACTCCATTCATCACAACGAAATCTACAAGGTTCCATTCAGTACTTTACTCCTTCATAAACATACAATACAAAATACATAACCGAGTTTACTAGGTTTCCCAGTACAATTACAATGCTTCTTCCAAGTTCATCTTCTCACTAAGAGGCTACTTACTACCCGTTCCTCACACGCCGTACTTCTAAATACCAGGGTGTGCCTCCGGTCTCTTCCTTGACCATATTCGTTTCGGGTACCTGCACACTAAAAAATGTCCCCCGAAGGGGTTCAGCTTTCGCCGAGCATGATAACCGCATACCCCGCGTACTATGGTAGGGTACGCCGACCACTTGGTCGAATACATGCAGTTCATTTTCATACAAACATACATGCATACATGCTCTATACAATATTACAATACATTACGCAAGGCATACACACATACATCACTTCATTGCATACAAGAATAAACATAAACATCCAATACATACTTACCTTTCCCGAATTACGATACACATTACATACACAACATACAATACTTGTTAGCGTTCATTGGTCCACCCGGGTTAATCGGGTGAGATTACTCTTTTACTCGTTACTTCATACATACGCATACATACTCATACTCTACATACTTACGGATCCATACTTACTACTCTTACTCTTACTCAAGTTAAGTCGTCGGGACCTCCGGCCCTGGGGACTACTCCTCCCACCTCCGGGATTTACTTGACTCACCAATCCGGGATGCTACCCATTTAAGGGATTTGGGCGCGGACCAGTTTAAGAGTCAGGAATTGCAGCCACCTCTTGTGACTCCGCATCCTCACGCGTGGCCGAAGCTATATCGTACTTCTACTCATTCCGGTTTACTCACTTAAGTTAGGAGTTAGGTAGTTAGGAATTAGTAGAAGTCATTCATTCAAGCCACAATAATACAATCCAAGACTCCTATACACATCCATACAAAATACATTACAATAACAAGTACACTACAAAACAATACACTCCATCATCATTCATATGTTTCATGAATTATACAACTATTGTTCAGACAAATATCAAGAACCATGTAAACAGCACAAGTAAGTGCAATATAATCCGAGCGTGCATTTATCTTATTAGGTGGTCAAATAAGCACACAAATCGGGGTAACCCAGATAGGATACAGGTATGAAGAAATCTACCTTTTTACCGGAATTTACTTTACCATGTCCCTCACACTCCTCGGGTTGTTCTCGAACCACTGACAACATTTCAAGTGGTTCTATTAATATTAAGATACTATGGTATGTAAAACTAATACTCCCGTAATTAACCCGTTATCCTTAACTTTAGTTTTACTCAAGTGTGCTTAACTTTCTTACTTCATTACTTTAGCACTAACGCCTTACTCATGCATATATATATGTATGTATATATATGTATATATATGTATGTTATTATATATTCATCTAATTAAATTTTAATTTTTTTTTTTACAAAGGCCGACCGACCCACTCTGGGTAGGTCGCCTGGGTAGGTCGGCTGCAGAGAGTACCCGGGTACAGAATTCGGCCCGACCGACCCAGTCTGGGTAGGTCGCCTGGGTAGGTCGGCTGTAGAACCCCTTTTAATTATCTACTTTGAATTCCAAATTCACCTCAATTCTCACCCAATCTTTTCCTAATCATTTCCACATGTTTCCTACATGTTTAAACACTAATTAAATCCTCTAATTCACCTTAGTTCATCAATCAAATTCATTTCTCAATCTAATCAACTTACACAATTTTTTCCTCATTTCTTCCAGCACTTATACCAATTTTTTCTTCAATGCTACAGATTTTTAAACCAACTTCTACCATCCAATACTTCCTCTACCAATGCCCTCCTAGCATTCTAATTGCATCATCTTACCATCCTACTTCCATCCCATTACCTAGCTCTTCTCCAAATCTGTTTCAAGGTATCAAACTACTCACCATAAGTTCTCCAAATACACTTAATTCCTCCTAGTTTCTCCAATGTGTTTTAACACTTCTTGCTACAGATTTTACACTCTTTTATTCACATGCTACTACTACCATTCCATAGTTACTAATCATCTCTATTAACTCCAATACACACCTTGGTTCTCCCACTTCACCAAGTCATCCATAAATGCACATATTCCTACCAACTAAACAGCTCACAGTAAAATCTGTTACAAGGACATGCTTTTACCTAGTTTTCTAGTTTCTTAAGTGTTCTAGTTCTAGGTAAATTTTGACATAACCTCCCCTAAAATCTTGCATTCTCACCACATCATTTACTCACATTTTGCTACCCAATTCACCTGTTTTCAACAATCATAATATACAAAGCTCCCATACACAAATACCAACATTAAGCACTCTTAAAAATTCCTGCACACTACATTCAATTCCCATCTAGGTTTCAATAAGCTTTTACATGTCTTTCAAGGGTTTAAAACATTTGGATTCTCTTACACATTACACTACTACTCATTACCATTTTCAATACACCATTAAGAGCTACTAAAATCTGTTATACAATACATTTTACAAGGCTACCCGAGAGTGCAATTTACCTTGTTCTTCTCCTAGTTTTCCTTTTCTTCTTCTTTTTTTCCTTCCTTCTTTCTTTCCTCTTCCCACCGGTTTTGTCAAACCAAATCCTCTAACACTACAACCCATTCACATATACATTTCAATACACCATTTTAATACACTAAAACTATCCTTAACCATTCTTCAAGTTTTAATGTAGGTTTTAGGGTTTAGAAATTTCATTACCTTGCAAAGGTGTAGGTAGTGTTTGGAATGGCTCAAGAGTAAGATTTCAGCTCCACCAACAATGCCAAAATCGGCTAGATACACAAGGAGCAAGCAAGGGTTTAGCTCAAATTTCGTTTTGCCCATACGGATAGAAAAACAAAGAGGTTTCAAGAATATTTTTACCTCAAAACGACAAGGAGAAGGAGGTGGTTCTAATGGTGGTCTTGAAACTCCAAATGCTCCATACCCATGAAAACGAAAATGCTTGTTTTCGAATTTTGAAAAGAGGCTAGTGTTCTCCTTGATGAGAGGAACACAACGGTATACTTTTTGTGATTTTTGGAGGAGATTTGATGGAGTAACAAGAGGAGAGAAGTGAGTATTTTTTGTGAGGGGCTCAAGTCTCCATTGTTGTCGCTGGGAAGAAGGAGAAGAAATTGAGAGAGTGAGGGGATGGGTTGTTACGTGAGAGAAGAGAATAGAGATAGAGAGAGAGTGTGAGAGTGTAGAGTAATAGTAATGTGAGTTACTTTTTATTTGTTGTTTTGTAAATGAGTAAGTGAGTGTGTGAGAGAGTGTGAGAGGCCTTAAAAATCGGACCCCCACTGCACACACACAGATTTCACATTTTTATTTTCAAAAGTGGACACATAAGTTTGCGTTATTTATGTTTCTACCCCACAACTTCCCGTTTTTGACAGTTTTACTAGCCGGAACCCGTTTTCCGGAATTTTCTCGTTTCTTTATTTTTTATTGGTTATTAAGCTTTCATAAACGCTTAATAATATTTATTTAATGACTTATAATTTTTACGGGTTCGTTTGATCATTTAAAATCACGTTTTCGGGTCTCCTCGAAAAACGTGCGTTAAAGCTCTATTAGCGTTTTAATACATTATTTGGATCCGTTTTCTTCGGGAGTTATTCCTATATTTATTTAGGTCTTATTAAACCTTTGGGATCCATATAACTCTAACCGAGGTCTCATACCTCCTATGGTTATTTAACGCTTATTTAGCGTTTTCCGCTTTTTAAGCGTTTATTTATTCTTTTGGATTTATTTTTCCTTACCAGTATTAATTAGGTACCATTAGGCCCTTAAATACGTATTAGATTAATTTTAAATCCCTATATTTAAGTTCGGGTATTTCAATCTACCCCCTTAAGAACTTTGTCCTCAAAGTTGTTCGAGGTTATAGGTTTACAATGCTTACTCATTCTTACGTGTCTGATACTAAAGCCATATCTTCTTCCTCCTTACAATTCCCAAATCCATTACTCAGGGTCTCTACATACCCTACCATACCAATGTACTATAATTACTCCAATCCGCATTACTGCCAACCATCCGGTTCCTTATTACAAAATTTATACATACATACAGTGCAAAGCTATCCTCAAAGCAATGCAATACACATTACTATCCCGCAGGCACTCAGGTCATCTAGACACAGGACTCCTCTATGTCCCGCTGCCCTTGGAATAATACAACCTGCTACACTACTATCTTCTCCGGTATAAGCTTCTAGCCAAATCCTTACTCTCAGTCTAAGGAAAATCCTTCCCAACAGCTAATTAGAAATCTTTCTAAAGCATCCAACTCCAATTTCCAAGTTACATTCATTACTTCTATCCTATGCGTGATTCTTGTGACCACTTGAGGGGAGCTTCAAGAATCGTTCGACCCTGGTGTGATCAGCACCAGTGTTGAACTATCTTTCCACCCCAATTTGTGTTTGGTTCCCTTGATCTGATTCAGGATCAAGTTCGACTTCCCACATCAGTTTCAAACAAGCAATTAATTAGTTGTTTTCATTTTCTATCTTTTTACTCTTTCTAGTCGTGATACGAATTCATACATCTCCAAGGATGGAATCAATCCATCGATCATCCTCACTCTACTTCCCCAAATGTTTTACTCCGTGATTCGATACCTAAATGCTCACTTCATCAACCTTCACTACTTCCATCCATTACTCACCATCATCTCTCTATTCTAACTAAGGAATACTACATTTATAAGATTTAGTTGTCTTCAATTGTTTCAAATATTTTACTTACGATTCCACTACTCATAAACTTCATTCATCTACTATCCCCATTCATTTCGTACTACTTCTTCGAAGGTTACAATACTTGTGGAACTCCGTCCACTACTCATTACTTTTATTTTACTAATACTCTTACATTGGTGTTACAAGATGGGTATACTCCTCCTATGGTATTTGCATGTCTAATGCCTAATTACCATAATTACAGTGTGAATGAGTACTTATGTTTATTTAGCATAGTATCAATCATCAATTTGGTTCTCATTTGTGCTATGCACATTATGGTTTATGTGTTTTGTTCACAAAACTTACATTAAGCGGTTTTCGCTCTACCCCCCTTAAAAGGGATTACGCCCACGTAATCTACCATTTTTATTATTAAAACTTTGGTTTAATCAGTTTGGGCAAACTGAAGCGTTTAGCTTCACTACGGTATACTATATAATATGCTCTGGTCAAAGGGTCTTAACCATACCAATGGTTTAGTCTTTGCACCAAGAGTTCCTATATGAGTTTATTTAACTCATATGTAATTCGATTCTAGCCTAATCGGCTTCAAGGCATTACTAGCCATTGTATTATGCTCCCTAGGTACATTGATCTCCTAGCTAGGGCCCACTAGCTTCTGCTACGCGACCCTGATAACTTGGGTTATTCACCCTTCTTGTTATCCTTAATGTGCTATACATCACCTTCTCATCCGTCTATTATGGGAACGAGGTTTACTAAACAACTGCGGTATTCTTTTACCACGTTTGAACTCAACGAGTTTAAGATTTATAACCAGCTCTCTGGTAATCTACTGCACATGCTATTTATGCTTCCACGATTATTCATCAAGCTCCTTCGACCTATTGTCGGGCGAGGTTAAGTCACTACTTAGTTGTAGTGCTTCCTTTGTTGTCACTAGCTTCTAAATCATACCAGTTCTCATGGTTCGGTACAAGTGTCCTTCACTTGTATGACCTTGCATTGATATGCGTCGGTTCTAGTGACTTTCTTAAGTCTCCTTTCACCTTTTATTCCATTGAGATTCGCCTCTGTGATTGTTAGTGTGTTTCACACTCTTCATGCTTCTTTGGCCTTAGGCCGCACGGTTTGTTGCTAAGCTTGCTTAATTGGCTTATGCCATGTTGTTGGTGAAAAGAAGGGTTTACTACGGTTTACATTCTCCATATCCCTAGCCATCCCATTAGATCATTAGCTGCACAAGTGCAATACCAAAACACTTAGTCATACAGAGTGCAGAGGCGTAAACGCTTGACAGTAAGTCACTTATGTGATAGGAAAGAATATTTCTGTGTGTCATCTCATACTTATACTCCGTGTCATTATCTGTCACTTCCTTATAGTGGTCGCTTGTTGCGCACCGTATTCTTACTCATTGTACAACATTGTTCTTACTGTCTCTGTTACTGTGGTAGTTCCTCCTTACTTATTGCTATTGTCATTGGCACCATTTCCTTATGGTGTAAATACACTAGGAGTTTCCTGTGTTCGTGTGTATGACGGTCGTCGTAGCATACCGCAATCTTATCATCTTCCCAATGTGGAGATGTCTTATTCAACTTAGGTTTTTATGTGTAGGTTAGCTTACCTCACATTTTATCATCATTTATGATACAATTTACCAGGTATCTTGGTTGATAATGGATGAAGTAATTTATCGGGTTACAAGCTCTCTTGAGCGTTGGTCATTCATGGTGTGCAATGTGCATTCCCATTGATTGTTTTGACAATTATTGTCTTCCAGTGCTGAGCATTGGGTATAGGCTCTAGCTGTGTAGTTCTACTTGTATGTACATCATCGGGACATCCCAAGAAACATCAAGGGTTTTCTGGTCCCGTTCCATCATTGGTAAATGAAGTTCTTGTTGAGAGGCTTGTTTCCACTCATAGATCTCATGACAAGGTTTACCATGTTGGTGTTTATACAATGGTTCACCACATGCTTGGGTGCATATGGAGTATACTTGCTCCTTCGAGTCTCTATGCTCTTTAAGCGTTGTGCTTTTACAGTCCAAAGCCTCTTGTAGGCGTAGTGGTTTGGAAATCTCATTTTCTTGTTCCATCCTCCCTTGGCAATATCTATATGCGCAAGCTTTATAGTTATAGTAGATGGAAGCCTTTCCTAAGGTTCTCATCTTCACCACATTGGTGGTCTTCGGTTAATGAGAGGTATTTTTCCTCGGGTTTCCCGTAGTGTCCAAGTGTGGACTAGGCCAATGTTGGCATTATCACAATTCCTATGCCTCCGTGTTACCATTTCTACAGAAGGCATGAAGGGTAATTACAAGCTTGTCAATTGTATACTAGACTGATGTTCTAGTGACAGTGACACTGAGTTGGCCATTACTCTAAGCCACTCAGGATGCTGGGTTTGAATTGATGGTCCAGTTGTTGATTTTTTGTCGTATGAGACAATATCTCTTGCGAGTCTTGTTATCAAATGGTATAACATAGTCGATTTATGGCTTTAAGCCGAATTGCTGTGAGCTATGCTCTTTGTAGGCTGCTCATACATGTTTCCACTTCTTGTATACCCCATAGGTTGGAGGTATTACTGGGTCCCATGGCAAGTCGTGACATCACGCTTCCGTTCATATGTGGTCCTTAGGCATTCTGGTGTTAATCAGTGCCTTTTAGTAATTTAGGGCATTTCCTGTTAAGTGAAATCCCTTCGGTGTCCTAACCGAGTGATCGTCCCAGCTTCCGTGCTCTTATCATGATGCTTTGTTCAACTGTTGTTACCTTAGACACCCTTCAAGGATTGCTCCTGGGTGTTGTTAGGTTATGCCGTTACATCCGGCTAATGTTTAAGATATGTTGTGTTCTACTATACCGCCTTGTGGTATTGTATTTGAATTATCCCTTTTTGGGTTATAGCGTCGCCCGTTCTTGGGTAGACCATTTATACTTCCTCCTAGTATTCAGACTAGGTTTAATATCCTCCTCAATGATGGATTTTACTTCGTGGTAATCTTGTGATTGCTCTTGGGAATTCCGTCCCGTTTGTTGAGCATCGTTGTGAACACTTTAGGCATTTGCCTTACTGTGTTTAGGCTGGGTATACCTTCCAGCTATCACGTATTTGTTTGGTGTCCTCGAGACATATCCAATGTCTATACTTACTAGTCTGTGCTCCTTGCACTTTCTAGTTCTTATTCCTTATCTTCAGATGGATTCTCTGAGTTCCTTTATACTTGATCGTTTGAGGTGTCCAGCTGTTCGGGTTTGAACTTACTGATGGTCCGTAGAACGGAGTTGACTACTTCCCGTGTGTCGTACACTACATGTATACATACGTGGGGTACCATATTGATACGTTACCACTTACCCAACTATATGTCAGGCCCGCAAGCTCCTTCAGAGTGCGGTTGTCTCACATCCCGTAACGGGTACACTCGTAGTGTTCGCCACACGCCTAGGTGAAGTATTCTATTGTCAACTCCTCTTGTATCATTCTTTGATACTCACCGTAATGCTGTTGGTCTGGTTTTAAAATCCAAGGTTTTTAAAAGAAGGTTTGTGGTTTGGAAGAAAACTTGGTTTGAAAATAATGGTTCGGTGTTAAAAGATGTTCTGCATGGCATAGCCATGTTGGGGTCTTGACCAAGTCTAGCTTCTCGCTGACTGGTATGTTCTAAATACTGTGGTCGGGCCGTTAGGCCTTTCCAAGGTCCCATACGTCTGGTCGTCAGGATGTGTGATCCTGTGGTTGTTTCGTTACGGTCACCGTACATTACTATGTACTTGTGACGTGTTAGTGTTCCTTTACATATCTCTGTCTTTACTGCACTTGTCGTGGCAAGTGCGTGGTATTGGTGGTTTTTGGGTAAACCTATACCAGTCTTGGTATGGTTTCCGCTTGTATTTGTCAGTTTTGCTGACTCTTCCTTTGATCTTATTGATTTATGATTGGGATACACGATTCTTTAGGTGGCTTCTCAGTGATCTGGACATGGCTGTCGTAGATCCGGGTATTCCTCCAATCCTTGGAGATTCCCTTTTTTTTGGTTTAGTGTTATTCCTTGTTGCTCGTTCCCACACATTTATTGTGGTTATTGAGCCTTAGCTTGTTTAGGCACTACTCTTGTAGTCCTATCGGATTATATCCCGTGGATGTTCTTGTAGCTGTCTGAGCTATTGGCCAGGTATTGCAACCTTTTGGGTTGTAGTCTGGAGTTAATCGCTTCTGACTATGTCCTTAGTCAGTTGGTATACCGTTGGTGGTATTACCTAGCTACTGCTGTCCCGCAGACTTGTGTCTCGGGTTCCATTACTACTCCCTTTTTCCGCGTCGTTGTACGCTTAGTGCTCCCTTTCCTGCTGCTGGTTGGTTAGCCAGGTTTTGCGACTGCTAAGCACGTCGCCCCATGTTGTTGCATGTTGTAGTCTACTTATGGTTGGAGTTCTCATTCTTCCGCCATTAAGTGCGGGTATTGTTGTCCAGCCGGGATCCATTTCCGGGACTTCCAATTCCTGGAATCTACCATATGTCGGTTCCTGTCACCGTGTGATTGCTTCACAACTGCCAGATCGGGTTTCCCCGAGTATGAGAAGACTTTTCTTCTCTCTGGCGTCCTTTCCCAAGTTATACAATGGGGATGCGGTGGGCGGGACTGGTATTGTAGGTATCCGGTACTCACTGGGAGTTCCTATCTAGCATATCTCTAATGCTAACACTCAGCCCTTAGCCCTAAGCTTCTAATTCCTAACTCGGTATTTCCTAGACTCGGTATTTCCAGTCATCAGAGCGATACTTCGCTCTGATACAACTTTTTGTAACACCCCTACCATTAATACAATGCTTACCGTCCAATCTCCTTACACATCAGATACACGCAGCGGATACATACTTACATACAGTGGGTGATACAATGCCGTTAGTCACCCACGTGACTAACAAGGCTACTACTTCTACTTACAGCATCGGTCTGATGGACCGGAATCCCGAGTACTACACTTCCACGACACATACTCCATTCATCAACGAATACTACAAGGTTCCATTCAGTACTTTACTCCTTCATAAACCATACAATACAAAATACATAACCGAGTTTACTAGGTTCCCAGTACAATTACAATGCTTCTTCCAAGTTCATACATTCTCACTAAGAGGCTACTTACTACCCGTTCCTCACACGCTACTTACTTCTAAATACCAGGGTGTGCCTCCGGTCTCTTCCTTGACCATATTCGTTTCGGGTACCTGCACACTAAAAAATGTCCCCCGAAGGGGTCAGCTTTCGCCGAGCATGATAACCGCATACCCCGCGTACTAGTGAGGGTACGCCGACCACTTGGTCGAATACATGCAGTTCATTTTCATACAAACATACATGCATACATGCTCTTATACACAATATTACAATACATTACGCAAGGCATACACACATACATACACTTCATTGCATACAAGAAGTACAACATAAACCATCCAATACATACTTACTTTTCCCGATTACGCATAAATTACATACACAACATACAATACTGTTAGCTTCATTGGTCCACCCGGGTTAATCGGGTGGAGATTACTCTTTTACTCGTTACTTCATACATACGCATACTACTCCTACTCATACATACTTACGGATGCATACTTACTTACTCTTACTCTTACTCAAGTTAAGTCGTCGGGACCTCCGGCCCTGGGGACTACTCCGTCCCACCTCCAGGATTTACTTGACTCACCAATCCGGGATGCTACCCATTTAAGGGATTTGGGCCGCAGACCAGTTTAAGAGTCAGGAATTGCAGCCAACCTCTGTGATCCGCATCCTCACGCGTGGCCGAAGCTATATCGGACTTCTACTCATTCCGGTTTACTCACTTAAGTTAGGAGTTAGGTAGTTAGGAATTAGCAGAATTCATTCATTCAAGCCACAATAATACAATCCAAGACTCATATACACATCCATACAAAATACATTACAATATACAAGTACACTACAAAATACAATACACTCCATCATCATTCATATGTTCATGAATTATACAAACTATTGTTCAAGACAAATATCAAGAACCATGAAACAAGCACAAGTAAGTGCAATATAATCCGATTCGTGCATTTATCTTATTAGGTGGTCAAATAAGCACACAAATCGGGGTAACCAGATTAGGATACAGGGCATGAAGAAATCATATTTTTACCGGAATTTACTTTACCATGTCACCTCACACTCCTCGGGTTGTTCTCGAACCACTGACAACATTTCAAGTGGTTTCTATTAATATTAAGATACTATGGTATGTAAAACTAATACTCCCGTAATTAACCCGTATCCATTAACTTTAGTTTTACTCAAGTGTGCTTAACTTTCGTACCTTCATTACTTTAGCACTAACGCTTACTCATGCATATAATATGTATGTAATATATATATGTATATATATGTATGTATATATATATATATATGTATGTATGTATATATATATAATATGTATATGTATATATATATATATATGTATATATGTACATATGTATTTATATATATTCATCTAATTAAATTTTAAATTTTTTTTTTACAAAGGCCGACCGACCCACTCTGGGTAGGTCGCCTGGGTAGGTCGGCTGCAGAGAGTACCCGGGTTACAGAATTCGGCCCGACCGACCCAGTCTGGGGTAGGTCGCCTGGGTAGGTCGGCTGCAGAACCCCTTTTAATTATCTACTTTGAATTCCAAATTCACCTCAATTCTCAATCTTTCCTAATCATTTCCACATGTTTCCTACATGTTTAAACACTAATTAAATCCTCCATTCACCTTAGTTCATCAATCAAATTCATTTCTCAATCCTAAATCAACTACACAATTTTTTCCTCATTTCATTCCAGCACTTATACCAATTTTCTTTCTTCAATGCTACAGATTTTTAAACCAACTTCTACCATCCAATACCCTCTACCAATGCCACTCCTAGCATTCTATTGCATCATCTTACCATCCTACTTCCATCCCATTACCTAGCTCTTCTCCAAATCTGTTTCAAGGTATCAAACTACTCACCATAAGTTCTCCAAATACACTTAATTCCTTAGTTTCTCCAATGTGTTTTAACACTTCTTGCTACAGCTTTTACACTCTTTTATTCACATGCTACTACTACCATTCCATAGTTTCTAATCATCTCTACTAACTCCAATACACACCTGGTTCTCCCACTCACCAAGTCATCCATAAATGCACATATTCCTACCAACTAAACAACTCACAGTAAAATCTGTTACAAGGACATGCTTTTACCTAGTTTTCTAGTTTCTTAAGTGTTCTAGTTCTAGGTAAATTTTGACATAACCTCCCCTAAAATCTTGCATTCTACCACATCATTTACTCACATTTTGCTACCCAATTCACTGTTTCAACAATCATAAATATACAAGCTCCCATACACAAATACCAACATTAAGCACTCTTAAAAATTCCTGCACACTACATTCAATTCCCATCTAGGTTTCAATAAGCTTTTACATGTCTTTCAAGGGTTTTAAACATTTGGATTCTCTTACACATTACACTACTACTCATTACCATTTTCAATACACCATTAAGAGCTACTAAAATCTGTTATACAATACATTTTACAAGGCTACCCAGAGAGTGCAATTTACCTTGTTCTTCTCCTATTTTCCTTTTCTTCTTCTTTTTTTTTCCTTCCTTCTTTTTCCTCTTCCCACTGGTTTTGTCAAACCAAATCCTCTAACACTACAACCCATTCACATATACATTTCAATACACCATTTTAATACACTAAAACTATCCTTAACCTTCTTCAAGTTTTAATGTAGGTTTTAGGGTTTAGAAATTTCATTACCTTGCAAAGGTGTAGGTAGTGTTTGGAATGGCTCAAGAGTAAGATTTCAGCTCCACCAACAATGCCAAAATAGGCTAGATACAAGGAGCAAGCAAGGGTTTAGCTCAAATTTCGTTTTGCCCATACGGATAGAAAAACAAAGAGGTTTCAAGAATATTTTTACCTCAAAACGACAAGGAGAAGGAGGTGGTTCTAATGGTGGTCTTGAAACTCCAAATGCTCCATACCCATGAAAACGAAAATGCTTGTTTTCGAATTTTGAAAGAGGCTAGTGTTCTCCTTGATGAGAGGAACACAACGGTATATTTTTGTGATTTTTGGAGGAGATTTGATGGAGTACAAGAGGAGAGAAGTGAGTATTTTTTATGAGGGGCTCAAGTCTCATTGTTGTCGCTGGGAAGAAGGAGAAGAAATTGAGAGAGTGAGGGGGATGGGTGTTACGTGAGAGAAGAGAATAGAGATAGGAGAGGAGTGAGTGTGAGAGTAAAGTAGTAATGTGAGTTACTTTATTATTTTGTTGTTTTGTAAATGAGTAAGTGAGTGTGAGAGGCCTTAAAAATCGGACCCCCACTGCACACACACAGATTTCACATTTTTATTTTCAAAAGTGGACAATAAGTTTGCGATTTATGTTTCTACCCCACAACTTCCCATTTTTGACAGTTTTTACTAGCCGGAACCCGTTTTCCGGAATTTTCTCGTTTCTTTATTTTTTATTGGTTATTAAGCTTTCATAAACGCTTAATAATATTTATTTAATGACTTATAATTTTACGGGTTCGTTTGATCATTTAAAATCACGTTTCGGGTCTCCTCGAAAAACGTGCGTTAAAGCTCTATTAGCGTTTTAATACATTATTGGATCCGTTTTCTTCGGGAGATATTCCTATATTATTTAGGTCTTATTAAACCTTTGGGATCCATATAATACTCTAACCGAGGTCTCATACCTCCTATGGTTATTTAACGCTTTTAGCGTTTTCTTTTAAGCGTTTATTTATTCTTTGGATTTATTTTTCCTTACCAGTATTAATTAGGTACCATTAGGCCCTTAAATACGTATTAGATTAATTTTAAATCCATATATTTAAGTTCAGGGTATTTCATTTGGAGACTCCATTGGCTTCTCCATTCTCTTAAGGTAAAGAAAGTGTAAGAAAATCTAGGTTTCCATCATTTCTTTCCTTGTCCAAAAATTTGCACTCATGGGACTCCATGTTTATGCCTTGTCCTAGCTTGTTCTACTCTTCAAGGGATAAAGGAGGTCTTCTTGCTTCATATCCAAGCTTGTTTTGAGAAACCAAGGTAAAACAATCACTTAATACCTTAAAGCACATTTTTAACCTAGGGTTTGTTCCTTAGGGTTAATGTATTATCTAGTACTCATTGGAGTCATTGGATATTGGTTAGAACATTGGCAAGGAGATATATTGGTGACCGAGATTGAGAAGGAAAAACCTAAGGAAGAAAGTTTTTAAAGCTTGTAAAAGAACAAGGTAAATTACTTACCTTAAGGTGTTTTATGTTTAAGGGAATGAGATTTAGATATGTGGTGAGTTTAGTGTAGAGTTTGCATTAGAAAGGGTTATATATGACCTAGGAGAAACAATGATCACGATTGTGAACTTGTGACTAAGGAGCAAATGAGGAAAAAGAGATAGTTTAAGAATATCAAGGTGAATTACAAGAAGCATTTTATTTCAATGGGAGCCTTGTTGTGTGTATTCGCAGGTTGAAGGCAAGTATATGTGGAAATTCAGTGGTTAAGATTATTGTCATTTAAGGGCCTAAGTGCCAAGCATTTAAGTTTATGCACTATGAGATGATGTGGGTAGTTTTGGTATAAATTGTGTGTTAAGGTGTGTGATGAGAATTTGAGTGATATGGTTGTTTGATGGAGAAAAACCAAGTGTTAGGATATACTATATATTAGAGAACCCATGTCAAAATTTAAAGGAGAACTTAAGTGTTTAAGATGTTCTAAGAGAATTTAATGACTAAGGAAGTACTAGGAAGTTTTAGAGGTTGTCTTGATGAAAAGGGGTGAGATAAAGTGTTTTAATGAGTTATAATGATTTGGGCATTACTATGAAGGATTTAGGAATCAAGAGAATGTATTTGAGTATTTAGGATTAGGTCAATGTTGATAAAAGAAGCTAGGAAACCTTGGTAGGTTTGATGTGATTGAGTGTGAAACCTTGTGATGATTTACATAGAAACTAGAGTTTAGAATTTAAGGAAAACCTTGGAAAGTGTAAGATAGGAAAGTGGTGTATATGGTGTGGCCAAGTTCATAAGGAGGGAACTTTGGGCTAGTAGAAGTGCTAGGTGAAAGGAATGTCGAAATGTAGGAAAGAAATAAGTGTTAAGTGTTAGAGTTGTTGTAAGAATTGTGTAAAGGATTGGGAATGAATTTGGAGGATGGTTTAAGATGAGTTAAAGGGTCTAAATGATGTTAGAACACATTGGATGGCTTGAGGAAAAGATTAGTGAAGATTTGGCAAAGTATGTGCATGTTTTGGTGGCGTCTGACCCAGGGGTCCGACCCAAGTTTGGGGTCGACGACCTCTGTTTAACGCCAGGGAAAGTTCTGGAATGGTCCGACCCAGAGGTCTTGGGTCGGACATGGGTCGGACAGGTGCATTTTGAGGGCGGGTTAAATTTCTGGAATGGTCCGACCCAGTTGGTTGGTCTGGACATGGGAGGTTTAGAAGACGGAAAATTTCTGGAATGGTCGACCCAGTTGGTTGGGTCGGACGTGGGTCGGACATGTAGAGTTTTTCCAAACTCGAAAATTACTGGAAGGGTCCGACCCAGAGGGTGGGTCGGACGGTGGGTCGGACGACCCTTAACAAAATAAAAGAAATTTTGAATTCTAAAATGGTAATTGGTATGAGGTATACTCTTGGTAGGGTGGTAGTGATAGTACCCTAAGAACTTAAGGAATCAAGTTAAGATAAGTAAGAACCTTAATGTCTAAAGTTAAGTTTGTAAGTTAAGTGGTAAGGACTTAAGAGGATATTCATCAGGAATTTTTAAGGGATTAATGAGTTAAGGAGGTGCAAATAACTAATGGCCTAAACAGAATCAATGTTTTAGGATTGGTGAATTGGGACTTGGAAGAAGATAAACCAAATGATCGTCGACGGTGAACGGTACAATCTTTCTTGTGACCTGCTTGCTAACGAGGTGTCCCGGCTTGTGTGCTATCTGTTTAATTGCTATGACTAAAACAAGATAACATGCAACCAGTTATATTTGTTCTCGTTGTGTCTGTGTTATCTTTACACTAACCCGCGAGACTTGAGATTGTACTAACCAAGTTTAGTACTACTAGTTAAGAATAAGAGTTAAGTTTGGTGGTTGTTGGTTAATGCCCGTTAAGGCTTAGCTAGCACAGGTGATTAAGATTTTCTACTAACTGGAACTTGAGTGAGGAAACCCGAGACCGATCTCCGGTCATGCATGCTAAGGAAAAAGGGGGACGGTATCGAATCAGATCCGCCCCCGCTTAAGGACTTGTCTTCAGACTTGTAGCTAGCCGGTTGCCGGCTCAGCTATGTGGACTCCCGTCCAGAGTAGGTGCATTAAGATGGTGCGGTGGGATCACCTAAATCCCAGGTTCGAATTAAGCTACAACCATTCCCTCCCAGGAACGGTTTGTATACTGAGACTAAGATGAGTTAAGATTAAGGTAAGGTAAGGAACTGAGATTAAGGAAATGAGGACTAAGAGGGGGTTACTAACCCACTTGATAAGGGAACGCTTGAGTCGTTCATTGTTTGTGAACTATATATGTTCATGTGGTTATGTTATTGCACTTCATATCATGCTTGTGTGGATAATCAATTTCCATGCTATCGACAATTAGTAGTCGTAGCCCCGTTAGCTTGGGGGCCATGAGAGGGTGTACCAGCATTCGTGCTGACCCCCTTTGGGGGCTGTTTTTTACACTTGCAGGTAAGAGACCCATGAGGACGCACTACGAGAGTAGGAGCGGTTAGACTAGGATGGGCTGTTTATTTTGAGTACGGGTTGCGCTTGTGCACCCGTCTGTTTATATTTAAATGATGTAAGGTTGTGTACATGACTTAGCTACTTGTACTCGGTGTGGTTAGTGGTATTTGGATGGTGATATTTGGACATGTATTTTGGATAAGTATTGTAATTGTAAGGCCGGTATATTCTAATATCAGACCGTGGCAAGGTCCAGTGTGTTATTTCCGCTGCCCGAATTCAATTAAGTGTTCAGTTTTGCGATAACCACGATTGGCTTTGGATGGGCGTTACAAAAAGTGGTATCGAGCGTAACTACGCTTGATCAAGAAATACCGACATGAGTAACCACCGAGTTAGGATATAGTTAAGGAATACGTGATGGGTTAAGGGTGTGAGAAGGTTAGAGTGAGTAGAGTCATGACCACTATAAGTGTGGATCGTCTTTACCGTCTATGGACGTTATAATTCGTTAACCGAAACAGTGGTGAATACGAGTCTAATGTGAGTTATGCTTGTTCAGATGGCAGGACGTCCTAGAGGAAGCCGAGGTCGCGGCCAGGGTGATGATGCTTCAGGAATACCGGGAGGGCAGACGATCGCAGAGATCGTAGCTGCCGCATTAGGGCATATGGGCTATCAGCCTGGTGGGGCACCACCTCCACCGCCACAACCCAGGGAACCGAATTGGGTGAAGAGTCTTGCAGATCTTCGACCCACACACTTTAAGGGGGAGACCGATCCTGCCAAGCTTGAGGCGTACATCTCCGAGCTGGAGACCGCCTTTGAGACCCTTGACGTCCCTGCTGGGTTCAAGGTGCGTCTGGCTGCCTTTTATCTGAAGGGGGCGGCAGGCGATTGGTGGAAGCTGGTGAGGGCCGAGCATGTGGCCAATCCAGAGTTCGGCTGGGAGCAGTACACCGCCTTGCTACGAGCAAAGTACTACTACCCCGCCCATGTCCAGACGAAGAAGCGCTTGCAGTTGGATGCGCTTAAGCAGACAGCAAGATGACAGTGGATGAGTATTACTCAGAGTTCACCGCCTTGCTCCGTCTTCTGCCAGGTCTTGGATATTCTGACCAGATCCTGGTGGACCGCTTCTACGGCGGGCTTAGCCATCGACTCCGCTACGGCATGGGGCCGACGAGTTACACAACCTTACAGGTAAAAAATGATTGAGATTTGAGTAACTGATGATAGATTTAGATTATGGAAGAATGAGAGTGACTAATACTATGGAAAGCAGGAGTGCTATCATGCCGCTGCTAAGGTTGAGATAACCGTCCAGTTAAGGGACGAGGAGAATGCTAAGAGGAAAATGCTGGTAAGAGCTCGAGAGTCAAGGGCAAGGTGGGTACAAGAAACAGAAGTACCAGCCTCAGGCCCAGAAAAGTCAAAACCCAAAGGGGAAGAAGGAAAAAGAGAAGGCTCCGGAAGAGCATTGAAGTTGACATATGCTTATGCAGCTACACCCCTGCGCTCTAGGCGCCAAAGGCAAGTGATTGGTATTGTTTGGGTTAAGAAACAACTTAGTGACCGTTTGAGAAATGAGTACTAATATTATGAATCATCAGGATCTGAGACTGAGAAGGGAGCCGGTGGTGGCTACCAGCGACGCTACATCTGTAGGTGGTGTCACAAGGACCACCCCGGGCTCGATTGTAAGGGGAATAAGGTGGAGTGCAACTTTTGTGGAGTTTACGGGCACCGGCGTATGAGTGCTACCGGATCCTGCTAGCAGAGCCTATAGACCCCACCAGGGGCAAGGGCAAGACCGATCAGGGAGCTGGATCTGACGGTCAGAGGAAGGTGCAGCAGGCGGCGGACAAGAACCCAAGGGTGACCCAGAAGTTGGGACCCACATTACACATGGTGGACCGGGACGATGAGCCTGAACCCTCATCGAGGCCAGTACCGCTATAACCTTTAGTAATAACTATACCTACTTACCGCATTATCATGCATTTTGGTGAATAATTGAGTTAAGTAAGATAAGATGAGATTAGAACTTAAATAATATAACCTACTACCACTTTAGGAAGCTTTAACATCTGCTATCCAATACCATCTACACCTAACCCGGAACACACCGACATCGAAACCATAGACTTTCCAACCGAACAAGGTCAGGTTATCCGCCCAGGTATGATTTTAATTAGGGGATACCTGACACCCGAAGCACAAATAGCCATCATCAGAAGATGCAATCAACTAGGAATGGGACCGGGAGTTTTACACACCGGAGTACCCAGGGGAGCAAGGATGAAATTAAAAATGATGAGCTTGGGCAAGGATTGGAATCCGTATGCCAAGAATTACCAAATCACGAGGATGCAAGATGGAGTCTCACCACCGGGAATACCCAAAGAGTTCCATCCAGTTATTACACAAGCTATGGAAATCGCTCAGCAATTGGAAGTTGAACCGATTCCAGACATTCGGGCAGACATTTGCATTGTGAACTTCTACGAGAAGGATGGGCGACTTGGATTGCACCAGGATAAGGACGAGACAACGGAGTCTCTCGAAAGAGGATACCCGTAGTGTCTTGGTCTATTGGGGATGATGCAGAGTTTTTATACGGCGAGCAGAAGCGTGCTGACCGTGCGATAAGTTGGTACTTAAGTCAGGAGATGTATTAATTATGGGAGGAGAATCAAGGATGTTATACCCTGGGATTAAGAGAATCAAGCTGAATACAGCACCGTCAGCAGTAATCAATGCGACACACATGAGACCTGGGAGATTAAACCTAACCTTTAGACAATATTAGCCATGTAACGTTAGAATGAGATGAGGAATGAGATGTAAGATAAAGCTCATGTTGTAAACAGGATGGTTATGAATAAAATAACAGTGTTGTTCATATAAATTGCTACGACTCTTGTTATACCATAAATACTCATGAAGCTTGTGAACACAATTAGGTTATGGACTCGGTTCGGAAGGTGCGTTAAGCACACTTACAGAGGCACAGGCCGACGCCAGCGATACTATCCTCACCGGCAACCTTTCCGATTAATGGGATTGAGGCATCAGTTCTCTTCGACTCAGGGGCCTCGCATACCTTTGTCTCGGCATCCTTCGCGAGTAGGTTGGGGTTAGACGCTGATGAGCTACCCGACTTCACGGTTCCGCTCCCGTCTAAGGAGAAGGTTCGTTGCACTCGTTACTACCGAGGGGCCACTGTCAGAATTAAGGGAGAAGACTTTCTAGTCAATTCATTGAGTTCAGTGAGCTAGGATTATGTTATCTTCGGGATGAACTGGTTGGAGCGGTACAAGGGACGTATCCTCTGCGCCGAGCATAGATTGCTGCTCAAGAGTCCGTCTGGGGTGACAATATCATACCGCCAGAGGCCCAAAGAGCCTTCGACCAAGATCATCACCGCCATGGCAATGTATAAGGAATTGAGGAGAAAAGAAGAAGTGTACCTCTGCTATGTACAGGACGTAGAGAGAGACCCTGAGTTCGACCCGACCTACCGGTAGTGTCGGAGTTCCCCGACTTATTTCCACGGGAATTACTGGCATGCCACCCCTCGGGAGGTAGAGTTCACCATCGAGCTGCTACCTGGTACCGGACCGATAGCCAAGGCACCATACCATATGGCTCCGGCAGAAATGACTGAGTTAAAGGAACAATTGAAAGATTTGTTGGATAGGGATTTATAAGACCAAGTGTGTCACCATGGGGAGCGCCAGTCCTCTTCGTGAAGAAGGATGGTAGTCTCTGCCTCTGCATCGACTACAGAGAGATGAATGCAGTGACAGTGAAGATAAGTACCCACTACCCCGCATTGACGATCTGTTCGATCAGTTGAAGGGAGCGTCTGTGTTCTCCAAGATTGGTCTCAGATCGGGTATCATCATAGCCATTAAGGAGGGAGACATTGAGAAGACAGCATTCCGGACACGTATGACCACTATGAATTTACAGTGATGCCGTTCGGTTTGTCGAACGCACGGCGAAGTTTATGGATCTGATGAACGCTTGTTCCGGGAGCAGCTGGACAAGTCGGTTGTGGTGTTTATTGATTACATTTTGATATATTCGAAATCTAAGGTTGTACATGAGGAACATCTGAGGAGAGTATTGGAAATATTGAGGGAGAACCGGCTATATGCTAAGTTTCTCTAAATGTGAGTTTTGGCTTGACCAGGTCTCTTTCCTGGGTCATGTCATCTCAGATGCTGGGATCTCAGTGGATCCAGCCATGATTGATGCCGTGCGTACTTGGCCAAGGCCGAAGACTGTTACCGACATCCGGAGCTTTCTCGGTCTGGCAGGTTACTACAGGAGGTTTGTTAGGGATTTCGGCAAGGTCGCGAAACCGATGACCAGTCTGATGAAGAAGGATGCACCGTTCTTATGGACGGTTGACTGTGAGAGATCATTTCAGAGCTTGAAGGACTCACTGACCACTGCATCGGTTCTGACCATTCCAGACGGTACAGAGGGCTTTGAGGTTTATTGTGATGCATCCGGCAGAGGGCTGGGTTGCGTGCTCATGCAACATGGCAAGGTGGTGGCATATGCCTCACGCCAGTTGAAGAAACATGAGGAGAACTACCCCACACATGATTTGGAGCTGGGAGCTGTAGTCTTCGCTTTGAAGATATGGCGCCACTACTTATACGGGGCTAATGTGACGATCTACACCGATGACAAGAGTTTGAGATACATATTCGCTCAGAAGGAGTTAAATCTTCGACAGAGGAGTGTTGGGATAAAACTACACTATAATAAATATAGATTTATAGCAAACTAATAGGCAAGTGTACCTATTCGTAGTAGTAAAACAAGTGTCGTATCCACAGAGAGATTGTTCAATTATCCTAATCTTGGTAGTTAATTAAAAACTGTAAAAAGGGGTTTAGCCGGAGGCAAGCTTGATTTGTTGTTGGATCAGTACAAATATAATAAAAACAGTAAAAAGGTGAATTAATGGATGTGAATGGAAAAAGTATCCTAGGATAGTGGGGGAATTACTAAATTACTTAAAAATTTATAACCATGTCTCAAATATTATATTGTCTATTAGAGTTAATAATTGTCAGTTACGAACTCTTAGTAATAGCCTTAATATTTTCCTGCTCAATCCGGAGTGTAAATATCAAGATTAATTCCTTTGTGGTACTTAGACTATCTCAAAATCATATGTTGATAGTTACCATAAAAATGCAGTATTTTGTCAGAATAAGCATTTAACATATTAGTTGAAAGGAATTAAAACAAGTTAACAAGTGAGACAGGTGATAAATTTGATTACGTAATATTAGAAATAAAACCCCCATCCTAGGATACAAAAGAAAATTACTCAGACATTAACGGAGATAAGAAAATAGCACAGATAGATTTTGACATTATTTCAGAGAAAGAACTGGTCTGCTCTCGCTCGCACTACTGCTTTCCTTTTTTTGTTGTGGCTGCGTGAGTATGGACTGTTGTGGTGTACGGGAGAAAAATAAGTGGAAGCGAATGGATGAGTGTGGTGAATGAATTCTTCAGGACTCCCGTCGTCGTGGTGTGTTTTTATGGTGCAGTAGGGGTGAGTTTAAAGCTGGAGACGCGTGAGGAAATAAGGTAGGCGGTGCGGCGAGTAGATGGATATGGCAGAACAAGTTGCAGACGACGGCGAGGGCGAAGAAAAAACTGGCGCGACTGATTCTTAGTCACGTCCGCTTTAAAATAGGCGGTTGCCTTGGTGTTGTCCGCCTCAAACAAGGCGTTGCCTTGGTGTGTTGTCCGCCTCAAACAAGGCGGTTGCCTCTGGTCTTGTCCGCCTAAAATGGGGCGGACAAGAGTGTTGCGTGCCCTCAATTTGTTGTCCGCATGGCTCACCTCACAGAATGGGGCGGACAGCTCTCAATGTGTCGCATGGCTGTCCTCCTAGTTCTGGGCGGACACAACTTGTGCGAGTCTTGCCAACTTTGACTGGCTCTAGATTATTCGTTTGGACTCCGTTTTCGAACCGTCTGTGGCTATGCGTTCGTCTCTTCGTGTACTTTCCTCCTAGCTTGGCTTTTCCTCATGTTTAAACCAATAAATTTGTGAGATAATCAATAAAACATAAACTAGAGGAAAAACATACAATAAGTGAGAAATGAGCAGAAAAAGTGCTGATAAAATATGAAATATACCCATAAAACATGCTCATTTAGACACTTATCACACCCCCACACTTACCTTTTGCTTGTCCTCAAGCAAAACCATGTACCCAAGCAAGTAGGGAATGCTCAATATTAACAAATACTATTATGGAGGGTAGGATAAAGAAGTCAATAGTACATGATCTTAAACTTTTAGAGGAGTGTGATCCATCACCTACTGGTGGCATAGGTGTACTCAGGGCAAAAACAAAAATTAGAGTTTCGGGGTATGATCCGGAGTACTTCAATGCTTCTTGATTTAAGGTGACTTTGAGAACTTTTACCATGGCCAACTTCTCTCAAGAATGGGCATTGAGGAGAAAACAAAAGGAAAAAATAGAATTATGCATTTGTTTCACTTTTGCATAAGAGATGAGAAGATAATATGTAGGCATCAAGCCTTTGTATTTTAAGAACACTCAACTCTCTTTGTTGGTTACCAATGGTGTCTCGCAAGTCCCTTATTATTATTTTTTTTCTTTTTGACAGAGAAGCACCCCTTAGCAATCCCTAAGAAAGAAGACAGAAGGAACCCCTGAGCAATAAAAATCCATCCATTTCAGATCATTTGGTCACACCGCATATAATATGCTCCTCAAAAGTAATCAAAATTTTAAAATTTTTGTACATTTTTGTACCAACCATTTATCCCACAATTCATAACAATATTTATTCTTAAAGAGAACAACCCACATAAAAAGGGTCCACGATATTGAATTTGAACAAACGCAAGATAAGCAGAGAGATTAAGCATTTTAGCATAAAATGTCACCGAAAAGGGCACACTCCCCCACACTTAAATTGAACAATGTCCTCATTGTTCAGCAGAAAAACAAGGGAGAGTTTCAGAAGGCCTTTTCGGTAAGTAGATAAAATAGAGAGAACACGAAGCTCACGAATATTCATTTAAGCACATAAACGCTCTCCTCTTCATATTTATTAAATAAAAGCATAATTAAAGAAACGGGTACTCCCCTGAGATTATTGTTGCTTGTACACAAAAGAAAATTACAACCCAATCGAAATAAAAGTAATGAGTCTAACACCATCAAAAACAAATCCAGAAAGAAGTCCAAAACGGCTTCTACACAAAAATAGCAAGGCAGCATAATCACTGTGGAGGCGGATAGTACGCCTGCCACTGCTGGAACTGATCGAGCAGAGCCTGATAGTCTTCCTGAGAGCGACGGGCCTGCTGCTGCAGAGTCTCGATCTCCGCCTGATAGCGACGATCTGCCTCCTCGAAACGAGACTCCAGCTGAGCAAACACGTAGCGAGTGACGTACTCGCTCCCAGGGGCTGGCAGTGCTAGATACGCCTCCTCCTCGTCAGGTGAAGCAGCAGGAGCGGGCTCTGATGGTCCCTCACCCGCCTCTCTCTGGCGCTTCTGCGGTCGCGCTGCAGCCTTCTTCCTCCACACCCCATCTCTCAGTTCAAACCACATCTTCTTGAGAGCTCCCACATCAATAGGGGACCGCGCAGCGTGCAGTCCCGCAGACGGAATGGTAACCATCTGCCTCCTAAGGATGTGGCAGAGCATAACTGGGTAGCCTAACTTGTGGCGATCCCTGTGCTCCAGGATATGCTGCATGTGCTCGAGGATGACCCAAGGCAAATATGTAACCTCAACAGCCCCAGCAAACGACGGATTCAGCACCGCCTGAAGAAGTAGAAAGTCTGTTTGGTTGAGGTCGGAGCTCTGACGTGGGACAATGTTTGCAGCCAGTAGTGCGAGCAGAACTCTCTCCTGCGGGCTCTGAAGCGCATCAGCAGGGACGACCTGCTTTGATGGGTCATCCCCCCTGCGTCGTCGAGGCCCCTGAACCATAAGAGGGGTGTAGTGGTGGATAGCTGCGTTCTTGAAATCAACAGGGTTGAGGTGCTCAGGGCGGTCTGGGGCAGGATAAGGAATCTCCATATATTGAGCAATCTCCATCGTGGAGACGGCTACTCTTTCTCCATCTACCAGGGACTTGATCTGACCATCCTGGTAGATCGCATTGGCATAGAACATCCGCACAATCCTCTCAGAGTACGGGCCTCCCATATCCAAGATCTTCCCCCAGCCAAATGGGTCCAATAAAGCCCGCAGTCCCAGCTGCTGCTCCAGTTCCCGCACCACACAGCGCTCAGCAATTATGTCTACCTCCTTCTCAAACCACACCCGGGCTTCATCATTTCTGAATTCCGGTTCCTGACCCCGACGTCTGGAACTGGAGCTAGCTCCTGCAGCCCGCTTACCGCGTCCGGTGATTCGGCTCAGCATCTGCTCAATAAGGGTGACCAATGTCAATTAAAGGCAAGCAAGAAAATAGTTCTAAGTGTGCACATAATTACCCAAAATCTGACAGAGTGTCCCTTAAAAACTCATCAATCTCCACAACAATGGTCAATCAACCTTTCAATTTGCAATGAGAAACCTCAACATTTAATGACCAGCAGAGACTTAACCGACAAAGATACATCAATTCCAATCGGCTGTAACAGCAGTTCAGTCGAACATAGTCTCAGTCATACAAAATCCACAGATTCAAGATATCATCCTAATAATACGGTTCAGCCACTTCTACTAACATTTCAACCTCAGCACAGCAGAAAAAAATAGTTACTAATCCAGATTTAGCCATGTCCAGCCATGCACAACAAAACCACACCTCAAACGTCTTCAATGGAATCACAATAATGCACGTTTTAACAGTTCTAGCCAGCAAGTTACATCACAGTAGAAGATTAATCCCATGTATGCAAGTGAATCGCAGAAATCTTCAAAAATAACATCCTATTCTCGACTGACATACCTCTGTTTTCAATTCTTGTCACAAATCCATTAAACGAAGTAGAAATGTAGAAAAATTACCTTGTTGAGTAGAATGAATGCTTAGGAGAGATAGAACAGCACAAATTTGCACAAATCGAACTCAAAAACCCCCAATTCGGAAGTTAGGGTTCGAACAGGAATGCTCCAAAATCGGGCAGTTTTGTGAGGGTTTCTGCTCGATTTTCAGGCCTAGAGTAGTAGAGAATCGAAAGATGAACAGATTGATACTAAGAATGGATGATTTGGTGGAGTTTTGAGGGAGTTATGGAAGATTGGAGAGGAGGAAGAATGGGGGCGCCGCGGTGTCGAGAGGAAGAAGATGGAGTTTGGGAGTTTAATCCGCGCCTCTTTAATTCCAAATTTTCGAGCTGTCCGAACTTCGATGTTCGGACAGAAGTTCGGACGTGCATACCTGAGATAAGCTTCGTATTGTGTCCGAACTTCGATGTGCCGGACCGAAGTTCGGACATCCCGTGTTTGCCTTCCGCTAGATTTCCCGTGTTGAGTCCGAACTTCAATGTCCGGACTGAAGTTCGGACATAGCCTCTTGCACAGCCCTCGGACTCTCGAACTGAGTCCGAACTTCAATCTTCGGACTGAAGTTCGGACATACTGGTTTGCGCAGGTCTCTATCTCTCGAACTGAGTCCGAACTTCAATGTTCGGACTGAAGTTCGGACATCCCCAAAAATGCACCTCTTTGTTTCTTTTGAGCTCAATTCACTGCAGCAAAGACATTATCCTAAAGCAAAACTAAAAACAACATAAAAACACAAGATTAAGGTACCGAAAACACTGGGTTGCCTCCCAGTCAGCTGCTCTTCTTTAATGTCTTTAGCTAGACAAATCCTGCTTGATCAATCAGAAGAGGTGTGATGAGCAACTCCACAACAGCCTACAGTGAATTCCTTCAGCCTTCTCATCTTTTCGCATTCGCCAAGAGAATTTCTTTTTCACGTTTGAACTCGTCTCTTGAGAATTTATCTTCGATGTAGGCTTGGGTTCACTCTCCACAAAGAATATTGCCTGCAAGGGAAAAAGATTATGATCAGTACCAAGATAGCTTTTTAAACGAGCACCATTTACCTTAAATGTTTCTCCAGCCTTATTTTCCAGCTCGTATGCTCCATACGATGTAACTCCTACAACTCTGAAGGGGCCTGCCCAGTGTGATTTTAGCTTCCCAGGGAAGAGACGTAGTCTAGAGTTAAAGAGCAGCACCAGATCCCCCACTTTGAAGTCTCTCTTTTGAATCATCCGGTCGTGGATCTTTTTGGTGCGCTCTTTGTAGATCTTAGAGCTTTCGTACGCCTGGTCCCTCAGTTCCTCCAACTCAGAAAGCTGAAATCGCCTCTTCTCTCCAGCGTCATGTAAATCAAATTAAGAGCCTTTAAAGCCCAATAGGCTCTGTGCTCTAGCTCAACTGGGAGATGACAAGCCTTCCCGTATACCAGCTTGAAGGGGGACATCCCAATGGGAGTTTTAAATGCGGTTCTATAGGCCCATAGAGCATCATCAAGCTTGACAGACCAATCCTTCCTGGAGGAATTGACTGTCTTCTGAAGAATCCATTTGAGCTCTCGGTTGCTCACTTCTGCTTGCCCATTAGTTTGGGGGTGATAAGGCAAAGCTACCTTATGAGTCACCCCGTACTTAGTCATCAGCGAATTAAAAGCTTTGTTGCAGAAATGAGAACCTCCGTCACTGATGATAGCTCTTGGCACTCCAAATCTGGTAAAGATGTTCTTCTTCAAGAATTTTACCACAGTTTTAGCATCAGCAGAAGGGCAGGGGATTGCTTCGACCCATTTGGAAACATAATCTACAGCAACAAGGATGTAGTGGTTTCCGTGAGAAGAGGGAAATGGGCCGGTGAAGTCAATACCCCAGACATCAAATAATTCCACTTCTAGGATTCCCTTCTGCGGCATCTCATGCCTTCTTGAAGTGTTCCCCATCTCTGGCAGTTATCACAGTGAGTACAGAAGCGGTGGACATCTTGTGTAGAGTGGGCCAGTAAAAACCACACTCTAAAACTTTAGCAGCAGTCCTAGTAGGACCGTGGTGACCACCTGCCTCTCGAGAATGGCAGAACTCTATACACTGTTACCTCTTCATCAGGGAGCATCTTCTGATTAGACCATCAGCACATACTCTGAAGAGATAGGGGTCCTCCCAAACATAATGACGGGTCTCAGACAGAAACTTCTTCCTCTGGTTGTAGCTTAGATCATGGGGAACCAACCCAGAGGCAAGATAGTTAGCCAAGTCAGCGTACCATGGCTCTTTGACTTTCCCAATTACAAAGACCGTTTCGTCGGGAAAGAACTCATTTATGGGGACCCCGTCATCTGGAGTCTCAAGCCTTGATAAATGGTCTGCAACCCCATTCTGCTTCCCTTGTTTATCAACCACTTCCAAGTCAAACTCTTGGAGAAGCAGGATCCATCTCAATAGTCTGGGCTTGGAATCATTCTTTTGAAACAAATACTTCAAGGCGGAGTGGTCGGTGTGGGCAATTACCTTACTCCCCAGCAGATAAGGTCTGAACTTGTCCAGAGCGAACACCACAGCAAGTAGTTCCTTCTCAGTGGTAGTATAATTCTTTTGAGGCTCCGTCAGAGTTTTACTGGCATATGTGATGACCCTCAAAATCTTATCCTTCCTTTGACAGAGAGCAGCACCTACAGCGAAGTCGCTAGCATCAGTCATTACCTCAAAAGGAAGGGTCCAGTCAGGGGGAACCACAATGGGGGCAGAGATGAGTTTATCCTTGATGGTCTGAAAAGCCTTCAAGCATTCTTCTGAAAAATGAAATTTTACATCCTTCTGCAGGAGATCAGACAAGGGCTTCGCGATTTTTGAAAAGTCCTGGATGAACCTTCGATAGAACCCCGCGTGACCCAGAAAAGATCTGACTCCTCTGACTGAAGTGGGAGGAGGTAACCCCTCAATGACTTCCACTTTTGCCTTGTCCACCTGGATGCCATCTTTGGAGACCCTGTGCCCAAGCACTATACCCTCATGTACCATAAAATGGCACTTCTCCCAATTAAAACCAGGTGGGTCTCCTCACATCTGCTAGTATCTGATCCAGCTGATCCAGACACACATCAAAATTCTGGCCATACACGAGAAGTCGTCCATGAAGACTTCTATGCTTTTCTCAAAATTCGCTGAAAATGGCCATCATGCACCGCTGGAAGGTGGCTGGTGCGTTGCAGAGACCAAATGGCATCCTCCTATAGGCAAACGTGCCATAAGGGCAGGTGAAGGTGGTCTTCTCTTGATCCTCTGGCGCAATGGGGATCTGGAAGTACCCGCTGTATCCATCAAGGAAACAGTAGTACTCCTGCCCAGCCAGCCGCTCCAACATCTGGTCGATGAACGGCAGCGGGAAATGGTCCTTTCTCGTGGCCTCGTTCAACCGCCTGTAGTCTATGCACATCCTCCAGCCAGTGGTCTGTCTTTGAGGCACCAGCTCTCCCTTGTCATTGGGTACCGCCACAATTCCTCCTTTCTTGGGAACGACTTGCACAGGAGAAACCCAGCGGCTGTCAGAGATGGGGTAGATGATGCCCGCATCCAGCTTTAAAACCTCAGCCTTCACTACTTCCTTCAGGTTGGGATTCAATCTCCTTTGGGGTTGCCTCACTGGTTTGATACTGTCTTCCATGTAGATCCGATGAGTGCAGAACCCTGGACTGATCCCTTTTATGTCTGCCACTGACCACCCCAACGCTCCCTTGTGCCTTCTCAATACCTCCAGAAGTCTGCTTTCCTGCGAAACAGACAAAGAAGAAGAAATAATAACCGGCAGGGCGCTACCCTCTGCCAAGAAAGCATATTTAAGATTTGAAGGGAGAGTTTTTAATTCAAGAGTAGGGGGTTCTCTACTGAAGGAATGAGCCTCTGAGTAGGCCTGTCCAGTGGCTCCACAGGAGGAGCATGAGGGCGAAAATAGGTTCGTCCCTGGTTAAGCTGCTGGACAACAGTAGCTACCTCAGTGCTCTCCTTATCATCCTCAATCGAATGGCATAACACCTGTTCTAACAGATCAGAATTCTCAAACAGGAAGGAAGAGTCATTAGTACTTTCAGCGACAAATGCATCATAATCATCAGTGTAGTCGACATCAATAGAAAGTACAGCATGAGAAGAAGCATTCGTTCTCATCATTTTGGTGATATCAAAACTAAGCTCCTCATTATTAAATTTCAGGGTGATTTTTCCTTTGTCAACATCAATGACAGTTTTAGCAGTTCGCAGGAATGGTCTACCCAAAATTAATGGTACTTCAACATCCTCATCCATATCCAAAATAACAAAATCAGCAGGGAAGAAGAAGTTACCAACACCTACCACAACGTTCTCAACCATACCACGAGGTTTGATTGAGGAACGATCAGCCAATTGCAAATTAAAATTAATAGGGATAAGCTCACCAGCATGAAGCTTCCTAAACATCGAATATGGCATCAAATTTATGCTTGCTCCAAGGTCGCAGAGTCCGTACCCACAGTCCATGTCTCCAATGGTGCAAGGGATGATGGGCTGGCCTGGGTCTCCACACTTCGGAGGGAGCTTCTGCTGGATAGCTGCAGAGCACGTCTCTGTCAGCTGAACAATCTCCTTTTCCTTGAACCTTCGCTTGTTAGAAATTAAATCCTTCACAAAGCGAGCATATTAGGCATTGCTTGATAGCATCAATAAAGGAATGTTAATAGTAAGCTTTGAAAATACACTCAGAAATTTCCCAAATTGATCATCAAGTTCTTTTTCTTTTAATCTATTAGGGAAAGGAAGGTCCTTAGGAACCGCCTTACCCTTGGAGTTTTTAGCATTCAAAATAGAAGGGGAAGAAATAGGAGCCTGGGTCTCCTCAACAACTACCTCAGGAGGGGCTGAGGGCCCTGATGGTGCACCAGTGCTAGAAGAAGGGCGACCGGTCTCCTCATCAGCTTGATCCTCAGCCACTTGTTTCTATTGATTAATTGCTTCCCACTTCGTAAAGTAACTGCTGCCACCTCTTCTGTATCTGAGCAATCCTACTACCACGGTTTCTGAGACCGTCACTGCCTTCAACTGAGCTTTAGGATTGGGGTCTGTTTGGGAAGGCAGTGAGCCAGACGGTCTCTGCTGTAGGAGGAACTGAGTCAACTGACTCATCGTTCCTTGCATCTCAACCATGGCGTTCTCAAGCTTCTGCTGGCCAGCTGCCAGGTTCTGATTTATCACTGTTTGTTGCTCTTGAGAAGCCATCAGTTTATCCATCATCTCCTTAAATTAGCATTATTCGAGCTCAGTGACGATGGCTGAGCTGGAGACTGTTGTGGCCTAAACTGATTGAATGGGGCCTAACAAAAAAACAACAAAACCGGGTGGTGCTCCCTGACTTGCCCTCTGAGGCTGCATCTGCTGTGAGTTGAGGGCATTATTTGGATTACCGTACCTCAGGTTTGGATGCTGGTTCTGCATCCAAGGCTGCCTGTTGTACTGACCAATAGCATTTGCCTCTTCAGTCTGCCTCATCTCAGCAACCATCGGGCAGTCTTCGTAGTCATGGCTGTCTCCACACTGAGAACAGCATACTCATTTGGACCAGTAGACACCTGCTTGACGGCTTGCACAGATGTCTGTCCCATAGTGAGCCTCTCGAGCATCTTCGCCATATTGCCCACTGTGGTACTCAGATGGGCCTGCTCAGCAGCAATCTGCTCCATCATAGGATCTGGAGCCCGAGAAGAGGTCTGCCCAACTGTGAAGACCCTACCACCATTGCTCCACTGGCGGAGCTCCTCGCAGTAGGACTCCATGGCTGACATAAATTCCTCTCCACTCTTAGCCAGCAAATTACCACCCAATGCAGCTCTGACCTCGGCTCTGTGCTCATCTCTCAGCCCTTGGAAGAACCCCTGGGCCAAAGATGTCATGTTCTGACCGTGATGCGGGCACTGGCGGAGCAGCTCCTTGAACCTATCCCAAGCTTCACAGATGTCTCGTTGCCGGACTGTCTGAAAGCGGTCAGATCAGCTATCATCTGCCTGGTCCTGGAGATGGGGATATACTTCTCATAGAACCTCTCTGTCAGCAGCTCCCAGGTAGTGATGATACCTGGTGGTAGACGGTGGAACCACTTCGAGGCTTCCCCTGATAGACTGTGCTGAAATAAGCACAGCCGAGCATTCCTCAAGCCCCTGAGACATCCCCAGCGAATCCAAATGGACTAAGAACCGATGGACATGGTCGAGTGCATCAGCCGGGTCTGCGCCTGAGAAGGTCCCTGCTGGATGATTCCTCACAGCATTTGTTGATGGCGGTTTCAACTTTTGCCATTCTGCTGTTAATTCCGCTGTGAGGTTAGGTAGAGTCACAGGTCCTCTTCTAGGAGCAGCTGGCGGGCGATTATTCTTCCCAAAGTGGACTGCTCAGCATTGGCATTGGGATTGGCTGGTCCGTTAGGCCATGGCGAAGGTGAGTGCTCTTCTCGCTCTTCGAGCTGTACGGTTGATCTCTAAGTCTAAGTTGAATCTTGGTGGACCTCGAGATCGAGTACCGTGCATTCACCAACACCTGCACAGTTAACACAAAACAAATAAATAAAATAAAAACAATTGACAACCAAGGCAAAGGACTTGACAAAGTCAAGTCCCCGGCAACGGCGCCATTTTGCAAACAGGAAATTGATCTACTAAAACTAAAAATTAATCTAGAAAATAATTCAATAAGTCTGTCGGGTTGCAAAAATCCCGGTCACTATAGTATAGAAAGTTAAGCAACCAGTATCGAACCGTGGGACTTGAATAAATAAGCCTAAGTCCTATCCTAAATCCTAAGAAAACTGCAAATTCAGGGGGGTTGTGAATTGTTTTTGAACTGAATCGAATAAATGCAAATCAGAATTGAAATAAGCAATCAGTAAAAATGAATGATGAGTTGATTATATGAGTGGAACTCCGGGTTCAGGTTGTTCTTTCTGATTGAATCTAGTACTTCTACAACTTAATTATGAGAACGGAAAGGCCAATTCTTTCTATCTCTTCAATGCTAAATCCTAGTTCATTGAAGAGCTCACCTATCAGACATGTCAACTCTAATCTAGCAGTTGGCAAAACACATACAGGCGGAATAAGCACAAAGAATTGTTAGCGTTTGTAGGAAAGATTATCTATCCGACTAATCCTTCCCCAAATTCCCAGGTTAATTCGAACTCCCTACTAATCACCTTGTCTGATCTTAATAGGTTTCGCAAACAACTCTATAACTCGCGAAATTAATAGAGAAGAAAATTGATAATCATTAACCTGAAAACAATCCGTACAGCCTCATAATCAAATTGCAGAATCTTAACTACATTGAATCCATCTTGAACAAACCCTACCCCAGAGTTAAATCCCTACTAGCCAGACATTGCCAAGAAAAGATAAATACAATCAACATAGAAACTATCTAAAGGAAGAAAAACCCTTTTGTTGACTATCCAGAATCGATGGATGCAGGTGCAAGGTTGAAGATGATAGTCGCACTCCCTCTGTCGATGCTCCTCCAGAACGATGATGGAATGATTGGTGAATGTGGATGAAGGCGAACGATGCAATTGGCGTGGATGAATGGAGAGAACCTCGTTTATCAGTGTGAGAGGAGTGTTGTAATGATCGATGATGGTGAATGCCTTCTCCCTCTGATTAGGTCATTTAAATAGACCTTTCTCTCTCTTTTTCCCTTCAAAACGCCGAGTTTGTGCTGTAATTTTCGTGCCGTCCGAACATTGGTCCGAACTTCAAAGTTCGGACACAATGCTTTGAGCGCTTCAATTCAGAAAGTTTCGACCTGTGTCCGAACTTTGATGTTCGGACACAAGTTCGGACATGCTCCGTACTTCAGCCTCCGGCTTTTCTCAACTATGTCCGAACTTCGATGTTCGGACCGAAGTTCGGACATCCCATCAGGCGCAGCATACAAACTCTCGACTTGCGTCCGAACTTGGAAGTTCGGACACAAGCTCGGACACACCTTAAAAATCCTCTAACTTCTTCATTTGACTCCGATTCGACCCCCGTTTGTTGCATTACCTCCCTTGTGAGTTAATCTAGTGTTTCCTTGGCTTTTCTCTGCATTTAACATAGAAAAAGTGTATCAAGCCTTAACAAACAACAAACCACAAAAAACGCAAGATAAGTGTGGAATAGTATCAATTCGCGTATACAAATTAGACATTAAAGACATTGAACCATTCATATTTCAAACTCATCAAGTTCCCCCACACTTGAGCTTCGCCTCAAGTAGCGTAGCTGGTTGCGGGTTAGACATGAGAATTGCACCTGCATAAGACACTAGAAGCAACCATACTACAAACGGGGTTAGGTTAGCGGAAAAAACAAAATTTAAAGGGAACCTGAAATTAAAAGCATAAAAGCATATAAAAGATAAGTTCGTCGGGTTGCCTCCGGAAAGCTGCCTTCTTTAACGTCTTTGGCTAGACGCTTTGTCGTAGATCGATCCTGGGGGGTGGTTATTGAGGAGATCCAAAACATGACTCGATGGTATTTTTGAGTGTCCACCTGGATGCATGTTTTCTTTCTTATCCGCTCTTCGTCCGGGATTGGTGGTGGTATCTCTGTAATAGACATTCCGTTGGAAGGGTGATAAAGAGAAGTGGGGATGATGGTGATTGAGTGTCCCGCACAAACTTGAGATCCTTAGATTTGTTATTGGAGATCTTCATGATGCCAAACTCCAGCTTTTCGTTATAAGCTTGAATGGTGATTTTCCCCTGGGCTACCCAAACTGTGCACATCGGCCTGGGCAAGGAATGGTCGTCCAAGGATGAGAGGTGTGATGGAGTTTTCTTCGAGGTCTGAATGACAAAATCACATGGGAGTATAAGTGCTCACTTTAATGATAACATCCTCACCACTCGCTTGGGTAAGTTACCGAACCATCCGCACAGTTGAAGGGTCATCTTAGTTTTTTCATTTCTCTAATTCCCAGCTTTTTGAAAAGTAGAGGGGCATCAAATTAATTGAGGCACCAGATCGCATAAGGAGTATGGGAAATGAGGTGCTACCCAATTGTGACTGGAATGGTGAAGCTGCCTGGATCATTGCATTTTGAAGGCGTGGTTGTTGCAGAATAGCTGAGCAAGCTACATTGAGAGGAACCGTACCGACTTCGGCCAGTTTAGTTTTGTTGGAGATAAGGTGTTTGAGGAATTGGCGTAGTTTGGCATTTTGGCAATGAGGTCTACAAACTGATATTGACGTTTAGTTGCTTCAGCATGCTAGAAACTTACCATATTCATTATCCAATTTCTGCTTCTGGAGTCGGTGGGGAATGGTATAGGCGGTCTTGTGGAGAAGATTTGAAGTTGATGGGATAGTGAGAATGCTGGGAGTTGTCTTTTGTACTGGGGCCTCAGACTTTGTTCTTCACTATCCTCTTGGATTCTTCTAACCTTTGGGGATGTGAATCTCGTCGGTTTTCTTACCGCTTCTCAAGGTTATCGCCTTAACCTCTTCTTCTTCTTCTTCTTCAAAGTCGAGCTTTTCATTTTCGTAGTGGCCACCAAGTCTTTGAGGTAGGTATTCTCAGACTGAATACGATTTTTATAGACTTTGGCGGTGCTTTCCAATTCAGCTACATTCCTTTTGGAAGTCTCGATTGCCACCACCCACTCTTGAAGGGAAGGGTGAAGTTCTGGAACCTTAGCTGTTTTGGCCACCTCCATTTTTCTTCACTTGCGCTTTCACCATAGATGCATTTGGCTTGCTCTCTTGGATTGGTTCAGTTTGGCTGGGGAGGGCCCCTGGCGGTCTTCGAGCAAGATGTTCTGCAAGTTGATTGAATTACCTTCGATTTTCTGGTTGAAGGCTTCTTGTGTAGAAAGTGGTTCTGAGTCATAGTCATGTAACCTTCATCATCTCTTTGAGTTCTGCGTTGGATCAACAGAGGATGAAGATGGTTGGGTTGTTGTTGTTGGAAAACTGGAGGGGCAACCTAGTGCTCTATAACCCATATTAGGAGTTTGGTTGGGGCGTTTCCCTGATAGGTAGTGGAACTGTTGTTCTGCCCTCCTTGGTTTCTGATTTATTATTTTTCCATGAGAATTCGGATGATTCTCCATGGGTAGGTGTGTTGATGTTATTGTTGTAGGAATTACGGGGCGGTTTCCTATGAAATTCACATCTTCAGAGTGGTTTTACCTTCACACTGATGAGTTTATGAAGCCGGCGCATATGACACATCTTCGGTGGGTGGAACGGTGGTGAACTTGTAGGCGGGGAAGGAGAAGCTATTGTTTTTACGATTCGTTTTGAGACGTTGGTAATACTCCGTATTTCGTTTTTCAGATTTCATGACATTTCAGTTTATATCGTTGCTTATGATATGTGTTACTTTGGATAGCTGCTGGGACGTCGGAGTCCTTAAATTAAAAGACGAGGGCAAGGAGGTCATTTCCCCTCTCTTTATTTTGGTAAGGCTTAATTAAGGAAGGTTAAGTCATTTTATTTCTTTTTCCCAATTCACGATCAATTGCAACCGCGCTCTTTCTCTCGACAGTTTCTTCGTTCTTCCTTCCTTCTCCCCCTTGTGTGCTTGGTGAATTCTGGTGTGAATTGTGGCTGGTTCCGGTCGATCTCTACTGCTGCTTCTGCTTAGATACTTCTCCTCTGCAAATCAGGTTTGATTTTCTTTCGATTCGGATGGTTTCCGCCTCTGTTTTGAGAGGGCAGTTTTCTGATTTTTGGGGCCTTTTCTCTGTAAATCAGTGGTGCTTTGCGCTATCCGGGGCTGCTGTGCGTCTGGCCTTCCCTCTGTTGCAGTCTGGTGCAATCTTCGTTTCGAATTCATGTAAGTGGGGGATGGAATCGGGGTTGTTTACTCACCCTCGGGGACTGTTTTGTTCTAGCCTTTCTGTCTTGAATTGTGTTTTGATTATTGTTTTTGCTTCGGTTTTGTGTTGTTAATCGCGTGGCTAAACCCCCGAGGGTACTGATTTACCATTCGTGGATTTGTGTGAGTTTTGGTTGTTTTGGTTGATTTCTGCTCGTTGTCGCTCTGTTCGTCAGTTTCTGTCCGAACATCTGTCCGAACTTGTAAGTTCGGACAGTGCATCGGGCGCGTTTTGTTTTTGAAGGTTTTGAGTGTCCGAATCGGTCCGAACATAAGTTCGGACCTGACGCGAGGATGGATTTTCGTAAAAGTTCGATGTGTCCGAACTTGCAAGGTCGGACGCAAGTTCGGACACAAGATGATTCTGGCTTTTAACTCTCGACTTACGTCCGAACTTCGATGTTCGGACGTAAGTTCGGACATTTGGATTTCCGCGACTTCTGACTCTCGGCCTCTGTCCGAACTTGCAAGGTCGGACGCAAGTTCGGACATGCCACTGTTTTGAGCATAACTTCTCCGTTTTAGCTCCGTTTTGAGTTCCGTTTGCGGGGTTGGATTCCCCTATCTGTGTACAAGCTTCCTATGCTGTTTATATGCATTTTATGCACTTAAGATCTGTTTTGTGAGCTTTTGGTTTTGGGACCTAGTTACTTTGCTTCTGAGCCTTGGATAGTCGGGTCGGGCTGTCCCGTAGCATGCTGCGCAGGAATTCCTTCTGTTTATATTCCTTAGGGTCTCCCTTGGGATGTTATTTGACCGACGGGTCTGTTAGCTGTCTCTACGGCTTCTGTTGTGGGATCCTCGGATCCATAGGACCTTATGTGTGTCCTTCTGTTGTGTTAGCTTGTTTCTAGTGTCCCATCTTCTGTTCTGTTCTGAAGGTCCGACTGTGTTTTGAATGATATTCCGTTCTGCTCTGCTTCTGTTTTGTGGTTTCATTCAGTCTATTTATGACTCCGCTATCCTCTCTGTTTATAAGTATTCTTCTGCTTCTGTTTTGAGTAGGCTTCCTTGAGGAAGTCTTCTGCTTGCTGGGCTGTTTAGCTCACCCCTTTACTTTGTTGCAGATTGAGCTCGTGGGATCTTCTCTCCTCGTCCCCTTCTGGAGCTTGTTTATTTTTATGTGCCTTTAGACTTTGTTTTCTTGCGCTTTGGACGCTTTAGTTTGTGTAGCCTTTGGGCCTTTCGCTTTGTATTTGACTTGTAAGCCTTTGGATCTTGTAAACTCTTTGGTATTTATCAAGTTTCTTATTCGGTTTTGGGATTCGTTTGCTTAGAGCCTTGCGACGTTTAGTAGTAGTAGACTCGCGGCGTGTAACGGCCCTAACTCCTAGGCCGGTTTTGGGGTCGTTACATTTAGTGGTATCAGAGCCAGGTTGCTCGTTCTTTGGTGATTGTGGGGTTTGTCTGCATGTGTGAGTGTCTGAAAGGTCTGCTGTTTGATGATTGACGGTTTCTGATCGAATTTGGTGTTGTATTTTTAGTATGCCTCCCCGACGAGTAGGACGTGGTGCAGCTTCAGGCGATGCTCCCCAGGGGGACATTGCAGAGATTGTGCAGCAGGTGGTGACCCAGGTGCTGCAGACCGTAGGGGCCACTGCTGGTCAGGCGACTGGAGCCGGTAATGCGGGGGGCAGTAATGTGAAGGCGCTTCAGGAGTTTCTGAAGCTGAAGCCACCTTCCTTTGATGCTAGTGGCGACCCACAGGAGGCGAGCCACTGGATCACTGCCATTGAGGACCTTCTGCGGGTCATGGGATGTGAGGAGGATCAGAAAGTCGGATTTGCCACTTCATGTTTCAGTCGGAGGCGAAGGAGTGGTGGAAGACGGTCGAAGGGAAGTACCCCCACCCATGGACATGGGAGCAGTTCAGGGGCTGCTTCAATCAGCAGTTCTATCCCGATGTCTTCAGGGATCAGAAGATTGTGGAGTATGGGAGGCTTCGCCAGACGAAGGAGATGTCAGTAGATGACTATGTGAGGAAGTTTATCTCCCTTTCGAAGTTTGTGCCTGAGCCGGATGATAACCGGAAGGCTAGGAAGTTTGAGGCTGGTTTGAGGGTGACATTCGAGCTGCTGTGGCACCTTTCCGCCACAAGACTTTCAGGGATGTGGCCGATGTGGCGTTGGTGGTGGAGTCTGAGCTGCAGGCTAGGCAGCGGTATGAGAAGAGGGACCAGAGGCCCGATAAGGGCAAGGACCAGAAGAGGAAGGGTCGTGTGGAGGAGCCCGAGAGGCGTGAGCAGACTTCTTCTCAGAAGAAGAAGTATAGAGGAGACCGGGGTTCTTCTTCATCAGCATCCCCTGCTGTGGAGAAGTGTGCGAGTGTGACCGTTTCCATCCGGCGGGGGAGTGCTACAGGAAGTCCGGGGCGTGCTTCAAGTGTGGTTCGTTAGACCATCGCATTGCCCAGTGTCCACAGGCTAGAGGTGGAGGTAGCAGTGGCGGTTCTGAGGGCCGAGGAGCTGGTTCAGGGTCCGGGCAGAAGACTGAGCAGAAGAAGCCCCAGACCCAGGCTCGTGTGTACGCTCTAGCTGGTGAGCGAGACCGCGACTCAGGGTGTTGTGTCAGGTATTCTTCAGATCTCTTCTCAGCCAGTTTTCTGCTTGTTTGATTCAGGAGCTACCCACTCCTTTGTGTCTGCTGATTTAGTGGGTAGTCTCGGGTTGTCTGCTGTGCCTTGTGATGTGGATTTGTGTATTTCTAGCCCGTTGAGTGGCGTGCCTGCATGTGTGCTTGATTCTGTGTGCAAGTCTGTTCCTTTAGTGGTCATGGATAGGACCTTACCTGCTAATTTGATTCCTATGAATATGTCCTGCTTCGATGTGATTTTGGGCATGGACTGGCTAGCAGAGCACCATGCCCATATAGACTGTGCGGCTAGGAGAGTCGTCTTTGATAGACCGGGTGAGACCCGTTTTGCTTTTGTGGGGAACTCTATCCCTTGTGCTCCGTGTTGTTCTGCTATGCAGGCAGTCCGTTCCTTGAGGAAGGGCTGCCAGGGGTTTCTTTGCTTTGTACCTGAGGTTAAGGAGGGATCCCGGTTGGAGGAGATCCCCATTGTGTGTGAGTTTCCTGAGGTGTTCCAGGACGATGTGCCAGGACTACCACCTGATCGTGAGGTGGAGTTTTCTATTGAGTTAGCGCCAGGGACTCAGCCTATCTCTAAGGCTCCCTATCGCATGAGTCCGGCAGAGCTTAAGGAGCTGAAGGTGCAGCTGCAGGATCTTCTGGATAAGGGCTTCATTCGCCCTAGCGTGTCTCCATGGGGAGCACCTGTGTTGTTTGTGAAGAAGAAGGATGGCTCCTTCAGTGTGCATTGACTATAGGGAATTGAATAAGGTTACCATCAAGAATCGGTATCCTCTTCCCCGCATTGATGATCTCTTGACCAGTTAGCAGGGGCGACAGTCTTCTCGAAGATCGACTTGCTCTGGATATCACCAGCTGAAGATTAAGGCCGAGGATGTGCCTAAGTCTGCTTTTAGGACCCGGTATGGGCATTATGAGTTCTTGGTCATGCCTTTTGGTTTGACCAATGCCCCGTCGTTCTTCATGGATATGATGAACAGAGTCTTCAAACCTTTCTTGGATTCTTTCGTAGTTGTGTTCATTGACGATATCTTGGTGTACTCCAAGAGTGCTGAGGAGCATGAGGAGCATTTGAGGATGGTGCTGCAGACGTTGAAGGAGAAGGAGTTGTATGCTAAATTGAAGAAGTGTGAGTTTTGGTTGGATAGAGTCGTGTTCCTTGGCCATGTGGTGTCGAAGGATGGCATTTCAGATCCAGAGAAGATTAAGGCGGTTATGGAGTGGGCGAAGCCCACTAGTGTGTCTGAGGTGCGTAGTTTTCTAGGATTGGCTGGGTACTATAGGAAGTTCGTGGAGGGCTTTTCTAAGATCGTATCCCCTTGACTCGTCTTCTTAGGAAGGATGTCAAGTTTGATTGGAGTGAGGCGTGCCAGGAGAGTTTCCAGGAGTTGAAGAAGAGGTTGACTTCGGCTCCGATTTTGACGTTGCCTTCTGGGACAGATGGCTTCGAGGTGTTCTGTGACGCTTCCCACAGAGGGCTGGGTTGTGTTCTGATGCAGCAGGGAAAAGTGGTAGCTTATGGGTCGCGACAGTTGAAGCCGTATGAGAAGAACTATCCTACCCATGATTTGGAGTTAGCTGCTGTGGTCTTCGCCTTGAAGATCTGGCGGCACTATTTGTATGGGGTGACGTGTAAGGTCTACACGGATCACAAGAGTCTCAAATATCTGTTCACGCAGAAGGAATTGAATTTGAGACAGCGGCGCTGGTTGGAGCTGTTACATGACTACGACCTGGAGATCCTCTACCATCCGGGTAGAGCGAATGTGGTGGCTGATGCCTTGAGCCGTAGGGGTGCTCCTGGACTTGCTTGTTCGTTGTCAGGGGTTCAGAGGTCTGCTTTTGAGCTTCAGCGTATGGGCATTTGGGTTGTTCGGTCAGACCGTGCCGGGATGATTGCTTCGATTCAGGTCCAGTCTACTTTGATTGAGCGGATCAGAGAGGGTCAGAAGGCTGATGCTGAGTTGGTAAGATCAGAGAGAAGTTGTCAGATGATCAGGAGTCAGAGTTTTCTGTGTCCAGCGATGATTGTCTACGCTTCAGGGGCAGAGTTGTGTGCCTAGTGGAGGCGACCTTAGGCGGGAGATTATGCAGGAGGCTCATGGAGCTCCTTATTCTGTGCACCCAGGAGGGGTGAAGATGTACCGGGACCTCAGAGAGTCCTTTTGGTGGGCGAACATGAAGAGGGAGATTTCGATTTTGTGGCTCGTTGCCAAACCTGTCAGCAGGTGAAGGCTGAGCATCAGCGACCTGCGGGTCTTCTGCAGCCTCTTCCCGTTCCTGAGTGGAAATGGGAGAGCGTTGGCATGGATTTTATTGTGGGGTTGCCTAGGACATCTTCTGGGTACGATGCGCTATGGGTGATTGTGGACCGGTTGACGAAGTCAGCTCATTTCTTGCCTGTGAGGAAGACCTTCAGCCTGGAGCGCCTGGCTCGGCTGTATATGATGAGATTGTGAGGTTGCACGGTGTGCCGGCGACGATCGTTTCGGACAGAGATCCGAGATTTGTATCTCGCTTCTGGCGGAGCCTGCATAAGGCGTTAGGGACGAATTTGGCTTTCAGTTCGGCTTATCATCCTCAGACCGATGGGCAGACGGAGAGGACGAATCAGATTTTGGAGGACATGTTGAGGGCTTGTGTGCTCGACTTCGGGGGCAGCTGGGATCAGCATGTGACTTTGATTGAGTTCGCCTACAATAATAGTTTCCAATCGAGCATTGGGATGGCCCCATATGAGGCGTTGTATGGTAGGCGCTGTAGGTCTCCTATTTGTTGGGATGACCTGCGAGAGAGGGCAATTGTAGGCCCTGAGTTGGTGCAGGGAGCTGTGGACAAAGTTAAGACTATCAGGGAGCGTTTGTTGGTTGCCCAGAGCCGGCAGAAGAGTTATGCAGATCAGAGACGCCGTCCGCTTGAGTTTCAGGTGGGAGACCACGTATACCTGAAGATTTCTCCAGTTAGGGGTGTTGTCCGTTTTGGTAAGCGGGGCAAGCTGAGTCCTCGGTTCGTAGGGCCTTTTGAGGTGCTTGGGAAGGTTGGGCCGGTGGCTTACAGATTGGCATTGCCACCAGCTCTAGCAGGAGTGCATGACGTGTTCCATGTGTCGATGCTCAGGAAGTATCTACATGATCCTTCGCATGTGATTGACTATGGTCAGCTTCGACTCCGAGATGATTTCACTATGAGGCAGTTCCGGTTCGTATTTTAGCTCGGGATGTTCGTCGGCTTCGTAGCAAGACTTTGCCTATGGTTAAGGTGCAGTGGTCTGAGCATCCGAGCGTGAGGCGACGTGGGAACTCGAGGAGGAGTTGCGTGCTAAGTTTCCGTCCCTTTTCGAGCAGCGAGGTATGTTGAATTTCGAGGACGAAATTCCTTTTAAGGGGGGAGTGATGTAATACTCCGTATTTTCGTTTTTCAGATTTCATGACATTTCAGTTTATATCGTTGCTTATGATATGTGTTACTTTGGATAGCTGCTGGGACGTCGGAGTCCTTAAATTAAAAGACGAGGGCAAGGAGGTCATTTCCCCTCTCTTTATTTTGGTAAGGCTTAATTAAGGAAGGTTAAGTCATTTTATTTCTTTTTCCCAATTCACGATCAATTGCAACCGCGCTCTTTCTCTCGACAGTTTCTTCGTTCTTCCTTCCTTCTCCCCTTGTGTGCTTGGTGAATTCTGGTGTGAATTGTGGCTGGTTCCGGTCGATCTCTACTGCTTCTGCTTAGATACTTCTCCTCTGCAAATCAGGTTTGATTTTCTTTCGATTCGGATGGTTTCCGCCTCTGTTTTGAGAGGGCAGTTTTCTGATTTTGGGGCCTTTTCTCTGTAAATCAGTGGTGCTTTGCGCTATCCGGGGCTGCTGTGCGTCTGGCCTTCCCTCTGTTGCAGTCTGGTGCAATCTTCGTTTCGAATTCATGTAAGTGGGGGATGGAATCGGGGTTGTTTACTCACCCTCGGGGACTGTTTTGTTCTAGCCTTTCTGTCTTGCAATTGTGTTTTGATTATGTGTTTTTGCTTCGGTTTTGTGTTGTTAATCGCGTGGCTAAACCCCCGAGGGTACTGATTTACCATTCGTGGATTTTGTGTGAGTTTGGTGTGTTTTTGGCTGATTTCTGCTCGTTGTCGCTCTGTTCGTCAGTTTCGCGCTGTCCGAACATCTGTCCGAACTTGAAGTTCGGACAGTGCATCGGGCGCGTTTTGTTTTTGAAGGTTTTGAGTGTCCGAACAGGTCCGAACTTAAGTTCGGACCTGACGCGAGGATGGATTTTCGTAAAAGTTCGATGTGTCCGAACTTGCAAGGTCGGACGCAAGTTCGGACACAAGATGATTCTGGCTTTTAACTCTCGACTTACGTCCGAACTTCGATGTTCGGACGTAAGTTCGGACATTTGGATTTCCGCGACTTCTGACTCTCGGCCTCTGTCCGAACTTGCAAGGTCGGACGCAAGTTCGGACATGCCACTGTTTTGAGCATAACTTCTCCGTTTTAGCTCCGTTTTGAGTTCCGTTTGCGGGGTTGGATTCCCCTATCTGTGTACAAGCTTCCTATGCTGTTTATATGCATTTATGCACTTAAGATCTGTTTTGTGAGCTTTTGGTTTTGGGACCTAGTTACTTTGCTTCTGAGCCTTGGATAGTCGGGTCGGGCTGTCCCGTAGCATGCTGAGCAGGAATTCCTTTGTTATATTCCTTAGGGTCTCCCTTGGGATGTTATTTGACCGACGGGTCTGTTAGCTGTCTCTACGGTTCTGTTGGGGATCCTCGGATCCATAGGAACTTATGTGTGTCCTTCGGTTGTGTTAGCTTGTCTCTAGTGTCCCATTATTTCTGTTCTGATCTGAAGGTCCGACTGTGTTTTGAAATGATATCCGTTCTGCTGCTTCTGCTTTGTGGTTTCATTCAGTCTATTTATATTGTCTCCGACTATCCTCTCTGTTTATAAGTATTTTCTGCTTCTGTGTTTTGAGTGGCTTCCTTGAGGAAGTCTTCTGCTTGTGGGCGTTTAGCTCACCCCCTTACTTTGAGGCAGATGAGCTCGTGGGATCTTCTCTCCTCGTCCCCTTCTGGAGTGTTTATTTTATGTGCTTTTAGACTTTGCTTTCTTGCGCTTGGACGCTTGGTACTTCGTGTAGCCTTGGGCCTTTCGCTTTGATTTGACTTGTAGCCTTTGGATCTTGTAAACTCTTTTGGTATTTATGCAAGTTTGTGATTTGGTTTTGGGATCGATTTGCTTAGAGCCTTGCGACGTAAGTAGTAGATCGCGGCGTGTAACGGCCCTAACTCCTAGGCGGTTTTGGGGTCGTTACAGACGTTGTTAGCTTTTCCACCATCTTTGCAAGGGACGAGATCTGGGCTGATAAATGATCTCGTAGGCTCAAGTGGGAGTAGGCCTGCTGCTCGTGGCGTTCTCCCTTGGATCTCGTCTGTCTTGTATTGCTCGTCATGGTTTCGAGAAGGTCCATCCTTCTTTAGGAGATTTCATCATGAAACTTCCTCCTGTAGAGGAATTGACGAGTAGTCGGTTTCATCATCTAGACCATTGAAAAATGACAGGCAGAGGGATTGATCGTCAAGACATGGTGGGAACACTTCATTAGAATCCTGAATCTGTCCCATGCGTCGTACAACGTTTCTCCCGGCTCCTGACAGAAAGTATTGATTTCACGATCAATTGCCCGTTCTACTGGTATGGGTAGTTATTTGGCAAGGAATTTTTGGGCCATTGCAGCCATGTGGTGATGATCGGGAGGGAAGACTTCGGTACCACATGTTTGTGAATCCGACAACGAGTGAGGAAAGAGTTGTAGACGGATCTTTCTTTTGACGTTGCCGGTATGACCAAAGGAATTGCCAGAAGTCTAGGAAGAGACTCAGATGATTTGGGGCTTCAGCTGGGTTCGCTCCACTAAACTTGCCTAAATCCTGGACTGTAACACCCTACAACGCTCCTAACAACTACCGAAATCGCAGCGGAAATAACCAACCAAACAATAACTAAACGCTTTGGTGTTACAACGCCGTTAACCACCCACGTGGTTAACTAGGCAGAATAAATACAAGTGTATCGGTCTGATGATCAGACTCCCGAGCATAGAATCTAAATCCATATATATAACATACCAACCATACCGAGTATTTAATTTACAACACACCTACCAACCGTAAACATCCACCACTGTTTAACAAACGGTACCAAAATGTAATGCCTCGGGAGCACAGGCGCATCCCGGGCTCAACAACCAACATAGCCAAAAGTACATCAACGACCTAGGACCTAGAGCCACTCTGCTTCTTCGATCCTCATCCTGCAATAAAATATGGAGCCCCCGAGGGGGTCAGCAACCTTTGCTGGTATGGCTAACGCGCAGCCCATCGGCTACCGGGATACGCGCAACCAATTGTCATAATAACATGGCATTCATTTTAGAACATCCAACATATATATATATATATACCATAGCATAGCAAGGGAAATTGCATAGCATCATAACAATACATAACACCATAAAATCGGTCCTCACAAGGAACCTTCCACCATAGTTAGTATACCATGTGAGCCTAGAGATTTTTACCAATCCCATGTTAAGCTCGTTACCAACCTCGTTACCGTCCAGTTATATAGAACGGTTAACTTATACCCAAGGTGTGTCGGATATAGTAATCCCAAGCACACCGAAATAACATACGTATGCCCCTGTGGCCCGACGTGAGTCAGTAACTAGCTTTGGATAAGCTAAGGGAAGGTAGAAACCAAATTGGAATACCACCTATACATACACCAAGAGAGCCGAACCGGATATGATATCGACTCCCGTCCATCACACGCGTGGCCGGAACAACCGGACTCCTCACTCCCCCGATTAGCACTTGTTAGTGATCACACAATATTTGTTAAGTCACATACAAGCAAATATTTAGGTCTTGTTAGACAACCAAGGGAAAGGAGTCACAACCTTACAACATCTTAATGTATAACAACTGTAAACTCTTTTCATGCCTTAATCTTATAAGGTCGTAACACACAGAAAAGCAAACAACATCCAAGCCGGTGTAAACCGGTAGGCAACAGACTGCAAGAAAACCATACCTTGGTCCTTGCCTCGTTTCGTTTCCACCTTGAGAGAATCCTATACACATTAGTAACGTCGGTTAATTATTTATTTAACTTCACACTTACTAAGTATTTAACATGATTGTATGACATGTTTTAATGTCTATCTTACCCTAGGTTACCTTCATTATACACCCTAGGGTTAACTACATAAGTCACATTCTTTTCTGTTTTTTTTTTTACAAGTTTAGGTCCGACCGACCTTGCCGACCGGACTTGTCCAAGTCCGGTCGATTCCAGAACATTTCCGTCAAAATTTTCTACTCCGACCGACCTTGTAAGTCCGGTCGCATGTTCGGTCTATTCCCGAGAGTTTCTTCCCTTTGAAATTTAGCCCGACCGGACTTGCCAAGTCCGGTCCTATGTCCGGTCGATTCCAGTAACTCAATCCGTACAAAATACAAGCCCGACCGACCTTGCAAGTCCGGTCCCCAAGGTCGGTCCATTCCAGAAGCCAATTCTCGCAGGGTAAACTGGGCCCGACCGAACTTGCAAGTCCGGTCGCAAGTCCGGTCTGCCCCAAATCTTTGTTTTCCTTTTTACATTCAACTCCAAACTTCACCCCATATAACCTAGTACTCCCTAACCTCATTTGGGCACTTAAACACACCTAAGACATCCTTAAACACTCATAAAACTCATTTTCTAATTCCTTAACCTTTACTATATCTTCACAAAATTCCTAACACTTACAATGTTTTCTCCTAGTTTTTCAAGTGGTGTTTCATACCTATGATAACTACTATCCCAAAAGCTTTCTCCTTATTTTAACATCATCTCCCAAGCATCATCTCTCACAACTAACTCCTTATATCCTTCTTGAAACTCTTTTCCTAGTGTACACTTCTCCTTATTTTACCAAAGTTTGCCTAGGTATTTACCTAAGTCCCAAAGTGACTTTGGTACTTACTAAATCTCAAGATCATGCCTAAGTCCTTATTACACTCTAGAGTACTTCCTAGTTCATCAAAATTCCTTTAAAACATCATGAACTCCTTATTCATTTCCTATTTTCTAACTCACCAAACCTTATGTAAACACTTAGAACTTCTTACTTCTTACCTAAATTTTGACATGGATTCCCCTAGAACATTACTAAGCCTAAACACTTTGCTTTCTCCATTAAACACACAAGAACATCTAGAATCACCAAGAACACTCTCATACACAACTTCACCAAATTCACACTACATTACAATATAGTGCATAATTTAAATTGCATGGCACTTAGGCCCTTAAAATGCATGGCTCTTAGGCCCTTAAATGCATAATCTTAAACACTGAATTTCCACAATATATTGCCTTTGACCTGCAAATACACACAACACACATATGCCTTTTACTAGTCTCTTGAGAACACTTTACTAAGTCATTCACCATTTGCTCTTTAGGTAGTTTTAATAAGCATTTATAAGCTCATTTCTCCTAAGGCATTAAACAACATTGGTTAGTAGATTTACCTCTTTTCCAAAACACTTCCTTCTTGTTTCCTTACAAAACCGTATGGTATTTTGATTCCTTGTCAAGTTCTAAACAATATACAAACACCATAATGAGTATTCAAGCTTGAGCTTCATCTCATTGTAAACCCTAATTTTACATTGTTTCAAAAACATTAATGTAGTTGTTTTACCTTGATCTTTGAGGAGAGTTTGAATATATAACAAGAGAGGACTCCACCTAGTCCATGAAGAGTTGAAATGAAGCTAGAACAAAGTCACACAAAGAGCTATATCAATGTGTATTTTCGGTCAAGGTAAAAACATGGAGGAAACATGATTTTTCTTTGAGATTCCTTACCTAGAAGCAAAGGAGATCAACAATATGTCAAAATACAAGCTCAAGCTCCTTCAATGGTGGAACACCTTGGCACCGAAATGGGGCTCTTGGAGTTTTGAGAAGATAGGAATGAAGAGCTTGATGAGAGGAAGAGATTGGTGGTGTTAGAATTTGATTTGGACAAGTGAGCTTGATTTAGCAAGAGGTCAAAGATGGAGTTTCTATGGTGGTAGTGGTATTACCGAGAGAGCAGCAAGAAGGAAGGAAGAAGAAGGTTGAGACCGTGGGAAATGAAGGGAAAGAAATGAGAATGAGATAGAATTTGCTTTTAAGAGATATTTGTAATAAAGTAAAAAGTAAGTTTAATTAGTTTTCTTTACTTACTTATTATATCAACTAGAGAGTGGTGAGTCACCACACTTAGAAAACCGGCCCCCTATATTATAATGAGGGTATTTTAGTCTTTGTTTGTCAATTTAATTACTTAATACAACATATGTTATAAACTAGCTTATAAAAATCACTATTCACCTAAACAAGGCACTTAGAAGTGAAATTTTTGATTTCCCATTAATATAGCCACCCAAATGTGATACTATATAGTACACATATATATTTAAGAGTAATGATGGACATTTAGCCACTCAAAACCATTTACAAGACAATTTTTCAAAAATGTGCTTTAAGACTTCTTAAAGCACATTTTGTGTTTTAACTTGTTTTCAAGCTTGGTTTTCTTTGGTAATTGTTTAATATGTTCATTAATATATATAAGGTCTTGGTAAGTTCATTAGGTCTTACCCAAGCCTATTCCAAGCTTAGAGCACATTTTAGCTCTTATTGACTTTAAAGCACATTTTGTGTTTTCTTTTGTTTAAATCTGTTTACTAATGTTTCTAAGACTCTTTTTAGTCTTAATAATTCATGTTTTAATGTTTAACCAACATACCAAGGTTTGGGGTATTTCAATCTACCCCCCTTAAAAGAACTTTGTCCCCAAAGTTCATACTTCCCACATATCTTACTATTAGAACACGGGGAACACTTATAAAAACAATACTTCCAAAACATCATTTCCAACACTACCATCATTCTTACACCACAACGGACTCAAGGTCCAAACCACATAATACCATTCAGACACAACGGTCTGTAACATAACATAGACAATGTATACATATACATGTCGTACACAACCATAACCGAAACGGCTCTACCCCCCTTAAAAGGGGTACGCCCCGTACCCTATACATATAAACACTAAGAAGCAAACAATGACGGGTGCTTCGCCTTCATCTTTTCTTCCAGCTCCCAAGTGGCCTCCTCAACGTCCTGGTTAGACCAGAGGACCTTCACCAGTCTCACGGACTTATGGCGAGTGTCTCGAGTCTTAGTATCCAGAATCCGTACCGGAGTCTCCACTGATCGCATGGTTGGCTCTAAGGTTAGCCTTTCCGGCTGAAGCACATGAGACGGATGAGACATATACTTCTTCAACTGGGACACATGAAATACATCATGTACCTTGCCCAGTTCGGCGGGTAGATCAAGTCTATAAGCTACCGGGCCGATCCGCTCCGTCACAACATAAGGACCCACATACTTCGGGCTCAACTTGCCCTTCTGGCCAAAACGAAATACTCCCTTCATGGGGGATACCCTAAGAAATACCTGATCGCCTACGGCGAACTCCAGGTCACGTCTGCGCACATCAGCGTACGACTTCTGTCTATCCTGAGCTGCTTTCATGTTAGCCCGGATCTGGCGAACTTCTGCCTGAACCTGTTCCAGATACTCTGGTCCTATAATGACCGTCTCACTCGACTCATCCCAGCATAAGGCGTGCGGCATGGTCTACCGTACAATGCCTGGAAGGGAGACATCTTGATCGAAGCATGGTAACTGTTGTTGTAACTAAACTCGATCAGATGTAACTTATCAATCCAGCTGGTCTGAAAGTCAAGTGCACATGCACGTACATATCCTCAAGTGTCTGGATGGTGCGCTCACTCTGACCATCTGTCTGTGGGTGAAACGCTGTGCTCAATTTCAGTTCAGTAAGTGCCTCTCGTGTGGACTTCCAATATCTGGATAGGAATCTGGTATCTCTGTCAGATACAATCGTTTTCGGAACCCCATGATGTCTTACAATCTCTTGTCGAAGAGCTCTGCAAGCTTAGCCACTTTCCAGGTGTCCTTCATCGGTATGAATCGAGCCACCTTGGTCAGTCGGTCTACCACAACCCAAATCATATTCAGACCTCCCCTTGTAGGCGGAAGCCCTACCACGAAGTCCATAGATATGTCATGGAACTTCCACTCCGGCACTGGCATTGGCTGCACCATACCACCAGGCCGTCGGTGCTCAAACTTGACCTTCTGACAAGTGAGACACCTCAACACATAGTCATTCACATCCTTTTTCATTCCAGTCCACCAAAAATATCTTTTCATACCTTTATACATCTTTGAAGCTCCGGGGTGAATCGATGTCGTAGAACAATGGGATTCACTCAGTATGCGCTCCTTCAGCTCAGCGCTACTCCTCGGTATACACAACCGGCCATTAAGCCTAATCAGGTCATCATCGTGGAGTCTGAAGTCGTACTTCTGACCCTCGAATGTGCCATCAATAAGCTTCTGTCTAATCTCCACCATATACTGATCCGTCATCTGAGCACTCCGCACCTCTTCAACCAAGCCAGTATGAGAGACTAGCGAATGGAGAGAGTGTGCTCGGCGACTCAATGCGTCAGCTACCACGTTTGCCTTACCCTCCTTGTACTGTAAATTGATGTCATAATCATTTAAGAATTCAACCCACCTTCTCTGCCTCATGTTCAACTCTTTCTGAGTGAACAAGTATTTCAAACTCTTGTGGTCGGAATAGATTGTCACGCTTACCCCATACAAATGATGTCGCCATATCTTCAGTGCGAAGACAATGGCCCCCAATTCTAAATCGTGGGTAGGGTAGTTCTCCTCATGCTTCTTCAGCTGTCGGGAGGCGTAAGCCACGACCTTCCCGTGTTGCATCAACACACAACCCATACCCCTGCCTGATGCGTCGCAATAGACCTCAAAACCATCTGGACCGTCTGGTAATGTCAGAACCGGTGCAGATGTCAGAGCATCCTTGAGACTCGTGAAAGCCTCTCACAGTCGACTGTCCACTCGAATGGTGCATCCTTTTTCATCAAGGAAGTCATCGGCTTCGAGACACTGGAGAAGTCCTTCACAAACCTCCTATAATAACCTGCCAGACCGAGGAAGCTCCTGATGTCGGTAACTGTCTTCGGCCTAGGCCAGGTGCGCACTGCATCTATCTTTGCCGGATCAACAGCGATCCCGGCCTCAGAAATCACATGTCCAAGGAATGATACTTGGTTCAACCAAAATTCACACTTAGAAAATTTAGCATACAGCTGATTCTTTCTCAATGTCTGCAATACATCTCTCAGGTGGCTTTCATGCTCACCTCTCGATTTCGAATACACAAGTATGTCATCGATGAAGACTACCACTGATTTGTCCAACTGATCTTGGAACAAACGGTTCATTAAGTCCATGAACTTTGCTGGTGCATTTGACAAGCCAAACGGCATAACTGTGAACTCATAATGCCCATACCTAGTTCTGAAGCTGTCTTTTCGATATCACTGTCACGGATGGCAATCTGGTGGTATCCGGAACGTAGGTCTATCTTGGAGAATACTGATGCTCCCCTCAGCTGATCAAATAGATCGTCGATGCGTGGTAAGGGGTAACGGTTCTTCACCGTAACAGCATTCAGCTCCCGATAATCAATACATAGGCGGAGGCTACCGTCCTTCTTCTTCACGAAGAGGACCGGCGCTCCCCATGGTGAAACACTAGGGCGGATAAAGCCCTTGTCGAGTAGGTCTCTCAGCTGCTCCTTGAGCTCTGTCATCTCTGCTGGAGCCATACGGTAAGGTGCTTTCGCAATGGGTCCGGTGCCCGGAACTAGATCAATCTCAAACTCAACCTCTCGTGCTGGCGGCATGCCCGGCAGTTCCTTAGGAAATACGTCAGGAAACTCCGACACTACCGGCACATCTGGGCTAAACTCAGGGTCTCTCTCTATGTCCTGGACATAGCAGAGGTATACATCATTTCCTCGTCGCAACTCACGATACATGGCCATGGCGGTGATGATCTGTGTCGAAGGCTCCCTGGGCCTCTGGCGGTATGATATAGTAACCCCAGATGGACTCCTAAGAAGCAGTCGATGCTCGGCACATAGGATTCTACCCTTGTACCGCTCCAACCAGTTCATCCCGACAATCACATCAAAACCTAGTCCGTCGAACTCTATCAAGTCGATCGGAAACTCCTCATCCATGATTCGAACAACAGCATCTCGGTAGTAGCGGGTACACCTGATCCGCTCTTTCGACGGGAGAGTGACCACGAAGTCTGGCATCTCTTCACCGTCTAACCCCAGCCTCTTCGCAAATGATAGCGAAATGAATGTGTGTGAGGCTCCAGAGTCGAACAAGATCGATGCATCCACGCCATTCACTGGAAAGGTACCGGTGAGGATTGTGCCGCTCTTGCCGGCTTCTGCCTTATTGCAGACACTCAGTATACCTCCCGTTCCGAGTGCACAGCCTAATTCATTGGCAAACTCATAAGTATACGGTAGTAACACGTTGATACACTCCAAAACAACATTCCTTTATTCATTAACACAGTCTTTACACCATAAGTTGGTTACATTGTAGACATGGCTAGATATAGCTCCTTTGTCAAACCACTGGCTTAATACATTACATGATTACACAAGGCTCAAAACTGCCTGAAAGTCAAATTCAAACGTCCGGGTTTCAGATGTGTGGCATTTACCACTGTCGATGGTGCGGTATTCAATTTGATCTTCTTGATACCGTGGTATAACATCCTTGATTGTCCTCCCATGATTAATACATCACCTGATTTCAACACTAGCTTCTTTGCGAGATCACCACGCTTCTGCTCGCCACATAAAACAGCGGTATCACCAATGGACCAAGACACCACGGGTACTCCCTTACTTAGAGACTCGGGTGACTCGTCCTTATCTTGGTGTAACCCTAACCGTCCACCTTTCTGGTAGAAGTTCACAATGCATAAGTCTGCTTCCACGTTCGGAATCGGTTCCGATTCAAGTTGCTGAGCAATTCCCACGGTGTGGTTAACAACCGCAAGGAACTCCTCAGGTATGCCTGGTACAGTTGCTCCGTCTTCAGCTCGTACATCCTGATATGACTTGGTGTAGGGATTCCAGTCCTTACCCATGCACATCATCTTCAGCTTCATCTTCGAACCGCTCGGGTATTCGGGTGTGTAGAAACCTCCTGGTGCTGCTCCAAGTTCGTTGCAACGTCTGATGATGTGGATTTGTGCTTCCGGTGTCAGGTATCCATTTAAGAGTATCATACCTGGTTGGATAACCTGACATTGCTCCAGTGGGAATTCGGTGATGCTGATGGTGGTCTCTTCAGGGTTTGGTGTGGGCGGGATTGGATAACAGATATTGAAGGTTCCTAAGTTTCAAATTGCCTAACTTTAGGTGTTTTCCACATTATATTCTAACTCTTTACTTATATGTTTATACCCTTAGACTTGCTAACACTCATGCATGAAATGCGGTAAGCAATCACTTTTTCATTTAACAGTTTAGGCGGTACCTGGTCTCGAAGAGGATCCTGGTGCCTCAGACCGGTCCACCACATTCAGGGCGGCCTTGCCGGACCCCGTAGCCTTCCCCTTCTGGGATTCAGTGTACTTCTTGTCAGAAGTCTGCTGATGATCGCCTTCGGGCCTTCAGTGGTCGTGGTAGTATTACCCTTCCACTGCCCCTTTGGCTTGTAGTTCCTGCTGTTGGGGTTCGTCCAACACTCAAATTCACGGTGCCCCATCTTCTGGCAGTGACGGCACCTCACATCATTCCCCTTGCAGTCTTTGCCGGGGTGGTCTCCATTGCACCACTTACAGTAAAAGTGGCGCTCCGGTCCAGAACCCGCGCTAGCTGCTATAACAACACACAATCAATACTCACTTCCCATCTTAACAACATACACCTCAACTAGATACACATGGTTAAGTAATTACCCTTAGGCGGGTAGGAGCGTAGAGGCTTCGCCGCATACGCATACGTGAGCTTCAGTGGCTCATCAGCTGTGGTGGTCTGGGCTTGGCCCTTGTCACCCTGGTACTGACCCTTCTGGGGCTGAGGGTAGGGTTTCTTTTTCTTTCCTCCCCCATACCCTTGCTGACTCTGGCCCTCGTTGGTGGCCTTGCGCTTGTGCGCATTCTCCTCGTCCCTCAGACGGACGGTAATTTCAACCTTAGCAGCGGCATGATAGCACTCCTGAATTTTAGGATGTCAGTCATGCCCCGCAAAAACAACTTACCAACTCACATTAACATTCACTCAAGGTATAGATTGATTCACAACAAAGTACTCCAATTACCTGCAAGGTAGTATACTCAGCTGGCCCCATCCCATAGCGGAGACGGTGGCTAGTCCATTGTAGAACCGGTTCACCAACACTCGGTTCGAATACCCAAGGTCTGGTAACAGGTGGATAAGGCCGGTGAATGCGGTGTAGTAGTCATCAACCGACATCTTATCCCCCTGCCTCAGACTATCCAGCTCGAGGCGCTTGGCCTCCTGCATGTACGGGTAGTACTTGGCTCGCAGTAGAGCCGTGTACTCCCTCCAACCAAATTCAGGATCAGCCATCCTGTCCTCCTTCACCAACTTCCACCAACTCTGTGCCGTACCCTTCAAGTAGTAAGCGGCAAGACGGACCTTAGCTTCAGCAGGTACTGCCAAGGTCTCGTAGGCGGTCTCCAGTTCGGAGATGTACGCCTCCAGCTTTCGAGGATCAGTCTCCCCATTGAATGATGGCGGTCTAAGATCAGCCAACGCCTTGACCCAATTGGTCTCTCGTGGCGGTGGTGGTGGTGGCTGAACTCCGGGCTGTTGCCCTTGCTGTATAGCAGCAACCAGATCGGGTACCAACTGGGCTACGGCGGCTGCAACTGCCTCAGCCATAGTCTGTGCCGTAGTATCATCGCCCTGGTCACCCAAATCTCCAGTACCGCGCCCGCGGCCTCTACCTCGTGGTCTACCTGCCATCTGAATTCATATGAACATTTCATTAGCATTATGCTTGCACACTTATCGGTCCAATGGTTATAGCATCTTCCCGACAACCAGGTAATTCCACACTTAGTTAGTGGTTAACCTTTCCAAATCTGTTCACTTAGGTATCTGTAGCTAGGTTTCCTAACTCGGTATATCCCTAAGCTCGGTATTCTAGTCATCAGAGCGATACTTCGCTCTGATACCACTTTTTGTAACACCCCTACAACGCTCCTAACAACTACCGAAATCGCAGCGGAAATAACCAACCAAACAATAACTAAACGCTTTGGTGTTACAACGCCGTTAACCACCCACGTGGTTAACTAGGCAGAATAAATACAAGTTATCGGTCTGATGATCAGACTCCCGAGCATAGAATCTAACATCCATATATAAACATACCAACCATACCGAGTATTTAATTTACAACACACCTACCAACCGAAAATCCACCACTGTTTAACAACGGTACCAAAATGTAATGCCTCGGGAGCACAGGCGCATCCCGGGCTCAACAACCAACATAGCCAAAAGTACATCAACAACCTAGGACCTAGAGCCACTCTGCTTCTTCGATCCTCATCCTGCAATAAAATATGGAGCCCCCGAGGGGGTCAGCAACCTTTGCTGGTATGGCTAACGCGCAGCCCATCGGCTACCGGGATACGCGCAACCAATTGTCATAATAACATGGCATTCATTTTAGAACATCCAACATATATATATATATATACCATAGCATAGCAAGGGAAATTGCATAGCATCATAACAATACATAACACCATAAAATCGGTCCTCACAAGGAACCTTCCACCATAGTTAGTATACCATGTGAGCCTAGAGATTTTTACCAATCCCATGTTAAGCTCGTTACCAACCTCGTTACCGTCCAGTTATATAGAACGGTTAACTTATACCCAAGGTGTGTCGGATATAGTAATCCCAAGCACACCGAAATAACATACGTATGCCCCTGTGGCCCGACGTGAGTCAGTAACTAGCTTTGGATAAGCTAAGGGAAGGTAGAAACCAAATTGGAATACCACCTATACATACACCAAGAGAGCCGAACCGGATATGATATCGACTCCCGTCCATCACACGCGTGGCCGGAACAACACCGGACTCCTCACTCCCCCGATTAGCACTTGTTAGTGATCACACAATATTTGTTAAGTCACATACAAGCAAATATTTAGGTCTTGTTAGACAACCAAGGGAAAGGAGTCACAACCTTACAACATCTTAATGTATAACAACTGTAAACTCTTTTCATGCCTTAATCTTATAAGGTCGTAACACACAGAAAAGCAAACAACATCCAAGCCGGTGTAAACCGGTAGCAACAGACTGCAAGAAAACCATACCTTGGTCCTTGCCTCGTTTCGTTTCCACCTTGAGAGAATCCTATACACATTAGTAACGTCGGTTAATTATTTATTTAACTTCACACTTACTAAGTATTTAACATGATTGTATGACATGTTTTAATGTCTATCTTACCCTAGGTTACCTTCATTATACACCCTAGGGTTAACTACATAAGTCACATTCTTTTCTGTTTTTTTTTTTACAAGTTTAGGTCCGACCGACCTTGCCGACCGGACTTGTCCAAGTCCGGTCGATTCCAGAACACATTTCCGTCAAAATTTTCTACTCCGACCGACCTTGTAAGTCCGGTCGCATGTTCGGTCTATTCCCGAGAGTTTCTTCCCTTTGAAATTTAGCCCGACCGGACTTGCCAAGTCCGGTCCTATGTCCGGTCGATTCCAGTAACTCAATCCGTACAAAATACAAGCCCGACCGACCTTGCAAGTCCGGTCCCCAAGGTCGGTCCATTCCAGAAGCAATTCTCGCAGGGTAAACTGGGCCCGACCGAACTTGCAAGTCGGTCGCAAGTCCGGTCTGCCCCAAATCTTTGTTTTCCTTTTTACATTCAACTCCAAACTTCACCCCATATAACCTAGTACTCCCTAACCTCATTTGGGCACTTAAACACACCTAAGACATCCTTAAACACTCATAAACTCATTTTCTAATTCCTTAACCTTTACTATATCTTCACAAAATTCCTAACACTTACAATGTTTTCTCCTAGTTTTTCAAGTGGTGTTTCATACCTATGATAACTACTATCCCAAAAGCTTTCTCCTTATTTTAACATCATCTCCCAAGCATCATCTCTCACAACTAACTCCTTATATCCTTCTTGAAACTCTTTTCCTAGTGTACACTTCTCCTTATTTTACCAAAGTTTGCCTAGGTATTTACCTAAGTCCCAAAGTGACTTTGGTACTTACTAAATCTCAAGATCATGCCTAAGTCCTTATTACACTCTAGAGTACTTCCTAGTTCATCAAAATTCCTTTAAAACATCATGAACTCCTTATTCATTTCCTACATTTTCTAACTCACCAAACCTTATGTAAACACTTAGAACTTCTTACTTCTTACCTAAATTTTGACATGGATTCCCCTAGAACATTACTAAGCCTAAACACTTTGCTTTCTCCATTAAACACACAAGAACATCTAGAATCACCAAGAACACTCTCATACACAACTTCACCAAATTCACACTACATTACAATATAGTGCATAATTTAAATTGCATGGCACTTAGGCCCTTAAAATGCATGGCTCTTAGGCCCTTAAATGCATAATTAAACACTGAATTTCCACAATATATTTGCCTTTGACCTGCAAATACAACAACACATATGCCTTTTACTAGTCTCTTGAGAACACTTTACTAAGTCATTCACCATTTGCTCTTTAGGTAGTTTTAATAAGCATTTATAAGCTCATTTCTCCTAAGGCATTAAACACATTGGTTAGTAGATTTACCTCTTTTCCAAAACACTTCCTTCTTGTTTCCTTACAAAACCGTATGGTATTTTGATTCCTTGTCAAGTTCTAAACAATATACAAACACCATAATGAGTATTCAAGCTTAAGCTTCATCTCATTGTAAACCCTAATTTTACATTGTTTCAAAAACATTAATGTAGTTGTTTTACCTTGATCTTTGAGGAGAGTTTGAATATATAACAAGAGAGGACTCCACCTAGTCCATGAAGAGTTGAAATGAAGCTAGAACAAAGTCACACAAAGAGCTATATCAATGTGTATTTTCGGTCAAGGTAAAAACATGGAGGAAACATGATTTTTCTTTGAGATTCCTTACCTAGAAGCAAAAGGAGATAACAATATGTCAAAATACAAGCTCAAGCTCCTTCAATGGTGGAACACCTTGGCACCGAAATGGGGCTCTTGGAGTTTTGAGAAGATAGGAATGAAGAGCTTGATGAGAGGAAGAGATTGGTGGTGTTTGTTTTGATTTGGACAAGTGAGCTTGATTTACAAGAGGTCAAAGATGGAGTTTCTATGGTGGTAGTGGTATTACCGAGAGAGAGCAGCAAGAAGGAAGGAAGAAGAAGATTGGACCGTGGGAAATGAAGGAAGAAATGAGAATGAGATAGAATTTGCTTTTAAGAGATATTTGTAGTAATAAAGTAAAAAGTAAGTTTAATTAGTTTTCTTTACTTACTTATTATATCAACTAGAGAGTGGTGAGTCACCACACTTAGAAAACCGGCCCCCTATATTATAATGAGGGTATTTTAGTCTTTGTTTGTCAATTTAATTACTTAATACAACATATGTTATAAACTAGCTTATAAAAATCACTATTCACCTAAACAAGGCACTTAGAAGTGAAATTTTTGATTTCCCATTAATATAGCCACCCAAATGTGATACTATATAGTACACATATATATTTAAGAGTAATGATGGACATTTAGCCACTCAAAACCATTTACAAGACAATTTTTCAAAAATGTGCTTTAAGACTTCTTAAAGCACATTTTGTGTTTTAACTTGTTTTCAAGCTTGGTTTTCTTTGGTAATTGTTTAATATGTTCATTAATATATATATAAGGTCTTGGTAAGTTCATTAGGTCTTACCCAAGCTTATTCCAAGCTTAGAGCACATTTTAGCTCTTATTGACTTTAAAGCACATTTTGTGTTTTCTTTGTTTAAATCTGTTTACTAATGTTTCTAAGACTCTTTTTAGTCTTAATAATTCATGTTTTAATGTTTAACCAACATACCAAGGTTTGGGGTATTTCACGGACGGCGGTGATGTAGTGGGTTTTGAAAACCCATCGTCCGTCATCTTGCGTGTTGTTAGTTCGGGGAGAACTATGGCTGATGCTCTTCCTTCGGTATCCGGTTGGTGGTAGTCAGAGAGAGCACGTGTTCTGGTTGATTTGCATGGTCCATTTCATTTATAACTTCGTTATTGGCCATGGCTTGATTTCTCAGGTTTCTTTGTGCTTGTAATAAAGTGCGCTCGGGTTCGGGTCTCGGACTGATAGGTGGAGAACCTCGGGTTCGAGTATTTGGCATGCATAGAAGATAACTTGTGGTTTGGCAGAAACTGTGAAATTAATTAGTAAATCGAATAAGAAAGGCTGAGATATTGGTTAGGCTGATAAACGTTAGTTAAACAACACTGATATATTTTTTGTATTTTTTCTTTTCTTTTAACAAGAGTAAAATGACAGAAAATTAAATGATAAGGGAAATTAAATGACAGAAATTTTAAGTTAGTAGTTAATGACAGAAATTATAAGTTAGTAGTTAGAGACAATGGAAAGAAATGACAGAAAATTGAAATGACAATGGAAAGAAATGACAGGAAATTAAAGTTAGGAGTTAGTATACTGGAAATTATAAGTTAGTAGTTAGTATACAGAAATTTGAAAGACAATGGAAATTAAATGTTAAGGACAATGGAAATTAAATGTTAAGGACAATGGAAATTGAATGACAATAATATTAAGAACAGAAATTTAATGTCAGAAGTTAGATGTCCAAAGTTAGATGTCAGATGTCAGAAGTCAAATGTCCAAAGTCAAATGTCCGAAGTTAGATGTCCAAAATTAAACAAACAACAAAATAATATACAGAATATTACAGTCTAGCAAGTGAACTACCGGAAACTAGGGAAATTGATGGAATCAATCTCCCCGGCAACGGCGCCAAAAACTTGTTGGGATAAAACTACACTATAATAAATATAGATTTATAGCAAACTAATAGGCAAGTGTACCTATTCGTAGTAGTAAAACAAGTGTCGTATCCACGGAGAGAATGTTCAATTATCCTAGTCTTGGTAGTTAATTAAAAACTATAAAAAGGGGTTTAGCCGGAGGCAAGCTTGATTTGTTGTTGGATCAGTGCAAATATAATAAAAACAGTAAAAAGGTGAATTAATGGATGTGAATGGAAAAAGTATCCTAGGATAGTGGGGGAATTACCTAAATTACTTAAACAGATTTATAACCATGTCTCAAATATTTATTGTCTATTAGAGTTAATAATTGTCAGTTACGAACTCTTAGTAATAGCCTTAATATTTTCTGCTCAATCCGGAGTGTAAATATCAAGATTAATTCCTTTGTGGTACTTAGACTATCTCAAAATCATATGTTGATAGTTACCATAAAATGTAGTATTTTGTCAGAATAAGCATTTAACAATATTAGTTGAAAGAATTAAAACAAGTTAACAAGTGAGACAGGTGATAAATATTGATTACGTAATATTAGAAATAAACCCCATCTAGGATACAAAAGAAAATTACTCAGACATTAACGGAGATAAGAAGATAGCACAGATAGATTTTGACATTATTTCAGAAAAAGAACTGGTCTGCTCTCGCTCGCACTACTGCTTTTCTATTTCTTTTGTTGCTGCGTGAGTATGGACTGTTGTGGTGTTACGGGAGAAAAATAAGTGGAAGCGAATGGATGAGTGTAGTGAATGAATTCTTCAGACTCCCGTCGTACGTGGTGTGTTTTTATGGTGCAGTAGGGGTGAGTTTAAAGCTGGAGACGCGTGAGGAAATAAGGTAGGCGGTGCGGCGGAGTAGATGGATATGGCAGAACAAGTTGCAGACGCGACTGATTCTTAGTCACGTCCGCTTTAAAATAGGCGGTTGCCTTGGTGTGTTGTCCGCCTCAAACAAGGCGGTTGCCTTGGTGTGTTGTCCGCCTCAAACAAGGCGGTTGCCTCTGGTCTTGTCCGCCTAAAATGGGGCGGACAAGAGTGTTGCGCGCCCTCAATTTGTTGTCCGCATGGCTCACCTCACAGAATGGGGCGGACAGCTCTCAATGTGTCCGCATGGCTGTCCTCCTAGTTCTGGGCGGACACAACTTGTTGCGAGTCTTGCCAACTTTGACTGGCTCTAGATTATTCGTTTGGACTCCGTTTTTGAACCGTCTGCGGCTATGCGTTCGTCTCTTCGTGTACTTCCCTCCTAGCTTGGATTTTCCTCATGTTTAAACCAATAAATTTGTGAGATAATCAATAAAACATAAACTAGAGGAAAAACATACGATAAGTGAGAAATGAGCAGAAAAGTGCTGATATAATATATGAATACACCCATAAAACATGCTCATTTAGACACTTATCAAGGAGATAGTTAGAGTTTCTGAAAGACTATGACATTGACCTCCAATACAAAGAGGGGAAGGCCAATGTTGTAGCAGACGCCCTGAGCCGTCGAGCACACTCACTCCATTCGCTAGTTTCTTTCTCCAGCTAGGTTGATGAGGTGCGAGAGGCTCAGAGGGCAGATGAGTACATGGGAGAGATCAGACAGAAGCTGACAGATGGTACCTTTGAGAGTCAGAAATACGACTTCAGACTTCATGATAATGATCTGATCAGACTTAAGCGCCGGTTATGCATACCACGGGGCAACATAGATCTGAAAGACCATATACTTAGAGAATCACACTGTTCTTCAGTTTCCATCCATCCGGAGCCTCTAAAATGTATAAAGACATGAAGAGATACTTCTGGTGGTCGGGGATGAAGACAGATGTTACCGAGTTCGTCTTGAGGTGTCTCACATGCCAGACGGTAAAATTCGAGCACCGACGACCGGGCGGAATGGTACAATCAATGCCAGTTCCGGAATGGAAGTTCCATGATATCTCCATGGACTTTGTAGTTGGACTCCCACCCGCTAGGGGAGGTCTCAACATGATATGGGTGGTGGTGGATCGTCTTACCAAAGTAGCCCGATTCATACCGATTGAGGATACTAGGAAGGTGACCAAATTAGCTGAGTTATTTGAGAAAGAAATCATGAGACATCACGGGATACCGAAGACCATAGTGTCAGATAGAGATACCAGATTCCTTTCGAGGTACTAGAGAGCTACCAGAGAAGCGTTGGGTACAGAACTCAAGCTGAGTACCGCGTTCCATCCTCAGACAGATGGTCAGACTGAGCGTACTATTCAACACTCGAGGACATGCTGAGGGCATGTGCCTTAGACTTCCAGGGCAGTTGGATTGACAAATTGCATCTGATCGAGTTTTCATACAACAAAGCTATCACGCTTCGATCAAGATGGCACCTTTTCAAGCGTTGTACGGTAGACCATGTCGTACACCGCTCTGCTGGGATGAGTCGAGTGAGACGGTCATTATAGGACCAGAGTACTTAGAGCAAGTTAAGGCTGAAGTTCAGCAAATCAGGGAGAACATGAAAGCTGCTCAGAGAGGCAGAAGTCGTATGCTGATGTTCGACGACGGGACCTGGAGTTCGCAGTGGGCGACCAGGTATTTCTGCGAGTTTCACCGATGAAGGGTGTATTCAGGTTTGGGCAGAAGGGCAAATTAAGCCCGAAGTTTGTTGGTCCTTATGAGATTACGAGCGGGTGGGCCCGGTTGCTTACAGGTTGAATTTACCTGCTGAACTGGGTAAAGTGCATGATGTTTTTCATGTTTCACAGCTAAAGAAATACATGCACCACCCCTCCCATGTGTTAGAACCTGAGAGGTTGACATTAGAACCGAATATGAGATCCGTGGAGACTCCTCAGAGAATCTTGGACAGTAAGACTAGGGACACTCGCCACAAGTCAGTGCGACTGGTGAAGGTTCTCTGGTCTAACCAGGATGTCGAAGAGGCCACGTGGGAATTAGAGGATAAGATGAGGGCGAAGTACCCTTCTTTCTTTACTGAACTAGATCGTCTGTATAGGGTACGGGGCGTACCCCTTTTAAGGGGGGTAGAGCTTCCTCGCTTTTGAGTTAGGAAACGATCATGTTTGTCGTTTGTTTGGTTGTTTAAGATGTGAATTTGTGTAAGTTGCTACACTTTGGTGTTAAGTTTGAGTTATGTATAATACTTATGTATTGTATTTGAGATTGACCTTTGAGTCTTGAGATGTGTGAATGTGAATATAAGATGTGGTGTTAAGATTAAGGGAATTGAGTACCGTGAATGGTTAAGCACATATGTGAACTTTGAGGACAAAGTTCTTTTAAGGGGGGTAGATTGAAATACCCCAAACTTAGATATGGTGTTTAAAAGATGAACTAAGTTATAAGGAGGCTAAATAATGCCTTCGAAACATTAAGAAACATTTCTAATCAAAGAAAATATAAGGAAACACCAAAAGAGCAGTTTAAGCAAAAACGTGCTCTAAGCTTGGAGAGACTTGGGAGAGTACCCAAATATTGTTATAAGACCTTAGTAATATCCTAATGGTCATTTTAAATCAATTACCAAAGAAAACCAAGCTTGAAAACAAGTTAAAACACAAAATGTGCCTTAAGGAGTCTTAAAGCACATTTTTGAAAAACTGTCTTGTAAATGGGTTTTGAATGGCTAAATGTCCATCATTACTCTTTAATTAACATGTGTACTATATAGTATCACATTTGGAAGTCTATATCAATGGGAAATCAAAAATTTCACAACAATGTGCCTTGTTTTGTGAATAGTAATTTAATTAAGCTAGTTTATAACATAAGTCAATATAAGTGAGATATTTGGTCAACAAAGACTTAAGTACCCCTTGTTACTAATGGGGGCCGGTTTCTTATAAGGTGAGTCACCATCTTTATGAGTCATTAAGCAAATAAAGAGTTATAAAGCAAAAGTATTATTCACCCTTTTAACATAAATATCTCATTTACTCACCTCTCTCCTCACCTCTTCATTCTCTCTTGTTTCCCAAGATTTTCTCAAGCTCTCTCCCTTCTCCATTAACGTGAAGCTCATCTCCATGCTAGCTCCACCTTCTCTTGCACACAACTTACTCATTTTAGCTCCAAAACCAAAACAAATTACATATTCTTCTTAGTTAGCTCAAGCTCTCTCTTTCTATCCTTTCAAAACTCCAAGAGCTTTGATTTGGTGCCAAGCCAAACCACCATTAGAGGAGGAAATTCAAGTTTGGAGACTCCATTGGCTTCTCCATTCTCTTAAGGTAAAGAAAGTGTAAGAAAATCTAGGTTTCCATCATTTCTTTCCTTGTCCGAAAATTTGCACTCATGGGACTCCATGTTTATGCCTTGTCCTAGCTTGTTTCTACTCTTCAAGGGATAAAGGAGGTCCTTCTTGCTTCATATCCAAGCTTGTTTTGAGAAACCAAGGTAAAACAATCACCTTAATACCTTAAAGCACATTTTTAACCTAGGGTTTGTTCCTTAGGGTTAATGTATTATCTAGTACTCATTGGAGTCATTGGATATTGGTTAGAACATTGGCAAGGAGATATATATTGGTGACCGAGATTTAGCAAGGAAAAACCTAAGGAAGAAAGTTTTTAAAGCTTGTAAAAGAACAAGGTAAATTACTTACCTTAAGGTGTTTTATTGTTTAAGGGAATGGGATTTAGATATGTGGTGAGTTTAGTGTAGAGTTTGCATTAGAAAAGGGTAATATATGACCTAGGAGAAACAATGATCACGATTGTGAACTTGTGACTAAGGAGCAAATGAGGAAAAAGAGATAGTTTAAGAATATCAAGGTGAATTACAAGAAGCATTTTATTTCAATGGGAGCCTTGTTGTGTGTATTCGCAGGTTGAAGGCAAGTATATGTGGAAATTCAGTGGTTAAGATTATTGTCATTTAAGGGCCTAAGTGCCAAGCATTTAAGTTTATGCACTATGAGATGATGTGGTGTAGTTTTGGTATAAATTGTGTGTTAAGGTGTTGTGACGAGAATTTGAGTGATATTGGTTGTTTGATGGAGAAAAACCAAGTGTTAGGATATACTATATACTAGAGAACCCATGTCAAAATTTAAAGGAGAACTTAAGTGTTTAAGATGTTCTAAGAGAATTTAATGACTAAGGAAGTACTAGGAAGTTTTAGAGGTTGTCTTGATGAAAAAGGGGTGAGATAAAGTGTTTTAATGAGTTATAATGATTTGGGCATTACTATGAAGGATTTAGGAATCAAGAGAATGTATTTGAGTATTTAGGACTTAGGTCAATGTTTATAAAAGAAGCTAGGAAACCTTGGTAGGTTTGATGTGATTGAGTGTGAAACCTTGTGATGATTTACATAGAAACTAGAGTTTAGAATTTAAGGAAAACCTGGGAAAGGGTAAGATAGATGAAAGTGGTGTATATGGTGTGGCCAAGTTCATAAGGAGGGAACTTTGGGCTAGTAGAAGTGCTAGGTGAAAGGAATGTCGAAATGTAGGAAAGAAATAAGTGTTAAGTGTTAGTAGTTGTTGTAAGAATTGTGTAAAAGATTGGGAATGAATTTGGAGGATGGTTTAAGATGAGTTGATGAGTTAAGAGAGGTTAAACACAGATGGCTTGAGGAAAAGATTAGTGAAGATTTGGCAAAGTATGTTCATGTTTTGGTGGCGTCCGACCCAGGGGTCCGACCCAAGTTTGGGTCGGACGGCCTCTGTTTAACGCCAGAGAAAAGTTCTGGAATGGTCCGACCCAGAGGACTTGGGTCGGACATGGGTCGGACGGGTGCATTTTTGAGGGCGGTTAAATTTCTGGAATGGTCCGACCCAGTTGGTTGGGTCGGACATGGGTCGGACATGGGAGGTTTAGAAGACGGAAAATTTCTGGAATGGTCCGACCCAGTTGGTTGCGGACGTGGGTCGGACATGTAGAGTTTTTCCAAACTCGAAAATTACTGGAAGGGTCCGACCCAGAGGGTGGGTCGGACGACCCTTAACAAAAAAAAAGAAATTTTGAATTCTAAGAATGGTAATTGGTAATGAGGTATACTCTTGGTAGGGTGGTAGTGATTAGTACCCTAAGAACTTAAGGAATCAAGTTAAGATAAGTAAGAACCTTAATGTCTAAAGTTAAGTTTGTAAGTTAAGTGGTAAGGACTTAAGAGGATATTCATCGGGAATTTTTAAGGGATTAAGTGAGTTAAGGGAGGTGCAAATAACTAATGGCCTAAACATGAATCAATGTTTTAGGATTGGTGAATTGGGACTTGGAAGAAGATAAACCAAACGATCGTCGACGGTGAACGGTACAATCTTTCTTGTGACCTGCTTGCTAACGAGGTGTCCCTCGGCTTGTGTGCTATCTGTTTAATTGCTATGACTAAAACAAGATAAAGCATGCAACCGGTTATATTTGTTCTCGTTGTGTCTGTGTTATCTTTACACTAACCCGCGAGACTTAAGATTGTTACTAACCAAGTTTAGTACTTACTGAGTTAAGAATAAGAGTTAAGTTTGGTGGTTGTTGGTTAATGCCCGTTAAGGCTTAGCTAGCACATGGTGATTAAGATTTCTACTAACTAGAACTTGAGTGAGGAAACCTGGGACCGATCTCCGGTCATGCATGCTAAGGAAAAAGGGGGACGGTATCCGAATCAGATCCGCCCTCCGCTTAAGGACTTGTCTTCGGACTTGTAGCCTAGGGCCGGTTGCCGGCTTAGCTACGTTGGACTCCCGTCTAGAGTAGGTGGCATTAAGATGGTGCGGTGGGATCACCTGTAACACCCCATCCAAATCACATACACACTTAACAACAACTGCAGCGGAAAACAAACTTCAACACATTTATTAACTTCCTGGTGTTACACGCCGTTAACCACCCACGTGGCTAACAAGGCTAATACATATACATTGTACCGGTCTGATGGGCTAAATTCCTGAGCGACTACACATTACTATCCCTTTCCATTAACAACATACACCTTTCAACTGTACCGAGTATTCACAAACTGATGCCGATAACAGCTTCGGTCTTACTACGCCTACTGTATATATACACTTAAATGATTACCCATGTACAACGACTACCCGTCCTACTCTCGAACGGCTTCCAGCACTTCGTACCTGAAATAAGAAAAGAAGAGAAAGGGTGGCCCCCAAGGGGCTCAGCACCTTTGCTGGTATGGTAATCCCGCAGCCCACATGCTACCGGGCCACGCACAACTAATTGTCGTCTTAGCATGCGATTGATTGTATTTAAATCATGCATGCCACTGTAAACACACAACACATAACATTTCGCCTCAATGGGCTCAACAAACGGATAATACATCCTTACTTGAAGTCACTCATGGTATTCATTATCCCTAGAGTGTTCCTCCTCTAATGGAGCTACTTCTTTAATAGACGACACTTACCCTTAAGTCGGGTTATCCTTAAACGCCTCTTATCACAGACTGGGATCCATTTCCATGATCCACACACTCCATATCTTACACCATAACATTCCTCACATAACAAACATAACAACACTTTTCACGTTTCGACGTGCACATGAAAACATCGCAATAGGAATTGCATTACAACAACATCACATAACATAACGGGAACGGTCCTCTTAGGAACCGACCCAAACATAGTTAATTCACTGGTGAGCCTAGAGAATGGTGTCACCCTCATGGTAAGCTCGTTATACAATAACAACAACACTCATTACCGTCCTAATAGTCGGACGAGTAACTTAAGTTAAGATGGTTCGGGTTTGGAGGCCCGAACACACCACACAAACACATGTTCCCCCTAAACCGATCATAAGTCAGAATAGCTAAGCTTTGGAATAAGCTAATGGGAGATCATAACCCGTGAGGGAAACAACCATAACAAAGAGAAGGGTAAGGCTAAGAAGGATACCCTCTCCCAAACAACGCGCGACCGGCCAAACCGGATTCCTCACTACTGTTAGTACATACTTACTTTAGATATTAGTTAGAACCCCACTACGGAGTCTATCACATCTACACATCATACAGTATTACAACTGTGTTAGATACACAAGGGAGATCCCTACATTCACATACACATATCACACATTTAACGCACGCATAGCCGTGGTTAGTACGTCCCATGGTTCGGGTCGTTTACTCCGAATACCGAACTCTCATGTGATCCTAGACTCAGTTAACTAAGGTTAACACTTGCGAGGTTAAATGGTATCGGAGTTGCACACGCCACATAAATGAATTACTGTAAACTCATTACATGTTTAATCTTACAACGTGGCAAACAAACAGAAAAACACATTGGCATACAAGCCGGTGTAATCCGGTAGGACACAGGTTGCAAGAAAACCATACCTGTCACCGGAGTCCACTCTACCATGTCCACTTACGTTCCTCGAACAATTCTCGAACAACTGGCACATTAAAGTTACCTTCATTAACGTTGGGGTAATACGTTTGTGTAACGTCGAATGACCATAGTTAACCCCGTTTACTAGTTAAATATCTTTACATTTTAACATGTTTCACTCTTTCACTTTACTTCAACTTTTCACCCACCAAATTGTGACTATAACTCACCTGACATGTCCTACACAACCTTATAACATCATTATTCATCAATCCCCATCATTAGACATCTTTTAATAACCTAAAACCATTTTTTATAGTGATCCGGGACTTGGTCCTCTTCTTAAGTCCCGGACCATATACTAACTCAAGTCTCGGCCTTTTAAAATGGGGTGGTCCGGGACCTTATACAAGGCCTAAGTCCCGGACCACATCCTTATGTGACTCTCGGCCTATTTTACACCCCTGGTCCGGGACTTGAACCATGACCTAGGTCCCGGACCAAAGCTACAGACTTGGTAAAATTGCATTTTTCAAACCTTGTTGCACTATTTCTCCACCTCCATTAATTACCCAAACTTCATACATGAACTTAGACATATTCTTATACCAAAATATCACTTTGATTCTCCTTACAACATTGTCTTGTTTTTTTTTTGCATAATTTTGGGCCGTCCGACCCACCGTCCGACCCACAACTGGGTCGGACCGTTCCAGAAACTTTTTCCCGTCTTTTAAATACACATGTCCGAACATGTGTCCGGACTTCCCAAGTTCGGACACAGTTCGAGTGTGCCAGATTCTTACCCAACAGAGCCTGTCCGAACTTCCATGTCCGGACAGAAGTTCGGACAAAGCAAAATGCTCAATTTCCAAGCCCTTAAACACTTAGCCAAATTCCTCCAGAGCCTCCAACACTTATAGTATCTAATCCCTAGATTCCTAAGTGATGTTTCATGCCTGTTCTAACCATTACACCAAGACATATCTTCCACACAAACATCATCATCCAAACATCCTTTCTTACAAATCAAAACTCCTTATGTCATTCTTACAATTCCTTTTCCAAGCTTATACTTTCTCCTCAATTTACCAAAGTTTGCCTAAGTCTCAGCTTAAGTCCAAAATGACTTTGGTATATACTAAAACCCCAAAATAATACCTAAATCCATATTACACTCTAGAACACTTCCTAGTTCACCAAAATTCCTTTAAAACACTTTGAACTTCTTATACATTTTCCTAAATTTTGACATGGGTTCTCTTAGCACATCATCATTCCAAAACTCATGGTTTTCACCACTAAATATTCAAGAACACCTAAATCCATCAAGAACACCATCACACATAAAACTTCACCAAATTTACACTACATCACAATATAGTGCACAATTTAAATTGCTTGGCACTTAGGCCCTTAAATAGCATGGCTCTTAGGCCCTTAAATTGCATAAACCATAAACACTGAATTTCCCACATAAGTAATGCCTTTGACCTGCAAATACACACACCAAGGCATATGTTCTTTTACTAGTCTCCTTGAGAACACTTTACTAAGTCATTCACCATTTGCTCTTTAGGTAGTTTTAACAAGCATTATAAGCTCATTTCTCCTAAGGCATTAAACCACATTAGGTTAGTATATTTACCTCTTTTCCACCCAAACTTCTTTCTTGTCTCCTCTTAAAACCGGTAAGGCATTTCATTCCTTGTCAACTACTAAACAATATACCAACATTGAAATGAGTATATAAGCTTCAAGCTTAAACTCATTGTAAACCCTAGGTTTACATTGTTTCAAAAACATTAATGTAGTTGTTTTACCTTGATCTTTGAAGGGAGTTTGAATATCTATGAAGAGAGGACTCCACCTAGTCCTTGAAAGATTCAAATGGAGCTAGAACAAAGCAACACAATGAGCACCATTAATGGTGATTTTCGGACAACAACAAACATGGAGGAAACTTGATTTTTCTTTGAGTTTCCTTACCTTGGAGCAAAGGAGAACAATAATATGTGAAAAGGTGAGCTCAAGCTCCTCCCATGGAGATTCCTCTTGGCACCGAAATGGAGCTCTTGGAATTTTGAAAGGATAGAATTGAAGAGCTTGATGAGACAAAGAGAATGGTGGTGTTTGTTTTTGATTTGGTTAAGTAAGCTAGGAAATATTGGCAATGGAAGATGGAATTTGGTGCTGTTGCTGTAGCATCACCGTGAGAACAGAAAGAAGAGAGGTAGAAGACGTGTGGAATGAGAGAAATGAGATTGGTTTTGCTTTTTGAAGATATTTATAACTTAAAGCAAATAGTAACCTATGAGTCACCTTTATTTACTTAACAAGTTAACATGTTTGGTGACTCATTACTACAAAAATTGGCCCCCTTATTATTAGAAGGGTATAATAATCTTTGTTGACCAATTTAATTACTTATAACATTATATGTTACAAACTAGCTTATAAAAGTTACTATTCATGAAAACAAGGCACATTGTTGTGAAATTTTTGATTTCCCATTGATATAGACTTCTAAATGTGATACTATATAGTACACATGTTAATTAAAGAGTAATGATGGACATTTAGCCATTCAAAACTCATTTACAAGACAATTTTTCAAAAACGTGCTTTAAGACTCCTTAAAGCACATTTTGTGTTTTAGCTTGTTTTCAAGCTTGGTTTTCTTTAGAAATTGATTTAATATGTTCATTAACATATAAATAAGGTATAGGTATGACCATTAGGTCTTATACAAATTTATCCCAAGCTTAGAGCACTTTTAGCCCATATTGACCTTAAGGTATTTATTTATGTTTTGTTTAGTTCCAATGTCTACCAAGGTTCTCTAAGGACTTAATTTGCCTATTAAATCATAATTGAATATTATTAAGTCTTGGTAGGCTCTTTGGGTCCTAACCAAGTTCACTCATAGCTTAGAGCATGTTTTTGCTCAAACTGTATCTTAGTGCTTTTATTGCATTTACTATGGTTAAATTGTTCACTGATGTTTCTAAGGCACTTTTTAGCCTTTACATATCATAGTTTGATATTTAAACCACATATCAAGGTTTGGGGTATTTCAATCTACCCCCCTTAAAAGAACTTCGTCCTCGAAGTTCACATTTCCCACACATCATTAGATTAGAATACGGGGATTACTTATAGCCATAAAACTTCCATAACCAAACACATTTTACAACACACCCTCGGACTTGATGGTCCAGGTAACACATTCACATCCATACATAACATAACATATTCACTTGATAACCTCAGACTCAATGGTCCGGGTATCTTAACAACATTTACACACACATAACAACCCTTAGACTCTCTGGTCTTGGGTAACATAACAACATTTAGACACATAGGTCTTGATAACATAACAGCCTTTAGACACATAGGTCTTGTAACACAACACATTTAGACTCATAGGTCTTAATAGCATACACTTCAGGAACTCAGGTCAAAATAACATTTATTACACATACCACACAACATGTCATAGCATGTATAACAATCAAAAATATCTTTGATATACACTGTGATCCCGCAGGACCCGGTCGCGATGGACACCTTCCGTCCCCGTGCCTTTGGGAGGTCAAAACAATCACTTAAATTTGAAATTTTTCCTTGTGAGGTTAAGTAAGAGAACTTTAATTATGTAAAGAATCTATCCACGTTTTATAAATGCCAATTCAAAATCCTTTTGAAAACACATACAACTCCAAGTCCAACTTATGCTCTTTGCTTCTTTTCTTAGCGTGGTTATTTGTGACCACTTATTGGGAGCTTCAAGAATCATCCTACCCTGATGTGATCAGCATCAGTGTTGAACTATCCTTCCACTCCAATTTGTGTTCGGCTTCCCTTGATCACATGCAAATCAAGTTCCACCTCCCACTTCATTTTCATGCATCAATTAAATCACTCATTTCCAATTTTCTATCTATTAAATCATTATAGTCATGATCATAACATCTCCAAGGGATAGAACTTCGTCTATCAGTTATTTCTATTCACTTTAATGTTGTTACCTAGGGAATCTTATTCTCACTAGGTTCTATGTCGGTTTCACACCCTTTCATGAATCACTATTAGTATATATGTACACATATATTTTATCAAAATACAACACACACCATTTCACATTTATACATGTCGGGGTTCTTGTTCCCCGGGAGTTTCTCTACTCCCCACACTTGTACTATCACACACAACTGTTAATAAATCAACACACTTATCACAATGGTATTCGCAACTTCTGTGCGTAATTACCACAATTAAACCATGAATGAATGTGTATGTTTACATAATATACACACCAATCATCAAAACAAATTATTTTGTGCTGTGCACAACATAAATCACGTACACTTGTACGGTAATACACACTAAGTGGTTTTGCGCTCTACCCCCTTAAAAGGGATTACGCCCTAATCAATCACTAAACATTGGCTTAAAATGTTCTACCGTCGTGAGGTGTTTTAACTTCCACGCGGTCTATTACACAATGGATTCTGATTAGAGGATCTTAACCATATTGGCGGTTGAGTTCCTAAACCAAGAATTCTCATTGGAGTTTGTTTAAACTCCTAGTTGGTTTCGATTCTAGCCTGTTAGGCTTCTAGGCGTTAATAATTAGCCATTCACTCATGTTCACCATGTACATTCAACACTGGAATCACTGGCTCACTAGTTTCTGCTGCGAAACTCTAATAACGGTAGAGCTTAATTGCCCCATTCGTTATTCGTACTGTATTGTACATCCCCAATTGTCACCTTCATCTTGGTAACAATTGTTTCTCAACCGACGCGTGGTATCTCTTACGTTAGCGAATTCGGTGAGTTATAAACTTTCTATCCACTTCCATAACCATTTACTGTGTATACAGCTTTGTATTTCACAATGATTGACTTGTTCCCTTCCGACTTACTGCGGTTGAGATTGAGCTACTACCTAGTGTGTAGTGCTCTCTCAGCTATTTACAACATTTGGGTATACTCCATACCGGTATTTGGCAGTTAGTGCTACTGTAGTCACTTACTGTTAATCATGTCTCCACATTTGGTTTTGTACAAGTACTCCTTTATTGGTGCGGCCTTGCATCTCCTATGCATCGGCCATTATAACATTATTCCTCCACAATTAACATGTTTCCAATTCCTAGCTATCCCACTCGATCATTACTGCGCAAGTGCAATACCAAAACACTCAGTCATACAGAGTGCAGAGGCGTAAACTCTTGACAGTAAATCCCTTATGCGCTTTGCCATGGAATTCACACTGAGTTCCTTATCACATAATACCGACTATTGGCTTATTGCCCAGTCTGTGTATCATCACTTGCTTGCATGTCCATTGAGTTTAACTCATGACTGGTTTTATCTGCCACATTATTACTCAATAACATTGATACAACGGTCGCCAGCTGCGAACCGTGCTCTTACCCATTGTATAACAATAACTTACATGGTATTTACTGTCACGTTAACTTCCACACATATACTTACATTATTCACATTATGGTTCATCACTCATTTGGATGACTACTGTATGCTCCTTGAGCATTAATCATTCGAGTCACAAGCCGGCATTATTCAGCTCGGTGTTTCACTTTATACACACATACTACTAAGCTAACTGCTCTCTTACAATAATAACATCGTCCATCCTTAACATATTTCTTGAACTTAATTCACATAACTACCGCTCCTGCGGTCTCACAATATCGAGAGGTATCCCCACTCTTAAAGCAGTGGTTCGTTTACCACTCTATTCACTTATACAACATAAACTTCTACAATCAATCGAATTTATATAACATATCTTGCTTATGGCTTATAAGCCTTATTTGCCTTGAGCTGGGCTCATTGTAGGCTGTCCACACACATGTACTTCTCTGTACAATATTACATGTTTAGAGGTTGTAGAGGGCTCCATGACAAGGTCGTTGCATCACGTTTCCTTTCACGGGATGCCCCTTAGGTTTGTCAGTCCGTCTCCTGACAACTTATGTCTAAACTGGTGTTAGTTTCAACCCTCGTGTTTCTATCACGTTATCTTGTTCAATTATTGTTGGATATGCAAACACCCTTCACGGATCGCTCCTTGGTGTTGCTAAGTTATGCCTTTACATCCAGTTCGCACTTACTGGTATATTCTGTTCCACGCCATTTTTGCGTTCTTAACTGGCTTATTTATCTTCTTCTGTGAAGATCAACATTTCCTGGTAGTGTTGTAGATAAGTACCTTCTGGGAGTTTTCAATCCTCCCGTTTGTGTACACATTAATCTGTCCATATCAAGCATCTTCGGCTTGCCATTATAGGCTGGGTCACCGTTCCAGTTATCATGTTTATCCTGAGGATCCTTAAGACTATAATTCTTTACATTACAGTTAACACTTCGCACCTCCTGACTCTTAAACATTTCCTTAAAAATGAATTCACTAATTCCTTTGTCTAGTTATCTTAACTGAGTTCCTTAACTTCAACCATTCCTTGTTAATCCTTAGCTCTTGTTTGACTTATACTGCTGACCGTAGACGGAGTCGACTACTTCCCGTGTTTCGGCTCCACTCGTATACATATGTGGGGTACCATACTGATACATTGCTACCTACCCACTACCCATAATAGGTCTGCCAGGCCCACAAGCTCCTATCGGAGTGCGGTCGTCCCACAATTCAGTGGTACACTCGTAGTGTTCGTCACACTCTAGGTGAAGTATTCTGTTGTCAACTCCCTTATATGTCCCGTGACAATATTCATTCCATTCTTCCCAACTTAATCGAGGGAAAGTTTATTCCTTGTTGAATTCTTATCAACTGCCCTTGGTTTTACTGGTTTGGTACAGAAGAAGGTTAGAAAAATATTGGTTTGAAAGAAAATCTGGTTTTGAAAAGAAGGGTTTGAATAAATCTGGGTTGAAAGAAAATTCCATGGTTTTTCAATACCTTCTTGCCTCAACCAAGTCTAGCTTCTTGCTGACTGGTGTACTTACAATACGGGGTTAGGCTAACAGCCCTTCCACTGTTATGATGATCACATTTAACTTTCTAGTACTTTACCAAGTACTTTGTAGTGGTTATAAATTTCCCGAACAGCCCTGTAATAGCACAGCACTTGCTATGGCAGTGCGCCATGCTAACTGGCTATCGGTCAACGCATACCGGTTGTGGTATTGTTTCCACCATACTATCAGTGGCCTTGTCGGCCCTCACTTGATCCTATATTCTTGACAATTAACCCCTAGGTGACTTCTCAATGTATTCACATGATAATTATTAACTGGGGTGTCTCCCATTCTTGGAGTCCCCTTTTTACTTAGCATTGTTTCCTCTCCGTAGCCCGTTCCACGCATTTGGGCACTACGTTGTAGTTCCCTTGTCGGTTGGTATACCGTTGGTGTATTATTTATCAACTGTGGTTCCGTAGACATCGTCCGGGTTTTCACTAATCCACTTCTTGCCTGTTGCACGGTCGGTGCGTTGCAAGCTGGTTACTCTCGACTGCTCTGCATGTCGACCCAGGTTGCCGAAAATTCTATTCTCTTATACACAAGATTCTTCATTCCTTGTTATGAAATGCGGTTAGCATTGTTCAGATGTGCACCGTCTCCGGGATTCCCAGTTTTCGAGATCTACCGTATGACAGGTTCTCTGTTCTCATAGAGGTACTTAATAACAGCCAGATCGGGTTTCCCGAGTATGAGAGGACTTTCATCTCTCTGGCGTTCTTTCCCAAGTTATAAAACAGGGATTTTGGAGGGTGGGAAGGATATAGCAGGTTTCTAGTACACACTGGTAATACCTAACTGGCGTATTTCTCACGCTATCACTCAACCCTTAACCCAAAGTACTAAAGTCCTAACTCGGTACTTCCTAAGCTCGGTAATTCAGTCATCAGAGCGATACTTCGCTCTGATACCACTTTTTGTAACACCCCATCCAAATCACTACACTTAACAACAACTACAGCGGAAAACAAACTTCAACACATTTATTAACTTCCTGGTGTTACACGCCGTTAACCACCCACGTGGCTAACAAGGCTAATACATTACATTGTACCGTCTGATGGGCTAAATTCCCGAGCGACTAAACATTACTATCCCTTTCCATTAACACATACACCTTTCAACTGTACCGAGTATTCACAAACTGATGCCGATAACAGCTTCGGTCTTACTACTGCCTACTGTATATATACACTTAAATGATTACCCATGTACAACGACTACCCGTCCTACTCTCGAACGGCTTCCAGCACTTCGTACCTGAAATAAGAAAAGAGAAAGGGTGGCCCCCAAGGGGCTCAGCACCTTTGCTGGTATGGTAATCCCGCAGCCCACATGCTACCGGGCCACGCACAACTAATTGTCGTCTTAGCATGCGATTGATTGTATTTAAATCATGCATGCCACTGTAAACACACAACACATAACATTTCGCCTCAATGGGCTCAACAAACGGATAATACATCCTTACTTGATAAGTCACTCATGGTATTCATTATCCCTAGAGTGTTCCTCCTCTAATGGAGCTACTTCTTTAATAGACGACACTTACCCTTAAGTCGGGTTATCCTTAAACGCCTCTTATCACAGACTGGGATCCATTTCCATGATCCACACACATATCTTACACCATATCATTCCTCACATAACAAACATAACAACACTTTTCACGTTTCGACGTGCACATGAAAACATCGCAATAGGAATTGCATTACAACAACATCACATAACATAACGGGAACGGTCCTCTTAGGAACCGACCCAAACATAGTTAATTCACTGGTGAGCCTAGAGAATGGTGTCACCCTCATGGTAAGCTCGTTATACAATAACAATACACACTCATTACCGTCCTAATAGTCGGACGAGTAACTTAAGTTAAGATGGTTCGGGTTTGGAGGCCCGAACACACCACACAAACACATGTTCCCCCTAAACCGATCATAAGTCAGAATAGCTAAGCTTTGGAATAAGCTAATGGAAGATCATAACCCGTGAGGGAAACAACCATAACAAAGAGAAGGGTAAGTCTTAGAAGGATACCCTCTCCCAAACAACGCGTGACCGGCCAAACCGGATTCCTCACTACTGTTAGTACATACTTACTTTAGATATTAGTTAGAACCCCACTACGGAGTCTATCACATCTCACATCATACAGTATTACAACTGTGTTAGACACACAAGGGAGATCCCTACATTCACATACACATATCACACATTTAACGCACGCATAGCCGTGGTTAGTACGTCCCATGGTTCGGGTCGTTTACTCCGAATACCGAACTCTCATGTGATCCTAGACTCAGTTAACTAAGGTTAACGCTTCCAGGTTAAATGGTATCGGAGTTGCACACGCCACATAAATGAATTACTGTAAACTCATTACATGTTTAATCTTACAACGTGGCAAACAAACAGAAAAACACATTGGCATACAAGCCGGTGTAATCCGGTAGGACACAGGTTGCAAGAAAACCATACCTGTCACCGGAGTCCACTCTACCATGTCCACTTACGTTCCTCGAACAATTCTCGAACAACTGGCACATTAAAGTTACCTTCATTAACGTTGGGGTAATATGTTTGTGTAACGTCGAATGACCATAGTTAACCCCGTTTACTAGTTAAATATCTTTACATTTTAACATGTTTCACTCTTTCACTTTACATCAACTTTTCACCCACCAAATTGTGACTATAACTCACCTGACATGTCCTACACAACCTTATAACATCATTATTCATCAATCCCCATCATAGACATCTTTTAATAACCTAAAACCATGTTTTTATAGTGATCCGGGACTTGGTCCTCTTCTTAAGTCCCGGACCATATACTAACTCAAGTCTCGGCCTTTTAAAATGGGGTGGTCCGGGACCTTATACAAGGCCTAAGTCCCGGACCACATCCTTATGTGACTCTCGGCCTATTTTACACCCCTGGTCCGGGACTTGAACCATGACCTAGGTCCCGGACCAAAGCTACAGACTTGGTAAAATTGCATTTTTCAAACCTTGTTGCACTATTTCTCCACCTCCATTAATTACCCAAACTTCATACATGAACTTAGACATATTCTTATACCAAAATATCACTTTGATTCTCCTTACAACATTGTCTTGTTTTTTTTTTTGCAAATTTTGGGCCGTCCGACCCACCGTCCGACCCACAACTGGGTCGGACCGTTCCAGAAACTTTTTCCCGTCTTTTAAATACACATGTCCGAACATGTGTCCGGACTTCCCAAGTTCGGACACAGTTCGAGTGTGCCAGATTCTTACCCAACAGAGCCTGTCCAACTTCCATGTCCGGACGGAAGTTCGGACAAGGCAAAATGCTCAATTTCCAAGCCCTTAAACACTTAGCCAAATTCCTCCAGCCTCCAACACTTATAGTATCTTCCCTAGATTCCTAAGTGATGTTTCATGCCTGTTCTAACCATTATACACCAAGACATATCTTCCACACAAACATCATCCAAACATCCTTTCTTACAAATCAAAACTCCTTATGTCATTCTTACAATTCCTTTTCCAAGTTTATACTTTCTCCTCAATTTACCAAAGTTTGCCTAAGTCTCAGCTTAAGTCCAAAATGACTTTGGTATATACTAAAACCCCAAAATAATGCCTAAATCCATATTACACTCTAGAACACTTCCTAGTTCACCAAAATTCCTTTGAAACACTTTGAAGTTCTTATACATTTTCCTAAATTTTGACATGGGTTCTCTTAGCACATCATCATTCCAAAACTCATGGTTTTCACCACTAAATATTCAAGAACACCTAAATCCATCAAGAACACCATCACACACAAAACTTCACCAAATTTACACTACATCACAATATAGTGCACAATTTAAATTGCTTGGCACTTAGGCCCTTAAATAGCATGGCTCTTAGGCCCTTAAATTGCATAAACCATAAACACTGAATTTCCCACATAAGTAATGCCTTTGACCTGCAAATACACACACCAAGGCATATGTTCTTTTACTAGTCTCCTTGAGAACACTTTACTAAGTCATTCACCATTTGCTCTTTAGGTAGTTTTAACAAGCATTATAAGCTCATTTCTCCTAAGGCATTAAACCACATTAGGTTAGTATATTTACCTCTTTTCCACCCAAACTTCTTTCTTGTCTCCTCTTAAAACCAGTAAGGCATTTCATTCCTTGTCAACTACTAAACAATATACCAACATTGAAATGAGTATATAAGCTTCAAGCTTAAACTCATTGTAAACCCTAGGTTTACATTGTTTCAAAAACATTAATGTAGTTGTTTTACCTTGATCTTTGAAGGGAGTTTGAATATCTATGACGAGAGGACTCCACCTAGTCCTTGAAAGATTCAAATGGAGCTAGAACAAAGCAACACAATGAGCACAATTAATGGTGATTTTCGGACAACAACAAAACATGGAGGAAACTTGATTTTTCTTTGAGTTTCCTTACCTTGGAGCAAAGGAGAACAATAATATGTGAAAAGGTGAGCTCAAGCTCCTCCCATGGAGATTCCTCTTGGCACCGAAATGGAGCTCTTGGAATTTTGAAAGGATAGAATTGAAGAGCTTGATGAGACAAAGAGAATGGTGATGTTTGTTTTGATTTGGTTAAGTGAGCTAGAAATATTGGCAATGGAAGATGGCATTTGGTGCTGTTGCTGTAGCATCACCGTGAGAACAGAAAGAAGAGAGGTAGAAGACGTGGAATGAGAGATGAGAGAAATGAGATTGGTTTTGCTTTTTGAAGATATTTATAACTTAAAGCAAATAGTAACCTATGAGTCACCTTTATTTACTTAACAAGTTAACATGTTTGGTGACTCATTACTACAAAAACCGGCCCCCTTATTATTAGAAGGGTATAATAGTCTTTGTTGACCAATTTAATTACTTATAACATTATATGTTACAAACTAGCTTATAAAAGTTACTATTCATGAAAACAAGGCACATTGTTGTGAAATTTTTGATTTCCCATTGATATAGACTTCTAAATGTGATACTATATAGTACACATGTTAATTAAAGAGTAATGATGGACATTTAGCCATTCAAAACTCATTTACAAGACAATTTTTCAAAAACGTGCTTTAAGACTCCTTAAAGCACATTTTGTGTTTTAGCTTGTTTTCAAGCTTGGTTTTCTTTAGAAATTGATTTAATATGTTCATTAACATATAAATAAGGTATAGGTATGACCATTAGGTCTTATACAAATTTATCCCAAGCTTAGAGCACTTTTAGCCCATATTGACCTTAAGGTATTTATTTATGTTTTGTTTAGTTCCAATGTCTACCAAGGTTCTCTAAGGACTTAATTTGCCTTATTAAATCATAATTGAATATTATTAAGTCTTGGTAGGCTCTTTGGGTCCTAACCAAGTTCACTCATAGCTTAGAGCATGTTTTTGCTCAAACTGTATCTTAGTGCTTTATTGCATTTACTATGGTTTAAATTGTTCACTGATGTTTCTAAGGCACTTTTTAGCCTTTACATATCATAGTTTGATATTTAAACCACATATCAAGGTTTGGGGTATTTGAATCTAAATCCCAGGTTCGAATTAAGCTACAACCATTCCCTCCCAGGAACGGTTTGTATGCTGAGACTAAGATGAGATTAAGATTAAGGTAAGGTAAGGAACTGAGATTAAGGAAATGAGGACTAAGGAGGGGGTTACTAACCCACTTGATAAGGGAACGCTTGAGTCGTTCATTGTTTGTGAACTATATATGTTCATCTGTGGTTATTGTTATTGCACTTCATATCATGCTTGTGTATGTAATCAATTTCCATGCTATCGACAATTAGCCGTCGTAGCCCCGTTAGCTTGGGGGCCATGAGAGGGTGTACCAGCATTCGTGCTGACCCCCTTTGGGGCTGTTTTTTACACTGCAGTAAGAGACCCATGAGGACGCACTACGAGAGTAGGAGCGGTTAGACTTAGGATGGGCTGTTTATTTTGAGTACGGGTTGCGCTTGTGCACCCGTCTGTTTATATTTAACTGATGTAAGGTTGTACATGACTTAGCTACTTGTACTCGGTTGGTTAGTGGTATTTCGGATGGTGATATTTGGATATGTATTTTGGATAAGTGTTGTAATGTTAAGGCCGGTATATTCTACTGATCAGACCGTGGCAAGGTCCGGTGTTGTTATTTCCGCTGCGACGAATTCAATTAAGTGTTCAGTTTTGCGATAACCACAATTGGCTTTGGATGGGGTGTTTCAAAAGTGGTATCAGAGCGTAGTTACGCTCTGATCAAGAAATACCGGACATGAGTAACCACCGAGTTAGGATATAAGTTAGGAATAAGTGATGGGTTAAGGGTGTGAGAAGTTAGAGTGAGTAGTCAAATGACCACTAATAAGTGTGGATCGTCTTTACCGTCTACGGACGTTTAAAATTCGTTAACCAAAACAGTGGTGAATACGAGTCTAATGTGAGTGATGCTTGTTCAGATGGCAGGACGTCCTAGAGGAAGCCGGGTCGCGGCCAGGGTGATGATGCTTCAGGAATACCGGGAGGGCAGACGATCGCAGAGATCGTAGCTGCCGCATTAGGGCATATGGGCTATCAGCCTGGTGTGGGTGCACCACCTCCACCGCCACAACCCAGGGAACCGAATTAGGTGAAGAGTCTTGCAGATCTTCGACCCGCACACTTTAAGGGGGAGACCGATCCCGCCAAGCTTGAGGCGTACATCTCCGAGCTGGAGACCGCCTTCGAGACCCTTGACATCCCTGCTGGGATCAAGGTGCATCTGGCTGCCTTTTATCTGAAGGGGGCGGCAGGCGATTGGTGGAAGCTGGTGAGGGCCGAGCATGTGGCCAATCCAGAGTTCGGCTGGGAGCAGTACACCGCCTTGCTACGAGCAAAGTACTACCCCGCCCATGTCCAGACGAAGAAGCGCTTGCAGTTGGATGCGCTTAAGCAGACATACAAGATGACGGTGGACGAGTATTACTCAGAGTTCACCGCCTTGCTCCGTCTTCTGCCAGGTCTTGGATATTCTGACTAGATCCTGGTGGACCGCTTCTACGGCGGGCTTAGCCATCGACTCCGCTACGACATGGGGCCAACGAGTTACACAACCTTGCAGGTAATAAAAATGATTGAGATTTGAGTAACTGATGAGTAAGATTTAGATTATGGAAGAATGAGAGTGACTAATACTGTGGAAAGCAGGAGTGCTATCATGCCGCTGCTAAGGTTGAGATAACCGTCTAGTTAAGGGACGAGGAGAATGCTAAGAGGAAGAATGCTGGTAAGAGCTCGGAGAGTCAAGGGCAAGGTGGGTACAAGAAACAGAAGTACCAGCCTCAGGCCCAGAAAAGTCAAAACCCAAAGGGGAAGGAGGAAAAAGAGAAGGCTCCGGAAGAGCCATTGAAGTTGACATATGCTTATGTAGCTACACCCCTGCGCTCTAGGGCGCCAAAGGGTAAGGGATTGGTATTGTTTGGGTTAAGAAACAACTTAGTGACTGTTTGAGAAATGAGTACTAATATTATGAATCATCAGGATCTGAGATTGAGAAGGGAGCCGGTGGTGGCTACCAGCGACGCTACATCTGTAGGTGGTGTCACAAGGACCACCCCGGGCTCGATTGTAAGGGGAATAAGGTGGAGTGCAACTTTTGTGGAGTTTACGGGCACGAGCGTATGAGTGCTACCGGAATCCTGCTAGCAGAGCCTATAGACCCGACACCAGGGGCAAGGGCAAGACCGATCAGGGAGCTGGATCTGACGGTCAGAGGAAGGTGCAGCAGGTGGCGGACAAGAACCCAAGGGTGACCTAGAAGTCAGGACCCACATTACACATGGTGGACCGGGACGATGAGCCTGAACCCTCATCGAGGCCAGGTACCGCTATAACCATTTAGTAATAAAACTACCTACTTACCGCATTATCATGCATGTTTGGTGAATAATTGAGTTAAGTAAGAATAAGATGAGATTAGAACTTAAATAAGATATAACCTACTACCACTTTAGGAAGCTTCAACATCTGCTATCCAATACCATCTACACCTAACCTGGAACACACCGACATCGAAACCATGGACTTTCCAACCGAACAAGGTCAGGTTATCCGCCCAGGTATGATTTTATTAAGGGGATACCTGACACCCGAAGCACAAATAGCCATCATCAGAAGATGCAATCAACTAGGAATGGGACCGGGAGGTTTTTACACACCGGAGTACCCAGGGGGAGCAAGGATGAAATTAAAAATGATGAGCTTGGGCAAGGATTGGAATCCGTATGCCAAGAATTACCAAATCACGAGGATGCAAGATGGAGTCTCACCACCGGGAATACCCGAAGAGTTCCATCCAGTTATTACACAAGTCTTGGAAATCGCTCAGCAATTGGAAGCTGAACCGATTCCAGACATTCGGGCAGACATTTGCATTGTGAACTTCTACGAGAAGGATGGGCGACTTGGATTGCACCAGGATAAGGACGAGACAACGGAGTCTCTCGAAAGAGGGATACCCGTAGTGTCTTGGTCCATTGGGGATGATGCAGAGTTTTTATACGGCGAGCAGAAGCGTGCGGACCGTGCGAATAAGTTGGTACTTAAGTCAGGAGATGTATTAATTATGGGAGGAGAATCAAGGATGTTATACCCTGGGATTAAGAGAATCAAGCTGAATACAGCACCGTCAGCAGTAATCAATGCGACACACATGAGACCTGGGAGATTAAACCTAACCTTTAGACAATATTAGCCATGTAACGTTAGAATGAGATGAGGAATGAGATGTAAGATTAAAGCTCATGTTGTAAACAGGATGGTTATGAATAAAATAACAGTGTTGTTCATATAAATTGCTACGACTCTTGTTATACCATCAATACTCATGAAGCTTGTGAACACAATTAGGTTATGGACTCGGTACGGAAGGTGCGTTAAGCACACTTACAGAGGCACAGGCCGACGCCAGCGGTACTATCCTCACCGGCACCTTTCCGATTAATGGGATTGAGGCATCAGTTCTCTTCGACTCAGGGGCCTCGCATACCTTTGTCTCGGCATCCTTCGCGAGTAGGTTGGGGTTAGACGCTGATGAGCTACCCGACTTCACGGTTACGCTCCCGTCTAAGGAGAAGGTTCGTTGCACTCGTTACTACCGAGGGGCCACTGCCAGAATTAAGGGAGAAGACTTTCCAGTCAATTTCATTGAGTTCAGTGAGCTAGGATTTGATGTTATCTTCGGGATGAACTGGTTGGAGCGGCACAAGGGACGTATCCTCTGCGCCGAGCATAGATTGTTGCTCAAGAGTCCGTCTGGGGTGACAATATCATACCGCCAGAGGCCCAAAGAGCCTTCGACCAAGATCATCACCGCCATGGCAATGTATAAGGAATTGAGGAGAAAAGAAGAAATGTACCTCTGCTATGTACAGGACATAGAGAGAGACCCTGAGTTCGACCCTGACCTACCGGTAGTGTCGGAGTTCCCCGACTTATTTCCACGGGAATTGCCCAGCATGCTACCCACTCGGGAGGTAGAGTTCACCATCGAGCTGCTACCTGGTACTGGACCGATAGCCAAGGCACCATACCGTATGGCTCCGGCAGAAATGACTGAGTTAAAGGAACAATTGAAAGATTTGTTGGATAAGGTATTTATAAGACCAAGTGTGTCACCATGGGGAGCGCCAGTCCTCTTCGTGAAGAAGAAGGATGGTAGTCTCCGCCTCTGCATCGACTACAGAGAGCTGAATGCAGTGACAGTGAAGAATAAGTACCCACTACCCCGCATTGACGATCTGTTCGATCAGTTGAAGGGAGCGTCTGTGTTCTCCAAGATTGATCTCAGATCGGGGTATCATCAGATAGCCATTAAGGAGGGAGATATTGAGAAGACGGCATTCTGGACACGATATGGCCACTATGAATTTACAGTGATGCCGTTCGGTTTGTCGAACGCACCGACGAAGTTTATGGATCTGATGAACCGCTTGTTCCGGGAGCAGCTGGACAAGTCGGTTGTGGTGTTTATTGATTACATTTTGATATATTCGAAATCTAAGGTTGAACACGAGGAACATCTGAGGAGAGTATTGGAAATATTGAGGGAGAACCAGCTATATGCTAAGTTCTTCAAATGTGAGTTTTGGCTTGACCAGGTCTCTTTCCTGGGTCATGTCATCTCAGATGCTGGGATCTCAGTGGATCCAGCCATGATTGATGCCGTGCGTACTTGGCCAAGGCCGAAGACTGTTACCGACATCTGGAGCTTTCTCGGTCTGGCAGGTTACTACAGGAGGTTTGTTAGGGATTTCAGCAAGGTCGCGAAACCGATGACCAGTCTGATGAAGAAGGATGCACCGTTCTTATGGACGGTTGACTGTGAGAGATCATTTCAGAGCTTGAAGGACTCACTGACCACTGCACCGGTTCTGACCATTCCAGACGGTACAGAGGGCTTTGAGGTTTATTGTGCTGCATCCGGCAGAGGGCAGGGTTGCGTGCTCATGCAACATGGCAAGGTGGTGGCATATGCCTCACGCCAGTTGAAGAAACATGAGGAGAACTACCCCACACATGATTTGGAGCTGGGAGCTGTCTTCGCTTTGAAGATATGGCGCCACTACTTATACGGGGTTAATGTGACGATCTACACCGATGACAAGAGTTTGAGATACATATTCACTCAGAAGGAGTTAAATCTTTGACAGAGGAGATGGTTAGAGTTTCTAAAGACTATGACATTGACCTCCAATACAAAGAGGGGAAGGCCAATGTTGTAGCAGACGCCCTGAGCCGTCGAGCACACTCACTCCATTCGCTAGTTTCTTTCTCCAGCTTGGTTGATGAGGTGCGAGAGGCTCAGAGGGCAGATGAGTACATGGGAGAGATCAGACAGAAGCTGACAGATGGTACCTTTGAGAGTCAGAAATACGACTTCAGACTTCATGATGATGATCTGATCAGACTTAAGGGCCGGTTATGCATACCACGGGGCAACACGGATCTGAAAGACCATATACTTAGAGAATCACACTGTTCTTCAGTTTCCATCCATCCGGGAGCCTCTAAAATGTATAAAGACATGAAGAGATACTTCTGGTGGTCGGGGATGAAGACAGATGTTACCGAGTTCGTCTTGAGGTGTCTCACATGCCAGACGGTAAAATTCGAGCACCGACGACCGGGCGGAATGGTACAATCAATGCCAGTTCCGGAATGGAAGTTCCATGAAATCTCCATGGACTTTGTAGTTGGACTCCCACCCGCTAGGGGAGGTCTCAACATGATATGGGTGGTGGTGGATCGTCTTACCAAAGTAGCCCGATTCATACCGATTGAGGATACTAGGAAGGTGACCAAATTAGCTGAGTTATTTGAGAAAGAAATCATGAGACATCACGGGATACCGAAGACCATAGTGTCAGATAGAGATACCAGATTCCTTTCGAGGTACTAGAGAGCTACCAGAGAAGCGTTGGGTACAGAACTCAAGCTGAGTACCGCGTTCCATCCTCAGACAGATGGTCAGACTGAGCGTACAATTCAAACACTCGAGGACATGCTGAGGGCATGCGCCTTAGACTTCCAGGGCAGTTGGATTGACAAATTGCATCTGATCGACAACAACAGCTATCACGCTTCGATCAAGATGGCACCTTTTCAAGCGTTGTACGGTAGACCATGTCGTACACCGCTTGCTGGGATGAGTCGAGTGAGACGGTCATTATAGGACCAGAGTACTTAGAGAAGTTAAGGCTGAAGTTCAGCAAATCAGGGAGAACATGAAAGCTACTCAAGATAGGCAGAAGTCGTATGCTGATGTTCGACGACGGGACCTGGAGTTCGCAGTGGGCGACCAGGTATATCTACGAGTTTCACCGATGAAGGGTGTATTCAGGTTTGGGCAGAAGGGCAAATTAAGCCCGAAGTTTTGGTCCTTATGAGATTATGGAGCGGGTGGGCCCGGTTGCTTACAGGTTGAATTTACCTGCTGAGCTGGGTAAAGTGCATGATGTTTTTCATGTTTCACAGCTAAAGAAATACATGCACCACCCCTCCCATGTGTTAGAACCTGAGAGGTTGACATTAGAACCGAATATGAGATCCGTGGAGACTCCTCAGAGAATCTTGGACAGTAAGACTAGGGACACTCGCCACAAGTCAGTGCGACTGGTGAAGGTTCTCTTGTCTAACCAGGATGTCGAAGAGGCCACGTGGGAATTAGAGGATAAGATGAGGGCGAAGTACCCTTCTTTGTTTACTGACTAGATCGTTTGTATAGGGTACGGGGCGTACCCCTTTTAAGGGGGGTAGAGCTTCCTCGTTTTTGAGTTAGGAAACGATCATGTTTGTCATTTGTTTGGTTGTTTAAGATGTGAATTTGTGTAAGTTGCTACATTTTGGTGTTAAGTTTGAGTTATGTATAATACTTATGTATTGTATTTGAGATTGACATTTGAGTCTTGAGATGTGTGAATGTGAATATAAGATGTGGTGTTAAGATTAAGGGAATTGAGTACCATGAATGGTTAAGCACATATGTGAACTTTGAGGACAAAGTTCTTTTAAGGGGGGTAGATTGAAATACCCCAAACTTAGATATGGTGTTTAAAAGATGAACTAAGTTATAAGGAGGCTAAATAATGCCTTCGAAACATTAAGAAACATTTCTAATCAAAGAAAATATAAGGAAACACCAAAAGAGCAGTTTAAGCAAAAACGTGCTCTAAGCTTGGAGAGACTTGGAGAGTACTCAATGTGAGCCTCGATTTTAAACCCTATCCTATGTTGATTAAATTGATTGGGATCTGATCGGGTTTTAGGTCCACTTATAGCCTAAGATTAATAACTATGTCATATAACAATAATTATTAAAACCTAAGCTAGCTCACTGGAACCTATTATGAGTCGCCACCTAATTTTAACCTAGATCAAATTAGGAAAGGAGAGTTCGGGTTCGGGGGCTTGATATTCGACTTAATTAGGGTTCAATTACTTTCATTACCCCTCCTAGGTCGCTTTTCCTCTACTTGGTTTATTTACGGCTTATTACGAGTCGTTTTAACCTAAGTGCGCGAGCTTCTGTTTTTTTGTGTTTTTGGTATTTTTGACAGAAAATTAAAGTGAAATTAAAAGCTACCTAAACTAGGGTTTCGGAGGCAGAATTAGGTCAAATTTTGCTTACGTCCGTAGCCACGGACCAAAAGTCCGAGACCACGGACCCCAGTTAACCTTAATATACAGAAAAGTCAAAATTGAAGGAAAACAAAATTTGCAAGTCCGGGGCCACGGACAGGCTGTCCGTGGGCCCGGACATCGTTAGAAAACCTAAGTTTTGAATTTTTTAAAATCCCGCCGCCGTCCGTGGGTGTCCGTGGTCTCGGACAACGCGTCCGAGGTCCCGGACCATAGGTCCGAGGTCACGGACCACCCACGGACAGGGGTTTTCAGAAGGTTCCCGAGGGTGTTTTGAGCTCAAATTTTATGGGTGTGTAGCCTGAAGGATGTACAAGATGTTAGTGATTTAAAGTTTTCAGTTTGAATTCGAATTAAGCACGAAACTTGGCAAACAAGTTATTGGACAGAAGCTTAATCAAACAGCAGTACAGAAGCGTAAAAAGGTTAGTTTGAACCCAAAATTGACAGAGAGTTAATAAGGTCGTGGGGAATCAGAAAGGTTGGATTGTAACCTATTTTACCTTCGAATTCAAGATGATTCTTCACGTTGGGATTCTTCGGAGGCCCCGATGATGCCGGTTCCGGATTGAGTTCGACCCGGGCTTCTGGTTGTTGATTGTTGATGATGTTCTTCACGTTTTGGAGGTGGTTTGGTTGATGTTTGATGATTGTTGATGTGTTAGGAGTTGAAAAGTGTGTTTAGGTGGTGATTTCGAGAGATTTTTGATGTGATTTTGGTGCTTGGATGTGTAAAAACGTGAGGAGAATGAGACGGCTAGGTTTTCTGGTTGCTTAGGGTTCTTGAGTGTGTGAGGTTCTGATTTTATCCAAAAACCTATCCCCTTATATAGACTTCCTTAAAGATAAAGAGAATCTAGTAAAAGTAAGATTTTTCGATATTTTAACTGAGTAACTTCCCAAAGGAATTTTGCTATGAAATTTTAACCACATGTCAAGAATGGATATTATGAATTTTCTGAGGTGGAAACGAATTTTTTAAATGCTGGAGCATTTTTAAATTGAATTTCTCGTCAGATTCAATCAGAAATTGCTAGAAAATATTGGAAATTCGAAAAATCAAAATTCCAACGCCATTATGCTTAAAATGTCATCCTCTATCATGGGTTAAAATATCAAAGCATTTCGAGCTGATTTGGGCACCCTTTGGAGGAGAGAGAAAGCTTACAAGAGGTCTTAGGAGCCTTTAGAGATTACCAAAACGCCCCTGAAAGCGACGAAGCTGCTCCCCATGCCATGGAACGTGCCGATCGGACCGGGATCCCTCACCGCTTGATTAAAATGCCTCTCACAACACCGGTACCACGTAGACCCTAACCAGGGGTTCAAAATTTTGGGTATAACAGATTGCCCCCCGTCAACTGGACTTTGTAACGAATGTGAAAAGTCTGGTTGATGCTTGAGTGGTGCCCCAAAATTTTGGACCCCACAGAATCCTCCACGTTGTGTGAAACCGGGTTAACGATGCCCAGCTATTCGGAGGCGCTGACTACCTAAGCTACAAACATTGTCGAGCTATTCTAAGGCGCTGACTGCCTAAACTACAAAGCGTTGTCGAGCTATTCTAAGGCGCTGACTACCTAAAATACAAAGCATTGTCGAGCTATTCTAAGGCGCTGACTACCTAAAATACAAAGCATTGTCGAGCTATTCTAAGGCGCTGACTACCTAAAATGATGAAAATGATGTCGAGCTATTCTAAGGCGCTGACTACCTGAAATGATGAAAATGATGTCGAGCTATTCTAAGGCGCTGACTACCTGAAATGATGATATGCTGTCGAGCTATTCTAAGGCGCTGACCACCTAAAGTGATGAAAATGATGTCAAGCTATTCTAAGGCGTTGACTGCCTGAAATGATGATATGCTGTCGAGCTATTCTAAGGCGCTGACTACCTAAAGTGGTGAAAATGATGTCAAGCTATTCTAAGGCGTTGACTGCCTAGGGTGTGAAAACTGGATGCAAATGCAAGAATGCTGAAATGCTAATGATGCAAATGATGCTGATGCTGATGATAATGCCGATGATGTTGATGATGCCGATGATGCTGATGATGCTCGGATGCTTCAGGGGGACCGAAACCCGTGTCGATGCTCCTGGCTGGACCCAATGTGGACTTATTGCCATCGCCCCCCAAGCCGGTGTGCAGGGATAACTCCTGGTAAAAACCCTGGGGACTTATTGCCTTTGCCCACCATTCGTTGATCCCAAAATAAGTTGATCGCAAAAGGAGGATTTATTGCCATCACCTCGCCAACTTTCTGTCGCCAGGTCTTGTGACGCCCTGGATAATGCAACTAGGTCTTATGACGAGCCTATATAAAGAGATGAATGCAATGTGTTTAATGAGAGTGGGTAAGCTAAAGGTAATGCTAGGTCTTACTACGAGCCTAAAGGGAGGTTCTAGGTCTTATGACGAGCCTAAAGGGATCTAGGTCTCATGACGAGCCTAAAGGATGGTTCTAGGTCTTATGACGAGCCTAAGGGAATGCAACTAGGTCTTATGACGAGCCTAAGGGAATGCAACTAGGTCTTATGACGAGCCTAAGGGATGCAACTAGGTCTTATGACGAGCCTAAAGGGAGGTCTAGGTCTTATGACGAGCCTAAGGGGATCTAGGTCTTATGACGAGCCTAAAGGTGTTCTAGGTCTTATGACGAGCCTAAGGGATCTAGGTCTTATGACGAGCCTAAAGGAGGTTCTAGGTCTTATGACGAGCCTAAAGGGTTGGATCTAGGTCTTATGACGAGCCTAAAGGGTATTCTAGGTCTTATGACGAGCCTAAGGTTGGATCTAAGTGAAAGTGAGTAAAATGTATAATGGGTCTAAACGGATGTAGAAGGATTAGGGTTTATGCCAAACCTGGAAATGGTGGGACTCAAGACGGGCCTGTGGACGTTTGAGTGTGAAGGTAGGGCTCAGGACGGGCCTGAGGGAATTTGATGTGGAGGTAGGGCTTAGGACGGGCCTGTAGAAATTTGATGTGGAGGTAGGGCTTAGGACGGGCCTGAGGGAATTTGATGTGGAGGTAGGGCTTAGGACGGGCCTGTAGAATTTTGATGTGGAGGTAGGGCTTAGGACGGGCCTGTGTGATATGAAGAGGGTTTGACCCTTTGGGTTTTGGATTTTTGGGACTCAATCGGTGTCTTCGTTGCAATTGTTGGGACCAACAATTGCCCCCAGTATTTCTCCTTAAGGCAATCCGAGTCTTTCAGAATTTTATGGCAATCGATCGGAACGATCGATTGCCCCCAGTATTTTCTTTGATTAATCGCACAAAACAAGTCTCGTACTTACAAGGTCAGGGTTTATCTTTATGTGGTGCTTTCTATCCTACACTCAAAGTGTTTGGTGCTTGCGCTCATGCTCTCCTTCTGGTCAAAAACATCTCAACCGTTGAATTTGACATTTGTTAGATTTACGCGTTCAACCTGTTACTTTCACGTGATTGGATACACAACCACTAGGTCGGAAGTCTTTTGAGCTTATAACGTGGCCATGGGGTGTGAAATGACAATAGGATAATGGCGGAATGTTTAGGATATGTGGAGCTTTAAGGGTGACCAAAGCTGCAACTTGCACCGTCTCTCGGACTTATCTTCTTTGCCTTGGAGTCATTTGGCTACTTCATGATGACTTCGCTTGTGAACTTGGGGCTTGGAACTTTTGGATTGTTCCTTGCATCTTCTTTCTTTTTCCGATTTCGGATTTCTTCGAGGCTTTTCAGGTTCGCCTTTCTTTGGATTTCCTTTCCTTCGGGTTCTTGTGTTTCCCGGTTTTGAACTTCGAGAGCTGTTTTTAATGTTAGCTCATTTGGATCCTGTGTCACTTTGGGACCATTTGCGGATCGCTTTGTCATGCTGGTAGCGGTTTTGCTTCTTTGGACTTGTGAAGTTGTTGTTCGGAAGTCGGGCTCCTTGCTTCCTTTGGTCACCGGGTCAGTTATTCATCATTGGCGGGCTCGTTTGTGGAGTTCGTAGTGTTGTAAAGAGGATATACACGAAAAGCTCAGCGGGGGTGCCTAGGGTTTAATGTCTGGGTTCACAGGCTTTTGGCTGTGTGGTGCTGTACCTAGATGCTTCGTCATCCCTAATAGTTGTGTATCCGTTCTTTGTTACTTTTCACAGGTTTAAGCGTAAATTTACAAATTATCTCCTTCGGTCGGAGTCATGCCGTTTGCCTCACTTTTGAATGTGACCTCTCTGGAGCCGTGTAAAAGTGACACGCTCTTTCGCTCTTGGTTTTACCGCTCAAGGCACTCTCGCGAAATGTTCACTCAGAGACTTGTTTGCGCATTTAAACAAAAGAAATAAACATTATCGCTCCTTAACTCAGATTGCCCCCAGTATCGTTGCGGGGTTTCCTTTTTTGATAAGCCTTAGAATGCCCAAGTTTTTTGTGGAGGGTGACTGCACGTGTGGTGGTAAACAATGGAAGTGAGTGGTGCTGAGTGATTTATTTTTTTTTTGCGGCAGCAGCTTTTTGTTTGAAATGGTAGAAATGACGGAACGCTGCGACATGTGGGATGGCTGTGGGGGAGGTAGCAAATGTGTGGATGGGTAGGCGGTTTTGTACAGGGGGTTTCGTGAAAGATGAAGGTTCTTACTCTTATATGCTTGTAGACATGCTTTAAAAGAGAGCTTTTCTTTCCTTTTCCTTTTAGCACATGAACGGAAGTATAAATGTTGAAACATGAACAAAGAAGAAATTTTATTGATAATCAAAAGTAGTAACAACGACAATGAGTACCATCTAAAAAGGAGAAACAACTAAACTAGCTAAAGGACTAAAAGAAGACAAAACAAATGCTACACAAAACAACAAAAGAGAAAAGAAAAGCAACAGCGATCCTTAATGGTGTTTTGGCATAGGATTCCCGAAGATATTTCCGCGCTCTGAGAACTGAAGCCCCTGGTCAATCAGGTCTTGGATCTTATGCTGTAGGGCCCTGCAATGATCGGTGTCATGACCTGGCAACTGATGGTAGAGACAGAACTGATTTGGGTTCCTGCCCAAACAGGTGACTCCTGGTCGGGGCGGAAGAGGCTGTAAGATGTTCTGCTCCTGGAGTTTTTTCAGAGCGTGACTCAATGGCCGACCAATATCTGTGAATTCTCGTTGACTGAAATCCGGTCTGGGAGGCGGTACCGCTCGATAGTTCCTCCCTTGCTCCCTTGGCTGCTGGACTGCATTCACCTCGTACTGTCCAGCGTACCTCTGCGGTGCGCTCTGTGCATAAGCTGTGGTTGGGTAGGAAGCTTTCGCCGGTTCGGATTTTGAGAACTTTGAGTTACTTCCGGCTCCTCGAGAATATCCAAGCTTTAGGTCTCCCCTGTGGATCTTCTCCTCCAAAACTCCTACCTGGCCCATGAGCATGTCAAAGCTTGGAAAGTACATATACTTTAATTCATCATTGTACTGCTTTTGCATGTTCTCAACAATCATGCGGATTTGTTCCTGCTCATCCATCCTTGTAGGCATGCCTGCTGCCTTCCTCCTCCACCGTTTTTAAAATCGGACATGGACTCACTCCCCGTTTGGCGCGTGCTAGCAAGGTCAGATCGGGTGATTTCCAGATTTTTAGCATACTCAAAGTGAGTCAGGAAAGCTTCGCATATCTCCTCATAGGTCTTGGTGTTCATCCTCTGAGTTAGGTACCATCGTTGAGGGATCTCATCTAGGTATCGGGCGAAGACCTTGGCCTTCTGCATATCATTGAGCCTCAGGATAGACATCTCTCGATCAAACATCGCCAAATGAATTTGGGGATCGGTCGAGCCTTTGTAGAGAGCCAAAGTAGGGAGCTTCAGTTTCGCGGGTAGCTCAACATCTGGGTAGGATCCCATGGAAAGATAATCAAATCCAGCGGGTTTACCAGCCTTTTCCATGCGCTCAATGCGCCTCAAAGCCCTCTGAACTTCGGTGGCTAGCTGGTTCCCAGGAGCACCACCACCGTATCCAACTTGGGTGTCATGCCCTTCTAAGGAGATATTGTCCATGCCGTATAAAGGATTGACAAATCCTTGTAGCGGTCTTTCCTGTCTTGCCGCCTCCAAAGATCCTATTTTCTCATGGAGCTCAACCGTTGCCGCTGTATGCCGTGCCTCCAAGGCTTCAATGGCGGCTTGATGTTTCCGTACCAGGCTGGCTATTTGATCCTGCTCCCCTGCCAGACCCTCAGTGGCCCTGCTTTGGGCTGCCGTCTCCAATGCAGCCAACTTATCTTCTAGCTTGGCGATTGTGTCCACATATTTATTCTCGAGCGCCTGGATCGCTTCCTGGTGTTTCAAATCAAAGTTTTTCATGAGTTCTTCAACAGAAGTGTTCCGGTTTTCTTCCCCCGCTGGTTGATCCTCCTGAGAGATATCGTCATGTGCTTGGACCGACATGTCGGATGAGCTAGAGTCTGCCTCGGGCTGAAATAGCGGAGGTGGGGGAGTAGGCAGTCGGGTCAAACGTCCGGAACTTCTGTCCCAGCGCCTTTCTGAAATCTTGCCTTCTTTCTGTTTTGGAACACAAAAAGAAATGTTAGGGCACGGGCTTTTAGTGACGTGGAAAGGTTTTCCTATGAGGGCCCTTGTGTTCTAATTACGGGACTCTTTTGCTTTTTCAGGCTATTCGGGCCGTCTGAAACATTCAGGCATTTTAATCAGACTGGGGGAGATTGATGGGTCGATGCAGGCATTGGGCCTGAGGCCCAGGAGAAAGAGAATACATACAGAAGTCTTACGTAAGGCGGTGATACAAATGCCCTCACAAGATGACTCAGTCCAACAGGTATAGGTCGATCCGGAGAGGTGCTTGGGGCGCGGGCCCAGGTCACCACAAAGGAATAGGGCTTGCACGCTATTCTCTTTGGGCCACCCCACTTTTTCACATCACCTAAAGGTGTGCGTCTACGGTCGGGTCTTTGACTGACCAAACAATGGGCTTGGTAAGGGTACTGCCAGGAAAATGCTTGGGGCTAAAGCCCAGGTATTAAGGGGGTGTGGTTAGACGACACCCTCCTCTTTTCCCCCATTTATTCACATCACCTAAAAGGTGTGAGTCCCAGACAGGGGACCCTCAAACGGGTCCCAGAGTGGAATTGGTTTGCGTGGACCCTCGCTCTCATATGATGCAAGGGTGCAAAAATTAAAGTGCGCACAGAAGTAAACAAACAGAGTAATAAAGCCATAAACATCTTCGAGTTAAGCCCTCTTTCTTAAAATCAAACAAGTTTAAAATTAAGAAGTTAGTCCCCAGCAGAGTCGCCAGTCTGTGAGCCTCGATTTTAAACCCTATCCTATGTTGATTAAATTGATTGGGATCTGATTGGGTTTTAGGTCCACTTATAGCCTAAGATTAATAACTATGTCATAACAATAATTATTAAAACCTAAGCTAGCTCACTGGAACCTATTATGAGTCGCCACCTAATTTTAACCTAGATCAAATTAGGAAAGGAGAGTTCGGGTTCGGGGGCTTGATATTCGACTTAATTAGGGTTCAATTACTTTCATTACCCTTCCTAGGTCGTTTTTCCTCTACTCAGTTTATTTACGGCTTATTACGAGTCGTTTTAACCTAAGTGCGCGAGCTTCTGTTTTTTTGTGTTTTTGCATTTTTTGACAGAAAATTAAAGTGAAATTAAAAGCTACCTAAACTAGGGTTTCGGAGGCAGAATTAGGTCAAATTTTGATTACGTCCGTAGCCACGGACCAAACGTCCGAGACCACGGACCCCAGTTAACCTAAATATACAGAAAAGTCGAAATTAAAGGAAAACAAAAATTTGCAAGTCCGGGGCCACGGACAGGATGTCCGTGGGCCCGGACATTATAGAAAAACCTAAATTTTGAATTTTTAAAATCCCGCCGCCGTCCGTGGGTGTCCGTGGTCTCGGACAACGCGTCCGAGGTCCCGGACCATAGGTCCGAGGTCACGGACCACCCACGGACAGGGGTTTTCAGAAGGTTCCCGAGGGTGTTTTGAGCTCAAATTTTATGGGTGTGTAGCCTGAAAGATGTACAAGACGTTAGTGATTGAAAGTTTTCAATTTGAATTCGAATTAAGCACGAAACTTAGCAAACAAGTTATCTGACAGAGGCTTAAATAAACAGCATACAGAAGCGTAAAGGTTAGTTTGAGCCCAAATTTTGAGGCAGAGATAATACCGTGGGAATCAGGGAAGTGGATTTTACCTGTTTTACCTTCGATTCACATGTTCTTCACGGGATCTTCGGAGGCCCGTTGATGCCGTTCCGGAGAGTTTCGACCCGCTTCTGGTTGTTGGTTGTTGCTGTTCTTCACGTTTTGAGGTGTTTTTGTGTTTGATGATTATTGATGTTTGGGGATTGGAAAACGTGTTTAGATGGTGATTTCGGGGATTTTTATGATTTGGGTGGCCGGGTGTTGGAAAACGTGAGAGAGAAGAGAGGCTAGGTTTTCTGACTCTCTAGGGTTCTTGAGTGTGTGAGGTTCTGATTTTATCCAAAAACCTATCCCCTTATATAGACTTCCTTAAAGATAAAGAGAATCTAGTAAAAGTAAGATTTTTCGATATTTTAACTGAGTAACTTCCCAAAGGAATTTTGCTATGAAATTTTAACCACATGTCAAGAATGGATATTATGAATTTTCTGAGGTGGAAACGAATTTTTTAAATGCTGGAGCATTTTTAAATTGAATTTCTCGTCAGATTCAATCAGAAATTGCTAGAAAATTATTGGAAATTCGAAAAATCAAAATTCCAACGCCATTATGCTTAAAATGTCATCCTCTATCATGGGTTAAAATATCAAAGCATTTCGAGCTGATTTGGGCACCCTTTGGAGGAAGAGAAAGCTTACAAGAGGTCTTAGGAGCCTTTAGAGATTACCAAAACGCCCCTGAAAGCGACGAAGCTGCTCCCCATGCCATGGAACGTGCCGATCGGACCGGGATCCCTCACCGCTTGATTAAAATGCCTCTCACAACACCGGTACCACGTAGACCCTAACCAGGGGTTCAAAATTTTGGGTATAACACTCAAATATTGTTCTAAGACCTTAGTAATATCCTAATGGTCATTTTAAATCAATTACCAAAGAAAACCAAGCTTGAAAACAAGTTAAAACACAAAATGTGCCTTAAGGAGTCTTAAAGCACATTTTTGAAAAATTGTGTTGTAAATGATTTTGAATGGCTAAATGTCCATCATTACTCTTTAATTAACATGTGTACTATAGTATCACATTTGGAAGTCTATATCAATGGGAAATCAAAAATTTCACAACAATGTGCCTTGTTTTATGAATAGTAATTTAATTAAGCTAGTTTATAACATAAGTCAATATAAGTGAGATATTTGGCCAACAAAGACTTAAGTACCCTTGTTACTAATGGGGGCCGGTTTCTTATAAGGTGAGTCACCACCTTTATGAGTCATTAAGCAAATAAAGAGTTATAAAGCAAAAGTACTATTCACCCTTTTAACATAAATATCTCATTTACTCACCTCTCTCCTCACCTCTTCATTCCTCTTGTTTCCCACGATTTTCTCAAGCTCTCTCCCTTCTCCATTAACGTGAAGCTCATCTCCATGCTAGCTCCACCTTCTCTTGCACACAACTTACTCATTTTAGCTCAAAAAACCAAAACAAATTACATATTTTTCTTAGTTAGCTCAAGCTCTCTCTTTCTATCCTTTCAAAACTCCAAGAGCTTTGATTTGGTGCCAAGCAAAACCACCATTAAAGGAGGAAATTCAAGTTTGGAGACTCCATTGGCTTCTCCATTCTCTTAAGGTAAAGAAAGTGTAAGAAAATCTAGGTTTCCATCATTTCTTTCCTTGTCCGAAAATTTGCACTCATGGGACTCCATGTTTATGCCTTGTCCTAGCCTGTTTCTACTCTTCAAGGGATAAAGGAGGTCCTTCTTGCTTCATATCCAAGCTTGTTTTGAAAAACCAAGGTAAAAACAATCACCTTAATACCTTAAAGCACATTTTTAACCTAGGTTTGTTCCTTAGGGTTAATGTATTATCTAGTACTCATGGAGTCATTGGATATTGGTTAGAACTTGGCAAGGAGATATATATGGTGACCGAGATTTAGCAAGGAAAAACCTAAGGAAGAAAGTTTTAAAGCTTGTAAAAGAACAAGGTAAATACTTACCTTAAGGGTTTTATTGTTTAAGGGAATGGGAATTTAGATATGTGTGAGTTTAGTGTAGAGTTTGCATTAGAAAAGGGTAATATATGACCTAGGAGAAACAATGATCACGATTGTGAACTTGTGACTAAGGAGCAAATGAGGAAAAAAGATAGTTTAAGAATATCAAGGTGAATTACAAGAAGCATTTTATTTCAATGGGAGCCTTGTTGTGTGTATTCGCAGGTTGAAGGCAAGTATATGTGGAAATTCAGTGGTTAAGATTATTGTCATTTAAGGGCCTAAGTGCCAAGCATTTAAGTTTAGCACTATGAGATGATGGGTGTAGTTTTGGTATAAATTGTGTGTTAATTGGGTCAGACGACCTCTGTTAACGCCAGGGAAAAGTTCTGGAATGGTCCGACCCAGAGGACTTGGGTCGGACATGGGTCGGACGGGTGCATTTTTGAGGGCGGTTAAATTTCTGGAATGGTCCGACCCAGTTGGTTGGGTCAGACATGGGTCGGACATGGGAGGTTTAGAAGACGGAAAATTTCTGGAATGGTCCGACCCAGTTGGTTGGGTCGGACGTGGGTCGGACATGTAGAGTTTTTCCAAACTCGAAAATTACTGGAAGGGTCCGACCCAGAGGGTGGGTCGGACGGTGGGTCACGACCCTTAACAAAAAAAAAAGAAATTTTGAATTCTAAGAATGGTAATTGGTAATGAGGTATACTCTTGGTAGGGTGGTAGTGATTAGTACCCTAAGAACTTAAGGAATCAAGTTAAGATAAGTAAAACCTTAATGTCTAAAGTTAAGTTTGTAAGTTAAGTGGTAAGGACTTAAGAGGATATTCATCGGGAATTTTTAAGGGATTAAGTGAGTTAAGGGAGGTGCAAATAACTAATGGCCTAAACATGAATCAATGTTTTAGGATTGGTGAATTGGGACTTGGAAGAAGATAAACCAAACGATCGTCGATGGTGAACGGTACAATCTTTCTTGTGACCTGCTTGTAACGAGGTGTCCCTCGGCTTGTGTGCTATCTGTTTAATTGCTATGACTAAAACAAGATAAAGCATGCAACCGTTATATTTGTTCTCGTTGTGTCTGTGTTATCTTTACACTAACCCGCGAGACTTGAGATTGTTACTAACCAAGTTTAGTACTTACTGAGTTAAGAATAAGAGTTAAGTTTGGTGGTTGTTGGTTAATACCCGTTAAGGCTTAGCTAGCACATGGTGATTAAGATTTCTACTAACTGGAACTTGAGTGAGGAAACCCGGGACCGATCTCCGGTCATGCATGCTAAGGAAAAAGGGGGACGGTATCCGAATCAGATCCGCCCCCGCTTAAGGACTTGTCTTCGGACTTGTAGCCTAGGGCCGGTTTCCGGCTCAGCTACGTTGGACTCCCATCCAGAGTAGGTGGCATTAAGATGGTGCGGTGGGATCACCTAAATCCCAGGTTCGAATTAAGCTACAACCATTCCCTCCCAGGAACGGTTTGTATACTGAGACTAAGATGAGATTAAGATTAAGGTAAGGTAAGGAACTGAGATTAAGGAAATGAGGACTAAGGAGGGGGTTACTAACCCACTTGATAAGGGAACGCTTGAGTCGTTCATTGTTTGTGAACTATATATGTTCATCTGTGGTTATTGTTATTGCACTTCATATCATGCTTGTGTATGTAATCAATTTCCATGCTATCGACAATTAGTCGTCGTAGCCCCGTTAGCTTGGGGGCCATGAGAGGGTGTACCAGCATTCGTGCTGACCCCCTTTGGGGGCTGTTTTTACACTTGCAAGTAAGAGACCCATGAGGACGCACTACGAGAGTAGGAGCGGTTAGACTTAGGATGGGCGGTTTATTTTGAGTACGGGTTGCGCTTGTGCACCCGTCTGTTTATATTTTGGATAAGTGTTGTAATTGTTAAGGCCGGTATATTCTAATGATCAGACCGTGGCAAGGTCCAGGTGTTGTTATTTCCGCTGCGACGAATTCAATTAAGTGTTCAGTTTTGCGATAACCACGATTGGCTTTGGATGGGGTGTTACACCCAAGGATTAACGAACACTGAATTAAATGAATAATCGACTAAGGGGTAAACTACGGGATATAGATTAGAACTTATTCTGGAATGGTTAAGTAGACTAAAAATATAGACACTAATATTAAAGTGATATGTACGGGTTTCAGGAAGCGCTAGAGGATAAGCGTGAATCGTCACACTAGCGTTTTTGTCGGTGAACGGTATGTGGACGGTGTGGTCTGAATTGTCCTGAGGGCTTCCTTGGGTTTAGACATTATTGTTGTGTTTAAAAGTGATATGTGTGTGCCTCTATGCCTGTATGTGTGAAGTGAAATGTATATCTGATTATTTATATCCCATCGTTTTATTATGCGTGAACGTCTTCTGGATTAATATTACGTCGACTATAGATCGACTTATATAAACATACATATACGAGTAAGAGAGTGAAGTTGTTTTTACCCAATATAATACGTTAGTATTATTACTATATTAACCTAAGTAAAATACTTAGGTACGAGACACGACTTTGTCGGTCTCTCGAGCATGGATCTCGAACATATATACTACCTAGATTACTCTAGGTATTTGCGTAAGGCCTCGATGGAAGCATCATTTTAAATGAATTCTCCAACCTAAGATTATACTTTAGGTAAATGATTAAAGACTTAATCACATGATGGAGGATTGGTGTATGAGATGGAAACCTAGTATAGTTTCCGAACTAGCTAGTTGCGCATAGTGATCACAATAGAGCTGGATGACTGTTACTGGTCCACTCATACAATATTCCATTCAATCAGACTGATCATTGAACGGAGTTCCCACGTAAAGGGAATGGCTACGGCCGTTGGTGTCCCGCCATATAATAGGTGACATAAGGAGGATTCGGAGTTCCCACGTTACGGGAATAGTTGCTACCATTGGTGTCCCGTCATATAATAGGTGACAATAGGAGTATATGTGGAGGACAAGTCGTCTACTAACAAGACGTTTGCCAATGGATAATGATAATCAAGTGTGCTAATCGGTATATGCAGCCTAATCAATATTGCGAGACCTAACTCATCCTCGTACATGTGAATAACATAAAGCGGGCTTTATAGGCCAAGTGACGAGTACCGTTCATTATTTGTGACTCTCGCATCGTTTTCGTGGTTACTGTTTATTGTAGTTACATGTGTAAATGATTAATTGTGAAATGTAGTGAATGTGTAGGTTGAATGACTCAGTGTTTATGCATGATTCCTTATAGTATTTATTATAACTGTAAACCGGACAAATCATGTAATCAATCTAATGCTAAGATGGTACGACTTAAGTGTAACACCCCTACCGCTAATCCCTTACTTACCGTCTAATTGTCCCGTTCATCCTCCTACTCGCAGCGGAAATGCTACTACTATGACGGGTGATACAACGCCGCTAACCGCCCATACGGCTAGCAAGGCTTACACTACATACAGTCACGGTCTGATGTCTAGAGAATACCGAGCTACTAAAATTACTTACCAAATACAAAATACCATCTACTTACATTGCTGGATTACCAAGTATCAAAAACATGTTAATTACATCCTTTCTCAAGTCTACAAAAATAATGAGTCTCAACAACTACTCATCTATACCAATTCATAATCCCCACAATAACCAAAAGGGTGTACCCCATGGTACACCGGCTAAACAAAAAGGCCTATAGCCATGTACAACTTTGTACACCTCTCATAATCCACTAAGTGCACAAAAATAGATCATCTCGATCTCATCATAGTCTTCACCCTTCACGAGCACCTGTAACATTAAAAGCAGTGCCCCTAGGGGCTCAGCAAAACGCTGCATATAAACTTCACATATACCGCGTGCTAACTAGGGTACGCCGACTAATTTGGTCGACTATACATGCAGTTCGTTGTAGACATGCATACATGCTTTTAAATATAAAATACATTCATACAAATAAAATACACACACTGAAGGCAACACACAAGCCAAACAGGAATACAATACAATACACAATACCTACCTTCTCAATGGTTAGCCAATTACACATCCGGGTTAATCGTATGTTCATTACTCTTTTACCCATTACACATTTCTTACGCAATCATACTCATACAATACTTACTTACTTGTCAATACTTACTTACTTACTCTTACTTACTTTACTCATGTTAAGTCGGTATGACCTCCGGGCAGGGACTACATCGTCCCACCACCGGGCTTTAGGTGGCTCACTAATCCAGGATGCTACCCATTTAAGGGGTTTGGGCATTGGAAAAGATTAAAGCCAGGATTTGGATCCAACCTCTTTTGTCTCCGCCTCCTCACGCGTGGCCAAAACTATATCGGACTTCTACTCATTCCAATTTACCAATTTGTTATGTTAGATTGGTTAGCTTGTTAGGAATTAGTTAGAAGTCCATCACAAGATCATTCGGTCACTACAATGTACATCAAGCATACACACACTCCATTATCATTCATTCATTTCATGAATTATACAAACTGTGAGTTAAGATAAACATTCAACAAGGAACAATATCATATAATCACAAGTAAGCATAATAAATCTGATTCGTGCGTTTTATCTTAATTAGGTGGTCAATTAGCACACAAACACACAAATCAGAGTAGTCAAGGTAGCGTACAGGGCATAAGAAGTTCATACCATTCACCGTTGTACTCGAAACTGACTTTCCTTCGGTGTTCACAATTCAAGTCCTAAAACATACATGGAGTTGTATGGTTAATGACTTATGATTACTCTAACCCCTTTATTCCATTACCATTCCCTATGTATACTCATTAGTTCTTACAAGTCATAAGTGGTTATGACATCCAATTCATACTTTAAGTTTGTTTTCTTAATCATGTGCATATTTCTTACCTTAATTACTTCCATACTAATGTCACCTATATATGTACATGTATATATGTATATATATTATTATTGTTATTTATTTATTTATTTATTTTATTTTTTTTGTTTGGACCCGACCGACCCAAGTATGACTCGACCGACCCAAACCCCTCTAGGTCGGTCGAAGTCAGAAAGAAATCGGCCCCCGGGAATCCAGTTAGACTGACCCACGACCGACCCAACCTCCTGGGTCTGTCGAAGTCAGAAACTTCGACTTCAGAGAATTTTACCCGACCGACCCATGACCGACTCACCCGTCTGGGTTGGTCGATGTCAGAAAGTTTCGTTCCAGTGATTTATGCCCTGACCGACCACGACCGATCCAACCCTGTGGGTCGGTCGAAGTCAGAACTTCCCTACTGACTTTGTTTCAACTTCCTTTTCCTACCCATTCCTTCCTCAATCTTCCTACATGTAATCCCACATGTTTTAACACTAATTAAACCCTCTAAATCGTCTTAGTTCATCCATTTACTCATTACTCTTTTCTATATCAATTCACACACATTATTTTCCTAAATTATATTTCAGCACTTACACTATTTCTTCCTAGTCTTGTTATGTTACAGATTTTGGTTCTCCCTTCTACAATCCATAGTTTCCCTTCCTAAAACCATTTATAAAGTTTAAAATGCATTATCTATCACTCCTAGTCTACCCACTACTTAGCTCCTTTTCAAATCTGTTTTCTAAGTGTTTTTCCACCTAGTTTAAACTCTTAAGTGTTCTAGTTTCTAGGTAAAATTTGACATAGTCTCCCCTATATTTTTACATTCTCACCACATGTTTTATTCACACAATTCTACCCATATCACCTGTTTGTAAACAACACTAATACACAATTCTCCAACACAATCACTAGGCATTAAGCACCCATTTAATTCCTGCACTCAACATCTATTTCTATCTAGGTTTATACAAGTTTTCAAAAGTCTTTTAAAGCTTTAAAACATTTTAGTCTTCTTCCACATTATACTACTACTCAACACCGTTTACAATACTCATTCTAAGCTACAAAAATCTGTTACATAAGGCATTACAAAGCTACACAAGGTGAGTGTAATTTACCTTGTTTTCTTACTAGTTTTTCCTTCCTTCTTCTTTCTTCTTCCCTTCTTCCTTCCTTTCCTTTCCTCTCTTCCCACTGGTTATGGAAACTCAATCACTAAAGCTACAACCCATTAATAAACACCACCAATTAAATACAACCTAACCCTTAATTCATCATAAGGTTTTAAGGCACATTTTTAGGGTTTAGAAAATGCATTACCTTGCACGTGTGTAGATGGAGTGTTGGATAGCACTAAGAGCAAGATTTCCACTCTCCAAAAGAAGCCAAAATCGGCTGGGCATACAAGGAATAGAAACTCCAAACTTAGAAATTTCTATTTTGCAAATGAGAGCCAAAATACTAGTTTTTTCGAATTTCTTTTTACCTTAGACCAACAAGGTGAAGAAGAGGCTTCTAATGGTGGTCTTCATCTTCAAAACCAAGAACACCCATGGAGATGAAAGTGGTTGTTTTCGACTTTGGAAAAGAGGGAAAATTCTCCTTGATGAGAGGTGAGAAGGGAAGAAATGGTACCAAGCCAAACAAGACACATGGAGCATCCGGCTGCCTCTAGCCGGATGGAAATAGGAGTACATAAAGCATCCGGCCGTCTCGGCGGACGAAAGTAGGACTTAGGCAGGACAAAGTATAGTATGGTCGGCCGTCTGTGGTCGGCCAAAGATGTTAGGAAGGGGCAAAACCGTACTTATACATGTAAAATACAGGGGCAGCATGAGACCAGGCCCTAAAACTCTATAAATAGGGGTGTACCCCCATGGAATAAGACACGTAACATTGGGACAATCAGACTTAAACTTGATTCTAACAAAAGGCTCAAAAGGTCTCTCTCTCTCTATCCTCTCTCCTCTCTCTCTCTCTCTCTCTCTCTCTCCCCCCTACGAGATTTTGTGATCGAGACCAGGTAACATAGGATAGTAAATCAGATCGAATTGGATTAGGATTCTACACACAGTTTCATTTGGCGCCGTCTGTGGGAACGAACACAAGAAGCAACCACGAGACCACATAGAAGCAGGGAAGTGATCTTTGACATTCGTAGGGAAAATCCTGAAATGACTAATGGTATTTTTTGCAGGATCTGAATACGGGAAATGGCTCCAAGATCCAAGAAAACACCAAAAAGCACTACCGTGGATAACAATCGAGTTGAAGGGAAATGAGTTCTGAGATGCCAGAAGCCATCTCTAAGAAAGATCTCGAGGATATGCTGAAGGGACTAGTCAGATCGATTGACGAGAAGATTGTGGAGGGAAACGAGACTCTGCAACAAGAATTAATGCAAAGAGATGAGGAATATCAGAGGAAGTGGGACGGATGACCGAGGCCATAGAGCAGTTGAGAAACAAGGATTCCAGAGGCAGTAATGGCGAAGAGAGTAAGGATCGGAAGCACAATACAGTCGTTAGCGAGGAAGAAATGGAAGAAGACGACCAGATAGACATGAGCCTGTACCCCTTCTCGGAGAGGATAAGGAAAGCAAAGCTCCCGCCGCATTTCGTTGCTCCGGCGATTGAGAAATATGATGGGACGGGAGATCCCGCCCAACATATTAAAAAATTCATGTTTGCCATGAATACTCAGGGGATCAACTCTCTCGCTCTGCAACTTATTCCCTGGAACGCTTACAAAGAGAGCATTGGGATGGATCTCCACAAGGCCGCCGCAGTCCATCACCAGCTTCAAACAGCTGACTGAAGAATTTCAACAATACTTCGCCGCAAGCAAGAGGGTTAAGAAGGAAACAATAGAGTTGATGGACGTCAAGCAGCGAAAGGGAGAAACTGTGAAGGAGTATAGTGAGCGCTTCCATAAGAAGGTTGCAGAAATTGATGATGTTGATGAGAAAATCTTGATTAAGGCCTTTGGAAATGGCTTGGCTCAGCCTCGGCTTGCTGGAAAAATTGCAACAAAAGCACCAAAAACTCATGGAGAATTAGCTGAAATGATCCATGATTTCTTGAAATCTGAGATAGCAGAAAACAAGGCTAAGGAGCTAGCAGATAGCTTCAAAATACAACAGCATCGGAAAAGAAAGAGGGGCAAGGTGGAAATGCCGGAAGAGGGGGATCAAGATACAAACCATATTATTACAAGTCAACCGCCGGATCTTCCTCTCAGGGGCCGCAGCATCAGGGGGCGAGGACCGTTGTCTACATCGACCCGGGAAAGTATGCTGCCGCAGTAAGAGAAGGATACCTTCCTCAGCCGAGAAAGCCGCCGCAGGGAGAAATTCCAGTTGCATTCTGCGAATACCATGGAAACCGCAGCCACCGGACTGTAAACTGTGCTACCCTGGCCAAAGAACTCCGAATCATTGAGGAGAATAAGAAGAAGGGAAAGCAACAAGCCGGAGCACAAAGGCAATACGGCGGTCAGCAGGGCGGCGCCCAGAATGCACCACGAGGCCGGCAGGAGGAGGAAGTTCACCCCAGGCTTGATCCTGGCAAGTCAGTTGGTATGATAACAGGTCTGTAGAGGTAGGAAGATAAAAGTTTTTTCTCATTTTCCTTTAGGAAACATGCTTCTCAAAAAGAGTCTGGTCATAGATTATTTTTCTAAAAATTGAATGCGTAGGCATAAACCTTGACAGGCACCGCGTTACGAAATAAGAGAAGTTGATTTTTCTTTTTTCATTTTTTGCATTTTGTTTACAGCAAGAAGGCTAACAAAAACTTTCTCTAAGGAAAATCACAGGACTTTTTTCGGAGGTAGGACCACTAACCCCTAATGAAAGAAAAAGGCACATTCATCAAGTGCATCAGGAACTCCCGGAAAGGAAGATTGCCAAAAGAGAAAGCTTTCCTCCAATTTTCTTCTCCGACGAAGATGAAGATGGAGTGATATCCACACAACGATCCACTTGTCATTCGTGCACAAGTAAACGATCAAATGATGGAGGGAATCCTGATTGATAGTGGAGCCGGGGCGAATGTCATATCAGCCGAAGCGGTTAAAAGATTGGAAGTGCTTGAGGACCGGATCAAGCCGTATTCGGCGGTTCTAGGAGGATTTGTAGGAGGGGTCTCTACCACGTCCTCCGGCAGTATAGATTTTACAATGACCCTGGGTCAAGGGGATGAAAGGAGAACGGAGAAACTCACAGCTTTTATTGTGCCAGGTCTGTCTGGATATAACATGTATCTCGGAAGGCCAGGAATCAATGCTTTCAAAGCCATACATAGCACTCATCACTTGAAATTGAAATATTTAACCACAAACGGAAAGGTGGTTACGATAAGGGGAAGCCAAAAGATGGCCCGGATGTGTGAAGTCCGCATCATGGACAGTCTTCCTAGTGAGGAGATGGTCAAAACTGTAGGATCACAAAAGGAGTTTAAGGGAAAGTTACATTCTTCCCCGGTGCCAAGTCAAGAAAAGGAAGGGCGTCAAACAACTCAAGACCCCCCCAGAGAGGTACATTTAAAATCTGATCCTTCTAAATTTTTTAAAATAGGAACTGCGTTTGACAGTGGAGAGCAAACTCACTTAATGAGGTTCCTGGAAAAAAGAAGGACGACATTCGCCTGGAGCACGGACGAAATGCCTGGAATAGACCCAAGCGTTATCCAGCATGAGCTCAGGGTAGACCCAAGGCATCCGGCGGTTAGGCAAAGGAAAAGGGTAATAGGGGAAGAAAGAGATTTGGCTGCACGAACCGAGGTTCAAAAACTCCTCAAGGCTGGATTCATCAGGGAGGTAGCATACCCACGATGGCTGGCTAACGTTGTCATGGTAAAAAAGACAAACGGAAAGTGGAGAATGTGTGTGGATTTCACAGATTTAAATAAGGCATGTCCTAAAGATTTCTACCCTACCATCAATAGATAGATTGGTGGTTTCAACTGCTCAGAGCTCTGTGTTAAGTTTTCTAGATGCTTTCTCCGGCTATAATCAGATAAAAATGAAAGAAGAAGATTCGGAAAAAACATCCTTTATCACTTCAGCCGGAACATTCTGTTACAAAGTAATGCCTTTTGGTCTGAAGAACGCAGGGGCTACCTTTCAGCGAATGATTGACAAGGTATTTTGTCAACAGCTTGCCCGGAATGTGGAAGCTTATGTTGACGATATAGTCGTAAAAAGCCCGTCAAAAGAGCAGCACATGAGAGATTTAGAGGAAACATTCGATACTCTGGACAAATATCAAATCAAGCTGAATCCGGAGAAGTGTGTATTTGGTGTGACTAAAGGAAGGTTTCCGGCTTCATTGTTGGACAGAGAGGTATCGAAGTCGATCCGGAAAAGAGTCAAGCAATTCTCAACCTTTCTCCTCCGAAAAATATCAAAGATGTCCAAGCTCTGAACGGGAGACTCACGCATTAAGCAGGTTTTGTTCCAAGCTTCAGGAAAAGTCAATCCCGTTCTTCAATATTCTAAGGAAGAACAGCAAATTCCAGTGGGGGCAAGAGTGTATAGACGCATTCGAAAAGATCAAGGAAATGCTTCGGGATCTGCCTAAATTGGGCGTGCCTGCCCCTGGCCAAGACCTCTACCTTTATTTGTCCGCAACAGATTGGGCGGTTGCAGCTGTCTTGATCATGGAAGAGAAAAGGGAGGTACCAGTCTACTATACCGGTAAAATTTTGAGCCCAACAGAAGGACGGTATAAACATAGAGAAAATCTTGTTTGCATTAGTGGTGGCATCAAGGAAATTACAGCCCAATTTTCAGTCACATCAGATCTTTGTCAGGACCAATTGGCCGCTCAAGCAAATAGCAAACAATCCAAATGCTTCCGGCCGGATGGTCAGCTGGACAGTAGAGCTAACGCAATATGAAATTCACTTCTTGCCCAGAACAGCCATTAAAGCCCAAGCCTTGGCAGACTTCATAACAGAAACAAACTTTGCAAAAGAAGAAAAACAACCCCAGAATCCATACGTCATCTTGGTTGATGGAGCTCGATGCAAAAGTGGGGCAGGCGCTGGAATAGTAGTGCAAGCGCCGGACAGACAAAGCTTGAACTATGCCTTCCGGCTAGACTTTGACGTTACCAACAACGAAGCCGAATAAGAAGCCCTTATCCAGGGTTTGGAGGTGGCTACTGCCCTAAGGGCAACAGGTTTCATAGGAAGATACCTTCTCTATTCTTTCCTTCCTATAAAATCCTGTTGGAAATAAAGCTTATAAAATATAACTTTTCGCAGAATAGAGGTATACTCAGACTCATGTTGGTAACAAGACAAAATGGAAAACATCTATGAAGTCAAAGAGGAAAGCTGTGGAGGGTACTTGCTCAAGTCCTGGAGTTAAAGGCAAATTTCCAAAGATGCGAACTAAAACACCTTCCTCGTGAAGAGAATGTCGAGGCAGATGCCTTGGCGAAATTGGCAAGTATGGCCGAAAAGTACCAAATGAATCTGGCTAGAAGTCAAAAACTACGTCAAACATAGAGATGAGGCTCAAGTATTTACAATAGAGACAAATGATGAGGCAGATCCTGGATGACTCCGATCATAGATTACATACGACAAGGAAAGTTGCCGGAAGAGGAAAAGGAGGCCAGAACAATAAAAAGGGGGGCCGCATCATTCTTCATTAAGAATAACCAGCTTATAAGCGATCTTCGGAAGACCGGCGCTGAAGTGTGTTTCATAGCCGAAGGGACAAAGCTAATAAAAGAAGTGCATGACGGATCTATGGAAATCATCAAGGAGAAAGAAACAAACGCACAAATCTTGAGGCTTGGATACTTTTGTTCCCAAAATGATGGAACATTGCAAAGAATACATACAAAAGTGTCTCAAGTGTCAAGAGTCACGGGAAACAAAATACACAATCCTCCGGCAGAACGAAATCTATCCTCTGCCCAATCCCTTTGCTGTGGGGATTAGATATTGTGGGACCATTCCCAGAAGCTCGCCAGGGAGGTTCAAATTCATATATGTCGCCATCGACTATTTCACAAAGTGGGTCGAGGCAATGCCTACTATCTCCATCACAGCCAGAAAATCACAAGAATTCATCTGGAAATATGTGGTATGCAGGTTTGGTATACCGGAAAGCAATAATAACTGATAACGGAACGCAATTCAATTGCGGAGCTTCCGGGAATTCTACGAAGAGTGGAAGATTGACTTAAGATTCGCATCAGTGACGCACCCTCAGGCGAATGGGCAGTCGAGAATGTGACATGGTCAGATAGTAAAAGCAATAAAGAGAAAACTTGATGAAAGAAAGGGAAAGTGGGCAGAGTTGTTACCCCAGGTCCTCTGGTTGTACAGAACAACAGAAAGGGGGCCAAGAGGAGAAACACCCTACAGACTAACATATGGTTTAGAGGCTGTCATTCCGGCAGAGATTGTGGTACCATCGGTAAGGTGGGAATCATACGATGATGAAGATGCAACAATCAGGGAATACAAAATATAGATATCCTTGAGGAAACCAGGGTGGCTGCCGCAATAAGGATGGTGAAAGACAAGTCCAAAGTGGAGCGATATTTCAATCAAAGGATAAGAGAGCGGAGTTTCGCTCTAGGAGAGTTGGTCCTCCGGGAAGTTAAACGACCTAAAAAACTAGAGCCCTAATGGGAAGGACCGTATGTCATACACCAGAAGACGGGGCGGGCTTCATATCGCCTAAAAAATTGTGAGGGGTACGAATTGCCACATTCATGGCATGGAGAATGTTTGAAAAAATTCTATGTATAAAATTCATGATTCTTCAATAAAGAGGTATTGTTTTTCAAAAGAAAAGAGTAAAAGTAAGCACCGGCCAACGAGCCGCAGGCTAACATGCCTTGAAAGTAAAAGTAAGCACCGGCCAACGAGCCGCAGGCTATCATGCCTTGAAAGTAAAAGAAAGCACGGCCAAACGAGCGCAGGCTATCATGCCTTGAAAGTAAGCACCGGCCAATGAGCCGCAGGCTATCATGCCTTGAAAGTAAAAGTAAGCACCAGCCAACGCCGCAGGCTATCATGCCTTGAAGTAAAAGAAAGCACCGGCCAACGAGCCGCAGGCTATCATGCTTGAAAGTAAGCACCGGCCAATGAGCACAGGCTATCATGCCTTGAAAGTAAAAGTAAGCACCGGCCAACGAGCCGCATGCTATCATGCCTTGAAAGTAAAAGAAAGCACCGGCCAACGAGCCGCAGACTATCATGCCTTGAAAGTAAAGTAAGCACCGGCCAGCGAGCCGCAGACTATCATGCCTTGAAAGTAAAAGAAAGCACCGGCCAGCGTGCCGCAGGCTATCATGCCTTGAAAGTAAAAGAAAGCACCGGCCAACGAGCCGCAGGCTATCATGCCTTGAAAGAAAAAGAAAGCACCGGCCAACGAGCCGCAGGCTATCATGCCTTGAAAGTAAGTACTGGCCAACGAGCCGAAGGCTGTTATGCCTTGAAAATAAGCTCCGGCTGACGAGCCGCAGGCTGTCTTGCCTTAAAAAAATATAATAAAACCGGCATCTAAAAAAAGAGAGAAAGAGATTCGGCAAAAAGGAGATTCGGTCAGTGAACCGCAAAGCTTTTTGTTTTGTAGGGATAGGCACTTAGCTAACTAGGCTTGCGTAAAGATAATCATGTATGCGACATTCGAAAGGAGGAAATAACCCAGTAGTCGGCGAATTAGCTAAAAACAAAGACAACAGCATAGTAAGAGACCGGCAGCTCCGGCAAGCAATATTGAACAAAGTTTAAAGAATGTAATTTATATTCCTCCCAAGAATGGGGTAGAGGCAGTCACAAGGGTGTAATCACTACGAAATATCGACAAGCACAAAAGATACATGCCCAAAAGACCTCAAAAAAAAGGAAAAGAACCCGACTCTATTTTTATGGAACTAACTTATCGCCACTTCCAGCCACACTTTCAAAAGATTTTGACCTCCTTGTAAGACGCTGCACCCCTCCAGCGGATGGCTGGATGTTGCTTCTGGCCGGAAGGAAAGAAGCTTGGCCAGGCCCAAAGCATGTCTCTCCAGGACTACGGCAGAATCTCTCGAGCTCCTCGAAGAAGTTAGACTTCTGGGCAACAGCTTTAAATTCCAGTTTATTGTACAGGTCATCGTCCAAAAGCTCCCCTTTCTCAAGAAAATACTCCGAGACAATCTGCTGACAGATATCGACTATCCTGCGGCACTAAGAGGCAAAGGATTCCTTTAGATGAGCATTAATGGTGCCTTGCTTCTGTATCTCCTCTTGAGATTGCTGTGAAAATGACATGAACCTGGCCACTAGGGACTCAAGGGTAAGGACTTGGGCTCGATATTTATCACGTTCAGAATTGGCCAGAGACAGCTCCTCTTTAGCATTAATTACCCGACTGTTCAGCTGTCGGACATGCTTCAGAAGGTTGGCAGAGCTCAAGCCTGACCAGAGCACAAGAAAGGTAAGAAATAAAGGAGAAAAAGGAAGAAGCAAAAAATCAAAGTCTGAAGATCTGAAGGTTTACCTTGGTTCAACGACTCAGCATTCTCGACTTGAAGGCGAGACGTGGTTCCCTCCAACTCTTTCACCCTCTCCTCCAGCCTGGTTTTCTCATTAGCCAAGGCAACTTTTTCTGCGGCAAGGGACTTCTTCTCCTCTTCTAGGGTAGCAAAATCCCGAAGCAGGGACTGCTTCTCTTGTTCGAAAGAAGCCCTTGACTGCTCTTCTAGTGCGGCCTTTTCTTCCGACGAGCAGTTAAGCTCCTGCATGAGCTTTTCCTTCTCCTCTACAAGGGCCTGATTCTCTCATTGAAGGGCCTGCTTCTCCAGTTCAAGTGCCTCAGCTTCCTGCTTGAAAGAATTCCTCTCCTCATAGAAGAAGGCCTTGTCGGCCTGGAGGGAAGCCACCTCATTCCGATGAGCAGTGCGCACCTGATTCAGCAAAACGTCTAGATCAGAAAAGGCCCAAGCCAGCTCATTTTTTCCAAAAGCTAGACGGTTCCGTACCTCTATCAAAGTATCATCGGCGTGCAGGATACGGCTTCTTAAAGAAGAATTTTCTTCTCGAAGTTTCTTCAATTGCAGCTCATACTCGTTGCGCTGACGGGTGCATTCCTGCCGAGACAGCTGCAGATCCCTGTTTATTGCCTCAGTCCTCTCCTTCACCTTGAGGTCAATCTCGTAGTGAACCTGGTCGATATAAGCTTCATGGGAGGAGCGGCTCCGCTTTAGCTCCTCTTGAGCGTTATCAGCTCGGCTCTCCTCATAGCGGAGCCTGGACTGGAGGTTGCCGGAGTGAACCTCAGCACTTTGGGCCATGGACATCACCTAGAACAAGTAGCATAGTTCACAAAGTTAGGAAGAAAGCAAAACAAATCAAGAAAGGAGAACAAAGGACACTTAAAAGGAATGTACGCCAACCCGAAAAATGCCCTCCCACATGAAGTCGAACACATCTTTTATTGGGAGAGAGTGCCGCATAATGGCATCTGCTCCCCCATCTCCCCGCCGCAACCTTTCCTTGGTAGCGGTAACAGTTGCCGGAGGGGCGAAAATCCCGTTTGGATGATCGGATCTCTTTATTGCCTCCTTCCAGACGGTAGAGTACTTGACGAATTCACAAGACATCAAAGGAAGAGGGTGCCCATAGTGGTAAAACCATCCTTCCTTTTGAGAAGGACCGGCAAAAGACTCCTGTGCAGGAGGAAGATGCGAGGAAGAAGAAGAGGCCATGATGTCCTCTCTTTGCTTACTCCGAAGCTCGGGATCTTCGGGCACCTGCCGATATTCCGTCGCTCTTTCCCACGCTGCATCCTTGGCCGCAGCCACATCAATGGAGAATGGGGCCGGAGCCCCAGGGTTATTAGAAGTTTATTCTTCTGCTGATTTTCCTGGCTGAGGAACCTTTGGCTTTGACGTAGTTTTCTTCTTTAGTCTTTGTTTGACAGGAACAGAGACTGCCGCAGTAATAGAAAAACAAGATGTAATTCCATTACCAAAAGGTTCAAGCACATTCAAAGCCGGAAACAGGAAGGCACTATAAAAGGCAAAAAAGCAAAGGAGGAACATGGAATCGATCAAAACCTTGTTCGGCCGGAGGGTCGGTGCGGAGCCCTGTGATCTCCAAGGTGTTCTCTCGGGCAGGATCTGAAGAAAAGTAGCCCGACAAGTCAGGAAACTGCTCGCAAATTGGGGTCAGATGACCAGACTCCCGCCCCAGGCGAGAACCAAGGTCTAGACCCGAACCAGGGGTGAGGGGAAGAAAGACACGACGTCCGGATTCGGGGCTCACGTGCCATGTACCTGGCAATCCGGCGTTAGCACCTTCGGGAGATTCCAGCCTTTTCTTTTTCTTCGAATGACCAGCCTGGCCATCTCCGGCTTCTTGCCTGGAGCGCTTTGTAAGAAGAGGAGCGTCTTCCAAGAGTTGCTCAGCCGCATCAACAGCCGCATCCATTGTGTCGTAGTAATTGATTTTCTCGTCCCCATTCTTGAAGGTGACGAAGTTCCAGCTACAGAAGGGACCGATCTTGTCCCCCTTCTAGAAGAAATCTACATACAACACACCAAAGTGATAAGAGAACCAACATAGACAGCAAAATTTGTGCTAAAAATTAAAACGCTTACTGTGATAAGTCTTCAGAGAAGATAAACGTGCATTTGTAAAAAATGCCTTGACAGTCGGTGGCTTTTTGTTTAGTGTCCTCAGGATCTTCAAGATGGGCAGCTCGGCCGGAGGAATAGGGGGACATATCTACTGGCCTTTGGCGACTTCCGCACAGTATGGGACGCCCAGACAGCGGCCGGGTGGAGGAACGATGACAAACCACCACGAACTCCACTCATGAACCTTCTTGTAGTAAAAAAGGGAGTATCCGGCTTTCGCAATTAGGGTTAAGCTGTCAGGATCAACCCTCACCGTGAAGAACCGGGCAAATTCAGTACCTTCCGGCCAAATCTTGTTCTCTTCACAAAGAGAAACAACGGCATGGAGATGCGAAATAGCCTTTGGATGAAGATGAGCGAGAGAGCAGCAACGGCGAAGTAGGAAGCCCAACACGAAAGGGTGTGGGGGAATAGTCAGGCCGGAGCGGAAAAATCGGCATAGACCACATACCCAAGGCCAAAGTCGTCGTTGGGGTGAGAATCGGGGGATGGTAGGTAAATTTGGGTTCCAAGTGGAGCTTCGACGTCCCTAAGACAATCGCAAAGGGTGGAGAAGTCGAGAGAAGAAGGAGAGGGCTCACGCCCGGACAAAAAGGGCTTCGAAGGCTTCAGGAGCGTGGGGCGAAAGCCATTGGGAGAGCGAGAGCCCTGAATCGCCTCGATGGCAAGCGGAAATTTCGCAGCAAGCTTACTCTTTTTTGCAGCAGAGGTCGACATTGATGAGCTTGGCACAAAATCGAAAAGTAGCGACAACGAAAGGGAGGGCAGAGCACGATAACAGAGTGGCGAGAGGCGAAGATAGTCAAAGCAAGAAGGTAGAGGAGGAATGAAGAGGAAGCTCAAAAACTCGGACTTTAAGGGAAGTTTTCTCCCGCTCAAATAAATAATACATATATATGACCAAACAAAAAACACCTTTTTACAGGAAAAAGAAAGAGCCACACGCTTCCTAAAGACGGTTCCGACGATTAGTCAGAAGAGGGACCCTACATATTCTACACTGGAAACAGGCGACAAAATTTAAAAAAAGCGGTACAGAGCAGGTTCGAGTCACGAGCTTCACACGTGGCCGATAAGAAGTTCTTTCTCTCCAAGTATGAAGAAAAAGAACTTGTGGGACTGGGATAAGGAAAAGACGAAGCATAGACAGACCAAAGAGCCTCAGAGTTTGCCGTAGTCGCAAAATTTTTCGCCAAAGCACGAGACACAGAAGTTCTATTTTCTTCACCGAAAATTCAGAAAGATAGAACTTGTGGGACAGATGAGAAGGGAAGAAATGGTACCAAGCCAAACAAGACACATGGAGCATCCGGCTGCCTCTAGCCGGATGGAAATAGGAGTACATAAAGCATCCGCCTGTCTCCGGCCAGACGAAAGTAGGACTTAGGCAGGGCAAAGTATAGTATGGCCGGCCGCCTGTGGTCGGCAAAAGATGTTAGGAAGGGGCAAAACCGTACTTATACATGTAAAATACAGGCTGGCAGCATGAGACCAGGCCCTAAAACTCTATAAATAGGGGTGTACCCCCATGGACTAAGACACATAACATTGGGACAGACATAAACTTGATTCTAACAAAAGGCTCTCTCTCTCTCTCTCTCTCTCTTCCCCCCTATGAGATTTTGTGATCGAGACCAGGTAACATAGATAGTAAATCAGATCGAATTGGATTAGGATTCTACACACAGTTTCAAGAGGATTCCAATGGTACTATTTTTGTAATTTTTGGAGAAGCTTTGAGGGTTCAACAAGAAGAGAGAAGTAGGTGGCTGTGTGGGGTGTTGCAAATCGTCATTGGAGGCTTCAAGGCGGAAGAAGAAAATGAGAGAGGGGTGCAGTACGTGGGAAATGAGAGGGAGTAGGAGATAGAGAGTAAAAGTGAGGTTTTACTTTTTTTTTGCTTTTGTTTTACTTTATGGCCTTGTCTTTTAGCATATTAGATACAATTAAACAAGTGAGAGAGGGGGGGGGGGGACAAGAACCAGCCGGCCACACACTCCCTCACAGGTGTTTTTTAAATTTTATTTCTAATAGTGGACACACTAGTTCGGTTTATTTACACTTTCACCCCACAACTTCCCATTTTTTACAGTTTTTACTATTTTCTTGTTTAATTGATTTTATTGGTTCTAGACCTTCATTAATGTTTATTAATGACTATTTGGTTAACCAAACTTATTACGCGTCTATTTGACCCGCTTAAAGTCGCATTTTCCAGTTTCCTCAAAAAATGCGCTTTAAGGTTCGTTTGTGTTTTTAATCCGTTTTAAGGACTCGTTTTCTTCGGGATTTGTTCCCTCTTGATTATTTAGGTGTAATTAAGCTTCTAAAAATACTTATTAGCCTAATTAATCACTATTTTTATTTACGGGGTATTTCAATCTACCCCCTTAAGGAACTTTTCCCTCAAAGTTGCTCATGGTTAATGGTTTAGTAATTCTACTCATTTGGCAAACCAATTGCCATAATGTGTCTTACTACCACCTACGAGGTATTTACTTATTTTACATTACAAGCACACACAAACAAGCACCATACACAACTACCACACACAATACATAATTGCAATACACAATACACATCATTCCGTAATACACATTACCATTGTACATGCACACCAACGCATTACACATTACACATACATACCAAATAAACTTTGCACTACATGTTCCATCAAAACATACTACAATACATACACACTATGTAATGCTAACCCGAAGCAATGCAAAAGCAAAACGGCTCTACCCCCCTTAAAACGGGGTACGCCTCGTACCCGTACCCGCTAAGTACTAGACTATCTAGTCTATGAATAACTGTGGGTACTTCGCCTTCATGGCGTCTTTTAACTCCCATGCCGCTTCTTTGACATCATGATTGGACCATAAGACCTTCACCATTCGCACAGACTTATGACGAGTGTCTCTGGTCTTCATGTCAAGGATTCTAACAGGAGTCTCGACATATCTCATCGTCAGCTCAATAGATATCTGCTCGGGCTCAAGAACATGAGAAGGATCGGTGATGTACTTCTTGAGTTGTGACACATGAAAGACATCATGGACTGCCCTAAGTCCTCAGGTAATGCTAACCTGTAGGCTACAGATCCAACTCTCTCAGTGATAGTGTACGGCCCTACAAACTTCGGGCTTAGCTTGCCCTTCTGGCCAAATCGGAATACACCCTTCATAGGTGAAACGCGCAAGAACACTTGGTCGTCCACGGCGAACTCAAGGTCACATCGTCGCACATCCGTATAGGATTTCTGTCTATCTTGGGCTGCTTTCATGTTAGCTCGAATTTGTTGTACTTCCGCTTGGACTTGTTCAAGATACTCCGGTCCAATGATGACCGCTTCACTCGACTCATCCCAATACAAGGGTGTACGACAAGGTCAACTGTATAGAGCTTGGAAAGGCGACATCTTAATCAAAGCATAATAGCTATTATTGTACGAAAACTCAATAAGATGAAGCTTATCTAACCATCTCCCCTGAAAATCTAAGGCAAATGCTCTAAGCATGTCCTCCAGTGTCTGGATGGTTCTTTCTGTCTGACCGTCGGTCTGAGGATGGAAGGCGGTACTCAGCTTCAATTCTGTACCCAACGCTTCCTGTGTAGCTCTCTGGTATCTCGAAAGAAATCTGGTGTCGCGGTCAGATACTATGGTCTTCAGGACTCCGCGGTGTCTGATGATCTCATTATCGAACAGCTCTATGAGCTTCGCTACCTTCCTGGTGTCCTTCATCGGTATGAATCGGGTAACCTAGGTGAGGCGATCGACTACTACCCAGATCATGTTGAGTCCTCCCCTGGCAGGTGGGAGTCCTACAACAAAATCCATGGAGATATCATGAAATTTCCACTCTGGAATTGGCATCGATTGTACCATTCCGCCCGGTCTACGATGTTCAAATTTTACTTTCTGGCATGTTAAGCATCTCAATACATACTCTGTCATATCTGATTTCATTCCTGACCACCAGAAGTACCTCTTCATGTCTTTGTACATCTTGGAGGCTCCTGGATGGACTAACAATGTAGAACTGTGTGACTCTCGCAGGATGCGATTCCTTAGCTCAACATTGCTTCGGGGGATGCAAAGCCTGCCATTCAACCGAATCAGACCATCTTCATGCAACTTGAAGTTGTACTTCTTCTTCTCAAATGTACCATCGGTGATTTTCTGTCTGATCTCGGTCATGTAAGGGTCACTCAACTGAGTGTCTGGCACCTCGTCAACCAAGCTAGAAGAAGCGAGTAGTGAATGGAGCGAAAGTGCTTGACGACTCAGGGCATTGGATACAACATTTGCCTTCCCTTCCTTATACTGCAGGTCGATGTCGTAGTCTGAAAGAAACTTCATCCATCTTCTCTGTCTCAAATTCAATTCCTTTGCTTGAATACATATTGTAAGCTCTTGTGGTCGGAGTAGATGGTGATGCTTACCCCATAGAAATAGTGTCGCCATATCTTCAAGGCAAAGACAATGGCTCCTAACTCTAAATTGTGTGTCGGGTAATTCTCTTCATGCTTTTTCAGCTGGCGGGAGGCGTAGGCTACTACCTTGCCATGCTGCATGAGTACGCATCCCATTCCCTTGCCTGATGCATCACAATATACCTCAATCCCTCTGTGCCCTTTGGAAGTGTGAGAATTGGCGCTGAGGTCAATGAGTCTTTTAGGCTCTAGAAGGATACCTCACACTCGTCTTTCCATACAAACAGTGCATCTTTCATCATCAGCGTCGTCATGGGCTTAGCGACTTTTGAGAAGTCCTTTACAAATCTCTGGTAGTAACCGACTAGGCCAAGAAAGCTCCGTATGTCGGTAACAGTCTTATTTCTAGGCCATGATCATACAGCTTCAATTTTGGATGGGTCTATAGAAATACCCGCGCTCGAGATGACATGACCAAGGAATGATACCTAATCTAGCCAGAACCCGTATTTGAAGAACTTTGCATAAAGCTGATTCTCACACAGTGTCTCAAGTACTTTTCTGAGGTGAATTTCATGTTCTTCTACTGACTTTGAGTACACATGGATGTCGTCGATGAAGACAACAACTGAAGTGTCTAACTACTCACTGAATAGTCGATTCATTAAATCCATGAACTTAGCTGGTGCGTTTGACAAACCGAATGACATAACTGTGAATTTGTAGTGGCCATATCTGGTACGAAATGCCGTTTTCTCTATGTTTTGCTCTCTGATAGCAATCTGATGATACCCAGATCGGAGGTCAATCTTGGAGAAGACCGAAGCTCCCTTCAGCTGGTCGAATAGGTCGTCGATGCGTGGCAATGGGTATTTATTTTTGACTGTGATCGCATTCAACTCGCGGTAGTCGATACAAAGTCGGAGACTACCGTCCTTCTTCTTCACGAAGAGGACCGGTGCTCCCCAGGGTGATACGCTCGGGCATATAAACCCTTTGTCGAGTAAATCGTGCAACTGCTCCTTGAGTTCTGTCATTTCTGCAGGTGCCATACGGTACGGTGCCCTAGCAATGGGACTGGTACCAGGCAGAAGATCAATTTCAAACTCTGCTGCTCTCTGAGATGGCATACCAGGTAGCTCCTTCAGAAATACATCAGGGAATTCAGATACAATCGGTACATCATTACTAAACTCTAGGTCTCTCTACAGATCTTGTACATAACACATATACACCTCATTGCCCTTTCTGAGCTCCCGGTACATAGCCATAGCGGATATGACTGTAGTCGAAGGCTCTCTCGGTCTCTGGCAGTAAGATACAGTAACCCCAAAAGGACTCCTAAGCAGCAATCTATGCTCGGCGCAGAGGATTCGCTCCTTGTGCCGCTCCAACCAGTTCATTCCGATTATTATGTCAAAACCCAACCCATTAAATTCGATGAAGGAGATGGGAAACTCTTCGCCTTTGATTCGGATCGTGGCTGATTCGTAATACTTGGTACATCGTACTCGCTCCTTCGACGGGAGAGTAACCAAGAAGTTCGGTAGCTCATCCGTATCTAGCCCAACCTCTTCGCAAAAGATGGCGATACAAAGGTGTGAGAGGTGCCGGAGTCGAATACAGCTGAGGCTTCAATGCTGTTCACTTGAAAGGTTCCCATTAATATGGTGCCGCTTTTACCGGCTTGTGCTTCGGTGAGGATACTCAGGTTACCTTCGGTACCGAGTCCACAACCTATGGATCCACAAGTTTATAAGTAATGATGGTGGACACGAGTGGAATTTAAATCAACACTGCTCGTTATTGATAAACCAACCATCATACATACTGTGTCTCTAATACACGTTACTAATGCGTTACATGATACTACAAGTTTAATACTTCCTAAAGGTAAGGTTCAGGCGTCCTAGTTTCATGTCTGTGGCATTGATTATTGCCGGTGGTGTCGTATTCAACCTGATCTTGTTGATACTGTGATACAATAACCTTGATTTTCCACCCATGATTAGAACATCTCCTAATCTCAATACCAGTTTCTCTGCGAGGTCCACACGCTTCTGCTCGCTATACAAAAATACGGCGTCATCACCAATGGACCAAGACACTACGGGTACTCCTTGTTCAAGAGATTCCCCTGTCTCGTCCTTGTCTTGGTGTAAACCAAGTCGTCCTTCTTTCTCATAGAAATTGACGATACAAAGGTCCACTTCAAGTGCGGAGATCGGATCATCTTCACAATGTTGTGCAAGTTCTACAGCTTGTGTAACGAGCGTCTGAAATTCTAGAGGTATTGTTGGTGGCGTCGCTCCATCTTGCATCTGTGTCTCCTGGTATGTCTTGGTATAAGGATTCCAATCCTTTCCCAATCACATCATCTTCAGCTTCATCTTCGCTCCACCGGGGAATTCGGGTGTATAAAATCCTCCTGGACCCGTTCCTAGTTCGTTGCATCATCGGATGATTAAATATGAGCTTCGGGTGTGAGGTATCGCTTTAATAAAATCATGCCTGGTCAGATGACCTAACACTGCTCGTTGGAGTAGTAGTAAGTGGTGATGTCGGTCTCGTCTTGATTTGGGTTTGAAGGTCGGGTAGCAGATATTAAATCTACCTATGGTTATAAATTTCATCTACGGTGAGTACTAGTCTCAACTAATTCATTCCATACTCAATACACACTTAAATTCATTTACTTATGCATTCACTCAAATAATTACTCCAATACTTAGGCATGCTTCTCAAGGATTCAAGGTTTAGATTAATTACCTAGGCCGGACTTAGAACCGGTCCCGTCTTAGTCAATAATGTGCAAGGCAGGTTGCCTCTGGGGTGTGCCCTTCTGAGGACCTCAGGATCCCAGTCCCTGCGGGGCCTACTGGGCTAGTGCATCGCCAGATGCAACCTCCTTGCCTTCCCCTGCTTGTAGCTCTGGAAGTTCCCTTTGGGCTTGGCATTCTCTGGGCACATATTAGCTCGGTGTCCCAGCTTCTGACAATTGTAGCACCTGATTTCTCTCCCTTGGAAATCTATGCCGGGATGGTCCTGATTACACCTTCTGCATACATAGCTGCGACCGTCTGAGTAGTTTTTGTGGTACCCGGAGCCAGAACCTGAGGCTTGAGAGTTAGCACATTGGTGCAGGAATACTAGTTACGATAATTATACACATATGAATTCAGATTAGAAGATTACCCTTAGGCGGGTGTGATCTTAGTGGCTTCGCTGCCACCGGCGTAGAATAACCTAGCTGAAGAGGCTTAGCTGGTTTGCCCTTCTTAGCATGGGCACTGCTCTCACTCGGGGTGTTCTTCTGGGTTTGCTGAAAGAACTTGTTATAACCCGTACAATTTGTACCTTATATTATATCTGCTACAACGTTGTTCTAAAGTTGGATTAAAAATCCCTTGCCATCAGTTGGGACGTCAGCGACATTCTTTTAATTGCCAAGGACGAGGAGGTCATTTGATTCATTAATTAAGGTAATTAATTATTTGGTTATAAGGAAAGGAATTCCTTAAATTCTTCTTTTCCTAATCATTGTTATTCACGTCAGATAGATCGTGAGAGCGTCTCTTCATCGTGCCTTCAGAGCGACAGTTTTGGCTCCTTCCTTCCTCTCTCTCTCTCTCTTTTTCATCTGCTGAGATTTGTAATTCTGCTGCTGCGTTTGGATTGGAGTTCTTCGTTGCTGGTTTTCCTTCTCCTCGCTATCAGGTTTGCGCTGCAGAATTCCGAATTTCGTCGTTGGTTTCCTCTCTCTCTCAGTTCTGATTTTAGGCTTTCGATTGTGGTTGAATCAGTGGCGTTGGTTCTGATTGGAGTTGCGAAGTTGCACAGGCTGTAGACTGTTTGGACTGTGGGATTCTAGACTTCCGAATCCAGGTTTGTGTTACAGTCTTTCGAGGTTTTGAGTTTGGGGGTTCCTTCTGTGTTTTCTGATTATGGATTTGTCATTGTGGAAATCAGTGCTCGTTGATCGGTGTCTGGTTGGCGGTTTCGTTTCGTGTTGCTGTGAACTGCTCAGACGTTGGATTGTGCTGATTATTGAGGTAGGTGGTTACTCGATTCAGTTTGGAAGTTCAGCCATGGGGTGCAAGAGCGTTGTGATTTTGTGTGTGATTCTATTAGCGTTTTGTTGTGATTTTGGATGGCTAAACCCCCATGGTTTCCTGTTTTAATGTCTGATTTGGTGTGTGTGCTTAATTGGCAATTCGTGGTGTTGAATTGCGTTGTTTTTCTGCTCTGTTCGTTGTCTGGAACTTGCAGTTTTCGCACTGTCCGAACTTCTGTCCGAGCTTTGAAGTTCGGACAGTGCGTTCTTGCCTTACTGATTTTCAAGTTCGGGGTATGTCCGAACATCTGTCCGAACATGGATGTTCGGACACACCCTCAGTTTTCCCTCTGGTTTAAGTTCGACCTGTGTCCGAACTTCGAACGTCCGGACACAAGGTCGGACCTTCCGCGTGTTTTCCCGTAAAACCTGTCCGAACATCCGTCCGAACTTGGATGTTCGGACATGCTGAATTCCTCTATCTGATTTCAACTCGACTTGTGTCCGAACATTGATGTCCGGACACAAGTTCGGACATTTGGCTTTCTCTGGTTTCTGAGTCTCGACTTGTGTCCGAACTTCGACTCCGGACACAAGTTCGGACACCCCTCTGTTTTCAACATAACTTCTTCGTTTGAACTCCGATTTGAGTGCCGTCTGCGGCATTGGATTCCTTATGTTCTGTACTACTGATTTATGAGTGTTTTGGCATATTTAAATGCAACTTTGCTTCTGTTTAAGCAACCTTCTGTTTTGGGACATTGCACTTGTTTCTGAGCCGTGAATGGCTGGGTCGAGCTATTCCGTGGTATACCATGTAGACGTCATTCTGAGTGTGGGTCATTCCCTTTCTGTTCTGTGGGGTTGACGAACCCTTTGGCTCTTTCGAGTCATTTCTGCGTTGCCGAGAGACCTGGTATGGTCTATGGGTCTCGACCCTTCTGAGTGTGTGCATTGTGTTTTGTCCCCTTTCTGTTTAAGTGCTCACTGTTTCTGATGTGGGAACCCCTTGAGTTCCACTCTGTTTCTGTTCTGAAAGCTTCTGGATATTGAGAATTGTGGATAAATGTTTATCTTCTCCTTCTTCTGTTTTCAATTGTTTTGAGCGACCTTGCTGATGACGGTCGCTGCTTACTGGGCATAGTTGTGTGCTCATTCCCCTACTTCTAACATTTTTGCAGATTGATCAGCGAGGATCATCTTGTTCTGGAGCTATAGTATTTAGCTTTTATGTTCATTCAGTTTGATACTTTGAGATGTTGTAGCCTTCGGGCCTTATGCTTTTGACTTCGTTTCTGACTCGTTTCGTATTTGGGATTTGGTATTTGTTCCGCTGTATTTGAATACATTGGTTTACAATTTTATGTAAACTTGTTTTGGGCCTTTATTTTTTGAGTGTTTTAGAGCCTTGCGTTATTAGGTAGTAATACGCGGCGTGTAGCACCCTTAACTCTTAGGCCGGTTTTAGGGGTGTTACATTTAGTGGTATCAGAGCCAGGTTTGGCTTTCTTTGGTGTCTGTGGGTGTGTTTGCTTGTGTGAGAGTCAGTTGTGACAGTGGTTGACAGTATGAGTTAGTTCTGACAAGTTTTGGATTTGTATATCTCAGAATGGCTCCTCGTAGGACACCAGTGACCCCTCAGGGAGATGCTGCGGATGTAGTGCAGCAGTTTGTGACGCAGTTGATGCAGACGATGGCTGCAGCTGCTGGGGGAGCTGGTGGAGGAGCTGGTGGTGCTGGCCCAGCAGGGCGAATGCCGTGGGAGGCCGAGTCCGAGCACTCCAGGAGTTCATGAAGCTAAAGCCACCTTCTTTCGACGGCTGTGGCGACCCTCAGGAGGCGAGCCATTGGATTACTGAGGTCGAGGACCTGCTGAGAGTGATGGGGTCGGAGGACGACCAGAAGGTAGACTTCGCCACGTTCCTCTTCAAGGGGGAGGCGAAGGAGTGGTGGCGCATGGTGATGGGTAGACATCCCCAGCCTTGGACCTGGGATCAGTTCTGCTTGGAGTTCAACAAGCAGTTCTATCCGGATGTCTACAAGGACCAGAAGATCAATGAGTACAACCGGCTGCGTCAGGGAGAGATATGTCTGTAGAGGAGTATGTGAGAAGTTCGTGACCCTGTCGAAGTATGCTCCGAGCCAGATGAGCATAGGAAGGCTCGTAAGTTCGAGAGCGGTTTGAGGCCAGACATCAGGTCGGCGGTGACACCTCTTCGTCACCGGACCTTCAGAGATGTGGCGGATGTCGCCTTGCTGGTAGAGGCGGACATCAGGGGCAGACAGGCGGGCAAGGACCATAAAGGGAAGAGGCGTGCTGAGGAGCCTCAGAAGAAGGAGGCTGCTCCTCCTCAGAAGAAGCAGACCTATGGAGATCGCCGGGGAGCTTCTTCATCTTCGTCAGCTGGGGCGAAGTGTGGGGCTTGTGGTCGCTCCCATCCTGGTAGGGAGTGCTACAAGAAGACTGGTGCCTGCTTTAAGTGCGGGTCGATGGAGCACCGGATCGCTCAGTGCCCTCAGGCATCCAGTAGAGGCTCAGGGAGAGGCACCGGCTCAGATTCAGGGGCGAGGTCCGATCAGAAGAAGCCTCAGACTCAGGCCCGGGTTTATGCTATGGCTGGAGAGCGTGATCGTGCTGGTGATCGCGTCATCTCAGGTATTCTCCAGATCCATTCTCGAGATGTGTTTTGTCTGTTTGACTCTGGAGCTACGCATTCCTTTGTCTGCTATGATTTGTGGGTGATCTTGGACTGACTGCTATGCTAGTGAGGTAGACCTTGTGTGAGTAGTCCGTTAGGTGGGGTTGCCCCTTGTGTGTTGGATTCTGTGTGTAAGGCTTGTCCCATAGTAGTTAGGGACAAGACCTTCTTTGCTGACCTCATCCCGATGCGGATGACCTGTTTTGATGTGATTCTGGGCATGGATTGGCTAGCAGAGCACCATGCCCATATAGATTGTGCAGCGAGAGAGTAGTATTCGATCTGCCAGACGGGACTCGTTTTGCTTCTCTGGGAATGCAGTTCCATGTGCGCCGGTGATTGTGTCAGCGATGCAGGCAGCCAGTTTCTTGAGGAAGGGCTGCCAGGGCTTCTTATGTTATCTGCCAGAGGTGCGTGAGGGATCTAGCTTGGAGAGCATCCCGATCGTCAGAGAGTTCCCGAGGTCTTCCAGGACGACGTGCCCGGACTTCCACCAGTGCGAGAGGTGGAGTTCACCATCGATTTAGCGCCAGAGACTCAGCCCATCTCTAGGGCCCCTTACCGTATGAGTCCGGCGGAGTTGAAGGAGCTGAAGGTCCAGCTTCAGGAGCTGTTAGATAAGGGCTTCATACGCCCTAGTGTTTCGCCTTGGGGAGCGCCAGTGCTGTTTGTGAAGAAGAAGGATGGGACCTTCCGTTTGTGCATCGATACGAGAGCTGAACAAGGTGACCATCAAGAATCGCTATCCCCTTCCGCGCATCGACGATTTGTTTGACCAGTTGGCGGGCGCCACAGTGTTCTCGAAGATAGATCTTCGTTCAGGCTACCATCAGTTGAGGATTAAGGCCGAGGATGTGCCTAAGTCCGCTTTTAGGACTCGTTATGGTCATTACGAGTTCCTAGTCATGCCTTTGGTTGACTAATGCTCCATCAGTATTCATGGATATGATGAACCGGGTTTTCAAACCCTATCTGGATCAGTTTGTAGTGGTCTTCATAGATGATATCTTGGTGTACTCCAGGAGCGCAGAGGAGCATGAGGAGCATCTGAGGATTGTTTTGCAGACGCTGAAGGATCGTGAGCTGTATGCTAAGTTGAAGAAGTGTGACTTCTGGCTTGATCGTGTAGTATTCTTGGGACATGTGGTCTCGAAGGACGGTATCTCAGTGGATCCTGAGAAGATTAGAGCTGTGATGGAGTGGGCGAGGCCCACGAATGTTGCTGAGATTCGCAGTTTCCTTGGGTTAGCTGGGTACTACAGGAAGTTCGTTGAGGGGTTTCTAAGATTGTATCCCCGCTGACCCGTCTGTTGAGGAAGGAGATCAAGTATGAGTGGAGCGAGGCTTGTGAGCAGAGTTTCCAGGAGATTAAGAAGAGACTGACGACGCACCGATTCTGACTTTGCCTTCTGGGACCGAGGGATTCGAGGTCTTCTGTGATGCGTCCCATAAGGGACTGGGATGTGTTTGATGCAGCAGGGTAAGGTGGTGGCTTATGGCTCGCGAGCTTAAGCCCTATGAGAAGAACTACCCTACCCACGATCTGGAGTTGGCAGCTGTAGTGTTCGCGCTGAAGATTTGGAGGCATTACTGTATGGAGCGTCGTGTAAGGTTTACACGGACCACAAGAGTCTCAAGTATTTGTTCACTCAGAAGGAGCTGAACTTGAGACAGAGGAGGTGGTTGGAGCTACTTCATGACTACGATTTAGAGATCCTCTACCACCCGGGTAGAGCGAATGTTGTTGCAGATGCCTTGAGCCGGAGAGGTGCTTCGGGTGTAGCTTGTGCTCTGACGGAGTCAGAGGTCCGCCTTAGAGCTGCAGCGTATGGGTGTTTGGGTAGTCAGACCCGCCAGTGCCAGTGTGATAGCAGCGCTTCAGGTTCAGTCTTCGTTGGTCGACAGGATCCGGGTTGGTCAGGAGGCAGATTCAGCTTTGTGTCGGATCAGAGAGGGGCTGTCTTCAGATCAGAGTTCAGACTTCAGTGTCTCCAGTGATGGGTGTCTGCGTTTCAGAGGCCGTGTATGTGTGCCAGACGATGCAGTGCTGCGCAAGAGATCCTTCAGGAGGCTCACGGAGCGCCATACTCAGTTCACCCAGGAGGGGTGAAGATGTATCGAGACCTCAGAGAGTCATTCTGGTGGTCTGGGATGAAGCGTGATATCTCAGAGTTTGTTTCGAAGTGCCAGACCTGTCAGCAGATTAAGGCTGAGCACCAGAGGCCAGCGGGTTTGCTTCAGCCCCTTCCCATTCCTGAGTGGAAGTGGGAGAGTGTGGGGATGGATTTCGTCATGGGTTTGCCCAGGACTCCTTCGGGTTGTGATGCTGTTTGGGTGATAGTTGATCGTCTGACGAAGTCTGCTCATTTTCTGCCGGTGAAGAAGACCTTCAGTTTGGAGCGTAGCTCGTTTATCTGGATGAGATAGTGAGACTTCACGGTGTGCCTACTACTATTGTGTCTGATCGTGACCCACGTTTTGTTTCGAGATTTTGGCGCAGTTTGCATAAGGCCTTGGGTACGAATTTAGCGTTCAGTTCAGCTTACCATCCTCAGTCGGATGGCCAGACGAGAGGACTAATCAGGTTTTGGAGGACATGCTTCGCGCATGTGTCCTGGACTTTGGAGGTAGCTGGGAGCAGCATGTGACTCTGATTGAGTTCGCCTACAACAACAGCTTTCAGGCGAGCATTGGTATGGCTCCGTTTGAAGCGTTGTACGGTAGGAGGTGCAGGTCCCCCATCTGTTGGGATGACCTGAAGGAGAGGGTCTTGGTTGGACCCGAGCTGGTGCAGGGAGCAGTAGAGAAGATCAGGACGATTCGGGAGCGTTTGCTTGTTGCTCAGAGCAGACAGAAGTGCTATGCAGACCAGAGGCGTAGGCCGCTTGAGTTCGATGTTGGTGATCATGTCTATCTGCGAGTGTCGCCGGTCAGAGGCGTGGTCCGTTTGGGAAGCGTGGGAAGCTTAGCCCGAGGTTCGTTGGACCGTTTGAGATCTTGGAGAGGATTGGCCCTGTGGCCTACCGGTTAGCATTGCCACCCGCTTTGTCTGCTGTTCACGGTGTTTTTCATGTCTCCATGTTGAGGAAGTATCTGCATGATCCGTCTCATGTGATCGACTACAGCCAGCTTCAGTTGAGAGAGGACTGCAGCTTCGAGGCGGTGCCTACTCGTATTTTAGCCAGGGATGTCCGTCGGCTTCGTAGTAAGACCCTACCTATGGTGAAGGTCCAGTGGTCAGATCAGTTAGAGAGTGAAGCTACGTGGGAGCTCGAAGATGAGCTGCGTGCCAAGTATCCCTCCCTGTTCGAGCAGTAAGGTGAGTTAATCTCGAGGACGAGATTCTTTTAAGGGGGAGGTGATGTTATAACCCGTACAATTTGTACCTTATATTATATCTGCTACAACGTTGTTCTAAAGTTGGATTAAAAATCCCTTGCCATCAGTTGGGACGTCAGCGACATTCTTTTAATTGCCAAGGACGAGGAGGTCATTTGATTCATTAATTAAGGTAATTAATTATTTGGTTATAAGGAAAGGAATTCCTTAAATTCTTCTTTTCCTAATCATTGTTATTCACGTCAGATAGATCGTGAGAGCGTCTCTTCATCGTGCCTTCAGAGCGACAGTTTTGGCTCCTTCCTTCCTCTCTTCTCTCTCTTTTTCATCTGCTGAGATTTGTAATTCTGCTGCTGCGTTTGGATTGGAGTTCTTCGTTGCTGGTTTTCCTTCTCCTCGCTATCAGGTTTGCGCTGCAGAATTCCGAATTTCGTCGTTGGTTTCCTCTCTCTCTCAGTTCTGATTTTAGGCTTTCGATTGTGGTTGAATCAGTGGCGTTGGTTCTGATTGGAGTTGCGAAGTTGCACAGGCTGTAGACTGTTTGGACTGTGGGATTCTAGACTTCCGAATCCAGGTTTGTGTTACAGTCTTTCGAGGTTTTGAGTTTGGGGGTTCCTTCTGTGTTTTCTGATTATGGATTTGTCATTGTGGAAATCAGTGCTCGTTGATCGGTGTCTGGTTGGCGGTTTCGTTTCGTGTTGCTGTGAACTGCTCAGATCGTTGGATTGTGCTGATTATTGAGGTAGGTGGTTACTCGATTCAGTTTGGAAGTTCAGCCATGGGGTGTTGCAAGCGTTGTCTGTTTTTGTGTGATTCTCTTAGCGTTTTGTTGTGATTTTGGATGGCTAAACCCCCATGGTTTCCTGTTTTAATGTCTGATTTGGTGTGTGTGCTTAATTGGCAATTCGTGGTGTTGGATTGCGTTGTTTTTCTGCTCTGTTCGTCTTCTGGAAATTGCAGTTTTCGCACTGTCCGAACTTCTGTCCGAGCTTTGAAGTTCGGACAGTGCGTTCTTGCCTTACTGATTTTCAAGTTCGGGGTATGTCCGAACATGGATGTTCGGACACACCCTCAGTTTTCCCTCTGGTTTAAGTTCGACCTGTGTCCGAACTTCGAACGTCCGGACACAAGGTCGGACCTTCCGCGTGCTTTTCCGTAAAACCTGTCCGAACATCCGTCCGAACTTGGATGTTCGGACATGCTGAATTCCTCTATCTGATTTCAACTCGACTTGTGTCCGAACATTGATGTCCGGACACAAGTTCGGACATTTGGCTTTCTCTGGTTTCTGAGTCTCGACTTGTGTCCGAACTTCGACGTCCGGACACAAGTTCGGACACCCCTCTGTTTTCAACATAACTTCTTCGTTTGAACTCCGATTTGAGTGCCGTCTGCGGCATTGGATTCCTTATGTTCTGTACTACTGATTTATGAGTGTTTTGGCATATTTAAATGCAACTTTGCTTCTGTTTAAGCAACCTTCTGTTTTGGGACATTGCACTTGTTTCTGAGCCGTGAATGGCTGGGTCGAGCTATTCCGTGGTATACCATGTAGACGTCATTCTGAGTGTGGGTCATTCCCTTTCTGTTCTGTGGGGTTGACGAACCCTTTGGCTCTTTCGAGTCATTTCTGCGTTGCCGAGAGACCTGGTATGGTCTATGGGTCTCGACCCTTCTGAGTGTGTGCATTGTGTTTTGTCCCCTTTCTGTTTAAGTGCTCTGACTGTTTCTGATGTGGGAACCCCTTGAGTTCCACTCTGTTTCTGTTCTGAAAGCTTCTGGATATTGAGAATTGTGGATAAATCTTTCTCTCCTTCTTCTGTTTTCAATTGTTTTGAGCGACCTTACTGATGACGGTCGCTGCTTACTGGGCATAGTTGTGTGCTCATTCCCCTACTTCTAACATTTTTGCAGATTGATCAGCGAGGATCATCTTGTTCTGGAGCTATAGTATTTAGCTTTTATGTTCATTCAGTTTGATACTTTGAGATGTTGTAGCCTTCGGGCCTTATGCTTTTGACTTCTGTTTCTGACTCAGTTTCGTATTTGGGATTTGGTATTTGTTCCGCTGTATTTGAATACATTGGTTTACAATGTTTATGTAAACTTGTTTTGGGCCTTTATTCGTTTGAGTGTTTTTGAGCCTTGCGTTATTAGGTAGTAATACGCGGCGTGTAGCACCCTTAACTCTTAGGCCAGTTTTAGGGGTGTTACAGAACTTCCCCTTCTTCTTTTTCTAGAACTTGCCTTGGTTCTGCTCCTCAGAACTGGTGTTCTTGTTATTGGCCTTGCGCTTAAGCGCTTGTTCCTCATCCCTCAATTGGCAAGTGATCTCAACGCGGGATGCCGCGTGATAGCACTCCTGAAGTTTCAGGTATTAGGTGGTGTTCTTACTCATAGAGATAAAGGTTTAAGTATTTACAATGGTACTAAGGGTTCAAACCAAAGTTTACCTGAAATGAGGTAAATATGGTATAACCCATACCGTACCGAAGGCGATGGCTCAGACCGCCATAGAAGCGATCGACCAACACCTGGCCGGTGTACCCAAGGTCGGGTAGAAGACGTAAGATAGAGGTGAAGGTGCGGTAGTACTCATCCACTGACATTCTGTCTGTCATCCTCAAGACGTCAAGTTCGAGACGTTTCTTGGTTTTGACGTGCTCTGGGTAGTATTTGGATCAGAGGAGAGCGGTGAAGGATTCCCAGTCGAATGTGGCATCGTTGACATGCTCGTGTTTACTAACTTCCACCAATCTATGGCAGCGTCCTTGAGGTAGTATGCTGGTACTCTCACTCAAACTCCAGCAGGAGCTTTGAGGGTTTCAAATGCCGTCTCCATTTCGGAGATGTAGGCTTCAAGCTTTGCTGGGTCACTCTCGCCTCGAAAGCATGGAGGTCGGAGTTCAGTGACAAATTTCACCCAATTTGCCTCTCTAGGTGGAGGGGGAGGGGGACTGGTCCCGCTTGAGTTTGCTGATTCTGCTGAGTTTGTTGGACTGTAGTGATTACTTAAGGTAGCATCTGCGCTACCGTGGTGGTGACGATGTAACACCCCTACCGCTAATACTGTCATTACCGTCCAATCTCCTCATAAATTCATACTCACACAGCGGATACATACTTACACAACGGTGGATGATACAATGCCGTTAGCCACCCACGTGACTAACAAGGCTTACTACTACATACAGCATCAGTCTGATGGACCGGAATATCCGAGTACTGCACAATTACAATACACATTCCAAATGCAACCGAGTACTACCACTTCCCATTCAATACAATACTCGATAAGTTCAATACAATATAATGCACCGAGTTTACTAAGATCCTTATACAAATACAATACCTCTTTCAATTTCATACATACTCATTAAGAGTCTAACATCTAACCATTCCTCACAAGCTACTTACTTCCTAAGCACAAGGTATACCCCTTGGCACACTTCTACAACAAGGCTACAAGCCTTATACAATTCACTACTATCTACATTTCACTCCTAGCTATCCAAACTTAGATGTCGGTCTCGTACTGTGATCATGTCCGCTTCGGGTACCTGGACACTAAAAATGTTGCCCCTAGGGGCTCAGCTTTCGCTGCATATGACTTCCGCATACCCCGCGTACTAGCGAGGGTACGCCGACCACTTGGTCGAATACATGCAATTCATTTTATTCATACATACATGCATACATGCTTTCATTCATCATACTACATTACTACATAGGGTATATATACATACACACAGTTCAATACATACAAGGAAGACCAAACAAGTCAACCAATACTTACTTACCATCTTCCGAAATACACATACACAATACATACACATTACATACTCAATACGAAATACCTGTTAGCTCCATTTGTCCACTCGGGTTAATCGGGTGGAGATTACTCTTTTACTCGGGGTCAATGACTTACACCAACCAAGACCATTACTCATACAATACTTTACCTTACTTACTAAATACTCAAGTCAAGTCGTCGGGACCTCCGGCCCGGGGACTACTCTGTCCCATCACCGGGATCTACTTGGTTCACTAATCCAGGATGCTACCCATTTAAGGGGTTTGGGGCCGTGGACCAGTTAAGAACCAGGAATCGGATCCAACCTCTTGTGTCTCCTCATCCTCACGCGTGGCCGAAACTATATCGGACTTCTACTCATTCCAATTTACTCAATACTTACGTTAGGAGTTAGGTGGTTAGGAATTAGTAGAAGTCATTCACGTACAAGCCACACAATAATTCAATACTCCATACGCATACATACAAGGTGTAACACGTTACGCAAATACACTACAAGGTACATACACACTTCAACATCATCCATTCATTTCATGAATTATACAAACTAGTGTTCAAGACAATATATCAAGAACAACCTAAGGCAAGCATAAGTAAGTGCAATATAGTCCGATTCATGCATTTATCTTATTTAGGTGATTAAATAAGCACATAAATCGGGGTAACCAGGTTAGGATACATAGCATGAAGAAATCATACCTTTCATCGGGGTTTACTTTACCGGGTGCTCTCGTGTTTCCTTTGGTTCACTCTCGTTCCTCGAGTCTTATTCTTGAACCACTAATTACATGTCAAATGGTTCAATTAATATTAAGGCGTTACGGTAGGTACATAATTGCTACTCGCGTACTTACCGTACTTACCCGTTGTCCCGTTATTTCAGTTTAACTTAATGTACTTAGTTCCTCAACTTACTCAATCATTTGTCAAACTTTTTTACACTTCTTAGGGCCTTTAAAGGTCACCAAACAACTCCTAAAACCAATACCATTCAATCCCCCATGTTTAGAACCCTTAAAAACACTTTCTAGGCAATTCTGGGGGTGGTCCGGGACTTGGTCCGGACCAAAGTCCCGGACCAATACTTCTGTGTACTTTCGGCTCATTTTTCTACCTGGTCCTGGACTTAAGTCCCAGACCAATTCCTGCATTCACTCTCGGGCCTTTTTTGATGCGGTCCGGGACTTAGTACATATCCTAAGTCCCAGACCCTGCTAAAAACTGTTATTAAGGTAATTTTTCAACCCCTAATCAACCCTTAATCCACCTCCAATCATTCCATAATCTTTCCACATGTTTTGTACATGTTTAAACACACTTAAACACTCCCTAAAACTCCTTAAATCCATGGTCCAATACCTACTCAACTTCTTGCTCAATTTCTACAAATTTCCATTCTCATTTTCATACTTTGCACACTTGTGCATTCCTACCCTCCTCTTTGCATTTTGCATCTTGTCCTAATGCCATTTTACCCTTCCAATTCATTACCAATCAAGTACACTATCTATACCCAAGTCCAACACTCATTTTCCCAAGTCGTGCACACTATCTCCTCCTAACTTCTCCAATGCATTTTCATGCTCTTTGCTACAGAACACTCTTTTACTCACATACTACTACTACCATTCCATGGTTACCAAACATCTCTACTAACTCCAATACACACCTTAGTTCTTCCATTCACCAAATCATCCATAAATGCACATATTCCTACTAAAATTTCACCATAGTTCACCTACTTTTCTTACTTATCCACACACATACTTCCTCATCAAATTCATTCCTAATCTATCCACACCCATACAAGGGTCCTACCAGCACTCAAATCAATACCAATACACCAATACTCCATCAAGCAACAATACTAATACACATACACAATTCTTTGGCCCTAAAGCCTACAATCCACATACTTGCTCACAAATACTTAGATTTCCACAACTACAATACTAATACAATATTTTAGGTTCTTTAAATTGGTTTACCCATTCCCATTACTCTAATGCATTAAATTTAGCATTCAAGAAAGAGCTCTTACCTTGAGCTTATATTTCCTTCTTTTCTTTTCCAATTCTCCTCTTTTCTCTTTCTTGCACAAATCGGCCATATGGGGAATGGAGTTGCCAAACTCCATTCCCATCACCCAAAGCACACAAAACAAGTATAATTAACATACTAACCCTTAAATTAATGCTAGTTCATAGAAATGTTTAGAACACTAATTTTAGGGTTTACCTTTGGAGTGTTTTAGGAGGGGTTCCAGTCCTTGGTTCAAGAAGGTGATTCCACCACCATTGCAAGGTTGAATTTATGCTCAAAAGAGGTAGAAAAATAGAGCATTATAATGGGCAAAAATCGGCTACAAAAGAAGGTGGGAAAAACTTGAGTTTTTCATGAAGATTTTTACCTTAATGGAGAGAGGAGACTCCAAGCTACCCATTGATGCTATTTTCTCTTTGAATGGGGAAATCCCATGGAGATGAAATTCCTCATTTTTGAATTTTGAAAAGAGAGAAGTGTAGAGGATGATGAGGGGAGTAAGAATATGTAATTATTTTTACATTTGGAGCTCACATGAAGGTAGAGCATGGAGAAGAAGAGAGGGCTGCCATTGTTGTAGTGGGGAGCTCAAAATCATAGGAATAAGGGAGGAGGAAGAGAGAGAGTACGGAGGGGAAGAAAGAAATGGGAGAGAGAAGAGAGAAATGAGAGGAGAGAGAGGGTGAGAGTGCTTTTTACTTTCCCACCTTTGCTTTTTGACTCTATATTAATTTAGCTAGTTATGTGTGTGAGAGAGGGGGTTATTTAACCCATTAAAACCGGCCCCTCACATTACTACCAGTTGGAGCGTTTTTTGTCTTTTACAGAAAACGCTCGTTATTTTACCCGGTTTCAGTACTATTCACTAACCGGGCCCGTTTTCCGGAATTTTCTCATTTCTTTAATTTTAGTGGTTATTAAGCTTCCATTAACGCTTTATTATTGTTATATAATGATTTATAATTTTTACGGGTTCGTTTGACCACTTAAAGTCATGTTTCCGGGTTTTCTCAAAAAAGTTGCGCTAAAACTCTATTAGCGTTTTAATGCATTATTTGGTTCGTTTTCTTCGGGAGTTGTTCCCATATATTATTTAGGCCTTATTAAGCCTTTAGAATCCATATAATATGCTAACCGAGGTCTCATACCTCCTATGGTTATTTAACGCTTATTTAGCATTTTTCGCTTTTTAAGCGTTTCTTTATTTCTTTTGGATTTATTTTTCCTTACCAAAATTACTTTTGTGTTATTAGGCCCTTAAATACGTATTAGAATAATTTTAATCACTATATTTAAGTTCGGGGTATTTCAGATGATTTCTGCTGTCGTCTGCGCGCCCGGTCCGTCAGCAGCCCCTCCTCTAGGCCGGCCTGAACCTCGTCCTGACATCTGAACATTAAACATTTGCGTTAAGCACTGCAACACCATGACCAGTTGGTCTTGAATTTAAGAAAAGGTATCATCCATAAGGACGTCAAGGGTATCTGTTGTTATCAACGGTCATTCTTAGTTAGGTTTCTAAGTTTCCGTGTTAAAATGGTTGTAATCCTAACTCGGTAATCCCTATGCTCGGTAATTTTAGGACATCAGAGTGTAACTACGCTCTGATACCACTTTTTGTAACACCCCTACCGCTAATCCCTTACTTACCGTCTAATTGTCCCGTTTATCCTACTACTCGCAGCGGAAATGCTACTACTACGGCGGGTGATACAATGCCGCTAACCGCCCATACGGCTAGCAAGGCTTACACTACATACAGTCACGGGCTGATGTCTAGAGAATACCGAGCTACTAACATTACTTACCAAATACAAAATACCATCTACTTATATTGCTGGATTACCGAGTATCAAAAACATAGTTAATTACATCCTTTCTCAAGTCTACAAAAATTATGAGTTTCAACAACTACTCATCTATACCAATTCATAATCCCCACAATAACCAAAAGGGTGTACCCCATGGTACACCGGCTAAACAAAAAGGCCTATAGCCATGTACAACTCGGTACACCTCTCATAATCTACTAAGTGCACAAAAATAGATCATCTCGATCTCAACATAGTCTTCACCCTTCACGAGCACCTGTAACATTAAAAACAGTGCCCCAAGGGGCTCAACAAAACGCTGCATACAAACTTTGCATATACGCGTGCTAACTAGGGTACGCCGACTAATTTGGTCGACTATACATGCAGTTCGTTTTAGACATGCATACATGCTTTTACATATACAATACATTCATACAAATACAATACACACACTGAACGCAACACACAAGCCAAACAGGAATACAATAAAATACACAATACTTACCTCCTCAATGGTTAGCCAATTACACATTCGGGTTAATCGGATGTTCATTACTCGTTTACTCATTACACATTTCTTACACAATCATACTCATACAATACTTACTTACTTACTCTTACTTACTTACTTTACTCATGTTAAGTCAGTATGACCTCCGGACAGGGACTACACCATCCCACCACTGGGCTTTAGGTGGCTCACTAATCCAGGATGCTACCCATTTAAGGGGTTTGAGCCGTGGAAAAGATTAAAGCCAGGATTTGGATCCAACCTCTTGTGTCTCCGCCTTCTCACGCGTGGCCGAAACTATATCGGACTTCTACTCATTACAATTTACCAATTTGTTATGTTCGATTGGTTAGCTTGTTAGGAATTAGTTAGAAGTCCATCACAAGATCATTCGGTCACTACAATGTACATCAAACATACACACACTCCATTATCATTCATTTATTTCATGAATTATACAAACTGTGAGTTAAGATAAACATTCAACAAGGAACAATATCACATAATCACAAGTACGCATAATAAATCCGATTCATGCGTTTTATCTTAATTAGGTGGTCAATTAGCACACAAACACACAAATCAGAGTAGCCAAGGTAGCATACACGGCATGAGAAGTTCATACCATTCACCGTTGTACTCAAAACCGACTTTCCTTCGGTGTTCACAATTCAAGTCCTATAACATACATGGAGTTGTATGGTTAATGACTTATGATTACTCTAACCCCTTTATTCCATTACCATTCCCTATGTATACTCATTAGTTCTTACAAGTCATAAGTGGTTATGAAACCCAATTCATACTTTAAGTTTGTTTTCTTACTCATGTGCATATTTCTTACCTTAATTACTTCCATACTAATGTCACCTATATATGTACATGTATATATGTATATATATTATTATTGTTATTTATTTATTTATTTATTTTATTTTTTGTTTGGACCCGACCGACCCAAGTATGACTCGACCGACCTAAACCCCTCTAGGTCGGTCGAAGTCAGAAAGAAATCGGCCCCCGGGAATCCAGTTAGACCGACCCATGACCGACCCAACCTCCTAGGTCTGTCGAAGTCAGAAACTTCGACTTCAGAGAATTTTGCCCGACCGACCCATGACCGACTCACCCGTCTGGGTCGGTCGAAGTCAGAAACTTTCGTTCCAGTGATTTATGCCCTGACCGACCACGACCGATCCAACCCTGTGGGTCGGTCGAAGTCAGAACTTCCCTACTGACTTTGTTTCAACTTCCTTTTCCTACCCATTCCTTCCTCAATCTTCCTACATGTAATCCCACATGTTTTAACACTAATTAAACCCTCTAAATCATCTTAGTTCATCCATTTACTCATTACTCTTTTCTATATCAATTCACACACATTATTTTCCTAAATTCTATTTAAGCACTTACACTATTTCTTCAAGTCTAGTTATGCTACAGATTTTGGTTCTCCCTTCTACAATCCATAGTTTCCCTTCCTAATACCATTTCTAAAGTTTAAAATGAATTATCTATCACTCATAATCTACCCACTACTTAGCTCCTTTTCAAATCTGTTTTCTAAGTGTTTTTCCACCTAGTTTAAACTCTTAAGTGTTCTAGTTTCTAGGTAAAATTTGACATAGTCTCCCCTATATTTTTACATTCTCACCACATGTTTTATTCACACAATGCTACCCATATCACCTGTTTGTAAACAACACTAATACACAATTCTCCAACACAATCTGTAACACCCCTACTACGCACATGTCACTAAATGAAATCGCAGCGGAATAAATAACTAAACAGTAACTAACGCTTCGGTGCTACAACGCCGTCAACCACCCACGTGGTTGACAAGGCAGAATAAATACAAGTGTACCGGTCTGATGATCAGACTCCCGAGCATAAAACTAAACCATAAATACATCATATACAATACCGAGTGTTTACATATTCTTCACTGTAACACATCACTGTTAACCGCAACAACCAAATATATATAACGCCACGGGAGCACAGGCGCATCCCGGGCCATCATCCCAAAAGTATACAAAAGTAAATCACATCCTAGGATCTAGAGCCACTCCGCTTCTTCGATCCTCATCCTGCAGTAAAAGAAATATGGATCCCCCGAGGGGGTCAGCAACCCTTGGCTGGTATGGCTAACGCGCAGCCCATCGGCTACCGGGATACACGCAACTAATTGTCATGATAACATGGCATTCATTTATATACATAACATAACATAACATAACATAACATAACATGTGGCATAGCAACAATAGTGCACAGCACAACAACACATACACAGTGGATCTTCGTTCCACAATAACAAACCACAAGGGTCAAATGACACAAGAGCCTAGAGAGTGATTCACTCTCATGTTAAGCTCGTAAAACACACTCATTACCGTTCTGTTAGATGAACGAGTAACTTAAGTCACAGATGGTTCGGATTTAGTGACCCAAACACACCACACAAACACATGTTCCCACTAAACCGATCATAAGTCAGAATAGGTAAGCTTTGGAAGAAGCTAGCGGGAGATCGAACGCCAAATTAAGGAGAACAATCTTAACAACATAAGAGTTGAATCTGATTCAGATATCTACTCTTAACTTACATGCATGACCGGACAACCGGATTCCTCACTTCCCAGTTAACACTTGTTAGAAGTTCATAGTGGAACTTAACAACCAACACACAATAGGTGGTAAGTCATGTAAGACACACACAAGGGAAATGAGTCACAACATAACATCACAATAATATGAACAACTGTAAACTCATTACATGTTTAAGTCTTATAACGTCATAAACACACAGAAAAACATACAACACACAAGCCGGTGTAAACCGGTAGGCAACAGACTGCAAGAAAACCATACCTTGGTCCTTGCCTTGATTTGTTTCCACCGTAGGTCACTCCTATACATGATTCAAGAACGTCGGTTAATTAACTCACTTAACCTCCAAATTTACTAAGTGTTTAACATAATTATTTGACATGTTTAATGTCTAACTTACCCTAGGTTACCTTCATTATATACCCTAGGGTTAACTACATAGGTCACATTCTTTTCTGTTTTTTTTTTACAAGTTTAGGTGACCGACCTTACCGACCGAACTTACCCAAGTTCGGTCGATTCAAGAACACATTTCCGTCAAAATTTTCTACTCCGACCGACCTTGTAAGTTCGGTCGCATGTTCGGTCTTTTCCCGAGAGTTTCTTCCCTTTGTAAATTTAGCCCGACCGAACTTGCCAAGTCCGGTCCTATGTTCGGTCGATTCCAGTAACTCAATCCGTACACAAAATACAAGCCCGACCGACCTTGCAAGTCTGGTCCCCAAGGTCGGTCCATTCCAGAAGCCAATTCTCGCAGGGTAAACTGGGCTCGACCGACCTTGCAAGTTCGGTCTGGCCCAGACCCTTGTTTTCCTTTTTACATTCAACTCCAAACTTCACCCCATATAACCTAGTGCACCCTAACCTCATTTAGGCACTTCAAATACACCTTAAGACATCATTAAACACTCATAAAACTCATTTTCTAATTCCTTAAGCCTTTACTTATTTCCTTGTAAAATTCCTTAACACTTACAACATTTTATACTAGGTTTCTAAATGGTGTTTCTCACCTATGATAACTACTATCCCAAAATGCTTTCTCCTCATCTTAACATCATCTCTTAAGCATTATTTCTCACAACTAACTCCTTATGTCATTCTTGAAGTTCTTTTCCAAGTTTACACTTTCTCCTTATTTACCAAAGTTTGCCTAAGTCTTTACCTAAGTCCAAAATGACTTTGGTACATACTAAAACCTCAAGCTCATGCCTAAGTCCTTGTGACATCCTAAATCACCTTAATGCATGTTTCTTACCCAAGAACAACACTTAACCAATCTAAACACCTCTTAACTTATCAAACTCATTTTAACTCTTAGAACTTCTCATTTATTACCTAAATTTCGACATAGGTTCTCCTAGAACATTACTAAACCAAAACACATTGTTTTTACCAACAAACAACCAAGAACACTAAAAATCCATCAAGCACTTATTAAACACAAAAACTCCACTCATAAAGTACTACTTCACAATATAGTGCATAATTTAAATTGCATGGCACTTAGGCCCTTAAATGACATGGCTCTTAGGCCCTTAAGATGCATAAATCATAAACACTGAATTTCCACAATATATTTGCCTTTAACCTGCAAATACACTCAACAACACATATGCCTTTTACTAAGCTCTTGAGAACACTTTACTAAGTCATTCACCATTTGCTCTTTAGGTAGTTTTAACAAGCATTATAAGCTGATTTCTCCTAAGGCATTAAACAACATTAGGTTAGTAGATTTACCTCTTTTCCAAACAACTTCTTTCTTGTTTCCTTTAAAAACCGGTAATGGTATTTGATTCTTTGGCAAGTTCTAAACAATATACAAACATTATAATGAGTATTCAAGCTATAAGCTTCATCTCATTGTAAACCCTAATTTTACATTGTTTCAAAAACATTAATGTAGTTGTTTTACCTTGCTCTTTGAAGAGAGTTTGAATATCTAACAAGAGAGGACTCCACCTAGTCCATGAAGAGTTGGAATGAAGCTAGAACAAGGTCACACAAAGAGCTCCTTCAATATGTATTTTCGGTTACCACAAAGACATGAAGGAAATGAAGTTTTTATTTTAGATTCCTTACCTAGAAGCAAAGGAGAGTAACAATATGTAAAAATACAAGCTCAAGCTCCTTCAATGGTGGAACTCCTTGGCACCGAAATGGTGGTCTTGGAATTTTAAGAAGATAGAAATGAAGAGCTTGATGAGAGAAAGAGATTGGTGGTGTTTGTTTTTGATTTGAACAAGTGAGCTAGATTTTACAAGAGATCAAAGAAGAGGTTTAATGGAGGTGGTGTGGTATTACCGTGGAAGAGAAGGAAGAAGATAGGTGTGGAGCCGTGTGAACAAGGAAGGAAATGAGAGAATGAGATAGAATTACTTTTTGAAGATATTTGTAGTAAAAGTAAAAAGTAGTTTATTTACTTATCATTACTTACTTAATACATTAATAAGAGAGTGGTGAGTCACCACACTTAAGAAAACCGGCCCCCCATTTATACTTAGGGGTAATATAGTCTTTATTTGTCAATTTAATTACTTATACAAACATATGTTACAAAATAGCTTATAAAAATCACTATTCATGAAAACAAGGCACATAGAAGTGAAATTTTTGATTTCCCATTAATATAGACATCCAAATGTGATATTATATAGTACACATATATTAAGAGTAATGATGGACATCTAGCCACTCAAAACTCATTTACAAGACAATTTTTCAAAAATGTGCTTTAAGACTCCTTAAAGCACATTTTGTGTTTAAACTTGTTTTCAAGCTTGGTTTTCTTTGGTAATTGGTTAAATATGTTCATTAGTGTATAAATGAGGTCTTGGTAAGTTCATTAGGTCTTAACCAAGTTTATCCCAAGCTTAGAGCACATTTTGGCTCTTCTTGACTTTAAAGCACATTTTGTGTTTTCTTTTGTTTAAATTTGTTTACTAATGTTTCTAAGACTCTTTTTAGTCTTAATACACCATATTTAAGTGTCTATACAATATATTAAGGTTTGGGGTATTTCACAATCACTAGGCATTAAACACTCATTTAATTCCTGCACTCAACATCTATTTCCATCTAGGTTTATACAAGTTTTCAAAAGTCTTTTAAAGCTTTAAAACAATTTAGTCTTATTCCACATTATACTACTACTCAACACCGTTTACAATACTCATTCTAAGCTACAAAAATCTATTACATAAGGCATTACAAAACTACACAAGGTGAGTGTAATTTACCTTGTTTTCTTACTAGCTTTTCCTTCCTTCTTATTTCTTCTCCCTTCTTCCTTCCTTTCCTTTCCTCTCTTCCCACCGGTTATGGAAACTCAATCACTAAAGCTACAGCCCATTAATAAACACCACCATTTTAATACAACCTAACCCTTAATTCATAATAAGGTTTTAAGGCACATTTTTAGGGTTTAGAAAATGCATTACCTTGCAAGTGTGTAGATGGAGTGTTGGATAGCACTAAGAGCAAGATTTCCACTCTCCAAAAGAAGCCAAAATCGGCTGGGAAAACAAGGAATAGAAGCTCCAAACTCAGAAATTTCTATTTTGCAAATGAGAGCCAAAATACTAGTTTTTTTGAATTTCTTTTTACCTTAAACCAACAAGGTGAAGAAGAGGATTCTAATGGTGGTCTTCATCTTCAAAACCAAGAACACCCATGGAGACGAAAGTGGTTGTTTTCGACTTTGGAAAAGAGGGAAATATTCTCCTTGATGAGAGGATTCCAATGGTACTATTTTTGTAATTTTTGGAGAAGCTTTGAGGGTTTAACAAGAAGAGAGAAGTAGGTGGTTGTGTGGGGTGTTGCGAATCGCCATTGGAGGCTTCAATGAGGAAGAAGAAAATGAGAGAGGGATGCAGTACGTGGGAAATGAGAGGGAGTAGGAGAGAGAGTAAAAGTGAGGTTTTACTTTTTTTTTTTGCTTTTGTTTTACTTTATGGCCTTCTCTTTTAGCATATTAGAAACAATTAAACAAGTGAGAGAGGGGGGGACAAGAAGCAGCCGGCCACACACTCTCTCATAGGGGTTTTTAAAAATTTTATTTCTAATAGTGGACACACTAGTTTGGTTTATTTACACTTTCACCCCACAACTTCCTGTTTTTTACAGTTTTTACTATTTTCTTGTTTAATTGATTTTATTGGTCCTCGGAAAACACGCTTTAAGGTTCGTTTGTGTTTTTAATCCGTTTTAAGGATCCGTTCTCTTCGGGATTTCTTCCCTCATTATTATTTAGGTGTAATTAAGCTTCTAAAATACTTATTAGCCTAATTAATCACTATTTTTAATTACAGGGTATATCATTAAGTGACCGATAGGGTCCAATAGCATACCTAGCATACTCAACGTTTTTCACTGAGCCTCCACGACATTTGTTAGGTTAATGATCGAGCTATGAAGTCAGAGTGCGGGACTCTTATGGGTAGTCAAGACGCCTTTATATTTACCGCACTTTTTAGAACTAGTTTGTATTCAGTAAGTTATAAACACTAAGAATACTTTAGATGCCCACTTGTCATACGTATCGGTTTGTACTTAGGATGATGTAGTAGATATCTCGTTCATCACTACGGTTTATTATTATTGCTGTTTTATTATTATTTCGTTTATGCTTCTTTACTCGCATGGGAGAGCAATGGCATGTGACACCCAAGTGAGGATTATTATTGTTTAAACTTCCGCTGTAGGACGTTTTTAATTATGCTACGAGAGAGATTATCATGAGTTTAATGAAAGGGGTGTTACAAAAGTGGTATCAGAGCGGTACTCCACTCTGATGACGAGATTTTAGGATTAAGACAGTGAGCTTAGGATTTTGGGAAACACGGGATTGTGAGGTACGAGACATTTTGTCTTAGCATACCTACGTCTTAGCAATGACTTAATGCATGCAGGCATTAGCCTTAATGGCACATCAATATTATTATTTGCAATACAGTAAATTACCGAGTAACGATACGACACACTGTATAACAGTTGTCTAATAGAGGTAGAGGCCACAACAAGCGAGGCATGTCGGGGCATAATGGAGGTCCTACAATCCAGAATAGCATTAAGAGGGCAATAGCCGCTCTAGCTCATTGAGAGAACACCCCGGGAAACAACAGTGGTACCCCACCCGCCGCTGCCCGTACGTTGAATATCGCCCATAGGGGCAATGTAAGGGATGTCGCCAAGGAGACGGGAGATCCCTCATATTCGGAAGAGATGTGGTTACTATAATTGCAGTGACAACAAGATGGAGAAAGAAACTAATGATTGAGTAAATCAATAAGGACCCGGGGTCCCGAAAGTTACGCACTATCGAGAAACATTGCTAATACGCAATGAAACATATGCATTGGACCATGCTGTGAAGAAGAATAGAAATCCATAGGACAAATTGGGTCGGCTCGTAATTAGATACCGCCACCCTATCCGGTTAACCAAAGGAAAGCACCTAATGAGTGAAGGATAGAAAGACGAGTCTTAGACGACTATTAAGGATACATAACATGCGGAACCAATGACCACTTAGAAGTCTCTCCTAGGAAGGGATAACTTCAACCTGATACAACCTAGAAAGTTTAGTAAAAACCTAACTTGAAATCGTGATAATCATGACCTTACAAACCGAAACCCTCTTAAAACTACTACAAGCAACACTCAAGAATAGGAATGCCGTACCACAGACAACTAGAGTACTCCATCTGCCACACCTGAAGCACCACGAGGCAGCTAGGCGGGGCAGACCACAGCTGGTGCGAACAACTGGAAGGGGAAAGGGGTCACCAGAGGTAGAATACCCCGAATTTTGTGGGAACCTTAGGCGCTGGTACTAGTACGCAACGCGATCTAGGTAACCACACACCCTTAACTTAATAGATCGAATGCATGAACGCATGCGTCAAAAACCTCCTTCTACCACGATGAAGTTTAAAACAAAACTCAGAAAGAGCCTAACTCAGAGAACCTAGAAATAGACTTACCCTAGAGAACTTACCATACATTAATGGACCATAATAACTTCACTACTACCCATTCCAAGACAAATCATCTAAACCTTACTCAGACAACCGAAGCGTCAACGAGACCAGTAGATACAATACCAATAGCTCAACCTGCATGGCGCACTTGCTCCAACAAGTGCTATAACAAGCAATATATTAACAATTCCGCCTACCTTGCGCACTTGCCATGGTAAGTTCTGCACCTACAGCTGAATCTTACAAGACCGTGTAGGCCACAGGGTGTGATACCATGGCTACCGGTAAACATCAAATATTTGTACAACTTTTGTACAAAATCCATAAATACAACCTGTCACAAAATAGAGCCACAAAACCCTTAAAGCATGAGGCCTACAAGTCTCGGAAGGACCCAATGAGTCTGACCATTATGACTAAAGGGAATACACTAGCCTGTAACAAACTACACCAGTTAAACATTAATGAACCATCAACATCGGCTTATGAGCCAAACACCATAAACATGTGCTGGCATTGAATGCTAATCACTATTAGTGATGAGTGTTTAGTCCTTAGAACAAGCACAACCTTATGTAAAATTCATAACACCTTTTAGATGCACCACCATCCTTGATGATGGTAGGGAATTAAAGAATCGTGATACACCAACTGTTAAACAGCTAGAATACATCCAATTTAATAGATGGGGTACCATATACGAGTACCCGACATAACAACTCATTCCCAGCTTCATAGAAAATTGTATATGAGATATGATCATGTAAATATCAGGGCCAATGCTATGCCCATAACTACACATGCCAATATACGATAAATACTTGGGAAAAGGAAAAACCTATTGATCCTCAATAGGATTGGGGTGGAAAACCACCAATACCACTAAACTCCAATAAGGAGAACAAAAGAAAGAAGCTCGAGTGATAAGCTACCAAAATGTCAGGAAACACGATGACCACGACAAGGAAAAGATTGAAGACAATATACCGCAACACGGGTATTACTTAAACCGATTGTAGCCATAAACACAAACCGGCATTAAATACGCAACCAGTTAAAAACCCAAAGTACTACCTTTCGAAAGGAGTACCATGCCAACATAGAATGAACAAATGTCGAGATGGAAATATGTATCATAACACAAGACAAAAAGCCTAAACATTGTAAGGCACGAGCCTAAGTGAAGGTATCCAACGTACCACTAGAAGGACATGAGTCCAGGAGAGCGAAGTATCACCTGTAACCACCTTTCCAATATATGCCACTAGGGCAACAACGCATATAAAATGATGAAAAATAACAATAACTGACAACAACACCTACAACAAGATAAACGTTAACACGAACTGATCAACATCAGACAACAATGTGAACCTAATGTGCAACAACTCCAAGAAAGAGCTTATTAAGCCATAGACCAACCATAAACTATCAGTACAAGTGGTCGAAATTCTCTTGGAACGTTAGTGAATATGTGTTAATAATGAAACCAATGGCTAAGGAGAAAACCACCCTCATACCATTACACAATGTAAACCTCATTACTAGGGCGCAATATTGCAAACACCTACCGAATGAATGATACTCAAGCATGCCCATTGGGCAAGGGACCCAGGGAACCTAGAGAATCCCCTTGGAACACCCCAATACTGTTTGAGTAGGAGATTGACAAAGAATACTTCATATAATTAATCGCGTGACAGACACTACGAGTATACAAAACAAGATATGGGACGACCACACTCGTAGGAGCTTGTGGGCTTGATAGACTTACTCATAAGTTAGTCAAGTAAGTGGTAATGTATCAGTAAGGTACCCCATAAATGTAGATGAGTAGTGTAGGGAACACGAGAAGTAGTCAACTCCGTACCAAGGTCAAAGATACAAACCTAGACCAGTGCAACTAGTTACCTTAAATAGATTGACTAGAAGACTCTCAATGAAACTGACAAGACAAGAACCAGAAACCTTGAATATAACACTACCAGAGCCGTAACTCAACAAAGGAGTGGTTAACACACAATAATTTTAGAAGAAACCTCCCGAAGATGAGAGAGCCAATGGTTAACTAAATGACAAAGGCATGAAAACCCATTAAATGGGCGAGTAAATATGAGAAACCCTATTAAGGAGCAAGCAATCCTTACAATCCATAAGGAACCTATAGAATGATGTGAATATACTAACAGGAACAGGGCATAAGAGAACTGTTATCCGTGCTAAACACATAACATAATACCGTATGATGTAACAATCACCATATGCTAAAACCATAAGAGCATTGGAAAGTTTTCACCCAAATAAGGCTGAATATAAACACACCATTATGTAGTTAAAGAAAGGCAGAGCTAGTATACTAGTGGATGCCCTAATCTAGGAAGCAAACGACACAATGACTTATAACCATCAGATCGACTAAGACATGGTGCTCACAGAAGCTACCATCATAAACAGCCATTGGAAATAAATACTGTTATACCCAAAATTTTAACCCCCGGAAGAGAATCTCTTGGGACGTAGGTGCTAATGGGTAGCTTGGTCGAGTAGCAAGGACTCCCAGTTCGATCGGCGCATTCCGGAGTGCTAGAGACAACTTAGTCTTCTTTAGGGGTGTTTTCGTAATTTTTCAAGGCTTAAGCCCTCTGTAAGCTTTCTATCTCCTCTGAAAATAGCTCAAATCAACTCGAAATGCTTTCAAATTTTAACCTGTGATAGAGGATGACATTTTGGACATAATGGCTTTGGAATTTTGATTTTTGGAGTTTCAAATATGATTCTAGTAATTTCTGATTGAATCTGATGAGAAATTAAATTTAAAAATATTCCAACATTCAAAAATTTGGATCCCACCTTGGAAAAATCAGAAATATCATCCTTTGCACATGGTTAAAATTTCATGGTCAAATTCCTTTTGAAAATCTTTGAGCTAAAGTGTCGGTAAAATCTCAGTTTTTACTAGATTTTTCTATCTTTAATAAAGCATATATAATGAACCTTAACCCTTGACAATATCAGAAGCTCTCAAGCCCTAACAAGTCAGAATTCACAGCCGTTTTAAGCCACTCACGTTTTCCAACTCCCGAGCCCTGAAATTCTTTCAAATCTCCACCAAAATCACCTTCTAAACACTTTTTCCAACTCTCGAAGCATCAACCATCATCAAAACCCAACAAAAAAACCCTCAAAATGTGGAGAACATGAAGAACAACCATTGAGATGCCCGGTTCGAAGTCCACTCGAATCTGCCATCAACGAGGCTCCCAACGAATCCTGACGTGAAGGATCACAGTAATCAGAAAGGTAAACAAGGTTTGTGAGCGGATAATTCGACTCCTTTTGTTTTTAGTTATTCTCTGTCGAAATCCCGGATCGAACCGACTCCTCACACCACCTGAATCAGTATTTGTTTTTGTTTCTGTCAACTAACTTGTTTTTTTAAGTTTCATCTGTAATTCGACTTCAAATTTAGATCTTTTAATTACTAACATATTGTAAATCTTTCAGGCTACACGACCATTTAATTTGAGCTAAAAAACTGGTGAGAACCACCAAAAACCCGCCGTCCGTGGGTGGTTAGTAGCCCCAGACGCTATGCCCGGGCCCACGGACGGGTAGTCCGTGGCTATGGACACCCTCGGACGGCGGCGGGATTTTATTTTTTCAAATTTTTAGGGTTTTAACAGTACAAGTCCGGGCCCACGGACAGCCTGTCCGTGGCCCCAGACTTTTCAAAATTGCGTTTTCTGTTTAATTCGACTTTTATTTTCACATAGGTTAACTAGGGTCCGTGGGTTCGGACATTAGATCCGTGGCTACGGACGGAAACAAAATCTGACGTAATTTTGCCTCCGAAACCCTAGTTTAGGTAATTTCAATTTTCACTTTAAATTTCGGTCAAAAAATGATAAAAATCCAAAAAATCAGAAACTTGCGCACCTAGGTTAAAACGACTTCGTAATAAGTTGTAATTAAACTAAGTAGAGGAAAAATGACCTAGGAGGGGTAATGAAAGCAATTGAACCCTAAATAAGTTGTATACCAAGCCCCCGAACTCGAACTCTCCTTTCCTAATTTAATCTAGGTCAAAATTAGGTGGCGACTCATAATAGGTTCCAGTGAGCTAACTTAGGATTAAATAATTAGTGCTTTATGACATGGTTATTAAGCGTAGGTTATAGGTGGACCTAGAACCCATTCAGACCCTAATCAACTATAATCAACATAGGGTAGTGGTTCAAAAATCGAGGCTCACAAATACGTTGGCAAAAACCAGACGAGTGAAACTCGAATAGAACTAGATGACAATGAAAAAAATTAAAGGCAGACTATACAATAGTCTATACCAATCAAGGAGACACTCTAAAAAGTATACAACGTTCAACGCTATACAACCACGCAAGACACAAAAATGTACAAGTACATTCCTGGTGAATCAACAAGGAAATGATATTAAATATACCTTGGGGGCAAATGCCTTAACTGCCAAGGAGCATAACCGTATCGGATGTCAAAAGATGCAGAGCACAAATATAAGCGCAATGAATGGACTTCCTCTGGCAAAAAGCAGGGTGAACCATACGAATATTATTGCTAGACCGACATACGGGAGAATGTAATATACATCAGTAAGAAGCATATAGTAAATACTGCAACAAACATATTACTCCGGAACAAAACAACCTGGAGACACGGGATGACAAGGATTATATCTGTGGACATATAGGCAAGTACGTCTCCATATTACAGAGACAAGTGTAAAGAACACTAAGTACTAACTATAACCGATGTCATATTTCACCTTAAAGTAGAAGTCAGTGAGGGAAGACAGAGAATACATGATGCGTATGTGTGCTAGTAATCCAGAACATCAGAATATACAACCGAGGGTTAGTCGTGCGCGCGTACAATTAAAGATACCGGCCGATTAAGATAGCTCTGCTTCCAAAAGTATGAAAGACCGTGTATAGCACCGTCACGCTGGAACGGGGTCAGCAATAACTAGCTGCTAATAAACAATCTATGATATATCGATAAGAACAGAAAGGGGCAAACCGAGCCTTATGTTCATGGGTCTGCACCCCATTACGGAGCTGAGTGGGTCCATTAGAACGTATTTGGGAGAGCGCACAAAGTATTTCACGCCTTTTGGCAGGAAAAATACGTGCCTCACCCTTCATATATTTTTAGAGCCCGAGTGGCTAGAGTTAGGCCCGTCTCTCAGATATAAGAAGACTCCACTCCGAGGCTTTGATACGAAAATGAGGGAGACCAGGAACAAGACCATGAAAGAGGTAAAAATCCTTTCGTCAAACCATGAGGCGGAAGAAGCCACATGGAGTTGGAGAACTCTATGAGAGCCCAGTATCTAGCGCTCTTTGCTTAGCTGCTGTTGCATACTTGTGGGGTACGGGGGCATAACCCTTTTTAAGGGGGGTAGAGCCTCTTGGCAATACACATGTGTATATGTTAAGACAAGATCCTTCAGTTTTGATGATAGCAAACCTTGTATTGTCTATCTAATGCATTTTTCAAGATTCATGATTTAAATAGACAGGCGAACAAGTGGCTTAGCACCAAGGTTGCAAGCGCACATAGGTCATGAGTGGCTTAGCACGCAAGGTTGCAAATGCGCTCAATCCACGACATGTGCCCAACCAGTCAGGCAACTGTCTACGAGAGCTCCGTAGAACTTCTAGCACAGACAACCAGTCAGACACCGCGCGAAGATATCTCTCATGCTTAAAGATGAAAAATGAATACATAAGATTGCAAAGGATCGACTCACTCAATTAAAACACATACATCCACATGAGAAACTTGGTTCAAGACAAGCTCGCGACAAAAGGAGAAGTTAATTAATGTACAAGATAACAAGGCTATAAATGAACATCATTACATAGCCGTAATCAATTCAGAAAAGGGAATTTATGAGCATTTAATGAGCCAAACAGAATTAGGCAAGTGGGGCACACAAGTGGTGATCGACCTATCAAGAAGGTTGCCGCCAACTTGACCAACCATGAGGCGACACGTAGTTCAAAGCCTTCAGATCAAGTTGAAGAATCTCTTCAAGACTAGTGTGGCTGTTATGTGAATAATCGAAGGTGTAGTCAACTCCTAGAAGTCTAGGGATTAATAGGACGATAGTTACATCCTAACAACCATGTATATATACTTGCACTTATTCCATATGTAAGCAAGCCTGTACGAGAGAAAAGAAAGGGATAATCTAGACAAGTGTAGATCAGACTTAGGAGTGTGTGTAAGTGCTAGAGAGTTGAGAGCTAGATAGGACTGGGTTAGAGTATCAATACATTGGGTATTTGATAGAACGACATGTCGGGGAACGGTCGGTGAACCGTAGGCCGATAGTCAGAAGAGGGTTGACGACTTTAAGGGTAATGTCGAAACTGTCCCGGGAGTCCGTGTGTGGGGCAAGGGAGGTTGAGTGAATTTCATGTGTGTAAATTCTCAATCGAAATGTGTTTTCCAGTTTAAGTTTATCTCGCGTCCATTCCTAAACTATCAAGTTTTATTAGAGTCCACGATATTTCCCCGACACGTCGGGGATGTGTCAGGAGCGCTTGCTAGTTTCAATTGGTATCAAAGCAGGTCTCTTCTAGAAAGCTATCTACTTTGGAAGGCGATCAAGATGTCTCATGCAAGAATTCTACCAGCAGAAGAAGGTTTCACAACAAATCGACCACCACTCTTCAATGGAGACAACTACACTCACTGGAAGAATAAGATGGAATTTCATATCAAGTCTGACGATCCAAGAATGTGGAGGGTGATAACATATGGAGAGTATACCTTCCAGAACACTCAAGGACAAGACATATCTATCGACAGTATGACGGATGATCAAATCAAGAAGTTGGTATTCAATGCTCGAGCTGTAAGAATACTTCACTGTGCACTACAACATGAGCAATACTCCAAGATTAATTCAGCTAAAACAGCCCAGGAGATTTGGAAAAATCTTGAGGTCACTTATGAAGGGAATGATGAGATAAAAAAGACTCGCATTAAGTTACTACTCACTCATTGGGAGCTATTCAAGAAGGAAGAAAAGGAGAGCATTTCTGAAATGCATACAAGGTTCAGTAAGCTGATCAACGAAATGTTGGTGCTTGGAAGAACTATCTCTAATGAGGATCAAATTTGGAAGTTCCTTAGATCTCTTTCTGCCTCCTTTGACAGCAAAGTCAATGCCATGCAATAAGTGCATAATCTCTCCAAGATGTCTCTGGCCGACATGCTAGGATCTCTAATGGCTTTCGAGTTAAAACTACAACATAGGAATTCAGAAAGCTCATCAAGAGATATAGGGAAAGGCATAGCCCTTCAAGTAGCTGAAAATGAGAGATCCGAATCAGGAGAAAACAATGATGAAATGGTCCTTTATGCTAAGAGGTACGTTCGAAAGTTCATAAGAAATAAAATGAGGAAAGACAAGGAGTCCAAGGAGTCGGATGATCAAAAGAAAAACAATGACAAGTGTTTTGGGTGTTCAAAACGCGGACATCATATCAAAGACTAACCTCAACGATCCCGAGAGGACAACGACAGGGTCAAGAAGCCTATCCGACGATCATTCAACAAAGGACCAAAGAAGGAAGCCTTCGTTGCCGCATGGGGAGATTCTGAATGGAGTGATGACAATCAAACCTTAGACAGTGACATCTCAGAAGATGAGAAGGCTCACCTATGCCTTGAAGAAGTGTGCTTGATGGCAAAAGGAAATGATGTCTAAGAATCAGAAGAAGAAGAACAACATAAGGTAAACCATTCTAAACTTAGAAGGAAAATTCAAAAGGCTGAACTTCTAAGGCTTAGAAAGTTTTTTCTTATAATAGTTGATCATCTAGAGGCATTAGAAACTGAAAATGATAAACTTTTGGAAGAAAATGAAAAATTGAGAAAAACCTCAGATAAAAGCTAGGTAGATAATCTCATGAGGGCACTCATGAAATTACAAAGAGATTATAGTGAAATTCTCTCCATTCATGAAAAATTGAAGTATGAAAAACAACCTGAAATCGATGAATTGATTGTTGCGCTTAACACAAAAGGAAAGGAACTAGCTACTATCAAAGAAAAATATTCTAAGATAGATGTTATTTCTAAGACACCCATGAGGAGAAGCAAACGACAGGTCGGGTACGGGTCAGAGACCAGTCGTAGAGATGTCTGCAGCTTATGCAAACAACCTAGTCATCATGAATCCAATTGCTATAAAACGTGTTTTATGAGGCATTGGCAACTCAAGAAACTAGGACTAAAACGGGTAGTCAAAAATGATCTTAGAACATTTAATGGTGGAAATGGGTCCTACCTTTCTGTGGACCCTAACCCCACACCACTAACGTGTTAAGTGCAGGATCGAGTGAGAATGGACCCCTGCTGGTACATCGATAGTGGGTGCTCTAAACACATGACATGAGACAAAAAGAAGTTCTTCTCACTCAAACAAGGAAGCAAAGGAACTGTTTCCTTTGACGACAATAAGAAAGGAAAAATCATCAGTGTAGGTAAGGTTGGCATTACATCTGATTATGTCATAGATAGTGTAAATTTAGTTCATGGTTTATAATTCAACTTGCTTAGTGTTTCTCAAATTTGTGACAAAGGAAATTCAGTTCACTTCTATCCTACACATTGTAGCATAGTAAGTCAGAACAATGGCAAAGAGTTGTTAAGGGGAAAAAGGTGGAAAAACGTTTATGTAATTAGTTTGAAGGATATTGACAGTCCTAATCTTCCATGCTTGACTGCTCAATAGATGACTCTACACTATGGCCAAAAGACTAGGGCATGTTAGCACTTCTTTATTAAGAAAACTTGTCAAGAAACAGTTGGTAAGAGGTCCCCTTGAGATTGAGAAATCTGAGACAAATCTTTGTGACGCCTGTGTTAGAAGCAAACAAACTAAGATTTCTTTTAAGTCAAAGAACTTAGTTAGTACATCCAAGCCACTTGAATTACTTCACATGGACTTATGTGGACCCATGAGAATCAAAAGTTTGAAGGAAATTGGTATGTGTTTGTAATTGTTGATGATTACTCACGGTTCACTTGGACACTCTTTATTGCTTCCAAAGATGAAGTCTTTGAGAAATTTCAAGCCTTTGCAGGAAAATTCCAAGTACAACTCCACCTCAAGACCAAAACTCTTCGGTCTGATCATGGGTCAGAGTTTGAGAATCAACAGTTCATGGATATGTGTAAACAACATAGGATTAGTCACACATATTCAGCACCAAGAACACCCCAACAGAATGGGGTAGTTGAGCGTAAGAACAGAACACTACAAGAGGTAGGCAGGGCCATGCTATTGGGGAGCATTGTTTCTCAGGTCTTCTAGGCAGAAGCAGTGGCAACTGCATGCTACATCACAAATAGAACGCTCATACGACCTATCCTCAACAAAACTCCCTATAAGTTAATCAAGGGAAGAAAACCAAACATAAGTCACTTCTGGACCTTCGGTTGCAAATGTTATGTCCACAACAATGAGAAGAGTCTCCTTGGAAAGTTTGATGCCACAAGTAATGTGGCCATCTTCCTTGGATACTCTGAAAGAAGCCGAGCATACAGGGTATACAACAAAAGGACACTGAAGGTGGAAAAAAGTGTGCACGTGGTCTTTGATGAGGCTGATGTACTCAAGATCAAGAAATCTGATGAAGATAAAGAACTTGGATTTGATCTAGTTGATCAGGATCACATAGATAATCCCAAAGATGAATCACCGATTGAAAAAAACTTGCCCGACAGGTCAGCGATAGGTCAACAATAGGTCGGCGAAGGAAATAATGATGTCGAGGATCCTCTATCTCCATTAACCATTCATCAATCTCGTGCTTGGTACAAAAATCATCCATTGGAGAATATCATATCAGATATATCCAAAAGAACTCAGACAAGAGCACAGACTCGAGATCTTCTAGCCTTATCAACAACAGTCTCACCCATCGAGCCCAAGAAGGTCAAGGAAGCTCTTCGAGACTTAGACCGGATCAATGCAATGCAAGAACTAAACTAGTTTGAAAGATGCAAAGTCTGGCATCTTGTGCCTCATCCTACTTATCAAGGAGTACTTGGCACAAAATGGGTCTTAAAAACAAACTGAATGGGATGGGAGAAGTAGTCAAGAACAAAGCTCGTCTGGTAGCTCAAGGATATCGTCAACAAGAAGGGATAGACTTCCAAGAAACCTTTGCTCTAGCGGCAAGAATGGAGTCCATCAGATTACTAATTGCATTTGTTGCAACAAAGGAATCAAACTCTTCCAACTTGACATCAAAAGTGCCTTTCTAAACGGGTACGTCAAAGAGGAAGCATATGTTGAGCAACCCCCAGGTTTTGAGACGCAAGAAGGAAAGGGCATGGTATTTAAACTCGAAAAAGCTCTTTATGGGCTCAAACAAACTCCAAGATCATGGTATGATCATCTTTCCTAATTGTGCAAGTATATGTTGATGATATAACCTTCAGGGCCTCTGATGAGAAATATTGCAAAAAGTTTGAAGCATTGATGAAAAAGGAATTTGAGATGAGTGATTTGGGAGAATTGAAGTTCTTTCTAGGACTTCAAGTCAAGCAAAATGACGAAGTGTAACACCCCTACCAGTAATACAATGCTTACCGTCCAATCTCCTTACACATCAGATACACGCAGCGGATACATACTTACATAATGTGGGTGATGCAATGCCGTTAGTCACCCACGTGACTAGCAAGGCTACTGCTACTACATACAGCATCGGTCTGATGGACCGGAATCCCGAGTACTACGTAACTACAACACATACTCCATTTACCAAATAAGTACTGCAATCTTCATTCCATACAATACTCCATGTACAATACGATTGAATTCACATACCGAGTCTACTAGGATCCTCATACAAGTATAATACCTCTTCCAAACTCATACATACTCACTAGGAGACTACTTACTACCCATTCCTCACAACTACTTACTTTCTAGATACAAGGTTGTGCCGCCGGTCTCTTACCTTGAACACATCCTCTTCGGGTACCTGCACACTAAAACGTTCCCCCTAGGGGGTCAGCTTTCGCTGCGCATGATAACCGCATACCCCGCGTACTAGTGAGGGTACGCCGACCACTTGGTCATATACATGCAGTTCATTTATTCACACACATGCATACATGCTATCATACACAAATACAATAATACTCACACAAGGCAGACAACATTCACTACCTTCAACATACTAGGAATACAATATACCATCCAATACATACTTACCTTCTTCCGAAATACACTACTCATTACATACACAATATACAAGTCTTGTTAGCTTCATTGGTCCACCCGGGTTAATCGGGTGGAGATTACTCTTTTACTCGTTACTCCATACATACGCATACATACTCATACTCATACTCATACTTACTTACTCTTACTCTTACTCATGTTAAGTCGTCGGGTCCTCCGGCCCTAGGGACTACTCCGTCCCACCTCCGGGATTTACTTGACTCACTAATCCGGGATGCTACCCATTTAAGGGATTTGGGCCACGGACCAGTTTAAGAGTCAGGAATTGTAGCCAACCTCTTGTGACTCCGCATCCTCACGCGTGGCCAAAGCAATATCGGACTTCTACTCATTCCAGTTTACTCACTTAAGTTAGGAGTTAGGTAGTTAGGAATTAGCAGAAGTCATTCATACAAGCACATACACAAATACATTGCTCAATACTCATTTATACAAGATACAATACAATACTTAAGTACAATACAAGATTCGAATACCATTCACCATCATTCATATATTTCATGAATTATACAAACTAGTGTTCAAGACAATAAATATCAAGAACAACATAAGTCAAGCACAGGTAAGTGCAATATAGTCCGATTCATGCATTTATCTTATTTAGGTGATCAAATAAGCACACAAATCGGGGTAACCAGATTAGGATACAGGGCATGAAGAAATCATACCGTTCACCGTCGTACGTGTTTCCAAACGTCCTTCCGGTGTTAGAATTCAAATCCTATGATATACATACAATTGAATGATTAATCTAACTATTATTAATCTTAACTCAACTACTTTTGTGTTTACTAATCCATACTTACTAAGTCTTCACATTCCTTACACTTATATTTCATTTTACTTTATTCCCATTACTTGTCCATGGTTTACATACATATATATATACATATGTATAGGTGGGTATACATATATATACTAGTTATAAGCTTACAGTTTTTTTTTTGTAAGTATTGGGCCGTCCGACCCACCGTCCGACCCAAGCCCTGGGTTGGACCATTCCAGTAGGTTTACGCCCTCTGAAATTCTTCCCGTCCGACCCAGCACTATTCCATCCGACCCATACACCTCTGGGTCAGACCATTCCAGAAAGTTTCAGTTTCGTCGTCCAAGTCCTGTCCGACCCACGTCCGACTCACCCTCTGGGTCGGACGGAGTCAGAAACTTTGACGACGGAAAATTTTTGCCTATCCGACCCATGTCCGACTCACGGCCTTGGGTCAGACCATTCCAGAATGTTTACCGTCGTTACTCAAGGCCTGTCCGACCCACGGTCCGACCCAGGCTCTGGGTCGGACGGTAGCAGAACCTTGCTACAGCCCTTATTTTCTTTTCCCAATTTCACCCATTGCTTCCCCAGTCTTCCTACTACATCCTAACATGTTTTAGTACTATTTAAACATTCTAAATCACCTTAATTCATCCACCAAATCCATTACTAAATCCATCAAACAACTTACACAATTTCCTCACTTCCTTTCCATACTTACAACAGTTTTTCATCCTTCAATGCTACAGATTTTTGTTCCAACCTCTAACACTCAATACTCCTATTACCCATACCATTACTAGCATCCCAAATACATTTCCAAGCGATTACAACATCTATACCCAAGTCCAACATTCATTTACTAAGTCTTGTACTCATTCTTCCTAATTCCTCCAATGAAATCCAATACTTCTTGCTACAGATTTTCACCTTAATTTCTATCCTCCAACGTTCCTTCAACTAATGCTACTCCTAGCATTCAAAATGCATTACTTTACATCTTAGCTCTTCTCCCCACTTAACTCCTTTTCAAATCTGTTACAAAGTGGTTAACTACACACTTTAAGCTCTCCAAGTACACCTTGTTACTACCTAGGTTGTTTCCTCTTCTTACACAACTAAGTCCCCAGATTCCTAGACCAATTTTGACATGGTCTCCCCTATAATTTTACACTCTCACCACATTGTTTTACTCGCATAAATGATCCACACCACCTGTTATAATCAATATCAATATACCCCTCTCTCATACACAAAATACCACACTAACAACATTAAATTCCTGCACTCAACATTAATTCCCATCCATGTTTCAACAAGTTTTAATTGTCCTTTAAAGGTTCAAAATACTTATATTCTCCTGCACATTACCCTACTACTACACGACCATTTACAATACATATTTTCATTCCCAAAAATCTGTTACATTATACATATATACAAGGCTACACAAATGAGTTTAATTACCTTGTTTTCTCTTCTAGTTTTCTTTCTCCTTCTTTTTCTTCTTCTCTCTTTCTCCACCGGTTATAGCACTTCAACAATCTTACACTACAGCCCATATACATACACATTTCAATATGCCATCTAACCCTAACCATTCTTTAAAGTTTAATGTAGGTTTTAGGGTTTAGAATTTCCATTACCTTGCAAGAGTGTAGGTAATACTTGGAATGGTTCAAGAACAATCTTTCAACCCCTTCAAAATACCAAAATCAGCTATAGAACAAGAGAACCAAACAAGGGTTTAGCTAGATTTTCGTTTTGCCCTCAAAGGCAAGAAAAAGATGGAGTTTCAAGAAGATTTTTACCTCAATGGAACAAGGAGAAGAAGGTGGTTCTAATGGTGGTCTTGAAGCTCCAAATGGGACATACCCATAAAAACGAAAGTTCTCCTTTTTGATTTTTGAAAAGATAGGAATGTTGCTCTTGATGAGAGGATTCCAATGATGTAGCTTTTATAATTTTTAGAAGAGGTTAAAGGGGGTTACAAGAGGAGAGAAGAGAGGTTTTGTGTGGTTTTGTTTATTTCACCATGGATGTCGCATGGAAGAAGGAGAAGAGAATAGAGAGTGAGTGAGGGAGGCTGTGTACGTGAGGAGAGAAATGAGAGATAGGAGAGAGAATGTGAGAGTGTGGGGTAATAAAGTAAGGTGAGAGTTTACTTTATTGTTTTTTTTTTGTTTTTTGTAAATAAGAGGGAGTTAGTGAGTGTGTGAGAGAGGGGGATAGGGGGGGGGGCGGCTGGCACCACACACACACACACAACTTCACTTTTTATTTTAAAAGTGGACACATAAGTTTGGTCTATTTATGTTTCTACCCCACAACTTCCCGTTTTTGACAGTTTTTACTAATTTCTCGTTTTATTGATTTTATTGGTTCTAAAGCTTCACTAATATTTATTAATGATTATTTAGTTGACCAAAATTGTTACGAGTCTATTTGACCCGCTTAAAGTCACGTTTTCCCGGTTACCTCGAAAAACGCGCTTTAAGGTTCGTTAGTGATTTTAATCCGTTTTAAGGATCCGTTTTCTTCGGGAGTCATCCCCATATATTATTTAGGTCTTATTAAACCTTTGGGATCCATACAATACTCTAACCGAGGTCTCATACCTCCTATGGTTATTTAACGCTTATTTAGCGTTTTCCGCTTTTTAAGCGTTTATTTATTCTTTTGGATTTATTTTTCCTTACCAGTATTAATTAGGTACCATTAGGCCCTTAAATACGTATTAGATTAATTTTAATCCCTATATTTAAGTTCGGGGTATTTCAATCTACCCCCCTTAAGAACTTTGTCCTCAAAGTTGTTCGAGGTTATAGGTTTACAATACTTACTCATTCTTACATGTCCAATACCAAAGCCATACCTTCTTCCTCCTTACAATTCCCAAATCCATTACTCAGGGTCTCTACATACCATACCATACCAATGTACTATAATCACTCCAATCCGCATTACTACCCACCATCCGGTTCCTTATTACAACATTTATACATACATACAGTGCAAAGCTATTCCCAAAGCAATGCAATACACATTACAATCCCCCAGGCACTCAGGTCATCTAGACACAGGACTCCTCTATGTCCCGCTGCCCTTGGAATAATACAACCTGCTACACTACTATCTTCTCCGGTATAAGCTTCTAGCCAAATCCTTACTCTCGGTCTAAGGGAAATCCTTCCCAACAGCTAATTAGAAATCTTTCTAAAGCATCCAACTCCAATTTCCAAGTTACATTCATTACTTCTATCCTATGCGTGATTCTTGTGACCACTTGAGGGGAGCTTCAAGAATCGCTCGACCCTGGTGTGATCAGCACCAGTGTTGAACTATCTTTCCACCCCAATTTGTGTTTGGTTTCCCTTGATCTGATCAGGATCAAGTTCGACTTCCCACATCAGTTTCAAACAAGCAATTAATTAGTTGTTTTCATTTTCTATCTTTTTACTCTTTCTAGTCGTGATACGAATTCATACATCTCCAAAGGATGGAATCAATCCATCAATCATCCTCACTCTACTTCCCGAATGCTTTACTCCATGGTTCAATACCTAAATGCTCATTTCATCAACCTTCATTACTTCCCTCCATTACTCCATCATTTCAATTATTCTAACTAGGAATTACCATACTTATAAGATTTAGTTGTCTTCAATTTGCTTCAAATAACTTACTTACGATTCCACTACTCATAAACTTCATTCATCTACTACTCTCATTCATTTCGTACTACTTCTTCAAAGGCTACAATACTTGTGGAGCTCCGTCCACTACTCATTACTTTTCTTTTACTAATACTCTTACATCGGTGTTACAAGATGGGTATATTCCTCCTATGGTATTTGCATGTCTAATGCCTAGTTACCATAATTACAATATGAATGAGTACTTATGTTTATTTAACATAGTATCAATCATCAGTTTGGTTCTCATTTGTGCTATGCACATTATGGTTTATGTGTTTTATTCACAAAACTTACATTAAGCGGTTTTCGCTCTACCCCCCTTAAAAAGGATTACGCCCACGTAATCTACCATATGTTATTATTATTAAACTTTGGTTTAATCAGTCTGGGCAAACTGAAGCGTTTAGCTTCACTACCGTATACTATACAATATGCTCTGGTCAAAGGGATCTTAACCATACCAATGGTTTAGTCTTTGCACTAAGAGTTCCTATATGAGTTTATTTAACTCATATTTAATTCGGTTCTAGCCTAATCGGCTTCAAGGCATTAATAGCCATTGTATTATACTCCTAGCTAGGGCCCACTAGCTTCTGCTGCGCGACCCTGATAACTTGGGTTATTCACCCCTCTTGTTATCCTTAATGTGCTATACATCACCTTCTTATCCGTCTATTATGGGAATAAGGTTTACTAAACAAATGCGGTATTCTTTCACCATGTTTGGACTCAATGAGTTTAAGATTTATAACCAGCTCTCTGGTAATCTTCTGCACATGCTATTCGTGCTTCTACGATTATTCGTTAAGTTCCTCCGACTTATTGTCAGGCGAGGTTAAGTCACCACTTAACTGTAGTGCTTCCTCCGTTGTCACTAGCTTCTAAATTATACCAGTTCTTCTGGTTCAGTACAAGTGTTCTTTACTTGTATGACCTTGCATTTCTATGCGTCGGTCCTAGTGACTTTGATATGTCTCCTTTCACCTTTTACTCCAATGGAATTCACATCTTGTGATTGTTAGTGTGTTGTATACTCTTCGTGCTTCTTTGGCCTTTAGGCCGCACGGTCTGTTCCCAAGCTTGCTTAACTGGCTTATGTCATATTCGTTGGTGAAAAGAAGGGTTTACTACAGTATACATTTTCCATATCCCTAGCCATCCCATTAGATCATTGGCTGCACAAGTGCAATACCAAAACACTCAGTCATACAGAGTGCAGAGGCGTAAACGCTTGACAGTAAGTCACTTATGTGATAGGAAGGAATATTTTTGTGTGTCATCTCATACTTATACTCCGTGTCATTGCCTAAGTACTTCCTCATAGCGGTCACTTGTTGCGCACCGTATTCTTACTCATTGTACAACATTGTTTTTACCGACTCCGTTACTGTGGTAGTTTCTCTTTACTCACTGTTACTATCGTTGGCACCATTTCTTATGGTGTGTATACGCTGAGGGTTTCCTAGTTCGTATATATGACGGTTGTCGTAGTATACCGCAATAATATTATCTTCCCATTGTGGGGATGTACTATTTCAATTTAGGTTTCATGTGTAGGTTAGCTTACCTCATATTACTTCCTCATTCATGGTATAGTTTGCCAAATAACTCGGTTGACCGAGGATGAGGTAATTCATCGGGTTATAAGCTCTCTCGAGCGTTAGTCATATGTGGTGTTCAACGTGTATTCACATTGATTGTTTTGACAATTACTGTCCTCTCAAAGCTGAGCATTAGTTACAGGTTCTAGCTGTGTAGTTCCACTTGTATGCATATCACCGGGACATCCCAAGATCTCTAGGGGTTTTCTGGTCCCGTTCTCTAATTGAAGAGTATTTCATCACTGGTAGGTGAAAGTTCTTGTTGAGGGGTTGTCTCCACTCATAGATCTCATGACGAGGTTTATCATGGTGGTGTTTATACAACGGTTCACCACATGCTTGGGTGCATACGGAGTACGCATGCTCCTTAAGTCGTGCTGGTTTGGAAATCTCCTTTCCTTATTCCATCGCCCCTTGGCAATATCTATATGCGTAGGCTTTTCTGTTATAATAGATGGAAGCCTTTCTAAGGGTTCGCATCTTCACCACATCGGTGGTCTTCGGTTAACGAGGGGTACCTTCCCTTGGGTTTCTCGTAGTGTCCAAATGTGGACTAGGCCAATGTTGGCATTATCCTGATTCTTATGGCTCTGTATTCTTATTGCTATCGAAGGCATGAGGGGTAATTAAACTCCGTCAACTGTATACTAGACTGGTGCTCTAGTGACAGTGACACTGAGGTGGCTATTACTTCAAGCCACTCAGGATACTGGGTGTGAACTGATGGTCCAGTTGTTGATTTCTTGTCATATGAGACAATATCTCTTTCAAGTCTTGTTATCATTTGGTACAGGTTTTGCAACCGTTTAAGTTTGTATAACGTATTTGGTTTACGGCTTCTGAGCCGTATTGCTGCAAGCTATGCTCTTGCAAGCTGCTTATACATGTTTCCACTCCATGTATACTGTCATAGGTTGGAGATATTGTTGGGCTCCGTGGTAAGTCGTGACATCACGCTTCCGTCCATAGGAGGCCTTTTAGGCAAAATGGTATTAATAGGTGCCTCTCAGTACCTTAGGGTATTCCCTGTTAAGTGAAATCCCTTCGGTGTCCTAACCGAGTGTTCGTTTAGCTTCCGTGCTCATATCATTACACTTGTTCAACTGTTGTTAACTCAGACACCCTTCAGGGATCGCTCCTGGGTGTTGGTAGTCATGCCGTTACATCCGGCTAATGTTTATAACATGTGTTGTCCTCTATACCGTCTTATGGTATTGTATTAAGCTATTCCCTTTAGGTTTATAACGTCTCCCGTTGTTGGGTAGACCGTTTATACTTGTTCCTTGCGTTTGAGACTAGGTTTAATATTCCCTTCAGTGATGGATTTTACTTTATGGTAATCTTGTGATTGCTCTTGGGAACTCTGTCCCGTCTGTTGAGCATTTTTGTGTTCACATTAGGCCTTTGCCTTACTGTGCTCAGTCTGGGTATCCTTCCCAGCTGTCAGGTGATCGCTTGAATTATTTGTGACATATCCAATGTCTATACTTACTAGTATGTGCTCTTTGCACCTTCTAGTTCTTATTCCTTATCTTCCGATGGATTCTCCGAGTTCCTTACACTTGTTCCTTAACTGAGTTTCCTTCTCCTTGATTGTCTGTGGTGTCCAGTTGTTCTGGTTAAAATTTACTCATGGTCCGTAGAACGGAGTTGACTACTTCCCGTGTGTCGTACACTACATGTATACATACGTGGGGTACCATGTTGATGCGTTACCACTTACCCAACTATATGTCAGGCCCGCAAGCTCCTTCGAAGTGCGGTTGTCCCACTTCCCGTAACGGGTACACTTGTAGTGTTCGTCACACGCCTAGGTGAAGTATTCTGTTGCCAACTCCTCTTGTATCATTCTATGATACTCACCGTAATTTTGTTGGTTTGGTTTTGAAATCCAAGGTTTAAAAGAAGGTTTGTGGTTTTGAAAGAAAACTTGGTTTGAAAACTATGGTTCGGTGTTAAAAGAAGTTCTTCATGGCATAGCCATGTTCGAAATCTTGACCAAGTCCAGCTTCTCGCTGACTGGTATGTTCTAAATACAGTGGTCGGGCCGTTAGGCCTTTCCAAGGTTCCATTCTTTCCGTGTCAGGATTTGTGATCCAGTAATTGTTTCATTATGGTCACAACACATTACTATGTACTTGTGACGTGTTAGCGTTCCTTTACATGTCTCTGTCTTTACTGCACTTGCCTTGGCAAGTGCGTGGTATCGGTGGTTTTTGGATAATCCTATACCAATCTTGGTATGGTTTTTGCTTGTATTTAGTAGTCTTGCGGACTCTTCCCTCGATCTTATCAATCTATAATTGGTTTACTCGATCCCTTAGGTAGCTTCTTGGTGGTCTAGACATGGCTGTCGTAGATCTGGGTACTTCTCCAATCCTTGGAGATTCCCACTCTATTTGGTTTAGTGTCGTTCCTTGTGGCTCGTTCCCACACATCTGTGGTGGTTACTAAGCCTTCCTTGTTTAAGCACTACTCTTGTAGTCCTATTGGATTATATCTCATGGTTGTTCTTGTAATTGTCTGAGCTATATTGGCCAGGTATTACAACCTTAATGGCGTCATAGTTTTGGAGTTAACCGCTTCCGACTATGTCCTTAGTCAGCTAGCATACCTTTGGTCGTATTATTCAAGTATTACTATCCCGTAGACTTGTGTCTCGGGTTCCGTTACTGCTCCCTTTTCCATTCTGCTGCACGGTGAGTGCTTCTTTCCTGCTGTTGGTTGACTAGCTAGGTTTCGCGACTGCTAAGCATGTCGCCCCATGCTGTTGTAAGTTGTAGCCTCCTCGTGGTTGGAGTGCCCTTCCTACCGCTATTAAGTGCGGGTGTTGTGGTTCAACCGGGATCCATCTCCGGGACTTCCAATTCCTGGAATCTACCATATGTCGGTTCCTGTTACTGTGTGATTGCTTCACAACTGTCAGATCGGGTTTTCCCCGAGTATGAGAAGACTTTTCTTCTCTCGGCGTCCTTTCCCAAGTTATACAGTGGGGTTTGCGGCGGGCGGGACTGGTATTGTAGGTATTCGGTACTCACCGGTAGTTCCTAACTAGCATCTTTCTAATGCTAACACTCAGCCCTTAGCCCTAAGCTTCGAATTCCTAACTCGGTGTTTCCTAAGCTCGGTATTTCCAGTCATCAGAGCGATACTTCGCTCTGATACCACTTTTTGTAACACCCCTACCAGTAATACAATGCTTACCATCCAATCTCCTTACACATCAGATACACGCAGCAGATACATACTTACATAATGTGGGTGATACAATGCCGTTAGTCACCCACGTGACTAGCAAGGCTACTGCTACTACATACAGCATCGGTCTGATGGACCGGAATCCCGAGTACTACGTAACTACAACACATACTCCATTTACCAAATAAGTACTGCAATCTTCATTCCAAACAATACTCCATGTACAATACGATTTAATTCACATACCGAGTCTACTAGGATCCACATACAAGTATAATACCTCTTCCAAACTCATACATACTCACTAGGAGACTACTTACTACCCATTCCTCACAACTACTTACTTTCTAGATACAGGTTGTGCCGCCGGTCTCTTACCTTGACACATCCCCCTTTCGGGTACCTGCACACTAAAACGTTCCCCCTAGGGGTCAGCTTTCGCTCGCATGAATAACCGCATACCCCCGTATAGTGAGGGTACGCCGACCACTTGGTCGTATACATGCAGTTCATTTATTCACACACATGCATACATACTTTCATACACAATACAATAATACTTACGCAAGGCATACATACATACACTTCATTACATACAAGGAATACAATATACCATCCAATACATACTTACCTTCTTCCAAAATAGACATACTCATTACATACACAATATACAAGTCTTGTTAGCTTCATTGGTCCACCCGGGTTAATCGGGTGGAGATTACTCTTTTACTCGTTACTCCATACATACGCATACATACTCATACTCATACTCATACTTACTTACTCTTACTCTTACTCATGTTAAGTCGTCGGGACCTCCGGCCCTGGGGACTACTCCGTCCCACCTCCGGGATTTACTTGACTCACCAATCCGGGATGCTACCCATTTAAGGGATTTGGGCCGCGGACCAGTTTAAGAGTCAGGAATTGCAGCCAACCTCTTGTGACTCCGCATCCTCACGCGTGGCCGAAGCTATATCGGACTTCTACTCATTCCAGTTTACTCACTTAAGTTAGGAGTTAGGTAGTTAGGAATTAGCAGAAGTCATTCATACAAGCCACATACACAAATACATTGCTCAATACTCATTTATACAAGATACAATACAATACTTAAGTACAATACAAGATTCGAATACCATTCATCATCATTCATATATTTCATGAATTATACAAACTAGTGTTCAAGACAATAAATATCAAGAACAACATAAGTCAAGCACAGGTAAGTGCAATATAGTCCGATTCATGCATTTATCTTATTTAGGTGATCAAATAAGCACACAAATCGGGGTAACCAGATTAGGATACAGGGCATGAAGAAATCATACCGTTCACCGTCGTACGTGTTTCCAAACGTCCTTCCGGTGTCACAATTCAAATCCTATGATATACATACAATTGAATGATTAATCTAACTATTATTAATCTTAACTCAACTACTTTTGTGTTTACTAATCCATACTTACTAAGTCTTCACATTCCTTACACTTATATTTCATTTTACTTTCTTCCCATTACTTGTCCATGGTTTACATACATATATATATACATATGTATAGGTGGGTATACATATATATATATATATATATATATATAAGCTTACAGTTCTTTTTTTTTTGTAAGTATTGGGCCGTCCGACCCACCGTCCGACCCAAGCCCTGGGTCGGACCATTCTAGTAGGTTTACGCCCTCTGAAATTCTTCCCGTCCGACCCAGCACTATTCTGTCCGACCCATACACCTCTGGGTTGGACCATTCCAGAAAGTTTCGGTTCCGTCGTCCAAGTCCTGTCCGACCCACGTCCGACTCACCCTCTGGGTCGGACGGAGTCAGAAACTTTGATGACGGAAAATTTTTGCCTGTCCGACCCATGTCTGACTCACGGCCCTGGGTCGGACCATTCCAGAATGTTTACCGTCGTTACTCAAGGCCTGTCCGACCCACGGTCCGACCCAGGCTCTGGGTCGGACGGTAGCAGAACCTTGCTACAACCCTTATTTTCTTTTCCCAATTTCACCCATTGCTTCCGCAGTCTTCCTACGTACATCCTAACATGTTTTAATACTATTTAAACATTCTAAATCACCATAATTCATCCACCAAATCCATTACTAAATCCATCAAACAACTTACACAATTTCCTCACTTCCTTTCCATACTTACAACAGTTTTTCATCCTTCAATGCTACAGATTTTTGTTCCAACCTCTAACACTCAATACTCCTATTACCCATACCATTACTAGCATCCCAAATACATTTCCAAACGATTACAACATCTATACCCAAGTCCAACATTCATTTACTAAGTCTTGTACTCTCATTCTTCCTAATTCCTCCAATGAAATCCAATACTTCTTGCTACAGATTTTCACCTTAATTTCTATCCTCCAACGTTCCTTCAACTAATGCTACTCCTAGCATTCAAAATGCATTACTTTACATCTTAGCTCTTCTCCCCACTTAACTCCTTTTCAAATCTGTTACAAAGTGGTTAACTACACACTTTAAGCTCTCCAAGTACACCTTGTTACTACCTAGGTTGTTTCCTCTTCTTACACAACTAAGTCCCCAGATTCCTAGACCAATTTTGACATGGTCTCCCCTATAATTTTACACTCTCACCACATTGTTTTACTCGCATAAATGATCCACACCACCTGTTATAATCAATATCAATATACCCCTCTCTCATACACAAAATACCACACTAACAACATTAAATTCCTGCACTCAACATTAATTCCCATCCATGTTTCAACAAGTTTTAATTGTCCTTTAAAGGTTCAAAATACTTATATTCTCCTGCACATTACCCTACTACTACACGACCATTTACAATACATATTTTCATTCCCAAAAATCTGTTACATTATACATATATACAAGGCTACACAAATGAGTTTAATTACCTTGTTTTCTCCTTCTAGTTTTCTTTCTCCTTCTTTCTTCTCTCTTCTCTCTCTCTCTCCACCGGTTATAGCACTTCAACAATCTTACACTACAGCCCATATACATACACATTTCAATATGCCATCTAACCCTAACCATTCTTTAAAGTTTAATGTAGGTTTTAGGGTTTAGAATTTCCATTACCTTGCAAGAGTGTAGGTAATACTTGGAATGGTTCAAGAACAATCTTTCAACCCCTTCAAAATGCCAAAATCGGCTATAGAACAAGAGAACCAAACAAGGGTTTAGCTAGATTTTCGTTTTGCCCTCAAAGGCAAGAAAAAGATGGAGTTTCAAGAAGATTTTTACCTCAATGGAACAAGGAGAAGAAGGTGGTTCTAATGGTGGTCTTGAAGCTCCAAATGGGACATACCCATAAAAACGAAAGTTCTCCTTTTTGATTTTTGAAAAGATAGGAATGTTGCTCTTGCTGAGAGGATTCCAATGATGCAGTTTTTATAATTTTTGGAAGAGGTTAAAGGGGGTTACAAGAGGAGAGAAGAGAGGTTTTGTGTGGTTTTGTTTATTTCACCATGGATGTCGCATGGAAGAAGGAGAAGAGAATAGAGAGTGAGTGAGGGAGGCTGTGTACGTGAGGAGAGAATGTGAGATAGGAGAGAGAGAATGTGAGAGTGTGGGGTAATAAAGTAAGGTGAGAGTTTACTTTATTGTTTTTTTGTTTTTTGTAAATAAGAGGGAGTTAGTGAGTGTGTGAGAGAGGGGGATAGGGGGGGGGGGGGGGCTGGCACCACACACACACACACAACTTCACTTTTTATTTTAAAAGTGGACACATAAGTTTGGTCTATTTATGTTTCTACCCCACAACTTCCCGTTTTTGACAGTTTTTACTAATTTCTCGTTTTATTGATTTTATTAGTTCTAAAGCTTCACTAATATTTATTAATGATTATTTAGTTGACCAAAATTGTTACGAGTCTATTTGACCCGCTTAAAGTCATGTTTTCCCGGTTACCTCGAAAAACGCGCTTTAAGGTTCGTTAGTGATTTTAATCCGTTTTAAGGATCCGTTTTCTTCGGGAGTCATCCCCATATATTATTTAGGTCTTATTAAACCTTTGGGATCCATACAATACTCTAACCGAGGTCTCATACCTCCTATGGTTATTTAACGCTTATTTAGTGTTTTCCGCTTTTTAAGCGTTTATTTATTCTTTTGGATTTATTTTTCCTTACCAGTATTAATTAGGTACCATTAGGCCCTTAAATACGTATTAGATTAATTTTAATCCCTATATTTAAGTTCGGGGTATTTCACGAAGGGACTATCATATCCCAAGAGAAGTATGTAAAGGATTTTCTAAAGAGATTTGGACTGGAGGAATGTAAGATGTTTGCCACACCAATGGCAGTCAGCACCAAGATAGGCATTATGACTGGTGACCGACCGGTTGACCAGCGATCATACAGAGAGATGATTGGTTCTCTACTATATTTGACTGCTTGTAACACCCCTACCGCTAATACCGTCATTATTGTACAAATACTTACCTTCGCAGCGGATACTACATACATAACGGCGGGTGTACAATGCCGTTAGTCACCCACGTGACTAACAAGGCGAGTTACAATACTACATACTATCGGTCTGATGAATATGAACATACCGAGTACTCTACACAATACATTACCTTCCCTTGCCTACTCAACCATAATTCAATTACAACTCCAAAACAATACTATACCGAGTATACTACAATCCTTAAATTACCGATACAGCTTGGACTTCCAATTTCCCAATACATTACAGGTACAATCCCCTTTATACGACTACCCATGCTTACATAGCAGTCCCCGTCCTACTCTCTCGAACGGTGGTCAGCTTCGAGTACCTGCACACTAAAAACGTTCCCCTAGGGGGTCAGCTTACGCTGAATATGAATTTTGCATATACCGCGTGCTAACCGCGGTACGCCGACTACTTTGGGTCCGATATACATGGAGTTCATTTTACATGCATACATACATACTCATGCTACAACAATACAATCAACAATACCTACATACATTACAAGGTTCAATACTTACTAGGGAATGCAGTTCGATGGTCAATCATTTGTGTTAGATGCTTACTCATTACTTCTTCGTTGCGTTACTCACTACTTTGTTCGTACTGTGTTTGATATTCGCTACACTACTCATACTCACTCCTTACTCTTGCATACTCATCACTCAATGCTCATTACCTTACTCGCACATGTTCCTTACTCTATACTCGTTACTACACTTGTGCATACTCGCTGCTCAATACTTCCATACTTACTCATACGTACTCAATACTCAATACTTACTCATACATACTCAATACTCGGTGCTCATTACATACTCATACTTGCTTCTTACTCAGTACTCATTACTTACTCATACATACGCAATACTCATTACTCATTACTTTGGTCTCTGGGCGGAGTCATACACAAGACTCTCCACCGGACCTACAATACGAGGGCTATACGCTTAGCTCTTCAAATACTCTTATGTCCGTTTCTACCGGACTACTCAAATTCCCAACACTCTTCTCTCAGAGTATATTACAATCTCATGGATTAGCCTAGAAGTATCTCTCTCGATAACCTCTGCTAGCTTAGGGAATTACCACCGTCTAGTATCCTCAGATTTAAGGGTTTCCCCAACATATCGAATACTCTCTCGTTCGGGGCATACTTACATCAGTCGGGTCCTCTCATAATGGGTCGACTAATTACTAAGGGGTTTGGAGATCCCTCATCATTCTTTACTACTCTCATGGTTCATGTTTTGCACCAAGATTAACTCCTCTAATAGAGGTTACTTATATACTTCCACTACTTATTATTTGTGGATTATTCATTTCGGTTCTCCTACCGTTATCGGGAGGTTATTACTCCCGTACACTCTCTCACATTCTAGTGAGTTTCATTTGGTTGCGTTATCGTTTATTGATTCGTTAGTTTAGTGTGTTGCTACGTTTCCATTAGTTCACAACGTGACTCTTACTACGAGTCGCTACACAACAAGACTCATCTATGAGTCGTACTACGCACTAAATTAAGCCACACAATCAATCAAGAAGGGTTAGCTCACACAACATACATCAAGACATACAATGAAGGCAATAAACCATTTTCATGCTTTAGTCTTGACTAGCCGGCATACAGCACACAAATCAACGTAACTCGGTTAGCATACGGGGCATGAGAAAATCATACCTTCCACCGGAGTTAGCTCTACCATGTGTTCCCCTGGTTCCTTGGTTCACACTTGTTCCACTGATAATGTTCCAACATTGTTATTAATACTATACTCTTACGATACACAAATAATTACTACTCCCGTACTTATCCCGTTATCCCGGTATACTTAATGTCCTTATACTCACAACTTACTTAATTACTTTTCATACTTGTTCTCCTACTCATATACTTACTTCCTTACCATTGTTGTAACATTAATGGTATTTTACTAAGGTCCTTTATTTATGTACTTGCCTACATACATACATACATACATACATATGATTACTATGTTACTACTATATATATATATTTATTTATTTTTTTTATAAGTAGGGCCGTCCGACCCACCGTCCGACCCAACCTATGGGTCAGACCATTCCAGTAAGTTTCCCGTCTTCTGAAATTATCCCGTCCGACCTAGAACTGTTCCGTCCGACCCATACACCTCTGGGTCGGACCGTTCCAGTAGGTTTTAGTTCCGTGCTCTGTGCCTGTCCGACCCACCGTCCGACCCAACCTCTGGGTCGGACCGGTCCAGAACATGCCTACATGTTTTGTTTTCCACTTCTTTCTTTACCCATTTCTTCCCCAATCTTCCTATATGTAACCCCACATGATTTAGCACTAATTAAGCCTTCTAAATCACCTTAATTCATCCACCAAATCCATTACTAAATTCATCAAACAACTTACACAATTTTCTTACTTCTTCTACAACACATGTAACAGTTTTTGTTACACCTATGCTACAGATTTTACAATTCAATTCTCCCATCCAATACTTCCTCAACCAATGCCATTCCTTGCATTCTAAATACCTCTCCTTACCATGCCAATTCATTTCCAAGCCATTGCACTTACACCTAAGTTCCTACACTCATTTTACAAATCTTGCACACCAATTTCTTCCTAGTTCCACAATGCATTTTGGTACCTCTCTTGCTACAGATTTTACATCCTAATACTCTCATACCACAACTACCATTCCATGGTCCTTAAACACCTTTATTAAATCCAATACACACCTTGGTTCTCCCATTCACCAAGTCATTCTTAATACACAATTCCTACTAAAATTTCGCCATAGTTCACCTACTTTCCTTACTTCCTCAAGTACACATCCTCTCATCAAATTCCACCTAAAGCTAGCCACACCCAACAAGGGTCCTACCAGCACACAAGGTTCATACAAAAATTCAATACACCAACATTTCTTCAGCCACAATACCAATACATTATTACTTCCTCAAATAGCAATACTAATACACATAAACCATTCATTTGGCTCTAAGGCCTACAAATCCACACATTTGCTCACCAATACTCAAACATCCACAACTACAATACTAATACAATGGTTTATGTTCTTTTATTTGTTTACCCATTCCCATTACACTAATGCATTAAATTAAGCATTAAGAAGGAGCTCTTACCTTGAGCTTTTGATTCCTCCATTTCTCCTCCTTCTCTCTTTCTTGTCCAAATCGGTTTTGTGGGGAATGGAGTTGCCAAACTCCATTCCCATCACCCAATCACACAAGGACAAGTATAATTAATACAATAACCCTTAGATTCATACTAATTCATTGAGATGTTCAAAACAAGATTTCTAGGGTTTACCTTTGGAGATCTTTGAGAGGTATTCTCACCCTTGAATCAAGAAGGGGTTTACTCCACCATTGGAGGGTTGAAACAATGCTCCAAAGCAAGAGAAAAACAAGGTAAGAGAGAGATAAAAATCGGCCATACCAAAGGGATGGAGAAAAGGGAGGTCTTTCATGGAGATTTTTACCTTGTTGGAAAGAGGAGACTCCAAGCTCCTTAATGGTGTGCTTTTGTCTTCAAATGGGGAAAACCCATGGAGATGAAGTTGCTCATTTTCGGATTTTGAAAAGATAGAAATGTAGAGGAGGATGAGGGGAGTTCAAATATGTGTTTTATTTTACATTTCGAGCTCAAATGGAGCTAGAGCATGAGGTAGAAGGAAGGGAAGCCATGGAAGCCATGGGGGAGCTCTCAAAATCGCCCAAACCAGAGAAGGGAGGAGGGAGACGGTGAGAGAAAAGAGAATGGGAGAGAGAGAAGAGGGAAAAGTGAGAATGAGAGGTGAGAGAGTGTTATTTTACTTTTTGTACTTTTACCTTTTGCTTTTTGATTTACTTACTTGTTACTTATGTGTGTGTGAGAGAGGGCTGTTTACACTAGTAAAAATCGGCCCCCACTATCATACTAGCTGGAGCATTTTTTGTCTTTTACAGAAAACGCTCGTTATTTTACCCAGTTTTAATACTATTCACTAACCGGGCCCGTTTTCCGGAATTATCTCGTCTCTTTATTTTTATTGGTTATTAAGCTTCCATAAAGGCTTAATAATTATTATTTAATGATTTATAGTTTTTTCGGGTTCGTTTGACCACTTAAAATCACGTTTTCGGGTTTCCTCGAAAAACGTGCGCTAAAGCTCTTTTAGCGTTTTAATACATTATTTGGCTCCGGTTTCTTCGGGAATCATTCCCGTATACTAATTAGGCATGAATAAGCCTTAGGAATACTTACGATACTATAACCGAGGTCTCGTACCTCCTATGGTTATTTAACGCTTGTTTTAGCGTTTTCCGCTTTCTAAGCGTTTTTCTCATTTCTTTTGGGTTTATTTTCCTTACCAAAATTACTTAGGCACTATTAGGCCCTTAAATACTATATTAAAATATTCTAATCACCATATTGAAGTTCGGGGTATTTCAATCTACCCCCCTTAAAGAACTTTGCCCTCAAAGTTGGTGAATCTAATACTGTTACTCGTACATATACTCTATGCTAAGGTTATGTCCTCTACATATAACTTGTCAAACTCCATATGTCTGACATGATGCATACTATGCATCCAAACAGCATGTCACTGCATGCATAGCAATCAAAAATATCCGTTTTACTTCTCTCCAAGGGGGTCCATCCGCAGATAATTAGGTACAATCCTCCCCCAATGGCGAGTGATCCCTCAGGTACCGGTCACATTTGAACACTTACACTTTCTGGTTCACGACCGTCATGACTTGAGCACTTACACTTTCTGGCTCCACGGTCCTTTGGTTCTGATCAAATTCATTTGCACATATAGAGATCCTCAGGCACTTACTCATACTTACTTACTCATACTTTACTCATACTTACTCGGGACTACGCTGCCCCAGTGCCTTTGGAAAAATACAAAACACACACTGTCACCGCACGAACGGTGTAGTGGTTTTAAACTACTCTACACTTCCACAGACTCAAAACTAGCTTTACCTCCTATGGTTTCGACCGGATACATGTGCCTAGGCATGGAAGATCCACTAGCGCCCGTGGAAGCGGTTTCAAAACCGATCCTCATTCTCAAGTTTGAAGAAGACATTGTACCAAATTAGTTTTGGAAATTCATTTTGAAAACTTGCATACATCTCCCAATTTCAATTTATGATGATTATTCCTATTACTAGTGTTATTATTGTGGCCACTTAAGGGAGCTTCCAGAGTCCTTCAACCCCTATGTGATCAGCATTGGTGTTGAATTATCCTTCCACTCCAATTTGTGTTCGGCTTCCCTTGATCGCTAGCAAATCAAGTTCCACTTCCCACCTTAATACAAACAGACAGCTCGTCAAACATCATTTCGTTTTCTATCTTTTTAATCTTGCTACTCACAATCGTACACATACATTTTCCAATTTATATGATTCACTTACTTACTTACTAATCATCTCATCAACTATTACTACATCATCTCCAACTACTATACTCAAGAAATTCATGGGTGTAATATCCCATTAATTTGCTATACCAAATTTATACTAAAAAAATACATCGGTTGTATACCGATTTATACTCATTACATACATCGGTTCCAAACCGATTTATACTCCTCAAGTCTCCCATACATACTCATTCCTCATACTATTACCAATCGGGGTTCTCATTCCCCTGGAGTTTCTCTACTCCTTTTCCTATACTTGCTTCTCAAATTACCACAATTACACGATTAGTGAATACAAATGTTTATGTAAAATAAGTATCAACCATCAAAATGAATTCTCTTGCGCTATGCGCATTGTAGTTTACGCACTATCACGTAAAACATACATTTCGCGGTTTCGCTCTACCCCCCTTAAAAGGGATTACGCCCACGTAATCTACCATGTGTCAACATTGGACATTGGTCGAAGGCATTCAGCCGTCATGGAGTGGTTCAGTTTCCATGCGGTCTATTATACAATGTTCCTTGATCAACGGGTCTTAACCGTATTATCTTAGTCCCTTCGTCAAGAAATTCCATCGGAGTTTATTTACCTCTGAACCGGGTTTGGTTCTAGCCTAAATGGCTTCAAGGCATTGATGATTACCCTTTTATTCACTAGGTGTCTTTCACTTAGAATTTTGGGCTCACCAGCTTCTGCTGCGCGACCCTGATAACTTGGGTTATTCGCCCTTCTTGTTATCTTAAATGTGCTATACATCACCTTTTTATCCCTCTTATTGTGGGAATAAGGTTTATTGACCAAGTGTAGTGTTCTCTTACCGTGCTCGAACTTGATGAGTTTTGGATTCATAACCAGCTCTTTGGCAATCTATATACATACTGTTGTGTTTGTGGTGATCATTCACTTGGTTTCTCCGACTTATTGTCGGTTGAGGTTAAGTCACTACTTAGTTGTAGTGCTTCCTCTACTATTAGTAGCTTCTGAATTATACCAGTTTCTCTGGTTCATTACAAGTGTTCTTTACTTGTATGACCTTGCATTTTCAATGCGTCGGTCCTTGTGACTTTCTTAAGTCTCCTTTCACTTTTATTCCAATGGAATTCACATCTTGTGATTGTTGGTGTGTTTCACACTCTTCGTGCTTCTTTGGCCTTAGGCCGCACGGTTTGTTTCTAAGCTTTTGCTTAACTGGCTTATGCCATGTTTACTGGTGAAAGGAATAATTTACCTCTACTTACATTTCCCATATTCCTAGCTATCCCACTAGATCATTAACTACACAAGTGCAATACCAAAACACTCAGTCCTACAGAGTGCAGAGGCGTGAACCCTTGGCAGTAACTCTCTTATGAGATCGTAATGGACTGATCGTTACTCTTTCAGGTGGTGCTTCATCATTTGGTGTAGACTTCTGGCTTGTTCCCCGGTCTGTCTACCATATTGTATTAACAACCCATAGTATTTGGTGATTATTCACATACATTGGTCGCCTGCTGCGCACCATGTTCTTACTGATTCCCTAGTATTGGTTTACATGGTCTCCGCTGTTGCTAGCTTCTGCTCATGCATTTCTATTATTTATACTATGGTTCCCCATGTATTTGGTAATTACTGAATATGGTATTCCTTTATTTTTCTGAGCTCCCTGAGCATCATTGGTTTAATAACCGGTTACTCCTTGGTTGTGAACAATTGCTGTAGCTTATTTTATATTACTTGGCAATAAATGTATGCTCAAGCTTGACTACATTAGTAGTTCTGAAAGGAATATATTTCCCGACTGTTACTGATGATATCCCCTTCTTGGGGTCCATGTGTTCACTGCTCTTGCGGTCTCACATTTATGAGGGGCATCCTCAATTATTGGTTGTTACACTTTTATCGGTGTCATCCTTGACCACTTTCCATATAGTTCACATTGGTTTTGCAACCGTTGGGTTGTGTGTTAACAGTTTCATGGCGTACCAGCCATATTGCCTAGAGCTCTGCTCATCATAGGCTGTTCCCAAGTGGTTACTTCTCCACAAGACATTGCTGGGTTTGGAGGTGATACTGGGCTCCATGATAAGACCGTCGCATCACGCTTCCGTTCGTTGGAGGCCCTTTTGTATCTTGGTATTGATCGATACCATTTATTAACTTTGGGTATCCTCTGTCAAGTAGGATCTCTTCGGTGTTCTAACCGTATGTTCGTTCCAATTGTGGTGTTCTTACCACTATATTTCGTTCCAATCCTGGGTAGTACTGGTTATATGGCAGCATCTGGCTGACATTTATGAGTATGTTCAGTTTATTGTCCAACCTTACGGTTCTGGATCTAAGTTATCCGTTGAGGGTTGTAACGTCTCCCGTTCTTAGGGTAGACCATTGGTGTTTTCCTTGTGTTATAACGGGTTTGATATCCCTTCCGGTGATGAATGGTATTTCTGGTACCTTATAACATCACCCTGTGTGTTTGTGGTAGTTGTTCTGGGAATTCTATCCCGCTCATTGCACACTAATGTGTCAATGTTAGGCATTTGCCTTACAGTGTTTAGACTGGGTATTCCCTCCAGTTATCATGCTTTACTTAGATATCCTCGAGACATATCCAATGTCTTATCCCGTGGTTAGTGCTTCTTGCACTTTCAACTCTTAATGGTTCTCCTGAAGTGAGTTTCTGACTCCTTAGCTTGTAGCTTATCTGAGTTTCCTTTGTTCGGTTGAGGTAACCAACTGTTCTGTTTCAAATTTACTTATGGTCCGTAGAACAGAGTTGACTACTTCCCGTGTTTCGTACACTACATGTATACATACGTGGGGTACCGTCTTGGCACGTTACCACTTACCTAACTATCTGTCAGGCCCGCAAGTGATAAGTGTGAAATATATCTATTTTTAGGGCTTTAATTCTTCATATTTTCATAACAATTCATGTCATATTTCTCACTTATCTTATGTTTTTCTAAGATTTATATTTTGATGAGAGCTGATATATTTTATTTGTTGAATACAGGAAAATATCATTACATATACAATATATATATATATATATAACATGTATGTATATATATACGTACATATTATATATATATGTATTATATATGCGTGTATACATTGGACGGACTTGGGCTGCACATTGTTACAATTTGAATATTGGTGGGCGGAACCGGAAGTAAGGGGCACCGAAATTTGGTATGAAAGAATTATTGGCTGGGTCGAAGTCACAGGTTGAAGAAGAAGAAGCGAAACAGTCCGGCTCTTTGGATTGTACGCAGCCCTCGTGCCATGGCTGCTGCTTAAACAATTCTGAAAAGAGGGCTGCCATATTGTGGGCTGCACGGTTCCTTACTTTGAAAACCTTCACGTGCCCATATTGAATGAAAAGAGAGGGGCCAGCAAGTGACGTGGCTGAATTGACATTAAAAGAGAAAGAAAAAAGGGGCTGGAGTATATCATTCCTGGACGCGGAAAAGATAAAATAAAAAAGACGGACGCAACAAGGAAAGATAAAATTTATGTATTTTTTCAGCTTAGAGATAAAAGTTCGCTGCTATATATACAGAGGGTATACATTCATCCCCAGGACTGAGGCGGAGCCATATTACTCTCACATTCATTACCCAGTATACATTCCATCACCCATCATCCTTCATATTCACCAGCTCATCCCATTCATCCTCGACACCGCCATCTCGCCCCACTGCTACGCTGATGCCCTTCGTCATCCATACTACCCATCGCCACCATCTCCATCATCCCTAGCCATCATACACTTCCATCGTCCGTCACACCATCAGACTCCACCCGACACTACTGCTACATACTACCCCCCTTGTCCTTCACCATCACCACAGAGCAGCGCAGCCACGCAACAGTTCGACGAGTCTATCACCGGCGCGACCAAGTCAGAGGAACAACCGAAAGTTATTAGTAAATTGGAGTGGAATTCTGGAACTCATTCTTGTTATTTCTTGTTATTTGTTATAAGTTATTTTTGTTATTTTTAGTTGTTGTTTCTGTTTGTTAAAACCATGAGTGAGTAGTTTTATTTAGCTTCCCGGGTTAGGAAAGCGAGTCTTTTTCGTAGAATTCACTTTATGTAAATTTCTCACTATAATTATAATTTTGCAATAGTTTGATTCCTGTTATTAATGCGCTTGGATTTTCTGGCCAATTATCTAAGTGATTTTTGTAGAGCTTTTATCAAAATGTGGTGCTGAGATTAAGTTTTAGACATAGGAAATCAAACCGGATTAACGACTAGAAGCATGGTTTGCCTATAGGTTAATCTGTCTCTAATAGGAATTGTGTTTATTGCAATTAACTTGTATTTAACTTGGGCATGGTTTGCGGCTAGTTATTTCAGTTAATTAGGGTTCGTTGTACAGGGACCGGTCAACGAACTATTTATAATTCCTGAGTTTATTGCATAAAATAGTGAAAATTGTTATTAATTCAATTCGACGAAATAGACGAGTGGAATAACCCGGGGAGCGTTTTTAATTCACTGGATTTTTAAACCGATATTTGTTTTGTTTATTTTTATCGTTTTGCTATTTTATTACTCTGTGTTCGTTATTTGTTTTGACTTAATTGAAAACCTGAAAAGTGACAATTTTCCGTTTTCTTAGTTTAGTTTAGTTTCTCAGTTAGATTAATAATTTGTCAGTTAATTGAACGAGGTCCCTGAGTTCGACAACCCACTTAATCACTATACCCGTAAAACGATAGGTACACTGCCTAGGTAGAAGTATAGTAACATATATTTTTGCTAACAAGTTTTTGGCGCCGTTGCCGGGGACCTCTGACACGGTTGATTGACATTTTTATTTAATTTGATTGAGATTATCGGTTTAGTTTTACTTCCGTTCAATTAGTTAGTTTTAATTTGGATTTTTTTCTGTTTCGTAGTTTTAGGATTTAATTCGCTTCTATTTTTATCTACTCAGTTTTTAGTTCGGTTTCCCTCTTTCTATTATTTTACTCTTGCTTTCGAGTTCAATTTGGTACTCACATTTTGTTTTACTGTTAGTTTTTGATTTGACTGGTTTGATTGCATTAGGTGTTAAATCGGTTGAGACAGTACGTGGGTCGTGATTTTTTTTTCCATTAGTTTTAATTCTATTTTTCGTTTATTATTTACTTTGAGTTGAGTTTTGACTAGTATATAGGCTTACGTAACAGATCCTGACGAATTCAATTGACTTTCTTCTTTTAGTTTTCGTATTATCTTATTTTATTTTGATACTCTAGTCGACTTTTACTTTGTTTTTTTTCCCCCTCGAGTTGAGTTCTGTCTAGTTTAGGATTCAGTTACGTTGAATTATTTTCTTTTCGTTTACTTCTCGTTTCTGTTCGTACTTAATTAGGATTCAGTTTACTTGTTTTTAATTTCTCCTTCTTAGTGCTAATTTATGTCCATACGTCGAACTCGATCTGCAGGTGGTCCATTAGCTGATTTTCAACCAGAGATCGAGAGATAATTCCATAGCAGACGACAGTTGCAATTCAACATGGCTGACTGCACATTGAATGAGCATCAACAACCATCGGTCGAGGGGAGACCTTCTGCTATTGTTCTCCCCGAAATCACACCAGCAGAGATGGAGGCCTGGCAGTTCAAGACTAGCTACATCACTATGTTGTTTCATCAAGGCCAGTTCAGTGGGGTCGATTCTGACGACGCACCACATCACATCTCGAGGTTCCTAGATTTTTGCAATGCTTTCAACAAGACCGGGAACCTGAACCAGAGGATACGACTGCAGTTGTTCCCCTACTCCCTGAAGGATGGAGCTTCTAGATGGCTAAGGAGTCTGCAGCCACAGAGTATCACTACCTGGGCGGAGTTGGCACGTAAGTTCCTGAACAAGTATTATCCACCATCCAAGACCAGAGAAAAGATAGGTGAGATTAATAGTTTTTGTCAGGAACCAGGTGAGTCGCTTTATGATTCATGGGATAGGTTTAGAGAGCTTCAGATTTTATGCCCACACCATGGTATGAGTGATAGAGATTTAGTGTTAGCATTCTTTTGTGGTTTAAATGATTCAAACAAGCTTTTACTGAATTCTGCTTCTGGAGGAAATTTCATGAATAAGACAGGTGCAGCAGCAATTGAGCTTCTGGATTCGATGACCGCGAGCACCAGACAGTGGTGTAAGAATAAGGGGAGAGGAGAGTCCAAGAAAGAGGCTGGACTATATCATTTACCCCCTCAGGATCATCTATCTGCTCAGTTGACTGCCATAGCGAAAGCAGTGGAGAAACTCACTCTTGGTTAGACACAGCAAACGGTGAAAGCAGTAGCTACTTTTTCCCAGTACCTGAATCCTTGTTGTGACATTTGTGGAGGAGCTCATGAGACTTACAACTGCGAGGGACCCGGATACATCGGTAACCAAGAGGAGGTGAATTCAATCAACAACAGACCAGGTAACCCTTATTCTAACAATTTTAATCAGAACAATTGGAGGAATAACCAGCAGCCCCCGTGGAGAGGTAATGATCAACAAATGGGTAACCTAGGTTACAATCAGAATAGGCAGTCTTATTTTAATAGGCAGCCAGATCAGTCTCAGAATTCTCAAGGAGGTAATAGTAAGATTGAGAGTATGTTAGCAGAGATTTTGAAACAAGGACAAGCTACTAATGCTAAATTTGTTGAAATTGAGTCTAAGTTTGATGCTAAGTTTGCAGATCAGGCCGCTATTAATCAAAACTTGGAGAGACAGATGAGCCAGCTTGCAGAGCAGCTAGCACAGAGACCTGCAGGGTCACTTCCTAGTCGGACCGATCCAAACCCAAGAGAACAATTAAAAGCAGTGACTTTGAGAAGTGGTAAGGAGTTGGTTTCCAGTGTTCCTGAAGCTGAAGATGGATCTGACAAGTCAGGAGAGTCTCCTCCTGAAGTTGAAGAAATTGAAATTCCCAAGGAGAAGGAGTCTTCTGAACCTTTAATTGTTAAACCTTCTCAAGTTTCTTATGATCCTCCTATTCCTTTTCCTAACAGGCTGAAGAAAAAGAATTTATGATCAATTCGGAAATTTCTTAATATCTTTAAGAAGTTGACTATTAATATCCTTTTTCTGATGCTTTATCTCAGATGCCTATTTATGCTAAGTTTATGAAGGATATTTATCTAATAGGCGTTCTTTGCAGGAAACTGATACAGTAAGCTGACAGAGAGGGTGTCGGCAGTCCTTCTGAAGAAGCTACCACCAAAGTTGGGAGATCCAGGTCTTCCTATCATTCCCTGCACTATTGAGGAGGTAGATTGTGGTAACGGTTTATGTGATTTGGGAGCAAGTATTAATTTGATGCCTCTTTCAATTTTTGAGAGATTAGGAGTAGGTCAATGTTCTCCCACTTCAGTGCAATTACAATTAGCAGACCGTTCTATTATTTATCCAAAGGGTAAGGTGGAGGATTTGGTAGTTTCTGTTGGTAAATTATCTTCCCTGCGATTTTATGTTATTGATATGGAGGAGGATAAAGATGTACCATTGATTCTAGGTAGACCATTTATGAGGACTGCTCGTACTCTAATTGATGTAGAGGGGGGTAAGATTATCTTGCATTTTCATGATGAGCAGGTTGTGTTTGATATGACTAGAAACATGAAACGTCCTGCAGGTGCTCAGTCTTGTTTTTCTGTAGATGTTGTTGACTCTTTAGTGCAGGAAACAACTCTTAGCAGAGAAGAGGAGGAGATTTTGGAGAGATGCCTTATGGCATCCTGCGAGGCAGATGATGAGGACCGAGACATCGCCCTCATGGCAGAGGAGCTGAATAAGAGGCGTCCACACTTCCATTCATATCAGCAGAAATTTGAGAAAGTCGAGAGAAGTGCTGACCGACCACGACCATCTATTGAAAACCTCCTGCAGTGGAGATGAAACCCCTTCCCCCTCATTTGAAATATGTTTTCCTTAAAGAACCATCTGAATTACCTGTTATCATTTCTTCTGATTTGACAATTTTGCAGGAAAAACAACTTCTGGAGGTGCTGCGAAAACATACTAAAGCTATCGGTTGGTCGATAGCAGACATTCAAGGAATCAGCCCTCAGTTGTGCTCACACCGGATCTACATGGAGGATGCTTACCGACCACTTGCTCAGCCTCAGAGACGTCTCAATCCAGTTCTGAAAGAGGTAGTTAAGAAAGAGGTAATCAAATTACTTGATGCAGGGATTATTTATCCTATTTCTGATAGTAAGTGGGTGAGCCCCGTACAGGTAGTACCGAAAAAGGGGGGATTACTGTTGTTCCTAATGGTAAGGGTGAGTTGATATCTCAGCGCACTACTACAGGTTGGCGAGTGTGTATTGATTATAGAAAATTGAATGAATCTACTCGTAAGGACCATTTTCCCCTTCCCTTTATTGATCAAATGCTTGAGAGATTAGCAGGACATGATTACTATTGTTTTCTGGATGGTTATTCTGGCTACTTTAAGATTCCCATAGCTCCTGAGGATCAGGATAAGACTACTTTTACTTGTCCTTATGGAACTTATGCTTATAGAAGAATGCCTTTTGGATTATGCAATGCTCCTACTACTTTTCAGCGTTGTATGATGGCTATCTTTTCTGATTATATTGAGAAGTGTATTGAGGTTTTCATGGATTACTTTTCTGTTTTTGGACTAACATTCGAAGCTTGCCTAGAGAACCTTGATCTTGTTTTAGCCAGGTGTGAGGAGACCAACTTGGTGTTGAATTGGGAGAAATGTCATTTCATGGTTCGGGAAGGAATCGTTCTTGGCCACAAGATATCATCAAAAGGTATAGAGGTGGATCGTGCAAAAATTGAGGTAATTGAGAAGCTTCCACCTCCTTCTTCTGTTAAAGATGTTCGCAGTTTTCTTGGACATGCTGGTTTTTATAGAATATTTATTAAAGACTTTTCCAAGATTACTAAGCCTCTTTGTGATCTACTTGTGAAAGATGTTAAATTCCATTTTTCTGATGAGTGTTTAACAGCTTTTAATTTGTTGAAAGAGAAGCTTATTTCTGCACCGATTGTTGTATCTCTTGATTGGACTTTGCCTTTTGAAATCATGTGTGATGCTAGTGATTATGCTGTGGGGGCTGTTTTATGTCAGAAGCTGGATAAAATTCTTCGGGTTATTTATTATGCTAGTCGTACTTTAAATGATGCCCAGAAGAATTATGCAACCACAGAGAAGGAATTACTAGCAGTTGTTTTTGCTTTGGATAAGTTTCGATCTTATTTGCTGGGTAGTAAAGTTGTTGTGCATACTGACCATTCTGCGCTTAAGTATTTGTTTGCTAAGGTAGAATCAAAGCCCAGGTTAATCAGGTGGATTCTTCTCCTTCAAGAGTTTGACATTGAGATCAGGGATAAGAAGGGGACACAGAATGTTGTGGCAGATCATCTATCTAGGATGGAGGCTAGTGATGACGGTACTCATATCAATGAGTCTTTTCCTGATGAATCAGCATTTGCAGTTGAAGAGGTTGATGATCCATGGTTCGCAGATATTGCGAACTACCTTGTCAAGAAGATTGTTCCAGCCGACATGACATACCAGCAAAGGAAGAGGTTCTTTTCTGTTGTTAAGCATTATTTTTGGGATGATCCTTACCTTTTTAAGGTTTGCGCAGATGGAATCATTAGGAGATGTGTTCAGAAGTCCGAAGTTAGAGACATTCTCCTCCATTGCCACTCCAGAGAAGCCGGTGGGCATCATGGTGCCACTCGTACAGCAGCGAAGGTACTCGAGTCAGGTTTCTTCTGGAACACCCTTCACAAGGATTGTCATGCTTTTGTTTCTACATGTGATCGGTGCCAAAGGCAAGGTAACCTCTCTCGTCGTAATGAATTTCCATTGAATAACATTTTAGAAGTTGAGTTATTCGACGTGTGGGGTATTGATTTCATGGGTCCTTTCCCAAATTCATTTGGTAATCTTTACATCTTAGTAGCTGTTGATTATGTTTCTAAGTGGGCAGAGGCCCTTGCTTGCTCTACTAATGATGCTAAAGTTGTTGTGAAGTTCCTTAAGAAGAATATCTTCACTAGATTCGGTGTCCCTCGAGCTATTATTAGTGATGGTGGCTCCCACTTCTGCAGTCATCAGTTCGATGCTCTTCTGAAGAAATATGGAGTCCGTCACAAGGTGGCTTTGCCCTACCACCCTCAGACAAATGGACAGGCCGAGGTGACGAACCGAGAGCTCAAATGGATTTTACAGAAGACAGTGAATTCTTCTCGAAAGGACTGGTCACTCAAGCTGGATGACGCACTCTGGGCTTACCGTACCGCCTTCAAGACACCCATTGGCATGTCCCCGTACAAGCTGATTTTTGGAAAGGCATGCCACTTGCCCGTGGAGTTAGAATACAAATCGTACTGGGCATTGAAGGCGCTGAACTTTGATTTGCAGAAAGCCGGTGAGAAGCGTAAGTTTCAGCTGACGGAGTTAGAGGAGCTTAGAGATGAATCATATGAGAATGCCGTCATCTACAAGGAAAGGACCAAGCGCTGGCATGACAAGATGATTGCCAAGCGAGCCTTCAAGGCGGGAGATCAGGTACTTCTTTTCAATTCCAGACTTAAGCTCTTTCCAGGTAAGTTGAAATCTTTTTGGTCTGGACCTTTTCGAATTATAAGTGTCTCTTCGTTTGGAGCTGTGGAATTAGATAATGGAAAAGGTGGTTCATTCAAAGTTAATGGTTCTCGTATTAAGCTGTTTCTGGGTACTTCGTTAGACAGGGAGGATGTATCTGAGCTCATTCTTAAGGACCCCGTTAAAGCGTAGTTACTTTCTGTCTAGCCAAAGACAATAAAGAAGGGCAGCTGACTGGGAGGCAACCCAGTGGTATTTTTAGTTTAATTTTTGCTTTTTGTGTTATTTATTTTCCAATAAATCCATGTTTTCTGTTTCCTTTATTTTCTAGTACTTTTTAGATAGTTTCATCCAGTTTATTCACTCTGAGGTTCTAATGCCCATGCGTTTAATGAGATGCTTTTAGCGTCAATTCTTGTTGTTTTTCTGAGATTGCTTGCAGGTGTGGTGATCATAGACACTCCATGGGCTGGACACTTGCTTCACAGCAAGTGTGAGGAAGATTCCTACCCCGGTAAAGGACTTAAAGTGTGAGGAAGGGTCTGAAGATTTCTACCCAGTGCAGGACCTAAGTGTGAGAAAGGTGCCCTTCCTCAATCTGAAGATATCAGGGGAGTTTTCGTGTCCTTTCACTCTTATTTTAAGTCCAACTTACACTTTGAATGCATCAAGTCCATGAGATCTTTAGTTAACTTTTGATGAATTTGCACTATTTAGAAAGTCCTCTTCTTGGTTTGAATTTGTGAACAATGAGGACATTGCTCCTCTTAAGTGTGAGGAAGTAGGAGTACTTTCTAAATATTGACAATTGCACTTAATGCCACACTCGTTTTTGTTTGTCCTCTTATTTTGGAAGAGTTGCTTCTTTTAAGCGCCAATAAACATTGAATCTTCAGGTGAAATTTTTTTGTTGAGGTTTTGAAAACACGCCTGATGGCCACCTCAAGAATCTTTCTGCTTTTGGTTGTTTGTATGTATAGTTTTCTCCAAATTGAATCCGTTTTCACTGAAATTTGGTGGATTAGCTGATTATGAAAACTGAATTAGTCTAGTTTGGGATCTTGGGAATGACGAGGAAGTTTGGTATGAAGAGGATAAGGCAAGGTACTCCGCTGATCTGAATTAAAATTTCTGAACCAAAGCAGGCCTCTTCATTCGGTTATTAAGTCCTCGGGGTGCCTTAACACCTATCTACCTAAGGTCTCGGGATCTGGGATAGTTGGCCCAAAGCCGCTATATGGGTGAAGAGAAAAAGTCTGAGGGGGATGAATTGAATATTCAAATGGCAAAATAGAATGTTGAGAAAAAAGGAACTTTGAAAAGTTAAAAGTGTATTTCATTTTTGCTTATTTTGATCATGAGTACGTGGTGTTGAAAGGTATCGCGGAATAAGGCGTTACTTCACACCCCTTGTCATCCAAAGGTTAGAGAAAGAAATGGTGGAAGATCCCAAACTATCATATGTTCAGTTTCTATAATCTAACTTCTCCATGCTTTTTAACTCTACTCTTTTTCACTGTTTGCGAAAACCTACAGCAGATATCAGAACTATTCTTTTGATTGTCATTTTGCTCGTTTTCCCTCGGCAGTTGTTTGATCCTGAGTTTCAATGCTATGGCCCTTAAGAGTAGTCATATTCTGTATTTGCTTGAGGACAAGCAAAAGCTAAGTGTGAGGAAGTTTGATAAGTGTGAAATATATCTATTTTTAGGGCATTAATTCTTCATATTTTCATAACAATTCATGTCATATTTCTCACTTATCTTATGTTTTTCTAAGATTTATATTTTGATGAGAGCTGATATATTTTATTTGTCGAATACAGGAAAATATCATTACATATACAATATATATATATATAATATAATATATAACGTATGTATATATATACGTACATATTATATATATATGTATTATATATGCGTGTATACATTGGACGGACTTGGGCTGCACATTGTTACAATTTGAATATTGGTGGGCGGAACCGGAAGTAAGGGGCACCGAAATTTGGTATTGAAAGAATTATTGGCTGGGTCGAAGTCACAGGTTGAAAAGAAGAAGAAGCGAAACAGTCCGGCTCTTTGGATTGTACGCAGCCCTCGTGCCATGGCTGCTGCTTAAACAATTCTGAAAAGAGGGCTGCCATATTGTGGGCTGCACGGTTCCTTACTTTGAAAACCTTCACGTGCCCATATTGAATGAAAAGAGAGGCGGGCCAGCAAGTGACGTGGCTGAATTGACATTAAAAAGAAAGAAGAAAAAAAGGGGCTGGAGTATATCATTCCTGGACGCGGAAAAGATAAAATAAAAAAGACGGACGCAACAAGGAAAGATAAAAATTTATGTATTTTTATCAGCCTTAGAGATAAAAGTTCGCTGCTATATATACAGAGCGTATACATTCATCCCCAGGACTAAGGCGGAGCCATATTACTCTCACATTCATTACCAGTATACATTCCATTACCCATCATCCTTCATATTCACCAGCTCATCCCATTCATCCTCGACACCGCCATCTCGCCCCACTGCTACGCTGATGCCCTTCGTCATCCATACTACCCATCGCCACCATCTCCATCATCCCTAGCCATCATACAGTTCCATCGTCCGTCACACCATCAGACTCCACCCGACACCACTGCTACATACTACCCCCCTCGTCCTTCACCATCACCACAGAGCAGCGCAGCCACGCAACAGTTCGACGAGTCAATCACCGGCGCGACCAAGTCAGAGGAACAACCGAAAGTTATTAGTAAATTGGAGTGGAATTCTGGAACTCATTCTTGTTATTTCTTGTTATTTGTTATAAGTTATTTTTGTTATTTTTAGTTGTTGTTTCTGTTTGTTAAAACCATGAGTGAGTAGTTTTATTTAGCTTCCCGGGTTAGGAAAGCGAGTCTTTTTCGTAGAATTCACTTTATGTAAATTTCTCACTAAAATTATAATTTTGCAATAGTTTGATTCCTGTTATTAATGCGCTTGGATTTTCTGGCCAATTATCTAAGTGATTTTTGTAGAGCTTTTATCAAAATGCGGTGCTGAGATTAAGTTCTAGACATAGGAAATCAAACCGGATTAACGACTAGAAGCATGGTTTGCCTATAGGTTAATCTGTCTCTAATAGGAATTGTGTTTATTGCAATTAACTTGTATTTAACTTGGGCATGGTTTGCGGCTAGTTATTTCAGTTAATTAGGGTTCATTGTACAGGGACCGGTCAACGAACTATTTATAATTCCTGAGTTTATTGCATAAAATAGTGAAAATTGTTATTAATTCAATTCGACGAAATAGACGAGTGGAATAACCCGGGGAGCGTTTTTAATTCACTGGATTTTTAAACCGATATTTGTTTTGTTTATTTTTATCGTTTTGCTATTTTATTACTCTGTGTTCGTTATTTGTTTTGACTTAATTGAAAACCTGAAAAGTGACAATTTTCCGTTTTCTTAGTTTAGTTTAGTTTCTCAGTTAGATTAATAATTTGTCAGTTAATTGAACGAGGTCCCTGAGTTCGACAACCCACTTAATCAGTATACCCGTAAAACGATAGGTACACTGCCTAGGTAGAAGTATAGTAACATATATTTTTGCTAACAGCAAGCTCCTTCGGAGTGCGGTTGTCCCACATCCCGTATTTGGGTACACTCGTAGTGTTCGTCACACGCCTAGGTGAAGTATTCTATTGTCAACTCCTCTTGTATCGCTCTATGATACTCACCGTGATTCCGTCTGTTTGGTTTTAAAAATCCAAGGTTTAAAAGAAGGGTTGTGGTTTTTGAAAGAAAATTATAGGTTTTGAAATAACGGTTCGGTGTGAAAAGCAATTCTTCATGGTGTTGCCATGATTCAGGTCTTGACCAAGTTCAGCTTCTTGCTGACCGGTACACTCTTAATACAATGGGCGGGCCGTTAGGCCTTTCCGAGGTTTCATTATTTAAATACTTAGGATTGGTGATCCTATATTTGCTCCATTCGTCATAGCGGTACTTTAGCAAGTATTTGCGGGTTGTTAAAAGTCTTCCAACCGTCTGTAGTTGCTGCACTTGCCCTGGGCAAGTGCGCGGGTAGGTTGTTTTTCGGTTAATGTATACCGGTTACGGTATCGTTTCCATCCTTAATTGGTGGTTTTATTAGGTCTTCATTTGATCTTTTGATCTTGGTGATCGATCTCCTGAGTCGCTTCTCAGTATACTTGACATGGTTGTCGTCAGTCCGGGTGTCTCACACGTTCACTGTGGTTAACGAGACTTGGCTTATCCTTAGGAACCATTTCGTGGTCCTATAGGTGTAAGTTCTATGAATACTTTCATAGCTATCCAAACCATGTTTGTTCGGTTATTATTGCCTCTTGGCTTGTAGGTTTGGTATTAATCCAACCTCGACTAGTTCCTTAGTCGGTTTGTATACCGTTGTTGGTATTATCAAACATTACAGTCCGTAGACTCTCTTGTCTCGGGCTTGCTACTCCATCTTATTTGCTTCATTGCGCGATTGTGCTTCTCTTTTGCTGGCTACCCATGGTTCTCGCGACTGCGAACCATGTCGCCCCATGGTGCCATAAATTCCATTATCCTTGTGTTTAGGATCTTCACCTCTCCGCCATTAAGTGCGGTCATCATCATCCAACGGGAACCATCTTCGGGACTTCCAGTTCTTGGACTCTACCGTATGACAGGTTCTTTTTCTAATGAGGTTCGTTTTGCAACTGCCAGTTCGGGTGTTACCCGAGTGTGAGAGGTCTTTCCATCTCTCTGGCGTTATTCTTCCAACTCAATACCATGGGTTGCGGAGGGCGGGGTATGGATGTTGTAGGTTTCCGGTTCACACGGAAGTTCCCAACTAGCGTACCTCACACGCTAACACTCAACCCTTAGCCCTAAATCTCTAATTCCTAACTCGGTATTTTCCTAAACTCGGTATTTCATCCATCCGAGTGATACTTCGCTCTGATACCACTTTTTGTAACACCCCTACCGCTAATACCGTCATTACTGTACAAATACTTACCTTCGCAGCGGATACTACATACATAACGGCGGGTGTACAATGCCGTTAGTCACCCACATGACTAAGAAGGTGAGTTACAATACTACATACTATCGGTCTGATGAATATGAACATACCGAGTACTCTACACAATACATTACCTTCCCTTGCCTACTCAACCATAATTCAATTACAACTCCAAAACAATACTATACCGAGTATACTACAATCCTTAAATTACCGATACAGCTTGGACTTCAAATTTCCCAATACATTACAGGTACAATCCCCTTTATACGACTACCATGCTTACTAGCAGTCCCCGTCCTACTCTCTCGAACGGTGGTCAGCTTCGAGTACCTGCACACTAAAAACGTTCCCCTAGGGGTCAGCTTACGCTGAATATGAATTTTGCATATACCGCGTGCTAACCGTGGTACGCCGACTACTTTGGGTCCGATATACATGGAGTTCATTTTACATTCATACATACATACTCATGCTACAACAATACAATCAACAATACCTACATACATTAAAAGGTTCAATACTTACTAGGGAATGCAGTTCGATGGTCAATCATTTGTGTTAGATGCTTACTCATTACTTCTTCGTTGCGTTACTCACTACTCTGTTCGTACTGTGTTTGATTTCGCTACACTACTCATACTCACTCCTTACTCTTGCATACTCATCACTCAATGCTCATTACCTTACTCGCACATGTTCCTTACTCTATACTCGTTACTACACTTGTGCATACTCACTGCTCAATACTTCCATACTTACTCATACATACTCAATACTCAATACTTACTCATACATACTCAATACTCGGTGCTCATTACATACTCATACTCGCTTCTTACTCAGTACTCATTACTTACTCATACATACGCAATACTCATTACTCATTACTTTGGTCTCTGGGCGGAGTCATACACAAGACTCGCCACCGGACCTACAATACGAGGGCTATACGCTTAGCTCCTCAAATACTCTTATGTCCGTTTCTACCGGACTACTCAAATTCCCAACACTCTTTCTCAGAGTATATTACAATCTCATGGATTAGCCTAGAAGTATCTCTCTCGATAACCACTACTAGCTTAGGGAATTACCACCGTCTAGTATCCTCAGATTTAAGGGTTTCCCCAACATATCGAATACTCTCTCGTTCAGGGCATACTTACATCAGTCGGGTCCTCTCATAATGGGTCGACTAATTACTAAGGGGTTTGGAGATCCCTCATCGTTCTTTACTACTCCCATGGTTCATGTTTTGCACCAAGATTAACTCCTCTAATAGAGGTTACTTATATACTTCCACTACTTATTATTTGTTGATTATTCATTTCAGTTCTCCTACCGTTATCGGGAGGTTATTACTCCCGTACACTCTCTCACATTCTAGTGAGTTTCATTTGGTTGCGTTATCGTTTATTGATTCGTTAGTTTAGTGCGTTGCTACGTTTCCATTAGTTCACAACGTGACTCTTACTACGAGTCGCTACACAACAAGACTCATCTATGAGTCGTACTACGCACTAAATGAAGCCACACAATCAATCAAGAAGGGTTAGCTCACACAACATACATCAAGACATACAATGAAGGCAATAAACCATTTTCATGCTTTAGTCTTGATTAGCCGGCATACAGCACACAAATCAACGTAACTCGGTTAGCATACGGGGCATGAGAAAATCATACCTTCCACCGGAGTTAGCTCTACCATGTGTTCCCCTGGTTCCTTGGTTCACACTTGTTCCACTGATAATGTTCCAACATTGTTATTAATACTATACTCTTACGATACACAAATAATTACTACTCCCGTACTTATCCCGTTATCCTGGTATACTTAATGTCCTTATACTCACAACTTACTTAATTACTTTTCATACTTGTTCTCCAACTCATATACTTACTTCCTTACCATTGTTGTAACATTAATGGTATTTTACTAAGGTCCTTTATTTATGTACTTGCCTACATACATACATACATACATACATACATACATACATACATACATACATACATACATACATACATACATACATACATACATACATAAACATACATACATACATACATACATACATACATACATACATACAACATACATACATACATACATAATATATACATACATACATACATACATACATACATACATACATACATACATACATACATATACATACATACATACATACATACATACATACATACATACATACATACATACATACATACATACATACATACATACATACATACATATGATTACTATGTTACTACTATATATATATATTTATTTATTTTTTTTATAAGTAAGGGCCGTCCGACCCACCGTCCGACCCAACCTATGGGTCAGACCATTCCAGTAAGTTTCCCGTCTTCTGAAATTATCCCGTCCGACCTAGAACTGTTCCGTCCGACCCATACACCTCTGGGTCGGACCGTTCCAGTAGGTTTTAGTTCCGTGCTCTGTGCCTGTCCGACCCACCGTCCGACCCAACCTCTGGGTCGGACCGGTCCAGAACATGCCTACATGTTTTGTTTTCCACTTCTTTCTTTACCCATTTCTTCCCCAATCTTCCTATATGTAACCCCACATGATTTAGCACTAATTAAGCCTTCTAAATCACCTTAATTCATCCACCAAATCCATTACTAAATTCATCAAACAACTTACACAATTTTCTTACTTCTTCTACAACACATGTAACAGTTTTTGTTACACCTATGCTACAGATTTTACAATTCAATTCTCCCATCCAATACTTCCTCAACCAATGCCATTCCTTGCATTCTAAATACCTCTCCTTACCATGCCAATTCATTTCCAAGCCATTGCACTTACACCCAAGTTCCAACACTCATTTTACAAATCTTGCACACCAATTTCTTCCTAGTTCCACAATGCATTTTTGTACCTCTCTTGCTACAGATTTTACATCCTAATACTCTCATACCACAACTACCATTCCATGGTCCTTAAACACCTTTTTTAAATCCAATACACACCTTGGTTCTCCCATTCACCAAGTCATTCTTAATACACAATTCCTACTAAAATTTCGCCATAGTTCACCTACTTTCCTTACTTCCTCAAGTACACATCCTCTCATCAAATTCCACCTAAAGCTAGCCACACCCAACAAGGGTCCTACCAGCACACAAGGTTCATACAAAAATTCAATACACCAACATTTCTTCAGCCACAATACCAATACATTATTACTTCCTCAAATAGCAATACTAATACACATACACCATTCATTTGGCTCGAAGGCCTACAAATCCACACATTTGCTCACCAATACTCAAACATCCACAACTACAATACTAATACAATGGTTTATGTTCTTTTATTTGTTTACCCATTCCCATTACACTAAGGCATTAAATTAAGCATTAAGAAGGAGCTCTTACCTTGAGCTTTTGATTCCTCCATTTCTCCTCCTTCTCTCTTTCTTGTCCAAATCGGTTTTGTGGGGAATGGAGTTGCCAAACTCCATTCCCATCACCCAATCACACAAGGACAGGTATAATTAATACACTAACCCTTAGATTCATACTAATTCATTGAGATGTTCAAAACAAGATTTCTAGGGTTTACCTTTGGAGATCTTTGAGAGGAATTCTCACCCTTGAATCAAGAAGGGGTTTACTCCACCATTGGAGGGTTGAAACAATGCTCCAAAGCAAGAGAAAAACAAGGTAAGAGAGAGACAAAAATCGGCCATACCAAAGAGATGGAAAGAGGAGACTCCAAGCTCCATAATGGTGTGCTTTTCTCTTCAAATGGGGAAAACCCATGGAGATGAAGTTGCTCATTTTCGGATTTTGAAAAGATAGAAATGCAGAGGAGGATGAGGGGAGTTCAAATATGTGTTTTATTTTACATTTCGAGCTCAAATGGAGCTAGAGCATGAGGTAGAAGGAAGGGAGGCCATGGAAGCCATGGGGGAGCTCTCAAAATCGCCCAAACTAGAGAAGGGAAGAGGGAGACGGTGAGAGAAAAGAGAATGGGAGAGAGAGAAAAGGGAAAAGTAAGAATGAGAGGTGAGAGAGTGTTATTTTACTTTTTGTACTTTTACCTTTTGCTTTTTGATTTACTTACTTGTTACTTATGTGTGTGTGAGAGAGAGGGCTGTTTACACTAGTAAAAATCGGCCCCCACTATCATACTAGCTGGAGCGTTTTTTGTTTTTTTACAGAAAACGCTCGTTATTTTACCCAGTTTTAATACTATTCACTAACCGGGCCCGTTTTCTGGAATTTTCTCGTCTCTTTATTTTTATTGGTTATTAAGCTTCCATAGAGGCTTAGTAATTATTATTTAATGATTTATAACTTTTTCGGGTTCGTTTGACCACTTAAAATCCCGTTTTCGGGTTTCCTCGAAAAACATGCGCTAAAGCTCTTTTAGCGTTTTAATACATTATTTGGCTCTGGTTTCTTCGGGAATCATTCCCGTATACTAATTTGGCATGAATAAGACTTAGGAATACTTACGATACTATAACCGAGGTCTCGTACCTCCTATGGTTATTTAACGCTTGTTTTAGCGTTTTCCGCTTTCTAAGTGTTTTTCTCATTTCTTTTGGGTTTATTTTCCTTACCAAAATTACTTAGGCACTATTAGGCCCTTAAATACTATATTAAAATATTCTAATCACCATATTTAAGTTCGGGGTATTTCACTGCAAGTAGACTTGACATTATGTATAGCGTTTGCTTATGTGCTAGGTTTCTAGCAGATCCAAGAGAAAGTCACCTCACAGCTGTAAAATGAATCCTGCGTTACTTAAAAGGAACCATGAATATTGGTCTCTTTTATCCTAAGTTCACTAACTATAACGTTGTAGGATTTTCAGATGTAGATTATGGAGGATTTATCACCGATGGAAAGAGCACATCTGGGACAACATTCTTTGTTGGGTCTTGTCTGATTGCATGGGGATCAAAGAAACAATAAAGTGTTGCAATCTCAACAGCTGAATCTGAATACATTGCTGCTGCAAGCTGTTGTGCTCAACTTTTATGGCTTAAACAACAAATTGGTGATTATGGCATCAAAACAGGTACATTACCAATTATGTGTGACAATACAAGTGCCATCTCTATTTCCAAAAATCCTATGCATCATTCTTGTACCAAACATATTGACATTAGACATCACTCTCTTAGAGATTGTTGTGAAAAAGAATTAGTTGGTTTAAAGTATATTTCTACTGAGGACCAACTAGCTGAAATCTTTACTAAGCCATTAAGTAGATAAGGATTTAGTAAGATTGTTCATGATCTTGGAATGATATTCATTGATCTTCACATTTAAACTGTCTTTTATTTCCCATGATATGTCACCGACAAGTGAGCCACACCTGTTATATTGTTGTTCAGTAGTCAATGATCAGTTTAATGCATAGAAATTATGTCAAACGACTACTTGAAACAAATTTGTTATTTTCCACAACAAGTGAGATTAGTTTAGAGAAGGCCCAATGGACAGAAATGGGAAAACTTCTCAACGGATCGCTAACAATCGTCACGACCACTACCCATTATGAATTGTACCGTTAGGACATGTCAGCGAGCGGAGAGGAGCGGTCACTGACCGTTACTTGATATCTATAAAAGGGCGACGAGAGTTCCTCTCTTGTCACACTATTGCCCTCACTCTCTCTAATCTCTCTAAAGCACTCAAAGAAATTTTCTCTTCTCTCTTACAATCACTCTTGTTAGATCAGTGCAAAGAACCATTGCCTCACACCAACTCTAAAGATCTCTCTAGCAAAAGGTTCACAAGAAACTCAGAAATCTTTCAACTAACAATGGCACCAAAATCCTCTCTCCGCAAAGCTACACTCGTTGAATCTTCCTCAGGACAAGTGGCTGACAGAAGCTCACAGAGAATCACCGCCCCCTCACCTTTCCAAAGATCTAGAAGATCAACTTGTGCGTATGGTAACTAACGAAGGCGAACTTCTACAAGAAGAGGTACACCATTTAAACCACCGTTTTCCCAAGCTTCATCATCTTATTCAAACTGAAATCCTCAAGCCAAAAATACCCCAAATTCCTACCACCACAGAAAAACCAAAAATGTCAACTCAAAATCCTTCACCAAAGATCACCACCAAACACTCCAAAGCTAAAAATCCTAAGAACCTTTCTACTGTCACAATGAGTCGCCTCACTCGCGTGACTCGTGCCTCTCAAAGTATCAAAAATCAAACGAAAGCTCCACTGAAAGCCCATTCCACACCAGAGAAGGCAACTTGAAGGTTGCACTTCAGCGATGAAGAAGAAGCCACTCCTTCATCAATCACAAAAGTTGTCGTTCAGCAGCTGGAAGAGGAGGAGATTCAAAGTGACGAAAAGTCACAAGTGGAGGTCTTACCAACAGAAAATCCACCAGAAGAAGGTATGACTGCACTAGATTCTAAAGAAGAAACTGGCGTCGTCCCCCGCACAATAACACACTACGACGACAGGTTGCCGACGCCTCAACGACAGACTCAAGAAAAGGGGAGCGACACAGAGTCAGAGTCTCATGTCATCTCTACACTCCAAGAACGTGAGCATCTGCGAAAAGCGACGAGAAAGGATAAAATGATTCCATCACCTCAATCGCTAGAGCTAGAAGAGCTCTTTCAAGATGTCCCCAGGCCTTCACCTCCTCGTTCATCACATCTCAAGAAACTCAAGGGAACTGAACCGACGTTGATAAAGACAGAGAACGTCAACGACAGGTCCTGTCCTGTCTTACCAAAGACATTGGACCTAGAATGGATGGAGAAGATGGGTCTAGAAGAGATCCAAAAGTTGTTGGAGTATAAGGGATGGGTAGATTTCTTTCAAAAACCCATCATCGTCTACACAGAACTACTCAAGGAGCACATGAGTTGTCTTGGACCACTCCAAAGTGACGACGACTATATCATTTCACAGGTTCAAGACACTGAAGTCACCATCTCCAAGTCTTGGATCTCTGAGACTTTTTGCTTGGAACCTGAAGGATTGATCATTCCAAAAGAAACATCATCAAATCACCTAGGACATCTAGGAGGAAAAATGGTAAAATTTCTCAATAAGGGGGCATCAATGAAGAACTTTCCTACTGCTGAAATGTCAATACCCGACAGAGTTCTCTTCAGTCTGCTCACGCGCAACATTACTCCAAGAAATCAACGAACCTACATCGTCAACGCGAGAGACGTAAGGTTACTCTACACTCTCAAGACCAAGGAGAAGATTGACCTTCCCGCCAGGATCCTCCTCACTCTTAATGAGAGCAGACATGTCAACCAAGGGTTAGGACATGAAGGAGTAGTAACAAAGGCTCTACTAGAGAATGGAGTGGACACCGACAAGGTCCACAAATGTACGCGAACCGCTCAAGACAGCATGTGCTTAGAGATGTTGTCAAAACTGGGCATAAAAACTAGGGGAGATCAGTTAGTGGTTGTCCAGAAGCAAATCAAGAGCGAGGGTTCAAGGTCAGAACCTCGTCCAGCGGCAAAAGCATCAGGTCTTAAACGAAGGAGAGGTCTCTCACCGGTCCAGGACAAGTCGGGGACCAGTCTGGATACCTCAACTACAGATGTTCTGAAAAGGGTGAGAGTTACTCTCACCGCTGTGCAGGTTGTCTCCTCTGAACCAAGTGTTTATAACGTGGTTCAACTATAGATGTTTGTCTCTTAAAGACACAAGTGAAACCGTGAGAGATAAATTTAGGATTAGTGATAAGTGTCCAAATGAGCATGTTTTATAGGTGTATTTCATGTATAATATTAGCACTTTTCTTGCTCATTTCTCCACTTTGGTTAGTTTTCCTCTAGTTTATGTTTTATTGTTTATCTCACAAAATTATTGGTTTAACATGAGGAAAACCAAGCCGGGAGTGAAGTAGACAAAGAGACGAACGCATAGACGCAAACGGCTCAGAAAATGAAGTCCAAACGAAGAAGCTAGAGCCGGTCGAAGTTTGAAGAAATTAAGTCACGACCACAAGCTACAACCGCATAAGGAGGCGGACGTGTATGCCTTGCAACCGCCCAAGAAGAGGCGGACCTGAGAGGCTGCAACCGCCCAAGAAGAGGCGGACGTGAGTGGCTGCAACCGCCCAAGAAGAGGCGGACGAGTATCCTTGCAACCGCCTAGTATGTGGCGGTAGTGAAGGCGGACACAACAAAAGAGAACCGCCTGTCCTTAGGCGGACATCAAGGCGGACAAGACTAAAAACAAGCCGCGACTAGTTTTCTTCTTCGCACCCGTCATCGTCTGCAACTTGAATCGCCTTATCTATCTACTCCGAGCACGCGTTTCGGCTCTGTCCCCTGCAATAAATGAAGCAATCAATGCTTCAATCAATGAAGCACTCAAGTAGGCAATCAACTGCAAATATCTACGGAAGACTACCTCTTCATTTCTTCTATAAATAACCATTCCCTACAACCTTGTACGAGTGCACGGAGAAAACCAGAAAATCACTCACACTCACCTCATCTCATTCTCTTTTAGTAAATCACTCCCGTATATCATTTCACTCCGTTAACTCTCTAATTCACCCACTTCTCTTACAAATAACCTACGTACATGTACCACTCTTCTTTATCCTCATTTCTTCATTCACTAATCACGTCTCCGTGCTATTATTACGTCCAACCTCTGTCTGACTTATTACCAGTTAATATGTCAGGCTAAGGAGGATTTGCTCCGGGCAAGGTTTTTAATTATGGTTTGTTTAATTATGTAATCAATATTTGTACCGGTTAAAATAAATACAGTTGGTTACGCTTAAAGGTTTTCTCTCACCATTTTAATAAATTACATGAATTTATTATAATGCTTTCCTAAGTCTATTTTGATCAGACCAGGTGATAAATAGACAGGTTATTTAAGCCGTAAATCTGGAGAAAGCTTATTATGATTTAATAGGTTAGTATTTTCAGATGCAATTATAATTCCTCGAATTTAACATCCGTTTACATAGTATTGCTCGAACCTTGATTAGACCGAGCATTTTCTAGTAAACGAGTTCTTAAGGGTCTATGACTTAGTCCTTAGGATAATAACAAGAACTTTGCCAAACTAATATATTAAACCGGTAGAGATAGCATAATTAATCAGATTATATAAAACCTGAACCCGGAGTTCCATTTAATTCATCTACACTCAGTTTTCTAATCTGCTTAATATTTTTCTCTAAAACAAGTCAATTAACTTCCCCCTTTTTGTGACAAGCTTAGGAACTATTTTATCTCGCTATAAGTCCCACGGTTTGACCCCGGCCGCTTCTGTCTTCTATACTACTACGACCGGGTTTTAATTTGCAGCCCGACGGATATTTTGAGTATTAATTTCTTTCTTTTAATAACTACACCTCTTCTAATCACTCACGATAAATCTACTCTGCAAAATGGCGCCATTGCCTGGGAAACGCGAGCAAGTGGTATCATAGCCTAACACCGAGTACCATCAGTACATGGGACGACATGGCCACCAAGTTCTACGACAAATTCCTACCTCCGAGCAGAACTTTGGAGATGATTGCTGAAATTTATAATTTCAAGCAACCAGGGTCGGAGAATATTTGTGAAACTTGGGACCGTTTCAAAGGTCTACTACTCACTTGTCCTCACCACGGTCTGACGAAGGAACAAGTATCACAATTGTTTACAAGGGCTTGATCGGTCCGTGCAGAACAATGGTGTTATCTTCGTTAGGGGCTGACGTTCTGAAAAAGCCGAGAGCACAATTTCTGAACAGCATGGAGTCTCTCTGTGAGGAAATTAGAGACTGGGCCTCCGGTGGATCAAGGAGCGGTACTCCAGGATTATATCATGTTGGGGAAAGTGATAACAAGTTCGACCAATTGATGAAAAGCCATGAGCAACTCATGGAGAGCAATGCTCAGCAGGCAACAAAAGTCAGTACTCTACAAAAAGTGGTTGAACAGATGGCTATGAATTCCTTCCCTCAGCAAGCTAAGTCGATGATTTCCCGAACACCTACTACCCCTCCAGGCTATGCTCCTCAATCTCTACCATCTCCAACAATTTCTTGTACGCAATGTTGCGGGCCTCATGATTATGATCAATGCCCCCAACTACAAGAAATGAGAGCAGCGGAGGAGGCAAACTACATCACCAACAATTCAGGATACAGACAACCATGGCAACGTAACATGCAATCCAATCTTAGCTACTCAAACACAGAAAATATCCAAAACCCACATACCCTTCAAACATCCCAAAATTACAGACCTCAGTCCAATTTCCAAGGAGGCCCAAGGCAATATCAACAACAGCCTTATGGCAATGAAGCTTCTTCGAGTCGACCGGCTCAACCTCCTTCGAATCCTGAGTCTGATATGTCTCAGATGCAGGAGATGTTTAAGGCGATGATGGGTAAATCCGAGATACGCAAGAAGAGGTCGCAGCTCTGCGCAAAGACCAAAAAGCCTTGCAATCTCAGATCCAACAGTTACTCACTCAACAAAGACCACCTGGTCAATTCCCTTCACAGACTAATCCCAATCCAAAGGAACAAGCAAATTCAGTCCTTATAGACGATGGCACATTACAATCAACAAACTTGTGTTCCGTCTCCTTAAGGAGTGGAAGGGAACTTGCCACCAGCAAAGGAAAAGAAAAAGAAAATCTTGAAGATTCCTATATCAATGTTGATGAAACCACCAAACCAACTTCACCTCCCTCAGAAATCCAAGTTCCTACTCCTGCTACTCCACCTCCATCTCGAGTTACCATCGACATCCCAACCTCCACTCATAAAAACAATGAACTCCCGTTCCCAAACAGAATGAAAAAGAAACACCTAGATGAGCAGTTCTCCAAATTCTTGAGCATTTTCAAGAAACTGACCCTCGACATACCTATACTTGATGCTTTGCAAGAGATGCCTAACTACGCCAAATTTCTTAAGGATCTCTTAACAAAGAAGAAAAAGAAACCTGGGAAAGAAACAGTGCACCTCACGGAGGAATGCTCTGCGGCCCTTCTTCGAGCACTTCCTCCCAAACAAACAGATCCGGGAAATCCCGTGATCCCGTGTTTTATTGATGGGGTAGACTGTGGAAGCGGTCTATGCGACCTAGGAGCCAGCATTAATATCATGCCTACGCCACCTTCTTGAAAGTTAAAGGAGGAGAAATGCAACCGGTTCCTTTCAAACTCCAACTAGCAGACAGATCAGAGATCAAGCCATGGGCATAGTCCGAGATCTGGTAGTTGGAGTCTCTCGCTTATCTTTCCAGCTGATTTCGTCATCTAGAATGGACGATGATGTTGAGGTTCCCCTGATTCTAGGTCGACCGTTTCTGAGTACCGCCAAAGCCATCATTGACGTCCACGACGGAAAAATCACTCTGCGGTACGAGGATGAAACGATCGAATTCGACATGCAGAAAATGATGAAGAAAAGCTCAAATTTTCTCCTCATGCTAAGAAGTGGGATTCACAGATGATGAGGAGGAAGAGGCGATTTTCTACATATGAGGATATGTATCCTATCTTCCATCCAGAAGATGAAACTGAACACTAGAGCAAGTATTATTTACTTCTCTAGAAGAAAAGGTGGAGGATCCGGAGGTTAACGCCATGCTGGCGTACGTAGAGAAAGGAAGGGCTGGTTATCAAGCGTTCCGACCACCAATCGAAGAACTCGACAGAAAACCTCAAAAATCAATTCCTTCAGTAGAACAACCACCTGAACTCGAGCTTAAAGAAATACCCTCTAACCTCAAGTATGCTTTCCTAGCTGAAAATGACCATTTGCCTGTCATTATTTCCTCTTCTCTGAATTCCGGGGAGGAAACGAGGTTACTGAGGTACTAAAGAAGCACAAGACAGCAATCGGGTGGACTATCGCTGATATCAAAGGAATTGATCCCTCCTATTGCACGCACCATATTTACATGGAGGAAAACTTCAAACCTATCAGGCAACCTCACGCCGGCTAAACCCTAACCTCAAGGAGGTAGTTCGAAAGGAGGTTCTGAAACTCCTTGACGGACATCATTTATCCAATTTCTGACAGTCCATGGGTCAGTCCTGTTCAAGTTGTCCCTAAGAAGGGGGGCATCGAAGCTGTTATTAATGAAAAGGGAGAGACTATCCCTCAAAGAAAGATCACAGGATGGCGCATGTGTATTGACTATCGGCGTTTGAACTTGGCAACCAGGAAGGATCATTTCCTCTCCCCTTTATCGACCAGATGTTGGAACGACTAGCAGGGCAAGAGTACTACTGTTTTCTAGATGGGTTTCGGGTTATTTTCAAATACCAATCGCACCTGAGGACCAGGACAAGACAACCTTCACTTGTCCTTACGGTACCTTTGCATACCGACGAATGCCTTTCGGTCTATGCAACGCCCCTGCTACCTTCCAGAGATGTATGCAAGCAATATTTGCTGACTTCATCGAGCAGAGCATAGAAGTCTTATGGACGACTTCTCAGTCTATGGCTCTAGTTTCGACAAATGCTTGGCACAACGATTTGATCCTAAGACGGTGTGAGGATACGAATCTCGTTTTAAACTGGGAGAAGTGTCATTTTATGGTCAAGGACGGGATCGTCCTTGGACATAAAATATCAGCAAAAGGAATAGAGGTGGATAAAGCCAAGGTAGAGGTTATCGAGAAGTTACCAGCACCAACTACAGTTCGTATACGAGCGTTTCTAGGGCATGCAGGATTTTATCGCGGTTTATTCAGGACTTCTCCAAAATCAGCAAACCATTGACCGACCTGCTACAGAAAGATGCCCCGTTTCATTTTGATGAAAGGTGTTCAGCTGCTTTCCAAACTATAACACAAAAATTGGTGTCAGCACCTGTGTCATACCACCTGATTGGTCTCTTCCTTTTGAGATCATGTGTGACGCAAGTGACTACGCCGTGGGGGCAGCTCTATGCCAGAAAAAAGAGAAAATCTTGAGAGTGATCGCTTATGCTAGCAGAACACTAAACGACGCCCAGAAAAACTATACGACCACCGAAAAAGAACTTCTGGCTATAGTTTTCTCCCTCGATAAGTTCAGATTACTTATGGGGAAGCAAGGTCATCGTGCATACAGACCACTCCGCTCTCAAATACTTATTTACAAAACAAGAAGCCAAGCCTCGCTTATTGCGCTGGATTCTTCTACTTCAAGAGTTTGACATCGAAGTCAAAGATAAGAGCGGAAATTGAATGTGTCGCTGACCATCTCTAGGTTGGTGACTCCTACGGATAGTGTGCCTATCAACGAATTCTTCCCCGATGAGACTGTCTCCATCACCAAAGTACAGGAGCCATGGTACGCGGACCTGGCCAATTATTTAGTCTCTGGAACAGTACCCTACGATTTTTCCTACTCCCAGAAGAAGAAATTTCTTTCTGACTCAAGGCATTATTTCTGGGAGGACCCGTACTTGTTCCGAGTTAGTGCTGATGGGTTGATTCGACGATGTCTCCCGGAAGAAGAGGTTTCAAGCGTCATTCATTTTTGTCACTCACGGGAAGCCGGAGGTCACCATGGACCCACAAGGACCGCTGCTAAGATCCTGGCCTCAGGTTTTTATTGGCCGACCCTTCATAAAGATGTGTACCAATTCTGCAAACAATGTGATAATTGCAGAAAATGGGTAACACATCCAGGAGACATGAGATGCCACAACAGGGGATACTAGAAGTGGAGCTCTTTGATTGTTGGGGCATTGATTTTATGGGACCGTTCCCTTCCTCGCAGGGCCACCAATATGTTCTAGTGGCAGTTGATTACGTGTCGAAGTGGGTAGAAGCTATACCTTGTCATCATGCCGATGCAAAGACAGTAACCAGGTTCCTCAAAAAGCACATCTTTACCCGTTTCGGCGTGCCCAGAATTATTATCAGTGATGGTGGATCTCACTTCTGCAACCGTTTATTCGAAGCGCTTATGGTTAAGTACGGGGTACGTCACAAGGTAGCTTTACCTTATCACCCCCAGACAAACGGCCAAGCAGAAGTTTCCAACCGTGAGTTAAAATGGATCCTCCAGAAGACGGTTAACTCATCACGAAAGGATTGGGCACTTAAACTGGATGATGCGCTTTGGGCTTACCGCACTGCATTCAAGACTCCCATCGGGATGTCTCCTTTTAAGCTGGTCTATGGGAAAGCATGCCACCTTCCTGTAGAGATGGAGCATAAGGCATATTGGGCAATCAAGGCCCTAAACTTTGACATGACTTCTGCAGGAGAGAAAAGGAAATTCCAACTTTCCGAATTAGAAGAGCTGCGAGATCAGGCTTACCAGAATGCTAAGATCTATAAAGAGCGCACCAAGAAGTTCCACGACAGGATGATCTCAAGAAGGACTTCGAAATTGGTGATTGGGTTCTCTGTATAACTCTAGATTAAGGATCTTCCCTGGGAACTCAAGTCTCATTGGGCCGGCCCTTTCCAAATTGTTAGTGTGACTCCGTACGGTGCCTTTGAACTCCAGAACAAACAAGGCGAAACTTTCAAGGTCAACGGAGCACGTCTTAAAAGGTATAATTCTCATTCTAATATTTCAACTGACCTATCTGCAACTTATTTTGTCCAAGAACAGCAGGACAATTCGCCCTCCAACTCTTCTCCAAACTAAAGCTTGGTCAAATACGTCTAGCTAGAGACGTTAAACCCGGGCAGCTTGGTGGGAGGCAACCCACTATTTATCTTTTGTCTTTCCTTTCATTTAATGTTGTTTTCTTTTTTGTACTATATTTCCCTTTTATTTGTTATAATAAAATGCAGGCTTCACTTGAGTTCTTCTCGCTGTGTAGAATATTCTTTACAGGTTCAATTTATGACATTCCACAGCAACACTCAAGTGTGGGGGAGCTCTACACACTCTACGAAATCTGGGGAGTACACTCTTTCCTTTACTAATTGCATGCCCTATTAATTTTATTTCATCTACGCAATGAGGGCATTGCTTAAGCTTAAGTGTGGGGGAAGAGCCTTTTCAGGTCATTTTATGCTTAAATTGTTAAATCTCTGCTTATCTTCTGCTTACCTTGCATTTGTTCAAAAAAAATTATGTACCCTGCTAATGTAGGTTGTTCTCTTTAAAAACAAATACTATTATGAATTGTGGGATAAATGGTACAAATTTTAAAAAAATTATTTTCATTTGATTACTTTTGAGGAGCATTTTATATGCGGTGTGACCAAATAATCTGCAAATGGTTGGATTTTATTGCTCAGGGTTCTTTCTGTCTTCTCTCTTAGGGATTGCTAAGGGGTGCTTCACTGTAAAAAAATAATAAGGATTTGCGAGACACCATTGGTAACCAACAAAAGAGAGTTGAGTGTTCTTGAATACAAAGGCGTGATACCTATATTTTCTCATCTCTTATGCAAAAGAGAAGCAAATGCATAAATCTTTTCTTCCTTTTATTTTCTCCTTAATGCCCATTCTTGAGAGAAGTTGGCCATGGTAAAAGTTCTCAGAGTCACCTAAACAAAAGAAACATTGAAGTACCTTAGATCATACCCCGAAACTCTAAATTTTGTTTTTACCCTGAGCACACCTATGCCACCAGCAGATAATTTTTCACACTCCTCAATAAGTTATAAAGATCATGAACTATTGATTTTTATCCTACCCTTCATAATAATATTTGTTAGTATTGAGCATTTCCTACTTGCTTAAGTACATGGTTTTACTTGAGGACAAGCAAAAAGATAAGTGTGGGGGTGTGATAAGTGTCCAAATGAGCATGTTTTATAGGTGTATTTCATGTATAATATTAGCACTTTTCTTGCTCATTTCTCCACTTCGGTTAGTTTTCCTCTAGTTTATGTTTTATTGTTTATCTCACAAAATTATTGGTTTAACATGAGGAAAACCAAGCCGGGAGTGAAGTAGACAAAGAGACGAACGCATAGACACAAACAGCTCAGAAAACGGAGACCAAACGAAGAAGCTAGAGCCGGTCGAAGTTTGAAGAAATTAAGTCACGACCACAAGCTACAACCGCATAAGGAGGCGGACGTGTATGCCTTGCAACCGCCCAAGAAGAGGCAGACCTGAGAGGCTGCAACCGCCCAAGAAGAGGCGGACGTGAGTGGCTGCAACCGCCCAAGAAGAGGCGGACGAGTATCCTTGCAACCGCCTAGTATGTGGCGGTAGTGAAGGCGGCCACAACAAAAGAGAACCGCCTGTCCTTAGGCGGACATCAAGGCGGACAAGACTAAAAACAAACCGCGACTAGTTTTCTTCTTCGCGCCCGTCGTCGTCTGCAACTTGAATCGCCTTATCTATCTACTCCGAGCACGCGTTTCGGCTCTGTCCCCTGCAATAAATGAAGCAATCAATGCTTCAATCAATGAAGCACTCACGTAGGCAATCAACTGCAAATATCTACGGAAGACTACCTCTTCATTTCTTCTATAAATAACCATTCCCTACAACCTTGTACGAGTGCACGGAGAAAACCAGAAAATCACTCACACTCACCTCATCTCATTCTCTTTTAGTAAATCACTCCCGTATATCATTTCACTCCATTAACTCTCTAATTCACCCACTTCTCTTACAAATAACCTACGTACATGTACCACTCTTCTTTCTCCTCATTTCTCCATTCACTAATCACGTCTCCGTGCTATTATTACGTCCAACCTCTGTCTGACTTATTACCAGTTAATATGTCAGGCTAAGGAGGATTTGCTCCGGGCAAGGTTTTTAATTATGGTTTGTTTAATTATGTAATCAATATTTCTACCGGTTAAAATAAATACAGTTTGTTACGCTTAAAGGTTTTCTCTCACCATTTTAATAAATTACATGAATTTATTATAATGCTTTCCTAAGTCTATTTTGATCAGACCAGGTGATAAATAGACAGGTTATTTAAGCCATAAATCTGGAGAAAGCTTATTATGATTTAATAGGTTAGTATTTTCAGATGCAATTATAATTCCTCGAATTTAACGTCCGTTTACATAGTATTGCTCGAACCTTGATTAGACCGAGCATTTTCTGGTAAACGAGTTCTTAAGGGTCTATGACTTAGTCCTTAGGATAATAACAGGAATTTTGCCAAACTAATATATTAAACCGGTAGAGATAGCATAATTAATCATATTATATAAAACCTGAACCCGGAGTTCCATTTAATTCATCTGCACTCAGTTTTCTAATCTGCTTAATATTTTTCTCTAAAACAAGTCAATTAACTTCCCCCTTTTTGTGACAAGCTTAGGAACTATTTTATCTTGCTATAAGTCCCACGGTTTGACCCCGGCCGCTTCTGTCTTCTATACTACTACGACCGGGTTTTAATTTGCAGCCCGACGGATATTTTGAGTATTATTTTCTTTCTTTTAATAACTACACCTCTTCTAATCACTCACGATAAATCTACTCTACAATTAGATTTTTCTTTTCCATCAAATGTTTTATTTGCCTTTAACTATCTGTTTCAAAGTAACTTTTTGATATCAATGAAAATGCAACTGGTTCTTGTCGACTTGAATGCTTATGATGGTTCCGAAATAACTTATTGTATTGGCTGCTTCTTCCTTGATTAAAAATTGCAATAATGATCTGAGATATTTAGTCTCATCCATTCCACTCATCCAATCTCTGACCTTGACACCTAAAAAATCTACAAACATAGCCCACAAGACATAGCACCTAATTTAATACCACTCACCGATCAGTCGTTGAGCATATCCAAAGTGTCTATAAAACTTGCTCACTTCATCTGCCACTCACACTCAGTCCTTCACATCTCACGAAATGACTCAAACACCATAAAGCTCATCTAGCTCAAATGAGCAAACAATTCACTTCACCATTCGCAAGCTTATGGCCACTAAACATCCAAAGAAATACGTCACCCATAGCTATGTTCAACCAGACTCCGACTCCCTTACAGCTTGGTCTACCACCTCAAGTGTCACTCTATCATATACACGTTCTCCACACAGCATGGAGTTCATAATAGATTCTGATGAGTCTGACCTTTCTACCACAGCTAAATCACCTTTGACCAATCCTACCAAAAGTCCATCTTGGATCAAAGCTTCTTTCTCGAAGGATGAACCATTTGGCCCAGAAGTATATGAATGGGATACTCAAACCCGTCACTCCATCTAGATTATCTTGATCGGGTTTTATTATACTCTATGGAATGTCATGGCCTTTACAACATCTTACATCGTGTAGTTGCTCCCTATTTTTGCTGCATGGCAAAGGGGGAAAGAAAAAGTATATGTACTTGATGTACTTGCGAGACTGTCTATCGTCCTTGTATTATGTATCATCTGAATGAAAACTTTATCTACTTTGGTCATAGTATAACATAAAAGCTGTCACTTATTGCTATCATTCGTTAAAGTTTTTCATTCTTAAAACCCTTAACAAACTCAGGGGGAATCTCTCAATTTTTGAATTGCCAAGTACACAAAAGTTTATAGGTTGCCATCATCAAAAAGGGGGAAATTGTTAAGACAACATCCTTCAGTTTTGATGATAGCAAACCTTGTGTTGTCTATTTAATGCGTTTGTCAAGATACATGATTCAGATAGACAGGCGAACAAGTGGCTTAGTACACAAGGTTGCAAGAGCACTTAGGTCATGAGCGGCTTAGCACGCAAGGTTGCAAGCGTGCGCAATCCACGACATGTGCCCAACCAGTCGGGCACCTGTCTGCGAGAGCTCTGTAGAACTTCTAGCATAGACAACTAGTTAGACACCGCATGAAGATATCTCTCATGCTTAAAGATGAATAACAAATACAAAAGACTGCAAAGGATCGACACATTCAGTTAAGACACATACATCCACATGAGCAACTTGATTCAAGACAAGCTCGCGACAAAAGGAGAAGTTCATTAGTGCACAAGATACCAAGGCTATAAATGAACATCATTACATAGCCGTAATGAATTCAGAAGAGGGCATTTATGAGCATTTAATGAGCCAAACAGAATCAGGTAAGTGGGGCACACAAGTGGTGATCGACCTATCAAGAGGGCTGCCACCAACTTGACGAACCATGATGCGACACGTAGTTCAAAGCCTCTGGATCAAGTTGTAGAATCTCTGCAAGCCTAGTGTGGTTATTATGTGAATAATCGAAGGTGTAGTCGACTCCTATAAGTCTAGGGATTAATAGGATGGTAGTTACATCCTAACAACCATGTATATATACTTGTACTTATTCCATATGTAAGCAAGCCTGTACGAGAGAAAAGAAAGAGATAATTTGGGCAAGTGTGGATCGGACTTAGGAGTGTGTGTAAGTGCTAGAGAGTTACTGAGCTAGATAGGACTGGGTTAGAGTGTCAATACATTGGGTATTTGATAGAACGACGGGTCAGGGAACGGTCGGTGAACCGTAGGCCGATAGTCACGAGAGGGTTAACGACTTTATGGGTCAAGTCAAAACTGTCCCGGGAGTCCGTGTGTGGGGCAAGAGAGGTTGAGTGAATTTCGTGTGTGTAAATTCTCAATCGAAATGTGTTTTATAGTTTAAGTTTATCTCGTGTCCATTCCTAAACTATAAATTTTTATTAGAGTCCACGATACGCCCACGTCACGTCGGGGACGTGTCAGGAGCGCTTGCTGGTTTCAGTATACTAGATTTTGATGTGTGTGTGTGTGTGTGTGTGTGTGTGTGTGTGTGTGTGTGTGTGTGTGTGTGTGTGTGTGTGTGTTGTGTGTGTGTGTGTGTGTGTGTGTGTGTGTGTGTGTGTGTGTGTGTGTGTGTGTGTGTGTGTGTGTGTGTGTGTGTGTGTGTGTGTGTGTGTGTGTGTGTGTGTGTGTGTGTGTGTGTGTTGGTGTGTGTGTGTGTTGTGTGTGTGTGGTGTGTGTGTGTGTGTGTGTGTGTGTGTGTTGTGTTGGTGTGTGTGTGTGCTTATTTGTAGGAGCGTGTGTGCAGGGCATACCTAGTTGGGTTGTTCGTATGTGTGGGTATGCGGGGCATACATGGTTATGTTATTTGTACGTGCATTCGTGCCTCGTATGTGTGTTACATATCCTATGAGATACTCAATGGTGTTGTGTATACACTTACTTATGATGTATCCTATGTGATACTTGTATGATACTTAATATGTACTAAAATACCCCTAACTAATAAAACATTAATTAAAAATCTAATCAAATAGTTAAAGCCTAAACATGCCTTAAAAATCAATTGGAAAACAACAATGGTCGTCATAAAACAAGAATTACCTCTTGTGACCATTTAGGGCAAATATGTTCCCAAATAAACTCCTTAGGATCCAAATTTAATTCCAAATCATAATAACTCATAAATGAACATAACAAAACCATTCTCAAAGAAAACCAAGCTCAGAAACACCTTGGGACACAAAATGTGCATTAAAACACCTTAAAACACATTTTTGTGTATGATCTCAAAAATATTGGTTTTATGTCACTTTAAGAGCTAGATACATTCTTTACATTCTTTATTACATAATGTGACATGATGCACCATATTAGAAGGTCTAATTCATAGTTTTCAAATAAAATCAAAATGGGTGAATTTGGTGTGAATAGTACTCAAATAGTGCTAAAATGAACAACATTGTCTAATATAGTCAATGGGTCATGTATCGCCCCTATTCAAAGTAAATACAGTGGAATAAAAATCTCTAATGGTGATTACAGATCATCGGGTTCCAAACATCCGGTACAAAACCTCACCAATTACTACTTACAAGTGTTACAGTCTGAACTCGAAAAAAAAGGAAAACGTAACTTAAAATAAACAAAGCAACTCTCCATAATTCCTAATCCCATCCCAATCACTCATACTCTTTGAGGCCACCTGTATGAACAATTTCGTACCTGCAAGATGAAACCAAGAAGCTCACCCCAGGAGGGGTGAGTCAGTTCCGTGGAATGGAACTGGTACAATTCTCCAAAACAATGATTAAAACATAACTCTTAAAATAAAACAGTAACTGGAAATTTAACTCTTGAAAATTAAAACAGAGATTGAAGGCACTTCAAAACAATCAATCATAGAGAAAGGAGAACAAGTAAAATAGAGATAGACAACTTTAAAACCAAAATGATCACTTAGAAAGTCACACCATATAGTTAGTAAGCATCCATCAATGATGTTAGAACCAATTATGGTTAAGAAGAGAAAGACCCAGGTAGTCACAAAGGACTAGGAGTGATATGAATATCCATAACCTGTGGTAGACAGTTTATGTCTCCACCATTTCAGAAAGTCGATTCCCATAGACAAACATACTCAAGAGTGGAATAAAACCAATTAGGAGATAACCCCCACCGCCAGTCAGTTGTCACAAGGACAAGGTAAACAGACCTCCAATGTCAGTTGTCACAAGGACGAGGTAAACAGACCTCCGCTGTCAGTTGTCCAGATGGACGAGGTATAGCAGACCTCCGCTGCCACCGACCCGTTCTCGGTCATCGGTGAAAAGTGTGTGCACCACTTAATAGAAAGAATCCATACTCAATACCAAGATCAGTCGCATTTCCCATATTCCCACTAGATTATTAACTGCACAAGTGTAATACCAAAACACACAGTCCTACAGAGTGTAGAGGCGTAAACCCTCAGCAGTTAATATATAATGAGACAACCAGATAGGAAGAACCAATAATCATGTGAGTTGTACATTCAAGGCTCAGTTAGTCACATCAAGCTGAGTTAGTCACACAAGCAGTTTCCTTTTGAAATCCATTCAAGATCAGTTGGCGTTTTCCAAAACATTCCATAAAGCCCATTACCAAAAGTATCTGAGTACGAGAAATCGTACCTGATTAACGATGTAGCAGTTCTAGTAGACTCGTGCAAACATTCAACAACACTTTGAGGAACATTAAAGATAGTCTATCATCAATAATTTGTAGCCAAAGTTAATCTTAAATAATTTCTTCTCTCTTATTTCTAAATCCCAATTATCTTGTAAGCCCTCTCTTAAATGTTATGTATAACCTTTGACTTATTTTAGGGTTGTATAGCCCAAGGTTGTAAGATCAAGGAATGTATTTTACTAACACTTGTTAATTGTTCCACTCAATCCACTTTACTAATACTTAACCCGTAATTCTCACATTCAAGACCTTTATATCATAAGTGCATTTTATTTTATTCAATAAATCTTAGAATACTATACTATCATTTCACAAGGTAATGATTATATTACTTTTATCAATATCCACTAGATAACCCATTATGATTAAATCTTCCCCTCAACTTAATTAGGGTCTACATCATGTATATTGGAATCATAGTATTGTAGATGCATCTTATTATAACTTAATTGCACTACTAAACTAATTATCTTATCTTTAGTTCAGAATGACTTTTATTACAACCATTAAATAATCTTGTCTTAAGATGTTAAATTACTTTTCATCTTGAAATAACTATATTCTAATTATCTTAGACTCATCGAACTCTTACTGAAATACCCCAAATCTAAATAATATTTAAATCATTATTTATTGGAATATAATCCAAATATGAATCATTTCACGTACGCATGCAAACCCATGCATGAAAACGTTACGTAAAAATAGTCGTTTCTCCATAAACGCTAAAACGCCTTAGAAGCATATGGTCAAACATGACCTTGTATGACCCTCTAATATTCAAACCAAATGGTCATACAATTATTATATGAATATACAAATATATTCCCTAAGCTAAATTCAGTCAAAAACGCAAAACGCTCGGGAGTGCTCACGCACGACCCTTAAAGCACAAAAGTCCGGAGGAGTGCCGAGGTGGCACGAACTCCTATAAAATTAATTCCTTGAGTTCCTAACATCTTTATTAACCATTATAAAGAGAACCCACGAAGTGGTTTCTCAAAATTCAGCAAAAACAACAGGAGGATTTCTTAGCGCCATTTTTGCCCGGGTGTGTCCCGATGGCCCGTAAATTATGTCACGGGTGGATGTAACCCCATATAACCCAATGTAACATCTTAGTATATGTTTATTTACTATAATAAGTGTTTAAAAACACTTGGAACTCATAAAAGCAATTGGTTTCCCAAAATTTCCTAAGAGCACAAAAACACACCTTCGGGTGTCACGAAAATGCGTTTTACGCAATTACCTTGTAGTTTTTGACATGCCACGAATTGGTAATCTTAAATAGGGTTAAAATGACCTTCTAAATCAGTTGGTGTGACTAGTCAACAAGGCTCTCTATAGGGGCCGATTTTGAGAGCAAAAAACTAGTATAAAATTTGCCTTTAAAGTTTAAAAAAGGCTTAAAACATAATGACTCATCATCCCATGTGCTATAATACTTAATGCAAAGAATGTGTGACTCATTTGACCAGAGAGCTGTCGAAATTATGCTAGAGAACATGGCCAAGTTGGCTAGACAAAAACAAATACTAAAAGCAAAAAGTAGATTCCTTTTCTTTTTGCCTTTTGATTTCTTAAGCATGTGACCTTCCTTAGCTCTTCCTTAGCTCTTCCTTGGCTCTTCAACACCGATGGAGACCCCCATTCAACCCTGAAATCGTGCACCTACATGAAGAAGAAGACAAGTCATTTAACATTGAAAAATCAAAGGAATATCCTTACCTTTTCTTACCTTGTCTTCTAGCCAACATTATTGTCTTTCCAACTCTTGCTTAGTCACACCACATGGCCGGTTTTCATGCTGGAAAGGAGTCATTTATTGAGCCAATAACTCTTGTAATAAACTAAGGAAAAGTATAGTCATTTGACATTAAGAATTAAGAAAACAAAAATCATTCCAAGTCATTCTTTTCTTGCATTTACGTGAGCTAGGTCTCACTTTCCTCCTTGCACTTCACACCTCCGAATTTGGTAAGCTCCCTAGCTCTCTCTTCTTGCTTCATCTTCTTCCTTTGAAGCTCTTAAGTCCATTAATGGAGTTTTAACTTCTATCTTCATCTTTAAGGTAATTTCCTAGCATTTCTTGTCAAACCTAGAAGCAAAACTCTTCCTAGCATAACAACAGAGTTCGGCATCACTTAGTTCACCAAGGAGGTTGTTCAAACCAACATTAATCCAAGGAGCATCTCAAGGTTATCTTAAGGTAGTTTTAATGCTTGAAGATCCTTAAAGCACATTTTTATGTGTAACCAAGTTCTACTCCTTCTAAGGCTCTTTTCTTCTTCTTTTTCATGAAGGAAAACTTGTTCTTCATCCACCAGTAGTGAGCCAAATTTTAAGGAGAAAAGCCTAAGGTAAATTCTTGTAAAACTACTTACAAATCTACTTAAGATCTTTATTCAAGATCTAACTCCTAAAACTCCTTCACCACTTGCATATAACCGAAGTGGAGCTTCAATATTACCTTGGAGGAAGCTTGGAGATTCAAGAAGTGTTCAAGCACTTAACCACCTTTGTTAAGAAGTAAGTTTACTAAGTAAATCTTTATGTTATAAGCTTTGTTAAGCTTCTAAAAATTATACAAAAATTATGTACATCTCCTAGGTTTATTAAAACCGAAACTATATGGTATTATATGCCAAAATACAATCTATAACTTATATAGAAAATATTTACCTTAAGACACATTTTTGTGTCACAAAATTTAGTTATGTTACACATTAATTCAAGCCGAATTATCAAGGGCAAAAATGCTTTATTTTAAGCTAAGAATCAATATAAGACATTACAATAATTTTTACATAAGTTATATGACTCATAGGAATTTATGTACATTTATTATGGCATATAAATCCACTTTTATATACAATATGGTCACTATTAAATTATGGCCGAAATTGTCTAAGTACTAAATAGATTTTATGAGCTACTTATGTATATAAACTTATACTATAAAGTTTGATGAGTTAAAAATATTCTATTAGAGCTTAAATGGCTAATTAAATAAGTTATGTGGCTTAAATGTAATTTTTACAAAATATAGTGCATTTATTGTGAAAGCCGTGAGCTAAAGGGGTGTTTGGTGTAATTATGATATAATATAAGGTTAGGAATTAAGTTTAAGAATTTTAGATAATTTAAACAAGCTTTAAAATAACTTTTTATAAAGTTTTGGGCTATTATGTAATTTATAAAGGTTGTTATGAAAGTTTAGAACTTATTAGTGGGCGAATTCATAATTAGAGAATTATTAGGTCCACTTTCGAAATTTTGAGGAATTATATATTTGGACTTTAGTTTATAAGTTTTAAGAAGTTATTATAAAGTTTAGGGGTGAAAATGTAATTAATGGAGAGTTCAAGACCAAAGCCGAATTATTTGGGTTAGTTTGGTAATTTAAGAATTTATATATATATATATCGGCATTTATGGAGAATTAAAATTAAAACTATAGTTTAAAGGCATTATGCAAAGTTTATAAGGTTTGTGGTTAAATTGTATTTATGGGAATAAAATATTATTGCCGAGAATTTAAGGGGCTAAGTTGTTATTTTTGAAAGTTATAGTACTTAAAAGCTATATACTAAAATATTAGTGTGACTATGTAATTTAGCTAAATAAGAATTAAAACTCTATAATATAATGAGATTAGAATTTAAATATGAAGTTCATGAATTAATGTGGTTGTTTTGTAAATAACCGAAATATAAGGCATTATAGATTTAAATAAATATAAGTCCCATATGGATATTTTGAGGAATTAGAAGAAATGAATTTAATTAAAGAATTAATGGAATTAGAACTATGGCTTATATAGTTATAAGGAAGTTAAAGGAAAACAATAAATATTTTTATGACTAAAAGGAGAATAATGAGATTATAAGAATATTATGTCATTGTAAGACATTTAAATATAGTTAAGAAAATTATAAGTTGTTATGTCCCTTAGACAATTAAAGTAAACAACAAATATAGTGCATGAATATATGAATACATATATGTACATTGAAGGATTTATAAATAAATCAAAAAGGAATAACAAATAAGTTATACATTAAATCATGAGGTAATTAAAAGAAATTAACCTCACATGAAATAACAAATACGAGATTTGCTGAAAGATCCAATAGAATTATTATATAAGGGTAACATAATTAACCCTCTCAGTTAATCCTATTCTAGGACTTTGTTTGACCAGACGTTGACCGGGAATTTAAACAAGTACAGTCTACGGTGAACGGTATGGGATTCTTGCAACCTGTTTTCTACCGGATTACACCGGCTTGTGTGCTATCTGTTGTTTGAAATAACGACCAAGATAATTAATTGTAAAATGTGTTTACTCTTGTGCGCTGTTGTATTATTTTATGTGCGTGAATGATGCTGACTACTACGTGTATGTCCCACGCATACAAACACTACTATACCAGTGGATTAAATACCTGCGCTTCAGTATACCGAGGACTTGTACTCAAGTCTCTCACTAACTTCACTTTATAACAAACGTCATTATCCTAAACGTGATAATTGACAATACACATTGTGTTCTTGTTTAACGTCTTCATGTGACACTTAACAATTCTATACTTCGAGAACGAAGAGCCCAGTTGGATCTGGCCATGCATGCTACCAGGAGCTGTACCTGTCTCAGGTCGTCTCCTATCTACGTCGCGACGGAACTTTCAGTTGGGAGGAAGACTCTATTCCTTCCGGGTTTCTAATGCCCTTCAGTTTGAGGAAGACTTCATTCCTCTAGTGGGATTCTATTCCCACGCCTCTCAGTTCAGGGTTTAACTACGTTATCTCCTGGGGTTTTTATACCCAACCTTTCAATCTTAACGAGGTCACTATACCTCCACTATTTAAGATATTCAGTTATACCTGTCAGTCCCATTGTGCGGACCGACTATCATTAAAGAATTTCAGTTCAGCTAACACGACCTTCTGTGTCTTGTTCTATGTGACATTATTGTCCTTGTATGGATACTTGTTATTATCAGACTATGCTTGTTTACAGCTTTATAAAAATGAACTGCATTGTTCGACAAAGTAGTTGGTGTGGCCCGGTAGACGATGGGCTGCACGTTTTCCATACCAGCATTGTTTGCTGAGCCCCTTTGGGGCACCCCCATTTTTCAGGTACCTGAAGTTAAGAAGATTACCACACCGAGTGTAGGTGGGGTAGATTCAAGCTATGGGAGTCCTTTCCTAGACATTTGTTTTTATTTAAGTATTTTACATTTCAGCTGATTCCTAGTATCTCGGATTGTATTCGTATTCAGACCGTGACTTTTGGAGATTGTATTTGGACTTAGCCTTGTTGGTCACAAGGGTGGCCAACGGCATTGTAATACCGCCCGGTTGTTGTATTTATTTCTGCTGCTGATGATTTTTTATTTGGGAGTGATCGCCGTTCAGTTTATTGGATTTCGGGTTGGGGTGTTACACTTACATTTAGTATTCACAAGGTATATTATTTACTTTATCGTTAACTATAATAAGGTGTTTTAAGACAACCTTTTATGTATCCTTGCTTACATTTAATTTCCTAAATGTTTTATTTCTACACACATTCCCTCCATAGACTATGTATAATCCTTTTATACTAAACTTCAATAAACTTAAGTCTTAAATACGTTTTAAATTATTTACAAAACCTAAGGTTTCAAAGGAATAACTCAATAAGTTAATTCCATTTATCATGTTTTAGGATAAGCTTTACATCTTAACATAAGGTAGAATTTATCTAAGAATTAAATTCTGATTCATAAGTGAAATTGTTAATTATTTAATAAGATAATCGTTTCTAAAAAATCCTCATTCCTTATATTCAAATGACACATTAATATTTACAGTATCAAAAGGTAAATTAATATAATCTCTTATGTAACTTAGTTTCCTCTAAATAAAGGTCCAAAGGTTTTAAGTATCTAATTTCTATTTATAGACCTTTTTATAAATTCTAACTACTGAATACATTACTTAATTACAAACTCACATCCTAAATATTGGTAATAAATGTAATTTATATGGCTTATCTAATTCTAAGAAACTTAAGGATTATTTTTTAAGATTAATTTCCTAATCATAGTTTAATATAGTTTTATATCATAATCCTTTTAATGATTTATCTTAAAACATTAAGTTATCGTTCAATACTATAAATGTTATGAAATGATTAAATCTAGACTTACTAATCCACTTCACATTTAGATGTAAAAGTATTTCATTTATTTATTAATTATATAATAAGATCTATTTGTGTAAAATCTAATTACAAATTTTCCTAAGTCTTAACTTATTAATTACTTAACCCAATTATAGATTTACATTCTGGTCATTGACAAATAATATTATACATGTATTCTAATATGGTTTATATAAATCTTAGAAATTCAAAGGTAACTCTTTAAGTTTAATTTCATAACCATAATTTAATACCACCTCATATAATATTCTTTTAATAGTATTATGTATAGGTTTAGTTTAACTTATTAATCCCTTCATATTCTATTTACTATAAGGTATTTTATTTATTTTATTTTATTATGTATATATATTAGGATTTATTCAAGACATTCTTTACGTAGTTTTATTGTATTTAATTATTTCTATTAACTTTTACACATATCTACATCCAATATATGGTTTATAAAATAAAGTATTTTCCTTAGTTTCAATTAAGTATTTTAACTTCAATTTTATATAATTAGTATCAATGTAGATTAATTTAATCCCTTGATTTAACCTAAGTTACTATCTTATTTCTTATATATATATATAATTTTTACTACACTTAAAAGTTTATACCCAAAAATATTTATTAACATTCTGTATTAAATGTTAGTTTAGTCTTATTATATTATTTTCAACCTATAAAGTTTATTATTCAACTATACTTTAATTTTTGGTTACATTAAAAACCATATATTATAAGATAACTTAGGAAAACTTCATAAACACAATTTTTAAACCCATTTAATCTTGTCTAAAAATTCTTAAATTTTATATATAGTGACTATGATATTTTAGACATATTATAAAATTTTTATTTCATAAAAATATCTTTTAAAATTATCTAAATAATTCCATAAATACTCAAAATTATTTAAATTATAACTTAGTTTTAAAAAACTCAAAAACCATATTAATTTACATAAAAATAACTAGATTTTATAAGGAATCTAAGGTTAAAATTTCAAGTCAAAATACATTAGGGAAGACCACTAAATAAATCTAGCAAGATAGGGTATTATTCTAGAATTATATTACTAAAACCTTCCACCTTCCACGTTTTAATCTTGGCCGTCCGTTCCTATAACCCACGATCGGACAACCCCTGTTACTCAAGTTCATAAGAGAATTAAACCCAACATTCACGTGAGAATCCATCATTTTCTCTCAATCCACGGAACCAAATCTATTGTTTCTTGTTTCATTAGACTCGAAATTCAACAACGATTCTAATGGTACCAATTATACGAGCTATCATGCAGTATATAGTAAATACGATTCTGGGTATCGAAGTTAGGGTTTTAAGTTAGTTCAAATTTTGATTTGCCAAATTCTCTTAGTATAACGCATAATAGACAAAATTGATACGTGGGTTTGACCGGTAATGAACATACGAACGACAACATCAGAACAATTTGATCAGAAACTCACCGAAATTATGCCAACGAAGGAATTTGAATTCGGGTTTCTGGAAAATTTCGACCTTTACGAGTTGTTTGGGTAGCCAACTTTGCAACTCTATAAATTACAGTACAGATTGAGTTAGGACGTGTTATTTGGATCAATCAAAAGAGGAGATATAGCTCTACAGATTGATAGCAAGAACTTACTCTAATTTGCAATACACAGAAAGAAATCTAAACTGAAAGTTACGAGTTTATACCTTGCATTTTTCTATGATTTTATGTGCGTGACAAATCGAGAACTTTAGACGCTTCGTTCTTGCACATGGTTGGGAATTAGCCTTGGGTGTAAACATAAGAGTTGTAGAGGAATCCGAGATCTACAAAACAAGCTAAAGAACACGAATTTTAACTGAGAGACGAAGAAGTTATGACGAGACGAATTTACCAGATTATCACGTTTTCCTGGAGTTCTAGGTTGCCGTTTTCAGGGAGGCTACTTCAGATCAAATTTGCCGTTGATGTAGAAAGAGTTAGGTTGAGTATGAGTTATGGTTGGAAAGAGGAGTTGTATGAGAAGAGAATGAAGAAAACATCACTCAAAAATTCTCAAAGACGAGAGAGATATCGGTGTCACAAGTTACTGCAAAACCTGATGAAAGTTGGGATACTTAGCGACATTTCAGGGAATTTCGGCCAACTGATGTGGCTCATTTCCCGAGGCGTGCTGGTGAGTCAGCAACCATGCCACATCAGCATTTGTTTCAAAATTTTGGCTCTAAACACTGCTGGAAAAAAAAGAATAAACAACGCTTAAATTGGGCATTTAAGAACGTTTATTTAGCGTTGTTTATTCGAGTGACGCAAATGCTAAAACGTTTTAAATGACGCTTTCAAAGCGTTCCTTATACTACCTTTAAAGAATGCTTATTTTCAAAATGTTCTTTATAATGCGAGAACGATGGGAACATTAAAAACGCTTTATCCTAAGAAGCGTTCTTTATGCTCAGTAAAAAACAACGCTTATCACATATAAGCGTTTCTTATGATGGTTGGCGGGAGAGTTTAAAAGAACGCTTATATGCATAAGCGTTCTTTATATATATATATATATTGTTTTTTTTCTTCAAAAATCTTTGTTCCAACAAATGCTACAGATCGATCATCACATCACAGATCAATTAATGCATTGTTGCATTTTCAACACAGCAGAAGCCATCACAACGACTGTAAAAAGAAATTAAATCTCTACCAATTTTTTTGATTAATACCTTGAGATTCCTCTTCATTCCGAAAATCAGATTACATCCCTATCAAAAGTACAAGATATCTTGTAGGGAATGTTTTCTCCTACCCAACATTGAAAAAAAACTGAACTATTATACATGATAAAGGAAATCAGAAGGACTATAAAATTAATATCTGAAACATTTAAGCTAATCTTACTAATCTCACAGAGTTTAGCAACATAAAATAGTTGCTCCCAACAATCTGAGATACAAGTTCTCAGCGATCCATCTTCAATCTCCTTGAAGAAAACAAAAATTTCTTGATTACCGACATCTAGTTCCATCCATGAAAATCCATTTTCTATCGCCCATTTCATAGCAAACACCAGTCCTTGGATCTCAGCTCCAAGCATCGAACATGAAGGTTTCAAGATTTTGTTAAAAGCCATCAGAAGGTTGCCTTCTGAATTTCTGATTGAACCAGCCACAATCAAGGCCTGACCTCTTCTACTCTTCACTGCACAATTAACTTTAATATGATCCTGCATAGGAACAGACCCATGAGTCATGAACAGATTAGTATCTCCACTATTTTCCTTATACAGATTCCAAGCTTTAACAAAAGCATGATTATTTTCTATTACATACAGCCATCCAAGACAATTGCATGCTCAGTCATATTAATTAACAGAGAATGCCAGTATTAGTACCATAAACACATGCAGATAAATTTGATTACAGTTAAATCCAAACACAGATGGAAGCTACTAAGTACGTATGTTGTAATTAAAGCAATCTGTAGAACTTTGATAATGCAGGAAACATGTACTTGACATATATAATGCAACAGACTACATTTTTGTAGATGCAAATTGGTTGATCAGTCAGGCATCTTCCAGTATTGCTTTCGTCCAGTAAGCGCACATGTGGTCCTTGACAAAATCTAGATCACCAGCTGAATAAGTACCTCCTTGGTTTTCAAAGAACCGAATAAGCTGCACGCAAAAATTATAAAAGCAATTAAGTACACCATTTAAACTTATCCAACCATGCAGAAACAGTTAAATTACCAATTCAAACACAAAACTTGTAACACATACTCCAGATTCATCACTGATTTTGTCGATGTGGTACACGATGTTCAACATGTATCGCATCACAAAATAACCGCAACTGCTACTATCCGGTTGCCTGGGACACTTTTTTCAATAAAATTATATTATTATATATACACACACTAATATATACAAAATATATTTAAGTATATATGCATATGAGTAAATAGAATGTTTTTTACCTTTTAATATACTGTATATCCAAAGGAAAATTCATCTGATTGGCATTGAGCATACCTTCTCTAAAACCATGAAATTAATTAAAATAAGCATTAAGTTAAGTGACAAGTCATCAAAAATGGTATAAAATTTTATTTTTTTAAATGAAAATATGCACAATTTACTTACTTTGTCAGCATAACAAAAATGGCGATGTTTCTCTTAATTCCACCAATAGGGTCAATCACTATACAGGATGATGAGTAAGTACACACCACTAACAACAACCAATGATTGCTACAAGTTTGAAACAACAACAAATCAACTTCACCTTCGAAATATATATGAGTTAACATAAAACAAGACAAAAGCATAAGGTGGTCAAGCACGCTTACATCTGATGATATGGTATGAGCACAAATTTGCTATTCCTCTTTACCCCGCCGTAATTATGCCATTGCGCATATGAATCTGACACGCAGCACCGTCTCTCATAGCTTCCTCAGAAGACATGATTTGTGGACATAGGAAGGTGATCATATTGTCCAGTTTCTTTGCCACCAGCCTCGATAGTAAGGGCCTTTGATGACAAATGCATTAAATTAAAATTATATATACATAAAACTTACTATTAACTTTGAAAGTGAAAAAATGTGATACTTACAAGCATTAGGATTGAATCACCGAGATGTTCAGCATATCACCAAGCAACAGCTCCTTGACATCGTTAATACTGATCAGCAACTCCTGTGCTTCTCCGCTATGGAACAAAGACGGCGGAACCCTAAGGATGAACTGAATGAAATCATCACCCTTCCCGAGTATCAAGTCATATAAGATCTGCTGACGCTTTTTTAGTGTTTTCACCAAATTTTGGATAAGAATGAAACCGCGTCGAAGTGGACTAATGTAGTGACCATGCTGCTGACCCGATGGTCCCTTTCCTTTCGACGCACTGACTGCCTTACCTTTGCCAGCAATAGGAACAGGTGTCTAAGAAATGACAAGTTAGCATATATACGTTAGAAAACTATATTCTCCCAAAACTGCATTTATATGAAATGGTAATTAGTAAACAAATTTATATAAGTTGTTTTGCTTACCCTACTATCAGATAATTCCACCAGATTGCAAGGCCATGGTACTTGTGAGCCACGTGCTTCAATGATAGTGCTCAAATCATTCCACTATATCGGTAGTGGAATGTGATCACAGCCTTCACAGACACTATCGACCATCACACGGACGTACCAGGCCGGCACTCGCTTAAAATGACACAGTGACGCTGAATCAGTCTGTAGAATTATGCCTACTGCAACCACAAAGGTGCCATGTTCATTGATCTGCAGAAGACGACAATTTTTGGTTTCCTAATAAACGAACACAAACAATTAGATTCATACATTACAACATGCATGCTTTTGATTAATTGAAAAATAAATAAAGACAAAGCACTAAAATTCACACATGCACACCTGAAGCTTGGCATATGGGAATGGGTCAGAAGGTGCAGGTACAGTGTAAGAACTAAACCTGAGATGGTACAGGGGTGGAAGTAGGTGCAGGGGTAGAAGCAGGTGCAGGGGTGGAAGCAGGTGCTGGGATGGAAGCAGGTGCAGGGGTGGAAACGGGTGCAGGGCGGCATACACTGATGAGCTAGAAGATTGATGCCCCTGACTCAGCTGTTCCATCAATCTTGCTTCCATTTGTTGCATCTGCTGCTGCAAATCAGATTGGAATTGTTATGACAACTTCCTTTCGACCTCCTTGATTTCTTCCTCTCTCCCGATCCGCTGCGAGCGAGGAAAAACATCTCTCTGACGCACTGCGGATCCAAATCCTCGAACTCTCCCCAGGTAATCCTTCTTGCCAAGCGCTTTGTTCAATGGATCCTCCTGAGTATGAGGCTGGGCAAAAAACGAATCAACACCCTCTGCAGTCTTGTACACGCAAAAAAAACATGTAAATTATGAATTAGATCAAATAAATAAAACATACATAAATTGTAAGAATAATTTATAAACTATTAAATATTACTCAAGGCACTCACAATTTTTGCAGCTAAGTCTGCAGTCTCCTTCCGTGGATAATACATTTCACCGTCCTTCTCTAATTGGCGGCCAAGCATGTATGCTTGTGCCCGATTCACCTCATCCGGACTTTGAATCGGCTCAATTGTGCCGTCCTCACGCACACGCTTCAATAACCCCTTTTAATCCAGCCTGGTATATGCCCCGCGTACCCAGCTCGGCCCATGTAGTGTGGGTTCTGATCTTTCAAGCGATTCTGTCGGGCTTTTTGTTGAACTGCCTGTGGAAAGAATTAATACAATTCATTTTATAAACTTTATCCTGTTACATTAACATCATAAACTTAAAAGTTAATCTATGAAAACAATTACGTACCCTGAACTCAGGGGTGATATGTGCTTCATAGAACTCCTTCCAATCCTCCTCAGTGATCATGCCAGCATACATCTCATAGGGAGGCACCCGCTTCGGTTGTTCGTATTGATCCAACCAGCCACCAGCCTATTTTTGAACGCTCGCATACGCAAAGCAAGCAGTGACATCACTTTATCATATGCTTCATCCGGGATCTGGTACTTCTTCTTCAAGCTCATCCACATGATCTTCTTTATTTCCGGATCTTGGTTCTTCCATTTTTTGTTGATACAGCAATGGGTCTTAACCAATCGACCCATGGCGCTGGCAAACTTCTGCTTTTTCTCGCCAGTGGGTCTAAGATACCTGTAATATATACAGTATATATGTTAGTCATACGTACGAAATATATATAGTACTACATATAAATGTATAAATATCAGTATATATGTGAAAAATAAAACAAAATAACATATAGGTGTAACATATACCTATCCCACACCAAATCAATCATGCCACTCTCCTTCTTCATTTAGACCACGTGACGGTCCTCGTGTCTTTCGTGGAGGGAGATGAGAGGTCATAGGAGGGTCCTGAGAGGTCGTAGGAGCATCAGCGGCATCGATGATCTGTGTACGCTCCGCTAACTGCATCTCTGAATCTATCTCTCATCTCCTCATCACACTGTACGAGCATCTCATGATCGTCGGCATCTATAATCTGCACAATATCATTACATAATATATATATATATATATATATATATATATATATATATATATATATATATATATATATAGTCAGTGTCATAAATAAGTCATAAATAGAGTCATAAACAAACATAAATTGTACACGCATGTGTTAAGCATTCACTTTTCTTTTATGCCAGACTTACTTTTTGTTCATTTTTCCACCCACAACCCTTCTCCATGATCTGATCTTGTGCATTGAAAGTTGGTCACATTATCAACTTCCATTGGCATTTGGAGGGGAACATTGTCCATTTCACAGTCATAATATTCCTCGTTCATAACACCATCAACACCAACTATCCGTCGCTTACTTTGCACATACAACTGACCATCTGGGATTAGATTGATCACGGTAGTAGAACACTTGTCTAGCTTTAGAAGCAACTATAAACGGTTCTTCTGTGTATGTCAATGCGTTTAGATCAACCAACTTCATACCGTGTTCCACCTGCCGTTAACTGCGCCTGTTGTCTACCCATTTGCATTTAAAGACACAAGTCTCATAACCGGTGTAGTTAAGGATCCAAATCTCCTGAATCACACCGTAATACTCTTTCCTCATTGTCACTCCCTTACTACCTGCATCTTGATATATTTCCTTGAAGCAGTTAGATGAACACCACTATTTTGATTTGTTGACTTACGATCTTGGCGTTCAGTATAAAAGAGAACCCATTCACATCGAAACCCTCGTACGATAAAACATCAAGATTCGGACCGAGCGCTAATAACTTAACCATTTCAGTTACATTGCCTGAATCTTCATGCATAACTTTTTCTTTAAAAACCATGTAACGAATGTAGCATTCTGCTCCTTCTTTAATCTCACTTGACTCATCGACGGACGTTGTGCTCTGAAAGCGCTTAAGTGTGATACGAAGTATGGTTCAACATCTTCAACATGGCTCAACACGGTTAGATGCGCTTTACACAATGCAGCAAAATCAGGCCTCACCATTTTTTCCCGATTGTACCTACACCCTGTAACTTGCCCTCATGTCTTGATCTCGGAAGTCCTATGTGGTCCACGCCTTCTAAGTAGTGGGTGCAAAAGTCAATCACTTCCTCAGTTACATATCCTTCAACAATGCTTCCCTCTGGACGTCTGCGGTTTTTCATTTTTTTTATGCACACCCATGTATCTTTCGAATGGATACATATACCTGAGATATAATGGGCCACACTCCTTGATCTCCCTTACTAAATGAACAAGCAGATGCACCATAATATCAAAAAATGAAGGTGGAAGATACATCTCCAACTGGCACATAGTGACAATTAGTTCAGCCTACAACTTGTCCAGTGTCTGCACATCTAGAACTTTGGCAGAAACTCCATTGAAAAACACAGACAAATTTGTAATGGTTTTCCTGACATCATGTGGGAGAATCCCACGAATTGCAATGGGAAGCAAATGTTGCATCAAAACATGGTAGTCGTGAGATTTCATCCCTACTAACTTGAGTTCAGACATGGACACCCAACTTCTTATGTTGGAAGAGTACCCTGATGGTACTTTGATGTCAGAAAGGGCACTGCAGAAACTCTTTTTCTCCTCTTTGGACAGGACAGAGTGTGACATGCGGGAGGCAGGAAGATACGTGTTCCTCTTTGTTAGGGTTGGAGCTCTATTCGTATGCCCAACTCTACTAAATCTTTTCTCCCCTTTAAATGATCTTTTGTTTTCCCTTTAATGTTTAGCAACGTTCCACCAAGACTTTCACCCACATTTTTCTCCACGAGCATGGCATCAATACAATGCCTTACTTGTAAATGTTGCTAATACTCAATAAAAAAATATCGACCTTTTCTTCCAAACAATCTTCTCTGTAGCTTTAGTTGGAGGACCAAAGTTGTTCACAATATCTTTCACCTGGTTATTAACATCGACACCTGATAAAGGTTACCGAGCTACAGCATGATCAGTCGTCCCGTCAAATTCATCTGTCATCTTTATGGTCATATGATGTCTTGGAGGAATTTTCGATGACCCATGTACACATTTTTTCCATAATATTTCAATCGGATATTGCAAGTGTTATCATCGCAAATAGGACACGCTAATGCTCCTTTGATTGTATATCCAGATAGGTTTCCGTATGCTGGAAAGTCGTTTATTGTACAAAATAGCATAGCACGCTGTGTGAAGTTTTCCTTTGAATAAGAATCATATACTGTTGTTCCCATATTCCATAAGAGTTTCAAGTCATCAATAAGCGGCTGCAGAAACACATCAATATTATTCCCCAGCTATTTTGGACCGGATATCAACATTGATAGAATAATATGCCTAGGCTTCATGCACACCATGGTGGGAGGTTGTATACAGTCAACAGAACAGGCCAAGTACTGTGTACACTACTCAAAGTGCCGTATGGGTTCATTCCATCCGTGCATAAGCCAAGTCTTAAATTTCTTGATTCTATACCAAACTCAGGAAATATTCTGTCAATGTTTCTCCATTGTGTGAATCAGCAGGATGTCTTAATTTACCATCATCCACCCTATGTGTTGTATGCCACCTAAGGTTTTCAGCATCCTTCGGAACAGCAAATAACCGCCTAAACCTTGGGATTATTGGCAAATACCATAACACCTTCGCTGAGGAACGAACCTTTGGCTTGTTGTCGTCTTGATGAGCTTTCTTTACTTAACGTGATTCACCACATTTAGGACAACAATCATGTATCTCATACTCCTTCCAGAACAAGATACACCCCGATGGACAAGCATGTATTTTCTTGTACTCCATACCCATTGGACACATTAACTTCTTCGCCTCATAAGTAGTTGTAGGAATGACATTGTCCGCTGGTAGTATCTCCTTAATAATTTGCAATAGTTCCGTGAAACTTACATCGCTCCATCCGTGTTTCGATTTGACATTAAATAGTTTCAGCATTGCACTTAATTTGTTCAATGCCAGTGCATCACATCCAGAGTACAGTGGTTCTTTACATGACTTGTAACACCCCTACCATTAATACAATGCTTACCGTCCAATCTCCTTACACATCAGATACACGCAGCGGATACATACTTACATACAGTGGGTGATACAATGCCGTTAGTCACCCACGTGACTAACAAGGCTACTTCTACTACATACAACATCGGTCTGATGGACCGGAATCCCGAGTACTACACATCTATAATACATACTCCATTCATCAATCAAATACAATAATGCTCCATTCAATACTTACTCCCCCATAATCCATACATTACAATATGCTTAACCAAGTCTACTAGGTTCCTTATACAATTATAATATCCCTTCCAAGTTCATACATACTCACTAAGAGTCTACATCTACCCATTCCTCACAACTACTTACTTTCTAAGTACAAGGGTGTGCCGCGAGTCTCTTACCTGAGCACATCCGCTTCGGGTACCTGCACACTAAAAACGTCCCCCTAGGGGGTCAGCTTTCGCTGCGCATGATAACCGCATACCCCGCGTACTAGTGAGGGTATGCCGACCACTTGGTCGAATACATGCAGTTCATTTTCATACAAACATACATGCATACATGCTCTTATACACAATATTTCAATACATTACGCAAGACATACACACATACATACACTCATTACATACAAGAAGTACAACATAACCCATTTCAATACATACTTACCTTTTCCGAATTACACATCCACATTACTACCAATATACCGTTCTTGTTAGCTTCATTGGTCCACCGCCCGGGTTAATCGGGTGGAGATTACTCTTTTACTCGTTACTTCATACATACGCATACATACTCATACATACTTACGGATCCATACTTACTTACTCTTACTCTTACTCAAGTTAAGTCGTCGGGACCTCCGGCCCTGAGGACTACACCGTCCCACCTCGGGATTTACTTGACTCACCAATCCGGGATGCTACCCATTTAAGGGATTTGGGCCGCGGACCAGTTTAAGAGTCAGGAATTGCAGCCAACCTCTTGTGACTCCGCATCCTCACGCGTGGCCGAAGCTATATCGGACTTCTACTCATTCCGGTTTACTCACTTAAGTTAGGAGTTAGGTAGTTAGGAATTAGCAGAAGTCATTCATTCAAGCCATAATAATACAATACAAAGCTCATATACACATCCATACAAAATACAGTGCAATATACAAGTACACTACAAAATACAATACACATTATCATCATTCATATGTTTCATGAATTATACAAACTATTGTTCAAGACAAATATCAAGAACAATGTAAACAAGCACAGGTAAGTGCAATATAGTCCGATTCATGCATTTATCTTATTAGGTGATCAAATAACGCACACAAATCCGGGTAACCAGATTAGGATACAGGGCATGAAGAAATCATACCTTTCACCGTTGTACTTGTATCCCAACGTTCCTCCGGTGTTCACAAATCAAGTTCCTATGATATACATATAATTGAATGATTACTCTAACTATCATGAACTTAATTTGATTACTCTTACATTTCCTAATTCATACTTACTAAGTCTTGGCATTCTTTACACTTATATTTCATTTACTTTCTTTTCATTACTTGTCCATGGTTTACTTACATAGATATATACATATGTATAGGTGGGTATACATATATATAATATATATATATAATATACATACTAGTTATAACCCTATAGTTTTTTTTTTGTAAATTATGGGTCGTCCGACCCACCGTCCGACCCAAGCCCTGGGTCGGACCATTCCAGTAGATTACCGTTCTCTGAAATTCTCCCCGTCTGACCCAGCACTATTCCGTCCGATCCATACCCTCTGGGTCGGACCGTTCCAGAAGGTTTCGGTCAGTTGTCCAAGCCCTGTCCGACCCACGTCCGACTCACCCTCTGGGTCGGATGGAGTCAGAAACTTCGACAACAAAAGTTTTTGCATGTCCGACCCACGTCCGACTTACGGCCCTGGGTCGGACCGTTCCAGAAAGATTTTTTTCGTTGCTTAAGACATGTCCGACCCAGCGTCCGATCCAGGCTGTGGGTCGGACGGTAGCAGGACATTGCTACAGACCTTATTTTTCTTTCCCATTTTCACGCATTGCTTCCCCAATCTTCCTACATACATCCTAACATGTTTTAGTACTATTTGAACATTCCAAATCACCTTAATTCATCCACCAAATCCATTACTAAATCCATCAAACAACTTACACAATTTCCTCACTTCATTTCCATACTTACAACAGTTTTTCACCCTTCAATGCTATAGATTTTTGTTCCAACCTCCTCTATAAATAATTTCCTCTCCTAATGCCATTTCCAATGCCTACAATGCATTGCCTCTCCTCTTCATGTCCAACACTCACTCCCAAGGTCAAGTACATAAATCCTCCTAGTTCTCCAATGCCATTCAACAATTTTTGCTACAGATTTTATATCCTTTCATTCTCTTACCACAACTACTATTTCATAGTCATTAACATCTCTACTAACTCCAATACTCACCTTAGTTTTCCAATTCACCAAGTCATCCATACATGTACATATTCCTACCAGAATTTTGCCATAGTTCCTCTACATTTCTCACTTCTCCACATATGCACTTTTTCATCAAACTCATTCCTGATCTAGCCAAACCACAAGGGTTCTACCAGCAATTAAGCAAATATATAAAGCCATCCCAATACACCAGTACTCCATCAAGCATCAATACTGATACACATACACAACCATTTGGCTCCAAGGCCTACAATTCACACACTATTGCACAATTACTTAAACTTCCACAATTACACTACTAATACATTAGTTGGGTTCCTTAGATTGGTTTACCCATTCCCATTACTCTAATGCACTAAAATTTAACATTAGTAGAGAGCCCTTACCTTGAGCTTATAATTCCTTCTTTCTTTCTCATTTCTCCTCCTTCTTTCTTTCTTGCCCAAACCGGCCATGTGGGGAATGGAGTTGCCAAACTCCAGTCCCATCACCCAATGAACACAAAACACTACAATTAATATACTAACCCTTAAATTAATGCCAATTCATTGAAGTGTTTGAAATGAAATTTCTAGGGTTTACCTTTGGAGAGTTTTAGAAGGGGTTTTGCCCTTGGTTCAAGAATGTGAGTCCACCACCATTGCTAGGTTGATATTTTGCTCAAAGGAAAGAGAGAGAGGAAAACAAGGCATTACAAAGAGGCAAAAATCAGTTGTGAAGTAAGGTGGGGAAAACATGAGTTTTTCATGTAGATTTTTACCTTGTTGGAAAGATGAGGCTTCAAGCTCCATAATGGTGTGCTTTCTCTCTTCAAATGGGGAAAACCCATGGAGATGAAACTCATCCTTTTCGAATTTTGAAAGAGAGAATGATAGAGGATGATGAGGGGAGTTCAAATATGTAATTTGTTTTCATTTGGAGCTTACATGTGGATGGAGCATGAGGAAGAAGATAGAGTAGCCATTGTTGTTGTGGGGAGAGCTCAAAATCGCCCATTCCAGCAGAGAGAGGAGGGAGAATTCGATGGAGGGGAGGAAGGAAAGAGAGGGTGAGTGAATTGTGAGAGTGAGGTGAGAGGGAAGAGAATAAAGTAGCTTTTACTTTATTGCTTTTTGCTTTTTGGCTCTCTTATTTAATTAGCTAGTTACATGTGTGTGTGAGGGAGTTATTTGACTGATAAAAACCGGCCCCCTACAGTTATACTAGCTGGAGCGTTTTTTGTCTTTTACAGAAAACACTCATTATTTTACCCGGTTTAGGTACTGTTCACTAACCGGGCCCGTTTTCCAGAATTTTCTCGTTTCTTTATTTTTATTGGTTTTAAGCTTTCATAAATGCTTAATAATATTTATTTAATGACTTATAATTTTTACGGGTTCGTTTGACCACTTAAAATCACGTTTCCAGATTTTCTTGAAAAGCGTGCGTTAAGGCTCTATTAGCGTTTTAATACATTATTTGGATCCGTTTCTTCTGGAGTTGTTCCCATATATTATTTAGGCCTTATTAAACCTTTAGGATCCGTATAATACGCTAACCGAGGTCTCATACCTCCTATGGTTATTTAACGCTTATTTGGCGTTTTCCGCTTCTCAAGAGTTTATTTATTCGTTTGGATTTATTTTTCCTTGCTAGTGTTAATTAGGTACCATTAGGCCCTTAGATACGTATTAGATTAATTTTAAATCCCTATATTTAAGTTCGGGGTATTTCTATCTACCCCCCTTAAGAACTTTGTCCTCAAAGTTGTTCGAGGTTATAGGTTTACAATGCTTACTCATTCTTACGTGTCTAATACCAAAGCCATACCTTCTTCCTCCTTACAATTCCAAATCCGTTACTCGCGGTTTCTCCTTTCCACCTCATACCAATGCACCATAATTACTCCAATCCATATTACTATCAACCATCCCGTTCCTTATTACAAAATTTATACATACATACAGTGCAAGGCTATTCCCAAAGCAATGCAATACATGATAAGCCGCAGACTTATCATATTTTATGCACTAGATTTAGTATTATATTTATCTAAATAAAGTTATATTTATGTTATTTATGCTTATTATGTGTTAAAGTATAATATTTGTACAGACTTATGTTTTTATGAGTTTTCTGTGCAAGGAATGATTTTCTAGGCAAAAGTTCAGTTGAAGCCGGACTCCATGCCGGGTTGTTTCTGCACGGCATAAGCACAGAACAGAAAAGAGGCCTTGCCGGACCTAATGCTGTGTAGATTTCATCCGGCATAAGTAAAGAGTCGCCACGGTTGACCAAGCGATAGCAGTTATTGACCGTTGGTGAAAAGGATGATGCCGGGTGTGATGCCGGGTATCTTCTACCCGACATATGCACTGTTTCGCACGGAATTGACGGTTTCGACCGTTAGCAGTTGGGCGCATTTATCACGTGTGCCGGCTACTGGTGATCCGGCACGACGCCCGGCAACGACACAATTAATGCCTATAAATAGGCCGAGGAAGGCTACAATTTAACACACTACAACACCATATTATAATTTATTCACATCTCAGTTTCCGTCCCATTCCAAGTGTTGGTGTCCAATGAACATTTGCAGATCCATCCACGCAAGAGAAGAAGAAGACCTTGTCAGGGTTAAGGCTATTAACATCTCCTTATCCCCCTTTGTATTCTCTTCTTGTAGTTGTGTGGATGGTGATACAGAATCCTTGTTAGGTTTTGGTTAGGGATGACTTCCTTGTAAAACTCTTATGATCATTTATGGAATTTTCAAGTTTCTTAACCCGAGTTCTAATCTTCTTACAAGTAGAATGAAGTAGCTATTCATTCTCTTATCTCTAATTCCTATTTGATGTTCACAAGACAAGAATAGGATAAATTAGGATTTTGGTAATCTTTAACATTATCTTCTGCACCTCAGCGGGAGCAAGACTTAAGGTTTAGGGTTAATCTCTTATTTCCCATTATTCTGTTGTATTCGCGGCATTGGCTATGCACGATGCAGGTATGAATATTGAGTTCCTTTTGTCAGAACCGAATCTGGAAGTGTTGTTTACGAAATGTACGATGCCGGATGGCATGCCAGGTATGAGTTATCCGGCACGTTCAAGGCCATGAATCTGCCGGGTAGCGAGGATCCGGCATCACATCCGGCATATGCATTTTGCGAGACCAAATCCTCTTTGAGACTTGCCACCCTTGATCATTGGTCATACGAACCTTTTGCATTGATAATCTTCCCAAATCAAAGTTACTTTATTTATTTATTTATTTAGTTTAGGATCACATTTTCAATTCCCCCCTTGTTATTATAGAATAGGCTTTTGCCCGGATTAGGACTAATTTCTATAAGTGAAATACCCCAAACCTTAATGCGTTAATTAATTATGTAATTATAATTTTCTAAGGCTAATTAAGTCCTTAAGATCATTGGTGAAGAAATGAAAACCAAAAAGAAAAAGAAAATGCGTAAAAGTCACAAAACGTGAAAACGCGTATTTAATTATTTTAGGAGGTACATAACCTTTATTAAGGTTATAAATATATTTGTATACCTTAATTACACATTAAGAACATGTGGGAAAAATTCCGGAAGAAAACGGATTCAAATAATGTGCTAAAACGTTAACGGAGTCTTAAAGCGCGTTTTTTGAGAGAAAACCCGAAAACGTGACCTTAAACAGTTAAATGACCCCGTAAAAATAATAGTTGATTTTGTAACGATAATTAAACATTAATGGGAGTTTAATAACCATTAAAATTAAAGGAATGAGAAAATTCCGGAAAACGGTCCCGGTTAGTGAATAGTGCTAAACCGGGTAAATAAACGAGCGTTTTCTGTTAAAAGCGAAAAACGCTCCAGCATGTTTACCGTAGTGGGCCGGTTTTATTAATGTAAACAGCTCACTCACACAAGACTAGTTAACAAATTAATTAAGTCAAAAAAAAAATAGAGGGACCACTTATACCCCTCTCTCTCTCTCTTCTCCTCTCATTTCTCTCTTTCCTCTTCTCTTTCCTCTCTCTCTCTTCTTCCTCCATGGTTCCCTTCTCCCTCTCTGCCGATGGAGTTCTCCAACCTAGCCAACAATGGCTTCTCCACTTCCTCTTCATCCCCAAGCTCCATTTGAGCTCCAAATCAAAAACAAATCACATATTCTTCTTCCTCTCACCTTCCTCTATCATCCTCTCTTTTCGAAATTTCAAAAGGATGAAGTTGACCTCCATGGGTTTTCCCCATTTGAAGAGAAAATGGCACCAATGTGAAGCTTGGAGCCTCCTCTTCCTTCTAAGGTAAAAAATTCCCAAGAAAAAGTCATTTTTCCTTCATCTCTTGGTGTAATCGATTTTTCACCATTTTTGATACCTTGTTTTCTCCTTGTTCTTGAGCTCCAAATTGACCCTTCAATGGTGGAGTAATTTCCTTCTTGATTCAAGGGTGAGAATCCCTCTTAAAAGCCTCAAAAGTAAACCCTAACCTTGTGTTCTAGCCTTTGATTGAATTAAGATATTCCAAGGGTTTAGATAATTAATTGAGTGTGTTTTGTGTTCTTGAATGTTGGGATGGAGTTTGGAAACTCCATGCCCTCTTAACCGATTTTGGAGAAGATATGGAGCAAGAGGAGAATTAAGGAAACTTGTGAAATTAAGGTAAGGAATCCACCTTAAACCTTGTTATAATTGTTTAAGTGTTTGGGATGGGTAAACAAATTAATGAACCCAAATTGTGGATTGAAATATATGTTGGAATGTGTTCAATTGATGTTAGAAGAGGTTTGTGAATTAGTGTTGAATGGAGGGCCTTTAGAGACAAATGTTTTGAGTTTGTGATTGGTATTGTGGTTATGGAGTTTATGGTGATTGTATTGTTGTTGATGAATTTGAGGATTGTGTTAAGTGCTGTTAGGACCCTTGAAAGGGTGTGGCTAGATTAGGGATGAAAATGATGGAAATTGATGAGGATGAATGTGTAGAGTTTATGGGGAGGTTATGGTGAAATTTTGGTAGAAAATGAGTGTTTTTGACTCTTTGATTTGGTGATGTTTTTGGTTGATTTTAATGGGTGTATGATGCGTTAAAACCCCGTGGAAATGTGTTTTCGTTGGCTATTTTGCTACTATAAGTTATGTAAGTTTTGTGGGGGATTGTGGCTTGGTTTAGTTGTTTTCCGTAATGGATTTTGCAGTTTTCGGTATGTCCTAACATGTGTCCGAACATTGAAGTTCGGACATCATACGACGGAAAATTTTCAGAACTCTCGACTTATGTCCGAACATGCAAGGTCGGACGCATGTTCGGACCAACCTTTATTTTTGCATAACTTTTTCGTTTGAACTCCGTTTTGAGTGCCGTTTGCGGCGTTGGATTCCTATTTGGAGTAGTACTATCTGTTTTGACATGTCTTGGCCTATGTTTATGTATATTTTGATTTTAAAATGACCGATAATCTTTTGAACTCCATTTTTGTGTGCTTCAGCCTTCTAATGATAGGGGATTGGATGGTAATGGTTTTGGATGATGTTTAGGCCTTGTTTGGTGACATTTAAAGGCCTTAAAATGTGTAAACAAGTGTTAGGTTTGATGTGAGAGTTGTGAACTTAAGATCACGAGAGTAAAATTAAGTATAACGGGATAACGGGGTTAACTATGGGCGCACTAGTCGTTTAACAATTGTATTGCCCCGATTTAAGGGAAACAAATGTAATGTTACCAGTTGTTCAAAGATTATTCAAGGAACCTAAGAGAACGCAATAGAGTGGACCTTGGTGACAGGTATGGTTTTCTTGCAACCTGTGTCCTACCGGATTACACCGGCTTGTATGCCAATGTGTTTTTCTGTGTGTTTGCCACCTTGCAAGATAAAGCATGAAATGAGTTTATAGTAATTCATTACTGTGGCGTAATCAATTCCGATACCGCTTAACCTTAATTATGTGTTAAATAATATTTAACCGACCTTAGGTTCACATAAGAGATCGGTATTCGGAATAAACGTCCCAACCCATGGGAACGTTCTAACTACGGCTATCCGTGCGTTATTGTATGTTGTGACTATGCGTGATGTATGTGACTTGTTATAATGTTGTTGATGTTGGATACTGTTATCCGTGTTGTTGAAATGGGATATGATTTCCCTTATGTGTCTAACCGAGTTAGTAACACTATGTGACGTATGTATGTGATAAGTTCCATAAGGGAACCTCTAACTAATAAGTATATGTTATGTATGGAGAGGAATCCGGGTGTCCCGGTCGCGCGTATTGTTTGGGAGTTAATATATATATGTGAATTAACTCCCATCCTGTTATGTTAGGGTTGTTTTCCTTCATTGGATTTCGACCTCCCACTACCTTAGCCAAAGCTTACCTACCCGACCTCCACATCGGGCTAGGAGGGAAATTATGTACAATGTTGGTAGGGTGTTGAAGCCTAAGTTCGCTTCGACTCCCTCTTTGTTATGTTACGGTTGTTCTTCCTCCTTGAATTACAACCACCCACAATCTTAACCAAGGCTTACCTACCTCATCACTATTGGAGCTAGGGGGAAATTGTGTATGTTGTGTACGGTCCTATATGAGGCCGCCACTCAAGTAAAGAAAATGTATGTATGTTGTGCTCGGGCTTATATCACCCGGCACTCCCTAAGTGAAGTTCATGTACTCTAAGAAGAGTGAAATTAGGTTGTGTATGTTATAAAGTGAAGTGTGTTGTTATGTTGAGTGTGCTAACCTTGTGTCTGTATTCTATTAATGGATGTTTGCTTATAAGCGTGATATGTGTGTGAGTTTGTGCATGTTTGAAATAAACCAACCGCATGCTAAGACGACAAATAGTTGTGCGTGGCCCGGTAGCATGCGGGCTGCGGGATTACCATACCAGCAAAGGTGCTGACCCCCTTTGGGGGCTCCCATACTTTTCAGGTACAAGGAACTGGAAGCCGTTCGAGAGTAGGATGGGGTAGTTTGTATGTGGTAGTCATGAGAATTGTGGATGTATTATAGGTGTAGTAAGACCGAAAATGTATCGGCGTTAGTCGGTAATTACTCGGTACAGTTGTAATGTAAGTGTATAATGAATGTTGAACATGGAATGGGATTAATGTGTAGTTGCTCGGGAGTTTAGTCCATCAGACCGGTACGATGTATGTATGTTAGCCTTGTTAGTCACGTGGGTGGCTAACGGCGTGTAACACCAAGAGAGTTAAGTTATGTTGTGAGTTACGATTTCCGCTGCAAGTGTTGTTAAGTGTATTGTTAGTAGTTGGGGTGCTACAAAAAGTGGTATCAGAGCGAAGTATCGCTCTGATGACTGAAATACCGAGCTTAGGAAGTACCGAGTTAATAGTTTAGTACTTGGGTTAAGGGTTGAGTGATAGCGTGAGAAGTACGCTAGTTAGGAAACACCAGTGTGTACTGGATACCTACGATATCCATCCTGCCCTCCACAAACCCTATTTTATAACTTGGGAAGAACGCCAGAGAGATGAAAGTCCTCTCTTACTCGGGAATACCCGATCTGGCTGTTATTAAGTGTCCTTATAAGTACAGAGAACCTGTCAAACGGTAGATTCCTAAAGGTGTGAATTCCGAAGACGGTTCCCATTTTAACAATGTCTGCCGCATGAGATAGCGAAAAGTGAAGAATCTTATGCATAAGAGAATGGAAATTCCAGCACCCTGGGTCGACATGCGAAGCAGTCGAGGACAACCAGCTTGCGAGCACTAACCGTGCAACAGTGGAGGAGTGAAGTAGTAGAACCCGAGACGAGTGTCCACGGGACTACAATGCTGACTAACACACCAACGGTACACCAACCGAGCAAAGAACTACGACGTGGTACGAGGAGGATACAATACTAAGAAAAAGGGTCTCCCAGAATGGGAAACACCCTAGTTAATGGTTATCATGTGAAGACAGTGAGAAGTACCTAGAAGATTTATTGTTAAGACTGTAGGATCAAGCAAGGGCCAGCAAGGCCACTGATGTTAGAGCGGGCGAAAGCAATACCGCAACCGATGTGTATTGAACCAGTAGCCAGTTGGCATGGCGCACTTGCCAAGGCAAGTGCTGCTTCAACAAGGCTGTGCGGGAAATTTTAACAACTACCAAGTACTTAGTAAGGTACCATGAAGTTAAGTGAGAACATCATAACCGAGGAAAGGCTTAACAGCCTGACCCCTGTAATTGGAAGTACACCAGTCAGCAAGAACCTAGACTTGGTTAAGACGAGAAAGTGTTGTGAAACCATGAAAATTTTCTTTCAAACTTAAATTCATTTCCAAAAACTTTTTCAAAACCAAATTTTCTTTCAAACCCATTTTATTTCTAACCTTCTTTGAAAACAAACCAGAAGACCTACACCGGCCTCAGTGCCACATGGTAGGTAAGTTTTACCTAGTTACCTTTAAATAACCAGATGGAAACCGGTAAACTCAAGGGTACAACCCGAGAGAATGGATCAAGTTCATAATAACACAATAGTGGATAACCTTCCCTTGATTAAGTTCGGGAAGCACGGAATGCATATTATCACAGGATAATATAAGAGGAGTTGGCAACAGAATACTTCACCTAGGCGGTGTGACGGACACTACGAGTGTACCAACAGTAATGTGGGACGACCGCACTCCAGTAGGAGCTTGTGGGCCTGACAGACCTTCTTATGGGGTGGTTGGGCAAGTAGCAATGTATCAGTAGGATACCCCACGTATGTATACGAGTGGAGTCTGGAACACAGGGAAGTAGTCGACTCCATACTACGGTCCGAAGTAAAAGTCAAGCAAGAACAATGGATTACCATCAAATGGTTGAAGTAAAGGAACCCAGTTAAGTTGAGGAGACTAAAGGAATTAGTAAGTTTATTTAAGGAAATGTTTAAAAGTGAACAAGTGCGAAGTACTGGTTAGTAAGTAAAGACGTAGAATATGTCTTAGGAATCCTGAAGGATGAACATAATAGCTGGAGTGAGTACCCAGCCTATATATGGTGAGGCAGATGCCTACTATGGATGCGTTAATATGCAATGATCGGGATGAGACTCCCGAAATGATCACTAGAGATATCGATCTCGCTGGAGAGGATAAATAACCAGCCAAGAACGTAAGGCAATATAGTTGATTAAACGTACTCATAAGAACAAGCCAGATGTAATGGCACAACCTAGTAACACCCAGGAGCTATCCTTAAAAGGGCGATTGGATCAACAATGGTTGAACAAGATACGCGACAAAAACGCAAAGATTGAAATAAACACCTGGATTAAGCATAAGTTGTCAGGAAGAAGTCTGACATTCTTGAAGGGCATCCCATGAAAGGAACGACGACCTTGTCATGGAGCCCAATACAACCTATAAACCGTGTAATATGTACGGAGAAGTAAACGTGTGTGAACAACCTACAATGAGTAGAGCTCGAGACAATAAGGCTTATAAGCCACAAGTGGAATGTGTTAAGAAAATGTTATTGATCACAGAGATTCATGTTATATAAGTAAGTAAGAGGATAACGAACCACTGCTTCAAGAGTGGGGATACCTCATGATATGTGAGACCGCAACAGCGGTAGTTATGTGAATTAAGTTCAGGGAATGTGTTAAGAGTTGACCATGTTGTTACTACAAAAAGAGTTGTACCAGTTGTGGAGACTGAAAGAGTGATAAGTCGAATAGCAACCACCATTACGTGTGGGATGCTAGATGTGAAATGAACAACGCTCAAGGAGCATAAAGACTCGAAGAATAGCGTATTCAGCAACCAGCCAAATAAATGGCGAAACACAGTGGAATGGTGGAAGCTAATATAATGACGGATGCAGTGTAAGCTAATGTTATACAATGAGTGTGAAAGCACGGACCGCAGCAAGCGACCGTTGCATAAGTATTGTTAAATAATAATGTGGCAATAAGACCAGTTATGAGTGAAACTCAATGGACATACAAGTAAGTGATGAAACAGCAGACTGGACAATGATCCAGTAGTTAGTACTATGTGATAAAGAACTCAGTGTGAATTCCTATTGCAATCGCATAAGAGACTTACTGTCAAGAGTTTACGCCTCTGCACTCTGTATGACTGAGTGTTTTGGTATTGCTCTCGTGCAGTAATGATCGAGTGAGGTAGCTAGGAAGTTTGAGAAATGTTAAATGGGATAGAAAGACAAGACTTATGATGTGATAAAACCGATGCGTAAGGAAAGCACGGTCGTACCAATCAAAGGTACTTGGTTGACATAAGTGACTACAGTAACACGATTGTTAAATATCGGTATGGAATATACCTCAAGTGTGGGAAATAATCGAAAGAGTACTACACATAATAAGTAGTAGCTCAAATTCAACCGACAATAAGTTGGAAGAAAACAAGTAAGTCAGTGTGGAATACAGTAAATTATCATGAAAGTGGAGAGAAAGTTTGTAACTCACCGAGTTCGCTCATGGTAAGTGAAACCACGCGTCGGTTGAGAAACCGTTACTACCAAGATAAAGGTGATAATCGGGATGTACAATACAGTAAGAATAATGTATGGGGGCAAACTAAGCCCTAAAGTTATCAAGGTTGCGCAGCAGAGAAACTGGTGAACCAGTGATTCAAACGTTGAATGCGAATAGTGAACATGAGTGAATGGCAAACTAATGATGCCTAAAAGCCTCACAGGCCGGAATCGAAACCAGTTAAGAGTTAAAATAAACTCTAGTGAGAATTCTTGGTTAGGGACTAAACCGCCAATATGGCTAAGATCCTCAAACCGGAACACATTTTGTAATAAACCGCGTGGAGATAAAACACTTCACGACGGTAAGACGTTATAAACCAGTGATTAAGTGATTGATTACGTGGGCGTAATCCCTTTAAGGGGGGTAGAGAGCACAAACCGTTTAGTGTGTTTTACCGTACAAGTGTACGTGAACTATGGGTTGCATAGCACAAAATAAATTGTTTTGATGATTGGTGCGTGTGTGTTACATAAACATACACATTCATTCATGGTTTAATTATGGTAATTGCGCACTGAAGATGCGAATACCATTGTGATAAGTGTGTGTTATTTTGTTAAGAGATGTGTGAAAGTATAAGTATAAGGGGGTAAGAAACTCCCGGGGAACTAAAACCCCGACTATATATGTTCATATAATACTAAATGTAAAACGTGTATCGTATTTTGATAAAAGTATATAGATACATATTGTGATTTATGAAGAGGTATGAAACTGACATAGAACCTAGTGAGAATAAGATTCCCTAGGTGACTGGATTAAGTGAATTGGATGATGATCGATAGACGGAGTTCTATCCCTTGGAGATGTATGATTATGACTAGATGGATTAAAAGATAGAAAATGGTATATGCTTGAATTAGTTGTGGTTGAAATTGAAGTGGGAGGTGAAACTTGATTATCATGAGATCAAGGGAAGCCGAACACAAATTGGGGTGGAAAGATAGTTCAACACTGATGCTGATCACATTAGTGTTGGATGATTCTTGAAACTCCCTATAAGTGGTCACAAATAATCACATCAAGAATAAGATGCGGTTAATAATAATTAGACTTGGAGTTGTAGTGTGTTTTCAAAAGAATTTTAAATTGGTGGTTCCGGATGTTCAATTGTTATTTTCAAGACTTCAATTAATATTTTTAAGATTATTAAGTGGTATTTTCAAAGGAAGGACTACCTTTATGCGACCTTGTAAGGATTTTCAACTAGTATCCTTCCAATAAAGGATTTCATTATACTTAACCTCATAGAGGGTATTTTCCTATTACTTGCTCACGAGATGAGGACGTACGAGCCTTTGTCTTCGGACCGGTGACATGAGAAGTATATTTAAAGATGTATGGAATTGTTTTGATCTCCCAAAGGAACGGGGACCAGAGTGTCCATCGCGACCGGTTCTGCGGGATCACAGTGTATATGTACTCAACATGGGTCTCGAACCCATGAAGAGATGGAAAAGGAATTTCTGGTTGATATGCATGCTAAGACATGTTGTGTGGTATGTGTAATAATTATTATTTTGGACCTTGAGTCCTAATGTGGTTAAGTTCCGAAAGTGTTATGTTATCAAGACCTATGAGTCTAAATGTTGTTATGTTACCCAGACCAAGAGTCTAAGGGTTGTTATGTATGTGCAAATGTTGTTAAGGTACCCGGACCATTGAGTCCGAGGTTACTATGTGAGTATGTTATGTATGTATGGATGTGTTACCCGGACCATCAAGTCCGAGGTTGTGACGTAAGGTATGTTGTTATGGAAGTTTTGTGTTGCAAGTAATCCCCGTATTCTAACCAATGAGGTGTGGGAAGTGTGAACTTCGAGGATGAAGTTCTTTTAAGGGGGGTAGATTGAAATACCCCAAACCTTAATGCGTTAATTATTATGTAATTATAATTTTCTAAGGCTAATTAAGTCCTTAAGATCATTGGTGAAGAAATGAAAACCAAAAAGAAAAAGAAAATGCGTAAAAGTCACAAAACGTGAAAACGCGTATTTAATTATTTTAGGAGGTACATAACCTTTATTAAGGTTATAAATATATTTTTATAACTTAATTACACATTAAGAACATGTGGGAAAAATTCCGGAAGAAAATGGATTCAAATAATGCGCTAAAACGTTAACGGAGTCTTAAAGCGCGTTTTTCGAGAAAACCCGAAAACGTGACCTTAAACAGTTAAATGACCCCGTAAAAATAATAGTTGATTTTGTAACGATAATTAAACTTTAATGGGAGTTTAATAACCATTAAAATTAAAGGAATGAGAAAATTCCAGAAAACGGTCCCGGTTAGTGAATAGTGCTAAACCGGGTAAATAAACGAGTGTTTTCTGTTAAAAACGAAAAATGCTCCAGCATGTTTACCGTAGTGGGCCGGTTTTATTAATGTAAACAGCTCACTCACACAAGACTAGTTAACAAATTAATTAAGTCAAAAAAAATAGAGGGACCACTTATACCCCTCTCTCTCTCTCTTCTCCTCTCATTTCTCTTTTCATCTTCTCTTTCCTCTCTCTCTCTTTCTTCCTCCATGGTTCCCTTCTCCCTCTCTGCCGATGGAGTTCTCCAACCTAGCCAACAATGGCTTCTCCACTTCCTCTTCATCCCCAAGCTCCATTTGAGCTCCAAATCAAAAACAAATCACATATTCTTCTTCCTCTCACCTTCCTCTATCATCCTCTCTTTTCAAAATTTCAAAAGGATGAAGTTGACCTCCATGGGTTTTCCCCATTTGAAGAGAAAATGGCACCAATGTGAAGCTTGGAGCCTCCTCTTCCTTCTATGGTAAAAAATTCCCAAGAAAAAGTCATTTTTCCTTCATCTCTTGGTGTAATCGATTTTTCACCATTTTGATACCTTGTTTTCTCCTTGTTCTTGAGCTCCAAATTGACCCTTCAATGGTGGGAGTAATTTCCTTCTTGATTCAAGGGTGAGAATCCCTCTTAAAAGCCTCAAAAGGTAAACCCTAACCTTGTGTTCTAGCCTTTGATTGAATTAAGATATTCCAAGGGATTAGATAATTAATTGAGTTGTTTTGTGTTCTTGAATGTTGGGATGGAGTTTGGAAACTCCATGCCCTCTTAACCGATTTTGGAGAAGATATGGAGCAAGAGGAGAATTAAGGAAACTTGTGAAATTAAGGTAAGGAATCCACCTTAAACCTGTTATAATTGTTTAAGTGTGTGGGATGGGTAAACAAATTAATGAACCCAAATTGTGGATTGAAATATATGTTGGAATGTGTTCAATTGATGTTAGAAGAGGTTTGTGAATTAATGTTGAATGGAGGGCCTTTAGAGACAAATGTTTTGAGTTGTGATTGGTATTGTGGTTATGGAGTTTATGGTGATTGTATTGTTGTTGATGAATTTGAGGATTGTGTTAAGTGCTGTTAGGACCCTTGAAAGGTTGTGGCTAGATTAGGGATGAAAATGATGGAAATTGATGAGGATGAATGTGTAGAGTTTATGGGGAGGTTATGGGAAATTTTGGTAGAAAATGAGTTTTTTGACTCTTTGATTTGGTGATGTTTTTGGTTGATTTTAATGGGTGTATGATGCGTTAAAACCCCGTGGAAATGTGTTTTCGATGGGCTATTTTGCTACTATAAGTTATGTAAGTTTTGTGGGGGATTTGTGGCTTGGTTCTAGTTGTTTTCCGTAATGGATTTTGCAGTTTTCGGTATGTCCTAACATGTGTCCGAACATTGAAGTTCGGACATCATACGACTGAAAATTTTCAGAACTCTCGACTTATGTCCGAACATGCAAGGTCGGACGCATGTTTGGACCAACCTTTATTTTTGCATAACTTTTTCGTTTGAACTCCGTTTTGAGTGCCGTTTGTGGCGTTGGATTCCTCTTTTCGAGTACTATCTGTTTTGACATGTTTTGGCATATGTTTATGTATATTTGATTTTAAAATGACCGATAGTCTTTTGAACTCCATTTTTGTGTGCTTCAGCCTTCTAATGATAGGGGATTGGATGGTAATGGTTTTGGATGATGTTTAGGCCTTGCTTGGTGACATTTAAAGGCCTTAAAATGTGTAAACAAGTGTTAGGTTTGATGTGAGAGTTGTGAACTTAAGATCACGAGAGTAAAATTAAGTATAACGGGATAACGGGGTTAACTATGGGCGCACTAGTCGTTTAACAATTGCATTGCCCCGATTTAATGGAAACAAATGTAATGTTACCAGTTGTTCAAAGATTATTCAAGGAACCTAAGAGAACGTAATAGAGTGGACCTTGGTGACAGGTATGGTTTCTTGCAACCTGTGTCCTACCGGATTACACCGGCTTGTATGCCAATGTGTTTTTCTGTGTGTTTGCCACCTTGCAAGATAAAGCATGAAATGAGTTTATAGTAATTCATTACTGTGGCGTAATCAATTCCGATACCGCTTAACCTTAATGGTTTAAATAATATTTAACCGACCTTAGGTTCACATAAGAGATTGGTATTCGGAATAAACGTCCCAACCCATGGGAACGTTCTAACTACGGCTATCCGTGTGTTATTGTATGTTGTGACTATGCGTGATGTATGTGACTTGTTAATATGTTGTTGATGTTGGATACTGTTATCCGTGTTGTTGAAATGGGATATGATTTCCCTTATGTGTCTAACCGAGTTAGTAACACTATGTGACGTATGTATGTGATAAGTTCCATAAGGGAACCTCTAACTAATAAGTATATGTTATGTATGGAGAGGAATCCGGGTGTCCCGGTCGCGCGTATTGTTTGGGAGTTAATATATATATGGATTAACTCCCATCCTGTTATGTTAGGGTTGTTTTCCTCATTGGATTTCGACCTCCACTAGCTTAGCCAAAGCTTACCTACCCGACCTCCACATCGGGCTAGGAGGGAAATTATGTACAATGTTGGTAGGGTGTTGAAGCCTAAGTTCGCTTCGACTCCCTCTTGTTATGTTACGGTTGTTCTTCCTCCTTGAATTACAACCACCCACAAGCTTAACCAAGGCTTACCTACCTCATCACTATTGGAGCTAGGGGAAATTGTGTATGTTGTGTACGGTCCTATATGAGGCCGCCACTCAAGTAAAGAAAATGTATGTATGTTGTGCTCGGCTTATATCACCCCGGCACTCCCTAAGGAAGTTCATGTACTCTAAGAAGAGTGAAATTAGGCTGTGTATGTTATAAAGTGAAGTGTGTTGTTATGTTGAGTGTGCTAACCTGTGTTCTGTATTCTATTAATGGATGTTGCTTATAAGCGTGATATGTGTGTGAGTTGTGCATGTTTGAAATAAATTCAACCGCATGCTAAGACGACAAATAGTTGTGCGTGGCACGGGGTAGCATGCTGCGGGCTGCGGGATTACCATACCAACAAAGGTGCTGACCCCCTTTGGGGCTCCCATACTTTTCAGGTACAAGGAACTGGAAGCCGTTCGAGAGTAGGATGGGGTAGTGTTTGTATGTGGTAGTCATGAGAATTGTGGATGTATTATAGGTGTAGTAAGACCGAAAATGTATCGGCGTTAGTCGGTAATTACTCGGTACAGTTGTAATGTAAGTGTATAATGAATGTTGAACATGGAACGGGATTAATGTGTAGTTGCTCGGGAGTTTAGTCCATCAGACCGGTACGATGTATGTATGTTAGCCTTGTTAGTCACGTGGGTGGCTAACGGCGTGTAACACCAGGAGTTAAGTTATGTTGTGAGTTACGATTTCCGCTGCAAGTGTTGTTAAGTGTATTGTTAGTAGTTGGGGTGTTACAATAAGTCCCTTGGGTACGATTCTCCTGGTCGTAATATATTTACACTATACTCCGACCGGTTTTTATTTGCTACCCGTAGTAGAGTTGTAGGTTTATGTAGGATTAGTTATTAATTTATTCTTTTGTATATATTTTATCTTACAATTTCTCGCTTAGCATTACACATTACAATCCCGCAGGCACTCAGGTCATCTAGACACAGGACTCCTCTATGTCCCGCTGCCTGGGAATAATACAACATGCTACACTACTATCTTCTTCGGTATAAGCTTCTAACAAATCCTTATTCTCATGTCTAAGACTATCTTTTCAATACTACTAATTAGAAGTTCCTAAAACACACAATTCCGAATTCCAATTTATATTCATTACTTCTATCCTATGTGTGATTCTTGTGATCACTTGAGGGGAGCTTCAAGAATCATTCGACCCTGATGTGATCAGCATCAGTGTTGAACTATCTTTCCACCCCAATTTGTGTTCGGTTTCCCTTGATCTGATTAGGATCAAGTTCGACTTCCCACATCAGGTTCAACCTAACAAATAATTTAATTGTTTTCATTTTCTATCTTTTTACTCTTTCTAGTCGTGATTACGAATTCATACATCTCCAAGGGATGGAATCAATCCATCAATCATCCTCACTCTACTTCCCAAATGCTTTACTCCGTGGTTCAATACCTAAATGCTCAGTCCATCAACCTTCACTACTTCCATCCATTACTCACCATTATCTCCTATATTCTAACTAAGTAATACTACATTTATAAGATTTAGTTGACTTCAATTGTTTCAATTATTTTACTTACGATTCCACTACTCATAACTTCATTCATCTACTACTCTCATTCATTTCGTACTACTTCTTCAAAGGTTACAATACTTGTGGAGCTCCGTCCACTACTCATTACTCTTCTTTACCAATACTCTTACACTGGTGTTACCAGATGGGTGTATTCATCCTATGGTATTTGCATGTCTATTTGCATGTCTAAAGCCTAGTTACCATAATTACAATATGAATGAATACTTATGTTTATTTACCATAGTATCAATCATCAATTTGATTCTCATTTGTGCTATGCACATTACGGTTTATGTGTTTTATTCAAAACTTACATTAAGCGGTTTTCACTCTACCCCCCTTAAAAGGGATTACGCCCACGTAATCTACCATATGTTATTATTATTAAACATTGGTTTAATCAGTTTGGGCAAACTGAAGCGTTTAGCTTCACTACGGTATACTATAGAATATGCTCTGGTCAAAGGGTCTTAACCATACCAACGGTTTAGTCTTTGCACCAAGAGTTCCTATATGAGTTTATTTAACTCATCGTTAATTCGGTTCTAGCCTATTAGGCTTCAAGGCATTAATAGCCGTTGTATTATACTCACTAGGTATATTGTCTCCTAGCTAGGGCCCACTAGCTTCTGCTGCGCGACCCTGATAACTCGGGTTATTCACCCTTCTTGTTATCCTAGATGTGGTATACATCGCCTTTTTATCCGTCTATTATGGAAATAGGGTTTACTAAACAGATGCGGTATTCTTTTACCGTGTTTGAACTCAATGAGTTTAAGATTGTAACCAGCTCTCTGGTAATCTATTGCACATGCTATTTATGCTTCCACGATTATTCATTAAGCTCCTCCGACTTATTGTCGGGCGAGGTTAAGTAACTACTTAGTTGTAGTACTTCCTCTATTGTCAGTAGCTTCTGAATTATACCAGTTCTCCTGGTTCAGTACAAGTGTTCTTTACTTGTATGACCTTGCATTGATATGCGTCGGTCCTAGTGACTTTCTTAAGTCTCCTTTCACCTTTTATTCCATTGGAATTCACATCTGTGATTGTTAGTGTGTTTCGCACTTTTCGTGCTTCTTTGGCCTTAGGCCGCACGGTTTGTTGCTAAGCTTGCTTAATTGGCTTGTGCCATGTTTGTTGGTGAAAAAGGGTTTACTACGGTTTACATTCTCCATATCCCTAGCCATCCCATTAGATCATTAGCTGCACAAGTGCAATACCAAAACACTCAGTCATACAGAGTGCAGAGGCGTAAACGCTTGACAGTAAGTCACTTATGTGATAAGAAGGAATATTTCTGCCTGTTATCTCGTACTTATACTCCGTGTCATTATCTGCTACTTCTTCATATCGGTCGCTTGTTGCGCACCGTATTCTTACTCATTATACAACATCGTTTTTACTGTTTCTGTTACTGTGATAGTTTCTCTTTACTCATTGTCATTGTCATTGGCACCATTCCCTTATGGTATGAATACCTTGGGGTTCCCATGTTCGTGTGTATGACGGTTGTCGTAGCATACCACAATATTAATATCTTCCCAATGTGGAGATGTTCTTCTATTTTAGGTTTCGTGTGTTGGTTAGCTTACCTCATATTCCGTCATCATTTGTGATACAATTTACCAAGTATCTTGGTTGACCAAGGATGAGATAACTCATCGGGTCATAAGCTCTCGAGCGTTAGTCATTCGTGGTGTTCAATGTGTATTCACATTAATTGCTTTGATAATTATTGCCTTTCAGTGCTGAGCATTGGTTTAGGCTCTGGCTGTGTAGTTTTGCTTGTATGTATATTACTAGGACATCCCACGAAACTTCAAGGGTTTTCTGGTCCCGTTCTCCATTGAAGAGTACTCTGTCATTGATGAATGAAAGTTCTTGTTGAGGGGTTTGTCTCCACTCATAGGTCTAATGACAAGGTTTGCTATATTGGTGTTTACACAATGGTCCACCACATGTTTGGGTGCATAAGGAGTATGCTTACTCCGTTAGGTCGTAATGGTTTGGAAATCTCATTTCCTTATTCCATCACCCTTGGCAATATCTATTGCGTAGTTATTGTTATAGTAGATGGAAGCCTTTTCTAAGGTTCACATCATCACCGCATTGGTGGTCTTTGGTTAACGAGGGTTCCTTCCCTGGGTTTCTCGTAGTGTCCAAGTGTGGACTAGGCCAATGTTGGCATTATCACGATTCTATGCCTCTGTGTTACCATTGCTACAGAAGGCATGAAGGAGAATAAGAGTTTGTCTACTGTATACTAGGGTGATGCTCTAGCGTCAGTGACATTGAGGTAGCCATCAGTCCCATCCACTCATAAAGTTGGGTTTGAATTGATGGTCCAGTTGTTGATTCTTGTCGTATGAGACATATTTCTTGCAAGTCCTGTTAGTAACAGTGTGGGTCTGCAACCGTTTAAGGTTATATAACGTATTTGGTTTACGGCTTCTGAGTCGTATTGCTGCAAGCTATGCTCTTGCAAGCTGCTTATACATGCTTCCACTACATGTATATCGTCATAGGCTGGAGATATATTGGGCTCCATGGTAAATCGTGGCATCACGCTTCCGTTCATAGGAGACTGAAATACCCCGTATTTAAAAATAGCGATTAATTAGGCTAATAAGTAATTTAGAAGCTTAATTAAGTATAAATAATATTAGGGAACAAATCCCGAAGAAAACGGATCCTTAAAATGGATTAAAAACATTACCGAACCTTAAAGCGCGTTTTTTCGAGGTAACCGGGGAAAACGTGTCTTTAGGCGGGTCAATAGACTCGTAACAGTTTTAGGCAACTAAATATTCATTAATAAATATTAGTGAGGCTGTAGGACCAATAAAATCAAGAAAACGAGAGATTAGTAAAAACTGTCAAAAACGGGAAGTTGTGGGGGTAGAAATATAAATAGACCAAACTTATGTGTCCATTTAGAAAATAAAAAGTAGAGTGTGTGTGTGAGTGGTAGTGTGGGCCGATTTGGAGCCCTCTCTCTCACTCTCTCACTTGTTTAATATACTACAAGACAAAAATAATAAAAACAACCCCACCTCACTTTACCACTCTCTCTCCTCCTTTCCTTTCTCTCTCTCACGTAAATTCCCCCCCTCACTCTCATTTCCTCTCTTCTTCTCCAAGCAGCCGATTTCCATGGAGGTTTGAAGAAACTCACAAAAACTACCACTTCTCTCCTCTTGTTACTCTAGCAAACCTCTTCCAAAAATTTCAAAAATTACACCGTTGTCTTCCTCTCCTCAAGAGCTACAATTCCCTCTTTTCAAAATCCAGAAAAGAGCACTTTCGATTTTATGGGTATATCCCATTTGAAGTTTCAACACCACCATTAGAAGGCTCTCCTTTCCTTGTTCTTCTAAGGTAAAAATAATTCGAAAACTCCATTGTTTTTCTAGCCTTAAGAGCAAAACGAGATTCATAACTAAACCCTTGTTGTTCCTTGTTGTTCTAGCCGATTTTGGCATCTTGGTGGAGTTGGAATTTTGTTTGTTGAGCCACTCCAAACAACATTTGAAACCTTGGAAGGTAATGAAGTTCTAAACCCTAGAACCTACACTTAAAGCTTAATAATGCTAAGGGTAGTTTTAGTATTGAGTGTGTATTTATGTATGGGTGATTATGTAGATTTGTAGAGTTTGCAAAACGAAAAGAGAGAAGAAGGAAGAAGAGAAAGAAACCTAGAAGGAAAAACAAGGTAAGGAATGCTCACCTTTGTGTAGTCTTGTATTGTGTATGTAACAGATTTTCTAGAATGAAAATTGGTATTATAAGATAGTAATGTATTGGTAGTATAATGGGTAAGAGAACTAAGCATTTTGAAACCCTTGAAACATTTGTAAAAACTGTTATAAAACAGTTGGAATTGAATTGAGGTTGAGTGCAGGGAATTTTAGTGTTGTTTTGGTGTTGATATTTGTATATGGGAGATTGTATAGTTTTGGTTATTGTAACAGGTGAGATAAGTGTATAGATGTGAGTAAAAAACAATGTGGTGAGTGTATAAAAAATACAAGGGAGACTATGGCAAAATTTGCCTAGGATTAGAACACTTAGAGAATTAAAACTAGGTGACTAATGTGAGTTGCAACAGATTTGATTTGGATAGTTAGAGGGTAAGTTGAGAGAGCTAGATAATGAATTCTAGATATAGTAAGAGTGTTAGAAATGACATTAAGAGAGGGAGATGTAGAGGAGAAGTGTAAGTGCTAAAATCTGTAGCATAAGGTAACTAGAGAAGAAACTAGTTGAGTGTTGAGTGAAACTTGGAAAATTATGTGAGTGAATGAGTGTAGAAATGTGTAAGGAGTCAATGGATGAACTAAGGTGTATTAGGAGGTTGTAATTAGTGTTATAACATGTGGGAATGAGTGTAGGAACAATGGGGAAGTAATGGGTAAAAGAGAGGATTGAAAACAGAAATTAAAATGCAAATACTGGGCTGGACCGGACTTGCGACCGGACTTGCAAGTCGGTCGTGCCCAGATTTACAAGACGGGGAAAGCTACTGGAATCGACCGGACTTGCGACCGGACATGCAAGTCCGTCGAGCAGAAAATTTTCCCGTCAGAAAGCTACTGGAATCGACCGGACTTGCGACCGGACATGCAAGTCCGGTCGAGTAGAAAATTTTCCCCTCGGTATGCTACTGGAATCGACCGGACTTGCGACCGACATGCAAGTCCGGTCGAGCAGAAAAATTTCCGGCAGAATGTTACTGGAATCGACCGGACTTGCGACCGGACATGCAAGTCCGGTCGGACCAAAAATTTTCCCGAAGAAACCTACTGGAATGGACCGGACTTGCCCAAGGTCGGTCGCAAGTCCGGTCCTGACAAAAAAAAAAAAAAAAAAAAATTTATTTTAATTTAAATAATAATTGGTATATATATATGTATATGTGTACCCATACATATATGTATATGTATATGTGTGTAAGCATGCAAACCTTAAGTAAGAAGATAGAAACTTAAGTAAAGGAAAAGTAGTAAGTAAAGTGTAAGTGTAAGAAGTATAAGGACATAGTAAGTATGAGTTAAGTAATGGTAGTTGGATTAATCATTAATTGTATGTATATAATAGGACTTGGTTTGTGACATCGAAGGACGTTTGGAATTACGTACGACGGTGAACGGTATGATTCCTCATGCCCCGAATGCTATCATGGCTACTCTGATTTGTGTGTTGTGTGCTAATTGATCACCAATAAAGATAAATGCACGAATCGGAGTTAATATGCTTACTTGTGATTATGTAGTGTTGTATGATGTTGTAACTCTCTTTAATTCCTAGTTTGTATACTTCATGAAATGTATGGATGATTATGAATGTGTGTATGTATGTTGTATTGCACTGTGACCGATTGTGTGAGCTGGACTTCTAACTTGTTCCTAACAATCTAACCATCCTAACTTAAAATGGTAATTAAATTGGAATGAGTAGAAGTCCGATATAGTTTCGGCCACGCGTGAGGATGCGGAGTCACGAGAGGTTGGCTCCAATTCCTGACTCTTAAACTGGTCCGCGGCCCAAATCCCTTAAGTGGGTAGCATCCCGGATTAGTGAGTCAAGTAAATCCCGGATGTGGGACGGTGTAGTCCCCAAGGCCGGAGGTCCCGACGACTTAACTTGAGTATAAGTAAGAAAGTAAGAATGAGTAAGTAAGTAAAGGAAGTAAGTAAGTGTAAGTAGAAGTAAGTATGATGATGAGTAAAAGAGTAATATGCATTCCGATTAACCCGGATGCACAATTGGCTAACCTTGTGAAGGTAAGTATTGTGAACTCTTGTATTGATGCCTTGCTTGAATGATGATGTATTGTAATGTATGTATGATTGTATGTAAAGCATGTATGTATGAGTAATGAACAAGCATGTTTAGCGGTCGCCAATTAGTCGGCGTACCCTTGCTAGCAATCGGTATATGCGGAGTTTATGCGCAGCAATTTGCTGAGCCCTTGGGGCACCATTTTTACTACACGCAGGTACTAGAGATTGATGAAGCTGCTGAAGACTTAGTTTATTTCCTTGTCTTCTTTTGGTTATAAACAATGAATTTATGATGGGTGTACTGAGTAGTACATGGCTGTAGTTTTTGAATAGCCGGTGTACCATGGGGTACACCTTTTTGGATTGGGAAAGGGCATTGGTATAGATGAGTAGCATTGGAAACTCATTCTCTTGGTAAACTTGAAAGGCTGTACTTGAATATACTTTAAATACTCGGTGATCCAGGATGTAAGTATTTGGCATACGTTATTTGGTAAGTAATTAGTAGCTCGGTACATATGTTCATCAGACCGTGACTGTAAGTATTAGTAGCCTGCTAGCCGTATGGGCGGTTAGCGGCATTGTTCACCCGCCGTAGTAAGTAGTAATAATTCCGCTGCGAACTCGTAGGATTAATAGGACGATTAGACGGTAAGCCTTGGATTAACGGTTGGGGTGTTACAAAAAGTGGTATCAGAGCGTAGTTACGCTCTGATGTCCTAAACTACCGAGCATAGGGAGATTACCGAGTTAGGATTTCAACCGTCTTAAGACGGATACTTAGAAACCCAACTAGGAACTACCGTTATCAATAACGGATACCCTTAACGTTCTTATGAACGATACCTTGCTTAAATTCCAAGACCTTTGAGTCCTATCTTGCAAGCCTAATGTAACTGTTAAACATTCAGATGTCAGGAAGAGGCCGAGGCCGACCTAGAGGCGAAGCCTCAGATGGAACCGGCGCGCAGACGATAGCTGAGATCGTCGCCGCCACGGTAGCACAGATGCTACCACAAGTTATACAAGCTGTACAACAAACTCAGCAAAACCAACAGAATCAAACGGGACCACCCCCTCCCCCTCCACCCAGAGAAGCCAATTGGTGTGAAAGCTGTAGCGGAGCTCCGCCCTCCTTGCTTTAGGGGCGAGAGTGATCCGGCTAAGCTAGAAGCGTACATCTCCGAAATGGAGACCGCTTTTTGAGACACTCGAAGCTCCTGCTGGAGTTCGAGTCAGAGTAGCGCGCCTACTACTTGAAGGATGCGGCCATGGATTGGTGGAAGCTGGTCAAGCAAGAGCATGTCAGCGACCCCACATTCGTTGGGATTCCTTCGCCTCACTTCCTTCGATCTAAGTACTATCCGGAACATGTCAAACAAAGAAGAGGCTTGAACTTGACGCCTTAAAGATGACAGACAAGATGTCTGTGGATGAGTACTACCGCACCTTCACCTCCATCCTCCGTCTCCTCCCCGATCTTGGATACACCGGCCAGGTGTTGGTCGATCGCTTCTATGGCGGTCTGAGCCATCGCCTTCGGTACGGTATGGGCTATACCAGATTTACCTCCCTTCAGGTAAATATCGGTTGACCCTTAGTATCAATTTAATTCATTTCAATTCCTTGAATTCCTTGAATCTTTTCCTTATTCTTTCTTAAACATCATCCCGGCTAACACCTGAAACTTCAGGAGTGTTATCACGCGGCCTCCGCGTTGAGATCACTTGCCAGTTAAGGGATGAGGAAACCGCGCTGAAGCGCAAGGCTAACAACAAAAATACCAGCACTGAGGAGCAGAACCAGGGTAAAGCTGGAAGAAGAAGAAGGGAACTTCTTTTCTCAGAAGAAGTCCCCAAGTGAGAGCAGTGCCCATGCTGAGCAGGGCAAACCAGCTGAGATCCTTCAGCTTGGTTATTCTGCACCGGTGGCAGCTAAGCCACTGAGATCACACCCTCCTAAGGTAAATTCTACTTCAGATTCGTATTCATATAACATCATTTCTAGTATATCCACGCACATGTGCTAACCTCTAACCTCAGGTTCTAGCTCCGGAGCCGCCAAAACCTTCTCCGACGGCCGCACCTATGTGTGCAGGAAGTGCAACCAGGACCACCCTGGTAAAGATTGTTTGGGGGAGAGACATCAAGTGTTACAACTGTCAGAAGTTGGGGCACACGGCTAATCGATGCCCGGAGAATGGGAAGCCCAAAGGAAACTTCCAGAGCTATAAGCAGCGAGAGGGCAAGGAGGTGGCATCTGGCGATGCACCGGCCCAGCAGGCACCACAGGGACAGGGATCCCGGGGTCCTCAGAGGGGAGCACCTCAGAGGCAGCCTGTTCTGCATGTGATTGACCGCGATGGGCCCGGTTCGAAATCCGGCCCAGGTAATCACCTAAACCTTTAATCCTTGAAATAGCATGCTAGTAGTAGAGTAATGTATGATTGAATGCATGAGTAAATGAATGAATTGAAGTGTGTATTAGCATGAAATGGAGTAGTTAAAACTGGTACTCACCGTAGATGCAAATTGTACCATAGGAAGCTTTAGTATTTGTTACCCAATACCGGTAACCTCGAATCAAGAGGAGATCGACATCACCAACAACGACTACACCAACAATCAGTGTCAGGTCATCCGACCAGGTATGATCTTATTAAGGGGATACCTGACACCCGAAGCGCAAATCTCAATCATTCGACGATGCAACGAGCTAGGAACGGGTCAAGGTGGATTTTACACACCCGAATTCCCCGGTGGAGCGAAGATGAAGCTGAAATGATGTGCTTGGGAAAGGACTGGAATCCTTATACCAAGACATACCAGGAGACACGAACACAAGACGGAGCGACGCCACCGACAATACCACCAGAGTTTCAGACCCTCATCACTCAAGCAGTAGAACTTGCACAGCAATGTGAACCTGAACCAATCCCCGCACTTGAAGCGGACCTTTGTATCGTCAACTTCTATGAAAAAGAAGGACGACTTGGGTTACACCAAGACAAGGACGAGACAGCGGAATCTCTTGAACAAGGAGTGCCCGTAGTGTCTTGGTCCATTGGTGATGACGCCATATTCCTGTATAGCGAGCAGAAGCGTGTGGACCTCGCAGAGAAATTGGTATTGAGATCAGAGATGTCCTCATCATGGGTGGAAACTCACGGATGCTGTATCACGGGATCAACAAGATCAAGTTGAATACGGCACCGCCGGCAATAATCAATGCCACACACATGAAACCAGGACGCCTGAACCTTACCTTTAGAAAATATTAAATTCCTAGTATCATGTAATCTATTAGTAACGTGTATTAGAGACACGGTATGTATGATGTTGGTTTATCAATAAAGAGCAGTGTTGATTTAATTCCACTTGTGTCCACCATCAATACTTATCCAATTGTGAATCCAATAGGTTGTGGACTCGGTACCGAAGGTAACCTGAGCATCCTCACCGAAGCACAAGCCGGCAGAAGCGGCACCATTCTAACGGGAACCTTCCCAGTAAGTGAAATGCATTGATGCCAATGTGTTATTCGACTCCGGCGCCTCTCACACCTTCGTATCACCATCCTTTGTGAAGAGGTTGAAGCTAGATGCGGATGAGATACCGAACTTCATGGTTACTCTCCCATCGAAGGAGCGTGAAGTGCACCAAGTACTACCAATCAGCCACCATCCAAATCAAAGGGAATCGTTTCCCCTTCCTTCATCGATTCAATGGATTGGGATTCGACATAATCATGGGATGAATTGGTTGGAGCGGCACAAGGGTAGAATCCTCTGCGCCGAGCATCGACTGCTGCTCAAGAGTCCTTCTGGGGTTACCGTATCTTACCGCCAGAGACCGAGAGAGCCTTCGACCACCCTTATATCTGCTATGGCTATGTACCGGGGCTCAGAAAGGGCCACGAAGTGTATCTGTGTATGTGCAAGACCTGGAGAGAGATCCAGAGTTCAGTGATGATGTACCGATAGTATCTGAGTATCCCGATGTATTTCCTAAGGAGCTACCCGGCATGCCACCACCGAGAGCAGTTGAATTCGAATTGATCTATTGCCAGGTACCGGTCCCATTGCTAGGGCACCGTACCGCATGGCACCAGCAGAGATGACCGAATGAAAGAACAATTGAGAGATCTTCTAGACAAAGGGTTCATACGCCCGAGCGTATCACCCTGGGGAGCCCGGTCCTCTTCGTGAAGAAGAAGGACGGTAGCCTCCGCCTTTGTATTGACTACCGCGAGCTGAATGCGGTCACAGTCAAAAACAAATACCCATTGCCACGCATCGACGACCTATTTGACCAGTTGAAAGGAGCATCGGTCTTTTCCAAGATTGACCTCCGCTCTGGGTATCATCAGATTGCAATCAAAGAGCAAGACATCGAGAAAACGGCATTCCGTACCAGATATGGCCACTACGAATTCACAGTGATGCCATTCGGTTTGTCAAACGCACCGGCAAAATTCATGGGCCTCATGAACCGTTTATTCAGTGAGCAGTTGGACACTTCGGTTGTGGTCTTCATCGACGACATCCTTGTATATTCTAAATCACCAGAGGAACATGAAACCCACTTGAGGAAAGTGCTTGAGACACTGCGCGAGAACCAGCTGTATGCGAAGTTCTCCAAATGCGAGTTCTGGCTAGATCAGGTATCATTCCTTGGTCATGTCATCTCGAGCGCAGGTATCTCAGTTGACCCTTCTAAGATAGAAGCTGTACGATCATGGCCTAGACCTAAGACTGTTACCGACATTCGGAGCTTTCTTGGTCTAGCCGGTTACTACCGGAGATTCGTAAAGGACTTCTCAAAAGTCGCTAAGCCCATGACTACATTGATGAAAAAGGATGCACCGTTTGTATGGACAGACGAGTGCGAAGTATATTTCAGAGCCTTAAAGACTCATTGACCTCAGCGCCCATCCTTACTCTTCCAGAGGGCACAGAGGGATTTGAGGTATACTGTGATGCATCAGGCAAAGGAATGGGATGCGTACTCATGCAGCATGGCAAGGTTGTTGCTTATGCCTCCCGCCAGCTGAAGAAACATGAGGAGAATTATCCGACTCACGACTTAGAGTTAGGAGCCATTGTCTTCGCCTTGAAGATATGGCGACACTATCTCTATGGGGTAAGCATCACCATCTACTCCGACCATAAGAGCTTACAGTATGTATTCACTCAGAAAGAACTCAACTTGAGACAGAGAAGATGGATGGAGTTTCTCTCAGACTACGACATCAATTTGCAGTACAAGGAAGGGAAGGCTAATGTGGTAGCCGACGCCCTGAGCCGTCGAGCACACTCGCTCCATTCGCTACTCGCTTCTTCTAGCTTGGTTGACGAGGTGCGAGATGCTCAGTTTGAGCGACCCTTACCTAACCGAAATCAGACAAAAGATCGAGAATGGTACATTTGAAAAGAAAAAGTATGACTTCAAACTACACGAAGATGGTTTGATTCGGTTGAATGGCAGGCTATGCGTCCCCCGAAGCAATGCAGAGCTAAGGGATCGCATCCTGCGAGAGTCACATAGTTCTACATTGTCAGTCCATCCGGGAGCCTCCAAGATGTACAAAGACATGAAGAGGTACTTCTGGTGCTCTGGAATGAAGTCAGATGTGACAGAATTTGTGCTAAGATGCTTAACATGTCAGAAGGTGAAATTTGAACATCGTAGACGGGCGGCGGAATGGTACAATCGATGCCAGTTCCAGAGTGGAAATTTCATGATATCTCCATGGATTTTGTTGTAGGACTCCCACCTGCTAGGGGAGGACTCAACATGATCTGGTTGTAGTAGATCGCCTTACCAAGGTTGCCCGATTCATACCGATGAAGGACACCTGGAAGGTAGTAAAGCTAGCTGAGCTTTTTGATAAGGAGATTATCAACACCACGGAGTCCCTAAGACCATAGTATCTGACCGCGACACCAGATTTCTTTCGAGATACTGGAGAGCTACAAGGAAGCGTTGGTACAGAACTGAAGTTGAGTACCGCCTTCCATCCTCAGACCGACGGTCAGACAGAAAGGACCATCCAGACACTGGAGGACATGCTTCGGGCATGTGCCTTGGACTTTCAGGGGAGTTGGTTAGATAAGCTTCACCTTATCGAGTTCTCGTATAATAATAGTTATCACGCCTCGATTAAGATGTCGCCTTCCAAGCTCTATACGGTAGACCTTGCCGTACACCCTTGTGTTGGGATGAGTCAAGTGAAGCGGTCATCATAGGACCGGAGTATCTTGAACAAGTGCAAGCGGAAGTACAACAGATTAGAGCCAATATGAAGGCAGCCCAAGATAGACAGAAATCCTATGCGGATGTGAGACGACGCGACCTTGAGTTCGCAGTGGGCGACCAAGTGTTCTTGCGCGTTTCACCTATGAAGGGTGTCTTTCCGTTTTGGTCAGAAGGCAAGCTAAGCCAAAAAGTTTGTAGGGCCGTACACTATCACCGAAAGAGTCGGGTCAGTAGCCTACAGGTTAGCATTACCTGAGGACTTGGGCGTGTCCATGATGTATTTCATGTGTCACAACTCAAGAAGTATATGGCTGATCTTCTCATGTGCTAGAGCCCGAGAGACTTTCCATTGAGCCGAACATGAGATATGTTGAAACGCCAGTGAGAATCTTGGATAGGAAGACAAGAGACACTCGCCATAAGTCGATACGAATGGTGAAGGTCCTATGTCTAACCATGATGTGAAGAAGCGAAGAGGACATGGGAACTAGAAGATGCCATGAAGGCTAAGTACCCACAGTTATTCATAGACTAGTTAGTCTAGCATGTAATATACGGGTACGGGTCGTACCCCTTTTAAGGGGGGTAGAGCCCTTTTGCTTTTGCATTGCTTCGGGGTAATGTGTATTGGATTGCTTCGGGGTAAGCATTGGCATTTTGTATGGCACATGTAGTGCAAGCGAACTTGGTATGTACGTGAATGTGTAGTGAATGATGTATATGGGCAATGTGTGTGTAATGTGTATCGTGGATTGTATGTGTATTGTGTATTGGGAATAGTATGAAATGAGAATGATGAATTGTGTATGATGCTTGACTGTGTATGCTTGCAATGTGGAATGAAGTAAAACACCTCATAGGTGTAGAAAGATGCATTAGGACAATTGGTTTGCCTAATGAGTAGAGTAATGAACAAAAAAACTATTGACCTTGAGCAACTTTGAGGGCAAAGTTTCTTAAGGGGGTAGATTGAAATACCCCGTATTTAAAAATAGCGATTAATTAGGCTAATAAGTAATTTAGAAGCTTAATTAAGTATAAATAATTATTAGGGACAAATCCCGAGGAAAACGGATCCTTAAGGATTATTAAAAACATTACGAACCTTAAAGCGCGTTTTTCGAGGTAACCGGGAAAAGGAAAAACGTGTCTTTAAGGCGGGTCAATAGACTCGTAACAGTTTAGGCAACTAAATATTCATTATAATATTAGTGATGAGGCTGTAGGACCAATAAAATCAAGAAAACGAGAGATTAGTAAAAACTGTCAAAAACGGGAAGTTGTGGGGTAGAAATATAAATAGACCAAACTTATGTGTCCATTTAGAAAATAAAAAGTAGAGTGGGTGGGAGTGTGTGTGTGGCGCCGATTTGGAGCCCTCTCTCTCACTATCCTCATTGTTTAATATACTACAAGACACAATAATAAAAAAAAAAACCACATGACACTTTACCCACTTCTCTCCTCTCTGTCCTTTCCTCCTCTCACGTAAATTCCCTCCCTCACTTCTCCTTCCTCTCTTTCTCCAGCAGGATATTTCCATGGGTTTGAAGAAACTCACAAAAACTACCACTTCTCTCCTTGTACTCTAGCAACTCTTCAAAAATTCAAAAATTACACCGTTGTCTTCTTCCTCAAGAGCTACAATTCCCTTTTTCAAATCCAGAAAAGAGCACTTTCGATTTTATGGGTATATCCCATTTGAAGTTTCAAACACCACCATTAGAAGGCTCTCCTTTCCTTGTTCTTCTAAGGTAAAAATAATTCGAAAACTCCATTGTTTTTTTTCCTAGCCTGGAGCAAAACGAGATTCATATAACTAAACCCTTGTTGTTCCTTGTTGTTCTAGCCGATTTTGCATCTTGGTGGAGTTGGAATTTTGTTTGTTGAGCCACTCCAAACAACATTTGAAACCTTGGAAGGTAATGAAGTTCTAAACCCTAGAAACCTACACTTAAAGCTTAATTAATGCTAAGGGTAGTTTTAGTATTGAGTGTGTATTTATGTATGGGTGATTATGTTAGATTTGTAGAGTTTGCAAAACCGAAAGAGAGAAGAAGGAAGAAGAGAAAGAAACCTAGAAGGAAAAACAAGGTAAGGAAATGCTCACCTTTGTGTAGTCTTGTATTTGTGTATGTAACAGATTTTCTAGAATGAAAATTGGTATTATAAGATAGTAATGTATTGGTAGTATAATGGGTAAGAGAAACTAAGCATTTTGAAACCCTTGAAACATTGTAAAAAACTGTTATAAAACAGGTTGGGAATTGAGTGTTGAGTGCAGGGAATTTTAGTGTTGTTTTGGTGTTGATATTTGTATATGGGAGATTGTATAGTTTTGGTTATTGTAACAGGTGAGATAAGTGCTATAGATGTGAGTAAAACAATGTGGTGAGTGTATAAAAATACAAGGGAGACTATGGCAAAATTTGCCTAGGATTAGAACACTTAGAGAATTAAAACTAGGTGACTAATGTGAGTTGCAACAGATTTTGATTTGGATAGTTAGAGGGTAAGTTGAGAGAGCTAGATAATGAATTCTAGATATAGTAAGAGTGTTAGAAATGACATTAAGAGAGGGAGATGTAGAGGAGAAGTGTAAGTGCTAAAATCTGTAGCATAAGGTAACTAGAGAAGAAACTAGTTGAGTGTTGAGTGAAACTTGGAAAATTATGTGAGTGAATGAGTGTAGAAATGTGTAAGGAGTCAATGGATGAACTAAGGTGTATTAGGAGGTGTAATTAGTGTTATAACATGTGGGAATGAGTGTAGGAACAATGGGGAAGTAATGGGTAAAAGAGAGGATTGAAAACAGAAATTAAAATGCAAATACTGGGCTGGACCGGACTTGCGACCGGACTTGCAAGTCCGGTCGTGCCCAGATTTACAAGACGGGGAAAGCTACTGGAATCGACCGGACTTGCGACCGGACATGCAAGTCCGGTCGAGCAGAAAATTTTCCCGTCAGAAAGCTACTGGAATCGACCGGACTTGCGACCGGACATGCAAGTCCGGTCGAGTAGAAAATTTTCCCCTCGGTATGCTACTGGAATCGACCGGACTTGCGACCGAACATGCAAGTCCGGTCGAGCAGAAAAATTTTCCGGCAGAATGTTACTGGAATCGACCGGACTTGCGACCGGACATGCAAGTCCGGTCGGACCAAAAATTTTCCCGAAGAAACCTACTGGAATGGACCGGACTTGCCCAAGGTCGGTCGCAAGTCCGGTCCTGACAAAAAAAAAAAAAAAAAAAAATTTATTTTAATTTAAATAATAATGGTATATATATATATGTATATGTGTACCCATACATATATGTATATGTATATGTGTGTAAGCATGCAAACCTTAAGTAAGAAGATAGAAACTTAAGTAAAGGAAAAGTAAGTAAGTAAAGTGTAAGTGTAAGAAGTATAAGGACATAGTAAGTATGAGTTAAGTAATGGTAGTTGGATTAATCATTTAATTGTATGTATATAATAGGACTTGGTTTGTGACATCGAAGGACGTTTGGAATTACGTACGACGGTGAACGGTATGGATTCCTCATGCCCCGAATGCTATCATGGCTACTCTGATTTGTGTGTTGTGTGCTAATTGATCACCAATAAAGATAAATGCACGAATCGGAGTTAATATGCCTACTTGTGATTATGTAGTGTTGTATGATGTTGTAAACTCTCTTTAATTCCTAGTTTGTATACTTCATGAAATGTATGGATGATTATGAATGTGTGTATGTATGATGTATTGCACTGTGACCGATTGTGATGAGCTGGACTTCTAACTTGTTCCTAACAATCTAACCATCCTAACTTAAAATGGTAATTAAATTGGAATGAGTAGAAGTCCGATATAGTTTCGGCCACGCGTGAGGATGCGGAGTCACGAGAGGTTGGCTCCAATTCCTGACTCTTAAACTGGTCCGCGGCCCAAATCCCTTAAGTGGGTAGCATCCCGGATTAGTGAGTCAAGTAAATCCCGGATGTGGGACGGTGTAGTCCCCAAGGCCGGAGGTCCCGACGACTTAACTTGAGTATAAGTAAGAAAGTAAGAATGAGTAAGTAAGTAAAGGAAAGTAAGTAAGTGTAAGTATAAGTAAGTATGATGAATGAGTAAAAGAGTAATATGCATTCCGATTAACCCGGATGCACAATTTGGCTAACCTTGTGAAGGTAAGTATTGTGGACTCTATTGTATTGATGCCTTGAAGTGAATGATGTATTGTAATGTATGTATGATTGTATGTAAAGCATGTATGCATGAGTAATGAACAAGCATGTTTAGCGGTCGCCAATTAGTCGGCGTACCCTTGCTAGCAATCGGTATATGCGGAGTTTATGCGCAGCAATTTGCTGAGCCCCTTGGGGCACCATTTTTACTACACGCAGGTACTAGAGATTGATGAAGCTGCTGAAGACTTAGTTTATTTCCTTGTCTTCTTTTTGGTTATAAACAATGAATTTATGATGGGTGTACTGAGTAGTACATGGCTGTAGTTTTTGAATAGCCGGTGTACCATGGGGTACACCTTTTTGGATATTGGGAAAGGAGCATTGGTATAGATGAGTAGCATTGGAAACTCATTCTCTTGGTAAACTTGAAAGGCTGTACTTGAATATACTTTAAATACTCGGTGATCCAGGATGTAAGTATTTGGCATACGTTATTTTGGTAAGTAAATTAGTAGCTCGGTACATTATGTTCATCAGACCGTGACTGTAAGTATTAGTAGCCTAGCTGGCCGTATGGGCGGTTAGCGGCATTGTTTCACCCGCCGTAGTAAGTATGTAATAATTCCGCTGCGAACTCGTAGGATTAATAGGACGATTAGACGGTAAGCCTTGGATTAACGGTTGGGGTGTTACAGAGACTCTCAGGCAATCTGGTGCTGATCAGTGCCCTTTGTAGTCTAGGGTATTTCCTGTTAAGTGAAATCCCTTCGGTGTCCTAACCGAATGTTCCTTCTAGCTCATGTGCTCTTATCATGACGCTTGTTCAACTGCTGTTATCTCAGACACCCTTCAAGGATTGCTCCTTAGTGCTGTTAGTTATGCCGTTACATCCGGCTAATGTTTACGATATGTTGTGTCTACTATACCACCTTGTGGTATTGTATTTGAGTTATTCCCTTTTGGTTTATAACGGCTCCCGTCGTTGGGTAGACCGTTTACACCTTCTCCTAGTGTTCTTGACTAGGTTTACATTCTTTTCCAATGATGGATTTTACTTTATGGTGATCTTGTGATTGCTCTTGGGAGTTCTGTCCCGTTTGTCGAGCATTGTGGTGTTCACGTTAGGCAACTGCCTTACTGTGTTGAGGCTGGGTATGCTTTCCAGCTGTCATATGTTTGCTTGATGTCTTTGAGACATACCCAATGTCTATACTTATCAGTTTGTGCTCTTTGCACTTCTTAGTCCTTACTCCTTATTTTCCGATGGATTCTCTGAGTTCTTTACACTTGTTCCTTATCTGAGTTTCCTTCTCCTTGATTGTCTATGGTGTCCAGTTGTTCTGGTTAAAATTTACTCATGGTCCGTAGAACGGAGTTGACTACTTCCCGTGTTTCGTACACTACATGTATACATACATGGGGTACCATGTTAATACGTTACCACTTACCCAACTATATGTCGGGCCCGCAAGCTCCTTCGGAGTCGGAGTGCGGTGTCCCACATCCCGTAACGGGTACACTCGTAGTGTTCGTCACACGCCTAGGTGAAGTATTCTGTTGCCAACCCCTCTTGTATCATTCTTTGATACTCACCATAATCATGTTGGTTCGGTTTTAAAATCCAAGGTTTTTTAAAAGAAGGTTGTGGTTTTGAAAGGAAAATTTTGGGTTTTAAAAACAATGGTTCGGTGTTAGAAGAAATCTCTCATGGCATAGCCATGTTTGAGGTCTTGACCAAGTCTAGCCTCTCGCTGACTGGTATGTTCTTAATATAATGGTCGGGCCGTTAGGCCTTTCCAGGGTTTCATTCCATCAGTTTCAGGATTTGTGATCCCATAGTTGCATCATTGTAGTCACGGTGCATTACTATGTACCTGTGGTGTGTTAGGGTTCCTTTACGTATCTCTGTCCTTACTGCACTTGCCTTGGCAAGTGCGTGGTATTGGTGGTTTTTGGATAATCCTATACCAATCTTGGTATGGTTTCCACTCGCATTTGATAGTCTTGTTGACTCTTCCCTTGATCTTATTGATCTACGATTGGTATACTTGCTCCTTTAGGTAGCTTCTTGGTGGTCGAGACATGGCTGTCGTAGATCTGGGTACTACTCCACTCCTTGGAGGTTCCCGTTCTATTTGGTTTAGTGTCGTTCCTTGTGGCTCGTTCCCACACATTTGTGGTGGTTACTGAGCCTTCCTCGTTTAGGTACTACGCTTGTAGTCCTATTGGATTGTATCTCATGGCTGTTCTTGTAGTTGTCTGAGCTTATTGCCCAGGTACTGCAACCTTAATGGCATTATAGTTTTGGAGTTGACCGCTTCCGACTATGTTCTTAGTCGGCTAGCATACCGTTGGTGGTATTATTCAAGTATTACTATCCCGTAGACTTGTGTCTCGGGTTCCGTTGCTGCTCCCTTTTCCATTCCGCTGCACGGTTAGTGCTTCTTTCCTGCTGTTGGTTGACTAGCTAGGTTTCGCGACTGCTAAGCATGTCGCCCCATGCTGTTGTAAGTTGTAGCCTCCTCGTGGTTGGAGTGTTCATCCTACCGCTATTACGTGCAGTGTTGTGGTTCAACCGGGATCCATCTCCGGGACTTCCAGTTCTTGGAATCTACCATATGCCGGTTCTTGTTTACCGTGTGATTGCTTCACAACTGCCACATCGGGTTCCCCCGAGTATGAGAAGACTTTTCTTCTCTCTGGCGTCCTTTCCCAAGTTATATAGTGGGGTTTGCGGCGGGCGGGACTGGCATTGTAGGTATCCGGTACTCACCGGTAGTTCCTAACTAGCATATCTCTAATGCTAACACTCAGCCCTTAGCCCTAAGCTTCTACTTCCTAACTCGGTATTCCCTAAACTTGGTATTTCCAGTCATCAGAGCGACACTTCGCTCTGATACCACTTTTTGTAACACCCCTACCATTAATACAATGCTTACCGTCCAATCTCCTTACACATCAGGTACACGCAGCGGATACATACTTACATACAGTGGGTGATACAATGCCGTTAGTCACCCACGTGACTAACAAGGCTACTGCTACTACATACAGCATCGGTCTGATGGACCGGAATCCCGAGTACTACACATCTATAATACATACTCCATTCATCAATCAAATACAATAATGCTCCATTCAATACTTACTCCTCCATAATCCATACATTATAATATGCTTAACCGAGTCTACTAGGTTCCTTATACAATTATAATATCCCTTCCAAGTTCATACATACTCACTAAGAGTCTACATCTACCCATTCCTCACAACTACTTACTTTCTAAGTACAAGGGTGTGCCGCCGGTCTCTTACCTTGAGCACATCCGCTTCGGGTACCTGCACACTAAAAACGTTCCCCCTAGGGGGTCAGCTTTCGCTGCGCATGATAACCGCATACCCCGCGTACTAGTGAGGGTACGCCGACCACTTGGTCGAATACATGCAGTTCATTTTCATACAAACATACATGCATACATGCTCTTATACACAATATTTCAATACATTACGCAAGACATACACACATACATACACTTCATTACATACAGAAATACAACATAACCCATTCCATACATACTTACCTTTTCCGAATTACACATACACATTACATACACAATATACAGTTCTTGTTAGCTTCATTGGTCCACCCGGGTTAATCGGGTGGAGATTACTCTTTTACTCGTTACTTCATACATACGCATACATACTCATACATACTTACGGATCCATACTTACTTACTCTTACTCTTACTCAAGTTAAGTCGTCGGGACCTCCGGCCCTGGGGACTACACCGTCCCACCTCCGGGATTTACTTGACTCACCAATCCGGGATGCTACCCATTTAAGGGATTTGGGCCGCGGACCAGTTTAAGAGTCAGGAATTGCAGCCAAACTCTTGTGACTCCGCATCCTCACGCGTGGCCGAAGCTATATCGGACTTCTACTCATTCCGGTTTACTCACTTAAGTTAGGAGTTAGGTAGTTAGGAATTAGCAGAAGTCATTCATTCAAGCCACAATAATACAATGCAAAGCTCATATACACATCCATACAAAATACAGTGCAATATACAAGTACACTACAAAATATAATACACATTATCGTCATTCATATGTTTCATGAATTATACAAACTATTGTTCAAGACAAATATCAAGAACAATGTAAACAAGCACAGGTAAGTGCAATATAGTCCGATTCATGCATTTATCTTATTAGGTGATCAAATAAGCACACAAATCGGGGTAACCAGATTAGGATATAGAGCATGAAGAAATCATACCTTTCACCGTTGTACTTGTATCCCAACGTTCCTCCGGTGTTCACAAATCAAGTTCCTATGATATACATATAATTGAATGATTACTCTAACTATCATGAACTTAATTCGATTACTCTTACATTTCCTAATTCATACTTACTAAGTCTTGGCATTATTTACACTTATATTTCATTTACTTTATTTTCATTACTTGTCCATGGTTTACTTACATAGATATATACATATGTATAGGTGGGTATACATATATATATATATATATACATACTAGTTATAACCCTATAGTTTTTTTTTTGATAGTTATGGGTCGTCCGACCCACCGTCCGACCCAAGCCCTGGGTCGGACCATTCCAGTAGATTACCGTTCTCTGAAATTCTCCCCGTCCGACCCAGCACTATTCCGTCCGATCCATACCCTCTGGGTCGGACCGTTCCAGAAGGTTTCGGTCTGTTGTCCAAGCCCTGTCCGACCCACGTCCGACTCACCCTCTGGGTCGGACGGAGTCAGAAACTTCGACAACAAAAGTTTTTGCATGTCCGACCCACGTCCGACTCACGGCCCTGGGTCGGACCATTCCAGAAAGATTTATTTTCGTTGCTTAAGACATGTCCGACCCAGCGTCCGATCCAGGCTGTGGGTCGGACGGTAGCAGGACATTGCTACAGACCTTATTTTTCTTTCCCATTTTCACCCATTGCTTCCCCAATCTTCATACATACATCCTAACATGTTTTAGTACTATTTAAACATTCCAAATCACCTTAATTCATCCACCAAATCCATTACTAAATCCATCAAACAACTTACACAATTTCCTCACTTCATTTCCATACTTACAACAGTTTTTCACCCTTCAATGCTACAGATTTTTGTTCCAACCTCCTCCATACATAATTTCCTCTCCTAATGCCATTTCCAATGCCTACAATGCATTGCCTCTCCTCTTCTAGTCCAACACTCACTCCCAAGGTCAAGTACATAAATCCTCCTAGTTTCTCCAATGCCATTCAACAATTTTTGCTACAGATTTTATATCCTTTCATTCTCTTACGACAACTACTATTCCATAGTCATTAACATCTCTACTAACTCCAATACTCACCTTGGTTTTCCAATTCACCAAGTCATCTATACATGTACATATTCCTACCAAAATTTTGCCATAGTTCCTCTACATTTCTCACTTCTCCACATATGCACTTTTTCATCAAACTCATTCCTAATCTAGCCAAACCACAAGGGTTCTACCAGCAATTAAGCAAATATATAAAGCCATCCCAATACACCAGTACTCCATCAAGCATCAATACTGATACACATACACAACCATTTGGCTCCAAGGCCTACAATTCACACACTATTGCACAATTACTCAAACTTCCACAATTACACTACTAATACATTAGTTGGGTTCCTTAGATTGGTTTACCCATTCCCATTACTCTAATGCACTAAAATTTAACATTAGTAGAGAGCCCTTACCTTGAGCTTATAATTCCTTCTTTCTTTCTCATTTCTCCTCCTTCTTCCTTTCTTGCCCAAACCGGCCATGTGGGGAATGGAGTTGCCAAACTCCATTCCCATCACCCAATGAACACAAAACACTACAATTAATATACTAACCCTTAAATTAATGCCAATTCATTGAAGTGTTTGAAATGAAATTTCTAGGGTTTACCTTTGGAGAGTTTTAGAAGGGGTTTTTGCCCTTGGTTCAAGAAGGTGAGTCCACCACCATTGCTAGGTTGATATTTTGCTCAAAGGAAAGAGAGAAAACAAGGCATTACAAAGAGGCAAAAATCGGTTGTGAAGTAAGGTGGGGAAAACATGAGTTTTTCATGTAGATTTTTACCTTGTTGGAAAGAGGAGGCTCCAAGCTCCATAATGGTGTGCTTTTCTCTTCAAATGGGGAAAACCCATGGAGATGAAGCTCATCCTTTTCGAATTTTGAAAAGAAAGAATGATAGAGGATGATGAGGGGAGTTCAAATATGTAATTTGTTTTCGATTTAGAGCATACATGTGGATGGAGCATGAGGAAGAAGATAGAGTAGCCATTGTTGTTGTGGGGAGAGCTCAAAATCGCCCATTCCAGCAGAGATAGGAGGGAGAATTCGATGGAGGGGAGGAAGGAAAGAGAGGGTGAGTGAATTGTGAGAGTGAGGTGAGAGGGAAGAGAATAAAGTAGCTTTTACTTTATTGTTTTTTTCTTTTTGGCTTCTTATTTAATTATCTAGTTACATGTGTGTGTGAGGGATTTATTTGACTGATAAAAACCAGCCCCCTACAGTTATACTAGCTGGAGCATTTTTCGTCTTTTACAGAAAACGCTCGTTATTTTACCCGGTTTAGGTACTGTTCACTAACCGGGCCCGTTTCCGGAACTTTCTCGTTTCTTTATTGTTATTGGTTATTAAGCTTTCATAAATGCTTAATAATATTTATTTAATGACTTATAATTTTTACGGGTTCGTTTGACCACTTAAAATCACGTTTCCGGATTTTCTCGAAAAGCGTGCGTTAAGGCTCTATTAGCGTTTTAATACATTATTTGGATCCGTTTTCTTCGGGAGTTGTTCCCATATATTATTTAGGCCTTATTAAACCTTTATGATCCGTATAATACGCTAACTGAGGTCGCATACCTCCTATGGTTATTTAACGCTTATTTGGCGTTTTCCGCTTCCCAAGAGTTTATTTATTCGTTTGGATTTATTTTTCCTTGCTATTGTTAATTAGGTACCATTAGGCCCTTAGATACGTATTAGATTAATTTTAAATCCCTATATTTAAGTTCGGGGTATTTCATGACTGCATAAAGTTTTCATGTGTACTCGGTTTGTTGGTAAAGTATTGTTCTATATCTTCCAATAGTGTGTCAAGGTTCCCATCTTCTGTGATCTCGTCATTAATTGTGTAGTAGTCCTCATCCCCAAAGTTTTCTGTGTCATCCCCAAAGTTTTCAATGCCGTCCAATTCTGGTTGTTCTACTGAAGCTTCTGAATAGTCAAACACATCCACTGCATGCTGACCATGCCATAATGCTATGTCTTCGTAATCTTCTGTAAACCCACGTCGAATCAAATGGTCCTTAATTTTCTCAATATCTCTATACTTGAAGTCGTTTTTACAGTCGATGCATGGACACAAAATATACCCCTTATTCCTCGGTTGAAGATTATTGACTAGGATGTTATAGAACTTATCGACCCCTTGTAGGTAATCGTTGTCAAGTCTGTCATTGTACATCTTTGAACGCTCAATCTCTTTCTGTGAGATCGCTGTACTACTTTACAACTGATCGATATCGTTCATATGTTGGCAGATATTAGTCCAGTTACTTTTACAAATTTTACAACCTAAACCCATCCAATCACGTTCAATCTCACACGCGAACAAGTTTATAAAAAACAATTCATTGAAAATTTCGGCAGCATTTTCCTTTTGTTCTTCTAGTGTATATATGAATGTATACACTCGAAGAACAAAAGGGAAAGGCTACCGAATTTTTAAATGAACTGTTTTTCATAAACTTGTTCACTACCTAGAAGGTGTGATCAAACGTGATTGGACAGTCCCGACGGGGACTGTCCAAGATATACCTCTAGTAGGTATATCTCGGACGGGTGACTATGTTCGAGTATATTTAATAGCTATTCAGAGAAAACACTATATAAACAATTCAGAGTATTAGAGAAAAATTATAAACAACTAATATGATGAGTAGTCTGCTTAGTCTTGATGTGAAGAACCTTGACTTCAATCAACCTGCCCGTATCAGGCGTGTGACAATGAAAAGTACGTACTAACAATGCCTGCACGAGATAGTTTGTACACAACAATAATTACATTACGAATCCAATAATTCAATAGTTTGACAAAATTTTCTACAAAATCCGACAATATCCCCCCTAAAAATATAGGGTTTCACCACAATATATAGAGCATGTACAAGAGGTGACAGTTTGGTTTGCAAAATTAATCCTACACACTTAATACTAATAAACACATTAATCTCAAACAGAGCATGTATGTTCGTGATCGACAGTTTGCATGGTTTTGCAAAATTTATTGTATGTGGCTATATATATATGTATATATATATATTTGTATGCCCAAACACATCATATTTTTCGCCTAATACACACATTAATCTCAGGTCCATTTGGACACAACCAGCAAGTATATACCAAAAATCATCAGCTTAGGCGACTGTTTAATTGGTTTGCAAAATTAATTAATATTCCCCAAACACTTAATTAATCCTAATATTTTATGATCACGTGATTAATCCCAACCACAACATGTTTTATATGTTATGATCGATCAGTTAATTTGGTTAGCAAAATTACCTCCAGTAGAATGAGGAAAAGAGGCGATGGAGCATGGATCGATTACACCAGTTGGGTTGTAAAATTACTGCATGATGAATCAATTAATAATATAACGTAGTGGCGACGGGCATATGTACGTTAATTCCTGCAGTTCGATCACGGGTTGCAAAATTAATAAGAGAAAGAGCAGACATATATATATGTTCCTGTTTCGCAGATTTTGATGGTGAAATTACCGAAAGAGAGGGCGACAGGAATGCAACTATTTGGATGATGATCAGAGAAGAAAGATGCATGCGTGCAAATATCGGGAGCCAACGCGTATCATCAAGGGCGAGAGAGAAGACGGAAAGCGGCGGCGGCACGACGGGTGACGGCACGGAAGGGCGACGGGAGTGGCGGCCGGCGACGGAAGGGCGGCGATGGCAGTAGCTTGCCGACGGTACGGGGGTACGTATTCGTGAGCTTAGTCGAGAGAGAGAGAGAGAGAGAGAGAGGTAGCTAGAGGGTTTACATTGTATAAAAGTACAGTGAGCGCGGGAGAGATTAAATTTTTTCGGGAAAGTGGCGTACTATTCAGGCAACATAAGGAACGCTTCACTTAAATTTTTTCGGGAAAGTGGCATACTATTCATGATCGACAGTTTGCATGGTTTTGCAAAATTTAATAGTATTCTTTAAGGTCAAATGGAAGAAATCCCCTAATTTAATTTTCATGATTCCATAAAATAATTTAATATTTAATAGTATTATTTAGGGCTTAGTATATGAAATCTCCTAAATTAATTTAAATTAAATTAGGGGTATTTCAGGTCAACATTGACCCCCATTTTGCTGACCATATGGAGGCGGAAACAAATAAGGATAAGGAGGACACCTTGCACTTGGATCAAAATATCTTCTTAAAGGGATGAATCATCAAAAACTATTCATTAAAGTAAACTTACCTTACTTAAAAACTATCATTAGTCTCCATTCTCCTTTACCCCTTTCACCGGCAGAGAACACCAGCTGCCATACCCTCCCTTTCTCCTCCATTATCAGCTTGGACATACCATTTTCAAAGAGCAACTCCCATTGATCTCGGTAAGCTTCCAAGACATGGTTATATCCATTCTCTTCCTCTTTTCTTCTTCTTTCCAATGAGCTAATCTTCAAGCATTTCCATCCATGCATATAGTGGGAGTTGGTGTATGAAGGGAAGGAAAATTCTCGCCAGAATATAAAGAAGAAGGGGGAAAGATCAAATGTGTTCCTTATAAGGTAAAAATGTGCTTTAAGCACAAAACTCATTATCCTCTTCAATTACGGTTTGAAACCTTAGTTTCTTTGGCTCATTATCAACTCCTTTTCATGTTTATTCAGTTGGTATATCAAGAGCATCAATTCCTAGCCAAATCCATGCCAAAAACACCATTTTTGCATTTTAATCAAGGTAAACCCTAGCCTTCTTCTATTCTTATTATTGGAGATTATATATCCTAGTTCAAAGAGTGTATTGACACCTTCTTTTTGTTGGAAAATAGGGGCAAGGACAGCTTGTGAAAGCCTTATGAATTTGAGGTAAAAATCTAGGTTTTAATGACTTATGATTATCCTTATGGTTAGTTCACGTTTAGAACTTAACTATATCTTAATTTTCTGTTTAAAACATGTTTAACAAGCTGTGGAAATTACCTCTAAGTTGCCGTGGCCAAACAAGGCTTTGACTTGGCTAAATCAAGGTATAAAACACCTTAAACTCATCTTTGACATGTTAATATGTGTTTAAGCTTATGCTTATTTAACTACCATGAGTGGACTAGGAGAAATGGTCAAATTTTGACCTTAGATTGTCAAGGAAATGAGTTAGTAATTTAACTAAGTGATTAAATAACATAATTGTCAAATTTAAGACATTATGTGGAAAATTGGTAAATATGGAGAATATGTGGGCAAGGTAGAGAGTTGAATGTATTTTGGGGCATTTATGTGTACTTTATTTTATAAGCTAATGTTTGTAATAAGGCCATGTACTTTAGGCCATTTTAATCACGTGTATTAAGTTTTAGGTAATAAATAAATACTACATAAAAGAAATAGCGGTTAAGGTGCAAAATGAAATTTGAGGGCTAAATATGAATATAGCCGAAAATTAGGTGTTAAAAGGAGTTTAAATAAAAATTATAAGATTTTATAAAGTTTTGGGGTGAAATTGTAATTTCTGGAAAAAAGTGGGTGGAAACCATAAATAAGGAAAATACTGGTCATGGCAGTATTAAGGAGGTCAACCTTGACCATATGGTAGGTGTTAACCAAATTAAATAAGTTAAATAATTTATTTATGACTATATAATAGATTATGTATTTAGTTGTAACATTTTTTATAACATTTGGGGTATATGTGGGATTACCAAAACTTAGGGGTATAAAATGGTATTATCAACACCCATGGGCTATTAGGAATTTATTGGGTTGAATTTGGAGTTAAAATAAATTATATATGTATAATATATAGTTATTTATGTCACTTTTACAAATTACATAACATATGGGGTGGAAATGTAAATATCGAAAGTATATGGGTTAGGAATGATATTTATCACCTTCTGGTGTAGTTTGGTGATTTTTAGAATAATATAAGAGTTTTTAATAAGATATGTGTATAATATATAGTTTTAATGACATTAGAAACTATATGTTATAAAAGTGGGTTATTTGGTAACTATAGAAAGTGAAGTGGCCGGAAAATAATTTAGAAGAGACCCTAGGGTCTGTTCGTCAATTTAAAATTTATATAAACTATATGCTATATTTACATCAAGGTTTAAAAAGGTTATAATATATGATATATATATATATATATATATATATATATATATATATATATAAATATATCATATATGTGGTAAAATTGTAAATTTGGAAAGTTAAAGGTGCTGGAAATAAATAAGAACAAGAATGGGTCTGTTCGGTATATATATATATATTATATATATATATATATATATATATATATATATAACTTAGGTTATACTTTTCATAAAGTTAAAAAATGTTATATTGTATGGTAATATAACAAAGTATATGTAACCCCCAATGCTAAACTCGTCATTACCTCGTAAACTGTCACAATTACCATTAAACTGAGCGTGTGAGCTCGATTTTAAACCTATCCTTTGTTTGATTTAAGTGATTAGGATCTAACCAGGTTTAGGTCCACTTTTAACCTAAGTTTAATAACTATGCCATATAACATTAATTATTAAAACCTAAGTAATCTCATGGAACCTATTATGAGTCGCCACCTAATTTTTACCTAGATCAAATTAGGAAAGGAGAGTTTGGGTCGGGGGCTTGGTATACAACTTATTTAGGGTTCAAATACTTTCATTACATCCTAGGTCGTTTTTCCTCTACTTTGTTTTATTTACGGCTTACTACAAAGTTGTTTTTAACCTAAGTGCACGCTTCAGTTTTTTTATTTTTAACATTTTTGATAGAAAATAAAGGATATGAAAATACCTAAATAGGGTTTCAGAGGCAGAATTAGGTAAAATTTTAATTACATCCGTAGCCACGGACCTAATGTCCTAGACAACGGACCCCAATTGAATTAAATGATTACAAAAACATAACTAAAATAAAATGCAAACTTGAAAAGTCCGGGGCAGGACAGGGGTCCGTGGGCCCGGACATGTATTGACAGAAACCCTAAAATTTGAAAAATTGAAAAATATGAAATCCCGCCACCGTCCGTGGGTATCCTTGGTCACGGACAACCCGTCTGTGGTCCCGGACCATGCGTCCGGGGTCACGGACCACCCACGGACAGTGGGTTTTTGATGGTTCCCGACGGTGTTTTTTAGCTCAAAATTTATGTTCTTGTAGCCTGAAAGATGTACAAGACGTTAGTGCTTAAAAGTCGTCAATTTGAAATCGAATTTAATGTGAAACTTAACGAACAAGTAATTGGACAAAAGCTTAAACAGACGGTAACTCAGAAGCTATGAAAGGTTAGTTTGCATTCAAAATTTAACAGAAGATCAATGAAGTCGTAGTGAATCAAAAGAAGGAGGTCGCAACCTGTTTTACTTCACGTCGGGAATCTTTCGGTGCTCCATTGAAGCCGTTCCCGGATTGGATTCGAACTGAGCTTCGGACCTTTGAGAATTTGTGTTGTTCTTCCATTTTGGTGGTGGTTTGAAGGTGTTTTGAGGATTGTGGATGTGATGGGAATTGAAAAATGTGTTTCGGTCTTGATTTTGGTGAGATTTCGGTATTGTTTTGGTGCTTGAAGGTGCAAAAATGTGGGAGGCTGGCTATGGAGAAGAGTTTTAACTTCCTAGAGTTCTGAGAGCTTGAGAGATTGTGTTTTTATCCAATGATCTATCCCTTTATATAGACTTTCTTAAAGATAAAGAAAATCTAGTAAAAGTAAGATTTTTTGGCATTTTAATTAAGTGACTTCCCAAAGGAATTTTGCTGTGAAATTATAACCACGTGTCAAGGATGGCAGTTATGATTTTTCTGAAGTAGAATTGAATTTTTTAAATGCTAGAATATTTTTAAATTCAATTTCTAGTCAGATTCAATCGAAAATTGCTAGAAAATTATTGGAACTTCAAAAAATCAAAATTCCAGTGCCATTATGCTTAAAAAGTCATCCTCTATCATGGGTTAAAATTTCAAAACATTTCAAGCTGATTTGAGCATCTTTTAGAGGAGAGAGAAACCCTATAGGAGGTCTTAGGAGCCTTAAAAATTACGAAACCGCCCCTGACGATGACGAAACTACTCCCCGTGCCCCAGAATGCGCCGATCGAGCCGGAATCTCTCATTACTTGATTGAAGTGCCTCTCACAACATCAAAGCCTTACAGACCCTAACCAGGGGGTCAAATTTTGGGTATAACAGATTGCCCTCCGTCAACTAGACTTTGTCATGAATATGAAAAGTCTGGTTGATGCATGAGTGATGCCCCAAAATTTTGGATTCCACGAAATCCTCCATGTTGTCTGAAACTGAGTTGACTACGTCCAGCTATTCGGTGGCGCTGACTACCTAAGCAATAAAACGTTATCGAGCTACTCTAAGGCACTTACTACCTAGTTAGTGAAAAATGTGTCAAGCTATTCTAAGGCGCTGACTACCTAAGTGACGAAAATGAAATAATGTCAAGTGATTCTAAGGCGTTGACTACCTATAATAAATGAAATGATGTCAAACTATTCTAAGGCGCTGACTACCTATAAGTGAAAAATGTATCGAGCTATTCTAAGGTGCTGACTACCTAGGATGTGAAAACTGGGTGGTATGCAAATGCAAGAATGCTGAAATGCTAATGATGCTGATGATGTTGATGCTAATGATGTTGATGATACTCGGATGCTTCTAGGGACCGAAACCCGTGCCAATGCTCCTGGCTGGACCTAATGTGGATTTACTGCCATCACCCCCCAAGTCGGTGTGCAGGGATAACTCCTGGTAAAAACCCTGGGGACTTATTGCCTTTGCCCACCATTCGTTGATCCCAAAGTAAGCTGACATAACACAGGAGGATTTATTGCCATCACCTTGCCAACTTTTCTGTCGCCAGGTCTTGTGACACGCCTGGATAATGCAACTAGGTCTTATGACGAGCCTATATGAATGAGATGAATGCAATGTGTTTGATGAGAGTGGGGTAAGCTAAAAGGGTCTTATTACGAGCCTAAAGGAATGCAACTAGGTCTTATGACGAGCCTAAGGGATGGTTCTAGGTCTTATGACGAGCCTAAAGGTTGGATCTAGGTCTTATGACGAGCCTAAAGGAATGCAACTAGGTCTTATGACGAGCCTAAAGGAAGGATCTAGGTCTTATGACGAGCCTAAAGGAATGCAACTTGGTCTTATGACGGGCCTAAATGATGGTTCTAGGTCTTATGACTAGCCTAAAGGTTGGATCTAGGTCTTATGACGAGCCTAAAGGAAGGTTCTAGGTCTTATGACGAGCCTAAAGGAATGATCTAGGTCTTATGACGAGCCTAAGGTTGGATCAAGGTCTTATAACGAGCCTAAGGGAATGCAACTAGGTCTTATGACGAGCCTAAAGATTGGATCTAGTGTATGATGGGTATGAATGTAGAAGGATTGGGGCTTATGTCAAACCTGGAGATGGTAGGGCTCAACACGGGCCTGTGGGTGTTTAAATGTCAAGGAATGGCTTAGGTCGGGCCTGTGGATGTTTGAATGTGAAGGAATGGCTTAGGACGGGCCTGAGGGAATTTGATGTGGAGGTAGGGCTTAGGACGGGCCTGAGGGAATTTGATGTGAAGGTAGGGCTTAGGACGAGCCTGAGGGAATTTGATGGGGAGGTAGGGCTTAGGACGGGCCAGAGGATGTTTGAATGTGGAGGTAGGGCTTAGGATGGGCCTGAGGATGTTTGAATGTGGAGGTAGGGCTTAGGACGGGCCTGAGGATGTTTGAATGTGAAGGTAGGGCTTAAGATAGGCCTGAGGGATATGAGAGGGGTTTGAACCTTTGGGTTTCGGGTTTTTGGGCCTCCATCAGTGTCGTTGTTGCAATTGTTGGGACCAACAATTGCCCCCGGTATTTTTCCTTAAGGCGAAGATCTGAGTTTTTAGGATTTATGAATCGATCGTTCCGATCGATTGCCCCCAGTATTTTCTTTGATTAATTGCGCAAAAACAATTTCACTGGTGGAACGCGAGCCTTTAATGACGGTGATTTATCACGGCTTTAAAAACAAACACCTTGATTAATTGGAAGGCTGGAATTATTTAACGACATTTATTGAATTAACCGTAATCAATTCGAGCGGAGGTAGGCGCACCTGTTTTAGGACGGACTTTAGATGACAGTTTTTAGTGAACCGTAATCTAAAGTCCCGTGTTGACGCGCACTTTATGGTCAACAGACTTTAGATTACGGTTTTACTAAACCGTCAGCTAAAGTCCGTCCTAAAAAAGGCGCGCCTACCTCCGACTGATGGTCAACGACGTCGTTTACCAATGTATTTTAGATTAAAAAAAACTCTATATTAATTTGTTCCTATGTTTGATCGACTAAGACTCATGGCATAATGGTCGTGGGAACATGAGTCAACACCATCGATCTTGAGTTCGAAACCCAGCATATGCCAAATAATTTTCGCGCTATTTTTTAATTTTGCTACACTTTAGATTACGGTTCTTTAGAACCGTCATTTAAAGTGTGACTTTAGATTACGGTTTACATTAAACCGTAATCTAAAGTCCATTTAAACATTTGTCGTTTTACTCTTCACACTATACTCACAGTAACTCTTCTTCCTTCGCGCTATCTTCCTCACTGAAATCGCCTCCTATCTCCCGTCACCTGCTAACGGGCCACGTCACCGTCGTCGCTCCCCCCACCTTTGTCACTCCCATCGCCGCTGGTGTCACCACCCATCTACCACTGGTCTCACCATCGATGTCTCTATCGCGGATTGGTATGCGATCGATTGATTGTCGTTTTTTTCTAACTTGTCATATACATGCATTTCGATTGCAAGTCCTAACCTCGTTTGTATCGAATCCTGAGAGTGTAATGGCAAATGTTCTAAACCTTGTTCATATATTTGTGCCCAGATTCACAGTATTGCAACCTAGTTCGTGTGCTGATTTTCCCTCTACCACTGCCCACTTCGTGCTTAGTAAACAGTAATTTTGAAACCAAACTGTAAACTGCTGGATTTATTTATTCTTAGCATTTAGTATTACAATAATACATAATGTGGATTTTTAAAAATGCTACTACTTAAAAAACTGCCACAGGAAGAAATAATACACCCCTAATACGCACATGATACTAAATGAAATCGCAGCGGAATAAAACAACTAAACAGTAACTAACGCTTCGGTGCTACAACAACGCCGTCAACCACCCACGTGGTTGACAAGGCAGAACAATACACTTGTACCGGTCTGATGATCAGACTCCCGAGCAATAAAACTAAACCATAATACATCATATACAATACCGAGTGTTTACATTACAACCTTCACTGTTAAACATCACTGTAACTGTCACAACCAAATCCAACAACGCCACGGGAGCACAGGCGCATCCCGGGCCAACATCCCAAAGTATACAAAAATAAACCTGCACCCTAGGATCTAGAGCCACTCCGCTTCTTCGATCCTCATCCTGCAGTATAAGAAATATGGATCCCCCGAGGGGGTCAGCAACCCTTGGCTGGTATGGCTAACGCGCAGCCCATCGGCTACCGGGATACGCCAGCTACTTGTCATTATAACATGGCATTCAATTATATACATATCATAACATAACATGGAGCATGGCATCAATGGTGCATAGCTCAACAACACACACACAGTGGATTTTCACTCCACGATAACAAACCACAAGGGTCAAATAACATAAGAGCCTAGAGAGTGATTCACTCTCATGTCAAGCTCGTTAAACACACTCATTACCGTTCTGTTAGACGAACGAGTAACTTAAGTCACAGATGGTTCGGATTTAGTGACCCGAACACACCACACAAACACAGGTTCCCACTAAACCGATCATAAGTCAGAATAGGTAAGCTTTGGAAGAAGCTAGCGGGAGATCGAACGCCAAATTAAGGTGAACAATCTTAACAACATAAGAGTCGAATCTGATTCAGATATCTACTCTTAACTTACATGCATGACCGGACAACCGGATTCCTCACTTCCCAGTTAACACTTGTTAGAAGTTCATAGTGGAACTTAACACCAACACACAATAGGTGGTAAGTCATGTTAGACACACACAAGGGAAATGAGTCACAACAACACATCACAATAATATGAACAACTGTAAACTCATTACATGTTTAAATCTTATAACGTTGTAAACACACAGAAAAACATACAACCACAAACCGTGTAAACCGCTAGACAACAGACTGCAAGAAAACCATACCTTGGTCCTTGCCTCGTTTGGTTTCCTCCGTAAGTCCTCCTATACAATAAGTCAAGAATGTCGGTTAATTAACTTACTTAACTCCAATTACTAAGTGTTTTACATCATTGTATGACATGTTTTAATGTCTATCTTACCCTAGGTTACCTTCATTATACACCCTAGGGTTAACTACATAAGTCACATTCTTTTCTGTTTTTTTTTTACAAGTTTTGGTCCGACCGACCCACCGTCCGACCCACAACTGGGTCGGACCCTCCCAGTGGTTTTCGGGTCTGAAAACTTTACTTGACCGACCCATGTCCGACCCAACCTTCTGGGTCGGTCCATTACAGAAACCCTTTTACTTCCTCATAATCATGCCCGTCCGACCCACGTCCGACTCACTCGACTGGGTCGGACCATGTGCGAACATTTCCCCCCTTTGAAATTTGACCGACCGACCCATGTCCGACCCACCCTTTTGGGTCGGACCATCACCGAACATTTTCCCACACTAACAGTGGCTCGACCGACCCAAAAACTGGGTCGGCCCCTGGGTCGGTCGCCTTCTAATCTTACCCAAACTTTGCCAATTCTTCACCACCTTCTCCTAAGGCCTCTTAATGCTTCCTAGCAACATTTGGTACTTTTATCCACATACAACATCCATGAAACTCATTTCTAACTCCTTAAGCCTTTACTTATTTCCTTGTAAAATTCCTTAACACTTATGTTATTTCATACTAGGTTTCCTAGATGGTGTTTCTCACCTATGGTAACTACTATCCCAAAATGCTTTCTCCTTGTTTTAACATCATCTCCCAAGCATCATCTCTCACAACTAACTCCTTATATCATTACTTCAAATCCTTTCTCAAGTCATACATTCTCCTTAGTTTACCAAAGTTTGCCTAAGTCTTTACTAAGTCCCAAAATGACTTTGGTACATACTAAATCTCAAGCTCATGCCTAAGCCCTTATTACATCCTAAATCACCTAATGCATGTTTCTTACACAAGAACAACACTTAACCATTTTAAATACTCCTTAACTTATCAAACTCATTTTAACACTTAGAACTTCACATTTGTTACCCAAATTTTGACATAGGTTCTCCTAGAACATTACTAACCCAAAACACATTGTTTTTACCAACAAACAACCAAGAACACTAAAAATCCATCAAGTACTTATTATACACAAACTTCACTTACAAAGCACTACATCACAATATAGTGCACAATTTAAATTGCATGGCACTTAGGCCCTTAAATGACATGGCTCTTAGGCCCTTAAAATGCACAAATCATAAACACTGAATTTCCACAATATATTTGCCTTTAACCTGCAAATACACTCAACAACACATATGCCTTTTACTAAGCTCTTGGGAACACTTTACTAAGTCATTCACCATTGGCTCTTTAGGTAGTTTTAATAAGCATTTATGAGCTCATTTCTCCTAAGGCATTAAAATAACATTAGGTTAGTAGATTTACCTCTTTTGCAAAATAACTTCTTTCTTGTTTCCTTTAGAAAACCAATAGAGTACTTGATTCTTTGACAAGCTCTAAACAATATACAAACATTGAAATGAGTATTCAAGCTATAAGCTCCATCTCATTGTAAACCCTAGTTTTACATTGTTTCAAAAACATTAATGTAGTTGTTTTACCTTGCTCTTTGAAGAGAGTTTGAATATCTAGCAAGAGAGGACTCCACCTAGTCCATGAAGAGTTGGAATGAAGCTAGAACAAAGTCACATAAAAAGCTCCTTCAATACATATTTTCGGACATGACAAAAACAGGAGGAAATGAAGTTTTTATTTGAGATTCCTTACCTAGAAGTCAAGGAGAGTAATAATATGTAGTCAAACAAGCTCAAGCTCCTTCAATGGAGAAACTCCATGGCACCGAAATGGTTGTCTTGAAGTTTGGAGAAGATAGAAATGAAGAGCTTGAGGAGAGGAAGAGATTGGTGGTGTTTGTTTTTGATTTGGACAAGTGAGCAAGGTTTTACAAGAGGTCAAAGCTTGTGTTTAATGGTGGTAGTGGTTCTATCGTGAGAGAACAAAGAAAAGGAAGAAGAGGTGTGGGAAACCGTGTGAGCAAGGAAAGGAAATGAGAGAATGAGATAGAATTTACTTTATGAAGATATTTATACTTATAAAGTAAAAAGGGTACTTAAGTAGTTTACTTATTTTGTTAACAAGCTAACAAAGGTGGTGTGTCACCAACCTTAAAAACCGCCCCCAATAGTAGTAGGAGGGTAATATAGTCTTTGTTTGTCAATTTAAATACTTATACAAACATATGTTACAAAATAGCTTATAAAAGTTACTATTCATAAAACAAGGCACATAGAAGTGAAATTTTTGATTTCCCACTAATATAGACACCCAAATGTGATATTATAGTACACATATATATTTAAGAGTAATGATGGACATCTAGCCACTCAAAACTCATTTACAAGACAATTTTTCAAAAATGTGCTTTAAGACTCCTTAAAGCACATTTTGTGTTAAACTTGTTTTCAAGCTTGGTTTTCTTTGGTAATTGATTTAATATGTTCATTAGTGTATAAATGAGGTCTTGGTAAGTTCATTAGGTCTTAACCAAGTTTATCCCAAGCTTAGAGCACATTTTGGCTCTTATTGACTTTAAAGCACATTTTGTGTTTCCTTTTGTTTAAATTTGTTTACTAATGTTTCTAAGACTCTTTTTAGTCTTAATACACCATATTTAAGTGTTTAAAAACATATATTAAGGTTTGGGGTATTTCAATCTACCCCCCTTAAAAGAACTTTGTCCTCAAAGTTCACTTCCTTCCACATATCCTAAATATTAGAACACGGGAACACTTATAAACAATACTTCCATATATTACTAACAACACACTTACATAACATTGGACTCCAGGTCCATACAACATAACATAACATTGGACACAAGGTCCATACAACATTATCCATAATCATTCAGACACAACGGTCAACATAAACATAACATAGACGATGTATTCAAATACACGTCGTACACACATAACTCTACAAAACCTCTAAATACACCCATACCGTACACATAAGAAACTACAAAACCCTACACATAACACACCGTACCCACACTACACTAAACTAAGAGTAAACTATGTCCGCTCCATCTTATCTTCCAGCTCCCAAGTGGCCTCCTCAACGTCCTGGTTAGACCAGAACCTTCACCAGTCTCACACGGACTTATGGCGAGTGTCTCGAGTCTTAGCATCCAGAATCCGTACCGGAGTCTCCACTGATCGCATGGTCGGCTCTAAGGTTAGCCTTTCAGGCTGAAGCACATGAGACGGATGAGACATATACTTCTTCAACTGGGACACATGAAATACATCATGTACCTTGCCCAGCTCGGCGGGTAGGTCTAGTCTATAGGCTACCGGGCCGATCCGCTCCGTCACAACGTAAGGCCCCATACTTTGGGCTCAACTTGCCTTTCTGGCCAAAACGAACACTCCCTTCATGGGGGACACTCTCAGAAATACCTGATCGCCCGGCGAACTCCAGGTCACGTCGGCGCACATCTGCGTACGACTTCTGCCTATCCTGAGCTGCTTTCATATTAGCCCTGATCTGGCGAACTTCTGCCTGAACTTGCTCAAGATACTCTGGTCCTATAATGACCGTCTCACTCGACTCATCCCAGCATAATGGCGTGCGGCATGGTCTACCGTACAAGGCCTGGAAGGGAGACATCTTGATCGAAGCATGATAACTGTTGTTGTAACTAAACTCGATCAGATGTAACTTATCAATCCAGCTGGTCTGAAAGTCAAGTGCACAAGCACGTAGCATGTCCTCAAGTGTCTGAATAGTGCGCTCACTCTGACCATCGGTCTGTGGGTGGAACGCTGTACTCAATTTCAATTCAGTACCCAATGCCTCTCGTGTGGACTTCCAATATCTGGATAAGAATCTGGTGTCTCTGTCAGATACAATCGTTTTCGGTACACCATGATGTCTTACAATTTCTTTATCAAACAGTTCTGCCAATCTTGCCACTTTCCAAGTGTCCTTCATCGGAATGAATCGGGCCTTTGGTCAGTCGGTCAACTATCACCCATATCATATTCAGACCTCCCCTTAGGCGGAAGCCCTACTACAAAGTCCATGGAGATATCATGGAACTTCCACTCAGGCACTGGCATTGGCTGTACCATACCACCAGGCCGTCGGTGCTCAAACTTGACCTTCTGGCAAGTGAGACACCTCAATACATAATCACTAACATCTTTTCATTCAGTCCAGTCCACCAAAATACCTCTTCATACCTTTATACATCTTTGAAGCTCCGGGGTGAATCGAAGTAGTAGAACAATGGGATTCACTCAATATGCGCTCCTTCAACTCAGCGCTACCCCTAGGTATACACAAGCGGCCATTCAGCCTAATCAGGTCATCATCATGGAGTCTGAAGTCGTACTTCTGACCCTCGAATGTGCCATCAATAAGCTTCTGCCGGATCTCCAGCATGTACTGATCCGTCATCTGAGCACTCCGCACCTCTTCAACCAAGCCAGTATAAGAGACTAGCGAATGGAGAGAGTGTGCTCGGCGACTCAGCGCGTCAGCTACCACATTTGCCTTACCCTCTTTGTATTGCAGATTAATATCATAGTCATTCAGAAACTCAACCCACCTTCTTTGCCTCATGTTCAACTCTTTCTGAGTGAACAAGTACTTTAAGCTTTTATGATCAGAATAGATTGTCACACTTACCCCAATACAAATAATGTCGCCATATCTTCAATGCGAAGACAATGGCACCCAATTCTAAGTCGTGGGTAGGGTAGTTCTCCTCATGCTTCTTCAGCTGACGGGAGGCGTAAGCTACGACCTTCCCGTGCTGCATCAATACACAACCCATACCTCTGCCTGATGCGTCGCAGTAGACCTCAAAACCATCTGGACCGTCTGGTATAGTCAGGACTGGTGCAGATGTCAGAGCATCCTTGAGACTCGCGAAAGAACTCTCACAGTCAACTGTCCACTCGAATGGTGCATCCTTCTTCATCAAGGAAGTCATCGGCTTCGAGATACTGGAGAAGTCCTTCACAAACCTCCTATAATATCCTGCCAGACCGAGGAAGCTCCTGATATCAGTGACTGTCTTCGGCCTAGGCCAGGTGCGCACTGCATCTCTATCTTTGCCGGATCAACAGCGATCCGGCCTCAGAAATCACATGTCCAAGGAAAGATACTTGGTTCAACCAAAATTCACATTTCGAAAACTTTGCATACAACTGTTTCCCTCAGAGTTTGTAACACATCTCTCAGGTGGCTTTCGTGCTCACCTCTAGATTTAGAATACACAAGAATGTCATCGATGAAGACTACCACTGACTTGTCCAACTGATCTTGGAACAAGCGGTTCATTAAGTCCATGAACTTTGCTGGTGCATTCGATAAGCCAACGGCATAACTGTGAACTCATAATGCCCATACCTCGTTCTGAAAGCTGTCTTCTCGATATCACTGTCACGGATGGCAATCTGATGGTATCCGGAACGTAAGTCTATCTTGGAGAATACTGATGCACCCCTCAGCTGATCAAATAGATCGTCGATGCGTGGTAAAGGGTAACGGTTTTTCACCGTAACAGCATTCAGCTCCCGATAATCAATACCAGGCGGAGGCTACCGTCCTTCTTCTTCACGAAGAGGACCGGCGCTCCCCATGGTGAAACACTAGGGCGGATGAAGCCCTTGTCGAGTAGGTCTCTCAGCTGCTCCTTGAGCTCTGTCATCTCTGCTGGAGCCATACGATAAGGTGCTTTCGCAATGGGTCCAGTGCCCGGTACTAAGTCGATCTCAACTCAACCTCTCGTGCTGGCGGCATGCCCGGCAGTTCCTTAGGAAATACATCAGGAAACTCCGACACTACCGGCACATCTGGGCTAAACTCAGGGTCTCTCTCTATGTCCTGGACATAGCAGAGGTACACATCACTCCCTCGTCGTAACTCACGATACATGGCCATGGCGGTGATGATCTGAGTCGAAGGCTCCCTGGGCCTCTGGCGGTAAGATATGTAACCCCAGATGGACTCCGAAGAAGCAGTCGATGCTCGGCACACAGGATTCTGCCCTTGTACCGCTCCAACCAGTTCATCCCGACAATCACATCAAATCCAAGTCCGTCGAACTCTATCAGGTCGATCGGGAACTCTTCACCTCTGATTCGTACAATGACATCTCGGTGGTAGCGGGTACACCTGATCCGCTCTTTCGATGGGAGGTGACCAAGAAGTCTGGCATCTCCTCTCCATCTAACCCCAGCCTCTTCGCAAAAGATAGCGAAACAAATGTGTGTGAGGCTCCAGAGTCGAACAAGATCGATGCATCCACGCCATTCACTGGAAAGGTACCGGTGAGGATTGTGCCGCTGCCGTTGCCGGCTTCTGCCTCATTGCAGACACTCAATGTACCTCCCGTTCCGAGTGCACAGCCTAATTCATTGGCAAACTAATAATACTACTGGGTACAACACGGTTGATATACTTCAATAACTCCACTTTATTCATTAACACTTCCTCCTTACAACATTGTTGGTTACATGGTTGATATCACTTAACACATACATAACTTCCTTAACATATACTGGCTTAACACATTACAAAGTATACAGGGTTTAGAATTGTCTGAAGTCAAATTCAAACGTCCGGGTTTCATGTGTGTGGCATTGATCACTGCCGACGGTGCGGTATTCAGTTTGATCTTCCTGATGCCATGATATAGCATCCTTGACTGCCCACCCATGATTAGTACATCTCCTGACTTCAACATAACTAACTTCCTTGCGAGATCAGCACGCTTCTGCTCGCCATACACAAATACTGCGGTATCACCAATGGACCAAGACACCACGGGTACTCCCTTACTTAGAGACTCGGGTGACTCGTCCTTATCTTGGTGTAAACCTAACCGTCCACCTTTCTGGTAGAAGTTCACAATACATAAATCTGCTTCTACATTTGGAATTGATTCCGTTTCAACTTGTTGAGCAATTCCCACGGCGTGATCAACGACCGCACGGAACTCCTCAGGTATACTTGGTACCGTTGCTCCATCTTCGGCTCGCACTTCTTGATATGACTTGGTGTAAGGGTTCCAGTCCTTACCCATGCACATCATCTTCAATGCATTCTTGATCCGTTCGGATATTCAGGTGTGTAGAAACCTCCAGGTTTAGCTCCAAGTTCGTCGCATCGTCTGATGATTGGACTTGTGCTTCCGGTGTCAGGTATCCACTTAAGAGTATCATACCTGGCTGGATAACCTGACATTGCTCCATTGGAAAGTCGTGATGTTGATGGTGGTCTCTTCAGGGTTTGGTGTGGGTGGGATTGGATAACATATATTGAAGGTTCCTTTCAGTTTAGAATTATCTAATTAGGTGTCTTTCACACTATACTTTAACTCCTTACTCACATGATAATACGCTTGAACTCACTAATACACACAAGCATGAAATGCGGTATGCAATCACTTATTACATTCAACAGTTTAGGCGGTACCTGGTCTAGAAGAGGGCCCTGGCGCCTCAGACCGGTCCACCACATTCAGGGTGGCCTTGCTAGGTCCCGACCCTTTCCCCTTCTGGGAATCAGTATGCCTCTGATCGGTGGGTGGCTGGTTAGCCGTCTTCGGGCCATCAATAGCTGCTGTGGCCTTACCCTTCCACTGCCCCTTGGGCTTGTTGACTCTGCTGTTGGGGTTCCGGTAACACTCGTGGTCACGGTGACCCCACTTCTCGCAGTATCGACACTGCACCTCATTCCCTTTGCAGTCCTTGCCGGGGTGGTCTCCATTGCACACACTTACAGTAATAGTGGCGCTCCGGTCCAGAGCCCGTGCTAGCTGCTAACACAATACACACTCAGTACTTATTTCACAACTTATCAACATACACATCAACTTATTACACATGATTAAACCATTACCCTTTGGTGGGTAAGAGCGTAGGGGCTTCGCCGCGTAAGCATATGTGAGCTTCAGTGGCTCCTCAGCTGTGGTGGTTTGGGCTTGGCCCTTGTCACCCTGGTGCTGACTCTTTCTGGGGCTGGGGATAGGATTTCTTCTTCTTCTTTCCTCCCCCGTACCCCTGCGAACTCTGGCCCTCGCTCGTGGCCTTGCGCTTGTGCGCATTCTCCTCGTCCCTCAGACGGACGGTGATCTCCACCTTAGCAGCGGCATGATAGCACTCCTGTATTTAGGATGATCAGTCATGCCCCGCAATACATACTCACAAACTCACATTATTACTCACTTATAGACTACACATATTCACATCACTCTTTACTTAAATTACCTGCAAGGTAGTATACTCAGCTGGCCCCATCCCATAGCGAAGACGGTGGCTGAGACCGTTATAGAAACGGTTTACCAGCACCCGGTTCGAGTAACCCAGGTCCGGTAACAGGTGGACAAGGCCGGTGAAGGCAGTGTAGTACTCATCAACCGACACCTTGTCCCCTGCCTCAGACTATCCAGCTCGAGGCGCTTGGCCTCCTGAACGTGCACGGGGTAGTATTTTGGCTCGCAGCAGAGCCGTGTACTCCCTCCAACCGAACTGAGGATCCGCCATCCGGTCCTCTCTCACTAGCTTCCACCTATTTTGTGCCGAACCCTTCAGATAGTAAGCGGCAAGACGGACCTTAGCCTCTGCGGGCACAGCCAAGGTCTCGTAGGCGGTCTCCAACTCGGAGATGTACGCCTCCAACTTACGTGGGTCGGTCTCCCCATGAAATGAAGGGGGTCTCAAGTCTGCCAATGCCTTGACCCAGTTGGTCTCTCGTGGCGGTGGCGGTGGTGGTTGAACTCCGGGCATCTGCCCCTGCTGTATCGCAGCTACAAGCTGGGGTACCATCTGGGCCACAGCGGCTGCTACAGCCTCAGCCATAACCTGAGCCGTAGTGTTCTCGCCCTGGTCACCCCAGTACCAGTACCAGTCCACTTCCGCGGCCTCTACCGCGTGGTCTACCTGACATCTGTATTCACATGAGTATTCATTAGCAATATGCTTACACACTTATCGGTCCAACGTTCATAACGCTTCCCGACAATAAGGTATTTCCACACTTAGTTAGTGGTTAACCTTCCCATAACTGATCACTTAGGTAACTGTAGTTAGGTTTCCTAACTCGGTATATTCCTAAGCTCGATATTCTAGTCATCAGAGCGACACTTCGCTCTGATACCACTTTTTGTAACACCCCTAATACCCACATGATACTAAATGAAATCGCAGCGGAATAAAACAACTAAACAGTAACTAACGCTTCGGTGCTACAACGCCGTCAACCACCCACGTGGTTGACAAGGCAGAACAATACACTTGTACCGGTCTGATGATCAGACTCCCGAGCATAAAACTAAACCATAAATACATCATATACAATACCGAGTGTTTACATATACAACCTTCACTGTTAAACATCACTGTAAACTGTCACAACCAAATCCAACAACGCCACGGGCACAGGCGCATCCAGGGCCAACATCCCAAAAGTATACAAAAGTAAACCTGCACCCTAGGATCTAGAGCCACTCGCTCTCGCTTCTTCGATCCTCATCCTGCAGTATAAGAAATATGGATCCCCCGAGGGGGTCAGCAACCCTTGGCTGGTATGGCTAACGCGCAGCCCATCGGCTACCGGGATACGCGCAGCTACTTGTCATTATAACATGGCATTCAATTATATACATATCATAACATAACATGGAGCATGGCATCAATGGTGCATAGCTCAACAACACACACACAGTGGATTTTCACTCCACGATAACAAACCACAAGGGTCAAATAACATAAGAGCCTAGAGAGTGATTCACTCTCATGTCAAGCTCGTTAAACACACTCATTACCGTTCTGTTAGACGAACGAGTAACTTAAGTCACAGATGGTTCGGATTTAGTGACCCGAACACACCACACAAACACAGGTTCCCACTAAACCGATCATAAGTCAGAATAGGTAAGCTTTGGAAGAAGCTAGCGGGAGATCGAACGCCAAATTAAGGTGAACAATCTTAACAACATAAGAGTCGAATCTGATTCAGATATCTACTCTTAACTTACATGCATGACCGGACAACCGGATTCCTCACTTCCCAGTTAACACTTGTTAGAAGTTCATAGTGGAACTTAACAACCAGCACACAATAGGTGGTAAGTCATGTTAGACACACACAAGGGAAATGAGTCACAACATCACGTCACAATAATATGAACAACTGTAAACTCATTACATGTTTAAATCTTATAACGTTGTAAACACACAGAAAACATACAACACACAAACCGGTGTAAACCGCTAGACAACAGACTGCAAGAAAACCATACCTTGGTCCTTGCCTCGTTTGGTTTCCCTCCGTAAGTCACTCCTATACAATATTCAAGAATGTCGGTTAATTAACTTACTTAACCTCCAAATCACTAAGTGTTTTACATCATTGTATGACATGTTTTAATGTCTATCTTACCCTAGGTTACCTTCATTATACACCCTAGGGTTAACTACATAAGTCACATTCTTTTCTGTTTTTTTTTTTACAAGTTTTGGTCCGACCGACCCACCGTCCGACCCACAACTGGGTCGGACCCTCCCAGTGGTTTCGGGTCTGAAAAACTTTACCTTGACCGACCCATGTCCGACCCAACCTTCTGGGTCGGTCCATTACAGAAACCCTTTTACTTCCTCATACATCATGCCCGTCCGACCCACGTCCGACTCACTCGACTGGGTCGGACCATGTGCGAACATTCCCCCCTTTGAAATTGACCGACCGACCCATGTCCGACCCACCCTTTTGGGTCGGACCATCACCGAACATTTCCCAACATCTAACAGTGGCTCGACCGACCCAAAAACTGGGTCGGCCCCTGGGTCGGTCGCTTCTAATCTTACCCAAACTTTGCCAATTCTTCCACCAACCTTCTCCTAAGGCCTCTTAATGCTTCCTAGCAACATTTGGTAACTTTATATCCACATACAACATCCATGAAACTCATTTTCTAACTCCTTAAGCCTTTACTTATTTCCTTGTAAAAATTCCTTAACACTTATGTTATTTCATACTAGGTTTCCTAGATGGTGTTTCTCACCTATGGTAACTACTATCCCAAAATGCTTTCTCCTTGTTTTAACATCATCTCCCAAGCATCATCTCTCACAACTAACTCCTTATATCATTACTTCAAATCCTTTCTCAAGTTCATACATTCTCCTTAGTTTACCAAAGTTTGCCTAAGTCTTTACTAAGTCCCAAAATGACTTTGGTACATACTAAGATCTCAAGCTCATGCCTAAGCCCTTATTACATCCTAAATCACCTTAATGCATGTTTCTTACAGAACAACACTTAACCATTTTAAATACTCCTTAACTTATCAAACTCATTTTAACACTTAGAACTTAGAACTTCACATTGTTACCCAAATTTTGACATAGGTTCTCCTAGAACATTACTAACCCAAGCACATTGTTTTTACCAACAAACAACCAAGAACACTAAAAATCCATCAAGTACTTATTATACACAAACTTCACTTACAAAGCACTACATCACAATATAGTGCACAATTTAAATTGCATGGCACTTAGGCCCTTAAATGACATGGCTCTTAGGCCCTTAAAATGCACAAATCATAAACACTGAATTTCCACAATATATTTGCCTTTAACCTGCAAATACACTCAACAACACATATGCCTTTTACTAAGCTCTTGGGACACTTTACTAAGTCATTCACCATTGGCTCTTTAGGTAGTTTAATAAGCATTTATGAGCTCATTTCCTAAGGCATTAAAATAACATTAGGTTAGTAGATTTACCTCTTTTGCAAAATAACTTCTTTCTTGTTTCCTTTAGAAAACCAATAGAGTACTTGGTTCTTTGACAAGCTCTAAACAATATACAAACATTGAAATGAGTATTCAAGCTATAAGCTCCATCTCATTGTAAACCCTAGTTTTACATTGTTTCAAAAACATTAATGTAGTTGTTTTACCTTGCTCTTTGAAGAGAGTTTGAATATCTAGCAAGAGAGGACTCCACCTAGTCCATGAAGAGTTGGAATGAAGCTAGAACAAAGTCACATAAAAAGCTCCTTCAATACATATTTTCGGACATGACAAAACAAGGAGGAAATGAAGTTTTTATTTGAGATTCCTTACCTAGAAGTCAAGGAGAGTAATAATATGTAGTCAAACAAGCTCAAGCTCCTTCAATGGAGAAACTCCATGGCACCGAAATGGTTGTCTTGAAGTTTGGAGAAGATAGAAATGAAGAGCTTGAGGAGAGGAAGAGATTGTGGTGTTTGTTTTTGATTTGGACAAGTGAGCAAGGTTTTACAAGGTCAAAGCTTGTGTTTTAATGGTGGTAGTGGTTCTATCGTGAGAGAACAAAGAAGAAGGAAGAAGAGAGGTGGGAAACCGTGTGAGCAAGGAAAGGAAATGAGAGAATGAGATAGAATTTACTTTATGAAGATATTTATACTTATAAAGTAAAAAGGGTACTTAAGTAGTTTACTTATTTTGTTAACAAGCTAACAAAGGTGGTGTGTCACCAACCTTAAAAACCGGCCCCAATAGTAGTAGGAGGGTAATATAGTCTTTGTTTGTCAATTTAAATACTTATACAAACATATGTTACAAAATAGCTTATAGAAGTTACTATTCATAAAACAAGGCACATAGAAGTGAAATTTTTGATTTCCCACTAATATAGACACCCAAATGTGATATTATAGTACACATATATATTTAAGAGTAATGATGGACATCTAGCCACTCAAACTCATTTACAAGACAATTTTTCAAAAATGTGCTTTAAGACTCCTTAAAGCACATTTTGTGTTTTAAACTTGTTTTCAAGCTTGGTTTTCTTTGGTAATTGATTTAATATGTTCATTAGTGTATAAATGAGGTCTTGGTAAGTTCATTAGGTCTTAACCAAGTTTATCCAAGCTTAGAGCACATTTTGGCTCTTATTGACTTTAAAGCACATTTTGTGTTTCCTTTCGTTTAAATTTGTTTACTAATGTTTCTAAGACTCTTTTTAGTCTTAATACACCATATTTAAGTGTTTAAACAATATATTAAGGTTTGGGGTATTTCAAGTCCAATTATATTAACCGATTCCTGAATGACTAGTTTGATTCACAAGCTGTGACAGGGATCAACAATGCTATTGTTTATAACCACCAGAAAGAACAAGATGAGTTTCGGTATTTAATGGTTCTAGAATGACTAGTTTCAGTCCTTCAATCTGAAGTACTGCAAGAAGGTCATAAACTTCATTTACAGAAGAAGAGATAAGTTTATGTATGTTACCAGTTCTAGATGGTGCGTACGAATTTCACTTTGATAAAACTGTGTTTGGAGACTTTAGAAATATAGGGGAGATGCTGTCGATTTTTTTCCGCCCGGTTTAGCTAGCATTTAACCTTGATTTTTTTGATGAATTCTATGTTGTCGTTTTCATTGTATGATCAGGACTACGACTTTATTTAGGCTTCCGACCTCAACCGTCTTAGCATCGGCTAATCGTCTACACAGAGGTAAGATTTATATATATACATATAATATTTGACAAACTACCAAACGTAGTTATCCGCCCAAGAATACTTAATAGAGGTATATCTTCGGCAGTCCCTGTCGGGACTGTCCATGATTGTTAAATCTCACACCTAGGGTGTGAATGTGCTTTTAATATGTACTTAATTGATTATTTCAGCAGTATCTCTTTATTGTTCTTCGAATGCATATATTATTGATTATATCATAATATCGTGCATTTGAAAACTGTAGAGAGATGCTGCCGAAATTTTCAATAAATTACATATTAAAAACACGTTCACCGGTGGGATTTAATACTCATGATGGATTTAGGTTGATAAGATACAAAAGTGTAAAGACTCTGCCACGGGTGACGGTATGAAATGGCTGCCTTCATATAAATAGCTAGAAGGAGATGGAACGTTCGTGGATTACAGCGGAAATTTGGACGACAAGTTTTTAGAAGGAGTTGATAAGTTATGCACGGTGTTGGCGAACAATCTAAAACCTACAGACAAGGGATACATATTTTGTCCATGGATCGACTGCCAAAACAATCTGAGATATTGCGGCGTTGAAACAATTAAGGAACATCTGATCCGCCGCGTTTTACAAAAGATTTCCAAGACATAATCCGATGGCATGGTCAGAGTGCGTTCGATGTTATTAAGCTGACGATGGGGATAATGGTCAGGCAAACACAGAAACAGAACTTGGAGATGATACAGTTGCTGGTGATCCAGAAGATGTTACAGCGAACATTGAGCCAGATTTCTGGGATGATGACATTGAGACTATGCTCGAAGATGTGGAACGACATTACTCTAACACGCCAGACAAGTATGAAAATTTGTTGGATTCATCCAAAACACTGTTATACCCCGGGTGTGACCCTACAAAGTTAAGCAAGTTGAGTGTCGTCCTCAAGCTATTCAACTTGAAAGCGAAACATGGCTAGAGCGACGTAAGTTTCACTGACCTCCTGGAACTATTGAAAACAATTCTTCCGGTGGACAACGCTTTACCAACGACTACATACTCAGCCAAAAAACTGATGTTCCCAATGGGTATGAGTACTAGAAAATTCATGCTTGTACAAATGGTTGCATGATGTTTTGGAAATCGGATGAATTTGCTGAAAGCTATTCAGCATGTGGAGCGTCACGGTATAAGAAACAACAAACTCACATCAGCGGTAGTAAGAAAGGTTCACCAGCTAAGGTACTGTGGTACCTGCCCATCATTCCAAGGTTTAGACGTTTGTTCTCCATTGAGAAAGACGTAGAAAATCTTCGGTGGCATTCAGTTCACAGGAAAAAGGATGGCAGATTGAGACATCCCGCTGATGCACCACAGTGGAGAAACATAGACGTAAATTTCCTGAGTTTGATAACTGATAAGTCAGGAATTGTCTAAGTTTACTAGACTAATTCATGCTTAATTTCCTACATTATGACATTAACTTCCCTCCTTAATGCTTTATTTACTCTTTATTGTTATATTTTGTATCCGATGATCGATTTCATATGTTTTCAGGATAAAATGCTCAACAAAGCACTTAAAGGAAGATTTTAGAGGTTAGAGCAACATGGGAATCAAACCAGAGTCAAATACATATTTTCATTGACCGCTGCTGTATTTTATTGAGGGTCCGGGTTTGCAGCTGGGTTTATAAACCCGGACCATCTCATCGCAGAACCTTCTGCCTTTTTTCAGACGCGGTCCGGGTTTGTGTCCTACTTTGTAAACCCGGACCATCCCCAAGCGAGAGTCTTCTGCCGAGTTTTAGTGGCGGTCCGGGTTTGCGTACTTGTTTGCAAACCCGGACCAATATAAGCGGAGCGCCAGATTTTGCTACGGAGATGACGGAATTGGTGTTCTATCTTTAGTATCTGTTATTATATCTTTTAGCGGTCGCTTATTTAGATTAGATTAGAGATAGAATTTTGTTGAGAGAGCGGCTCTTTATCTAGATTAAAAGAGATTTCTGTTTGTTATAAAAGGAGAGTCTGTCCAACGTGAGAAGGTACACTTAGACACCCAGAATTAGTCACGGTTAACACAGAGAGATTAGCATAGTTGGAGATTGATTCTGATCGGAAGGTTGGAGCAGAGCGGAACAGAAAGTTCATCGCGGAGACTTCTCCAGAAGTCTCAACAGAGTTTCTTCTTGTTCTTTATTACTACTCATTACAGTTTTGCTTATTGTAAACATGTCAATGGCTGAGTAGTTTCCTTTATATTTCGGTTTGCTATGTATCCCTAAATTGACTATTCCTGTTCCTTTGTGATTTAGTGAAATTCGATTGAGTAATGTTATTTTCCTTGCTTAATTTCTTTAATCGTTATAATTTGGCCAATTATAAAGATTAGTATTTTGTTAGCTTATATGTGACGACTGCGGCTTTCAATTGATTACAGGAAAATAACTGGTTAGTTTAGAGACGGTAATTCCTCTAAATTGCTAGTTGACCAATAAACTAGATTGTTCTTAAGGTGGTTAGTAAACAGTGGGTTCGTAACGAGAGTTAGAATTCGGTCTCTTGCTAACTAGTATTTGCTAAGCGGGAGACCGGAGGTAAATTATCTTGTTCTAGGGTTTTGCTCAGAATTATCTTGGAAATCACATAGGGATAGGAATTATAGATTTAGGGTGCAATAGTAAACCTGGATCTCCTTTCCAAATCAGTTTCACAACATTTATTTTTCCTGCTTGCTATTGTTTCACATTTTGTTTACAGTTTTTAATTGTCATCAAATCAAACCCCAATTTCCTGTTTTAATTTGTTATTTTACTTTCCGTTTAATAAAGATTTAAACTAGACACACAGTCTCCTTTGGTTCGATAACCTAGGGAATACTACCTAGGAAAACTTGCTACGACAGACCAGCACTTGCTGATAATACATTTTATACCGTACAATAACGAACCGAGAAACCTAAGGCTAGGCTTGTTCACGGATGGGATGAACCCTTTCGGTACTTTGAGTAGCATACACAGTACCTGGCCTATGCTTTTGGTTATTTACAATCTACCGCCGTGGTTATGCATGAAACCAAGACACATCTTGTTGTCTTTGTTAATATCGGGTCCAAGCAACCGGGCAACAAAATTGATGTATTCCTACAACCTTTGATAGAGGATCTACAACTCTTGTGGAATGAAGGGGCTACGGTTTACGACTCATTCAGTAAAGAGGACTTCAATTTGCGTGCTATGTTGTACTGCACAATCAATGATTTCCCCGCCTATGGTAATCTTTCAGGCTATTCAATCAGGGGGCGTTGGCGTGTCCGATTTGTGGTGAAAACACTTATAGCATTCGCTTGAAACATAGTGGCAAAAATGTGTATATGGGCCACCAAAAATGCTTACAAAAGGACATAAGTATCGAAAGATGGCGAAAGAGTTCGATGAGAAAACTGATCACAGCGTGGCGCGCCAGCCTTTGACAGGTACAGAGATTTACAAAAGTTGGATAATATTGTGAACAACTTCGGGCCGCCAACCAAAAGTGGTGAAAAAGTGTCTGGAAAAAGAAATCAATATTTTGGGAACTACAGTACTGGCAGCATCTGGAGGTTAGACATTGTATCGATGGGATGCATGTCGAGAAGAACGTGGGTGAAAGTATCACAAGCACCCTTTTGAACATAAAAGGAAAGACAAAGGATCATTTGAAAGGAAGAAAAGATTTAATTGAGTTGGGCATACGCACAGAGCTTGGCCCACAAGAACGTGGAAAACACACATTCTTGCCTCCTGCCTGTCACACTCTGTCTAAAGAAGAGAAACATAGTCTATGCAGTACCCTTTACAACATCAAGGTGCCATCAGGTTACTCCTCAAACATAAGAAACCTAGTGTCCATGACAGATTTCAAATTAGTAGGAATGAAATCTCACGATTATCATGTCCTACTTCAAGAATTTTTTCCAATTGCACTACGTGGGATCTTGCCGGATGTTGTCAGACACACAATCACAAACGTTAGTGTCTTCCTCAAATCCATTTCGTCTAAGGTTCTTGATGTGGACACTCTGTCTAAATTACAAAAGGATCTTATTATGACAATGTGCCAGCTGGAGATGTATTTTCCTCCATCATTCTTCGACATAATGATACATCTCCTCGTGCATCTTGTAAGAGAGATTCTGATGTGTGGTCCTTTGTACCTTCGCTACATGTATCCGTTCGAAAGGTACATGGGTGTCCTGAAGAAGAAAATGAAGAACTGTCGTCACCCAGAGGGTAGTATTATAGAGGGCACTATCACAGAGGAAGTTGTAGACTTCTGCACCAATTACCTAGAAGGTGTCAATACCATTGGACTTCCACGTTCTAGACACGAGGGCAGATTGAAGGTTGTTGGCACGGTTGGACAGAAACTGAAAAGAATTGACATAGACACTCTTAACAAAGCTCATTTAGTTGTGCTAAGTCATCTTGAAGATGTCGGACCATACTTTGATGCCAGACAGTGACGTTAGACTACAAAATGAGCAGAATAGAACATTTGTCCGATGGTTCAAAGACAGAGTGTTGTCCGATCTGTCCACGAATGTGCCTGAACTGATTAAAGTAGTTGCATTTGGACCAAATCTGGATGTAATTTCTTATGAGGGGTACGATGTCAACGGATTCACCTTTTCACAGAACGTCAGGATCAGAAGTCAACGAATCAAATAGTGGTGTAGAGAGAGCTTGAAGCTTCAAAACTTATATGACATCGGTGTCGTGGGTCATAGTCCAGTCTCAGTACAACAATCATATTTCGGTGTTATACAAGACATCTGGGTATTGGACTACAACAACTACGAAATGTGTGTTTTCCGCTGTAACTGGGTAACAACAATCATGGCTACCGTGAGGAGGAGCATGGTATGAAACTGGTTGATCTGTCTAGAGCTACTCCCATGGTTGAGCCATTCGTTGTTGGGACGAAGGTTAAGCAGATATTTTATGTAACTGATCCCTGTAATCCTATATGGTCTGTTGTGCTTAAAGGGAGAAGAGGAATAGTTGGTGTGGTTGATGAGGATGAGTATGATGCAGAAGATGAACCTCCAATTGTTCCTATTTCATTGGAAGAGGCTGAGGTCACAGGTCATCGTGAGTATATACGATCAGACCATAACGAGGGAATGTGGGTTGAGAGATAATGGTGTATGTAAGTTATTACTATAAAAATTTATATGAAATTAACACTCTTTTATTTCTTGCTTGTATATGACCATTATGAAATGCTTAATTTAATTCAAATTGTATTTCAATCCTTGCAGGCATGGCTGATCCGGACATGGCTGATGAAGAGTTCGATTTATTTTGTCGTGAGTTCGAAAATGAGCAGCAAATGGTACCGGTTCCTTCTACATCTGCCACTGCTGCTGTTGGCCCATCTACATCTGTCGCTGCTGCTGTTGGCCCTTCCATGAGTGCACCTTCTACGAGTGCTACTCAGAGACCCAGAGGTAGAGGTCCGACCCGTGGGTTGAAACTGCAGAAACCGGATGAGATTATTCTTCTGTGGGACAAGTATGGGAGGTATCGTGGGGGCAGCAGGTCAGAGTTCGCTAGTATGCTAGGGACTCGGGCCAGATTACACTGCTGCATCAACCACACATGGAAACAAGTCCCGGAAGAAGTTAAGGAGACCATCTGGAAGAAGGTGCAAGAACGATACAAGATCCTAGAAGAAGTGAAGAAGACCGTTCTTTCTTTGGTGTCCGGCAAAGCTAAATCATTCCGCCACTACTTAGTTGAGCATTGGATCAACAGGGTGCCCCCACGTGAGCCTCCGCCGTATGTTGTGTACAATGGCATGATCACTGAAGAGGAGTGGAAGGAGTTCGTTGAGTGGCACGCCACCTGTTATACCCAAATTTCAACCCCCCCTCGGAGTGGTCTCTAAGGCATACGTGTTACAAAGGGCAAAGTGGTCAAAATGCACCAATGCAGGATTTTCCAAGGACATTATCGGGGTTTTCTATTTTCATATGACTTGTTCATTATCTCCAAACACTTCCAAATATCATAGTCATTATGAAAGGTATTTCATGATTTCTGATAATATTTATTCTGGAAATTTAGCTTTTAATTCATATTATAAGCTAATTTCTTTAATTAACACATGAAATAACCTCAAAATAGAAATAATAAAAGGTTTCCAAAATTATAATAAAATGTCACATGGTTAGCATGACTACATACAGTCATAAACCTGAAATTATTTTTTTTGGAACCTTATCCCAAAATTTAAAAGGGAAATTCAATCATTTTTGCAATTTCTCTCTCTCCTCCGGAAAATATCGAAATGAAAACAAAATGTCATGCAATTTTAACACAAGATAGGGATGATATTTAGAGACTAATGCCGTTGGAATTTCGTTATTTGAATTTCCAATAATTAGTTATGAATTATGGGAGATTCCATATTGTGCGATTTTTATCTAATCGATTATTTATCAAACTAATCCGATTCCAACTCTCAAAATTCCTAAAAATCATTCTTTACCTTCAGTTAAATTTTCATAATTTTTATCGGCTTGCAACATATTCTAAAAAATCAGATTCCCTTAGAGCACAAAATCAGTCTTTTAGATAAAGATCTTGCTCTATCAATTTGACCATGCTCTTTCTATAAAAGGACCCCCCAAGAACGAACTAGGGCAAAGGAGAACACCTCCAAAGTCAGAGAACACAGCCACAAACCTTCTTCCCACGTTTTTACACTTCCAAGCCTCAAATCAATACCGAAACACTGCAGAAATCACCCCAAAATCACCAAAAACTCATCCTTTCTTTTCCTATTGAACTTCCAAGCACCAAAACACCACGAAATCAGAAGCAAACCGTTTAACTATGGTCATTCGACGTTACACAAACACATTACCCCAATGTTAATGAAGGTAACTTTAATGTACCAGTTGTTCGAGAATTGTTCGAGGACGTAAGTGGACTTGGAAAAGTGGACTCCGGTGACAGGTATGGTTTTCTTGCAACCTGTGTCCTACCGGATTACACCGGCTTGTATGCCAATATGTTTTTCTGAGTGTTTGCCACCTTGTAAGATTGAAACATGTAATGAGTTTATAGTAATTCATTTATGTGGCGAATTTGGCCTCCGATACCATTTAACCTCAAATATGTGTTAAACCTTAGCTAACCAAATCTAGGAACACATGAGTGATCGGTATTCGGAGTTAACGGCCCAAACCTTGGGAACGTTCTAAACCACGGCTATGTGTGAGTTAGATGGATATTGTTGTTGTATGCAAGTGTGTGAACCTCCCTTGTGTGCTTAACTCGGTTATGATACCGTATGGTGTGTGGATGTGGTAGGCTCCATAATGGATCTCTAACTACTTATTTATAAGTATATATGTACTAATGGGGGGGAGGAGTCCGGTCATGTTCCGGCCACGCGTGTGATGGACGGGAGTCGATGTCATATCCGGTTCGGCTCTCTTGTGTATGTATAGGTTGTATTCCAATTTGGTTTCGACCTTCCCTTAGCTTATCCAAAGCTAGTTTACTGACTCACGTCGGGCCACAGGGGCATACAAATGTTATTTTCGGTGTGCTTGGGATTACTATATCCGACACACCTTGGGTATAAGTTAATCGTTCGATATAACTGGACGGTAACGAGGTAGGTAACGAGCTTAGCATGAGATTGGCAATAATCTCTAGGCTCACTATGTATACTAACTATGGTGGAGGGTTCCTTGTGTGAACCATCTTATGGTGTTATGAGTTGTTATTGTGCCAGGCAATTTCCCTTGCTATGCTATGATATGTTTATGTTAGATGTTTAAAATGAACTCGATGTTAACAGGTGCACGTTGAAACGTGCAAATGTTGTTATGTTTTGTTATGTGAGGAGTGTGATATGTTGTAAGATATGGAGTGTGTGGATCATGGAAATGAATCCCAGTTGTGACAAGAGGCGTTTAAGGATAACCCGATTTAAGGGTAAGTGTCGTCTATTAAGGAAGTAGCTCCGCTAAGGAGGAACACTCTAGGGATAATGAATACCATGAGTGACTCATCAAGTAAGGATGTATTGTCCGGTTGTTGAGCCCATTGAGGCGAGATGTTATGTGTTGTGTGTGCGTATAGTTGCATGCATGATTTAAATATAATCAATCGCATGCTAAGACGACAATTAGTTGTGCGTGGCCCGGTAGCATGTGGGCTGCGGGATTACCATACCAGCAAAGGTGCTGAGCCCCTTGGGGCCACCCTTTCTCTCCTTTTCTATTTCAGGTACAAGGAGCTGGAAGCCGTTCGAGAGTAGGACGGGGTAGATGTTTATACATGGGTAGCCATTTAAATGGCGTAAGCATTGTAGGCTTAGTAAGACCGAAATTGTTATCGGCATTAGTTTGTAAATCCTCGGTACGGTTGGAATGTATAAAGTATATGGGTTGTTGTTAAGGGAAGCAAATGTAACGTTAAGTTGCTCGGGAATTTAGCCCATCAGACCGATACAAAGTACATGTATTAGCCTTGTTAGCCACGTGGGTGGTTAACGGCGTGTAACACCATTGAAATAAGTAATGTGATGAGTTGAATTTTCCGCTGCAGTTTGATGTTATGTGTACGGTGGTAGTTGGGGTGTTACAAAAAGTGGTATCAGAGCGAAGTATCGCTCTGATGACTGAATTCCGAGCTTAGGAAGTACCGAGTTAGATTTAAGTACTTTGGGTTAAGGGTTGAGTGATAGCGTGAAAGATACGCTAGTTAGGTATTACCAGTGTGTACTGGGAAACCTACAATATCCTTCCACCCTCCACAATCCCTGTCATATAACTTGGGAAACAACGCCAGAGAGATGGAAGTCCACTCGTACTCGGGAATACCCGATCTGGCTGTTATTAAATACCTTTGGGGTACAGAGAACCTGTCATACGGTAGATCCTGGAGGGGGAATCCCGGAGACGGTCTCCATCTGAACAATGTTAACCGCATTTAATAGCGAAGAATGAAGAATCTTGTGTATAGAAGAATAGAATTTCCGGCAACCTGGGTCGACATGCTAAGCAGTCGAGAATAACCAACTTGCAACGCACCAACCGTGCAACAGGCAAGAAATGGATCAATAAAACCCGAGACGAGTGTCTACGGGACCACAGCTGATAAATAATACGCCAACGGTATACCAACCGACAAAGGAACTACAACGTAGCGCCCAACCAAGAGACAAGTCTCAGTAACCACGACAATACGTGGAACGGGCTACCAAGAAGAAACAATGCAAAAAATAGGGACTCCTAGAATGGAAAACACCCTACTTCATGATTATCATGTGAAGACAGTGAGAAGTCACCTAGAAGAGTATTTATCAGGGCAGTAAGATCAGTGAGGGCCAACAAGGCCACTGATGAAAATATGGTAAAAATAATACCACAATCGGTATGTGTTAAACCAATAGCCAGTTAGCATGGCGCACTTGCCATAGCAAGTGCTGCTATAACAGGGCTGTTCGGGAAATTTATAACCACTACAAGTACTTGGTAAAGTACTAGAAAGTTAAATGTGATCGTCATAACAGTGGAAGGGCCTGTTAGCCTAACCTCTGTAATTGGAAGTACACCAGTCAGCAAGAAGCTAGACTTGGCTAAGGTAAGAAGATGTTGTGAAACCATGAAAATTTTCTTTCAACCCAAATTTATTCAAACCCTTTCTTTTCAAAACAGATTTTCTTTCAACCACCACTTCTTCTCTTCCAACCTTCTTTTAAACCAAACCAGTGAAACCAGGGGCAGTTGACAAGGATACAACAGTGGATAACTTTCCCTCGATTAAGTTCGGGAAGCAAGGAATGAATATTGTCACGGGACAATATAAGGGAGTTGACAACATAATACTTCACCTAGGCGTGTGACGGACACTACAAGTGTACCAACTGTGTTGTGGGACGACCACAGCCGATAGGAGCATGTGGGCCTGACGGACCTACTTATAGGTATAGTTGGGTAAGTAGTAATGTATCAGTATATACCCCATATATGTATACGAGTAGAGTCCAGAACACGGGAAGTAGTCGACTCCGTTCTACGGTCAGCAGTGTAAGTCAAACAAGAGCTACGGTTACCATGAATGGTTGAAGTAAAGGACCCAGCTAAATTAAAGAGACTGAAGGAATCAGTGAATGTGTGCAAGGAAATATTTAAGATACAGGAGGTGCGAAGTGCACCGACTGTTATATAAAGACATTGGAGAAGGCGTAGTTTACTGAAAGTACCCATAAGTGCAAGCCAAATGTAATGGCATATTTTGATAACACCCAGGAGCAATCCTTGAGGGGTATTTGGATTAAACATTGTTGGATGAAGCAATATAATTGAAACGCAAGAGTTGAAACAAATACTCGGAAGGAACCGTGACGGTAAGGCTTATAAGCCACAACAACCTGTATTATGTAATGTGATCGGTTGCAGAAGTATATGTTACACAAGGAAATAGAGCGGAGAACGAACCACTGCTTAAGAGTGGGGATACTCTCGATATTGTGAAACCGCGAGAGCGGTAGTTGTGTGGACCAAGTTCAAGAAATATGTGGAGGATGGACCACGTTGTTATTACCCCAGGATGATTTGAATAAAATAATACGAAAAGAAGTGCTCGTACCAGTTGTGGCACAGGAAGAGTAATAAGTCTGATAGCAATCACCATAGGTGTGTGAAGCTAAATGTGTAGCGAACAACGCTCAAGAACATAAAGGCTCAAGAAAAAAAATAGTAGTATATTCAAAAATCAGCCAAATAAGTGCCAGATAAACCCAGCGTAATAGCGGAAGCTAATATAATAGCGGATGCAGTATAAGTTTATGTTGTATAATGAGTAAGGATACGGTGCACAATAAGCGACCGTTGTGTGAGTATTGTTAGATGATAAAATGGGGAGTGAGCAGAGTTATGAGTTAAACCCAGTGGAGGCACAACAGTAAATGATAGCAAACGAACCGAGCAGTAAGCGGTGACAAGTATTATATGATAAGAATTTCGGTTAAAACACAGTGTAAATTCCTATCGCAATCGCATGATAGATTCTGTCAAGAGTTTACGCCTCTGCACTCTGTATGACTGAGTGTTTTGTATTGCACTTGCGTAGTAATGATCAAGTGGGATAGCTAGGAATCAGAAGCATGGTAATTGTGGAGGAATAATGTTATAATGGCCGATGCATAGGTAATGCAAGGCCGCAGGAATGAAAGAATACATGTGCAAAACCAAAGGTGGAGACATGATTAACAGTAAGTGACTACAGTAACACTAAATACCAAATGTCGGTATGAGATATACCCCAGGTGTGGGAAATAACTGAGAGAGCACTACCATTAAGTAGTAGCTCATCTCAACCGACAGTAAGTCGGTAGAAGCAAGTCAATCATTGTGAATTACATAGTAGTTTACGCTGTAAGCTATTGGAGAAGTGGATGGAAAATTATGAAACTCACTGAATTCGCTCAGGGTAAGAGATACCATACATTGAGATGTACAATACAGTAACAGTAACGAATGGGGCAAACTAGCCCTATAATTATCAGAATGGCGCAGCAGAGGCCGTGAGCCCATGCATCAAGTGCCGAATATACATGGTGAATATGAAAAATGGCTAGCTATCAATGCCTAAAAGCCTCACAGGCCAGGACCGAAACCGGTTATGAGTTACAACTCCAATGCGAATTCTTGGTTTAGGAACTAAACCGCTAATATGGTTAAGATCTCTAATCAGAATCCATTGTGTAATGGACCGCGTGGAAGTTAAAACACTTCACGACGGCAGAACATTTAAGCTAATGTTCAGTGATTGATTACGTGGGCGTAATCCCTTTTAAGGGGGGTAGAGCGTAAAGCCGCTAGTGTATTTACCGTATAAGTATATGTGATTGTGTTGTGCATAGCACAAATAATTTGTTATGATGGTTGGGCGCGTGTGTTATACAACATACGCACTCATTTATGGTTAAATTGTGGTAATTGCGCACAGAAGATGCGAATACCATGTGGGAAGTGTTTTATTTTGTTAACAGTGGTGTTGAGAGTACAAGTGGAAGGGAGTAAAGAAACTCCCGGGGAACTAAAACCCCGACGGTGCATAAATGTAAACCATGTATTGTATTTTGAAAAAAAATATATGTATATATATACAATGTTGTGATTTATGAAGGGGTATGAGACCGACATAGAACCTAGTGAGAATTAAATTCCCTAGGTAACTTGAATTAAGTTGGATTGGGTGATGATTGATAGACAGAGTTCTATCCCTTGGAGATGTATGGTTATGACTAGAAGGATTTAAAGATAGAAAATGGGATACGCTTGAATTAGTTGTTGGTTGAAAAAGAAGTGGGAGGCGAAACTTGATTATCATGAGATCAAGGGAAGCCAAACACAAATTGGGGTGGAAAGATAGTTCAACACTGATGCTGATCACATCAGGGTTGGATGACTCTTGAAGCTCCCTGTAAGTGGTCACAAACAACCATGTTAAGAAAAATACAAGGAGCATAAATTGGACTTGGAGTTATGTGGTGTTTTCAAAAGGATTTTCAATTGGTGTTTTCAAACAATCGATTAATATTTTAAATAAAAGATCTTCTTATACTTAACCTAGTAAAGAATATTTTGTAGTACTTGCTCACGAGCTGAGGACGTATGAGCCTTGTCTTCGGACCGGTGACATGAGAAGTATATATGTAAAAAATTAAGTGAATGTTTTGATCTCCAAAGGAACGGGGACCAGAAGGTGTCCATCGCCCGGGTTCTGTGGGATCACAGTGTATATGTACTCAACGTGGGATTCGAACCCATGGAGAGATGGAAAAGGTATTTCTGTTGATATACATGCTAAGACATGTTGTGTGGAATAAGTAATAAATATTATTTTAACCTTGAGTTCTAATGTGGGTGGGTTCTGAATTGATTGTGTTACCCGGGCCTACGAGTCCAAATGTGGTTATGTCCCCCAGACCTAAGAGTCTGAGGGATATTATGTAAGTGCAAGTGTGGTGAAGGTACCCGGACCATTAAGCCCGAGGTTACCATGTGAGTATGATATTTTATGTATAATGTGGATATGTTGCCCGGAACATTAAGTCCGTTGGATGTAAAGGGTGGTTGGTAATGGAAGTTTTATGGCTATAAGTAATTCTCGTATCCTAATCCAATGATGCGAGGAAATGTGAACTTCGAGGACGAAGTTCTTTTAAGGGGGGTATTTGAAATACCCCAAACCTTGGTATGTTGTGTAAATGTTAAACTATGGTATTTAAAGGCTAAAAAGTGCCTTAGAAACATAAATGAACCATCTAAACCATGGTAAAACACAATAAAACACTAAGACACGGTTGGAGCAAAAACATGCTCTAAGCTTGGAGTGAACTTGGCTAGGACCCAAAGAGCCTACCAAGATTTGATAATATAAAATTATGATTTATAAGGCTAATTAAGTCCTTAGGAAACCTTGGTAGACAAGGAAACCAAACAAAACACAATAAATACCTTAAGGTCAATATGGGCTAAAATGTGCTCTAAGCTTGGGATAAATGTGTATAAGACCTAATGGTCATACCTATGCCTTATTTATATGTTAATGAACATATTAAATCAATTACTAAAGAAAACCAAGCTGAAAACAAGTTAAAACACAAAAAGTGCTTTAAGGAGTCTTAAAGCACGTTTTTGAAAAATTGTCTTGTAAATGAGTTTTGAATGGCTAAATGTCCATCATTACTCTTTAATTAACATGTGTACTATATAGTATCACATTTGGAAGTCTATATCAATGGGAAATCAAAAATTTCACTTCTATGTGCCTTGTTTTTGTGAATAGTGATTTTTATAAGCTAGTTTGTAACATATGTTGTTATAAGTAATTAAATTGGTCAACAAAGACTATAATACCCTTCTAACTAAAAGGGGGGCCGTTTTTAAGTGTGGTGACTCACCACTCTTGTTAACATATCAAATAAGTAAAGAATGACTAGTTAAGGTACTATTTGCTTTATAAGTTACAAATATCTTCTAAAAAGCAAGTCTATCTTCATTCTCCCTTCCTTTCTCATTTCACACGGTTCCAACTTCTCCTTCCTCCCTTCTTGCTGTTCTCTCACGGTAATACAGCACCACCACCATGGAAGTCCATCTTTAATCTCTTGTAAAATCTAGCTCACTTATCCAAATCAAAAACAAACACCACCAATCTCTTCCTCTCATCAAGCTCTTCATTTCTATCTTCTCAAAACTTCAAGAGCCCCATTTCGGTGCCATGGAGTTCCACCATTGAAGGAGCTTGAGCTTGTCTTTCACATATTATTGATCTCCTTTGCTTCTAGGTAAGGAATCTCAAAGAAAAATCAAGTTTCCTCCATGTTTTGTGTGTGACCGAAAATACTCATTGATGGAGCTCTTTGTGTGACTTTGTTCTAGCTTCATTCCAATCTCTTATGGACTAGGTGGAGTCCTCTCTTCATAGATATTCAAACTCCCTTCAAAGATCAAGGTAAAACAACTACATTAATGTTTTTGAAATAATGTAAACCTAGGGTTTACAATGAGATGAAGCATAAAGCTTATATACTCATTTCAATATGGTATATTGTTTAGTAGTTGACAAGGAAAGAAATGCCTTACCGGTTTAAGAGGAAACAAGAAGAAGTTTGAGTGGAAAAAGAGGTAAATATGCTATCTCAATGTGGTTTAATGCCTTAGTAGAAATGAGCTTATAATGCTTGCTAAAACTACCTAAAGAGCAAATGGTGAATGACTTAGTAAGGTGTTCTCAAGGAGACTAGTAAAGGAACATATGTCTTGGTGTGTGTAATTGCAGGTCAAAGGCTTATGTATTGTGGAAATTTAGTGTTTAAGGTTTATGCAATTTAAGGGCCTAAGAGCCATGTTATTTAAGGGCCTAGGTGCCAAGCAATTTAAGTTATGCACTATATTGTGATGTAGTGCTAAATGTGTGAAGTTTGTGTATAAAAATGTGTTTGATGGATTTTAGGTGTTCTTGAATGAAATAAGGTAAAAACCTAAGTGTTTGGATGTGAGTATATACAAGAGAAGCTATGGCAAAATTTGGAAAATGTATAAGAGGTTCTAAGTGTTTTAAGTGAGTTTCGGTGAACTAGGAAGTGTTAAAGGCGAACAAATGTTTTACTTGGGAAAAAACATGTTTTAAGGTGATTTAGAGTGATGCAAGGATTTAGGTGCTATCTTGGAAGTTCTAGGAATTCAAGGTGTGTTTTGAGAATGTATTTAAGTCTTGAAGAAGTTTGTTTAAGGTTTAGGTAATGTTGGTATCCAAGGAATAAATGATGTTTAGATAAGGTTTTGAGAAAGGAATTCAAGAAGTTGTGAAAAGAGGATTTGGTTAGTAAGAGGAGATGCTTGGGAGATGATGTTATGAAGGTGAAGAAGCATTTTAGTGTAGTGGTCATTTAAGGTGAAACACCACTTGGAAAACCAAAAGGGAATGTTACAAGTGTTAAGAGATTTGATAAGAAGATTGAGTAACAAGTTGGACAATGTTTTAAGGTGAATCAAAGTGGTATTCTAGTATTAGAATATGCCAAAGTTCATGTATGAATCTTGGGTAGTCAATGGATGAAGAGAATAGATGAAATAAAACTTGGAAAGTGAAGTTCTTGGCTGTCCGAACTACCGTCCGAATGTGGACGTTCGGACGTGCCTGTGTGCGCGTGAATATTCTGATCTTCGAACAGCGTCCGAACTACCGTCCGAACATGGGAAGTTCGGACACACCTATTTATTTCTCTGGTTTGGCCTCGAACAGCGTCCGAACTTGGGAAGTCCGGACACAAGTTCGGACAAGGCGCTGTATGGACCAAAAACATTGTTTAAGGAATGGAAATGATGGGTAATGGTGGGGATTGATGGTTAATGATGTTATGGGGTTGTTAAGGAAATTTTAGGTGAGTTTTAATGAAATTAAGTGGGTGAAAAGTTGTAATAAAATATTAAAGAGTGAAACATGTTAAAAATGTAAAGATATTTAATTAGTAAACGGGTTAACTATGGTCATTCGACGTTACACAAACACATTACCCCAATGTTAATGAAGGTAACTTTAATGTACCAGTTGTTCGAGAATTGTTCGAGGAACGTAAGTGGACTTGGTAAAGTGGACTCCGGTGACAGGTATGTTTCTTGCAACCTGTGTCCTACCGGATTACACCGGCTTGTATGCCAATATGTTTTTCTGAGTGTTTGCCACCTTGTAAGATTGAAACATGTAATGAGTTTATAGTAATTCATTTATGTGGTGAATTTGGCCTCCGATACCATTTAACCTCAAATATGTGTTAAACCTTAGCTAACCAAATCTAGGAACACATGAGTGATCGGTATCGGAGTTAACGGCCCAAACCTTGGGAACGTTCTAACCACGGCTATGTGTGAGTTAGATGGATATTGTTGTTGTATGCAAGTGTGTGAACCTCCCTTGTGTGCTTAACTCGGTTATGATACCGTATGGTGTGTGGATGTGGTAGGCTCCATAATGGATCTCTAACTACTTATTTATAAGTATATATGTACTAATGGGGGGTGAGGAGTCCGGTCATGTTCCGGCCACGCGTGTGATGGACGGGAGTCGATGTCATATCCGGTTCGGCTCTCTTGGTGTATGTATAGGTTGTATTCCAATTTGGTTTCGACCTTCCCTTAGCTTATCCAAAGCTAGTTTACTGACTCACGTCGGGCCACAGGGGCATACAAATGTTATTTTCGGTGTGCTTGGGATTACTATATCCGACACACCTTGGTATAAGTTAACCGTTCGATATAACTGGACGGTAACGAGGTTGGTAACGAGCTTAGCATGAGATTGGCAATAATCTCTAGGCTCACTATGTATACTAAATGGTGGAGGGTTCCTTGTGTGAACCAATCTTATGGTGTTATGAGTTGTTATTGTGCCAGGCAATTTCCCTTGCTATGCTATGATATGTTTATGTTAGATGTTTAAAATGAACTCGATGTTACATGTGCACGTTGAAACGTGCAAAGTGTTGTTATGTTTTGTTATGTGAGGAGTATGATATGTTGTAAGATATGGAGTGTGTGGATCATGCAATGAATCCCAGTTGTGACAAGAGGCGTTTAAGGATAACCCGATTTAAGGGTAAGTGTCGTCTATTAAGGAAGTAGCTCCGCTAGAGGAGGAACACTCTAGGGATAATGAATACCATGAGTGACTCATCAAGTAAGGATGTATTGTCCGGTTGTTGAGCCCATTGAGGCGAGATGTTATGTGTTGTGTGCGTATAGTTGCATGCATGATTTAAATATAATCAATCGCATGCTAAGACGACAATTAGTTGTGCGTGGCCCGGTAGCATGTGGGCTGCGGGATTACCATACCAGCAAAGGTGCTGAGCCCCTTGGGGGCCACCCTTTCTCTCCTTTTCTATTTCAGGTACAAGGAGCTGGAAGCCATTCGAGAGTAGGACAGGGTAGATGTTTATACATGGGTAGCCATTTAAATGGCGTAAGCATTGTAGGCGTAGTAAGACCGAAATTGTTATCGGCATTAGTTTGTAAATCCTCGGTACGGTTGGAATGTATAAAGTATATGGGTTGTTGTTAAGGGAAGCAAATGTAACGTTAAGTTGCTCGGAATTTAGCCCATCAGACCGATACAAAGTACATGTATTAGCCTTGTTAGCCACGTGGGTGGTTAACGGCGTGTAACACCATTGAAATAAGTAATGTGATGAGTTGAATTTTCCGCTGCAGTTTGATGTTATGTGTACGGTGGTAGTTGGGGTGTTACACAAATATACATGCATACATGCTCTTATACATAATATTACAATACATTGCGCAAGGCATACACACATACATACACTTCATTACATACCAGGAATACAATATAAACATCCAACACATACTTACCTTCCTCCAAATACACATACTCATTACATACACAAGTACAGTTCTTGTTAGCTTCATTGGTCCACCCGGGTTAATCGGGTGGAGATTACTCTTTTAATCGTTACTTCATACATACACATATATACTCATACTCATACTCATACATACTTACTTACTTTTACTCTTACTCATGTTAAGTCGTCGGGACCTCCGGCCCTGGGGACTACTCCGTCCCACCTCCGGGATTTACTTGACTCACCAATCCGGGATGCTACCCATTTAGGGATTTGGGCCGCGGACCAGTTTAAGAGTCAGGAATTGCAGCCAACCTCTTGTGACTCCGCATCCTCATGCGTGGCCGAAGCTATATCGGACTTCTACTCATTCCAGTTTACTCACTTAAGTTAGGAGTTAGGTAGTTAGGAATTAGCAGAAGTCATTCATACAAGCCACATACACAAATACATTATTCATATACACATCCATACAAATACAATACAATATACAAGTGCACTACAAGGTACAATTACACATCATCAACATTCATATATTTCATGAATTATACAAACTATTGTTCAAGACAAATATCGAGAACAATGTAAACAAGCACAAGTAAGTGCAATATAATCCGATTCATGCATTTATCTTATTAGGTGGTCAATTAAGCACACAAATCGGGGTAACCAGATTAGGATACAGGGCATGAAGAAATCATACCTTTCACCGTTGGTTTACATTATCGGGTGTTCCCTTGCTCCATAGTTCCTTATTTGTTCCTCGAGTCTTAGTCTTGAACCAATGACTACATGCCAAATGGTTCAATCAATTCTAAGCATTACAATACATTAATAGCTACTACTCTCGTGCTTACCCTGTTATCCCATTGCTTTGGTTTAACTCAACGTTCTTTATACTTCCCACTTCTTAACTAATCCTCTTACTTGTTTCCCATTTACATACTTATTTCTTTACCATTAGTGTTACATTAATGGTGTATTTCTAAGTCCCACATATATGTACATATCTATATATGTACATATATGATTACTATCTTACTATTATTATTATTTTTTTTTTTTTTTTTATAAGTTGGGGTCGTCCGACCCACCGTCCGACCCACCTATGGGTCGGACCGTTCCAGTAAGTTTCGGTCCTGTGGTCCAGACTCCGTCCAACCCACTATCCGACCCAGACTCTGGGTCGGACGAAGTCAGTAACTTCGTCCTTGATTTTTTTTTTGCCTGTCCGACCCACGTCCGATCCACGGCTCTGGGTCGGACCCTTCCAGAAAGGTTTACTGCCGTTGCCTAAGCCCCGTCCGACCCACTGTCCGACCCAGACTCTGGGTCGGACGGTAGCAGACCTTGCTACAACCTTTATTTTCTTTTCCCAATTTCACCAATTGCTTCCCCAATCTTCCTACATACATCCTAACATGTTTTAGTACTATTTAAACATTCTAAATCACCTTAATTCATCCACCAAATCCATTGCTAAATCCATCAAACAACTGTACAATTCCCTCACTTCTCTTTCAACACTTGTAACAGTTTTTGTTACACTTATGCTACAGATTTTAAAGCTCAATGCTCATATCCAATACTCCTACTACTAATACCATTACTAGCATCCAAATACATTTCCAAGCCATTACATTACCTATACCCAAGTCCAACTCTCCTCTTACCAAATCTTGCACACTATTTCTTCTTAGTTCTACAATGCAATTTAATACCTCCTTGCTACAGATTTTGGTTCCCACCTCCTCCATACATAATTTCCTCTATTAATGCCATTTCCAATGCCTACAATGCATTGCCTCTCCTCTTCAAGTCCAGCACTCACTCCCAAGGTCAAGTACATAAATCCTCCTAGTTTCTCCAATGCCATTCAACAATTCTTGCTACAGATTTTATATCCTTTCATTCTCTTACCACAACTACTACTCCATAGTCATTAACATCTCTACTAACTCCAATACTCACCTTGATTTTCCCATTCACCAAGTCATCCATACATGTACATATTCCTTCCAAAATTTTGCCATAGTTCCTCTACATTCTCTTACTTCTCCACATATACACTTTTTCATCAAACTCATTCCTAATCTAGCCCACAAGGGTTCTACCAGCAATTGAGCAAATATTAAAGCCATCCACAATCACCACAATACAATACTACCACAACACAATACTCCATCAAACACAATCTAATACTCATACACAACCATTTGGCTCCAAGGCCTACGATTCACATACTATTGCACAATTACTCAAACTTCCACAATTACATTACTAATACATTAGTTGGGTTCCTTAGATTGGTTTACCCATTCCCATTACTCTAATGCACTAAAATTTAACATTAGTAGAGAGCCCTTACCTGAGCTTACAATTCCTTCATTCCTTTTCCACTTTTCCTCTTCTCTTCCTTGTACAATTCGATTTTGTGGGGAATGGAGTTGCCAAACTCCATTCCCATCACCCAAAGCATACAAAACAAGTATAATTAATATACTAACCCTTAGATTTATCCTAACTCATTGAGATGTTTTAAACAAATTTCTAGGGTTTAACTTTTGAAGCTTTTAGGAGGGGTTTTAGCCCTTGGTTCAAGAAGGTGTTCTCACCACCATTGGAGGGTTGAAACAAAGCTCCAAAACAAGAGAGAAAAAAGAAAAACAAGGTGAAGAGAGAGGAAAATCGGTTATACCCAAGAGATGGAGAAAAGTGAGGTCTTTCATGGAGATTCTTACCTTGTTGGAAAGAGGAGACTCCAAGCTCCATAATGGTGTGCTTTTCTCTTCAAATGGGGAAAACCCATGGAGATGAAACTCATCCTTTTTGAATTTTGAAAAGAGGGAAATGTAAAGGAGAATGAGGGGAGTTCAAATATGTAATTATTTTTGAGTTTGGAGCTTACATGGAGGTAGAGCATGAGGTTGAAGTAGGGAAGCCATTAGAGCTTCTTGAAGCTCTCGAAATTGCAGCCACAAGGGATAAGAAAGAGAGGGGGTACGATGAGGAAGGAGGGAATGGGAGAGAGAATAGAAAAGTGAGGTGAGAGAGTATCTTTTCTACTTTTTGTACTTTTGCTTTTGCTTTTTGATTTACTTATTTGTTACTTTGTGTGTGTGAGAGAGAGGGCTGTTTATACCCATTAAAACTGGCCGCCCACTGTTACACTAGCTGGAGCGTTTTTTGTCTTTTACAGAAAACGCTCGTTATTTTACCCGGTTTAGGTACTGTTCCCTAACCGGGCCCGTTTTCCGGAATTTTCTCGTTTCTTTACTTTTATTGGTTATTAAGCTTCCATAAATGCTTAATAATATTTATTTAATGACTTATAATTTTTACGGGTTCGTTTGACCACTTAAATTACGTTTTCGGGTTTTCTCGAGAAACGTGCGTTAAAGCTCTATTAGTGTTTTAATACATTATTTGGATCCGTTTTCTTCGGGAGTTGTTCCCATATATTATTTAGGTCTTATTAACCTTCAGAATCCATATAATACGCTAACCGAGGTCTCATACCTCCTATGGTTATTTAACGCTTATTTAGCGTTTTCCGCTTTTTAAGCGTTTATTTATTCTTTTGGATTTATTTTTCCTTACCGGTATTAATTAGCTACCATTAGGCCGTTAAATACGTATTAGATTATTTTAATCCCTATATTTAAGTTCGGGGTATTTCAATCTACCCCCCTTAAGAACTTTGTCCTCAATGTTGATCGAGGTTATAGGTTTACAATGCTTACTCATTCTTACGTGTCTAATACCAAAGCCATACCTTCTTCCTCCTTACAATCCCAAATCCATTACTCAGGGTCTCTACATACCATACCATACCAATATACAATAGTTACTCCAATCTGCGCTACTACCAACTATCCGGCTCCTCATTATAAAGTTCATACATACATACAGTGCAAAGCTATTCCCAAAGCAATACAATACACATTACAATCCCGCAGGCACTCAGGTCATCTCGACGCAGGACTCCTCTATGTCCTGCTGCCTTTGGAATAATACAACATGCTACACTACTATCTTCTCCGGTATAAGCTTCTAACAAATCCTATTCTCATGTCTAAGACTATCTTTTCAATACTACTAATTAGAAGTTCCTAAAACACACAACTCCGAATTCCAATTTATATTCATTACTTCTATCCTATGTGTGATTCTTGTGACCACTTGAGGGGAGCTTCAAGAATCATTCGACCCTGATGTGATCAGCACCAGTGTTGAACTATCTTTCCACTCCAATTTGTGTTCGGTATTTTCCCTTGATCTGATCAGGACAGTTCGACTTCCCACGTCAGATTCAATCAAACTACTAATTTAATGTTTTTCATTTTCCTATCTTCTTTACTCTTTCTATCGTGATACGAAATTCATACATCTCCAAAGATGGAATCAATCCATCGATCATCCTCACTCTACTTCCCAAATGTTTTACTCCGTGATTCAATACCTAAGTGTTCATTTCATCAACCTTCACTACTTCCATCCATTACTCACCATAGTCTCCAATGTTCTAACTAAGGAATACTACACTTATGAGATTTTGTTGACTTCAATTGCTTCAAATAATTTACTTACGATTCCACTACTCATAAACTTCTTTCATTTACTATCCTCATTCGTTTCGTACTACTTCTTCAAAGGTTACAATACTTGTCGAGCTCCGTCCACTACTCATTACTTTTCTTTTACTAATACTCTTACATTTGTGTTACAAGATAGATATATCCATCCCATGGTATTTGCATGTCTAATGCCTAATTACCATAATTACAATATGAATGAGTACTTATGTTTATTTATATAGTATCAATCATCAATTTGGTTCTCATTTGTGCTATGCACATTATGGTTTATGTGTTTTATTCACAAACTTACATTAAGCGGTTTTCGCTCTACCCCCCTTAAAAGGGATTACGCCCACGTAATCTACCATATGTTATTTATTAAACTTTGGTTTAATCAGTTTGGGCAAACTGAAGCGTTTAGCTTCACTACGGTTACTATATAATATGCTCTGGTCAACAGGGTCTTAACCATACCAATGGTTTAGTCTTTGCACCAAGAGTTCCTATATGAGTTTAGTTACTCATATTTAATTGGTTCTAGCCTAACCGGCTTCAAGGCATTAATAACTGTTCTATTACACTCAGTAGGTAGCTAGGGCCCACTAGCTTCTGTTGCGCGACCCTGATAACTCGGGTTATTCACCCTTCTTGTTATCCTAGATGTGGTATACATCGCCTTCTTATCCGTCTATTATGGGAATAGGGTTTACTAAACAAATGCGGTATTCTTTTACCGTGTTTGAACTCAATGAGTTTAAGATTTATAACCAGCTCTCTGGTAATCTATTGCACCTGTTATTCGTGCTTCCACGATTATTCGTTAAGTTCCTCCGACTTATTGTCAGGCGAGGTTAAGTCACCACTTAATTGTAGTGCTTCCTCTGTTGTCACTAGCTTCTAAATTATACCAGTTCTTCTGGTTCAGTACAAGTGTTCTTCACTTGTATGACCTTGCATTTTCTGTGCGTCGGTCCTAGTGACTTTCTTTTCATCTCCTTTCACCTTATATTCTAATGGAATTCACATCTTGTGATTACTAGTGTGTTGTACACTCTTCGTGCTTCTTGGCCTTAGGCCGCACTGTATGTTGCTAGGCTTGCTTGACTGGCTTATGCCATGTTTGTGGTGAAAGGAAAGATTTACTACGGTTTACATTCTCCATATCCCTAACATCTAATTAGATCATTAGCTGAACAAGTGCAATGCCAAAACACTCAGTCATACAAGTGCAGAGGCGTAAACGCTTGACAGTAAGTCACTTATGTGATAGGAAAGAATATTTCTGTGTGTCATCTCATATTATTTACTCTCGTGTCATTATCTGCTACTTCCTCATATCGGTCGCTTGTTGCGCACCGTATTCTTACTCATTATACAACATCGTTTTTACTGACTCCGTTACTGTGTAGTTTCTCTTTACTCTGCTGTTACTATCATTGAACCATTTCTTATGGTGTGTATACGCTGAGGGCTTCCTATATTCGTGTATATGACGGTTGTCGTAGCATACCGCGGTATTATAATTCTAATGTGAAGATGTTCTTCCATTTAGGTTTCATGTGTAGGTTAGCTTACTCATATTCCGTCATCCTTTGTGATACAATTTACCAGGTATCTTGGTTGACCAAGGATGAGATGACTCATCGGGTCATAAGCTCTCTTGAGCGTTAGTCATTCGTGGTGCTCAATGTGTATTCACATAGATTGTTCCTGACAATTATTGTCTTTCTAGTGCTGAGCATTGGTTATAGGCTCTAGCTGTGTAGTTCCACTTGTATGCATATCACCGGGACATCCCAAGAACTCTAGGGGTTTTCTGGTCCCGTTCTCTAATCGAAGAGTATTTCATCACTGACAGGTGAAATTTCTTGTTGAGGGGTTGTCTCCACTCATAGGTCTCATGACAAGGTTATCATGTTGGTGTTTATACAATGGTTCACCACATGCTTGAGTGCATATGGAGTATGCTTACTCCTTAAGTCGTAATGGTTTGGAAATCTCATTTCCTTATTCCATCGCCCCTTGACAATATTTATAAGCGTAGGCTTATTGTTATAATAGATGGAAGCCTATCCAAGGGTTCACATCTTCACCACATTGGTGGTCTTTGGCTAACGAGGGGTACCTTCCCTTGGGTTTCTCGTAGTGTCCAAGTGTGGACTAGGCCAATGTTGGCATTATCATGATTCTTATGCCTCTGTGCTACCATTGCTACATAAGGCATGAAGGTAATTAAAAGCTTGTCAACTGTATACTAGACTGATGCTCTAGTGACAGTGACACTGAGTTGGCCTTTACTCCAAGCCACTCATAAGGTTGGGTTTGGATCGATGGTCCAGTTGTTGATTTCTTGTCGTACGAGGCAATATCTCTTGCAGGTCTTGTTAACAATTGGTGCCAGTTTTGCAACCGTTTAAGTTTATATAACGTATTTGGCTTACGACTTCTGAGCCGTATTGCTGCAAGCTATGCTCTTTGCAAGCTGCTTATACATGTTTCCACTCCATGTATACCGTCATAGGTTGGAGATATTATTGGGCTCCATGGTAAGTCGTGGCATCACGCTTCCGTTCATAGGAGACTTTCAGGCAATCTGGTGCTGATCAGTGCCTTTTGTAGTCTAGGGTATTTCCTGTTAAGTGAAATCCCTTCGGTGTCCTAACCGAATGTTCCTTCTAGCTCATGTGCTCTTATCATGACGCTTGTTCAACTGCTGTTATCTCAGACACCCTTCAAGGATTGCTCCAAGTGCTGTTAGTTGTGCCGTTACATCCGGCTAATGTTTACGATATGTTATGTCTACTATACCGCCTTGTGGTATTGTATTTGAGTTATTCCCTTTTGGTTTATAACGTCTCCCGTCATTGGGTACCGTTTACACCTTCTCCTAGTGTTCTTGACTAGGTTTACATTCTTTTCCAATGATGGATTTTACTTTATGGTGATCTTGTGATTGCTCTTGGGAGTTCTGTCCCGTTTGTCGAGCATTGTGGTGTTCAGTTAGGCAATTGCCTTACTGTGTTGAGGCTGGGTATGCTTTCCAGCTGTCATATATTTGCTTGATGTCTTTGAGACATACCCAATGTCTATACTTATCAGTCTGTGCTCTTTGCACTTCTTAGTCCTTACTCCTTATTTTCCGATGGATCTATGAGTTCCTTACACTTGTTCCTTAACTGAGTTTCCTTCTCCTTGATTGTCTATGGTGTCCAGTTGTTCTGGTTAAAATTCACTCATGGTCCGTAGAACGGAGTTGACTACTTCCCGTGTTTCGCACACTACATGTATACATACGTGGGGTACCATGTTGATACGTTACCACTTACCACCCGACTACGTCAGGCCCGCAAGCTCCTTCGGAGTGCGGTTGTCCCAATCCCGTAATGGGTACACTCGTAGTGTTCGTCACACGCCTAGGTGAAGTATTCTGTTGCCAACTCCTCTTGTATCATTCTTTGATACTCACTGTAATTCGGTTGGCTTGGTTTAAAATTCAAGGTTTAAAGAAAGGTCGTGGTCTTGAAAGAAAAATTTTGGGTTTTAAAATTATGGTTCGGTGTTAAAGGCAGTTTCTCATGGCATCGCCATGTTTGAGGTCTCGACCAAGTCTAGTTCCTCACTGACTGGTATGTACTAAATACAGTGGTCGGGCCGTTAGGCCTTTCCAAGGTTCCATTCCTTCAGTTTCAGGATTTGTGATCCCATAGTTGCTTCATTGTAGTCACGGTACATTACTATGTACCTGTGGTGTGTTAGAGTTTCTTTACGTATCTCTGTCCTTACTGCACTTGCCGTGGCAAGTGCATGGTATTGATGGTTTTTTGGGTAATCCTATACCAATCTTGGTAGGGTTTCCGCTTGCATTTGGTAGTCTTGTCGACTCTTCCTTTGATCTTATTGATCTACAATTGGTATGCTCGATCCTTTAGGTAGCTTCTTGGTGGTCTAGACATGGCTGTCATAGATCTGGGTACTCCTCCAATCCTGGAGATTCCCACTCTATTTGGTTTAGTGTCGTTCCTTGTGGCTCATTCCCACACATTTGTGGTGGTCACTGAGCCTTCCTTGTTTAGGCACTACTCTTGTAGTCCTATTGGATTATATCTCATGGCTGTTCTCGTAGTTGTCTGAGCTATATTGGCCAGGTATTGCAACCTTAATGGCGTCGTAATTCTGGAGTTAACCGCTTCCGACTATGTCCTTAGTCGGCTAGCATACCGTTGGTGGTATTATTCAAGTATTACTATCCCGTAGACTTGTGTCTCGGGTTCCGTTGCTGCTCCCTTTTTCATTCCGTTGCACGGTTAGTGCTTCTGTCTTGCTGTTGGTTGACTAGCTAGGTTTCGCGACTGCTAAGCACGTCGCCCCATGCTGTTGCATGTTGTAGTCTTCTTATGGTTGGAGTTCTCATTCTTCCGCCATTAAGTGCGGGCATTGTTGTCCAACCGTGATCCATCTCCGGACTTCCAGTTCTCGGCATCTCCTACGTGTCGGTTCTTGTTTACCGTGTGATTATTTCACAACTGCCAGGTCGGGTTTTCCCCGAGGATGAGAAGGCTCCTCTTCTCCCTGGCGTCTTTTCCCAAGTTATACAATGGGGTTCGCGGCGGGCGGGACTGGTATTGTAGGTATCCGGTACTCACCGGTAGTTCCTAACTAGCATATCTCTAATGCTAACACTCAGCCCTAAGCCCTAAGCTTCTAATTCCTAACTCGGTATTCCTAAACTCGGTATTTCCAGTCATCAGAGCGATACTTCGCTCTGATACCACTTTTTGTAACACCCCTACCATTAGTGTGTGCTTACCGTCCAATCTCCTTACACATCGGATACACGCAGCGGATACATACTTACATACAGTGGGTGATACAATGCCGTTAGTCACCCACGTGACTAACAAGGCTACTGCTTCTACATACAGCATCGGTCTGATGGACCGGAATCCCGAGTACTACACATCTATATTACATACTCCATTCATCAATCAAATACAACAATGCTCCATTCAATACTTACTCCTCCATAATCCATGCCATACAATATACTTACCGAGTCTACTAGGATCCTTGTACAATTATAATATCTCTTCCAAGTTCATACATACTCACTAAGAGTCTACATCTACCCATTCCTCGCAACTACTTACTTTCTAAGTACAAGGGTGTGCCGCCGGTCTCTTACCTTGACCACATCCGCTTCGGGTACCTGCACACTAAAAACGTTCCCCCTAGGGGGTCAGCTTTCGCTGCGCATGATAACCGCATACCCCGCGTACTAGTGAGGGTACGCCGACCACTTGGTCGAATACATGCCGTTGATTTCATTCAAACATACATGCATACATGCTCTTATACATAATATTACAATACATTACGCAAGGCATACACACATACATACACTTCATTACATACCAGGAATACAATATAAACATCCAACATACTTACCTTCCTCCGAATACACATACTCATTACATACAGTACAGTTCTTGTTAGCTTCATTGGTCCACCCGGGTTAATCGGGTGGAGATTACTCTTTTACTCGTTACTTCCATACATACGCATACATACTCATACTCATACTCATACATACTTACTTACTCTTACTCATGTTAAGTCGTCGGTACCTCCGGGCCCTGGGGACTACTCCGTCCCACCTCCGGGATTTACTTGACTCACCAATCCGGGATGCTACCCATTTAAGGGATTTGGGCCGCGGACCAGTTTAAGAGTCAGGAATTGCAGCCAACCTCTTGTGACTCCGCATCCTCACGCGTGGCCGAAGCTATATCGGACTTCTACTCATTCCAGTTTACTCACTTAAGTTAGGAGTTAGGTAGTTAGGAATTAGCAGAAGTCATTCATACAAGCCACATACACAAATACATTATTCATATACACATCCATACAAATACAATACAATATACAAGTGCACTACAAGGTACAATTACACATCATCAACATTCATATATTTCATGAATTATACAAACTATTGTTCAAGACAAATATCGAGAACAATGTAAACAAGCACAAGTAAGTGCAATATAATCCGATTCATGCATTTATCTTATTAGGTGGTCAATTAAGCACCCAAATAGGGGTAACCAGATTAGGATACAGGGCATGAAGAAATCATACCTTTCACCGTTGGTTTACTTTATCGGGTGTTCCCTTGCTCCATAGTTCCTTATTTGTTCCTCGAGTCTTAGTCTCGAACCAATGACTACATGCCAAATGGTTCAATCAATTCTAAGCATTACAATACATTCATAGCTACTACTCCCGTGCTTACCCCGTTATCCCATTGCTTTGGTTTAACTCAACGTTCTTATACTTCCCACTTCTTAACTAATCCTCTTACTTGTTTCCCATTTACATACTTATTTCTTTACCATTAGTGTTACATTAATGGTGTATTTCTAAGTCCCACATATATGTACATATCTATATATGTACACATATGATTACTATATTACTATTATTATAATTATTTTTTTTTTTTTTTTCTTTTTTATAAGTTGGGGCCGTCCGACCCAACCTATGGGTCGGACTTCCAGTAAGTTTCGGTCCTGTGTCCAGACTCCGTCCGACCCACTGTCCGACCCAGACTCTGGTCGGACGAAGTCAGTAACTTCGTCCTTGATTTTTTTTTGCCTGTCCGACCCACGTCCGATCCACGCTCTGGGTCGGACCCTTCCAGAAAGGTTTACTGCCGTTGCCTAAGCCCCGTCCGACCCACTGTCCGACCCAGACTCTGGTCGGACGGTAGCAGAACCTTGCTCGAGCCTTTATTTTCTTTTCCCAATTTCACCCATTGCTTCCCCAATCTTCCTACATACATCCTAACATGTTTTAGTACTATTTAAACATTCTAAATCACCTTAATTCATCCACCAAATCCATTGCTAAATCCATCAAACAACTTGCACAATTCCCTCACTTCTCTTTCAACACTTGTAAAAGTTTTTGTTACACTTATGCTACAGATTTTAAAGCTCAATGCTCATATCCAATACTCCTACTACCAATACCATTACTAGCATCCCAAATACATTTCCAAGCCATTACATTACCTATACCCAAGTCCAACTCTCCTCTTACCAAATCTTGCACACTATTTCTTCTTAGTTCTACAATGCAATTTAATACCTCCTTGCTACAGATTTTGGTTCCCACCTCCTCCATACATAATTTCCTCTATTAATGCCATTTCCAATGCCTACAATGCATTGCCTCTCCTCTTCAAGTCCAGCACTCACTCCCAAGGTCAAGTACATAAATCCTCCTAGTTTCTCCAATGCCATTCAACAATTCTTGCTACAGATTTTATATCCTTTCATTCTCTTACCACAACTACTACTCCATAGTCATTAACATCTCTACTAACTCCAATACTCACCTTGGTTTTCCCATTCACCAAGTCATCCATACATGTACATATTCCTACCAAAATTTTGCCATAGTTCCTCTACATTTCTTACTTCTCCACATATGCACTTTTTCATCAAACTCATTCCTAATCTAGCCAAACCACAAGGGTTCTACCAGCAATTGAGCAAATATATAAAGCCATCCCAATACACCAATACTCCATCAAACATCAATACTAATACTCATACACAACCATTTGGCTCCAAGGCCTACAATTCACATACTATTGCACAATTACTCAAACTTCCACAATTACATTACTAATACATTAGTTGGGTTCCTTAGATTGGTTTACCCATTCCCATTACTCTAATGCACTAAATTTAACATTAGTAGAGAGCCCTTACCTTGAGCTTACAATTCCTTCATTCCTTTTCCACTTCTCCTCTTCTCTTCCTTGTACAATTCGATTTTGTGGGGAATGGAGTTGCCAAACTCCATTCCCATCACCCAAGCATACAAAACAAGTATAATTAATATACTAACCCTTAGATTTATCCTAACTCATTGAGATGTTTTAAACAAATTTCTAGGGTTTAACTTTTGAAGCTTTTAGGAGGGGTTTTAGCCCTTGGTTTAAGAAGGTGTTCTCACCACCATTGGAGGGTTGAAACAAAGCTCCAAAACAAGAGGAAAAACAAGGTGAGAGAGAGAAAAATCGGTTATACCCAAGAGATGGAGAAAAGTGAGGTCTTTCATGGAGATTCTTACCTTGTTGGAAAGAGGAGACTCCAAGCTCCATAATGGTGTGCTTTTCTCTTCAAATGGGGAAAACCCATGGAGATGAAACTCATCCTTTTCGAATTTTGAAAAGAGGGAAATGTAAAGGAGAATGAGGGGAGTTCAAATATGTAATTATTTTTTAGTTTGGAGCTTACATGGAGGTAGAGCATGAGGTTGAAGGAGGGAAGCCATTAGAGCTTCTTGAAGCTCTCGAAATCGCAGCCACAAGGGAGAAGAAAAGAGGGAGTACGATGAGGAAGGAGGGAATGGGAGAGAGAATAGAAAAGTGAGGTGAGAGAGTATCTTTTCTACTTTTTGTACTTTTGCTTTTGCTTTTTGATTTACTTATTTGTTACTTGTGTGTGTGTGAGAGAGGGCTTTTTATACCCATTCAAACCGGCCCCCACTGTTACACTAGCTGGAGCGTTTTTCGTCTTTTACAGAAAACGCTCGTTATTTTACCCAGTTTAGGTACTGTTCCCTAACCGGGCCCGTTTTCCGGAATTTTCTCGTTTCTTTACTTTTATTGGTTATTAAGCTTCCATAAATGCTTAATAATATTTATTTAATGACTTATAATTTTTTACGGGTTCGTTTGACCACTTAAAATCACGTTTTCTGGTTTTCTCGAGAAACGTGCGTTAAAGCTCTATTAGTGTTTTAATACATTATTTGGATCCATTTTCTTCGGGAGTTGTTCCCATATATTATTTAGGTCTTATTAAACCTTCAGAATCCATATAATACGCTAACCGAGGTCTCATACCTCCTATGGTTATTTAACGCTTATTTAGGGTTTTCCGCTTTTTAAGCGTTTATTTATTCTTTTGGATTTATTTTTCCTTACTGGTATTAATTAGGTACCATTAGGCCCTTAAATACGTATTAGATTAATTGTAATCCCTATATTTAAGTTCGGGGTATTTCACATTGGTTGCCAATTGAAACAAGAGGACAAAGCTAAGGTAGGTAGAGGTTTCTTTTGATTTTTCTTAGATGAATTATCAATACTAAATTGTCTTATTATCTTGTAGGCTCACGGCTTCAAGGGCTGTAGGTGTCTCTTGGTTTTTGTTTATGTTAGACAAGAGAACATGCTAATTAGGTGGTGTCTTCTTTTGACTAGATAAACAGCAACCACTCTTGATTTTCCTCACATAAAATCGGCAACCACATGTTATAGGATGAGCTGCTCAATTGTCTTGTATAAACTAGTAGTAACATGTGCAAAGTAGATCTAGCTTTATGTATTTTAATTTCATTACTTTTCCTAACTTATTCCTCCTTGTTGTTTTCTTGCAGGATTTCGGTAATGAGGAGCTTCATTTGACTGGAATTATTTGACACATTATCATATGGCACATGGAAGATGAGTCACCATTCCCTAAGACAATTTACAAGCTAAAACTAGTCAAAATATACCCAAAAAACGGCCCCTTGTGTGCCTATATGGAACTGATTTTTAACTTGGTTCCTGTCACACTATATTGTATTAAGACCATATCGTAACGTGTTATAAGTCACAACATTTAATTGGTGCATTTATACTAAGGTAAAAGATGAAGGTTTCTTAGGTAAAATCCTGATTTTATACTACTTTTTGTCATTAAATCGGCCCTACTTGTGCTATGATTTTAGCACTGGCATTAATTGATTTAGATGCTCAATTCCTCCCCATTTAATATTCCCAAATCGTGGCTCCTAAAAAACTTCAAGGTAATTGCGTAGAACACATTTTTATAACACTCGAAGGTGCGTTTTTGTGCTTTAAGGATATTCTGAAAAATAAGTAGTCGCTATGAGTTCCAAGTGTTATAAACATTTTTTATAGTCATTTATGATATATTAAGGTGTTACATTGAGTTATATGGGGTTATATCAACTCATGACACAATTCCCGGGCTACCGGGACACTCCCGGGGCAAAACGGGAGCGCTAAGAATTTCCCCCGAGCAATTTGTTTATTTTTGAAAGATTAACTTGAGAATTCTCTTTATAATGTTGAATAATGATGTTAGGAACTCTAATAATGAATTATATAGGAGTTCGTGCCACCTCAGCACCTCTGTGGGGCATTCCCAAGGGTTTATGGGGCCCCCAACGGGAACCTCAAAGCACTTTGTATTTAACTGGGAATTTAGCATGAGAAATTCATCTTATATGTTTAATAAAGTGTTATGGTGCATTTAGAATGAAGTGTAATGCTTTATTTCATCTTATAACGTATTTCCGGACTTTCGGGTCTTAAGGGAGGTGTGAGACTCTCCCGGACATTTTACATTTCTACTCTGTTCTAGCTGAGGACCTGTGTTTTAAAGGTAATGTAATGATCCTTATTTGACTTGGTATGAGTTTTATAGTTTATATAATTTGGTTAGCTTAAGGTCAGGCTTAACGCTCGTTGTTGACCTTAAGGAGTTTTGGTGCGTTCTTAACGCCTAAGTGTTTATATATTTTCTTAGGGTCTCATAATCCCCCAAATAATATTTATTTCTCATTATATAATTATTTAAAGGTTAGGGGTATTTCGGTCTACCCCCCTTAAAAGGACTTCGTCCTGAAGTCATAACTTCTACTTATTCATCCTATGGAAGCAAGTTCCTCCTATCTGTTCCCTGTATACTTATCATTCCTGGGTGTCAATACTATATTGACACCTCTACATTCCATCAGTATCCGAGTGTATGCAATTCGTACATACACATAACCTTTACAACTCATGATAATCAATGTATCCACAGCAATGTAATCACTTGATAGATATTGTAAAGCAAATAAGTGTGCTTTTATTAACCATTCAAGTGTTACATAGAACACATCAATACCAAGTGTTACATAGAACACATCAACAACCATTCACTCAAGTACACACATGCGCAACAATCAAACACCAAACTAGTATGGACTACAAATATGCACGTCGCATGTGGTGCTCTATCCCCCTTAAAAAGGGTTACGCCCACGTACCCCCACAAGTATACACAAACTAAAAGAAAAGTGCTGGATACTTGTCTCGCATGGAGTCCTCTAACTCCCATGTCACCTCCTCAATTTCATGGTTTAACCACAAACCTTGACCATCCTAATGGTCTTGTTCCTGGTCTCCCTAGTCTTGGAGTCTAAAATGCGAACTGGGGTCTCCTCATATTTAGTGTAGGATCAAGCTCGAGTGTCTCGGGCTCTAAATATGTGATGGGTGAGGCACATACTGCTTTAGCTGGGAAATGTAAAACACATTGAGCACTCTCCCAAGCTCAACAGGTAATTCTAATCTGTAGGCTAATGGGCCCACTCGATCCGTAATAAGGTATGGTCCTACATACTTTGGGCTAAGCTTGCCCTTCTGCCAAAATCTGAAAACTCCCTTCATTGGATGAAACTCTGAGGAAGACTCGATCGCCTACTGTGAACTCGAGGTCTCTCCTCTGGACATAAGCATATGACTTTTGTCTGTCCTGGGCTATCTTCATGTTCTTGCGTATTTGCACAATATCCTCTTTCATCTGGTCTAGGTACTCTGACCCTAGGATGATATTCTCACTGGCCTCGTCCCAACAAAGTGGTGTTCTGCATGGCCTGTCGTAAAATGCCTGGAATGTGGCATCTGAATGGATGCATGATAGTTGTTGCTGTACGCAAACTCGATCAGATGTAGCCGATCTATCCAGCTTTCCTGGAAGTGTAAGGCACAAGCTCTAAGCATGTCCTCTAAAGTCTGAATTGTTCTTTCACTCTGACCATCTGTGGGTGTGATAAGTGCGAAATATATAGACTTTTAAGGGTTCAATTACCTTATAATTTGCAGTATTTTAAGTAATATTTCTCACTTATCTTATGATTTTCCTAGATTTATGTTTTGATATGAATTGATATATTTTTATGTGTTAAATGTAGGAAAAAGTGTTGGAATCAAATAGTTTATTTCACAAGATTTCCAACGCAACAAACGGCGAGTAAAACGGACTTATAACGAAGAATCTGGAGCCGGTTGAAGATTGCAGTAAAATAGAGAACAGTGGCGGTGACACAAGATGTGTCCGCATTAGTTTGCGCGGACGCCTGGGCGGACACGGACATCACTCACGTCCGCATGAAGAGGCGGGACGCCTGGGCGGACGCCTGGACGGACATGGACATCACTCACGTCCGCATGAAGAGGCGCGGACAGTTAGGCGGACAAACACACACGTCCGCGTGAGTTTAGGCGGACGCAGGGGCGGACGTGTCTAAAAAATGCGCCAGATCCAGATTTCGACAGATTTCGACGCGAACAGTTTTTCTTCTTCTTTGCGGCGCCGCAGTCGAACTGCTCCTTCATTAATTGCAGACGGCGCCTACCTTAATTCACTCACGCGTGACGCCGGCTCTGTCTGCAATCAATTGCTGTTGCCCGATCATGAATTAAATCTCTGACTGCAATTTTCACGGATCTGCTCACTAACTCCACCGCCATCTTGATTCACCAACTGTACCATCCCTGACTTCTCCGTTGTTTGCTTCTCATCTCCTCAGCCTATATAAACCCACACTCTGGTTGCTAGAAAATAATCGATCGACCCAATCATCTGCCATACTCCCTCTCCCACGATCGTGCTCCATTCACTTCATTCCCTCTATCAGAAATCATCACCCATCCACTCCATTAATTCCCACATAACACATACATCCCACTTTTCATTTTATTTTCTTGTTACACACTAGCTTTACAGGAATAAAGTTAGCAGTCGAGGCAACGCAAGGCGAAGTTGAAGCAAGGAGCCGGAGTGAACTTCTAAACTGGAGTTACCTCTTACCCTTACTTAATTTATTTAATGCATTCCTTCTCTGTTGTCGTTGTTTTTGTAACGATGAGTGAGTAAGTATTTTAGCTTCCCGGGTTGGGAAGCGAACCTATTTCCTGAATTCTGCTATGTGATTCTTCAAATAAATTTTGTTAACTGCAACAGTTCAATTCCTGTCCTCCAAATGTTTTAATTATTTGGCCAGTAATTAGAACAACCCTTGTAGTTATCTTATTAATATGCGAGAGCTGAGATAGATAACGAGACGAAGGAAGTTGAACCTAATTAACAGCTAAAAGCGTGATCCCGCCTATAGGTTAATTAGACTCCAATAGAACTGCTCTTTATGCAATTAATTGTGTTCGGTCTAGAGCATTAGTCTGCTGCTAGATCTAACAATTGGTTAGGATTCATTATACTTAGTCGTTAATGAATTAATTAAAGTTTCTGAGTTATTGCAGTAAAATTAAAGGAAGAATTTAATAACAGATATAAAAGGAATAGGTAAGCAAACAACCCGGGGTGCGCTTTTCTATTTATTACATTCACCACTCTTTAAATCCCTCTGTGTTTATTTACCTTTTTAAATTGTTCTATTTCTCCTTGCAGTTTAGTTTCTTTTTAATCAATCATTCAAAACCGAAAAAGTGATATTTCTTGTTTTATTTAGTTTAACTTAATTTCCCAGTTAATCATATATTGTCAATTAATTATACGAGGTCCCTGAGATCGACAACCCCATTTAATCACTATACCCGCAAAACGATAGGTACACTGCCTATGTGGTAGAAGTAGTCACATTTTTCTCCATCAAGTTTTTGGCGCCGTTGCCGGGGACCTCCGGCACGGTTAATTGACAATTGTTATTTAATTGGGATAAGTTCAATTTTCATTCTTTTATTTTTCTTATTTTTTGTCTGTTATTTTCTTTTTATTTTTCCACGCATATAGTTAATCTAGTTTTTCATATTCATACCAACTCGTCCCATATGCGTCGGACTCGATCTGCAGGAGAGTCTATAGCTGAATTTCAGCCAGAAATCGAAAGAGTTCTCCACAGCAGGCGACAACTGCAGTTTGCCATGACGACCAGACAAACTCTGGGGGAGTACCAGCAACCATCAGTAGAAGGACGATCCTCTGCTATCGTCCTCCCTCAAGTGACGCAAGCTGAGCTCGACGCCTGGCATTTCAAGACGAGCTTCATCACCACTTTGTACCACCAGGGACAATTCAGCGGGCTTGACTCAGATGATGCCCCACACCACATCTCTGCATTCCTGGACTTCTGCAATACATTCAACAAGACGGGGACCTGAATGAGCGCATTCGCCTACAGCTGTTCCCCTATTCTCTGAAAGACGGAGCGTCCAGGTGGCTAAGGAGTCTGCAACCAGGTAGCATCCTCACTTGGGCTGACTTGGCAAACAAGTTCCTGGCGAAGTACTATCCACCGTCAAAGACAAGGGAGAAGATCACTGAAATCACAAACTTTTGTCAAGAACCAGGTGAGTCCCTGTATGACTCTTGGGATAGATTCAAGGAGCTGCAGATTCAATGCCCACACCATGGTATGAGTAGCGAAGAACTAGTACTGTCGTTCTAAAAGGGATTGAACAATTCAAACAAGATGGTACTAAGTTCCTCATCTGGAGGAAACTTATGGCAAGAACTGGGGATGAAGCGATGGAGCTTTTGGACACCATGACCGCTAGTACCAGACAGTGGTGCAAGAACAAGGGGAGAGGTGAGCCAAAAGCAGGTATGTATAATATTCCCCCACAGGATCATGTATCCGCTCAACTAGCAGCTCTTACTAAAGTTGTGGAGAAGTTAGCTGTAAACCAGACGCAACAGCAACCGCGAAGGCAGCTACTTCTTCGCCTTTCCTGAATCATTGCTGTGAGAATTGTGGAGGAGCCCACGAACATTCAACTGTGAAGGTCCTAGCTATGCAGGTAACCCCGAAGAGTTAAAATCGATCAACAACAGACCAGGTAACCCTTATCCTAACAATTTCAATCAGAATAATTGGAGGAACAATCAACAACCTCCATGGAGGGTAATGATCAGTCTATAGGTAATTTTGGGTTTGTTATACCCAAAATTTTGACCCCCTGGTTAAGGTCTACGAGGTTGTGAGAGCCATCTCCATCAAACAGTAAGAGACTCCGGCCCGATCGGCGTGTTCCAGGGCCTGAGGAGCAGCTTCGTCATTGTCAGGGGCGTTTTCGTAATTTTTAAGGCTTCTGAGTTCTCCTATAGGATTTCTCTCTCCTCCAAAGGGTGCCCAAATCAGCTCGAAATGCTTTGATATTTTAACCCATGATAGAGGATGACATTTTAAGCATAATGGCGTTGGAATTTTGATTTTTCGAATTTCCAATAATTTTCTAGCAATTTCTGATTGAATCTGACGAGAAATTCAATTTAAAAATGCTCCAGCATTTAAGAAATTCGTTTCCACCTCAGAAAATTCATAATATCCATTCTTGACATGTGGTTAAAATTTCATAGCAAAATTCCTTTGGGAAGTTACTCAGTTAAAATATCGAAAAATCTTACTTTTACTAGATTCTCTTTATCTTTAAGAAAGTCTATATAAGGGGATAGGTTTTTGGATAAAATCAGAACCTCACATGCTGAAGAACCCTAGAGAGTCAGAAAACACGGCCTCCTCTCTCTCTCTCACGTTTTCCAACACCCGGCCACCCAAATCATACTGAAAATCCCCCCGAAATCACCATCTAAACGCGTTTTCCAATCCCCAAAGCACCAATAATCATCAAAACCTCACAAAAACACCTCTAAACGTGAAGAACAGCAAGAACAACCAACAACCAGAAGCTTGGGTCGAAATCCTCTCGGGTCTGCCATCAACGGAGCACTCGACGAGTCCCGGTGTGAAGAAACGTTGTGAATCCGAAGGTAAAACAGGTAGAAACCCCACTTCCCTGATCCACCACGATATTATCTGTCTTGCTTCAAAATTTGGGCTCAAACTAACCTTCGTAGGCTTCTGTATTGCTGTTTATTTAAGCCTCTGTCAGATAACTTGTTTGCTAAGTTTCGTGCTTAATTCGAATTCAAATTGAGAACTTTCGACCACTAACGTCTTGTACATCTTTCAGGCTACACACCCATAAAATTTGAGCTCAAAACACCCTCGGGAACCTTCTGAAAACCCCTGTCCGTGGGTGGTCCGTGACCTCGGACCTATGGTCCGGGACCTCGGACGCGTTGTCCGAGACCACGGACACCCACGGACGGCGGCGGGATTTTAAAAATTCAAAATTTAGGTTTTCTAATAATGTCCGGGCCCACGGACATCCTGTCCGCGGCCCCGGACTTTACAAATTTTTGTTTTCCTTTAATTTCGACTTTTCTGTATGTTTAGGTTAACTGGGGTCCGTGGTCTCGGACGTTTGGTCCGTGGCTACGGACGTAAGCAAAATTTGACCTAATTCTGCCTCCGAACCCTAGTTTAGGTAGCTTTAATTTCACTTTATTCTCTGTCAAAAATGCTAAAAACAAAAAAAAACAGAAGCTCGCGCACTTAGGTTAAAACGACTCGTAATAAGCCGTAAATAAACTAAGTAGAGGAAAAACGACCTAGGAAGGGTAATGAAAGTAATTGAACCCTAATTAAGTCGAATATCAAGCCCCCGAACCCGAACTCTCCTTTCCTAATTTGATCTAGGTAAAAATTAGGTGGCGACTCATAATAGGCTCCAGTGAGCTAGCTTAGTTTTTTGATAATTATTGTTATGTGACATAGTTATTAATCTTAGGTATATAAGTGGACCTAAAACCCGTTTAGATCCTAATCAACTTTAATCAACATAGGATAGGGTTTAAAATCGAGGCTCACAGACTGGCGACTCTGCTGGGGACAAACTTCTTAATAATTTAACTTGTTTTAATTTTAAGAAAGAGGGCTTAACTCGAAAATGTTTATTTATGGCTTTATTACTTTGTTCGTTTACTTTTGTGTGCACTTCAATTTTCTGCACCTTTGCATCATATGAGAGCGAGGGTCCACCTAAACCAATTTCACCCCGGGACCCGTTTGAGGGTCCCCTGTCAGGGACTCACACCTTTTAGGTGATGTGAATAAGCGGGGGAAAGAGGAGGGTGTCGTCTAACCACACCCCCTTAATACCTGGGCTTTAGCCCCAAGCGTTTTCCTGGCAGTGTCCTTACCTAGCCCATTGTTTGGTCGTCAAAGACCTGACCGTAGACGCACACCTTCAGGTGATGTGAAAAAAGTGGGGAAGCCCAAAGAAATAGCGTGCAAGCCCTATTCCTTTGAGGTGACCTGGGCCCATGCCCCAAGCACCTCTCCGGATCGATCCATACCCGGTTTGACTTAAACGTCTAGTGAGGACATGTTGAATTTGTGTGGGCCTTGTTTGCTTGTATGATCGGCCCACTATCCAGCCTAGAGATTGATAGGAACTTCTCCTACATCAACCTAGCCCAAAACGAATTGGCAGCTCTATATTTTGCGGCCCAGAGGCCCTGTTTGGTTTAACATGTGAGTCGTTCGGGCTTCGGCCCAAAAGCTTAGACTTAGGTGATTTCTCTTCTGGCCCATTTTGAATTATCCAATTAGTTCTAGCCCATAAAAAGGAAATCCATCTGAACTCGAAATAACTCACAAGTCCCGAAAACAAAATCTTTTCTGCTTAGCAACCATCTTCTCTGGCCCAAAGAAAGTTGGGCCCATTTGGGATTTAGGGACCATTCCAGCCCATGTGCTTTACTCCAGGCCCAAACACATTCCGGCCAAGGGCTCATTCTAGACTAGGTAGACTTCTTATCCGGGCCCTAGCCCCAAACCCTAGATCTAGGTGTCACCTCTCAGGCCCAATCAAAGCCATCTGTTTACATTTCAGTCCAAATTCCAGTTCATAGCCTGAGAGATACTTCAGCAGCCAAGCACCTCATTTCCTGGGTATCTTGGCCCACTTGCTTTCAGCCTAAGCCTGTTTCGATCTACCTTGTGAAGTGTCATTATCACCTTAGTGTCTTTCAACCCACTTCCTCTTGTTTAGCTAATAATGGACTTCTTGGAAACAGGCAAGCCCGAATCCAGATATGGCAGAAGGAGGAAATCCGATCAACACCGAGGCCCAGTTGGCCGCTGTGCTGCAAGGGTACAAGGTCTTGGAGTCCATTGTCGAGGAACTGAGGAGTAAGGCTAATCTCCAGGAGACAAACCAGCACACTCTGGAAAGCTTGTGGATGAAAATCTTAATCGTAATTACATCGAGATTGACTCTGTTAGGGCCCAAGATCCTCAAACACGTATGGGGAAGGATGTTCCTGACAACCAGCTAGCTGCAGAGGTCAAAAGGGTTTTGAAAAGGATTGAGCGCATAGAGAAAACCAACAAACCAGCTGGCTTCGATTATTTCTCCACGGCGTCGTATCCGAAGTTGCTCTTCCCCTAAAGTTGAAGCTGCCTGCACTCGCTTTGTACAAGGGTTCCTCGATCCACAGATTCACTTGGCTATGTTCGACCGAGAAATGTCCATCTTGGGGCTCAACGATATGCAAAAAGCCAAAGTTTTCGCACGCTATCTAGACGAGACTCCTCAGCGTTGTATCTCATCAGAAGATGAATATACCAAAACCTACGAGGAGGTTTGCGAGGCTTTCCTAAATCATTTCGAGTATGCTAAGAACCTCGAGGTCACCAGAATCGATCTGGCAGGAACTCGACAGAAAGACGGTGAGTCCATGTCTGACTTCATCAAGCTTGTGGAGAAAGGCTGCAGCCATGCCTACCAGAATGGACGAGCAGGAGCAAATCCGCATGATAATTGAGAACATGCAAAAACAACACAACCATGAGCTAAAATTTATGTACTTTCCGAGTTTGGACATGTTGATGGGACAAGTCGGTATTCTAGAGGAAAGGATTCATAAGGAAGGTTTGGAGCTCGAGTGCTCAAGAAACTCCGGCAGTGGCTCCAAATTATCTAAGCCAAGACCAGAAAAGGCTTATCTTCAGACAGTAGCTTGCGCTCAAAGCAGTTTCCCAGAAGTGAATATGGTTCAACGACCTAGATCTCCGCATCAAAACCTTAGGACAATACCCTTACCACGCCGAGACTCATCGCAAAGGGAGTTCACCAACATTGGCCGAGCACCAAGTCAGGCGTTTGAAGAGCTTCAGAAGAGAAACCTGCTACAGCCCCTGGCCCCTCGGCCAGGAACCACTCATTTGGGGAGGCATCTCAATCAATTCTGGCCACTACCATCAGTTGCCTGGCCATTCTGCTGACAATTGCCGAGCGTTGAAGCACAAGATTCAAGACCTCCTCGAGCAAGGAGTCCAATTTTTCTAAGTGTGCAGATCGTTTTCTTGCATCTTCAAATTTTCCTAGTAGCTTATTAGTTAGTTTTCAGTCACCTCTGATTGTAATCTTTACGTTTCTTTCATGATTCATAAATAAAATCATAGTTCCATTTTCACAACTCCTGTACTAACCATTTTTCATTCATCGAAAAAAGAAGGAAAACAAAATAGTTTTTTTAAGGAAAGGATCGCGAAGCAATCATTTTCTGACTATGCAATGGAACGGCTTGTCTCTTGTTTCTAAAAATTTGAACATGCCTAACCAAACACCACAACTCACCCTATAATATCCAAACAACCCACAAAGCATTCCAAAATCCACATCTGTTTAAGTGTTGTCATAAACCCCAGGTCAATACTGGGGGCAATCTGAGTTCAGGATCGTCATCTTTAATCTTTCGTTTACGCGTGCGAACTAGTCTCTGAGTGAAATTCACGAGAGTGTCTTGAGTGGAAAAACCATGAGTGAACGAGCGTGTCATTTTTACACGACTCCGGTGAGTCCACATTCAAAGGTGAGGCAACGGTATAACTCCGACCGAAGGAGATAATTTGTAAATTTACGCTTAGACCTGTGAAAAGTAACAAAGAACGGATATACAACTATCAGGAATGACGAAGCACCTAGGTACAGCACCACATAGCCAAAAGCTTGTAAACCCTGACATTAAACCCTAGGCACCCCCGTTGAGCCTTTTGTATATCCCTTTTCAATATTATGAGCCCCACAAAATAACCCAGCCAATGATGAATGTCCGACCCGGTGACCAAAGGAAGCAAGGAGCCCGACTCTCGGATAACATTATCATCAGTCCGAAGAAGCAATGCCGCTATCAGCATGACGAAGTGATCCGTAAATGGTCCCAAAGTGACACATGATCAAAAGAGCTCACGTCAAAACAGCTCTCGAAGCCCAAAACCGGGAAACACAAGAACCCCAAAGGCAAAGTCAAGAAAGGATAAAACAAAAAGGCGAACCCGAAGTGCCTCGAAGAAGTCCAAATGACAAAAAAAAGAAATGGTGTAAAGGACAACTCCAAAAGTCCAAGGTCAGAAGCTCAAAAACAACGTCAACATGAAGCAGTTAGACGACTTCAAGACAAGGAAGATGAATCTGAGAGAGGACGCAAGTTGCAGCTTTGGTCACCCATTTTAGCTCCACATACCTCAATATCCCTCCATGATCCCGTCGTCTTTCATCACACCCTATGGCCACGTTATAAGCTTTAAAGACTTCCGACTTGATAGTTGTGTGTCCAGTCACGTGAAAGTAACAGATCAAATGCGTAAATCCATCAAATATTGAATTCAATGGTTTAGAAGTTATGACCGTGAGCGAGAAATGAGTGCAAACACCGACCACATCGAGTGTAGGTTAGGGAGCACCACATCAAAGCATAAGCCTCGACCCTGTGAGGGTGAGACTTGTTCGCATGTTTAATTAAAGAAAATACTGGGGGCAATCGATCGTCCGGATCGATTGCCATGAACTCTAGCTCAGATTGTCCTAAGGAAAAAATACTGGGGGCAATTGTTGGTTCCAACAATTGCCATGTCAGCACCATTTAAAACCCAAAGCTCGAGCACCACCATCCCACCACAGGCACACATAAGCCCTTACCACCACACACACACTCTCAAACTCGTCATTGGCCTTACCTCCACAAAAACATCAGGCCCGTCATAACCCTGACCTCCATCCAAATCACAACCCAATCCCAGGTTTGTCATAAATCCTGAACATCGGCAAAAGCCTTCAGCACCACAACAACACCACACACTTCCACCAATGGCATGTTCATTTTTCAAGAAGCAAATTGCAGATTTGAAATTTTTAGTCAGGAAATGATCATTTCACTTTCTTTTTTCAGCAGGGTTTTTCACAAGCATTGCCAAGTTCGGCACCTTTTCCAACAGTTTCCTGTTTTGAACGAGTATCTTTCATATATCTTGATTGCATACATCTTATCATCATTGCCATGTTTGGCACTCCAGTAATCAGTTCTCATCATTTGCACGAGACCATTATCTTCCTAACTCATTTTTAGTTCGACCCAAAACAGTGCGAGGCCCTGCAGTTTCCTCATTCAGTACGAGACCTAGCATCTTCATTCAGTGCGAGACCCATCATTTTCAAGACTTTAGTACAAGACATCTTCATTCAGTGCGCGACCCAGAATCAGTGCAGAATCCAGCTTTTTCTTCATCCATTTAGTACGAGACTTCAGTGCGAGACCATCATCTTCATCAGTGCGAGACCCATCATCTTCATCAGTGCGAGACCCATCATCTTCATCAGTGCGAGACCCATCATCTTCATCAGTACGAGACCTATCATCTTCATCAGTGCGAGACCTATCGTCATCATCCAGTGCGAGACAAGTACGAGACAGAGCGTGATCTAAGTTGGCGGGCAGAGGCAATAAGTCCCCATCTTCATGTCAACTTCTTGGGAGAACAACTAGTGGGCAGTGGCAATAAGTCCCCTTGGTAATCTAGAAGTTATCCCTGCACACCGGCTTGGGGGGCGATGGCAATAAGTCCACATTGGGTCCAGCCAGGAGCATCGGCACGGGTTTCGGTCCCCAGAAGCATCCGAGCATCATCAACACCATCGGCATTATCACCAGCATCAGCATCATTTGCATCATTAGCATTTCAGCATTCTTGCATTTGCATCCAGTTTTCACACCCTAGGCAGTCAACGCCTTAGAATAGCTTGACATCATTTTCACCACTTTAGGTAGTCAGCGCCTTAGAATAGCTCGACAGCATATCATCATTTCAGGCAGTCAACGCCTTAGAATAGCTTGGCATCATTTTCACCACCTTAGGCAGTCAACGCCTTAGAATAGCTTGACACCATTTTCATCATTTTAGGTAGTCAGCGCCTTAGAATAGCTCGACAATGCTTTGTAGCTTAGGTAGTCAGCGCCTTAGAATAGCTCGACAATGCTTTGTAGCTTAGGTAGTCAGCGCCTTAGAATAGCTCGACAATGCTTTGTAGCTTAGGTAGTCAGCGCCTTAGAATAGCTCGACAATGCTTTGTAGCTTTGGTAGTCAGCGCCTCCGAATTGCTGGGCATCGTTAACCCGGTTTCACACAACGTGGAGGATTCTGTGGAGTCCAAAATTTTGGGGCACCACTCAAGCATCAACCAGACTTTTCACATTCGTTACAAAGTCCAGTTGACGGGGGGCAATCTGTTATACCCAAAATTTTGACCCCCTGGTTAAGGTCTACGAGGTTGTGAGAGCCATCTCCATCAAACAGTAAGAGACTCCGGCCCGATCGGCGTGTTCCAGGGCCTGAGGAGCAGCTTCGTCATTGTCAGGGGCGTTTTCGTAATTTTTAAGGCTTCTGAGTTCTCCTATAGGATTTCTCTCTCCTCCAAAGGGTGCCCAAATCAGCTCGAAATGCTTTGATATTTTAACCCATGATAGAGGATGACATTTTAAGCATAATGGCGTTGGAATTTTGATTTTTCGAATTTCCAATAATTTTCTAGCAATTTCTGATTGAATCTGACGAGAAATTCAATTTAAAAATGCTCCAGCATTTAGAAATTCGTTTCCACCTCAGAAAATTCATAATATCCATTCTTGACATGTGGTTAAAATTTCATAGCAAAATTCCTTTGGGAAGTTACTCAGTTAAAATATCGAAAAATCTTACTTTTACTAGATTCTCTTTATCTTTAAGAAAGTCTATATAAGGGGATAGGTTTTTGGATAAAATCAGAACCTCACATGCTGAAGAACCCTAGAGAGTCAGAAAACACGGCCTCCTCTCTCTCTCTCACGTTTTCCAACACCCGGCCACCCAATCATACTGAAAAATCCCCCGAAATCACCATCTAAACGCGTTTTCCAATCCCCAAAGCACCAATAATCATCAAAACCTCACAAACACCTCTAAAACATGAAGAACAGCAAGAACAACCAACAACCAGAAGCTTGGGTCGAAATCCTCTCGGGTCTGCCATCAACGGAGCACTCGACGAGTCCCGGTGTGAAGAAACGTTGTGAATCCGAAGGTAAAACAGGTAGAAACCCCACTTCCCTGATCCACCACGATATTATCTGTCTTGCTTCAAAATTTGGGCTCAAACTAACCTTCGTAGGCTTCTGTATTGCTGTTTATTTAAGCCTCTGTCAGATAACTTGTTTGCTAAGTTTCGTGCTTAATTCGAATTCAAATTGAGAACTTTCGACCACTAACGTCTTGTACATCTTTCAGGCTACACACCCATAAAATTTGAGCTCAAAACACCCTCGGGAACCTTCTGAAAACCCCTGTCCGTGGGTGGTCCGTGACCTCGGACCTATGGTCCGGGACCTCGGACGCGTTGTCCGAGACCACGGACACCCACGGACGGCGGCGGGATTTTAAAAATTCAAAATTTAGGTTTTTCTAATAATGTCCGGGCCCACGGACATCCTGTCCGCGGCCCCGGACTTTACAAATTTTTGTTTTCCTTTAATTTCGACTTTTCTGTATGTTTAGGTTAACTGGGGTCCGTGGTCTCGGACGTTTGGTCCGTGGCTACGGACGTAAGCAAAATTTGACCTAATTCTGCCTCCGAAACCCTAGTTTAGGTAGCTTTTAATTTCACTTTAATTCTCTGTCAAAAAATGCTAAAAACAAAAAAAAACAGAAGCTCGCGCACTTAGGTTAAAACGACTCGTAATAAGCCGTAAATAAACTAAGTAGAGGAAAACGACCTAGGAAGGGTAATGAAAGTAATTGAACCCTAATTAAGTCGAATATCAAGCCCCCGAACCCGAACTCTCCTTTCCTAATTTGATCTAGGTAAAAATTAGGTGGCGACTCATAATAGGCTCCAGTGAGCTAGCTTAGGTTTTGATAATTATTGTTATGTGACATAGTTATTAATCTTAGGTTATAAGTGGACCTAAAACCCGTTTAGATCCTAATCAACTTTAATCAACATAGGATAGGGTTTAAAATCGAGGCTCACAGGGTTCAACCAAAATAGACCACCTTACTTTAGACAGCAGGAGCAATCCCAAAATTCTCAAGGAGGCAGTGGTAAAATTGAGAATATGCTGGCAGAAATCCTTAAACAAGGCCAAACTACAAACTCCAGGTTTGCCAAAATAGAAGCTAAACTTTCTGAACAGGCCGCTAGAAACGCTGATCAAGCTTCTATCAACCTAAGCTTGGAGAGACAAATGAGTCAAATTTCACAACAGCTGGCACAACGACCAACGGGGTCACTTCCCAGTCAGCCTGACCCTAACCCAAGGGACCACACAAAAAGCAGTAACTCTGAGAAGCGGCAAGGAACTAGTTTCTGATGTTCCAGAAATTGAAGAAGATTTTAATAAACCAGCTGAATCTCAACTTGAAGTAGAAAAAACAACAAATCCCAAGATAAGGAGTCTCCTGAATCTCTCACTATTAAACCCTCTCAACTCTCTTATAATCCTCCTATTCCATTCCCTAACAGACTAAAGAAAAAGAACATGGACGAGCAATATGGGAAATTTCTTAATATCTTTAAGAAATTAACTATTAACATCCTTTTTCTGATGCTTTGTCTCAAATGCCTATGTATGCTCAATTTATGAAGGATATTTTGTCTAACAGACGTTCTTTGCTAGAGTCTGACACAGTCAAATTGACAGAAAGAGTATCTGCAGTTCTCCTGAAGAAACTGCCACCGAAGTTAGGAGATCCAGGTCTTCCCATCATTCCATGCGCTATCGAGAAGGTGGATTGTGGTAACGGTTTATGTGATTTAGGAGCAAGTATTAATTTGATGCCTTTATCTATTTTCAAGAAATTAGGCGTAGGTCAATGTGCTCCCACTTCTGTTCAATTACAACTAGCAGACCGTTCCATAATTTATCCTAAAGGAAAAGTTGAGGACCTGGTAGTTTCTATTGATAAATTTATTTTCCTGCTGATTTTATCACCATTGATATGGAGGAAGATACAGATGTACCACTAATTTTGGGCAGACCATTTATGAGAACTACCCGCACTCTCATTGATGTGGAAGGAGGAAGATTATTCTAAGATTTCATGATTAGCAGGTTGTTTTCGACATGACATGCAACATGAAGCGTCCTGCCACTGTTCAATCCTGCTTTGCAATAGATGTTGTTGACTCTTTAGTGCAGGAAACTATTTTAAGAGAGAAGAGGAGGAAATCCTGGAAAGATGTCTGATGGCATCTTGTGAAGCTGATGATGAGGATCCAGATATGGCCCTCATGGCTGAGGAGTTAAATAAAAGGCAGCCACACTTCCACAAATACCAGCAATTTGAAAATCGAGCGGAGTGCTGACCGGCCAAGACCATCTATTGAGAAACCTCCTACAGTGGAGATGAAACCCGTTCCCTCTCACTTGAAATACTCTTTTCTAGTGAATCGTCGGAATTACCTGTTATAATCTCCTCTGACTTGACAGGAACTCAAGAGAAGCAACTACTGGAGGTATTGCGCAATCACACATCAGCTATTGGTTGGTCGATAGCGGATATTAAAGGAATCAGCCCTCAGTTGTGTTCTCACCGAATCTATATGGAAGATAACTACCGACCATTGGCTCAGCCTCAGCGGCGTCTTAACCCAGTCCTGAAAGAGGTAGTTAAGAAGAGGTAATCAAACTACTCGATGCAGGCATTATTTACCCTATTTCAGACAGTAAATGGGTCAGTCCAGTTCAGGTAGTACCAAAGAAAGGAGGAATAACTGTGGTTCCTACTGCAAGGGTGAGCTGATTACCCAGCGCCCACTACAGGATGGCGGGTTTATATTGATTATAGAAAGTTAAATGACGCCACTCGTAAGGACCATTTTCCATTACCTTTCATTGATCAAATGTTGGAAGACTAGCTGGACATGACTACTACTGCTTTCTGGATGGCTTTTCAGGTTACTTTCAAACCCCTATAGCTCCTGAGGATCAGGATAAGACAACTTTTACTTGTCCGTATGGAACCTATAGTTATAAAAGAATGCCATTTGGATTATGTAATGCTCCTGCCACGTTTCAACGTTGTATGATGGCCATCTTTGCTGAATATATTGAGAAGTGCATTGAGGTTTTTATGGACGATTTTCTGTTTATGGTCTAACATTTGAATCCTATCTAGAAAACCTTGATCTTGTGCTGTCCAGGTGTGAAGAAACCAATCTGGTGTTAAATTGGGAAAAATGCCACTTCATGGTTCGAGAAGGAATCGTCCTGGGCCACAAAATTTCTTCAAAAGGTATTGAGGTAGACCGGGCTAAAGTCGAGGTAATTGAAAAGCTCCCACCACCATCTTCTGTTAGAGATATTCGTAGTTTTCTTGGACACGCAGGTTTTTATAGAAGATTCATTAAAGATTTTTCCAAAATCTCTAAACCTCTGTGTGATCTACTCGCAAAGATGTTAAGTTCCATTTTTCTGAAGAATGTCTAAAAGCTTTTAATTTTTTAAAAGAAAAGCTGATTTCTGCACCTGTCGTTGTGTCTCCTGATTGGTCACTCCCTTTTGAGATAATGTGTGACGCTAGTGATTACGCTGTGGGAGCCGTTTTGTGTCAGAAGATTGATAAAATTTCGGGTAGTATATTATGCAAGTCGAACTTTGAATGATGCCCAGAAAAATTATGCAACCACAGAAAAAGAATTACTAGCTGTAGTTTTTGCTCTAGATAAGTTTTGATCTTATTTACTGGGTGGTAAATTATTGTACATACTGACCACTCTGCTCTTAAGTATTTGTTTGCTAAGGCAGAGTCAAAACCCAGGTTAATTAGATGGATTCTCCTATTGCAAGAATTTGATATTGAGATCAGGGACAAAAGGGAACACAAAATGTGGTAGCTGATCATCTGTCCAGAATGGAGGCATCTGATGATGGGACTCCCATCAACGAGTCCTTCCCTGATGAGTCAGCATTTGCAGCAGAAGATGTTGAGGATCCATGGTTTGCTGATATCGCTAACTACCTTGTTAGGAAGATTGTTCCAGCTGATATGACTTATCAGCAGAGAAAGAGGTTCTTTTCCATTGTCAAACATTATTTTTGGGATGACCCTTATCTTTTAAAGTCTGTGCAGATGGAATCATTAGGAGATGTGTCCAGAAGTCAGAGGTCAGAAACTTCTCCTCCATTGCCATTCCAGAGAAGCTGGTGGACATCATGGCGCCACTCGAACCGCCGCAAAAATACTAGAATCAGGCTTTTTCTGGAACACCCTTCACAAGGATTGTCATGATTTTGTTTCGACATGTGATCGGTGTCAAAGGCAAGGTAATCTATCTCGTCGGAATGAGCTACCACTGAATAACATGTTAGAAGTTGAGCTATTTGACGTCTGGGGTATTGATTTTATGGGTCCTTCCCAAACTCTTTTGGTAATCTTTACATCTTAGTAGCTGTTGATTATGTTTCAAATGGGCAGAAGCCCTTGCCTGTTCTACTAATGATGCTAAAGTTGTTGTGAAGTTCCTCAAGAAAAATATTTTCACTCGATTCGGTGTTCCTCGAGCCATAATCAGTGACGGTGGCTCCCATTTCTGTAACCGTCAGTTTGAAGCACTATTAAAAAGTATGGGGTTCGACATAAGGTTGCCTTACCCTACCATCCTCAAACAAATGGGCAGGCCGAAGTGACAAACCGAGAGCTCAAGTGGATCTTACAAAAGACGGTGAACTCTTCTCGTAAGGATTGGTCACTTAGATTAGATGAAGCGCTCTGGGCCTACCGCACTGCTTTCAAGACACCAATTGGCATGTCTCCCTCAAGTTGGTTTTTGGGAAGGCATGCCACTTGCCTGTGGAATTAGAATACAAGTCATATTGGGCCTTGAAAGCTCTTAATTTTGACCTACAGCAAGCCGGTGATAAACGCAAGTTCCAGTTGACAGAGTTGGAGGAACTCAGGAACGAATCTTACGAGAATGCTGTAATATATAAGGAACGTACCAAGCGCTGGCATGACAAGATGATTGCCAATCGAGAATTTAAGGTGGGGGACCAAGTCCTGCTTTTCAACTCCAGGCTCAAATTCTTCCCAGGTAAGCTGAAATCATACTGGTCAGGACCTTACCCTATTATTAGCATTTCCCCATTCGGTGCGATTGAACTCGCCAATGCAAAGGAGGAAACATTTAAAGTCAATGGGTCAAGAGTCAAGAAATTTCTGGGTACTACACTGGATCAGCTGCTACATATGAAATATCTCTTAAAGATCCAATTGCAGGTTAGCTACTCCACAAAGTCCAGCCAATGACTATAAAGAGGGTAGCTGACTGGGAGGCAACCCAGGGGTACTTTTCAATTCATGTTTTAAAGCTACGCATACTTTCTCTCTAATATATAGTATATATATAAAAAAAGGAGCAGAAGAAAAGAAGAAGGAGGTAATTATATGCATGTGCTATTAACGCAACGCTTCTAGCGTTATTTTGGTATTTGACAATGGTGTAGGTAAACCATTTGTTGCAATCACTCCAAGCTGACCCTTGCTTAGACTCAGGTGTGAGGATCATCGACCCCACCGCCATTGCTTAAGTGTGAGGAAGGCACCTTCCTCAATCTCACGATATCAGGGAGTCTCAGTTCCTTTATTTTAATATTATGTTCAGCCACTCGTGCTTTAACTATTGATTGATTAAGTCCATAGCGTCCTAAATGAATCCTTCATGAGTCTGGCATATTTTGAAAGGTATTTTCTTGATTATTTTATGAACAATGAGGACAGTGCTCCTCTTAAGTGTGAGGAAGTTTTGACCTTTCCCTGAAAATATGCCAGTAGTACCTAATGCCACACTTGATTTTTATTGTTCTCTAATTATGATAGTAAGCTTCTCTAAAGGCCAATACACGTTGAATTTTCGGGCTAAAATTTTTGTGGAAGTTTTTTGAAATCAAGCCTGATGACAACCTCAAGAATCATTGCTTGACGTTGTTTGTATGTATCAAATTCTTTCTTCAAAATTTAAATCTATTTTCACTGAAATCTGGTGGATAAGCGATTTTGGAAATTGAACTACCTTAGCTTGACAATCATGGAACTAAGTGAAAGTTTGGTATGGAAAGGACAAGGCAAGGTACCCTCTGATCATATAATGAAGTTTTCTGAACCAAAACGGCCTCTTCATTCGGTTATTAAGTCCTTGGGGTGCCTCATCACCATCTACTAAGGTCTGGTGATCTGGGATAGAAGGCCAAAACCGCTACATGGGTGAAGAGAAAGTCTGGGGATGATGAACAAATTGTGCGAACAAGAAAAAAAAATGAGCATGAAAAACTCTTAATGTTGAATGATTGTCGCAATTTTTCATATTTTGATCATGAGTATGTGGTGTTGAAAGGTATCACGGAATAAGGTGTTACTTCACACCCCTTGTCATCCAAAGTTTAGAGAATAGAAATTGGTGGAAGGTTCCAAGCTAATCTATGTTCAATTTTTACAATCTAACTTATCCATGCTCTTATTAAAAATTTTCTGTTTCATGTTTACAAAAACCTACATCTAAGAGCAGGATTATTCTTTTGATTGCCATTTAGCTTGATTTCCTTCCACGATTGTTGAACCCCGGAGTTTGATACTGTGACCTTAGAGAAAGTTTGTTCTTTATTTGCTTGAGGACAAGCAAAAGATAAGTGTGAGGAAGTTTGATAAGTGCGAAATATATAGACTTTTAGGGTTCAATTACCTTATAATTTGCAGTATTTTAAGTAATATTTCTCACTTATCTTATGATTTTCCTAGATTTATGTTTTGATATGAATTGATATATTATTATGTGCTAAATGTAGGAAAAAGTGTTGGAATCAAATAGTTTATTTCACAAGCTTTCCAACGCAACAAACGGCGAGTAAAACGGACTTATAACGAAGAATCTGGAGCCGGTTGAAGATTGCAGTAAAATAGAGAACAGTGGCGGTGACACAAGGTGTGTCCGCATAGTTTGCGCGGACGCCTGGGCGGACACGGACATCACTCACGTCCGCATGAAGAGGCGTGGACGCCTGGGCGGACGCCTGGGCGGACACGGACATCACTCACGTCCGCATGAAGAGGCGCGAAAGTTAGGCGGACAAAACACACGTCCGCTGAGTTTAGGCGGACGCAGGGGCGGACGTGTCTAAAAAAATGCGCCAGATCCAGATTTCGACAAATTTCGACGCGAACAGTTTTCTTCTTCCTTCTTCCTTTGCGGCACCGCAGTCGAACTGCTCCTTCATTAATTGCAGACGGCGCCTACCTTAATTCACTCACGCGTGACGCCGGCTCTGTCTGCAATCAATTGCTGCTGCCCGATCATGAATTAAATCTCTGACTGCCATTTTCACGGATCTGCTCACCAACTCCACCGCCATCTTGATTCACCAACTGTACCGTCCCTGACTTCTCTGTTGTTTGCTTCTCATCTCCTCAGCCTATATAAACCACACTCTGGGGCTAGAAATAATCGATCGACCCAATCATCTGCCATACTCCCTCTCCCACGATCGTGCTCCATCACTTCATTCCCTCTATCAGAAATCATCACCCATCCACTCCGTTAAATTCCCACTAAACACATACATCCCACTTTCATTTTATTTTCTTGTTACACACCAGCTTTACAGGAATAAAGTTAGCAGTCGAGGCAACGCAAGGCGAAGTTGAAGCAAGGAGCCGGAGTGAACTTCTAAACTAGAGTTACCTCTTACCCTTACTTTAATTTATTTAATGCATTCCTTCTCTGTTATCGTTGTTTTTGTAACGATGAGCGAGTAAGTATTTTAGCTTCCCGGGTTGGGAAGCGAACCTATTTCCTGAATTCTGCTATGTGATTCTTCAAATAAATTTTGTTAACTGCAACAGTTTCATTCCTATCCTCCAAATGTTTTAATTATTTGGCCAGTAATTAGAACAACCCTTGTAGTTATCTTATTAATATGCGAGAGCGACATAGATAACGAGACGAAGGAAGTTGAACCTAATTAACAGCTAGAAGCGTGATCCCGCCTATAGGTTAATTAGACTCCAATAGAAACTGCTCTTTATGCAATTAATTGTGTCCGTCTAGAGCATTAGTCTGCTGCTAGATCTAACAATTGGTTAGGATTCATTATACTTAGTCGTTAATGAATTAATTAAAGTTTCTGAGTTATTGCAGTAAAATTAAAGGAAGAATTTAATAACAGATATAAAAGGAATAGGTAAGCAACAACCCGGGGTGCGCTTTTCTATTTATTACATTCACCACTCTTTAAATCCCTCTGTGTTTATTTACCTTTTTAAATTGTTCTATTTCTCCTTGCAGTTTAGTTTATTTTTAATCAATCATTCAAAACCGAAAAGTGATATTTCTTGTTTTCTTTAGTTTAACTTAATTCCCAGTTATCATATATTGTCAATTAATTATATGAGGTCCCTGAGATCGACAACCCCATTTAATCACTATACCCGCAAAACGATAGGTACACTGCCTATGTGGTAGAAGTAGTCACATATTCTCCATCAGGGTGGAAGGCGGTACTTAGCTTCAGCTTCGTACCCAAAGCCTCATGAACTTGCTGCAAAAATCTGGAAACAAATCTAGAATCTCTATTTGACACAATAGACTTAGGTACACCGTGGTGTCTAGTGATCTCTCTCTTGAAGAGGTACGCCAGCTGGGGACTTTCCAAGTGTCCTTGATAGGAATGAACTTTGCTACCTTCGTCAGTCTGTCGACGATGACCCATATCATGTCAGCACCTCCTCTAGTTGGTGGAAGTCCAACCACGAAATCCATGGTATATCCTCAAACTTCCAATATGAATGGGCATCAGCTGTACTAAAACACCCGGTTTCCGGTGCTCAAACTTCACTTTCTAACACGTCATACATCTCGCCACAAACTCTGCAACATCTTTCTTCATACCACTCACCAGAAATATAATTTCAGATCCTTATACATTTTGGATGATCCTGGATGTACTGATAGGGAAGAGCAATGAGCTTCCTGTAATATTTTTCCTTCAAGTCGGGGCTGGACTCTGGTATGCACAATCGACCATTCAGTCGATTAACCCGTCTTCACTGAGTACAAAATCATACTTCTGCCTCTCAAAGATACCATCGGTCAACTGCTGCCTGATAGTCTGCATGTACTGGTTCTTTTCTTGAACACAACGTACCTCCTCGATGAGGCCGGTTTTTCCTGTCATGATTAATAAGGAATGAGCTCTACGGCTCAGGGTGTCAGCAACGACATTTTCCTTGCCCTCCTTGTACCTGAGGTCGATGTTGTAGTCCTTCAAAAATCGACCTATCGCCTCGGCCTCATGTTCAGCTCCTTCTGTGTGAATAGATGCTGAAGGCTCTTATGATCTGAGTAGACTGTCACCGTAACTCCATATAAGTAGTGGCGCTAGATCTTCAATGCAAACACTACTGCTCCCAATTCCAAATCGTGTGTCGGGTAGTTCTCTTTATGTTTCTTCAACTGTTGTGATGCATAAGCGACAACCTTACCATGTTGTATAAGTATACACCGTATCCTTGTGCCTGAGGCATCACAATAAACTTCAAACCGGTCGATCCCTCTGGAATGGTGAGTACGGGTGCCAACGTCAATAGGTCCTTCAGTGTCTGAAAGGAACGCTCGCAATCTCCGGTCCATACAAATGGAGAGTCTTTCTTCCTCAGACCAGTCATTGGATTTGCCAGTTTGGATAAGTCTTGTACAAATCGACGGTAGTAGCCAGCTAATCCCAAGAAACTACGGATATCTGTCACTGTCTTTGGTCTTGGCCAAGTCCTAACTGCCTCAATCTTCGCAGGGTCTGCAGATATACCGCTGGCTGATATTACATGCCTAGAAAAGTTACACTGAATAGCCAGAAATCACACTTCGAAAGCTTGGCATATAATTGGTTCTCTCTCATGGTCTGCAAAACTTGCCTCAGATGCAGCTCGTGCTCATCCTTAGTCTTAGAGTAGACTTGAATGTCATCGATGAATACAACCACTGATGAGTCTAACTGCTCTCTGAATAACTGGTTCATAAGATCCATGAATATAGTTGGGGCGTTCGATAGGCCAAATGGCATAAATGTGAATCGTAGTGCCCATAGCGCGTTCGAAAAGCTGTCTTCTCTATGTCTCCATCAGCTATCCGTATCTGGTGGTATCCTGATCTCAGATCAATCTTCGAGAAGACTGTAGCACCTCTTAGTTGGTCGAACAGGTCATCAATCCGTGGTAAGGGTACTTATTCTTGACTGTGACTGCGTTAAGCTCCCTGTAGTCAATGCATAGTCGCATGCTACCATCCTTTTACTTTACAAATAATACTGGTGCTCCCATGGTGATGCACTCGGTCTGATGAAACCTTTATCAAGCGGATCTTCCAACTGGGTCTTCAGCTCTTTCATCTCTACTAGTGCCATTTTGTAGGGTGCTTTAGCAATAGGCCCCGTGCCTGGTATTAAATCTATGGAGAAATCAACATCCCTCTTGGGTGGCATCCCTGGTAGTTCTTCAGGAAATAGATCAGTGAAATCTGAAACCACTGGTATGTCTGACTATGTCTGCTCTTCCTGCCTCATGTCCTGGACATAGCACAAGTAGACTGGCTGTCCCTTTTTCACCTTCTTCATCAAAGATATAACAGATACTAGCTTGAACGTCGGTTCTCTTGGAGTACTGCGGTATGCGACTGTCTTGCCCTTCGGGCTCTTCAGTAGTAATCTATGCTCTGTGCAATGTAGTCGACCCTTATATTTCTGTAGCCAATCCATGCCCATGATGATATCAAAACCTAAATTATCCAGCTCAATTAACTCCACGTGAAAATCCTCATCCATGATATTAATCTGAACTCCCTTGTGGAGTTTCATGCACCTCACTCTCTCCTTCGTCGATAATGTGACTAGGAAATCTGAGAGAGGCACAAGGGTTGTCTCCAACTTCCTTGCTAATGCAGAGGATATAAAGGAATGAGACGCTCCTGAATCGAACAGTATCGATGCACTCACGCATTTACTGTGAAGGTTCCCATGATGACATCCCCTTATCCTTGGCCCCGGTCTTGTCCAACACATTCAGCACTACTCCTCCATTAGACTGGTGGCCTGGGGTTAACAATTCGTAAGATAGTGAGGTTGGGGTGTATGTCTCAAAGGAATTAAAATGCCATTCATTAATCCAATGATTCTTACATACAATTTCCATAATTACATCAATAATGTCTAAACGTCAAATTTAACCGTCCGGGTTTCAAATGGGTGGTGTTTACTAAGATCGATGGGGCTATATTCAACTTAATGCTCTTAATCCCATGGTACACTAATCTGGATCCTCCACCAAATATCAATACGTCTCCTGACTTCAAAATAATCTTTCTCGCCTTGTCCATCCTTTTCTGATCACCGTATAGAAACTCAGCATCATCTCCAATGGAGAATGATACGATTGGTATCCCTTTGGTAATTGACTTAGATGTCTCATCTCGGTCCTGGTGTAATCCAAGTTTTCCCCCTTTTATAGAAATTTACAATGCAAAACATCGGCTTCCATGTCCGGTATGTGATTTGTTTTTAGTTGTTGAGTAATCTTGATCGCTTCTGTCACCAAGGTTTGGAAACTATTGAGTATCCTAGGAACTCGTGCTCCATATATTTTTCTTACTTCTCTATACAACCTAGTCTGTGGATCCCAATCATTACCCATACACATCATATAAAATTTAAGTTTTGATCCACTCCCATATCCTGGAATATATAATCCTCCAAGACCTATTCCCAAAGTTCTACATTCATTTACAATGGCTATTTGTTCATCTAAGGTTAGATATTGCTTGAGTAAGATCATGCCGGGTCGAAGTACTTGGCACTTTGCCTCTGGATATTCCTGACCTTCGCATATAGGTTCAGCAGATCTTGGTCTGATAGGTAAGGGGTAACAAATGTCAAAGTATCCTATTAGGTGAGAGGTTTCCTAAGTTAGGTCTCTCTAAATTTTTATTCATACTAAACACATACAAGTCTCATCGACTGATAACTGTAAACACACATTCATGCATCATGCTTTTGGTTTAGGTTCTAGGCTTACCGGCATCGCGCTGAGCGCTAGCCTCAGCGCCTGAAGCTCCCACTGAGTACAGGGTGTTTCTTCCTTGAACGATCTCCTTTCCCTTTTGACTCGCAGACGAGGATGGATGTCCTGCCGGTCCTCTAGTGTAGGTGTTATTTTGCGGCACCTGACCTCCTCTGGGTCCGCCCACCTCATTAGCTTGGGTCCTCTATTTTGCGGCGCCTGACCTCCTCGGGTCCTGCCGGTGGCCTTCCTTTTGCAATAGCGGCACTCCACCTTCCTGCCCGAGCAATCTACGCCGGGGTGATCATTTCCACAGCGCTTACAGTAGTAGTGGCGCTGGGTGGCTTATTGCCTATTGTTTATCAACATGTTTTAGTAAAGGTATTGCTAATAAATGTTTTGGTTAAGTGAGAGGTGGGTATCCATACCCTTAGGTGGTGCCGATCTAAGTGGCTGAGCAATAATAGCTGGGCCGGTCAGATAAGGGACCTGCTCCTTCGTCTTCTGACTCTGGAAGTCCTTCCGCCCCTTCTTCTTATCAAAGAATTTCTTGCTAATGTTTTAGGTTTAGTGACCAATTTCAAGTGTCGGTAGATAATGGCGACTCATTCTCAATCAAAGGTTTCTTACTTTCCCTTTTTGTAGTAACCGCCAGAGGTTACTCCCCCATCTTCTCCCTCAGTATTCTTCCTTTTCTTTCCTTGAGACTCATCCCTGGACTGAAGCATTAACTCGGTTGCTGATGTGGCATCATAGAATTCTTGTATAGTGGTGTGAAACGTATTGCTCCCATGGTGTCCTGGATACGATATTGCAAACCTCCCCTAAACTTTGAATCTTCACGGTGTCGGAGTAGCCGACCCCTGGTATGTAATCTAGCAGACTGATGAATCGTGCGTAGTACTGATCAACCGTCTGACTCCCCTGGATCAAGGTCTCGAATTCTTGCCTCTTCCTCTACTTCAGGTGTTCGGGGTAGTACTTCTCCCTCAACACTTCCACAAACGCTGTCCATCCAAAGTTTGGTGTAGCTCTATGGTGGCCCTCGACAGACCGCCACCAAATATCTGCTGCGTCCTTCAGGTTATACACTGCGATGTCGACCTTCTGGTCTTCCGGAACTCTAACAGTATTGAATGCCTTCTGGTGCTCTACAATGAATTCTCTAGTGCGATGGGGTATGGTTCCCCTGAATACATCGGTACTCTAGCGTCTGCAACGCTCTTCAACCAGTTGGTTTCTCTGGGCTGTGGTGGGTGGGGTATGGCTCCCGCAAACTAAGCTCCTAGCTGCTGGGCGAAGGCTGCCATGGCTTCTGCTAGGCCTGGTATCTCTGGAAAATCTGCCGGTGTCTCGCCACTGCGTCCACTGCTGCCTCCACGTGGTCTACCAGCTCTTGACATCTATAGTATAGTATACTGTTATTACTACTCGGTGTTACACCGTTTTACATACACAATCATAAATGTAAGAAAGCTAACTACTAGCAATAAAGATATCCCTAGGATTTTTTTTCTAGGTCACGAATCCTCACAGACGTTCCCTGTTCCCAATTTCCTATGCTCATTGTTCTTGACTCAGTATCTTCTCATCAGAGCGGAACTCCGCTCTAATACCACTTTTGTAACACTCCTAATCCTAAACCTGTAATATAAGCGCAAGTCGTAGCATAACAAAATATAATTCGCAGCGGAAAATAAAACTATCTAACGTTGGTGTTACACGCCGTTACTCACCCATGTGAGTAACAAGGCAACCTTACTCCATCCATCAACTTTAACTCCTCACCGCTGTGATGACAGATACTGAGCACTCTTAATATTACAAACCAAATCCAAACTGAGCAACTAAACCAAATACAACAAACTCCATAATACAGTACATAATAAAACTAAAGTGTTTATTGAAAACCCATCAGCTACCCTGTGCCCCGCACTCTGGCTTGTGTCTTCAATCAGTAACCTGAAATGTTTTGCACATTGAAGGGCTCAGCAAACGATATGCTAGTATGCTAAATGTAGTCCTAAATCATTTGGATTCCTTAAGTCGTTTAGCCATCTTGACATTAGATTCATTACATGTTATACCGGTTTAGAATAATAATAACAATAACAGCTGTAAATGTTAAATAAACACATAACAGTTCAGAACAATATTATCACACAGTCAACTACCAATAATGAAATACCCCAACCCTTATATATTAATGAACTGTATAATTAGGATATACTAAGGCTAGAACGTGCCTTAGAAACATTAGGAGAAGTGTTGAATAACAACTTATACCAAAACATGCTTTAGGAACAGTTAGAGCAAAAGGTGTCTTAAAGAGCACAAATAAATTAGGGAACTACCAATAAGTTCCCAAGAGATTTCAAATGTGAAATACCTCTAAGATTAGTAATACGCATTAAGCGAAATTAGCGTTTAAACCGAAAACGCACCTTAGAGCACAAAAATGTGCTTTAAAGAAAATGTGTTTTAAGAAACCATGGGGATTTCATGACCTCAATAAGGATCCAAAGTGAATTCATAAGTCTTATAATCACGCTAAGAACATTATGAAACCATTACCAAAGAAAATCAAGCTCAGAAACAACTCAAGACAAAAATATGCCATAAAAACCCCTTAATGAATATTTTGGATATATGTCTTAAGAATGAGTCTTGGATGGTTTTAAAGTCTTGATTATGTAAATGTACTAAAATAAAATAATAAAATTATTTTCAAAGCAAATCAAACTTTAAAAAGAGTTAAGACACAAAAAGGAGCCTGAAAACTCTTAAAACGTGTTTTGCGAATTATCTTCGAAATTTTTTGTTTGAGTGGCTAGTTGGCCTTGTATACATACTAAAATACATGTATACTACCTAATATCTTATTAGGAATTTAATTTGAAGATTTTACCAAAAATTTTACAAGTATAATATTTAATGTGAATAGTAACCTCAAATAGTGCCCATTTAGTCAAATATTGACCAAGAATGGTCAATGGTCAAAAATTGACCATCCTTGGCTATTGGTGTCGGCATGGACAAAGCATAAGGCCAGCTGCTCAATCAAGACACGAAAAGCATATTGATGATTTGTTAGATTACTATTCCAATCATTACTTTATAATATTCAAATCATTACATTTCCTCTTTATTTACATTTCCTTCCTTGCAATTTTCCCCTGAATAATTCATCAATCAGACCTCATCCATCCTCTCTAGCCCAGAACAATTCGTGGCTCCTTCTTCCTTTGAAGAAAATTCCATTAGAACTCCATTTACTTAGATTAGAACCTTAAAGAACACCTTGTCTTGCACAGATCATAACTTTCTCATCTTAACTCCAAATTTTAAGCTTGATAGCTCGTTGGAATCCTCTTTCGAAGAGCTTACAACCATAGCACACGAGCCCCCAGATTCTCAGGAAATACCACGAAGAAGTGCCTTTGATTCTCGACGTAAAACATTGCCTTCTTGGAAACTCTTCCTTCTTTGATTTTCATCAAGGCCGAGTGCCTAGGGTTACTAACCCTTCTTATTCTTATCTTATTATATGATTTGGAGCCAATTTCTCTAGCAAATTGCTGTCAAAATTTCTAAGGAAATCAAGCTTAAATATTAAGCTAATGGTTAATATACAAGGTAAATCCTACAACTACCTATTTCAAGGTTCTAATTGTTGATCAATATATGATCTAACATATTGTTCATCTTGTTTATTATTACTGAAATTATAAGTGTGTTAGATTTAATTTTTGACACATTAAATGTTAAATTTTGTAAATCTAAAATTAGATTTATACTCCTTATGATATAAGCTACAATATAAGCTATCATAATATACAAGAAAAATTCATATACTATGAATTTCAAAATGGCCGAAAATTAAGGGGTTATTAATGAGTTCGAAAAGTTATCTAACTTGGTTAAATTAAAGGAATTAGAGTAATTAAGAGTAATATGTAAAATTTAAGAAGTTTTGGTACCTAAAGGTGAATACCGAAATTAATGGGGTCAATATGTAATTTTGAGAGTTTAGATGATGAGAAAATAATTGTAGAATTAAGTTTTCAATTTATAAAGAGTTTATAAGTGTTATAAGGAATTTATAAGGTTTTTGGTGTGTTTAAGGTAATAAAAGATGTTATATATATACTATAACATTAGATAATTAACTCTGGTGATTTAGAGATGTTTAAAATGATTTTTGATGTTCAAAAATATGTAGGAAAATTAGTTACAAAAATTAGAAATTAACTAGAGTTAAATTGGTTAATAAATGAGTTAGGATGAAAGAAAAGACCACAAGGGTAAAATGGTAATTTCCCTGGTCAAATGTGGTCAAACGTGGTCAATGACAGTTTATAAAATGTTTAGAGGAGATAGAATAAAATTTGTAGCAAAAGATTAGATATTAAAAGGATAAAGGAATAAAAAGTTAAGTTAAATTAACTTTAGGGGTAATATTGTAAATTATGGAAAGTTAGGGGGTTGACCATAAAAGACTGGTCAAACTGGGGTATATTTTGGTAATTGTCCAAAAGTATAAAAGAAATTAATTAAGTAAGACTTTGGAAGAAATTAGAAATAAAAAAACAAGTTGAGAACTTATTATGAGTAAAATAGAGATTAAGAGAAAACTATGGGTAAGTAATGTAAATAACACATTTTTATGTGTTTAGAAGTTTAAGGAAGTTAAATAAAGAATTTAGAAACAAGTTGTAAAAGAAACAGAGTTAAGACGGGGTTAAACGAGACCCGTATATAACTTAAGGTATACGGGGGGTATACCCGTAATTTAATAAGTATAGGAGAAATCAATACTTAAAGTATTTTTAATGAAAATACAATTTACATTGGTAAAAGAAATAAATACGTATGATACTCCGTATCATACCGGCATATACGAAAAATTTTGGTGTACATGAATAGTGCTCGTATACGAGAATAGTATCCGTATACATGAATAGTAAATACATGTACACGAATAGTAAATACGTATACATGAATAGTAACTACGTATATATGAATAGTCAAATACGAGACGTATACGTGAATATTGAAATACGTATACGTGAATAGTGAAATACGGTGAATAGTAAAATACGAGGCCGTATAAATGAATAGTAGAATACGAGACCGTATAAATGAATAGTGAAATACGGATGAATAGTGAAAAATATGAAAACCTAATACAAGGTCTGTATAAGTCTAAAGTTGCTAACAGTGCAACTAAATAACTGCTAACAACGTTAGTATGTTAATGAATTAGAATTGAGCTTGAAAACGCTCAAAAATGAACAAACCCGTTTAACGGTTAACTGTATACCAGGGTTAACCTAGGAAGAGGTTTAAGTTGAAAAGAGAACCAAATTAGTTCTAAGACACAGGATACTAATACAAGTTCTGGTTACAGCTCTAGATAGTCGGAGGCGTTCGGCGGATATGGCGAATGTGGTATTAAGAGCTAGCCAATCTCCGGTGTACGGTATGGGATTCTTGTAGCTTGTTTGCTAATGGGGTCTACCTCGGTTTGTGTGCTATGTGTTATTGTGATACGACCAATCAAGATTAAGCATGAAACCGATTTACTGTATTGTTATTGTGTGTCCATTGCACACTAACACGACTTGATTTAGAGCTTGTTCATTAACTATGTTTAGTAACAATTGTATAAGGTTATAAATACTCCCTGTTGTTAGTTGGTTAATACCGAGAGAGGTTTAACTAACAAATTGTCGAGGAGACTTCAACTAACTGGAACTTGGGAGGAGAGGAATCCGGGACTGACTCTGGTCATGCATGTTTAGGTTAGGAGGTCGGCATCTATATCAGATCTGTCTTCCGCATATGGCTCGTGTACGACTTGTCGCCTAGGGTCGACAAACAGACCCGACCAGCTCGAGTGAACAATTCGAGGTGGGAGGCAAATTCAGGAGGCAGGGAGGGTCAAGCCTACACCCCTCATAACTTAAGAATTTGTGTTTATTAACCCAATGGAGCTAATAACTCATTGGCTAGGGTTACCTTGACCCAACAAAAATAAACAATTCAGTTAGAGAACAACCAATTCTTTTAAGAGAACGGTTGACACTTATAAGGTATGGTCAAACACGAGAACTAAACAATTCTCAGGCCTCAGGAGTTAGGAATCTAACTTACTCATTAATGGGCATCCATTATGACGTTTGATTTGTTTGAGCTGTGAATGTTTCACATAAATGTGTTGTTTGTTATCGTACTTCTTATTATTATTTGTATGAATAAACAATTGCATGTATACGACAAAGTAGTCGTGTAACCCTGCTAGCTTGTGGGCTGCATGTTTCTATACCAGCAATATGCTGAGCCCTTGGGGCCTGTGATTTAAACTTTGCAGGTAGGTACCAGTCGAGGACTCAACCTGAGAGTAGGAGCGGGTAGAGTACTTCGGGTTGCTTTTACATTTGTTACACGAGTTGTGCATGTACACTCGTTTAGTAAATTGATGAGATGTTAGTATGATGTATTAGGATATGAGATACTCGATAAAGTTGTGGTTTATGATTTGTATTGTATAGAGGCTTGAGTATTTTTCCGGTTAGTCAGACCGTGACTTGTAAGAGAATAGGCCTAGTTAGTCACGTGGGTGAACGGCGGTAACACCAATTTAGTAGAACATTTCTGCTGCATTGTTAATGAATGAGATGGACTTAGGGCGATGATCATTGTATTTGGAGTTGGGGTGTTACAAAAAGTGGTATCAGAGCGTAGTTACGCTCTGATGATGGAAATTACCGAGCTTAGGAATTACCGAGTTAGGAACTTTAGACTTTAGGATAAGGGTTGAGTGTTAGTGCGAGATGTGCGTTAGTTAGGATTCCCCGATGTGTATCGGATATCTATAATACCTGACCCGCCCTCCGCGCCCCTGGTTCTAAGATACCAGAAAAGAACGCCAGAGTGATGACAAGCTTTCTCTTACTCGGGAGAACCCGATCTGGCAGTTACTTAGCATTGTGCAAATACGAGAAACACCTTGTTATGCAATAGCCTTCCAAGACTTGAAGGTCTTAATTGGAGCGCAACGTTGTGAACCGGCGCTACCAACTGAATCTTACCAATGAGAGAATAATAATTACCGGCAACTTTGGTCGACATGCTACGCAGTCGATATAACCCCACCATACCAGTAAGAAGAAAAGCACTACAAGTGCAATGAGAGGACAATAGAAGCGACAGAAACACCGGACAACAGTCCAAGGGAGAAATAAAGTGGGATAATACCGCGCAAGAGCCATAGGGACTACCTAAAAGTCAATGACGAAGCGGTTAACTCCGAACCTACAAAACAAAAAGGGGGTTGCTAAGACCTAACTGCAATAGTTCAGACGACTACGAATGCATATGCAAGTCATACTCCAAGATAGGACTACGACGTAGTGCCTAAGGAGAGTCAATACTCGATAACCAGGACGAAGGTGTGGAAATGAGAGTGAGAACCATGGAGAAAGCAAAAGAAAAGGGTTCCCTCAGAAAGAGGAATACCCTGATAAGTAATTATACAATCAAAAGTAGTCAGAAAGCTGCCCAGATAATCAATTAACCAAAGCCAAAAAAGGGCAAAGGAGGAGTCCCATGGACAACCACCTACATGGAGTTTTGGAGAATGTACCATTGCCAATGTACACAGTACTGATAGCCCATCTTGCATGCCGCACCTGCCTTTGAAGTGCCGCCACAATGAAGCTTTACAGGAAGCTGAAAACCAAATGGTAAAACCATGGATATAATACATATAAGACCGGATTACAAATCCTTAATACTGAAGAGTGAAACATTAGGAGGGCCTGACGGCCTGACCATGACAACTAAATCAATACACAGTCAGCAGGGAGCTGGACTTGGTCAGGAACTAAACGACGTGATCATCAAAACAGACACCGACACTACAGGTAAGAACATTAGCCCAAAAACCAAGCCTAACCTGAATGGAAGAACCGAAGGAATTACTCAACAATGTGAGAAGAGCAGATGTAAGTAAGACCTACAAGGAAGGTATTACGACATACAATGAAGATGGATGACATAACAACTTTCAATAAAAACGGGATGAATTCCCAGAATAATAATTACAAGCACTCTTCATGAAGATGTTGATATACCCCAGAAACTGAATCAGAGAAAACAAATTTAAGCAATGACCTACCTAGGATAAAAAAGTGCAATCACGAAAGAGAGAACCTCAAAAGGACTACACCATAGAGTTGTATAGTTGAGTAGAAAAGACCCATAAACGATGCTTAGTATTGCTTGCTTAACTCATTAACACCCAAGTATGATAGTCATTAACGGGTGGCGTAGTCAACGAAAGTTGAACAAAGTATTTACATGGCAGCACATGATATCCAGGGTAAATATCGGACTTAGACACCGGAAGGCAGAGGCCTAATGAAAAACTAATCCTTAATTGCTAAAAGACGCAAGCTATGCGAGCGAAAGTATAGTCACAGACACTGATTAAAACATCCGATTACCTAGTGAACTTCCACAGCGGGAAGCGAGATACAGCAAACTTATTGTGAAACCCAATAGTACATCCAATGGTGTGACCCAACATTGACAGAGCTCAGAGAACAAGAGAATTTACGTGGATAACCTACAGATGATTAAGAATACAACAGTGAACCGAAACACCAGCTATTACTTGAGACTAATCAAGCATTAAGGGCCTACGAGCCAAGGATGTTAAATACATCCGAGCTCGAGGCACAGGAAAGCATAGAGGTATCTAGGCCATGAATGAACTACAACTCGTACATACGAGTGGTTATGAAAACCTATACTAAATTACGAAAGAATTGCCAGAAAGGGCACCAATGAGATTGTTGAGATCGTGCTATTGACAGGGGCGGAGAACGAACCATTCTTTTAGGGTGGGGATACCTCTCCTTTTGTGAGGCCATGAGTGGGAAATAAAACCCATCTCAAAAGGGCTTTCACTTCTTAGAGATTGAATACTCTCTATTGGGAATGGGAACCGTAGACCTTGAAATTACCTTAGAACATTCTAGTTACACATAAATACTATGGAAGCTGCAGAGACAGACCTCGTATCCAACACCTAGGATTTAAGAAAAGCAATCATCAGAGATATACATTGTGAGTGCGCAGTATGGCACGTCAAGTGACCAACGCTCAAGAGAGCTTGTGATGCAACGGATGACTTCTTCAGTAACCGATTAAATACATGGTAAATAACATCATAAATGATGAAAGAATGTGAGAGAAATTAGCCTACTTACAAACCTGAAGATGAAGCAGAAGACCTTCATATTAAGAGATAACCATTTTACAACACGATACGGCAACCGCCAAACACCGAAATTAGAGAACTTCTAGTCTGTTTACACCATGAAGAGGATTGAATATAAGATGAGTCGTTGAAGTAAAACGACCAAAGAATCACGCCATCAATGGGCCATATGAGAAAGCTAAAGCTACTTCGATAGTGGAGGCCATGAGAATAATAAGCTGTCAGGTAAATTAAGTTGTGGTGCACAACAAAGCAACCACTATATATAAGACATCAAATATTGACACGAAAGCAATCAGATTTATGAATTAAAACACGATGTAAGTAAGGTGATGAAATGGGAGACAGACTGGCATAATACGCCAGTAGCCTGGGACCATGTGATGAAAGGTGCACAAGAAGCCACCTATCCATTCCGTAAGGAGCTGAAAGTGCATTCCTAGTGGATCGACTTGAGAAATGAGATAAGAAGCTCTAAGGAAAGAGACCGCAAATTACTAAGGGAACGAGTCTGTACTAAATACAGAAGGTATAATGTAGTTATAAACCCACGTAGATGGATATTCCTTGATTAAGTTCAAGAAGAACGACATGTGCGTTATTGGAATGATGAAAGAGGAGATCGACAATAGAATACTTCACAAATTAGCTATAACCAAGCGTGTGACGAGCACTACGAGTATACTCAAGCGAGATGTGGGACGACCGCACTCCAAAGGAGCTTGTGGGCTTGATGGACTTATTTATAAGTTGGTCGGGTAAGTAGCAATGTATCAGTAAGGTACCCCATATATGTAAACGAGTAGTGTAAGGAATGCGAGAAGTAGTCGACCCCGTACAACAGTCAGAGATGCAAACTCACACCAGAACAGCAATTTTCCGTGAACAATGGAGGAGGAAGAATGTAACACCCCTACTACGTACTTAACAACTAATTGAAATCACAACGGAAATAAACAACTAACAATAACTAAATGGTGCGGTGCTACAACGCCATTAACCACCCACGTGGTTAACAAGGCAGAATAGATACAAGTGTACCGGTCTGATAATCAGACTCCCGAGCGTTAGGTACTAACATCCATATATGTACATAGCCAACAATACCGAGTATTTACAACACAACGTCACTGTAAACTGTAAACCATAAACTGCCACTGTAAACTGTCAACAACCGCCACTGTCAAAAATAACGGCGTCAAAATATAATGCCACGGGAGCACAGGCGCATCCCGGGCTCAACATCCAAAATAACCAAAAGTATAACACGACCTAGATCTACAGCCACTCTGCTTCTTCGATCCTCATCCTGCAATATAAATATGGAGCCCCCGAGGGGGTCAGCAACCCTTGGATGGTATGGTTAACGCGCAGCCCATCGGCTACCGGGATACGCGCAACTATTTGTCATGATAACATGGCATTGATTTTAAGCAAACAACATAAATTTAGCAAAGCAAGGGATATTGGATAACACAACAACACACATAACATAACAACAACGGTTCACTTTAGGAACCAAACCAATGTAGTCAGAACACATGGAGAGCCTGGAGAATGTTGCTAGACTCATGCTAAGCTCGTTACATAACTCGTTACCGTCCTGTTAGATTGAACGGATAACTTAACCCCAAGGTGCGTCGGATATAGTAATCCAAGCACACCGAACAAACATAGTATGCCTGATAAGTGTGAAACATATAGGCTTTTTAGGGTTTAAATACCTTATAATTTGTAAGAATTCAGGCAATGTTTCCCACTTATTATGTGTTTTTCCTAAGATTGAAGTTTTGATAAGAACTGATGTATTTTATATGCTAAATATAGGAAAAACCCAGGAAATGAAGATTTTACATCATAAGGATTACAACACAACAAACGGGGAACAAATCAGGTGAAGAGATACAAAACTTGGCCACGTCCGGATGGGTTTAGCCGGACGCAAATCCGGACCTCTCCTGTCCGGATCTGTTTTGCCGGACACACAGCCGGACGTGACCTAAAAATCCAGATCCGAGAGTTCTCTGTATTGTCCGGATCCGGACAGCGATCCGGACATATTTCGAGTTGCAGATCTAAAAGTTCTGTGTCACGTCCGGATCCGGACATAGATCCGGACGTCACACAGAGTTGAAAAATAAAAATGCGCTGCGCAGATAATTAGCCTTTCGGCGCAATTATCAGACGGCGCAATTATCAGAAAGCAAAGTTAAGCCCATACTTTCTTAAATTAAGCAGCAGCCATGCTCAATCAAATTACCCATTCACCACGTACGCCAAACTCACCACTAACCTTTGTTCTCATTCCTAATCCTATATAAACCCCTCTCCAGCCTCCATCTCAAATCGTACCTGACTTCACAGTCTCCTCTCCTCTCTACTAATCCATTCATTCACGACTCACTCCATTCATCTGCTCATCTTCACTAAATTTCCTCTGTAAACCTCCGCTCTCATCCACACACACAACCCACATTCATACACCGCATTTAGCCATGTCCGGATCTTTGTCCGGATCCGGACTCACCCATCTAAGCCACGTCCGGATCGCGTCCGCCCCATACAAAGCCGGACATCTCACGTCCAGATCTTTGTCTGGCCAAACTGATCCGGACAACTCACAAACTCGCCACAAATTTCCATTTCTGCTCCATTTCACCCGATTCACTCCATTGTCACAAAGACCAACCTCGATACCAGCGTAGCGCAAGGACAAAGGACGGAACGAGCAAGAAGATCTTCGGAACAAATGATTTCTTCTAACTCTCTCTCATTTATGATTATAATCGCTATGTCTAGCTAAGAGGATTTACTCTAGGGGAAGGGATGTTGTAATTAGTTAAACTCTACACTATTTTACTGCTTTTTTGAGACTATTTGGATTGTTCAGGTTAATGCTTTTAAGTGCTTTTAATAAACGTCATGAATTTATTATAAGCCCTCGAATCATGTTATGATCAGATAAGGTGATTAGCATTGATGGTCCTATTAACCTGTTACCTGTGATAATTGCAATCGGATAGATTACAATAGTCACTAGGAGCTTTAGTCCGGACCAAAAACCAGACTAGTAATTCTGTGCAATAAAACCATCTAGATATACTTGCTAGGTCTAGACTAGAACTACATGCCCTGTCTAGATGAGCTATCTGGAATTAAGATTTAATACAGAATAGATAATTGAGAATTACAAGCCGATCCAAGTCTCCGCTAAAGCAGTAGAATATGCAGAACCTAGCTAGTGAAACAACTCCCTGAACCTAGAGTACCGTTCACACTCCCAAGACTATCACTTTAATTTATCTGCTATTTACTTTCTTGTTACCTATTTTAAAACCCAAAACCAAAACAAAACCCCCTTTTTGAGTTAACCATTACCTAAGGCTAGACTTACCACATCAAGTCCCGTGGATTGACACCCAGGTAGCTTCATAAATTTGCTATACTATTTCAACCGGGATTTTTGCAACCCGAAAATATTGAATTATTGAATTCTAGGATTATTTCTAGGCTTTTAATACCTCAAATAAATCGTTTGCAAAATGGCGCCGTTGCCGGGGACTTGACTTTTGTCTAGTCCCTAGCCTTGGTTAATTCGTTACTTTATTACAACACACTGTTTATAATTGTTTGTTTTGTAATATATTTTGTTTTTTTATTTTGTGTGCCATTTTATACAATTGTTTTTCATTACTATAAAACTCACACATTTTGTTCCTTTCTCTCTGGCTGATTATAAGCACCTAGTAGATGCGCAAAACGTGTTCAACTGGTCCCCCGGACACAGACTTCGATCCCGAAATCAAGAGAGTCTACCTCCAAGCTCTGAGAGCAAGAAGGCAGCTTGATTTCAATATGGCAGCAAATCATGACCAAATTGGAGGAGGTGCAGTGGCCCAATACACAATGGGAAGGATAAACAGACCACCAGCCACACCAAGAAGAGGGCCAGTGGTTCTACCAAATCTAACTGCAGAACTTATAGCCGATTGGCAAAAGGTAAAACCTTCTCATCAATCCAATGCTGTTCGAAATCATCATGCAGGAACTTTTTCAGGTGCAGACCCAGCGGATGCATTAGACCATGTACATCGCTTTCTAGTGCACTTGGATTCCCTTGGCTTATCACAAGGATTGGAGGAGTACGCCAGACTGAGCCTGTTCCAGCACAGCCTATCGGGAGAAGCTTCGAAATGGTTCCATCGATTACCGCCAGCCATCATTACCACCTGGGAGCAGATGATGGATAAATTCTACGAGAAGTATATTCCCATCTCCAGGACACGACAGATGATTGCCGACCTGATGGCATTCAGACAGATGGGTAGTGAGACAGTCTGTGAGGCGTGGGACCGATTCAAAGAACTACTCCGCCAGTGCCCTCACCATAGACAGGATATCACCTCATTGGCTCAGGGATTCTTCCAGGGGTTAAAAGACGAAAATAGAGGCGAGATAAGATCCGCCCTAGGAGGAAACCTGCTAGCAAAAAGTGGGGAGGATTTCATGGCATCTATGGAGTCCTACTGTGAGGAGCTTCGCCAATGGAGCAGCAATGGAGGACGAGTATTCTCAATAGGTCACAGTTCTTCCCGAGCTCCAGACCCAATGATGGAACAGCTAGCCGCCGAGCAAGCACAGATAAAAACTACGATGGGAAGCATGGCAAAAATGCTCGAGCAGCACACCACGGGGCCGACCTCCAAGCAATCCGCCAAGAAAGTCTCTACAAGTACCAACGAAGCTTGCTGCTCTCAGTGTGAGGATGTACACGATTATGAGGACTGCCCACTAGTAGCCGAGATGAGGCAAACCGAGGACGCCAATGTCATAGGCCAGTTCAACAACAGGCAACCCTGGGTGCAGAATCAGCACCAAAACCTGAGGTACAGAAATCCAAACAATGCACTGAATTCACATCAAATGCAACCTCAGATGACGAACCAGGGGGGACCACCCGGCTTTGCTAGGCCTCAATATAATCAATTCCGGCCACAGCAGCCTCAAGCTCAGCAACCATCATTGAACTCAAACAATGCCAGTCTGAACGAGATGGTGGATAAGTTAATGGCTTCTCAGGAATAGCAAACGGTAATCAACCTGAAATTAAAGAATGCCATGGTGGAGATGCAAGGAACAATGAGTCAGTTGACTCAATTCCTCTACAGAGACCTACTGGATCGCTGCCTTCCCAACCAGAAACCATTCCCAAGGAGCAGTTGAAGGCAGTGTCGGTCTCAGACGAAGACAGTGAGGATTCTGAAGAAGCAGCAGCAGTTACCCTGAGAAGTGGGAGGAACTTAATCAAAGACCAAGTGGCAGGAAGCCGTACTGATGAGGAGACCGAGCCTCTTTCTAATACCATCGGTGCACCATCAGGGCATCCCGCCCCTCCTAAGGAAGTTTTTGAGGAGACCCAGGCTCCTATTCCTTCTTCTTCTCTTTCAACTACTTTTAAAAATACAAAGGGAAAAATATCTGCAAAAGAACTTCCTTTTCCAAACTGTCTCAAGGAGCGAGAGCTTGATGAGCAATTTGGAAGATTTTTAGATGTTTTTCGAAAGCTGACTATCAATATTCCTCTTATTGATGCGATTAAGCAGATGCCAAATTATGCTAAATTTGTGAAGGATCTGATTTCGAATAAGATGAAATATAAGGAGAAGGACACCATCCAGCTGACCGAAACCTGTTCAGCAGCTATCCGACAGAAGCTGCCTCCAAAGTGTGGTGATCTTGGTCTGCCCATCATCCCCTGCTCAATTGGAGACATGGATTGCGGATACGGTCTCTACGATCTAGGAGCGAGCATCAACCTGATGCCATACACCATGTTCAAAAAGCTTCATGCGGGTGAGCTCGTTCCCATCCATTTCAGACTCTAGTTAGCTGATAGATCATCGATCACACCAAGAGGTATGGTTGAAAATGTAGTTGTTAGTGTGGGTAAATTTTTCTTCCCAGCATATTTTGGGATCCTTGACATGGATGAAGATGTTGAGGTACCTCTGATTCTTGGTAGACCTTTCCTTAGAACGGCAAAGACTGTTATAGATGTTGACAAGGGGAAGATTACCTTGAAATTTCATGATGAAGAATTAAGCTTTGATATAAATAAGATGATGCAGAAAAACACTTCTTCTCAAGCTGTTTTCTCTGCTGATTTAATTGATAATTCTTATGATCTTGAGGATGACTACACCTATAGGAGTACTGACTTTTCTAATTCTTTGTTTAAGTTTTCTAACATTTTAGAGCATGTATTAAGTCAATCCATTGAGGATGACAAAGAAAGTTTTGAGATGGCCTCGGTCGTCCAGCAGCTAAATCAAGGGAAATCACACTTTCGTTCCTCCTCTCCTCCTGTAGAAAAGTTGGATCGATCCATTCAAAGGCCTATACCTTCAATAGAGAAGCCAACTACCCTAGAACTCAAATCTCTCCCTTCCCATCTGAAATATGTTTTCTTGGCAGAGGGTAACACCCTGCCTGTTATTATCTCTGCATCTTTGTCTATTTCGCAGGAAACTAGACTTCTAGAGGTGCTAAAGAAACATAAAAGTGCCATGGGTTGGACAGTTGCTGATATCAAGGGGATCAATCCGGGTTTCTGCACTCACCGGATTCATATGGAGGAGAATTACAAGGCAGTGAGACAGCCTCAGAGAAGGTTGAATCCAAATCTAAAGGAGGTGGTCAAGGCTGAAGTACTGAAGCTTCTTGATGTAGGTATTATCTACCCTATTTCTGACAGCCAGTGGGTATCTACAGTCCAGGTTGTTCCAAAGAAAGGGGGAATAGTTGCAGTGCTCAATGAGAAAGGTGAATTGGTACCTCAGAGACAAACCACAGGTTGGAGGATGTGCATCGATTACCGGCGCTTGAATGAAGCCACAAGGAAGGACCATTTCCTACTACCATTTATTGATCAAATGTTGGAGCGGTTAGCTGGGAAAGAGTTCTACTGCTTCCTTGATGGGTACAGTGGTTATTTTCAGATTCCCATTGCGCCAGAGGATCAGGAGAAGACCACCTTCACCTGTCCTTATGGTACTTTTGCATACAGGAGGATGCCCTTTGGTCTCTGCAATGCTCCAGCCACATTTCAGCGATGTATGATGGCGATTTTTAATGAGTTTATTGAGAAAAGTATCGAAGTTTTCATGGACGACTTCTCTGTCTATGGACAAAGCTTCGATGTTTGTCTGGAGCAATTAGACCAGATCTTGGCTCGTGTGAGGACACGAACCTAGTGCTGAATTGGGAAAAGTGCCATTTCATGGTACAAGAAGGAATTGTTCTTGGGCACAAGGTGTCAAGGGAAGGCCTCCAGGTAGACAAGGCCAAGATAGAGGTAATAGAAAAGCTACCCCCACCAACTTCAGTTAAAGATGTAAGATCTTTCCTTGGTCATGCAGGGTTTTACAGGAGATTTATTCAGGACATTTCAAAAATTGCTAAACCCCTGTCAGATCTACTTCAGAAGGATATCAAGTTTCAGTTCACAGAGGAGTGCTTGACAGCATTTCAGACCATCAAAGAGAAGCTCTGTTCAGCACCAATTGTGGTCCCACCGGATTGGTCTGAACCATTTGAGATCATGACGGATGCGAGCGACTATGCTGTTGGCGCCGCACTATGTCAGAAGAAAGATAAGATGCTGAGGGTAATCACCTATGCTAGCAAGACCTTAATTGACGCACAGAAAAATTATACTACTACAGAGAAGGAGTTGCTAGCTGTGGTGTTTGCTCTGGACAAGTTTCGACCATATCTGCTTGGAAGCAAGGTGATAGTCCACACCGATCATTCAACCCTCAAGTATCTTTTTCAGAAGAATGAATCGAAACCAAGACTTTTGAGGTGGATCTTACTTCTCCAAGAATTTAATTTTGAAGTTGTGGACAAAAAGGGGAAGCAGAACGGAGTTGCTGATCACCTATCTAGGCTTGATATCCCAGATGATGGAATCCCAATCAACGAGTTCTTCCCTGATGAGACGGTGTTCAAGATTGGAAGGGTAGATGAACCATGGTACGCTGACTTAGCCAATTATCTGGTTACTGGTTTAATTCCTCATGATTACAGTTATAACCAGAGGAAGAAATTCTTGTCAGAAACCCGCCACTATATCTGGGAGGATCCCTATCTGTTCAGGATCTGTGCTAATGGCTTGATGAGGCGATGTCTTCCAGATAAGGAGATCCAGAGTGTAATAGAATTGTGTCATGCTAAAGAGGCGGGTGGCCATCATGGTTATACAAGAACAGCTGCAAAGATATTAGAGTGTGGATTTTATTGGCCTACTCTACATAAAGATGTCCACCATTTCTGTTCCCATTGTGACTCCTGTCAGAGGATGGGAAACATCTCTAGAAAGCATGAGATGCCTCAGAAGGGTATTCTTGAGGTAGAACTTTTTGACGTCTGGGGCATAGATTTCACAGGCCCTTTTCCCTCATCTCATGGAAATCAATACATCCTAGTAGTTGTGGACTATGTCTCAAAGTGGGTAGAAGCTATTCCATGCCACACAGCTGATTCCAAGACAGTGGTGAAGTTTCTGAAGAAACACATATTCACCAGATTCGGGGTGCCCAGGGCAATTATCAGTGACGGTGGCTCTCACTTCTGCAACCGAGCCTTCGACTCCTTAATGACTAAATATGGGGTGACCCACAAAGTAGCATTACCTTACCACCCCCAAACTAATGGTCTGGCAGAAGTGACTAATCGTGAGCTAAAATGGATCCTGCAAAAGACTGTAAATGCATAAAGGAAGGATTGGTCAGTTAAACTGGATGACGCTCTGTGGGCATATCGGACTGCTTTCAAGATTCCTATAGGGATGTCTCCTTTTAAGCTTGTGTATGGAAAAACCTGCCATCTTCTAGTAGAATTAGAGCATAAAGCTTACTGGGAATTGAAAGCCCTGAATTTTGATCTGCACACTGCTGGAGAGAAAAGAAAATTTCAACTATCTGAACTCGAGGAACTCAGAGAGCAAGCCTATGACAATTCCGTAATTTATAAGGAGCGCACAAAGAGAATCCATGATCAGATGATCCATAAGAGAGAATTCAAAGTAGGGGATCTAGTGTTGCTCTATAATTCCATGCTACGCCTCTTTCTTGGTAAGTTGAAATCACACTGGGCAGGTCCATTCAAAGTTGTGGGGATCACTACTTATGGTGCTTACGAGCTAGAGAATAAGACAGGAGAAGTATTCAAAGTGAATGGTGCTCGACTGAAGAAGTACCTAGGCGATACCTTTTCTCAGCCTCCTGCACCAAGTATATCCTTGATTGAAAGTTCTAATTCCATAAACTTTATTTTTGCTATTTGTACTGCAGCACCGCCTCCCTAAGCATCCAAGAAGCCGCGCCCGCAATGGTACTTCAGACTGAAGAAAGCTATTGCTAGCTGCTGTGGCGGCCCTCCTTAACCCTATCTGTTAAGTCTAGCCAGAGACTTTAACCCCGGGCAGCTTGGTGGGAGGCAACCCACCGTTTGTATCTCTTCCTTGGTTTAGTTAATCATTTTCCTCTTTTGTTCTTATTTAGAGGAGTGTTAATCACTGTTGTGCAAATTGAAAAAAAAGCCATGGCTCTTACTTTATACTAATGGTTTTATCTGGTTCCACTTGAGTTCTTCTAGTTTTGCAGGTTTAATCTTTCACGTACTTCACTCTAATGCTAAACTGAACTCAAGTGTGAGGAAGAATCATGGCAATGTTCACCAAGGATCAGGGAGTCCTTAAACACTCTTGCTATTTAATTTCTACATTTTGTGTGTTTTTGTTTTTATTTAAATCTTTGTGGTAATGTTTCATTTTTTATGAATGAGGTATTTTAGAGTAGTGGTTTTTAATTTAATTTAATATAAAAAAAACGATTTTCATGTGTCCGGCTAAACTTAGCCGGACACAAATCCGGTCACCGCAGATCCAGCCGCGTCAAGATCTGGACGTACAATTCGGACAAGACTAAAAGCGCGGCCCCGATTTTTTTAAGTTTTCTTTCTTCATTTCTTCTTTTCCTTTCCTCTCTCGGTCGCCTTCTTCCTCCCGACAAAACACAGAAACCTCCATAATTTTCCTCCACCATTTTCCATCTTCACCTTTCGCCCCACTACAATCACCACCGTATATCACCAGCGCCGGAGACCACTCTGACGAAGGCAGCCGCACCAACCCAGCCCAAAGCTCGTCGGGTTTTTCCCCTGATTTCGAACCAAACCGCACAAAACCAGGTTTTTGTTCGACTGTAAAATATTTTGAATTTTGTCCTGTAAAAATCGAGTAGAATAGACAGTGTTGTTGTTAAATCGTTGATTTGGATGAGAATGGTGAAGTTCTATGGAGAATTTGTGCGTTTTTTCTGGTTAAGTGTGTGCGAATTTGGGTGTTTTCTGTGCGGTTTCGAATTCTCTGTTCGCGGCGCAATTTTTAGGGTTCTTAGGCGCGTCCGGATCTGCGTCCGGCTAAGTTGACCCGGACGTAGACCCGGTGTGAGCCTCGATTTTAAACCCTATCCTATGTTGATTAAAGTTGATTAGGATCTAAACGGGTTTTGGGTCCACTTATAACGTAAGATTAATAACTATGTCATATAACAATAATTATTAAAACCTAAGCTAGCTCACTGGAACCTATTATGAGTCGCCACCTAATTTTGACCTAGATTAAATTAGGAAAGGAGATTTCGGGTTCGAGGGCTTGATATTCGACTTATTTAGGGTTCAAATTACTTTCATTACCCCTAGAAGTCGTTTTTCCTCTACTTAGTTTAATTACGGCTTATTACGAGTCGTTTTAACCTAAGTGCGCGAGCTTCTGTTTTTTTTTTGTGTTTTTTAGCATTTTTTGACAGTAAATTAAAGTGAAATTAAAAGCTATCTAAACTAGGGTTTCGGAGGCAGAATTAGGTCGAATTTTGCTTACGTCCGTAGCCACGGACCCCATGTCCGAGACCACGGACCCCAGTTCACCTAATTGTACAAAAGAGTCAAAATTAAAGGAAAACAGAAAATTGCGAAGTCCGGGGCCACAGACAGGCTGTCCGTGGGCCCGGACATTATTAGAAAACCTAAATTTTGAATTTTTAAAAATCTCGCCGCCGTCCGTGGGCGTCCGGGATTACGGACAGGGAGTCCGGGACCCCGGACATGACGTCCGTGGGTGCGGACCCCCCTCGGACGGCGGCGTTGAGGCCGTTCCCGAAGGTGTTTTTCGCTCAAATTTTATGGGTGTGTAGCCTGAAAGATGTACAAGACGTTAGTGATTGAAAGTTTTCAATTTGAATTCGAATTAAACACGAAACTTAGTAAACAAGTTATTGGACAGAAGCTTAAATATATCGCAATACAGAAGCGTAGAAGGGTTAGTTTAAGCCCAAATTTTGAGGCAAGATAGATAATACCGTAGAGAATTAGGGAAGTGGAGTGTCTACCTGTTTTACCTTCGGATTCACAACGATTCTTCACACCGGGATTCGTCGAGTGCTCCGTTGATGGCAGACCCGAAAGGTTTTCGAACCAAGCTTCTGGTTGTTGGTTGTTCTTGCTGTTCTTCACGTTTTGGTGGTGTTTTTGTGGGGTTTTGATGATTATTGGTGCTTTGGGGATTGGAAAACGTGTTTAGATGGTGATTTCGGGGGATTTTCGGTGTGATTTGGGTGGCCGGGGTTGGAAGAACGTGAGACAGAGAAAGAGGAGGCTGTGTTTTCTGACTCTCTAGGGTTCTTGAGCATATGAGGTTCTGATTTTATCCAAAAACCTATCCCCTTATATAGACTTTCTTAAAGATAAAGAAAATGTAGTAAAAGTAAGATTTTTTGGTATTTTAATTAAAAGACTTCCCAAAGGAATTTTGCTGTGAAATTTTAACCACATGTCAAGGATGGATATTATGAATTTTCTGAGGTGGAACCGAATTTTTTAAATGTTGGAATATTTTTAAATTGAATTTCTTGTCAGATTCAGTCAGAAATTGCTAGAAAATTATTGGAAACTCGAAAAATCAAAGTTCAAACGCCATTATGCTTAGAATGTCATCCTCTATCATGGTTTAAAATATCAAAGCATTTCAAGCTGATTTGGGAATCCTTTGGAGGAGAGAGAAAGCTTATAGGAGGTCTCAGGAGCCTTTAAAGATTACCAAAACGCCCCTGAAAATGACGAAGATGCTCCCCATGCCATGGAACACGCCGATCGAGCTGGAATCCCTCACTACTTGATTAAAATGCCTCTCACAATACCAGCACCCCGTAGACCCTAACCCAGGGGGTCAAAATTTTGGGTATAACAGATTGCCCCTCGTTAACTAGACTTTGTAGTGGATGTGAAAAGTCTGGTTGATGCTTGAGTGATGCCCCAAAATTTTGGACTTCACGAAATTCTCCTTGTTGTGCGAAACCGCGTTGACTGCGTCCAGCTATTCGGAGGCGCTGACTACCTAAGCAACAAAACGCTGTCGAGCTATTCTAAGGTGCTGACTACCTATAAGTGAAAATGTGTCAAGCTATTCTAAGGCGCTGACTACCTAGGTGACGAAAACGAAATAATGTCAAGCGGTTCTAAGGCGTCGACTACCTATAATACATGAAATGATGCGATGCCAAGCGATTCTAAGGTGTTGACTACCTATGATGTGAGAACTGGGTGTTATGCAAATGCGAGAATGCTGAAATGCCAACAATGCTAATGATGCTAATGCTGATGCTGATGATGCTCGGATGCTTCTGGGGACCGAAACCCGTACTAATGCTCCTGGCTGGACCCAATGTGGACTTATTGCCATCGCCCCCCAAGCCGGTGTGCAGGGATAACTCCTGGTAAAAACCCTGGGGACTTATTGCCTTCGCCCACCATTCGTTGATCCCGAAAATAAGTTGACATCGCAAAAGGAGGGTTTATTGCCATCACCTCGCCAACTTTTCTGCCGCCAGGTCTTGTGACGCGCCTGGAAAATGCAACTAGGTCTTATGATGAGCCTATATGAATGAGATGAATGTGGTGTGTTTGATAAGAGTGGGTAAGCTAAAGGGTAACGCTAGATCTTACTACGAGCCTAAGGGAATGCAACTAGGTCTTCTGACAAGCCTAAAGGATGGTTCTAGGTCTTATGACGTGCCTAAAGGGATGCGACTAGGTCTTACTACGAGCCTAAGGGAATGCAACTAGATCTTATGACGAGCCTAAAGGATGGTTCTAGGTCTTATGACGAGCCTAAAGGAATGCAACTAGGTCTTATGACGAGCCTAAAGGAAGAATCTAGGTCTTATGACGAGCCTAAAGGGAATGCAACTAGGTCTTATGACGAGCCTAAAGGAAGAATCTAGGTCTTATGACGAGCCTAAAGGAAGAATCTAGGTCTTATGACGAGCCTAAGGATGGTTCGAAGTGAAAGTGAGTAATATGTATGATGAGTCTAAATGGATGTAGAAGGATTAGGGTTTATGTCAAATCTGGAGATAGTAGGGCTCAAGATGGGCCTACGGATGTTTGGGTGTGAAGGTAGGGCTTAAGACGGGCCTGTGGGAATTTGATGTAGAGGAAGGGCTTAGGACGGGCCTGTGAATGTTTGGATGTGGAGATAGGGCTTAGGACGGGCCTGTGGGATGTGAGAATGGTTTGAACCTTTGGGTTTTGGACTTTTGGGCCCCAATCGGTGTTGTTGTTGCAATTGCTGGAACCAACAATTGCCCCCAGTATTCTTTCTTAAGGCAACTTGAGTTAGAGTTCATGGCGATTGATCGGAGCGATCGATTGCCCCCAGTATTTTCTTGTGCGAACAAGTCTCGTCCTCACAGGGTCAAGGCTTATGTTTTGATGTGGGGCTTCCTACACTCGACGTGTTTGGTGTTTGCACTCGTTTCTCACTTACGAGCACAACTTCTCAACCATTGAATTTGACATTTGTTAGATTTACGCGTTCAACCTGTTACTTTCACTCGATTGGATACACAACTATTAAGTCGGAAGTCTTTTGAGCTTATAACGTGGCCATGGGGTGTGATGAATGACAACAGGATAATGGAGGAATGTTTAGGATATGTGGAGCTTTAAGGATGACCAAAGCTGCAACTTGCACCGTCTCTCGGACTTATCTTCTTTGCCTTGAAGTCATTTGGCTACTTCGTGATGACTTCGCTTATGAGCTTGGGACTTGGAACTTTTGATTGTTCCTTGCATCTTCTTTCTTTTTTCCGATTCTGGGTTTCTTTGAGGCTTTTCAGGTTTGCCTTCCTTGAATCTCCTTTCCTTCGGGGTTCTTGTGTTTCCCGGTTTTGAACTTTGAGAGCTGTTTTTGATGTTGGCTCTTTTGGATCCTGTGTCACTTTGGGACCATTTACGGATCGTTTCGTCATGCTGGTAGCAGTTTTGCTTCTTTGGACTTGTGAAGTTGTTGTTCAGAAGTCGGGCTCCTTGCCTCCTTTGGTCACCGGGTCGGTTATTCATCACTGGCTGGATCGTTTGGGGAGATTGTAGTGTTGTAAAAGAGGATGTACACGAAAAGCTCAGCGGGGGTGCCTAGGGTTAATGTCAGGGTTCACAAGCTTTTTGGTTGTGTGGTGCTGTACCTAGGTGCTTCGTCATCCCTAATAGTTGTGTATCCGTTCTTTGTTACTTTTCATAGGTTTAAGCGTAAATTTACAAATTATCTCCTTCAGGTAGTCAGTCTCGTTTACCTTACCTTTGAATGTAATCTCTCTGGAGCCATGTAAAAATGACATGCTCTTTCACTCATGGTTTTACCACTCAAGGCACCCTCGCGAAATGTTCACTCAGAGACTTGTTCGCGCGCTTTAAACTAATGAAAGAAACGTTATCGACCCTTAACTCAGATTGCCCCCAGTATTGTTTTGGGGTCTTTTGACAAGCCTTTTGAATACCCAGGTTATTTGTTGGAGGTGGCTATATGTGTGGTGGTACATGGCGATGAAGTCTTGTGTTTTGGTGGAGTAATGTAGTGAAAGTAAAACATGGCAGTGGGATGCTTTCAGTGTACGGTGAAATTTTCCATTGAGAGGTGATGAGTGGTGGAAGCCAACAAGGTGGTGAGATATTCCTTGCACAAGAATGAGTTTCATGTGGAGAGGGGAGTGTGGTGAGACACATGGGATGTATGTGATGAAGGTAGTGGATGGGGTGAAATGACGTGATGACTTATTTATTTTTGGTGTTCTGGTTTTGTGAATAAATGCACAAAAAATAATGAAAATGGAACTATGCTCTAATTCATGAATGGAAAGACAACATCAAAAATTGTAATCTTAAGAAAACTACCTAAAATGATAAAGGAAGCTAGCTACCATAAAAGTTGGGAGAACGACTAGGAAAAGAAAACTACCAAATCGAGAAAACTTCTAAAATAGTGATGTTGGGCTGTCTGATGCCAACATACTGAAGACTCAAGCTCTGGACCGTCGGGACGCCATTGAGATGACCGTGATTGTCTTCCTTCTGAACTTCGAATAGGCCTCATAAAATGTTTGAACTAGGAATGCCTATGAGTCATGTAGGAGGAACCCGGGTCTGAATCTTTTCCAAGCTGCGAGTGAAGTGCATGAGCTAGAGTGACTCCTAGGATAGAACAGATTTACGGGCCTGAATACCCTTAATCTAGAAGTGAAGCAAACGGGCTGAAGGAGGCCACACGAACCGTGAATGGGCCACTGGGCCGAGAGGGAAAGCCTTGAAGTCTGAGATTCGTTTGATGTTCCTGTCGGGCCTTGACGCTAGAAACTGGAATGAATGAGTTATGTAACCTATCTTGGATTCAAATGTTTTGTGCTATGGGCCAAACTTCTAGATTGAGAGCGAAGCTTATGGGCCAAAACTATGAATTGGTCTACGGGCCCCAAATAGAATGAGTCATGAGTGTGGTATTTGGGCCAGAATGATTGCTGAACAAAACCCTAGGTTGGAATTTGGACTGAAACCTGAATGAGTAGTATTGATTGAACCTGAAAGATGATGCCTAGATCTAGGATTTTGGGCTAAAGCCCAAGTGAAGAGTTTTCCTATACTAGAATAGGCCCTGGGTCGGAAGAATTTCAGTGGAAGGCTTGGTTGGTTTACATATCTCCTGGATTACTTTTAGGTGGACTTTTATGGGCCTAGAACTAAATGGATAAACCAAATTGGGCTGAAAAAGAAACCTCCTAAGTCTAAACTTTTGGGCCGAAGCCCACATAACTCACATGTTGAACCAAACAGAGCCTTTAGGCTGCAAACAAATAGAACTGACAATTCGGGTTGGGCTAGGTTGATGTAGGAGAAATTCCTATCAGTTTCTAGGCTGGGTAGTGGGCCGATCACACAAGCAAACAAGGCCCACGCAGATTCAACATGTCCTCACTAGATGTTTAAATCAAACCAGGCATGGATCGATCCGGAGAGGTGCTTGGGGCATGGGCCCAGGTCACCACAAAGGAATAGGGCTTGCACGCTATTCTCTTTGGGCTTCCCCACTCTTTTCACATCACCTGAAGGTGTGCGTCTACGGTCGGGTCTTTGACTGACCAAACAATGGGCTAGGTAAGGGCACTGCCGGGAAAACGCTTGGGGCTAAGGCCCAGTTATTAAGGGGATGTGGTTAGACGACATCCTCCTCTTTTCCCCCGCTTATTCACATCACCTAAAAGGTGTGAGTCCCTGACAAGGGACCCTCAAACGGGTCCCGGGGTGAAATTGGTTTGTGTGGACCCTCGCTCTCATATGATGCGAAGGTGCAGAAAATTAAAGTGCGCACGAAAGTAAACAAACAGAGTAATAAAGCCATAAATAAACATTTTCGAGTTAAGCCCTCTTTCTTAAAATTAAACAAGTTAAAATTAAGAATTTTGTCCCCAGCAGAGTCGCCAGTCTGTGAGCCTCGATTTTAAACCCTATCCGATGTTGATTAAAGTTGATTAGGATCTAAACGGGTTTTAGGTCCACTTATAACCTAAGATTAATAACTATGTCATATAACAATAATTATTAAAACCTAAGCTAGCTCACTGGAACCTATTATGAGTCGCCACCTAATTTTGACCTAGATTAAATTAGGAAAGAAGAGTTCGGGTTCGGGGGCTTGATATTCGACTTATTTAGGGTTCAAATTACTTTCATTACCCCTAGAAGTCGTTTTTCCTCTACTTAGTTTAATTACGGCTTATTACGAGTTGCTTTAACCTAAGTGCGCGAGCTTCTGTTTTTTTTGTGTTTTTTAGCATTTTTTGACAGTTAATTAAAGTGAAATTAAAAGCTATCTAAACTAGGGTTTCGGAGGCAGAATTAGGTCGAATTTTGCTTACGTCCGTAGCCACGGACCCCATGTCCGAGACCACGGACCCCAGTTCACCTAATTGTACAGAAGAGTCGAAATTAAAGAAAAATAGAAAATTGCGAAGTCCGGGGCCACGGACAGGCTGTCCGTGGGCCCGGACATTATAATAGAAACCTAAATTTTGAATTTTTAAAAATCCCCGCCGTCCGTGGGCGTCCGGGCTTACGGACAGGGAGTCCGGGACCCCGGACATGACGTCCGTGGGTGCGGACCGCCCTCGGACGGCGGCGTTGAGGCCGTTCCCGAAGGTGTTTTTCGCTCAAATTTTATGGGTGTGTAGCCTGAAAGATGTACAAGACGTTAGTGATTGAAAGTTTTCAATTTGAATTCGAATTAAACACGAAACTTAGTAAACAAGTTATTGGACAGAAGCTTAAACAAATAGCAATACAGAAGCGTAGAAGGGTTAGTTTAAGCCCAAATTTTGAGGCAAGACAGATAATACCGTAGAGAATTAGGGAAGTGGAGTGTCTACCTGTTTTACCTTCGGATTCACAACGATTCTTCACACCGGGATTCGTCGAGTGCTCCGTTGATGGCAGACCCGAAAGGTTTTCGAACCAAGCTTCTGGTTGTTGGTTGTTCTTGCTGTTCTTCACGTTTTGGTGGTGTTTTTGTGGGGTTTTGATGATTATTGGTGCTTTGGGGATTGGAAAACGTGTTTAGATGGTGATTTCGGGGGATTTTCGGTGTGATTTGGGTGGCCGGGTGTTGGAAAACGTGAGAGAGAGAGGAGGCTGTGTTTTCTGACTCTCTAGGGTTCTTGAGCATATGAGGTTCTGATTTTATCCAAAAACCTATCCCCTTATATAGACTTTCTTAAAGATAAAGAAAATCTAGTAAAAGTAAGATTTTTTGGTATTTTAATTAAAAGACTTCCCAAAGGAATTTTGCTGTGAAATTTTAACCACATGTCAAGGATGGATATTATGAATTTTCTGAGGTGGAACCGAATTTTTTAAATGTTGGAATATTTTTAAATTGAATTTCTTGTCAGATTCAGTCAGAAATTGCTAGAAAATTATTGGAAACTCGAAAAATCAAAATTCCAACGCCATTATTCTTAGAATGTCATCCTCTATCATGGGTTAAAATATCAAAGCATTTCAAGCTGATTTGGGCATCCTTTGGAGGAGAGAGAAAGCTTATAGGAGGTCTCAGGAGCCTTTAAAGATTACCAAAACGCCCTTGAAAATGACGAAGCTGCTCCCCATGCTATGGAACGCGCCGATCGAGCCGGAATCCCTCACTACTTGATTAAAATGCCTCTCACAACACCAGCACCCCGTAGACCCTAACCCAGGGGGTCAAAATTTTGGGTATAACACCCGGACATGTACAAATTTTTGAATAATTCTGCAGCTGTTTTTTAGGTGATTGTAGACCTGTTTAATGTTATAATGTGCAATGTTTGGCTGTTTTAATGCCTTGTTTCTCAAATAAAATGTGTGAAAGAATATGTTCAAATAGAACATGCTGCTCGATCGGTTTCGAGTTTTGGTGTGCCTGTTGCTTCTCTTTTCTTGCCGTTTAGATTTCTTACTGCTTTCTGTTTATCGTTTAGATGGCTCGCACTAGAGGGGCACACACAGGGTCCTCTTCGAGGAACCCAAGACCCGACGACCAGTCAGAGCCGGCCTAGACCCCACTCCGACCTGATAGCTTCCGTTCTGCTACCACCCGGGCTTGGTATGAGCAGGGTGGCGCCTTCGTCATCGAGAGGTGCATCACTGACGAGGCAGCAGCTACGGCCGGGCTTACAGAGATATTTGGGGGTGTTGGCGCCAGCAGCATCCTGCGCATGGGCGTGGGTGTTTTCTCTCCAGAGCTGGTACGCGAGTTCTACGCCAATGCTGTGGCGTCAGACACGACACACAACATTACATCCTACGTACACCAGTTTCAGGTGGAGGTAACCCCTGAGACGTACCCCTGAGACTTTTGCTGATCTTTTATTTCTTCCGGATAATTCGGACAAACATCGAGATTTTACGGAGGACGCGCTTGGGGAGAGTAAGACTAGGTGGTTACGAGAGGTCAGGAGTACTACTCGCCGACGGGGTGAGGAGAGTAAGGCTGTACTCCCGTATGCTATACTTCCTTCCCTTCCCCAGAGGACCCTAGCAGAGATCCACAATCATCAGATCCGGCCTCAGGCTGGGAATGATGCTTCTGACGAGGATTGTGTGCTCCTAGACTACCTCCTGGCCTCACCACATCCACCAGCTCAGCAGATCTCGATCCCATTCGTCATGTTCAGGCAGCTGCATAAGGTGGTGACATATCTGTGGACGAAGAAGAAGAAGATTACCCCTATCTTTCCCATTTTCATCCAGCAACTTCTTATCTCTACCCTCCCCGAGGACATCTTCACTGACATGGCGGTGAGGGAGGGTGAGACACCCATCTCCCTTGCGACCTTCAGGAGATGGGGCTTCTTACGCCTCGATGACGGCAGCTGGGTGAAGGGCAGCTTGGGCCTAGGATCCACTAGTACATCTCCGAGTACTAGCTCAACCCCGGCCACTGCTACCATGGCGCCCCCCACGGCCCCAGTGATGAGCATCCCACCTGAGATGCAGACTCTGATGGACTCCATTCTCCAGCAGCAGCAGCGGATGGAGCAGAGATTCGGGGGTATGGAGCAGCAGTTTGGAGCTGTCCAGCAGCAGGTCGGCGAGGTGCAGCAGCAGTTCGGGGATGTCCAGTAGCGCTAGGTGCGCATGGAGGGACACATAGATGACATCCGCCAGATGCAGGACCACCTCCAGGCCAAGCAGACCTCCATCAGAGACACAGCAGCAGTTCGGGGATGTCCAGCAGCGCCAGGTGCGCTTGGAGCGCAGTGATGCTTTACACTGAGAGGCTGCTAGGTTCATGGCAGAGGCATCTGCCCACCAGAGAGAGGCAGCCGCTCAGCAGGCCCAGAACACCCAGCTCATGCAGATGCTCGTTGCCCAGTTTGGAGCGAGACCTCCACCACCACCACCGCCTCAGTGACCGCCATGCTATCTTTACTGCTTTTTTTTATTTTGTTGTTTTCTGTACTTTTCTTTATCTTTTACTTTTTACCTTGGGTTTGTTAAAACTAACAGTTAAACATGGTACTAACAGGTGAAGTGATGGTGTTATATTTGGCAGTACTTAAGTTCTGAATTGCTAAGTTTCTTGTTTCTCTGAGCAGTACAACATTCGTTACTGATTTAATTGCATATCCTATCTACTGCGAAACGAATGGCTTGGGAAACTTGCAACTTTTACTCTGCACAACATGTCTACTTTCTGTGACTCATGAGGAATATCTCGACCCCTGCCAAACAACAAGTGTGAGGAAGAACATCTTCCTCCATCCATAACACCAGGGGAGTCTCAGTTCCTCCTTTAACTATTTTATGTTTCCACCTTTGTGATTGAGGGTAAATTATTTCCTATGCATCTATTATGAGTATAAGCATGTTTTGAAGGCTCTTTTCCCTTTTTTTCTCCTTTGACCAATGAGGACATTGCTCCTCTTAAGTGTGAGGAAGGAGAGACCTTTCCCTGAAAACATGCTAATTGTTCTTTAATGCCACACTTGCTTTTTGCTGCTCTAATGCCTGTGCACACCGAGTGATATTAAATCAAAGTGAAAACCATAGGAATCTTTTTGCTTGATGAGGTTTGTATAAAAATTGTTTAATTTAAAAAATACTCTCTTTTCAAAAAATATGGTAGATGGCTAGTTGTGGAAATCAGATTATTTTAGCTTGGGATCTTGGAAATGAAGTGAATGTTTGGAATGAAAAGTATAAGGCAAGGTACTCCACTGATCAATATTTTTTCCTAACAATAGAAGGCCTCGTCTATTCGGTTATTAAGTCTTAAAGGGTGCCTTAACACCTATCTACCTAAGGTCTCGTGATCTGGGATAGTTGGCCCAACACCGTTACAAGGATAGAGAGAAAAGTCTGGGTTATGGAATAACTCTGCAATTCACAATTATTCGTTTGTTTTGTATATAGTTCTTGGAAGAAGAATGTTTTTGCATGTAAAAGAAAATTAATTGCAGTTTAATTTTTGTTTTTGATCACGAGTACGTGGTGTTGAAAGGTATTGCGGAATAAGGCATTACTTCACACCCCTTGTCATCCAAAGGTTAGAGAATGAAAATTGGTGGAAAATCTCAAGCTAAGTTAACTTGTTTTCTACAATCTAGTTTCTCTATGCTTTTACAAAATTCTTCTTGCTTCACTGTTTGTGAAAACCTGCCTCTAGAGAGCAAGATTATTCTTTCATTTAACACTTTGTTTGATTTCACCCTGTACTTGTTTAATTCTGAGATTATTTAACGGTTTTAGAGATATTCTTATTCCTATTTTGCTTGAGGACAAGCAAAAGCTTAAGTGTGAGGAAGTTGATAAGTGTGAAACATATAGGCTTTTTAGGGTTTAAATACCTTATAATATGTAACAATTCAGGCAATGTTTCCCACTTATTATGTGTTTTTCCTAAGATTGATGTTTTGATAAGAACTGATGTATTTTATATGCTAAATATAGGAAAAACCCAGGAAATGAAGATTTTACATCATAAGGATTACAACACAACAAACGGGGAACAAATCAGGAGAAGAGATACAAAAATTGGCCACGTCCGGATGGGTTTAGCCGGACACAAATCCGGACCTCTCCTGTCCGGATCTGTTTTGCCGGACACACAGCCGGACGTGACCTAAAAATCCAGATCCGAGAGTTCTCTGTATTGTCCGGATCCGAACAGCGATCCGGACATATTTCGAGTTGCAGATCTAAAAGTTTTGTGTCACGTCCGGATCCGGACACAGATCAGGACGTCACACAGAGTTGAAAAATAAAAATGCACTGCGCATATAATTAGCCTTTCGGCGCAATTATCAGACGGCGCAATTATTAGAAAGCAAAGTTAAGCCCATACTTCCTTAAATTAAGCAGCAGCCATGCTCAATCAAATTACCCATTCACCACGTACGTCAAACTCACCACTAACCTTTGTTCTCATTCCTAATCCTATATAAACCCCTCTCCAGGCTCCATCTCAAATCGTACCTCACTTCACAGTCTCCTCTCCTCTCTACTAATCCATTCATTCACGACTCACTCCATTCATCTGCTCATCTTCACTAAATTTCCTCCGTAAACCTCCGCTCTCATCCACGCACACAACCCACATTCATACACCGCATTTAGCCGTGTCCGGATCTTTGTCCGGATCTGGACTCACCCATCTAAGCCACGTCCGGATCGCGTCCGCCCCATACAAAGCCGGACATCTCACGTCCGGATCTTTGTCCGGCCGAACTGATCCGGACAACTCACAAACTCGCCACAAATTTCCATTTCCTCTCCATTTCACCCAGTTCACTCCATTGTCACAAAGACCAACCTCGAAACCAGCGTAGCGCAAGGACAAAGGACGGAGCGAGCAAGAAGATCTTCGGAACAAATGATTTCTTCTAACTCTCTCTCTTTTATGATTATAATCGCTATGTCTAGCTAAGAGGATTTACTCTAGGGGAAGGGATGTTGTAATTAGTTAAACTCTACATTATTTTACTGCTTTATTGACACTATTTGGATTGTTCAGGTTAATGCTTTTAAGTGCTTTTAATAAACGTCATGAATTTATTATAAGCCCTCGAATTATGCTATGATCAGATAAGGTGATTAGCATTGACGGTCCTATTAACCTGTTACCTGTGATAATTGCAATCGGATAGATTACAGTAGTCACTAGGAGCTTTAGTCCGGACCAAAAACCAGACTAGTAATTCTGTGCAATAAAACCATCTAGATATACTTGCTAGGTCTAGACTAGAACTACATGTCCTGTCTAGATGAGCTATCTGGAATTAAGATTTAATACAGAATAGATAATTGAGAATTACAAGCCGATCCAAGTCTCCGCTAAAGCAGTAGAATATGCAGAACCTAGCTAGTGAAACAACTCCCTGAACCTAGTGTACCGTTCACACTCCCAAGACTATCACTTTAATTTATCTGCTATTTACTTTCTTGTTACCTATTTTAAAACCCAAAACCAAAACAAAACCCCCTTTTTGAGTTAACCATTACCTAAGGCTAGACTTACCACATCAAGTCCCGTGGATTGACACCCAGGCCGCTTCATAAATTTGCTATACTACTTCGACCGGGATTTTTGCAACCCGACGATCTATTGAATTATTGAATTCTAGGATTATTTCTAGGCTTTTAATACCTCAAATAAATCGTTTGCAATGCCCCTGTGGCCCGACGTGAGTCAGTAAAATAGCCTTGGTTAAGCTAAAGGGAAGGTTGGAAACCAAAATGGAAACAACCATAACATACAAAGAGAATCGAACCGGATATGACATCGAGTCCCATACTCACACGCGCGGCCGGAACTACCGGACTCCTCACTCCCCAGTTAGCACTTGTTAGAAGTTCCACAATGAACTTAATAAATGAATTCACAAGCAAGTGTTTAGGTCTAGTTAGACACACACAAGGGAAATGAGTCACATCTTAACAACATAATAACATTAACAACTGTAAACTCATTACATGACTTAAGTCTTACATGGTCATAAACTCACAGAAAAACAAACAACACACAAGCCGGTATAAACCGGTAGGCAACAGACTGCAAGCAAACCATACCTTAGTCCTTCCTTCGACTGGTTCCCACCATTGGAGAATCCTATACACATTTAGTAACGTCGGCTAATTAACGTACTAGTCTGTTGTTATCTTATTACTTCACATATCTCGTTATTTTATTCCCACACTTCGTTTTAACTTCTCACCTTTTAAATTGTCATTATAACACACCTAACATGTCTTAGACAACCTTATAACATCATTACTAACTAATCCCCATCATTAGACATCATTATTTAACCTTAAACTAAGTTTTTTAAGTGGTCCGGGACTTGGTCCTCATCTAAGGTCCCGGACCTAGTCTCTGTAAAGTCTCGGGTTGTTTTTATGGGGTGGTCTTGGACTTCATACAGGTCCTAGGTCCCGGACCAATGTAGGCAAATTCTCTCGGGGGTAAAATAGGGGGTGGTCCAGGTCTTTGTACAAGACCTAAGTCCCAGACCAGAATGGCTTATGAACTCTCGGCCTGTTTTAATGCATGGTCCGGGACATTACCCAAGACCTAAGTCCCGGACCACTGCTATAGATTTTGCATTTTAACATTTTCTAAGTCTTGTTGCAATGGTTCTCCACATCCATCAATTGTATAAACTTCCCAAATGATCTTAGGTATATTCTAATGCCAAAATATCATCTTAAACTCACCTAGTTCATTGTCTAACTTGTTACTCAATTTCGTGCAAAATTTACCAACACTTATAACATTTCTTACTAGGTTTCTAAATGGTGTTTCTCACCTATGACAATCATTAAGCCAAAATGCTTTGTCACCACTATAACATCATCTCCCAAGCATCTTTTCTTACTAGCCTAAACTCCTAGATGATGCCTAAGCCCTTTTTGCACCCTTGAACACCTTAAGATATTGTTTCCTTTTCTAGTAAAACACCTAGTTATTCCTAACATTACCTAGTCCACAAACTCATTTTAAACACTCAAACTTCTTATACATTATCCTAATTTTGACATGGGTTCTCCTAGAACATTGCTATGCCAAAACACATTGTTTTCCCCATTGCACATCCAAAAATACTTAAACCCATCAAGAACATTCTTATACACAAACTTCACCCATTTAACACTACATCACAATATAGTGCATAATTTAAATTGCTTGGCACTTAGGCCCTTAAATAACATGGCTCTTATGCCCTTAAATTGCATAAACCATAAACACTGAATTGCCACATTTTATTTGCTTTTGACCTCCAAATACACTCAACATAACAATATGCCCTTAATAATCTCTTTGAGAGTTTCACTAACTCATTCTACATTGGCTCTTTAAGTAGTTTTAATCAACAACACAAGCTCACTTTTCCTAATGCATCAAACTACATTAGGTTATCACATTTACCTCTTTTCCTCTCAAACTTCTTTCTTGTTTCCTTGATTAAAATAGGCAAGGCTTTTGATTGTTTGTCAACTTCTAACCAATATACAAGCAAGGTAATGATTATTCAAGCTTCATGCTTAATCTCATTGTAAACCCTAGTTACATATATTGTCTTAACACATTAAGATAGTTGTTTTACCTTAGCAATGAAAGAGAGTTTGGACGAGTAGCAAGAGAAGACTCCACCAAGCCCTTTGATGTTTGAAATGAAGCTAGAACAAGGCAAGATAAAGAACACTGTCAATGGTGATTTTCGGTTACCTAACAAAACCAGAGGAAATGAAGTTTTTCTTTGAGTTTCCTTACCTTGAAGCAAAGGAGAACAATAAGATGTAAAAAGATGAGCTCAAGCTCCTCCCATGGAGATTCCTCTTGGCACCAAAATGGAGCTCTTGGAATTTTGAGAAGATAAAATTGAAGAGGTTGGTGAGACTAAGAATATGGTGGTCTTAGAATTTGATTTGGCAAAGGGAGCTAGGAGACATAAGAGATTGAAGATGGAGAATGGTGTGTGTGCTGTAGCAAAACCATGAATGGAGGAAGAAGAGAGGTTGGAGACGTGGGAAATGAAGAAGGAAAGAAGAGAATGAAGATGACTTAGCTAGTTTTAGGATATTTAAGTATAAAAGCAAATAGTAACTTACTTTATCAATTTTTACTTTCTTATTAGACTAACAAGGGGGATGACTCATCTCTTGCAAAAACCGGCCCCCATTATATAATAAGGGGTATTTTGGTCTTTGTTGACCAATTAACTCACTTATATTGACTTATGTTATAAACTAGCTTAATTAAGTTACTATTCACAAAACAAGGCACATAATTGTGAAATTTTTTATTTCCCATTGATTTAGACTTCCTAATGTGATACTAAGTAGTACACATGTTAATTAAAGAGTAATGATGGACATTTAGCCACTCAAAACCCATTTACAAGACAATTTTTCAAAAATGTGCTTTAAGACTCCTTAAAGCACGTTTTGTGTTTTAACTTGTTTTCAAGCTTGGTTTTCTTTGGTAATTGATTTAATATGTTCATTAACATGTAAATAAGGTCTTGGTAAGCTCATTAGGTCTTAACCAAACTTATCCCAAGCTTAGAGCACATTTTTGCCCATATTGACTTTAACGTATTTAATTGTGTTTACTATGGTTTAAATTGTTCACTAATGTTTCTAAGGTACTTTTTAGCCTTATTATACCATAGTTTAATGTTTAAACAACGTATAAGGGTTTGGGGTATTTCAATCTACCCCCCTTAAAAGAACTTTGTCCCCAAAGTTCACACTTCCCACATATCTTAATATTAGAACACGGGGAATACTTATAAAACAATACTCCCATAACAACATTAACAACATATTTACATAACATCGGATACAAGGTCCAAACAACATAACATCATTCAGACACAACGGTCTGTAACATAGTAAGATAACAACATAACATAGACAATGTATTTAAATACATGTCATACACACACATAACCGAAACGGCTCTACCCCCCTAAAAATAGGGGTACGCCCCGTACCCTATACATACAAACACTAAGAAGTAAACAACGATGGGTACTTCACCTTCATCTTATCTTCCAGCTCCCAAGTGGCCTCCTCGATGTCCTGGTTAGACCAGAGGACCTTCACCAGTCTTACAGACTTATGGTGAGTGTCTCGGGTCTTAGTATCCAGAATCCGTATGGGAGTCTCCACTGATCGCATGGTCGGCTCTAAGGTTAGCATTTCAGGCTGAAGTACATGAGACGGATGAGACATATATTTCTTCAACTAGGACACATGAAATACATCATGTACCATGCCCAGTTCAGCAGGTAAATCAAGTCTATAGGCTACCGGGCCTATCCGCTCCGTCACAACATAAGCCCCCACATATTTTGGGCTCAACTTGCCTTTCTGGCCAAAACGAAATACTCCCTTCATGGGGGATACTCTAAGAAATACCTGATCGCCCACGACGAACTCCAGGTCACGTCTGCGCACATCGGCGTACGACTTCTGCCTATCCTGAGCTGCCTTCATGTTAGCCCGGATTTGGCGTACTTCTGCTTGAACTTGTTCCAGATACTCTGGTCCTATAATGACCATCTCACTCGACTCATCCCAGCATAATGGCGTGCGGCATGGTCTACCGTACAAAGCCTGGAAGGGAGACATCTTGATCGAAGCATGATAACTGTTGTTGTAACTAAACTCGATAAGATGTAACTTATCAATCCAGCTGGTCCAAAAGTCAAGTGCACATGCACGTATCATATTCTCAAGTGTCTGGATGGTGCACTCACTCTGACCATCTGTCTGTGGGTGGAACGCTGTACTTAGCTTCAGCTCGGTACCTAGCGCTTCTCGTGTAGTTCTGCAGTACCTCGAGAGGAATCTGGTATCCTTATCATACACGATAATCTTCAGTACCCCATGGTGCCGTACTATCTCTCTGTCGAAGAGCTCTGCAAGCTTTGCCACTTTCCAGGTGTCCTTGATCGGTATGAATCGAGCGACCTTGGTCAGTTGGTCAACAACAACCCAAATCATATTCAGACCTCCCCTTGTAGGCGGAAGCCCTACTACGAAGTCCATAGAAATGTCATGGAACTTCCACTCAGACACTGGCATTGGCTGTACCATACCACCAGGTCGTCGGTGCTCAAACTTGACCTTCAGGCATGTGAGACACCACAACACATAATCATTCACATCTTTCTTCATTCCAGCCTACCAAAAATAACGTTTCATACCCTTGTACTTCTTTGATGCTCTGGGGTGAATCGAAGTCGTAGAACAATGAAATTCACTCAGTATGCACTCCTTCAGCTCAACGCTATTGCTCGGAATACACAGTCGGCCATTAAGCCTAATTAGGTCATCATCGTGGAGTCGGAAGTCATACTTCTGACCCTCGAATGTGCCATCAATAAGCTTATGCCTGATCTCCAACATATACTGATCCGTCATCTGAGCACTCCGCACCTCTTCAACCAAGCTAGTATGAGAGACTAGCGAATGGAGAGAGTGTGCTCGGTGACTCAATGTGACAGCTACCACATTTGCTTTACCCTCCTTGTACTGTAAATTGATGTCGTAGTCGTTTAAGAACTCGATCCACCTTCTTTGTCTCATGTTCATCTCCTTCTGAGTGAACAAGTACTTTAAACTTTTATTATCAGAATAAATTGTCACGCTTACCCCATATAAATGATGTCGCCATATCTTCAAAGCGAAGACAATGGCACCCAATTCTAAGTCATGGGTAGGGTAGTTCTCTTCGTGCTTCTTCATCTGTCGAGAGGCGTATGCTACGACCTTCCCGTGTTGCATCAACACACAACCCATACCTCTGCCTGATGCGTCGCAATAGACCTCAAACCCATCTGAACCGTCTGATATCGTCAGGACTGGTGCAGATGTCAGAGCATCCTTGAGACTTTGGAAAGAACTCTCACAGGCGTCCGTCCACTTGAATGGTGCATCCTTCTTCATTAAGGAAGTCATCGGCTTCGAGACACTGGAGAAGTCCTTCACAAACCTCCTGTAATATCCTGCCAGACCGAGGAAGCTCCGGATATCTGTAACTGTCTTTGGCCTAGGCCTGGTGCGCATTGCATCAATCTTGGCCGGATCAACAGCAATCCCGGCCTCAGAAATCACATGTCCAAGAAAGGAAACTTGGTTCAACCAAAACTCACACTTAGAAAATTTAGCATACAACTGATTCTTTCTCAGTGTTTGCAACACACTTCTCAGGTGGCTTTCGTGCTCACCCTTCGATTACGAGTACATAAGAATATCGTCGATGAAGACTACCATTGACTTGTCCAACTGATCTTGGAACAAGCGGTTCATTAAGTCCATAAACTTGGCTGGTGCATTGGATAAACCAAACGGCATAACCGTAAACTCATAATGTCCATATCTGGTTTTGAACGCGGTCTTCTCAATGTCACTCTCACGGATGGCAATCTGATGGTATCCGGATCGTAGATCTGTCTTGGAGAATACTGACGCTCCTTTCAACTGATCAAACAAGTCGTCAATGCGTGGTAAAGGATAACGGTTCTTCACCGTAACTGCATTTAGCTCTCGATAATCGATACAGAGGCGGAGACTACCGTCCTTCTTCTTCACGAAGAGGACCGGCGCTCCCCATGGTGAAATGCTAGGGCGGATAAATCCCTTGTCGAGTAGGTCTCTCAGCTGCTCCTTGAGCTCTGTCATCTCTGCTGGAGCCATACGATAGGGCGCCTTCGCAATTGGTCCGGTGCCCGGAACCAAATCAATCTCAAACTCAACTTCCTGTGCTGGCGGCATGCCCAGCAGTTCCTTAGGAAAAACATCAAGAAACTCCGACACTACCGGCACATCCGGGCTAAACTCTGGGTCTCTCTCTATGTCCTGGATATAGCGGAGGTATACATCATTCCCTCGTCGTAGTTCACGATACATGGCCATGGTGGTGATGATCTGAGTCGAAGGCTCCCTGGGCCTCTGGCGGTATGATATCGTAACCTCAGACGGACTTCGAAGAAGCAGACGATGCTCGGCACACAGGATTCTGCCCTTGTACCGCTCCAACCAGTTCATCCCGACTATCACATCAAAACCAAGTCCCTCAAACTCCATCAAGTCGATCGGAAACTCTTCACCTCTGATTCGTACAATAGCATTTCGGTGGTAGCAGGTACACTTGATCTGCTCTTTCGATGGGAGAGTGACTAGAATGTCGGGCATCTCTTCACCGTCTAACCCCAGCCTCTTCGCAAAAGATAGCAAAACAAATGTGTGTGAGGCTCCGAAGTCGAACAAGATCGATGCGTCCATGCCATTGACTGGAAAGGTACCGGTGAGGATTGTGCCGCTCTTGCCGGCTTCTGCCTTATTGTAGACACTCAGTATACCTCCCATTCCGAGTGCACAGCCTAATTCATTGGCAAACTTATAAGTACACGGTAGTAACACGGTTGACATACTTCAAACAACTGCACTTTATTCATTAACATTCTCTTTACACCACAAGTTGGTTTACATTACTGACATAACTAACACATACAACATCCTTAACATACACTGGCTTAACACATTACATGATTTCACTAGGCTTTAAAACTGCCTGAAGGTCAAATTCAAACGTCCGGGTTTCATGTGTGTGGCATTGATCACTACCGATGGTGCGGTATTCAGCTTGATCTTCTTGATACCATGATATAGAATCCTTGACTACCCACCCATGATTAACACATCTCCTGATTTCAATACTAACTTCTTTGCGAGATCAGCACACTTCTGCTCGCCATATATAAACACTGCGGTATCACCAATGGACCAAGACACCACGGGTACTCCCTTATTTAGAGACTCGGGTGACTCGTCCTTATCTTGGTGTAACCCTAACCATCCACCTTTCTGGTAGAAGTTCACAATACACAGATCTGCTTTAACACTTGGTATTGAATCCGATTCAACTTGCTGTGCAATTCCCACGGCGTGGTTAATGACCGCATAGAACTCCTCAGGTATACCTGGTACAGTTGGCCCATCTTCAGCTCGTACGTCTTGATATGACTTGGTGTAAGGATTCCAGTCCTTACCCATGAACATCATCTTCAGCTTCATTTTTGATCCGCTCAGGTATTCAGGTGTGTAGAAACCTCCAGGTGCTGCTCCCAATTCATCGCATCGTCGGATAATGTGGATTTGTGCTTCCGGTGTCAGGTATCCATTTAAGAGTATCATACCTGGCTGGATAACCTGACATTGCTCCATCGGGAATTCGGTGATGCTGATGGTCATCTCTTCGGGGTTCGGTATGGGCGGGATTGGATAACAGATATTGAAGGTTCCTAAGTTTCAACATTACCTATTTTAGGTGACTTTCACATTATACTTTAATTCTTTACTCACATGGTTGTACATTTAGACTCACTAACACATATGCATGAAATGCGGTATGCAATCACTTATTTCATTCAATAGTTTAGGCGGTACCTGGTCTAGAAGAGGGCCCTGGTGCCTCAGACCGGTCCACCACATTCAGAGCGGCCTTGCCGGATCCCGACCCCTTCCCCTTCTTGGAATCAGTGTACCTCTGATCTGGGGGTGGCTGATTAGCCGTCTTCGGGCCATCGGTGGTCGCGGTGGCCTTACCCTTCCACTGCCCCTTACGCTTGTGGTTTCTGCCATTCGGGTTCTGGAAGCACTCGTAGTCACGGTGCCCCATCTTCTTGAAGAATCAGCACTGCACATCGTTGCCCTTGCAGTCCTTGCCGGGGTGGTCTCCGTTACACCACTTGCAGTAGTAGTGGCGATCGGATCCAGATCCGGCGCTAGCTGCTAACACAATACATATTCAGTACACACTTCACAAAATAATAGCACACACTAGAATTCGGTATTCGAATTTAATTAGTTACCCTTGAGCGGGTAAGAGCGTAAGGGCTTAGCCGCATATGCTTAGGTGAGCTGCAGCGGCTCCTCAGCAGTGGTGGTCTGGGCTTGGCCTTTGCCACCCTGTTGCTGTCCTTTTTGGGACTGGGGGTATGGCTTTTTCTTCTTTCCTCCCCCGTACCCTTGCGTGCTTTGGCCCTCGCTCGTGGCCTTGCGCTTGAGCGCATTCTCCTCGTCCCTCAGACGGACGGTGATCTCTACAATAGCAGCGGCATGATAGCACTCCTATATTTAGGGTGTTAATTATGCCCCGCAAATCAAACTCATAATTACTTTCACACATTGTATATACTTATTCACATCACACTGTGGTTCATTACCTGCAAAGTAGTATATCCGCTTGGCCCCATACCATAGCGTAGACGGTAGCTCAGTCCGTTGTAGAAACGGTTCACTAGAATCCGGTCTCAGTAACCCTGATCCGGTAGCAGGTGGATAAGTCCGATGAAAGCGGAGTAGTACTCATCTACCGTCATCTTATCCCCTTGTCTCAGATTGTCCAACTCCAGGCGATTGGCCTCTTGCACGAGTATCGGGTAGTACTTGGCTCGCAGCAGAGCTGTGTACTCCCTCCACTGAAAGTTAGGGTCAGCAACTCTGCCCTCCCGTACCAGCTTCCACCAACTCTGGGCCGAACCCTTCAAGTAGTAAGCGACAAGTCGAACCTTGGCACCAGCAGGCACATCCAAGGTTTCGAAAGTGGTCTCCATCTCGGAGATGTACGCCTCCAGCTTATGAGGATCGGTCTCCCCACAGAACGACAGGGGTCTCAAATCTGCCAACGCTTTGACCCAGTTGGTCTCTCGTGGCGGTGGCGGTGGTGGCTGAACTTCGGGCTGTTCCCCTGCTGCATCGCAGCTACCAATTGCGGGACCATCTGGGCTACGGCGACCGCTACAGCGTCGGCCATGACTTGTGTCGTAGTATTCTCTCCCTGGTTCCCCGTATCTCAAACACCGCACCCGTGGCCTCGACCTCGTGGTCTATCTGACATCTAAATTTACACGAACATTCATTAGCATTATGCTTGCACACTTATCGGTTCCAACGGTTGTAACGTCTTCCCGACAATAAGGTATCTCCACACTTAGTTAGTGGTTAACCTTTTCATAACTGCCCACTTAGGTAACTATGGTTAGGTTTCCTAACTCGGTATGTTCCTAAGCTCGGTATTCTAGTCGTCCGAGCGATACTTCGCTCTGATACCAATTTTTGTAACACCCCTACTACGTACTTAACAACTAACCGAAATCGCAATGGAAATAAACAACTAACAATAACTAAATGGTGCGGTGCTACAACGCCGTTAACCACCCACGTGGTTAACAAGGCAGAATAGATACAAGTGTACCGGTCTGATGATCAGACTCCCGAGTGTTAGGTACTAACATCCATATATGTACATAACCAACAATACCGAGTATTTACAACATAACGTCACGGTAAACTATAAACCATAAACTGCCACTGTAAACTGTCAACAACCGCCACTGTCAAAAATAACGGCGCCAAAATATAATGCCACGGGAGCACAGGCGCATCCCCGGCTCAACATCAAAAATAACCAAAAGTATAACACGACCTAGATCTATAGCCACTCTGCTTCTTCAATCCTCATCCTGCAATATAAATATGGAGCCCCCGAGGGGGTCAGCAACCCTTGGTTGGTATGGTTAACGCGCAGCCCATCGGCTACCGGGATACGCGCAACTATTTGTCATGATAACATGGCATTGATTTTAAGCAAACAACATAAATTTAGCATATCAAGGGATATTGCATAGCACAACAACACACATAACATAATAAGAACGGTTCACTTTAGGAACCAAACCAATGTAGTCAGAACACATGGAGAGCCTAGAGAATATTGCCAGACTCATGCTAAGCTCGTTACATAACTCGTTACCGTCCTGTTAGATTGAACAGATAACTTAACCCCAAGGTGCGTCGGATATAGTAATTCAAGCACACTGAACAAACATAGTATGCCCCTGTGGCCCGACGTGAGTCAGTAAAATAGCCTTGGTTAAGCTAAAGGGAAGGTTGGAAACCAAAATGGAAACAACCATAACATACAAAGAGAATCGAACCGGATATGACATCTACTCCCATACTCACATGCGTGGCCGGAACTACCAGACTCCTCACTCCCCAGTTAGCACTTGTTAGAAGTTCCACAATGAACTTAATAAATGAATTCACAAGCAAGTGTTTAGGTTTAGTTAGACACACACAAGGGAAATGAGTCACATCTTAACAACATAATAACATTAACAACTGTAAACTCGTTACATGACTTAAGTCTTACAAGGTCATAAACTCACAGAAAAACAAACAACACACAAGCCGGTGTAAACCGGTAGGCAACAGACTGCAAGAAAACCATACCTTGGTCCTTGCTTCGGCTGGTTCCCACCGTTGGAGAATCCTATACACAATTAGTAACGTCGGTTAATTAACGTACTAGTCTGTTGTTATCTTATTACTTCACATATCTCGTTATTTTATTCCCACACTTCGTTTTAACTTCTCACCTTTTAAATTGTCATTATAACACACCTAACATGTCTTAGACAACCTTATAACATCATTACTAACTAATCCCCATCATTAGACATCATTATTTTACCTTAAACTAAGTTTTTTAAGTGGTCTGCGACTTGGTCCTCATCTAAGGTCCCGGACCTAGTCTCTGTAAACTCTCGGGTTGTTTTTATGGGGTAGTCCGGGACTTCATACAGGTCCTAGGTCCCGGACCAATGTAGGCAAATTCTCTCGGGGGTAAAACAGGGGGTGGTCCGGGTCTTTGTACAAGACCTAAGTCCCGGACCAGAATGGCTTATGAACTCTCGGCCTGTTTTAATGCATGGTCCGGGACATTACCCAAGACCTAAGTCCCGGACCACTGCTACAGATTTTGCATTTTAACATTTTCTAAGTCTTGTTGCAATGGTTCTCCACATACATCATATGTCTAAACTTCCCAAATGATCTTAGGTATATTCTAATGCCAAAATATCATCTTAAACTCACCTTGTTCCTTGTCTAACTTGTTACTCAATTTCTTGCAAAAGTTACCAACACTTATAACATTTCTTACTAGGTTTCAAAATGGTGTTTCTCACCTATGACAATCATTATCCCAAAATGCTTTCTCACCACTATAACATCATCTACCAAGCATCTTTTCTTACTAACCTAAACTCCTAGATGATGCCTAAGCCCTTTTTGCACCCTAGAACACCTTAAGACATTGTTTCCTTCTCTAGTAAAACACCTAGTCATTCCTAACATTTCCTAGTCCACAAAACTCATTTTAAACACTCAAACTTCTTATACATTATCCAAATTTTGACATGGGTTCTCCTAGAACATTGCTATGCCAAAACACATTGTTTTCCCCATTGAACATCCAAGAACACTTAAACCCATCAAGAACATTCTTATACACAAACTTCACCCATTTAACACTACATCACAATATAGTGCATAATTTAAATTGCTTGGCACTTAGGCCCTTAAATAACATGGCTCTTAGGCCCTTAAATTGCATAAACCATAAACAATGAATTTCCACATTTTATTTGCCTTTGACCTGCAAATACACTCAACATAACAATATGCCCTGAATAATCTCTTTGAGAGTTTTCACTAACTCATTCTCCATTGGCTCTTTAAGTAGTTTTAATCAACAACACAAGCTCATTTTTCCTGATGCATCAAACTACATTAGGTTAGCACATTTACCTCTTTTCCTCTCAAACTTCTTTCTTGTTTCCTTGATTAAAATCGGCAAGGCTTTTGATTGTTTGTCAACTTCTAACCAATATACAAGCAAGGTAATGGGTATTCAAGCTTCATGCTTAATCTCATTGTAAACCCTAGTTACATATATTGTCTTAACACATTAAGATAGTTGTTTTACCTTGGCAATGAAAGAGAGTTTAGATGAGTAGCAAGAGAAGACTCCACCAAGCCCTTTGATGTTTGAAATGAAGCTAGAACAAGGAAAGATAAAGAACACCATCAATGGTGATTTTCGGTTACCTAACAAAACAAGAGCAAATGGAGTTTTTCTTTGAGTTTTCTTACCTTGAAGTAAAGGAGAACAAAAAGATGTAAAAAGATGAGCTCAAGCTCCTCCCATGGAGATTTCTCTTGGCACCGAAATGGAGCTCTTGGAATTTTAAGAAGATAGAATTGAAGAGCTTGGTGAGACTAAGAATATGGTGGTCTTAGAATTTGATTTGGCAAAGGGAGCTAGGCGATATAAGAGATTGAAGATGGAAAATGGTGTGTGAGCTGTAGCAAAACCGTGAATGGAGGAAGAAGAGAGGTTGGAGACGTGGGAAATGAAGAAGGAAAGAAGAGAATGAAGATGACTTAGCTAGTTTTAGGATATTTAAGTATAAAAGCAAATAGTAACTTACTTTATCAATTTTTACTTTCTTATTAAACTAACAAGGGGGGTGACTCATCTCTTGCAAAAACCGGCCCCCATTATATAATAAGGGGTATTTTGGTCTTTGTTGACCAATTAACCCACTTATATTATGTTATAAACTAGCTTAATTTAGTTATTATTCACAAAACAAGGCACATAATTGTGAAATTTTTGATTTCCCATTGATTTAGACTTCCTAATGTGATAGTAAGTAGTACAGATGTTAATTAAAGAGTAATGATGGACATTTAGCTACTCAAAACCCATTTACAAGGCAATTTTTCAAAAATGTGCTTTAAGACTCCTTAAAGCATATTTTATGTTTTTACTTGTTTTCAAGCTTGGTTTTCTTTGGTAATTGATTTAATATGTTCATTAACATGTAAATAAGGTCTTGGTAAGCTCATTAGGTCTTCACCAAACTTATCCCAAGCTTAGAGCACATTTTTGCCCATATTGACTTTAAGGTATTTAATTGTGTTTACTATGGTTTAAATTGTTCACTAATGTTTCTAAGGTACTTTTTAGCCTTATTATACCATAGTTTAATGTTTAAAAAACATATAAGGGTATGGGGTATTTCAAAGAACTCAGTTAAACCAATGAGATTAAAAGAGTCAAAGAACTCATTACAGGAGGAAACAATTAAGATTTATGAAGTGCGAGAAGCACTAACTAGTAAGTATAAACAGTTTATATGTCTCAAGATTTTTGAGGAAACTGTGAACAGCAATAAGCACTGAACAGTAACTCTAGAGTATACAAAAATCTCAGACTGAGGGTCAGTTAGTGGGAAACAATTCAGACGCTGGAACACGTAATAACAGCATGAACATCAGATCTCCAGAGAACTGGATAGACAAGCAATAACACATAGAGACCGTGTATAGATAAAGATACCACACGTCCATTAAGAGACCTTTATTCCTAAATTATAAGGATACAAAAGAGTTGTAAAACATATTGACGAGGATAGGAAGGGCAAACTAAGCCCCAAGATTATCAGAGTCGCGCAGCAGAAGCTAGTGGACTGTATCTTAAAAAGGTTCGATATACCTAACAAAAGAGAAAAAGGAATGATTTGTCTCACATCTTCCAGTCGAATAAAATATACGACATATCTACCAAATACTTAGGAGCCTTAGAGGCTGCACTGGAACACGGTTGTAAGATTGGTATAAACACCAATAAGAATCCTTGATACAGAGACTAAGCCATTACCATGGTGAAGATCCTCTGACCCAATCATAATGTGAGATAGACTACATGGAACCTAGAATGCTCCATGACACCTAAACTTCTTGAACCTATGTTCAAGGATGATATAATGTTGATTACATGGGCGTAATCCATTTTAAGGGGGGTAGAGCGCACAATCGCTTAGCCTATATTTCATGTATTGAGTATGTAACCTACAGTGTGCATAGAACAATACAATTAGTTGTGATGTTTGATACGTATGTTATATAAACACATGTATTCATTCTTATGTGGTTGTGGTTATTACGCATAATTAGATGCGAATACCAGATGTATTAGAGGCTTACCTCGTTAACTTCAGTGCGAGAATTCAGGAAAAGAGGCGTAGAAACTCCATGGGAATTAAAATCCCTACGATATGTATTGATATGAGTCGAAATATGGTAATATTATGAGGTATGAATCGGTATGAGACCGATGTAGAACCTGGTAGGAATTAAATTCTCTAAGTAATTGTTGATAGGTGAATTAAGAATGACTGATGGACTGAGTTCCATAATTTGGAGATGTATTGATTTATGATTCTGACTAGAAGGACTAAAAGATATAAAATGCTACATGAATAATTATTTGGTTGTTTGAAGTTGACGTGGGAGGTAGAACTTGATCTTGGCCAGATCAAGGAAAACTGAACACAAATTGGGGTGAAAGGATAGTTCAACACTGATGCTGATCACATCAGGGTCGGATTCCTGAAACTCCCTACAAGTGGTCACAACTAACCACGTTAAGAGGAGATGCAGTAGCATAAAGTGGAATTGGAGTTGACATGTATTTTCTTTACTAAGTCTCGCCCATGAAGGAGTGGACGTACGAGCTTTTGTCTTCGGACCGGTTACATGAGGAGTATACAACAAAGAATATACCAAGAGTATTTTGATTACTAAAACATGCAAAAGACATGTTGTGTGATAAGTGTGGTAAGTATATATATATATGGCAGACCTTATGAGTCAGAATGCCTATACAGATATTGAGTGATCTACATGATCTTTTAGCGCGAAGTTACCTATGTGTTCTAAGAGATGTAGATACATAGGAACTTTGGGGACAAAGTTCTTTTAAGGGGGGTAGATTGAAATACCCCAAACCTTAATATATTAATGAACTATCTAATTAGGATATACTAAGGCTAGAACGTGCCTTTGAAACATTAGGAGAAGTGTTGAATAACAATTTACACCAAAACATGCCTTAGGAACAGTTAGAGCAAAAGGTGTTTTAAAGAGCACAAATAAATTAGGGAACTACCAATAAGTTCCCAAGATATTTCAAATGTGAAATACCTCTAAGATTAGTAGCCTTTGTCACCCTGTTGCTGACCTTTCTGGGACTGGGGGTAAGGTTTCTTCTTTTTTCCTCCCCCGTACCCTTGCGTGCTTTGGCCCTCGCTCGAAGCCTTGCGCTTGTGCGCATTGTCCTCGTCCCTTAGACGGACGGTGATTTCAACCTTAGCAGCGGCATGATAGCACTCCTGCAAGGTGGTATATTCAACCTGCCCCATCCAGTAGCGTAGGCAGTGGCTAAGTCAGTTGTAAAAACGGTTTACCAGAACCCGGTTCGATTAACCCAAGTCTGGTAGCAGGTGGATAAGGTCGGTGAAGGAGGTATAGTAATCATCTACCGACGTCTTGTCCCCTTGTCTCAGACTATCCAGGTCTAGGTGTTTAGGCTCTTGTACATGCACCGGGTAGTACTTGGCTCGCAGCAGAGCCATGTACTCCCTCCATTCAAAAGTAGGATCAGCAACTCTACCATCTCGCACAAGCTTCCACCAACTCCTTGCCGAACCCTTTAGATAGTAAGCGGCAAGACGAACCTTGGCACCAACAGCCACATCCAAGGTCTCGTAGGCGGTCTCCAGCTCGGAGATATACGCCTCCAGCTTTCTCGGGTCGGTCTCCCCGTGAAATGATGGTGGTCTTAGATCTGCCAACGCTTTGACCCAGTTGGTCTCGCGCGGCTGTGCTTGCGGTTGTGGGCCTTGTTGGTCCGCACCGCCTTGCTGCTGCTGCCCCTGTTGCATCGTAGCCACCAACTGTGGGACCATCTGGGCTACAGCGATCGCTACTGCGTCAGCAATAACTTGTGTCGTAGTGTTCTCCCCTGGGTCTCCAATACCGCTCCCACAGCCTCTACCATGTGGTCTACCTACCATTTGATTTCACACGAACATGTATTAGCATTGTGCTTACAAACTTATCGGTTCCAACGGTTGTAACGCCTTTCCGATAACAAGGTATCTCCACACTTCATTAGTGGTTAACCTTTCTACAACTGATCACTCACATAACTACGGTTAGATTTCCTAACTCGGTATGTTCCTAAGCTCGGTATTCCGGTCATCAGAGCGAAGTATCGCTCTGATACCAGTTTTTGTAACACCCCTATTGTAGACTTAACAATAAACCGAAACCACAGCAGAAATTTAGAACTTAAACGATAACTAAACGAGTCGGTGTTACACGCCATTAGCCACCCACGTGGCTAACAACGCTAACTATACACATGTGTATCGGTCTGATGGACATGGACTCCCTAGCAATAGGTACTAACATCCACATATTATATAAGCCAACAATACCGAGCATTTATATACAAACCGACACTGTAAACTCTCACTGCCAAAAGTTACCGCCACTATAATTCTAATGATACCAAATACTCAACCATGGGAGCACAGGCGCATCCCAGGTCCATAATCCAAAAGTTAACAAAAGTACTTCATAAATCCTAGGATCTAAAGCCACTCCGCTTTTCCTCGATCCTCATCCTGCAAAATAAAATATGGTGCCCCAAAGGGGCTCAGCAACCCATGGCTGGTATGGCTAACGTGCAGCCCGTCGGCTACCGGGATACACGCAACCAACTGTCATGATAACATGGCATTGATTTTAGCATACAACTTACCTGACATAGTAAAAAACATTGCAACACAAACATCAACACATAACATAACGGGAACGGTTCTCTTTAGGAACCGTAACGAACATAGTTAGTCAACTTGGAGAGCCTAGAGAATGATGTCAAACTCATGTTAAGCTCGTTACATAACTTGCTACTGCTGACGGTGCTGTATTCAGCTTGATTCCCTTAATCCCATGGTATAACATCCTTGATTCCCCTCCCAAAACTAATACATCCCCTGACTTACGTATTAACTTATTAGCACGGTCCGTACGCTTCTGCTCGCCGTATAGGAACTCTGTGTCATCTCCAATGGACCAAGACACTACGGGTATCCCCCTTTCAAGAGACTCCGTTGTCTCGTCCTTGTCCTGATGTAGTCCAAGTCGCCCGTCTTTCTCGTACAAATTCACAATGCAAATGTTCGCTTGTATGTCTGGAATCGGGTCAGCTTCCAACAGCTGAGCGGTCTCCACGACTTGTGTAATAACCGGATGGAACTCTTCGGGTATTCCCGGTGGTGAGACTCCATCTTGTGTTCTCGTGGTCTCGTAGGTCTTGGCATACGGATTCCAATCCTTGCCTAAGCTCATCATCTTTAACTTCATCCTTGCTCCCCCTGGGTACTCCAGTGTATAGAAACCTCCCGGTCCCGCTCCTAGTTGACTGCATCTCCTGATGATGGCTATTTATGCTTCTGGTGTCAGGTATCCCCTTAATAGAATCATACCTGGGCGGATAACCTGACATTGTTCGGTTGGAAAGTCTTGGGTTTCGATGTCGGTGTCTTCCAGGTTAGGTGTTGAAGGTATTGGATAGCAAATGTTGAAGTTTCCTAAGGTGGTAATAGGCCATATCTTACTTAAGGTTCAATTCTTATCTTATTATCATCTAACTCATTTATTTACCAAACATGCATGATAATATGGTAAGCAAACAATTTTATCACTTAAAGGATGTAGCGGTACCTGGCCTCAATGAGGGTTCAGGCTCATCGTCCGTCCACCATGTGTAGTATGGGTCCCGACTTCTGGACTACTCGTGGGTTCTTATCTGTAGCTTGCTGCACTCTTTTCTGACCGTTAGATCCAGCTCCCTGATCGGTCTTGCCCTTGCCCTTCATCTCGGGCCTGTAGGCTCTGCTCTCGGGGTTCCGGAAGCACTCGTATGCTCGGTGCTCGTATACCCCACAGTAGTTGCACTCTACCTTGTTCCCCTTACAATCGAGCCCGGGGTGGTCCTTGTGACACCACTGACAGATGTAGCGTAGCTGGTAGCCACCACCGGCTCCCTTACTAGTCTCAGATCCTGATCATTTACAATATTAGTACTCATATCCTTCACGGTTTGCTAAATGTCTCTCAACTCATTCATTAACAATTCCTTACCTTGGCGCCCTTGAGCGCTGGGGCTTAGCAGCATATGCATAAGTCAATTTCAATGGCTCTTTAGCAGCCTTCTCAGTTCCTTCTTTTCCTTTTTGGTTCCGATTCTTCTGGCTTGAGGCTAGTACTTCTGTTTCTTGTACCCACCTTGCCCTTGGTGCTCGGTACTCTTTCCGGCATTCTTTCTCTTGGCATTGTCCTTGTCCCTCAGCTGGACGGTTATCTCAACCTTAGCAGCGGCATGATAGCACTCCTGTTTTCCAAAGTATTAGTTTCTCTTATTTCTCACAATCTAAATCTTACTCACTTATTAATATCTCAATTTTTCTCATTACCTGCAAGGTAGTATAACATGTCGGCCCCATGCCGTAGCGGAGTCGATGGCTATGCCCGCCATAGAAGTGGTCCACCAGTATCTAGTCTGAATACCCAAGACCCGGTAGAAGACGAAGCAAGGCGGTAAACTCTGAGTAATACTCGTTTACCGTCATCTTGTCCGTCTACTTAAGCGCATCCACTTGTAAGCGCTTCTTCGTCTGAACATGGGCGGGGTAGTACTTTGCTCGTAGTAGTGCGGTGTACTACTCCCAGCCGAACTCTGGATTGGCCACATGCTCGGCCCTCACGAGCTTCCACCAATCACCCGCTGCCCCTTTCAGATAGAATGCAGCCAGGCGCACCTTGATCCCAGCAGGGACATCAAGGTTCTCGAAGGCGGTCTCCAGCTCGGAGATGTACGCCTCAAGCTTGGCGGGATCAGTCTCCCCCTTAAAGTGTGCGGGTCGAAGATCAGCCAGACTCTTCACCCAATTCGGCTCCCGAGGTTGTGGCGGTGGAGGTGGTGCACCCACACCAGGCAGATAGCCCATATGCCCTAGCGCGACAGCCACGATCTCTGCGATCGTCTGCCCTCCAAGTATCTCTGTAGCATCATCGCCTCGGCCACGACCTCAGCCTCCTCTAGGACATCCTGCCATCTGAACAAGCACAACTCACATTAGGTCTGTATTCACCACGGTTTTGATTCAATAATTTATAAGGTCCGTAGACGGTAAAGACGATCCACACTTAATAGTGGTTGCCTGACTCTACTCACTCTAACTTCTCACACCCTTAGCCCACTACTTATATCTGAACTCATATCCTAACTCGGTGGTTACCTATGTCCGGTATTTCTTGATCAGAGTGTAACTACGCTCTGATACCACTTTTTGTAACACCCGGTCCTAAGCCAATCGTGGTTGTCGCAAACTTAACAACTTATTCGTTGTGAGCCTCGATTTTAAACCCTATCCTATGTTGATTAGAGCTGATTAGGATTTGACCGGGTTTTAGGTCCACTTATAACCTAAGTTTAAGAACTATGCCACAAAACATTAATTATTAAATCCTAAGTTAGCTCACTGGAACCTATTATGAGTCGCCACCTAAATTTGACCTAGATTAAATTAGGAAAGGAAAGTTCCGGTTCGGGGGCTTGATATTCGACTTAATTAGGGTTCAATAACTTTCAGTACCCGTAGACGTCGTTTTTCCTCTACTTAGTTTAATTACGGCCTATTACGAGTCATTTTAACCTGAGTGTGCGAGCTTCTGTTTTTTTGTGTTTTTAGCATTTTTTGATAGAAAATAAAAGTGAACAGTGAAATTACCTAAACTAGGGTTTCGGAGGCAGAGTTAGGTCAAATTTTGTTTTCGTCCGTAGCCACGGACCTAATGTCTGTAACCACGGACCCTAGTTAACCTATGTGAAAATAAAAGTCGAATTAAACAGAAAATGAAAATTTGAAAAGACCGGGGCCACGGAAAGGATGTCCGTAGGCCCGGACATAGTTTAGCAAAAACCTAAATTTTAAAATTTTAAAATCCCGCCGCCGTCCGTGGGTGTCCGTGGCCACGGACAACCCGTCCGTGGTCCCGGACCATAGGTCCGAGATCCCGGACCACCCACGGACAGAGGTTTTATGGTGGTCCCCGAAGGTGTTTTTGGCTCAAAATTTATGCACGTGTAGCCTGAAAGGTATACAATTTGTTAGTAATTGAAAGATTGCAGTTTGAAGTCGAATTATGTACGAAACTTGACGAACAAGTAACAAGGCAGAAACAAAAGCAATTAGCAATACAAAAGCGTAAAAAGGTTAGTTTGAACCCAAAATTTGACAGAGAGTTAATAAGGTCGTGGAGAGTTAGAAAAGTAGAATTGTAACCCGTTTTACCTTCGAATTCAGGAGGATTCTTCACGTCGGGATTCTTCGAAGGCTCCGATGGTGCCGGTTCCGGATTGAGTTCAACCCGAGCTTCTGGTTGTTGATTTTTGAAGGTGTTCTTCACGTTTTGGAGGTGGTTTGGTTGATGTTTGATGATTGTTGATGTGTTGGGAGTTGAAAAATGTGTTTAGATGGTGATTTCGGGGGATTTTTGATGTGATTTTGGTGCTTGGATGTGTAAAAACGTGGAGAGAGAGAGACGGTTGCCTTCATTGAGAGTCTAGGGTTCTTGAGGTTCTAATTTGATCATGGGATAAGGTTCCTTATATAGGCTTCCTTAAAGATAGAAAAATCCGGTAAAAACCGAGATTTACCGACGTTTTAGCTCAAGGGCTTCCAAAAGGAATTTGATTATGAAATTTTGCACATGGGTAAAGGATGATATTTCTGATTTTTCTAAGGTGGAATCGATTTTTTTGGATATTGGAATATTTTTAAATTCAATTTCTCGTCTGATTCAGTCAGAAATTGCTAGAAAATTATTGGAAAATCGTAAAATCAAAATTCCAACGCCATTATGCTTAAAATGTCATCCTCAATCATGGGTTAAAATTTCAAAGCATTTTGAATTGATTTGACCCTTCTTTGTAGGAGAGAGAAAGCCTAAAGGGGGCTTAGGTGCCTTGAAAAATTACGAAAATGCCCCTGGAGATGACCAGGCTGTCCCTAGTACTCTGAAATGTGCCGATCGAACTAGGAACCCTCGTCACTTGATCAAGCAAGCCTATTAGTGGAGACTCCCTTCCAGGGGGGTTAAAATTTTGGGTATAACAGATTGCCCCCCGTCAACTAGACTTTGTAATGGAAATGAAAAGGGTAGTTGATGCTTGAGTGATGCCCTAAAATTTTGGATCTAAAAAGACCCTAAATGCAATTGAAATTTGACAAGTTGTGTCGAGCTGTTCTAAGGCGCTGGCTACCTATGAGTAAAGTGGAAGGGATGTCAAGCGATTCTAAGGCGTTGACTACCTATAAAGGAATAAAGTACGCCGAGCATTCTAAGGTGTCGGGAACCTGAGAGCGAATGAAATACGCCGAGAATTATAAAATGTTGGGAACCTGGAATATGCTGAGCATTATAAGGTGTCGGGAACCTAAAGTTGAATGGAATACACCAAGCATTATAACGTGTCAGGAACTTGGAATACACCGAGCATTATAAGGTGTCGGGAACCTGAGATTGAATGGGATACACCGAGCATTATAAGGCGTCGGGAACCTGAGACTGAATGGGACACGCCGAGCATTATAAGGTGTCGGGAACCTGGAATACGCTGAGCATTATAAGGTGTCGGGAACCTGGAATACGCCGAGCATTATAAGGTGTCGGGAACCTGAAGTTGAATGGGATACGCCGAGCATTATAAGGTGTCGGGAACCTGAGATTGAATGGGATACGCCAAGCATTATAAGGTGTCGGGAACCTGGAATACGCCGAGCATTATAAGGTGTCGGGAACCTGGAATACGCCGAGCATTATAAGGTGTCGGGAACCTGAGATTGAATGGGATACGCCGAGCATTATCAGGTGTCGGGAACCTGGAAAAGAGATGTAATGAGATCGATGTGATGTGTGCCTAAATTCACGAATGTAAAGTAGAACCTACGGGTACCTAAGTGGAATGGTAGGAAATTGGGTTCATGACGAGCCTGAGGTTGAGTTCATCTATTCTGGTGAATCTGAATCTTTGACTGAGAATCTGCATCTCTGAAGAATCTGTACCTTCGGCTGAGAACCCGTATCCCTGATCGGGTGAGAATCTGTATCTCTGAAGAATCTGTACCTTCGGCCAAGAATCTGTATCTCGGGTCTGTGATGAGGAGTTTCATACGGACGGATGTAAGGTAAACTTTATGCAAATGATCATGATGAAAGTTGATTATGAAAGTGCCAAACGTGGCAAAGATGATGTGCATGTCAAAATACAATCAAAGTGTATGTAGGAAACTTGTCCAAAACAAGAAATTATTGGAAAATGTGCCAAACATGGCAATGTTAAGGATCAAAAATTGTCCAAAGCAAGACATTGCTAGAAAGTGTGCCAAATGCGGCCATGATGAGGCTTATGAAACCGAAGTGTTTAAAGGAAAGTTGTTCAAGACAAGAAATTGTTGAAAGAGGTGCCAAACGTGGCAATGTTTGAAGAAAATTCTGTTCAGTGAAAAGGAAAGTGAATTATCATTTCCTAACTATAGACTTCAGACTTGTAATTTATCTCCTACGAGATGAACATGCCGCCGGTGGGGTATGGTGTTTGATGTGCAGGTAAGGCTCATGTGGGCCTGTGTAGCGGAGGTGTGGAGGTAAGGGCTTATGTGGGCCAGTGTGGTGTATGAAGTGAAAGTAAGGGCTTGTGTGGGCCTGAGGTGCTTGATGTGGTGGTAAGGGCTTATGTGTGCCTGTGGTGGGATGATGGTGGTGATGTTTGATCTTTGGGTTCCAATTGGTGTTGTCATAGCAATTGTTGGAACCAACAATTGCCCCCAGTATTTTTCCCTTAAGATAATCTGAGCTAGAGTTCATGGCAATCGATCATTATGATCGATTGCCCCCAGTATTTTCTTTTATTAAACGTGCGAACGAGTCTCGTCCTTACAGGGTCAAGGCTTATGTTTTTATGTGGTGCTTCCTACACTCGGCGTGTTTGGTGCTTGCACTCGTACCTCACCTACGGTCACAACTTCTACACCATTGAATTCGATATTTGATGGATTTATGCATTTGATCTGTTACTTTCATGTGATTGGACACACAACTATCAAGTCGGAAGTCTTTAAAGCTTATAACGTGGTCATGGGGTGTGATGAAAGACAACGGGACCATGGAGGGACGTTTGAGGTATGTGGGGCTTAAATGGGTGACCAAAGCTGCAACTTGCATTCTCGAAATTATCTTCCTTGTCTTGAAGTCATCTAGCTACTTCGTTGTTTTTGAGCTTCTGGACTTGGACTTTTGAAGTTGTCCTTTACACCATTTCTTCTCTTTTTGTCATTCGGATTTCCTCGAGGCATTTCGGGTTTACCTCTTTATTTTATCCTTTCTTGACTTTGCCTTCGGGGTTCTTGTGTTTCCCGGTTTTGGGCTTCGAGAGCGGTTTTGATGTGAGCTCGTTGGATGCTGTGTCACTTTGGGACCATTTGCGGATCACTTCGTCATGCTGACATCGGCTTTGCTTCTCTGGACTGATGAAAACGTTATCTGAGAGTCAGGCCCCTCACTTCCTTTGGTCACCGGGTTGGTTATTCATCACGGGCTGGCTTGTTCTGTGGAGCTTTGCAACATCTAAAAGGGATATATGAAAGGCTCAGCGGGGGTGCCTAGGGTTTAATGTCAGGGTTCACAAGCTTTTGGCTATGTGGTGTTGTACCTAGGCGCTTCGTCATTCCTGATAGTTGTGTATCCGCTCTTTGTTACTTTTCGCAGGTCTAAGAGTAAATTTACAAATTATCTCCTTCGGTCGGAGTTATGCCGTTTACCCTACCTTTGAATGTGGTCTCACCGGAGCCGTGTAAAAATGACACGCTCGTTCACTCATGGTTTTTCAACTTACGACACTCTCGTGAGATTTTCACTTGGAAACTCATTCGCACATTTAAACAAAAGATAAAAGATGACGAACTTAAACTTAGATTGCCCCCAGTATTGATTTTGGGGTTTGTGACAACAATTCGATAGATGTGGACCTTGAACCTCTTTGTGGGTTGTGAGCTGTGGTGTTTGGTTAGGCATGTTCAAATTTTCAGAAACAAAATGCAAGTCTTTGTATTCCATTGCATAGTCAGAAAATGATTACTACGTGATCCTTGAAAGACGTGAGTGCTCTTTTTTTAGTTTTTCGAATTAATGAATAATGCTTTGTACAAAAATTATGGAAATGGAACTAGTTTTATTCAACAAAACGAATAAAGTTGGAAATTACAAACTCAGGAAAACTACCAAAAATGATCAAGGGAACTAACTACAAAAAGTTGAAAGACAACTAATCAAGAAAAGAAATGCATTCATGAGAAAAACACTAAAAAACAACATTATCTGATGATGCTTAGGCATGCGTGCTCTGCGCTCTACACCATGTTCTAGAATTGGAGCCCTTGGTCAATTAGATCCTGGATCTGATTGTGTAGGGCCCTGCTGTGGTCAGTGTCGTGACCGGCAGCTGATGGAAGTGACAAAATTGATTAAGATCCTTCCCCAAATGAGTAGTTTCCTGGCCTCAGGGCGAGCGGTTGCATCGGATATCTTCCTCGAAGCTCTTCAAGTGCTTGTCTTGTTCGACCGATGTCTGTAAACTCACTCTGTCGAGAATTCCGTCGGGGTGGTTCTACTGTCCCAACGCTCCAACCAGCTCCTCTTGACTGTCGATCACTGTCTTCCTCATGTTGCCTGGTTCTCTTGCGGGTGCAGCTTTGGATGCAAGTTGCTGCTCCAGTTGCCTAATCACTTTCCTGAGTTCTGTACCAATTTCTTTGACATTCCCCTTCGATCCTCGGACCCTAATGGAGCCAACTTCAATGCAGTATTAAAGGGTGTTGAAAAGCCTGTTCACTAACTCATCCCGAGCTTGACGTTCGGACTCGAGGGAAAGAGCCTTTGCTTTCAACTCTTCGATAACAACAACGTAGTTAGATTCCACGGCGTCCATGGCAGCACTATGCCTCTGCTCCATGGATTCAATGGTAGCCATGTGCTTTTGTTCCAAAATTGCGAGCTGGGTTCCATGTCGATTGGACCGCACTTGGGACTTGAGTCTACCAGTGTCCAAGGTGTCCATTATTAGCTAACAAAAGGAAGTGGGCTGAAACATGACGCTTCACAAGATAGATCGAAACAGACTTAGGCTGAAAGCAAATGGGCCAGGATACCCAGAGAATGTGGTGTTTGGGCTGGAGTATCTTTCAGACTATGAACTGGAACTTGGACTGAAATCTAAACAGAAGGCTTTGATTGGGCCTGAGAGGTGACACCTAGATCTAGGGTTTGGGGCTCGGGCCCGAATAAGAAGTCTACCCAGACTAAAATGAGCCCTTGGGCCGGAAATGTGTTTGGGCCTAGAGTAAAGCATTTGGGCTGGAATGTGTTTGGGCCTAGAGTAAAGCACATGGGCTGGAATGTGTTTGGGCCTAGAGTAAAGCACATGGGCTGGAATGACCTCTAAATCACAAGCGGGCCTAACTTTCTTTGGGCCAGAGAAGATGGTTGCTAAGCTGAAAAAGATTTTATTTTCAGGCCTCGTGAGTTATTTCAAGTTCAGGTGGATTCTTTTTTATGGGCCTAGAACTAATTGGATAATTCAAATTGGGCCGGAAGAGAAATCACCTAAATCTAAACTTTTGGGCCGAAGCCCGATCAAATAACTCACACATTCAAATCAAGCAAGGCCTTTGGGCCACAAGCAATAAAGTCGCGATATCGGGTTGGGTTGAGTTGATGTAGGAAAAGTTCCTATCAATTTCTAGGCTGGGTAGTGGGCTGATCATGCAGGTAAACAAGGCCCACACAAATTCAATATGTCCTCACCAGACGTTAAAATCAAACCGGGTATGGATTGATCCGGAGAGATGCTTGGGGCATGGGCCCAGGTCACCACAAACGAATAGGGCTTGCACGCAATTCTCTTTGGGCTTCCCCACTTTTTCACATCACCTGAGGGTGTGCGTCTACGGTCGGGTCTTTGACTGACCAAACAATGGGCTAGGTAGGGGCACTACCAGGAAAACGCTTGGGGCTAAAGCCCAGGTATTAAGGGGATGTGGTTAAACGACATCCTCCTCTTTTCCCCCGCTTATTCACATCACCTAAAAGGTGTGAGTCCCTGACAGGGGACCCTCAAACGGGTCCCGGGGTGAAATCGGTTTGCGTGGACCCTCGCTCTCATATGATGCAAAGGTGCAGCAAATTAAAGTGCGCACAAAAGTAAACAAACAAAGTAGTAAAGCCATAAATAAACAGTTTTTCAAGTTAAGCCCTCTTTCCTAAAATTAAACAAGTTAATGTTAAGAAGTTGTCCCCAGCAGAGTTGCCAGTCTGTGAGCCTCGATTTTAAACCTAATCCTATGTTGATTAGAGCTGATTAGGATTTAACCGGGTTTTAGGTCCACTTATAACCTAAGTTTAATAACTATGCCACAAAACATTAATTATTAAATCCTAAGTTAGCTCACTGGAACCTATTATGAGTCGCCACCTAATTTTGACCTAGATTAAATTAGGAAAGGAGAGATCGGGTTTGGGGGCTTGATATTCGACTTAATTAGGGTTCAATTACTTTCATTACCCCTAGAAGTCGTTTTTCCTCTACTTAGTTTAATTAAGGCCTATTACGAGTCGTTTTAACCTGAGTGCGTGAGCTTCTGTTTTTTTGTGTTTTTTAGCATTTTTTGATAGAAAATAAAAGTGAACAGTGAAATTACCCAAACTAGGGTTTCGGAGGCAGAGCTAGGTCAAATTTTGTTTTCGTCCATAGCCACGGACCTAATGTCTGTAACCACGGACCCTAGTTAACCTCTGTGAAAATAAAAGTCGAATTAAACAGAAAACGAAAATTTGAAAAGTCCGGGGCCACGGACATAGTTTAGCAAAAACCTAAATTTTTAAAATTTTAAAATCCCGCCGCCGTCCGTGGGTGTCCGTGGCCATGGACAACCCGTCCGTGGTCCCGGACCATAGGTCCGAGATCTTGGACCACCCACGGACATGGGTTTTATGGTGGTTCCCGAAGGTGTTTTCGGCTCAAAATTTATGCACTCGTAGCCTGAAAGGTATACAATTCGTTAGTAATTGAAAGATTGCAGTTTGAATTCGAATTATGTACGAAACTTGACGAACAAGTAACAAGGCAGAAACAAAAGCAATTAGCAATACAGAAGTGTAAAAAGGTTAGTTTGAACCCAAAATTTGACAGAGAGTTAATAAGGTCGTGGAGAGTTAGAAAAGTAGAATTGTAACCTGTTTTACCTTCGAATTCAGGAGGATTCTTCACGTCGGGATTCGTCGCAGGCTCCGATGGTGCCGGTTCCGGATTGAGTTCGACCCGAGCTTCTGGTTGTTGATTGTTGAAGGTGTTCTTCACGTTTTGGAGGTGGTTTGGTTGATGTTTGATGAGTGTTGATGTGTTGGGAGTTGAAAAATGTGTTTAGATGGTGATTTCGAGTGATTTTTGATGTGATTTTGGTGCTTGGATGTGTAAAAACGTGGAGAGAGAGAGACGGCTGCCTTCTTTGAGAGTCTAGGGTTCTTGAGGTTCTAATTTGATCATGGGATAAGGTTCCTTATATAGGCTTCCTTAAAGATAGAAAAATCCGGTAAAAACCGAGATTTACCGACGTTTTAGCTCATGGGCTTCCAAAAGAAATTTGATTATGAAATTTTACACATGGGTAAAGGATGATATTTCTGATTTTTCTAAGGTGGAATCGAATTTTTTGGATATTGGAATATTTTTAAATTCAATTTCTTGTCAGATTCAGTCAGAAATTGCTAGAAAATTATTGGAAATTCAAAAAATCAAAATTCCAACGCCATTATGCTTAAAATGTCATCCTCTATCATAGGTTAAAATTTCAAAGCATTTTGAATTGATTTGACCCTTCTTTGTAGGAGAGAGAAAGCCTATAGGGGGCTTAGAAGCCTTGAAAAATTACAAAAATGCCCATAGAGATGACCAGGCTGTCCCTAGTACTCTGAAATGTGCCGATCAAACTAGGAACCCTCGTCACTTGATCAAGCAAGCCTATTAGTGGAGACTCCCTTCCGGGGGGGTTAAAATTTTGGGTATAACATTCGTAAACATCGCAACGGAAAAATCTAACACCGGGACCTTGCCACGGTCTGATCAAAAGAATATACCGAACCTGAAATACTTACAACGCTTATACAAAAGATTGCACAACCATCCCAAAACATTCACCAACCGAGCTCATAGTATCTCCGCTAACAACATAACTACAATCAGTTTACTATCAACCGACGGGAGCACAAGCGCAACCCGTATTCAAAATAAAAGTCCCTCCTAAGTCTACCCGCTCCTACTCTCATGGTGTGACTTCATGGGCCGCTTACCTGTAAAAGTAAAAACAGCCCCCAAAGGGGGTCAGCAAGAATGCTGGTACGACCCTCTCGTGGCCCCCAAGCTAACGCGGCTACGACGACTAATTGTCGATAGCATGGAAGTTGATTAGAATCACAATCACAATATGAAGTGCAATAAAAAAACAATGCACAAATGAACATACGTAGTTCACACACAAAGGAACGGCTTAAAGCGTTCTCTTAATAAGTGAAATACCCCAAACTTAGATATGGTGTTTAAATGATAAACTAAGTTATAAGGAGGCTAAATAATGTCTTAGAAACATTAAGAAACATTTCTAATCAAAGAAAACATAAGGAAACACCAAAAGAGCAGTTTAGGCAAAAACGTGCTCTAAGCTTGGAGAGACTTGGGTGAGTACCCAAATATTGTTCTAAGACCTTAGTAATATCCTAATGGTCATTTTAAATCAATTACCAAAGAAAACCAAGCTTGAAAACAAGTTAAAACACAAAATGTGCTTTAAGGACTCTTAAAGCACATTTTTGAAAAATTGTCTTGTAAATGGGTTTTGAATGGCTAAATGTCCGTCATTACTCTTTAATTAACATGTGTACTAAATAGTATCACATTAGGAAGTCTAAATCAATGGGAAATCAAAACTTTCACAACAATGTGCCTTGGTTTGTGAATAGTAATTTAATTAAGCTAGTTTATAACATAAGTCAATATAAGTGAGATATTTGGTCAACAAAGACTTAAGTACCCCTTGTTACTTAATGGGGGCCAGTTTTTACAAGGTGAGTCACCACCTTTATTAGTTATTAAGTAAACAAATAATTATAAAGCAAAACTACTATTTACTTTACAAGATAAATATCTCACCTTTAATCATCTCTCTCCTCACCTCTTCATTCTCTCTTGTTCCCATGGTTTGAGCTGCTCCTCTCTTCTTCTCCATTGACGTGAAGAACAACCCCATGCCAGCTCCACCTTCCTTTGTACACTACTTACTCATTTTAGCTCCAAAACCAAAACAAATTACATATTCCTCCTTAGCTCAGCTCTCTCTTTCTATCTTTTCAAAACTTCAAGAGCTTTGATTTGGTTCCAAGCCAAACCACCATTAGAGGAGGAAATTCAAAACCGAAAATACATGATCACTAGGCTTCATTTTGATGCCTTGTTCTAGCTTTTTTTCTACTCTTCAAAGGATAAAGGATGTCCTTCTTGCTTCATATCCAAGCTTGTCTTGAGAAACCAAGGTAAAACAATCACCTTAATACCTTAAAGCACATTTTGACCTAGGGTTTGTTCCTTAGGGTTAATGTATTATCTAGTACTCATCGGAGTCATTGGATATTGGTTAGAACATTGGCAAGGAGATATATATTGGTGACCGAGATTGAGCAAGGAAAAACCTAAGGGAGAAAGTTTGTAAAGCTTGTAAAAGAACAAGGTAAATTACTTACCTTAAGGTGTTTTATTTTTAAGGGAATGGGATTTAGATATGTGATGAGTTTAGTGTAGAGTTTACATTAGAAAAGGGCTATATATAACCTAGGAGAAACAATGATTATGTTTGAGAACTTGTGACTAAGGAGCCAATGAGAAAAGAGATAGTCAAACAATGTTGAGATGAATTACAAGAAGCATTTTATTTCAATGGGAACCTTGTTGTGTGTATTCGTAGGTTAAAGGAAAATATATGTGGAAATTTAGTGGTTAAGATTATTGTCATTTAAGGGCCTAAGTGCCAAGAATTTAAGTTTATACACTATGTAAGGATGTGGTGTAGTTTTGGTTTAAATTGTGTGTTAAGGTGTTGTGATGAGAAGTTGAGTGATATTGGTTGTTTGATGGTGAAAAACCAAGTGTTTGGATGTAACTATATACTAGAGAACCCATGGCAAAATTTAGAGGAGAACCTAAGTGTTTGAGATGTTCTAAGGAGATTTCATGACTAAGGAAGTACTAGGAAATTCTAAAGGTTGTCTTGATGAAAAAGGGTGAGATTAAGGTGTTTAAATGACTTATAATGACTTAGGAATCACTATGAAGGATTTAGGAATCAAAAGAATGTACTTGAGTATTTAGGACTTTGGTAAGTGCTGATAAAAGAAGCTAGGAAACTTGGGTAAGTTAGATGTAAATGAGTGTAAAACTTTTAGATGATTTAGGTAGAAACTAGAGTTTAGAATTTAAGGAAAACCTTGGAAAGTGTAATAGGGATGCAAGTGGTGTATATGGTGTGGTCAAGTTCTTAGGGAGGGAACTTTTAGCTAGTAGAAGTGCTAGGTGAAAGGGATGTTGAAATATAGGAAAGAAATAAGTGTTAAGTGTTGGTAGTTGATATAAGAATTGATGAAAGGGTTGGAATGATCTTTGGAGGTTATTTTAATGAGTTTCAAGGATGGTCTAAGATGAGTTTAAGGGTCTAAATGATGCAAGAACACATTGGAAGGCTTCAGGGAAAGTTTAGTGAAGGTTTGACAATGTTTAGGCATGTTCTGGTGGCGTTCGACCCAGGGGTCCGACCCAAGTTTGGGTCGGACGGCCTCTGTTAGACGCCAGTGAATGGTTCTGGAATGGTCCGACCTAGAGGACTTGGGTCGGACAAGGGTCGGACGGGTGTGTTTTAAAAGGCGGTTAAATTTCTGGAATGGTTCGACCAGAGGACTTGGGTCGGACATGGGTTGGAAAGATGAGGTTTAGAAGACGGAAAATTTATGGAATGGTCCGACCCAGTTGGTTGGGTCGGACATGGGTCGGACATGTGGAGTTTTTTTTCAAACCCGAAAGTTACTGGAAGAGTCCGACCCAGTTGGTGGGTCGGAAGGTGGGTCGGACGACCCTTAACATTTAAAAAAAAAGTAATTTTGAACTCTGAGGATGATAATTGGTAATAAGGTATACCATTGGTAGGGTAGTAATGATTAGGACCCTAAGAACCTAAGGGATTAAGTTAAGTTAAGTAAAAACCTTAATGTTTAAAGTTAAGTTTATAAGGTTAAGTGGCAAGGATTAAGAGGATATCCAATGGGAATCTTTAGGGACTAAGTGAGTTAAGTAAGGTGCAAATAACTAATGGCCTAAAAATGAATCAATGTTTTAGGTTTGTGAATTGGGACCCCGGAGAAGGTTAACGAACGACGATCGACGGTGAACGGTACAATCTTTCTTGTGACCTGCTTGCTAACGAGGTGTCCCTCGGCTTGTGTGCTATCTGTTTATTTGCTATTACTAAGACAAGATAAAGCATGCAACCGGTTATACTTATTCTTGTTGTGAATGTGTTTATTTAACACTAACCCACGAGACTTGAGAATGTTGCTAACTAAGTTTAGTACTCAGTGAGTTAAGGATAAGAACTAAGTATTGGTGATTGTTGGTTTTTACCCGTCAAGGTTTAACTAACACTTGGTAATTAAGGCTTTCACTTACCATAACCTGGGGTGGGAGTGAGGAATCCGGAATGGTACCGGCACATGTGTATTGGGGGAGGTCGGTATCTGAATCAGATCCGACTTCCAAATAAGACTTGTCATTAGACTCGTCGCCTAGGGTCAACAAACCGACCCGACCACCCGGGCTACTGTTTGAGGTGGGAGGCACATTAAGGATGGCGTGGGGGGATCAAGCCTGCATCCCCAACAAATTAAGAAATGTAGCTTATCGTCAGATAGTGCACTACTACCGGCTAGGGTTAACCAAACCCTACAAAGATAAGCAACCAATTAAGGGCTAACCAATCTAATAGTGGAGCGGTTGGCAATTATAAGGTTAAGGAGATTGTGGATCTAAGGAGTTAAGAACTAACTCACTTATTAAGGGAACGTCTGAGTCGTTCATTTGCTTATGAGCTATTTTTGTTCATTGTGGTTGTTGGTTTATTGCGTTTCATATTATGCTTATTATGCTAATCAACTTCCATGCTATCGACAATTAGTCGTCGTAGCCCCGTTAGCTTGGGGGCCATGGGAGGGTCGTACCAGCATTCGTGCTTACCCCCTTTAGGGGCTGTTTTTACACTTGCAGGTAAGCGGCCGATGAAGTCACACCACGAGAGTAGGAGCGGGTAGCCCTAGGTGGGAGTTTATTTTGAGTACGGGTAGCGCCTGTGCACCCGTCAGTTAGTAGTTGAACATGAGCTTGTGAAATACTGTATGGTTTTGGAGAATACTTTAAACTCGGTTGGTGTATGTTTTGTGGATATGTGGTTGTAAGTATTTAAATAACGGTATTACTTGTTGGTTAGACCGTAGCAAGGTCCTGGTGATAGTTTATTTCCGCTGCGACGAATTCGATTAAGCGTTAAGTTTAGCGATAACCACGATTGGCTTTGGATGGGGTGTTACAAAGAGTGGTATCAGAGCGTAGTTACGCTCTGATCAAGAAATACCGGACATAAGAAACCACCGAGTAGGATATAAGTTAAGGAATAAGTGATGGGTTAAGGGTGTGAGCCGTTAGTGTGAGTAGAGTCAGATGACCACTATTAAGTGTGGATCGTCTTTACCGTCTACGGACGTTATAAATTCATTAACCAATACAGTGGTGGATACGAAACTAATGTGAGTTATGCTTGTTCAGATGGCAGGACGTCCTAGAGGAGGCCGAGGTCGTGGCCAGGGCGATGATGCTACAGGGATACCGGGAGGGCAGACGATCGCCGAGATCGTGGCTGCCGCATTAGGGCACATGGGCTATCAGCCTGGTGTGGGTGCACCACCTCCACCGCCACAACCCAGGGAACCAAATTGGGTGAAGAGTCTTGCAGACCTTCGACCCGCACACTTTAAGGGGGAGACCGATCCCGCCAAGCTTGAGGCGTACATCTCCGAGCTGGAGACCGCCTTTGAGACCCTTGATGTCCCCGCTGGGATCAAGGTGCGTCTGGCTGCTTTCTATCTGAAGGGGGCGGCAGGCGATTGGTGGAAGCTGGTGAGGGCCGAGCATGTGGCCAATCCAGAGTTTGGCTGGGAGCAGTACACCGCCTTACTACGAGCAAAGTACTACCCCACCCATGTCCAGACGAGGAAGCGCTTGCAGTTGGATGCGCTTAAGCAAACCGACAAGATGACGGTAGACGAGTATTACACAGAGTTTACCGCCTTGCTCCGTCTTCTACCAGGTCTTGGGTATTCATACCAGATACTGGTGGACCGCTTCTATGGTGGGCTTAGCCACCGACACTACGGCATGGGGCCGATGAGTTATACTACCTTGCAGGTAATAAGGATGAGTAATATATAATTAAGTGAATAAGATTTAGTTTGTGAGAAATAAGAGGAACTAATACCTTGGGAAGCAGGAGTGCTATCATGCCGCTGCTAAGGTTGAGATAACTGTCCAGCTGAGGGACAAGGACATTGCCAAGAGAAAGAGTGGTGGAAAGAGTACAGAATACCAAGGGCAAGGTGGGTACAAGAAACAGAAGTACCAGCCTCAATCCCAAAAGAACCAGAACCAAAAAGGAAAGGAGGAAAAGGAGAAGGCTACTGATGAGCCACTGAAACTGACTTATGCTTATGCTGCTAAGCCCCTGCGCTCCAGGGCGCCAAAGAGTAAGGAAATACATTTTGAGTAAATAAGGATGGTTGACAACATTGAGACACAAACACTGATGCGATGCTTAATCATGTACTGAGACTGGTAAGGAAACAGGAGGTGGCTACCAACGACACTACTATTGCCAGAGGTTCAAGGGGGACCACCCCGGAGTTGACTGCAGGGGGAATAAGGTGGAGTGTAACTTTTATGGAGTACTCGGGCACCGGGCATATGAGTGCTACGAGAACTCGGAGAGTAAGAATTACAGACCCAGTTTTAAGATTAAGGCCAAGACCGATCAGGGATCTGGATCAGACGGTCAGAGGAGGGGGCAGCAAGCTGCAGACAAGAACCTATGGTTGACCCAGAAGTCGGGACCCACACTACACTTGGTGGACCGGGACGATGAGCCTGAACCCTCATCGAGGCCAGGTACCGCTATAACCACTTAGTAATAAAATTGCCTGCTTACCGCATTATCATGCATGTTTGGTGAATAACTGAGTTAAGTGAGAATGAGATGAGATTAGAACTTAAGTAAGATATAACCTACTACCACTTTAGGAAGCTTCAACATCTGCTATCCAATACCATTTACACCTAACCCGGAGCACACCGACATCGAAACCATAGACTTTCCAACCGAACAATGTCAGGTTATCCGCCCAGGTATGATTTTATTAAGGGGATACCTGACACCCGAAGCGCAAATAGTCATCATCAGGAAATGCAGTCAACTAGGAATGGGACCGGGAGGTTTTTACACACCGGAGTACCCAGGGGGAGCAAAGATGAAATTAAAAATGATGAGCTTAGGCAAGGATTGGAATCTGTATGCCAAGAACTACCAAACTACGAGGATGCAAGATGGAGTCTCACCACCGGGGATACCCGAAGAGTTCCATCCAGTTATTACACAAGTCGTGGAAATCGCTCAGCAATTGGAAGCTGAACCGATTCCAGACATTCAAGCAGACATTTGCATTGTGAACTTCTACGAGAAGGATGGGCGACTTGGACTACACCAGGATAAGGACGAGACAATGGAGTCTCTCGACAGAGGGATACCCGTAGTGTCTTGGTCCATTGGGGATGATGCAGAGTTTTTATACGGCGAGCAGAAGCGTGCGGACCGTGCGAATAAGTTGGTACTTAAGTCTGGAGATGTATTAGTTATGGGAGGAGAATCAAGAATATTATACCATGGGATTAAGAGAATCAAGCTGAATACAACACCGTCAACAGTAATTAATGCGACGCATATGAGACCTGGGAGATTAAACCTAACCTTTAGACAATACTAGTCAAGTAATGTTAGAATGAGATGAGGAATGAGATGTAAGACTTAAGCACATATTGTAAACAGGATGATTATGAATAAAATAACAGTGTTGTTCATATTAATTGTTACGACTCTTGTTATACCATCAATACTCATGAAGCTTGTGAACACAATTAGGTTATGGACTCGGTACGGAAGGTGCGCTAAGCATACTTACAGAGGCACAGGCCGACGCCAGCGGTACTATCCTCACCGGCACCTTTCCGATTAATGGGATTGAGGCATCAGTTCTCTTCGACTCAGGGGCCTCGCATACCTTTGTCTCGGCATCATTCACAAGCAGGTTGGGGCTAGACGCTGATGAGCTACCCGACTTCACGGTTACGCTCCCGTCTAAGGAGAAGGTTCGTTGCACTCGTTACTACCGAGGATCCCCTGTCAGAATTAAGGGAGAAGACTTTACAGTCAGTTTTATTGAGTTCAGTGAGCTAGGATTTGATGTTATCTTCGGGATGAACTGGTTGGAGCGGCACAAGGGACGTATCCTCTGCGCCGAGCATAGACTTCTGCTCAGGAGTCCGTCTGGGATAACAATATCGTACCACCAGAGGCCCAGAGAGCCTTCGACTAAGATCATCACCGCCATGGAAATGTATAAGGAATTAAGGAGAAAGGAAGAAGTGTATCTCTGCTATGTACAGGACATAGAGAGAGACCCCGAGTTCGACCCCGACTTACCGGTAGTGTCGGAGTTCCCCGACCTATTTCCACGGGAACTGCCCGGCATGCCACCCACTCGGGAGGTAGAGTTCACCATTGAGCTGCTACCTGGTACCGGACCTTTAGCCATGGCACTATACCGCATGGCACCGGCAGAAATGAATGAATTAAAAGAGCAGTTGAAAGACTTGTTAGATAAGGGATTTATAAGACCAAGTGTGTCACCATGGGGAGCGCCAGTCCTCTTCGTGAAGAAGAAGGATGGTAGTCTCCGCCTCTACATCGATTACAGAGAGCTGAATGCAGTGACAGTGAAGAATAAGTACCCACTACCCCGCATCGACGATCTGTTCGATCAGTTGAAGGGAGCATCTGTGTTCTCCAAGATTGATCTCAGATCGGGGTATTATCAGATAGCCATTAAGGAGGGAGACATTGAGAAGACGGCATTCCGGACACGATACGACCACTATGAGTTTATAGTGATGGCGTTCGGTTTGTCGAACGCACCGGCGAAGTTTATGGATCTGATGAACCGCTTGTTCCAGGAGCAGCTGGACAAGTCGGTTGTGGTGTTTATTTATGACATTTTGATATACTCGAAATCTAAGGTTGAACATAAGGAACATCTGAGGAGAGTATTGGAAATATTGAGGGAGAACCAGCTATATGCTAAGTTCTCCAAATGTGAGTTTTGGTTTGACCAGGTCTCTTTCCTAGGTCATGTCATCTCAGATGCTGAGATCTCAGTGGATCCAGCAAAGATTGATGCCGTACGTACTTGGCCAAGGCCGAAGACTGTTACCGACATCCGGAGCTTTCTCGGTGTGGCAAGTTACTACAGGAGGTTTGTTAGGGATTTCAGCAAGGTCGCGAAGCCGATGACCAGTCTGATGAAGAAAGATGCACCGTTCTTGTGGACGACTGACTGTGAGAAATCATTTCAGAGCCTGAAGGACTCACTGACCACTGCACCGGTTCTGACCATTCCAGACGGTACAAAAGGCTTTGAGGTTTATTGTGATGCATCCGGTAGAGGGCTGGGTTGCGTACTCATGCAACATGGCAAGGTGGTGGCATATGCCTCACGCCAATTGAAGAAACATGAGGAGAACTACCCCACACATGATTTAGAATTGGGAGCTGTAGTCTTCGTTTTGAAGATATGGCGCCACTACTTATACGGGGTTAGTGTGACGATCTACACCAATCATAAAAGCTTAAGATACATATTTACTCAGAAGGAGTTGAATCTCAGACAGAGGAGATGGTTAGAGTTCTTAAAAGACTATGACATTGACCTTTAATACAAAGAGGGGAAGGCCAATGTTGTAGCAGACGCCCTGAGCCATCGAGCACACTCACTCCATTCGCTAGTTTCTTTCTTCAGCTTGGTTGATGAGGTGCGAGAGGCTCAGAGGTCAGATGAGTACATGAGAGAGGTCAGACTGAAGCTGACAGATGGTACCTTTGAGAGTCAGAAATACGACTTCAGACTTCATGATGATGATCTGATCAGACTTAAGGGCCGGTTATGCATACCACAGGGCAACACGGATTTGAAAGACCGTATACTTAGGGAATCACACTGTTCTTCAGTTTCCATCCATCCGGGAGCCTCTAAGATGTATAAAGACATGAAGAGATACTTTTGGTGGTCAGGAATGAAGACAGATGTTACCGAGTTCGTCTTGAGGTGTCTCATATGTCAGAAGGTAAAATTCGAGCACCGACGACCGGGCGGAATGGTACAATCGATGCCAGTTCCGGAATGGAAGTTCCATGATATCTCCATGGACTTTGTAGTTGGACTTCTACCTGCTAGGGGAGGTCTCAACATGATATGGGTGGTGGTGGACCACCTTACCAAAGTATCTCGATTCATACTGATGAAGGATACTTGGAAGGTGACCAAATTAGCTGAGTTGTTTGAGAACGAAATAATGAGACATCACGGGATACCAAAGACCATAGTGTCAGATAGAGATACCATATTCCTTTCGAGGTACTGGAGAGCTACCAGAGAGGCGTTGGGTACAGAACTCAAGCTGAGTACCGCGTTCCATCCTCAGACAGATGGTCAGACTGAGCGTACTATTCAGACACTCGAGGACATGCTTAGGGCATGTGCCTTAGACTTCCAGGGCAGTTGGATTGACAGACTACATCTGATCGAGTTTTCATACAACAACAGCTATCACGCTTCGATCAAGATGGCAGCTTTTCAAGCGTTGTACGGTAGACCATGTCGTACACCGCTCTGCTGGGATGAATCGAGTGAGACGGTCATTATTGGACCAGAATATTTAGAACAAGTTAAGGCTGAAGTTCAGCAAATCAGGGAGAACATGAAAGCTGCTCAAGATAGGCAGAAGTTGTATGCTGATGTTCGACGACGGGACCTGGAGTTCGCAGTGGGCGACCAGGTATTTCTGTGAGTTTCACCGATGAAGGGTGTATTCAGGTTTGGGCAGAAGGGCAAATTAAGCCCGAAATTTGTTGGTCCTTATGAGATTACGGAGCGGGTGGGCCCGGTTGCTTACAGGTTGAATTTACCTGCTGAACTGGGTAAAGTGCATGATGTTTTTCACGTTTCACAGCTTACGAAATACATGCACCACCCCTCCCATGTGTTAGAACCTGAGAGGTTAACATTAGAACTGAATATGAGATCCGTGGAGACTCCTCAGAGAATCTTGGACATTAAGACTAGGGACACTCGCCATATGTCAGTGCGACTGGTGAAGGTTCTCTAGTCTAACCAGGATGTCGAAGAGGCCACGTGGGAATTAGAGGATAAGATGAGGGCGAAGTACCCTTCTTTGTTTACTGACTAGATCGTCTGTATAGGGTACGGGGCGTACCCCTTTTTAAGGGGGGGTAGAGCTTCCTCGCTTTTGAGTTAGGAAACAAACTTGTGGTTGTTTGTTGGTTGTTTAAGATGTGAATTTGTGTAAGTTGCTACACTTTGGTGTTAAGTTTGAGTTAAGTTTGAGTTATGTATAATACTTATGTATTGTATTTGAGATTGACCTTTGAGTCTTGAGTTGTATGAATGTGAATATAAGATGTAGTGTTAAGATTAAGGGAATTGAGTACCGTGAATGGTTAAGTATATATGTGAACTTTGGGGACAAAGTTCTTTTAAGGGGGGTAGATTGAAATACCCCAAACTTAGATATGGTGTTTAAATGATAAACTAAGTTATAAGGAGGCTAAATAATGCCTTAGAAACATTAAGAAACATTTTTAATCAAAGAAAACATAAGGAGACACCAAAAGAGCAGTTTAGGCAAAAACGTGCTCTAAGCTTGGAGAGACTTGGGTGAGTACCCAAATATTGTTCTAAGACCTTATTAATATGCTAATGGTCATTTTAAATCAGTTACCAAAGAAAACCAAGCTTGAAAACAAGTGAAAACACAAAATGTGCTTTAAGGAATCTTAAAGTACATTTTTGAAAAATTGTCTTGTAAATGGGTTTTGAATGGCTAAATGTCCATCATTAATCTTTAATTAACATGTGTACTAATTAGTATCACATTAGGAAGTCTAAATCAATGGGAAATCAAAATTTTCACAACAATGTGCCTTGTTTTGTGAATAGTAATTTAATTAAGCTAGTTTATAACATAAGTCAATATAAGTGAGATATTTGGTCAACAAAGACTTAAGTACCCCTTGTTACGTAATGGGGGCCGGTTTTTACAAGGTGAGTCACCACCTTCATTAGTTATTAAGTAAACAAATAATTATAAAGCAAAACTATTATTTACTTTACAAGATAAATATCTCACCTTTAATCATCTCTCTATTCACCTCTTCATTCTCTCTTGTTCCCACGGTTTGAGCTGCTCCTCTCTTCTTCTCCATTGACGTGAAGAACAACCCCATGCTAGCTCCACCTTCCTTTGTACACTACTTACTCATTTTAGCTCCAAAACCAAAACAAATTACATATTCCTCTTAGTTAGCTCAAGCTCTCTCTTTCTATCTTTTCAAAACTTCAAGAGCTTTGATTTGGTTCCAAGCCAAACCACCATTAGAGGAGGAAATTCAAGTTTGGAGACTCCATTGGCTTCTCCATTCTCTTAAGGTAAAGAAAGTGTAAGAAAATCTCGGTTTCCATCATTTTTCTTCATAACCGAAAATATATGCTCATGAGGCTTCATTTTGATGCCTTTTTCTAGCTTTTTTTCTACTCTTCAAAGGATAGAGGAGGTCCTTCATGCTTCATATCCAAGCTTTTCTTGAGAAACCAAGGTAAAACAATCACCTTAATACCTTAAAGCACATTTTGACCTAGGGTTTGTTCCTTAGGGTTAATGTATTATCTAGTACTCATCGGAGTCATTGGATATTGGTTAGAACATTGGCAAGGAGATATATATTGGTGACCGAGATTGAGCAAGGAAAAACCTAAGGGAGAAAGTTTGTAAAGCTTGTAAAAGAACAAGGTAAATTACTTACCTTAAGGTGTTTTATTGTTTAAGGGAATGGGATTTAGATATGTGATGAGTTTAGTGTAGAGTTTACATTAGAAAAGGGCTATATATAACCTAGGAGAAACAATGATTATGTTTGAGAACTTGTGACTAAGGAGCCAATGAGAAAAGAGATAGTCAAACAATGTTGAGATGAATTACAAGAAGCATTTTATTTCAATGGGAGCCTTGTTGTGTGTATTCGCAGGTTCAAGGCAAATATATGTGGAAATTCAGTGGTTAAGATTATTGTCATTTAAGGGCCTAAGTGCCAAGCATTTAAGTTTATACACTATGTAAGGATGTGGTGTAGTTTTGGTGTAAATTGTGTGTTAAGGTGTTGTGATGAGAAGTTGAGTGATATTGGTTGTTTGATGGTGAAAAACCAAGTGTTTGGATGTAATTATATACTAGAGAACCCATGGCAAAATTTAGAGGAGAACCTAAGTGTTTGAGATGTTCTAAAGAGATTTCATGACTAAGGAAGTACTAGGAAATTCTAAAGGTTGTCTTGATGAAAAAGGGTGAGATTAAGATGTTTAAATGACTTATAATGACTTAGGCATCACTATGAAGGATTTAGGAATCAAAAGAATGTACTTGAGTATTTAGGACTTAGGTAAGTGTTGATAACAGAAGCTAGGAAACTTGGGTAAGTTAGATGTAAATGAGTGTAAAACTTTTAGAAGATTTAGGTAGAAACTAGAGTTTAGAATTTAAGGAAAACCTTGGAAAGTGAAATAGGGATGCAAGTGGTGTATATGGTGTGGTCAAGTTCTTAAGGAGGGAACTTTTGGCTAGTAGAAGTGCTAGGTGAAAGGGATGTTGAAATATAGGAAAGAAATAAGTGTTAAGTGTTGGTAGTTGTTATAAGAATTGAGGAAAGGGTTGGAATGATCTTTGGAGGTTATTTTAATGAGTTTGGAGGATGGTCTAAGATGAGTTTAAGGGTCTAAATGATGTTAGAACACATTGGAAGGCTTGAGGGAAAGTTTAGTGAAGGTTTGACAATGTTTAAGCATGTTCTGGTGGCGTCCGACCCAGGGGTCCGACCCAAGTTTGGGTCGGACGGCCTCTGTTAGACGCCAGTGAATGGTTCTGGAATAGTCTGACCCAGAGGACTTGGGTCGGACATGGGTCAGACGGGTGTGTTTTAAAGGGCGGTTAAATTTCTGGAATGGTCCGACCCAGAGGACTTGGTTCGGACATGGGTCGGACAGATGAGGTTTAGAAGACGGAAAATTTCTGGAATGGTCCGACCCAGTTGGTTGGGTCAGACATGGGTCGGACATGTGGAGCTTTTTTTCAAACCCGAAAGTTACTAGAAGGGTCCGACCCAGTTGGTGGGTTGGACGGTGGGTCGGACGACCCTTAACATTTAAAAAAAAAAGAAATTTTAAACTCTGAGGATGATAATTGGTAATAAGGTATACCATTGGTAGGGTAGTAATGATAGGATCCTAGAACCTAAGGATTAATTTAAGTTAAGTACAAAACCAGTTAAATTTGTTTACAGTTCGTTTAAGGTTTCGTGCAAGGCTTTTAAGAGGATATCCACTGGGAATCTTTAGGAGGGACTAAGTGAGTTAAGTAGGTGCAAATAACTAATGGCCTAAAAAATGAATCAATGTTTTAGGTTATGAATTGGGACCCCGGAAAAGGTTAATGAACGACGATCGACGGTGACGGTACAGTCTTTCTTGTGACATGCTTGCTAACGAGGTGTCCCTCGGCTTGTGTGCTATCGTGTTTTTTGCTATGACTAAGACAAGATAAGCATGCACCGGTATACTTATTCTCGTTGTGAATGTGATATTTAACACTAACCCAGAGACTTGAGATGTTGCTAACTAAGTTTAGTACCACTGAGTTTCGGATAAGAACTAAGTATTGGTGATTATTGGTTTTACCCGTCAATGTTTAACTAACACTTGGTAATTAAGGCTTTCACTAACCATAATTGGGTGTGGAAGTGAGGAATCCGGAATGGTCCGGCACATGTATATTGGGGGAGGTTGGTATCTGAATCAGATACGACTTCCAAATAAGACTTGTCATTAGACTCGTCGTCTAGGGTCAACAAACCGGCCGACGACCACTCGGGCTACTGTTTGAGGTGGGGGGCATATAACATTACGGATGGCGTGGGGGGATCAAGCCTACACCCCAAAACCCCCCCCCCAAAGAACCAACAAATAAGAAAGGTAGCTTATCGTCGGATAGTGCACTGCTACCGGCTAGGGTTAACCAAGCCCTACAAAGATAAGCAACCAATTAAGGGCTAACCAATCTAATAGTGGAGCGGTTGGCAATTATAAGGTTAAGGAGATTGTGGATCTAAGGAGTTAAGAACTAACTCACTTGAACGACTGAGTCGTTCATTTGCTTATGAGCTATTTTTGTTCATTGTGGTTGTTGGTTTATTACGTTTCATATTATGCTTATTATGCTAATCAACTTCCATGCTATCTACAATTAGTCGTCGTAGACCCGTTAGCTTGAGGGCCATGGGAGGGTCGTACCAGCATTCGTGCTGACCCCCTTTGGGGGCTGTTTTTACACTTGCAGGTAAGCGGCCGATGAAGTCACACCACGAGAGTAGGAGCGGGTATCCCTAGGTGGGACTTTATTTTGAGTACGGGTAGCGCCTGTGCACCCGTCAGTTAGTAGTTGAACATGAGCTTGTGAAATACTGTATGGTTTTGGAGAATACTTTAAACTCGGTTGGTGTATGTTTTGTGGATATGTGGTTGTAAATATTTAAATAACGGTATTACTTGTTGGTTAGACCGTAGCAAGGTCCTGGTGATAGTTTATTTCCACTGCGACGAATTCGATTAAGCGTTAAGTTTAGCGATAACCACGATTGGCTTTGGATGGGGTGTTACAATAAGTGAGTTAGTAAGCAAACTCCTTAAGTTTCGAACCACTCATCCTTAGTCCATCTTAACTTACCTCACTCTTAACCTTATCTTAATCTTAGAATACAAACCATTCTTTAAATAGAAATGGTCGTATCTTATCTCAATATTTATTTTGCCGGGTCAAAAGCAACCCTAGCAAATGAGCTATTAACTCTATTGGTTGAATAAACAGCATAACTTATAATTTAGGATTTAGGTGATCCGTCCGCACCATCTTAATGCCTCCTTCTTTGGACTGGAAATACATCGTAGCTGAGCCGGCGTTCGACCCTACGCAACAAGTCCGAAGACAAGTCCTTAAGCGGAAGTCGGATCTGATTTAGATACCGAGCCCCCTTTCCTTAGCATGTATGACCGGAGTCAGTCCCGGGTTCCTCACTCCCCCCTTAAGTTCCAGTTAGTGAAAATCTTACAACCATGTGTTAGTTAAACCTTAACGGGTATTAACCAACTGTTTCCAATATATAATTCCTCTCCTTAATTCAATAGGTACTAAGCTTAGTTAGTAGCTAAACTCAAGTCTCGTGGGTTAGTGTACAGAAAACACATTCACAACAAGAACAATAAACCGGTTGCATGCTTTATCTTGTCTTAGTCATAGCAAATAAACAGATAGCACACAAGCCGAGGGACACCTCGTTAGCAAGCAGGTCACAAGAAAGACTGTACCGTTCACCGTCGATTGTCCCGGTTGTTCAATTCTTCCCCGGTTCCAAACTTTCAAGTCCTAAAATATTCATCAAACTTAGGTTATTAATTGCTTACACATTTCTTAACTCACTTAACTATCCCGACTTAACACCTCTAAAGTTCTTACAACTTAATCTTACAATCTTAACCTTAACATTTTAAACTTAGACTTAACTTAATCCCTTGGATCCTTGTCCTACTAGTCATCATTACTCTCTTGTTGGTATACCCTAATACCAATTAACATCTTTAGAATTTAAAGTTTTTTTTTATAAGTTTTGGGCCGATCGAACTCGCCGACCGACCTTACCCAAGGTCGGTCCATTCCAGAACATATTACCGTTTTAAAATTTTACCCCGACCGACCTTACAAGTCCGGTCCCCAAGGTCGGTCTATTCCCGAGAGTTTCCCCCTTTGAAAATTAGGCCCGACCGACCTTGTCAAGGTCGGTCCGAAGTTCGATCGATTCCAGAGACCAATCCCCGTACAAAATTTTAGACATGACCGACCTTGCAAGTCCGGTCACCAAGGTCGGTCTATTCCAGAAAGTTTCCCGGTAGTGTAAACTGAGTTCGACCGACCTTACAGGTCCGGTCCCGAAGGGCGTTCAGCTCCAGACCCTAGTTTTTAATTGCCCATTTGTCTCCAAACTTTTCTACAGGTTCCCCCATGTGTCCTAATACCTTTTTGGCACTTAAACTTACCTTACAACATCCATCAAACTTATTAAAACAACCTCCAAAGATCTTCTTGAACATTTACTCAATTTTCACAAAACTACTAACACTTAGCATTATTTTCCTACATTTCCAACATGCAACCACCTAGAACTTCAACTAACCAATTGCTCCCTCCTTAAGAATTTGTCTACACCATACACATCACCATCCACTTTCAAATCACCTACCAAACCTCCCCATGACAACTCTCTAGTTCTCTCCTTAGTCGCTTCAAAGTTTAACACATTATTCCCATCAAACTTGCACAAGCTTCCTAGTTTCTTTTATCATGGTCTTGGTGCCTAAAATTCACCATTGTAACCCTTAGTTCCTCCTAGACATACCTAGTCACCTTAGTTCTCAAGAACACCCTACACTCACCCTTTTTCATTAAAACTACTCCTACAATTCTCTAGCCCTTCCTTAGTCATAAAATCTCCTTAGAGCATCTTAAACATCATGTTTCTTCACCAAATTTTGACATGGCTTCCCTAGTATATTACTTCACCCAAGCACTTAGATTTTCACCACTATGAAACTACAAACACTCAAATTCTCATTACACCATCTTAACACACAATTTACACTCAAACTACACTACATCACAATATAGTGCATAATCTTAAATTGCTTGGCACTTAGGCCCTTAAATGCAAAAATCTTAATCACTGAATTTCCACAATATATATTGCCTTTGACCTTCAAATACACACAACAAGGCTCCCATTTCAATATAGATGTTCTTATAGTTCACCTTGACATTGTTTAACTATCTCCTTCCTCATTTGCTCTTTAGTCACAAGTTACCAAATATAGTCATTGTTTCTCCTAGGTTATATAGCTCTTCCCTAATGTGGATTCTAAACTAAACTTATCATATGTCTAAATCCCATCCCTTAATGCATTAAGACACCTTAAGGTAAGACATTTACCTTGCTCTTTTACAAGCTTCACAAACTTTCCTCCTTCGCCTTTTTCCTTGACAATCTCGGTCACCAACCAAACTCTCCTTGCCAATGTTCTAATCAATACCCAATGACTCTAATGAGGGCTAGATAATACATTAACCTTAAGGAATAAACCCTAGGTTAAAAATTTGTTTTAAGGTATTAGAATGAATGTTTTACCTTGAAGTCTTAAGGTACGCTTGGATATGAATCAATAAGGACCTCCTCTAGCCCTTGGAGAATAGAAAGAAAGCTAGAACAAGGCATAAAAATGAAGCCGCATGAGTAGAAATTTTCGGACAAGGGAAGAAATGGTGGGAACCTAGTTTTTCTTACATAATATTTACCTTAAGAGAATGGAGAAGCGAATGGAGTCTCCAAGCTTGAGTTTCCTCCTCTAATGGTGGTTTGGCTTGGCACCAAATCAAAGCTCTTGAAGTTTTGAAAAGATAGAAAGAAGGAGCTTGAGCTAACTAAGAAGAATATGTATTTTGTTTTGGTTTTGGAGCTAAGATGAGTGAGCTATGGTCAAAGAAAGGTGGAGCTAGCATGGGGTTGTCTTCTACATGAATGGATAAGGGCAGAAGATGGTGAAACCGGTGGGAAAAGAAGAGAATGAAGAGATGAGGAGAGAGGTAAGTAAATGTAAGATATTTGTTTCCTTAAAGCAAATAGTAACTAGTCTTCTTTTCCCTCTTGTTTTACAATATTACTTATTCATATGGTGACTCACACCCTTAGAAAACCGGACCCCTTATTAATTTAGGATAGTCATGGTCTTTGTTGACCAACTAATTAAACTTAATTGACTAAGGACTAAACTAGGCACTATTTGGTTACTATTCACAAACTAGTGCACATATTTGTGAAATTTTTGATTTCCCATTGATTTAGACCTCCTAATGTGATACTAAGTAGTACACAAGTTAATTAATGAGTAATCATGGGCATTTAGCCACTTAAAACCCCTTCCTAAGACAATTTTTAAAAAATGTGCTTTAAGAGTCCTTAAAGCACAATTTATGTTTTAACTTGTTTTTGATCTTGGTTTTCTTTGGTAATCGATTTAACATGACCATTAGGATATTACTAAGGTCTAAGAATGATATTTGGGTGCTAACCCAAGTTACTCCAAGCTTAAAGCACGTTTTTGCCTAAATTGCTCTTATGGTGCTTCCTTGTGTTTTCTTAGATTTAAATTGTTTCCTAATGTTTCTAAGGCATTATTTAGCCTTCTTACATCTTAGTTTATCATCTAAACACCATATCTAGGTTTGGGTTATTTCATGCTTATATGTACTTAAACTTATTGACTCATTAGGTCTGTCATATACTTATACTCAAATATCACACAACATGCTTAAGCATGTATAACACTCAAAATTCCCTTTGTTCCTTTTGATGATTAAAACAATCACATAGTTTTCATCGTATTCTCCCATGTCAACGGTCCGTAGACAAAGGCACATTCGTCCTCGCCTTCATGGGCTAGAATACAAAACAACTCTGTTCTCCCCATGTCACCTGTCCGAAGACAAAGGCTCATGCGTCCTCGACTTCATGGGTGAGACTCAGTAAAAGGAAATCCTTTTTATGAGGTCAAGTGAGGAATAATTCCTCTAATTGAAAATACAATCAACTCCAATTCCGTTTTATCCTAATGCCTCTATCCTTAGCGTGATTTAATTGTGACCGCTGGTAGGGAGTTTCAGGAATCATCCAACCCTGATGTGATCAGCATCAGTTTTGAACTATCCTTCCACCCCAATTTGTGTTCGGTTTCCCTTGATCCCTAGAAAATCAAGTTCCACCTCCCACGTCATTTTCAAACACCAAATAATTCACTCATTTCCAATTTTCTATCTTTTTAATCTTTCTAGTCATAATCAATACATCTCCAAAGTGTGGACTTAGTCCATCGATCATTTCCAATTCATCTCTTAGTAATTACCTCAGGACTTAAATTCCCACTAAGTTCTATATCAGTCTCATACCAATTCTCACCATCTAATATCTCATAGCATTACTATTTCCTACCTCATACTTATATCAAATAATATCTCATAGTGTTATCTTATTCTTATCTCACACATACTTTCATATCGACTCATATCTCATATATTCCTTAAGTCTCCTTAATCCTCTTCACTAATTCTCTTAACTTGTACTCACACCGGAGTTAACAAGATAGGTACTTAATATGTATGGTATTCGCATCTTCTGCGCGTAATGACCATGATTAATCTCAAAATGTTTATGTAAAACAAATTCTCAAATTCTTTTGTGCTATGACACCATAGTTTACGTATTCAGCACATAAACATATGCTAAGCAGTTTTCGCTCTACCCCCCTTAAAATGGATTACGCCCACGTAATCAACATTATATTATCCTTGAACATAGGTTCAAGATGTCTAATTCTCACCAATTATTCTAGCTTCCATGTTAACTATCTCACATTATGATCCGATCAGAGGGTCTTAACCTTGTTAATGGCTAGTCTCTGTATCGAGGATTCATAACGGTACTTATACCATTTTCTTAACTTAGTTTGGTCTAATCTCAAAGGTACTAATCTGCTAGCTTCCGCTGCGTGACTCTGATAATCTTAGGCCTAACTACCTTTCTTATCCTTTTATGGTATTGTATATCCTTCTGCCTCCTTACAGTTTAGGAATATTGGTCTCTCAATGGACATATGTTATCTTTATATATACACGGCCTTAATGAGTTGTAACTCGTCTATCCATTCTCCCTGAAGATCTAATGTTCATATTCTTAGAGTTTTCTCAAGTGTCTAAATCTTTCTTTCCATCTGACCTTTGGTTTTAGGATGATTCTTAATCTGAAACTACTGTTTAGTGCTTAATGCGCTTTACAGTTTAATCTCTAACGTCTGAAGTCATGTCCAATGTCTGTGCTTAACAATCGATGCTCTTCGCACTTCATAGTCCTTAATTATTTGCTTTCTGATTCTTATGTGTCGTTGGTTCATTTGAGTTCCATCTCTTCGACTGTTTGTGGTTGTAACTGCTCTTGTCTGATCTTGTGTCGTTGACCGTGGTACAGAGTCGACTACTTCCCTTGTTCCTTACACCACTCGTCTACATGCATGGGGTACCTTACTGGTACATTACTACTTACCCAACTAACTCATAAATGAGTCGGTCAGGCCTGTAAGCCCCTGTGGGGTGCAGTCGTTCCACATCTTGTTTTAGTAAACTCGTAGTGTCCATCACACATTTAGCCATTGCAAACTATGAAGTATTCTGTTGTCGATCTCCTCTTTCATTGTTCCCTAATAACACTTATTGTTCTTCTTGAACTTAATCAAGGGAAATCCATTTACTGCGTTCTTGGGTATGGTATGCTCTAGCTCCTTTTTGTATTTTGTACTAACTCGATCTCTTAGTAACTGAGGTCTCTTTCCATAGAGCCTCGTATCTTGTTTCTCATATTTGCTCTACTAGGAATGCACTTCCAGTTCCTTAAGGAATAGGTGGTGTGCTTCTTGTGAAATCTTACCTCACCAGGTCTAGACTACTGGCATCTATGCACAGTTCGTCTACCATCTTATTTCCTTACTCATACTGGGTTCTGCTTATAAATCTATTTGCCTCAGTGTCAATATTTGACGGCTTATACATAATGGTCGCTTTACTGCGCACCATGACTTAATCCACTTATCTTGGTATTGTCCTTACGACCTCTGCTACCGTGGTAGTTGGCCTTTACTTTTTTGCCCATTAATGGTGCAACTACTTACTTATTTATTCTAACATCTTATCTTATACTCAATTCCTTCCTGGTGTAAACACACTAGGGGTTCTCTAGTTCTGGTGTTTGGCGGTTGCCGTACCGTGTTGTAAAATGGTTGTCTCTTAATATGAAGGTGTTCTGCTTCAATCTCAGGTTCGTAAGTAGGCTAATCACTCTCACATTCTTTCATCTTTTATGATGCTATTTACCATGTAATTTAACCGGTTACTGAAGAAGTCATTCGTTGAGTCACAAGCTCTTTTGAGCGTTGGTCGCTTGATGTGCCATACAGTGCACTCACAATATTTATCTCTAACGATCACTGATTCTTAAATCCTAGGTGTTTGGTATGAGGTCTGTCTCTGCAGACTTTCTTATTACTCAAGTGTATCTGGTACATTCTAAGGTAATCTCAAGGTTTACGGTTTCCATTCTCTAACAAAAGTGTATTATATCTCTAATATGTGAAAGCCCTTTTTGAGGGGTTTATTCCCACTCATGACCTCACAGCAAGGAGAGGTATCCCCACCCTAAAAGGAATGGTTCGTTCTCCGCCCCTGACAAAGTACTATCTCATTATTCTCACTGGTGCCCTTTCCTGGCTATAGTTTCCACAATCTAAGTTATAGGTTTGGTAACTGTTCATATCTACGAATTGTAGTTCCTTCGTGGCTTAAATAAGCTCTCTTACAACTTACTGCACCTCCGGCTCTGATTTGGTTAACATCCTTGTCTCGTAGGCTCTCAGTGCTTAATGTCATTGAGTGAGAGCCAGTGCTTGGTTCACTCCTTGTACTCTTACTCATCTGTAGGCTATATCTATACATTTCGGGTTCTTTGAACGCTATCCACTATTAGGTCACACATTAAATGTAGTACCGGGTATCATGGTAAGTTGTAGCATCCTGATTTCTGCTATGGAAGTTTATTGAGGTGATCTGAGGTTACTTAGTGTCTTTGACAATACTGTTGTTTCATAGACTTGGGCGTTTTTAAATAATTATGGACTGATTCGTATTAGGCATCTGCCTAACAGTGTCTAAGTTTGATATTTATCCAGGTTATCATGTGCTTCCATCTCAACGCTTCGTTCAATATTTGTTGACTACGCCACGTTAGTGATCAATCATACTTGGGTGTTAATGAGTTAGGCAAACAATACTAACTGTTATTCATCAGTTTGTTTGGCTCGACTATGCCCGCTCTGTGGGGGTAGTCCTCTAAGCTTTCCTCTGTCGGGATTCGTATGTCTCCAATCCTTAGTAGGTTATTTCTTAAGTTCACTTCCTCTGTCCTTATTTTCGGGGTTTACTTACATATTCAACGATGATTGTTGTCATTGGTATTCTTAATGGTCATCTCGGGAATTCTATCTCGTTCCTGCTGGAAGTCGTTCTGTCGACTGCCTTCATTGTATCTCTTAATACATTCCTTGTATGTTGTTGTTGTAGTAGGTTGTATTGTTGCTAAAATTTTATACCATTTATTATTCCGTCCAAGTTCAGCTCCCTGCTGGCTGGTGTGTCGACTCGTCTTATCATGGCCAGGCCGTCAGGCCTTCCTAAGGTCTTATTCTCCCGTTCTTATGGATTTACAATCCAGTCTTAGTGTGTATTACGACTGTAGCGTTCTATTATCTCGCCATGATGGCTTCCCGTATAACTTAACCGTGGTAGCACTTGCTATGGCAAGTGTGATAAGTGTCTAAATGGGCATGATTTATGGGTGTATTTCATATATTATATCAGCACTTTTCTACTCATTTCTCACTTATCATATGTTTTTCCTCTAGTTTATGTTTTATTGATTATCTCACAAAATTATTGGTTTAAACATGAGGAAAAGCCAAGCTAGGAGCAAAGTACACGAAGAGACGAACGCATAGGCGCAGACGGCTCAGAAAACGGAGCCCAAACGAAGAATCTAGAGCTAGTAGAAGAAATAAGCTTGACATCGAGATAACACACGGACATCTCACGTGCAACCGCCTCGCGGACAACACAGAGGCTACCGCCTCTTAACTCGTGGACATCTCACGTGCAACCGCCTCGCGGACAACGAGGCTACCGCCTCTTAACTCGCGGACAACACAGAGGCTACCGCCTCTTAACTCGCGGACAACACAGAGGCTACCGCCTCTTAACTCGCGGACAACACAGAGGCTACCGCCTCTTAACTCGCGGACAGCACAGGAGGTTACCGCCACTTATTGGGCGGTACCAGCAGGCGGACACCAACAGTAACCGTGACTAATTATCAGTCGCGACCAGTATCTTCTTCGCGCCGTCGTCGTCTGCAACTCGCCCAAGTCGCCCAGCAACTTATCCATCTACTCCGCACGCGTATTCAGCTCTGTCCCCTGCGCAATCAATGAAGCAATCAATGCTCTTCTTCATCTGCAATCAAATTCGTACGGATCCAAACCTCTATATAAACCCAGCACCATAACTGCAAAAGACACACCACGCACGACGGGAGTCTGAAGAATATTTTCACCACACTCATCCATATCCATTCGCTTCCATTTAATTCTCTCCCGTAACACCACATCAGTCCACACTCACGTAGTAACTAAAGAAATAGAAGAGCAGCAGTGAGAGCGAGAGCAGACCAGTTCCTCCTCTGAAATAATGTCAAAATCTGTCTGTGCTACCTTCTTATCTACGGTTATGTCTGAGTAATTTTCTTTTGTATCCTAGGATGGGGGTTTGATTTCTAATATTACGTAAACAATATTTATCACCTGTTTCTCTCATTTAACTTGTTTTAATTCCTTTCAACTAATATTGCTAAATGCTTTGCGCGACAAACGACTGCATTTATTTGGTAACTATCAACATATGATTTTGAGATAGTCTAGGTACCACAAAGGAATTAATCTTAGTATTTACACTCCGGACTGAGCAGGAAAATATTAAGGCTTTTATTAAGAGTTCGTAACTGACAATTATTAACTCTAATAGGCAATAAATAATTGAGACAAGGTTATAAATATGTTTAAGTAATTTAGGAAATTCCCCCGCTATCCTAGGATACATTTTTCCATCACCACATGGCTGCAAATTGGCGCCGTTGCCGGGGAGATTGATTCCATCAATTTCCATAGTTTCCGGTAGTTCACTAGCTATATTATAATAATCTGTTAATCTATTAAAAAAAAATAAAAAAAAAACTGTTAATCCAATTTTGGACATTTGACATCTGACATCTGACTTCGGACTTTGGACATCTAACATCTAACTTCTAATATTATTGTTATTTCTTTCCATTGTCATTTAATTACCATTGTCCTTAATTTTCTGTACAGTATTTATTAACTTCAAATTTCCAGTATACTAACTACTAACTTAAAATTTCTGTCATTTAATTTTCTGTCATTTCATTTTCCATTGTCTCTAACTACTAACTTATAATTTTTGTACATTAACTACTAACTTAAAATTTCTGTCTCTAACTACTAACTTGTAAATTCCCTTGTCACTTATTTTCTGTCATTTTATTTTTGTTATAAAAAAAAAAAAAAAAAAATATATCAGAGCTGTTTAATTATCAGACTAACCAATATTTCTGCTTGTATTTATCTAACCTCTGTTAATTTCACAACTTCTGACGAAACACAAGTTATCTTCTGTGCATGCCAAATACTCGAACCCGAGGCTCTCCACCAATCAGTCCGAGCCCCGAACCCGAGCGCACTTTATTACAAGCACAAAGAAACCTGAGAAACCAAGCCATGGCCAATAACGAAGTTATAAATGAAATAGACCATGCAAATCAACCAGAACACCGTGCCCTATCTGATTACCACCAACCAAACACCGAAGGAAGAGCATCAGCTATAGTTCTCCCCGAACTAACACCAAAAGAAGCCGGACGTTGGGTTTTCAAAACCCACTACATCACCGCCGTCCGGGATCTAGGCAAGTTTAGTGGAGCGAACCCAGATGAAGCCCCAAATCATCTGAGTCTCTTCCTAGACTTCTGCAATTCCTTTGGTCAGACCGGCAATGTCAAAGAAAGAATTCGACTCCAACTATTTCCTCACTCGTTGTCGGATTCAGCAAACAGGTGGTACCGAAGCCTTCCCTCCCGATCAATCACCACATGGCTGCAAATGGCCCAAAAATTCCTTGCCAAATACTACCCAACCAGTAGAACGAGGCAATTGATCGGTGAAATCAACACTTTTTGTCAGGAGCCGGGAGAAACATTATACGACGCATGGGATAGATTCAAAGATATGCTAATGAAATGTTCCCACCATGGTCTTGACGATCAATCCCTTTGCCTGTCATTCTTCAACGGTCTGGATGATGGGAACCGACTGCTCGTCAATTCCTCTGCAGGAGGAAGTTTCATGATGAAATCTCCTAAAGAAGGAATGGACCTTCTAGAAACTATGACGAGCAACACGAGACAGTGGACGAGATCCAAAGGAAGAACGCCACGAGCAGCAGGCCTACTCCATGTTGAGCCTACAGATCATTTATCAGCTCAGATCTCGTCCCTTGCAAAGATGGTGGAAAAGCTAACGACATCACAGAACGAAATCGTAAAAACAATAGCTTCCCCACCTACAAGTTCATCGTCAGTTCCACCTACAGAAGGATGTGCCATATGCGCCGGTCCTCATGAAACCCCTCAGTGCGAAGGCAAAGGCCAGTACGAGGAAGTACAATTCATAGGAAACCGCCCCGGTAATTCCTATAACAATAACATCAACAACAACTATCCATGGAGAAATCACCCGAATTTTTCATGGAAGAATAATGATCAGAACCAAGGAGGGCAGAACAACAATTCCAATGCCTATCAGGGGAACCGACCCCAACCAAACTCTAATATGGGTTACAGAGCACTAGGTGCCCCTCCTGGTTTCAGCCAACAACAACAACAACAACCACCTTCATCCTCTTCTGATCCAAACGCGGAACTCAAAGAGATGATGAAGGGATTCATGTCCATAACTCAGAACCAGCTCTCTGCACAAGAAGCCTTCAACCAGAAAATGGAAGGTAAATTCAATCAAATTGCAGAACAACTTGCTCGAAGACCGCCAGGGGCTCTCCCCAGCCAAAACGAACCAAATCCAAGAGAGCAAGTCAAGTGCGTCTATGTGAAGGAGCACGATGAAGAAAAGACGGAGGTGGCTAAAACAGCTAAAGTTCCAGAACTACACCCTTCCCTCCAAGAGTGGGTTGTAGCAATTGAGACTTCCAAAAGGAATGTAGCTGAACTTGAAAGCACCGCCAAAGTCTATAAAAATCGCATTCAATCTGAGAATACCTACCTTGAGCACTTGGTGGCCGGTTATGAAAACGAAAAGCTTGACTTTGAAGAAGAAGAAGAGGTTAAAGCGATAACCTTGAGAAGCGGTAAGAAAACCGACGAAATTCACATCCCGCCAAGGTTAGAAGAATCCAAAGAGGATAGTGAAGAAAAAGTTGAGGTTCCAACAGAAAAGACATCTCCAAACGTCGTCACTATTCCATCAGCTTCAGAACCTTCTTCACAAGAACCGCCTATACCATTTCCTCACCGACTCCAGAAGCAGAAATTGGATAATGAATATGGTAAGTTTCTAGCAATGCTTAAGCAGCTAAACGTCAATATACAGTTTGTAGACCTCATTGCCAAAATGCCAAACTATGCCAAATTCCTCAAACACCTCATATCCAACAAAACTAAATTGGCCGAAGTCGGTACGGTACCACTCAATGTAGCTTGCTCAGCTACTCTACAAAAACCACTACCGTCAAAATGCAATGATCCGGGCAGCTTCACCATTCCTATCACAATTGGTAGCACCTCATTTCCATACTCCCTATGCGATCTGGGTGCCTCCATTAATTTGATGCCCCTCTCCACTTTCAAAAAGCTGGGAATTGGAGAGATGAAAAAGACCAAGATGACCCTGCAACTGGCAGATGGTTCGGTAACATACCCAAGCGGAGTGGTGGAGGATGTTATCATTAAAGTGGAGCATTTATACTTCCCATGCGATTTTGTCATTCTAGACATCGAAGAGAACCCCACTACACCTCTCATCCTTGGACGACCATTCCTTGCCACAGCCGATGTGCATATTTGGGTAGCCCAGGGGAAAATCACCCTTCAAGCTTATAACGAAAAGCTGGAGTTTGCATCAGGAAGATCCCCAGATAATAAATCCAAAGATCTCAAGTTCGTGAGGGATACTCAATCACCATCATCGCCACTTCTGTTTATCACCCTTCCAGACGGAATGTCTATTACAGAGATACCACCACCGATCCCGGATGAAGAGCGGGATAAGAAAAGAAAACATGCATCCAGGTGGACTCTCAAAAATACCATCGAGTCATGCTTTGGCTCTACCCCTCATAACCACCCCCCAGGATCGATCTAACGACAAAGCGTCTAGCCAAAGACGTTAAAGAAGGGCAGCTTTCCGGGAGGCAACCCGGACGAACTTATCTTTTATATGCTTTTATGTTGTTTTAATTTTCAGGTTCCCTTTGAATTTTATTTTTGCTAATTTTTAACCCCGTTTATAGTATGGTTGCTTCTAGTGTCTTATGCAGGTGCAATTTCATGTCTACACCGCAACCAAGCTACGCTACTTGAGGCTGAAGCTCAAGTGTGGGGGAACTCTTTTAACACTAGCAAATAATATCAGGGGAGTACCAGTTTCTTTAAATTATCCTTTTATTTAAATAAAATATGCAGAGGAGAATTTATATGCTTAAATGAATATTCGTGAGCTTCGTGTTCTCTCTATTTTATCTACTTACCGAAAAGGCCTTCTGAGACTTTCCCTTGTTTTTCTGGTGAACAATGAGGACATTGTTCAATTTAAGTGTGGGGGAGTGTGCCCTTTTCGGTGACATTTTATGCTAAAATGCTTAATCTCTCTGCTTATCTTGCATTTGTTCAAATTCAATATTGTGGACCCTTTTTATGTGGGTTGTTCTCTTTAAGAATAAATATTGTTATGAATTGTGGGATAAATGGTATAAAATGTACAAAAATTTTAAAAATTTTGATTACTTTTGAGGAGCATTTTTATGCGGTGTGACCAAATGATCTGAAATGGTTGGATTTTTATTGCTCAGGGGTTCTTTCTGTCTTCTTTCTTAGGGATTGCTAAGGGGTGCTTCTCTGTCAAAAAAAGAAAAAAAAAAAAATATATAATAAATAAGGGACTTGCGAGACACCATTGGTAACCAACAAGAAAGTTGAGTGTTCTTAAATACAAAGGCTTGATGCCTACATATTATCTTCTCATCTCTTATGCAAAAGTGAAACAAATGCGTAAATCTATTTTTCCTTTTGTTTTCTCCTCAATGCCCATTCTTGAGAGAAGTTGGCCATGGTAAAAGTTCTCAAAGTTACCTTAAACAAATGAAACATTGAAGTACTCCGGATCATACCCCAAAACTCTAATTTTTATTTTTGCCCTGAGTACACCTATGCCACCAGTAGGTGATGGATCACACTCCTCTTAAAAGTTTAAGATCATGTACTATTGACTTCTTTATCCTACCCTTCATAATAGTATTTATTAATATTGAGCATTTCCTACTAGTTTGGGTACATGGTTTTGCTTGAGGACAAGCAAAAGGTAAGTGTGGGGGTGTGATAAGTGTCTAAATGAGCATCATTTATGGGTGTATTTCATATATTATATCAGCACTTTTCTACTCATTTCTCACTTATCATATGTTTTTCCTCTAGTTTATGTTTTATTGATTATCTCACAAATTTATTGGTTTAAACATGAGGAAAAGCCAAGCTTGGAGCAAAGTACACGAAGAGACGAACGCATAGGCGCAGACGGCTCAGAAAACGGAGCCCAAACGAAGAATCTAGAGCTAGTAGAAGAAATAAGCTTGACATCGAGATAACACGCGGACATCTCACGTGCAACCGCCTCGCGGACAACACAGAGGCTACCGCCTCTTAACTCTTGGACATCTCACGTGCAACCGCCTCGCGGACAACGAGGCTACCGCCTCTTAACTCGCGGACAACACAGAGGCTACCGCCTCTTAACTCGCGGACAACACAGAGGCTACCGCCTCTTAACTCGCGGACAGCACAGGAGGTTACCGCCACTTATTGGGCGGTACCAGCAGGCGGACACCAACAGTAACCGTGACTAATTATCAGTCGCGACCAGTATCTTCTTCGCGCCGTCGTCGTCTGCAACTCGCCCAAGTCGCCCAGCAACTTATCCATCTACTCCGCACGCGTATTCAGCTCTGTCCCCTGCGCAATCAATGAAGCAATCAATGCTCTTCTTCATCTGCAATCAAATTCGTACGGATCCAAACCTCTATATAAACCCAGCACCATAACTGCATAATACACACCACACACGACGGGAGTCTGAAGAATTCGCTCACCACACTCATCCATTCCCTTCCATTTAATTCTCTCCCGTAACACCACATCAGTCCACACTCACGCAGTAACAAATGAAATAGAAGAGCAGCAGTGAGAGCGAGAACAGACCAGTTCTTCCTCTGAATTAATGTCAAAATCTATCTGTGTAATCTTCTTATCTCCGTTAATGTCTGAGTAATTTTCATTTGTATCCTAGGATGGGGGTTTGATTTCTAATATTACGTAATTAATATTTATCACCTGTTTCTCTCATTTAACTTGTTTTAATTCCTTTCAACTAATATTGCTAAATGCTTTGCGCGACAAACGACTGCATTTATTTGGTAATTATCAACATATGATTTTGAGATAGTCTAGGTACCACAAAGGAATTAATCTTAGTATTTACACTCCGGACTGAGCAGGAAAATATTAAGGCTTTTATTAAGAGTTCGTAACTGACAATTATTAACTCTAATAGGCAATAAATAATTGAGACATGGTTATAAATATGTTTAAGTAATTTAGGAAAATTCCCCCGCTATCCTAGGATACATTTTTCCATCCACATCACTTAATTCACCTTTTAACTGTTTTTATTATTTCTGTATTAATCAAACAACAAATCAAGCTTGCCTCCGGCTAAACCCCCTTTTTACAGTTTTTTAGTAACTACCAAGACTAGGGTAATTGAACAATCTCCCTGTGGATACGACACTCGTTATACTACTACGACCGGGAATTGTTTGCAGCCCGACGTTTATAATTTGAGTTTTTAATTTCTTTTCTTTTAATTTTATACCACTCTAACCACTCAGAAAATAACAGTCTGCAAAGTGCGCCATGCAAAATGGGCTACCAGTACTGTGCACGTCGGTAGTGGTACTTCCACCTAATTTCTATATCTTGGGTAGTCCTCGGGACTCCTTCGATGTTCTCTTATTTTGGATAATTGACCATACGGTAGTTTCCTTGTTGTTTTGACAGTACTGTCACTTATCAGGGCGTTCCTCTTTCTGAGGGAACCCCATGTTATTTTCTTATGTCCTAGTCCTCGCTCCCGTTTTCACACATTTTGTTGTGGTTACTAAGTAATGGTTCTCCTTTAGGCACTACATCGTAGTCCTATTCCGGTATACAGTTGTACGCGTCCCTATTGTCGCCTGCGCTATGTCGGCCAGGTTTTGTAACCTTTCTCCTTTTATGGGTGTCGGAGTTCCCGTTTCTAACTAGACTTTCGGTAGTCTTAATTCACATGTTATGTATTATCCCACTGCTATGCTCATTCGGACCACTGTCCGGCACTCATGTCGACCCATGTTGTCGGTAATTACCGTCCTCTTACTGGTAGAATTCCTTTGGTAGCGCCTATTTCACTATTGCGCCCCAACTAAAACCTCCAAGTTTTCTTAAACTGTTGTATAACGATGTGTTTCTCATATTGCTTAATGATAACTAACTACAAGATCGGGTTTCCCCGAGTAAGAGAAGGCTTCTTTCTCTTTGGCGTTTGTCCCCCGTATTCAAAGTTAGGGATGTGGAGGGCGGGTTTAGGTACTATGGATATCCGGTAAACGCAGGGAAGTCATAACTAACGCACCTTCGCTCTATCACTCAACCCTTAACCCATATCTCAAACTCAACCTCAGTATTCTCCTAAGTTCGGTAACTCCTATCATCAGAGCGTAGTTACGCTCTGATACCATTTTTTGTAACACCCTAGCTCATAAAACCAACTTATCTCATAAACCTCCATTCTCTTTTATTAACTTTGCAGCGGACTTCTTACAATATTTGGTGTTACCGCCGTAAGTCACCCACGTGACCAACTAGGCATACTACAATCTCCAAGATCTAGCTACGGTCTGATGGACCCGAATATACCAAATGTTAGTACTTACAAGCCTTATTCATTTACATATCAATCTTACCATCTCCTTACATCCTATATAACTTACTAACATCTCATATCATTCACTAAACGAGTGTACAGGCACAACTCGTACAACTAAAAGAAGACAACCCGAAGTAAATTCTTCCCGATCCTACTCTCAGGACTATCGTCTTCTGTCATTCACCTACAAAATATAAACAGTAACCCCCGAGGGGGTCAGCACCTTTACTGGTACGATCCTCTCATGGCCCCCAAGCTAACGTGGCTACGATGACTAATTGTCGATAGCATGGAGGTTGATGAGATGCACAACATAATAGAAAGTGCAATAAACAACGAGCCACATATGAACAATCAAAGTTCAAACACAATGAACGACTTAAAAGTGTTCCCTTAGTTAGTGAGTTAATCGTTAACTCCTTAAGTTATGTTTCCTCTTAATCTCTATCCAACCTTATCTTACCTTAATCTTAATTCTTATCTTAGTCTTAGAATATAAACCGTTCTTTAAATTGAAATGGTTGTATCTTATCTCAATGTTTATTTTTGTCGGGTCAAAAGCAATCCTAGCCAATGGGCAATTAACTCCATTGGTTGAATAAACATCTTAACTTAAAATTACGATTTAGGTGATCCTACCGCACCATCTTAATGCCTCCTACCTTGGACTGGAAATTCAATGTAGCTGAGCTGACATTCGACCCTAGGCGACAAGTCTGAAGACAAGTCCTTAAGCGGAAGTCGGATCTGAATCAGATACCGACCCCCTTTCCTTAACATGCATGACCAGAGTCAGTCCCGGATTCCTCACCTCCCATAAGTTCCAGTTAGTGAAAATTTTATAAACCAAGTGTTAACCAACTATTTTAGAAGTGTAATTCCACATCTCATTCCAATGTGTACTAAACTTTGTTAGTAACTAATCTCAAGTCTCGTGTGTTAGTGTAAATAAAACACACACAAAATAAGTGAAATAAAACTGGTTGCATGCTTTATCTTGTTTAGTCTGCACACATAAACAAATAGCACACAAGCCGAGGGACACCTCGTTAGCAAGCAGGTCACAAGAAAACCATACCGTACACCGTCGGTTGTTCGGTTGCTTACTCTCTTTCGGAGTCCAAATACTCAAGTCCTAAAACATTCATTCAATTTAGGTTGTTAATTACTTTTAATCAACCTAACTTACTTAGCCCCTAGCAATCTCCATCTAACAAACACTAAGTTCTTATAAACATAACCTTAAACCCTTACAACGATTTTACTTAACTTAATCTCTTAAGTCCTTACATGGTTATCTTTCCAATCATCATCACTCTTCTAATGGTGGACCACTAAGTCATTGTAATTTAAACTCAGCCATATAAGTTAATCACCTCTCATTATACCTCATACTTGTTCACACTTTTTAAGGCCTTTAAATGACACCAAACAAGGCCTAAACATCATCTAAAACCTTTACCATCCAATCCCCCATCATTGGAAGCCTTAAAACAATTTTTTTTCTCTGCACTGGACCGCCCCTCTGGGGTGGTCCCAACCAGAGGCTAGTTTTCCTGCAGAATTCGCCTGGACCTCCCCATAGGGGCGGTCCCTAGGGGCGGGCCACAGCAGAACCCATTTTTCAAAGTGTTTTTCTTCTCATTTTGAAGTCCAAATTCACCCCAATCTTTTCCCACTCATTTCACAATCTTTCCACATGTTTCCTACATGCTTAAACACCTTAAAACATGCACTAAACCTTCCTCAATCATCACCAAACTTGTCACTCAATTTCTTACAAAATTCTTACACTTAACACTTGATACCTTACACTTCCCACTTGTGACTTTGCCTAAGACCTCAACTAATCATTATGTTTCTTCACAACCATCTTAACTAATCCTCAAGCATCATTTTGCATACCCATTTTTTTTACTCAAACTTCTCAAAGCTATATATATTCTAGCACATGCTTACATCCTTACAAGTCATTATACCTTATTTTTCCTTCAAACTTTGTACAAGTTTCCTAGCTTCCTTAACCATGGTTTTGTTGCCTTAAATTCACCATTGTAACCCCTAGTCCCCCTTAGACATCCCTAGGTCTTCCTAGTACTCAGGAACTCCATAGTTTATCCATTTTCACCAAAACAACCCTTAATGTTTACTAGAACATCCTTAGTCATAAAATCTCCTTAGAACACCTTAAACACTTAGTTTCCTCTTCAAATTTTGACATGGCTTCCTTAATATATTACTACGCCCAACGTTTAGGTTCTCACACTTAATACAATCATGAACACACAAATCCTTAGTACACAATCTTAGTACACAAATTATACCCTCCAAAGCTCTAATCCCTCCTAAACAACTCTAGGTCATTCTAATCCTTAAGAACTCCTTTGTTAACTCATTTTCACTCAAATTCCTTTTTAATGACTCCTAGTAAACCCTAGGTCATTGTGAGCCTCGATTTTAAACCCTATCCTATGTTGAATAAAGTTGATTGGGATCTGATTGGGTTTTAGGTCCACTTATAGCCTAAGATTAATAACTATGTCATATAACAATAATTATTAAAACCTAAGCTAGCTCACTGGAACCTATTATGAGTCGCCACCTAATTTTAACCTAGATCAAATTAGGAAAGGAGAGTTCGGGTTCGGGGGCTTGATATTCGACTTAATTAGGGTTCAAATTACTTTCATTACCCTTCCTAGGTCGTTTTTCCTCTACTTAGTTTATTTACGGCTTATTACGAGTCGTTTTAACGTAAGTGCGCGAGCTTCTGTTTTTTTTTTGTTTTTAACATTTTTTGACAGAGAATTAAAGTGAAATTAAAAGCTACCTAAACTAGGGTTCCGGAGGCAGAATTAGGTCAAATTTTGCTTACGTCCGTAGCCACGGACCAAACGTCCGAGACCACGGACCCCAGTTAACCTAAATATACAGAAAAGTCGAAATTAAAGGAAAACAAAAATTTGCAAGGTCCGGGGCCACGGACAGGATGTCCGTGGGCCCGGACATTATTAGAAAAACCTAAATTTTGAATTTTTAAAATCCCGCCGCCGTCCGTGGGTGTCCGTGGTCTCGGACAACGCGTCCGAGGTCCCGGACCATAGGTCCGAGGTCACGGACCACCCACGGACAGGGGTTTTCAGAAGGTTCCCGAGGGTGTTTTGAGCTCAAATTTTATGGGTGTGTAGCCTGAAAGATGTACAAGACGTTAGTGATTGAAAGTTTTCAATTTGAATCCGAATTAAGCACGAAACTTAGCAAACAAGTTATCTGACAGAGGCTTAAATAAACAGCAATACAGAAGCCTACGAAGGTTAATTTGAGCCCAAATTTTGAGGCAAGACAGATAATACCATGGTGAATCAGGGAAGTGGAGTTTCTACCTGTTTTACCTTCGGATTCACAACGTTTCTTCACACTGGGACTCGTCGAGTGCTCCGTTGATGGCAGACCCGAGAGGATTTCGACCCAAGCTTCTGGTTGTTGGTTGTTCTTGCTGTTCTTCACGTTTTAGAGGTGTTTTTGTGAGGTTTTGATGATTATTGGTGCTTTGGGGATTGGAAAACGTGTTTAGATGGTGATTTCGGGGGACTTTCAGTATGATTTGGGTGGCCGGGTGTTGGAAAACGTGAGAGAGAGAGAGGAGGCCATGTTTTCTGACTCTCTAGGGTTCTTCAGCATGTGAGGTTCTGATTTTATCCAAAAACCTATCCCCTTATATAGACTTTCTTAAAGATAAAGAGAATCTAGTAAAAGTAAGATTTTTCGATATTTTAACTAAGCAACTTCCCAAAGGAATTTTGCTATGAAATTTTAACCACATGTCAAGAATGGATATTATGAATTTTCTGAGGTGGAAACGAATTTTTTAAATGCTGGAGCATTTTTAAATTGAATTTCTCGTCAGATTCAATCAGAAATTGCTAGAAAATTATTGGAAATTCGAAAAATCAAAATTCCACCCCAGCCATTATGCTTAAAATGTCATCCTCTATCATGGGTTAAAATATCAAAGCATTTCGAGCTGATTTGGGCACCCTTTGGAGGAGAGAGAAAGCCTATAGGAGAACTCAAAAGCCTTAAAAATTACGAAAACGCCCCTGACAACGACAAAACTGCTCTCTCTCTGGCCCTGGAACACGCCGATCGGGCCGGAGTCTCTTACTGTTTGATGGAGATGGCTCTCACAACCTCGTAGACCTTAACCAGGGGGTCAAAATTTTGGGTATAACAGATTGCCCCCCGTCAACTGGACTTTGTAACGAATGTGAAAAGTCTGGTTGATGCTTGAGTGGTGCCCCAAAATTTTGGACTCCACAGAATCCTCCACGTTGTGTGAAACCGGGTTAACGATGCCCAGCAATTCGGAGGCGCTGACTTCCTAAGCTACAAAGCATTGTCGAGCTTTTCTAAGGCGCTGACTACCTAGAGGTAATAATGAGGTAATGTCAGACTATTCTAAGGTGCCGACTACCTATAAGGATGATACAATGTCAAGCTATTCTAAGGCGTTGACTACCTAAAATGATGATATGCTGTCGAGCTATTCTAAGGCGCTGACTACCTAAGGTGATGAAAATGATGTCAAGCTATTCTAAGGCGTTGACTACCTGAAATGATGATATGTTGTCGAGCTATTCTAAGGCGCTGACCACCTAAAGTGATGAAAATGATGTCAAGCTATTCTAAGGCGTTGACTACCTGAAATGTGAAAACTGGATGCAAATGCAAGAATGCTGAAATGCTAATGATGCAAATGATGCTGATGCTGATGATAATGCCGATGATGTTGATGATGCCGATGATGCTGATGATGCTCGGATGCTTCAGGGGGACCGAAACCCGTGCTAATGCTCCTGGCTGGACCCAATGTGGACTTATTGCCATCGCCCCCCAAGCCGGTGTGCAGGGATAACTCCTGGTAAAAACCCTGGGGACTTATTGCCTTTGCCCACCATTCGTTGATCCCAAAAATAAGTTGACATCGCAAAAGGAGGATTTATTGCCATCACCTCGCCAACTTTCTATCGCCAGGTCTTGTGACGCGCCTGGGTAATGCAGCTAGGTCTTATGACGAGCCTAAAGAGATATGCAATGTGTTTATGAGAGTGGGTAAGCTAAAGGTATGCTAGGTCTTACTACGAGCCTAAGGGAATGCAACTAGGTCTTATGACGAGCCTAAAGGATGGTTCTAGGTCTTATGACGAGCCTAAAGGTGGATCTAGGTCTTATGACGAGCCTAAAGGTGGATCTAGGTCTTATGACGAGCCTAAAGGTGGATCTAGGTCTTATGACGAGCCTAAAGGTGGATCTAGGTCTTATGACGAGCCTAAAGGTGGATCTAGGTCTTATGACGAGCCTAAGGATGGTTCTAGGTCTTATGACGGCCTAAATGATCTAAGTGAAGTGAGTAATGTATGATGGGTCTACATGGATGTAGAAGGATTAGGGCTTATGTCAAACCTGGAGACGGTGGCGCTCAAGACGGGCCTATGGGTGTTTGAATGCGAAGGTAGGGCTTAAGACGGGCCTGGGGGGATTTGTTGTGGAGGAAGGGCTTAGGACGGGCCTATGGATGTTTGAATGTGGAGGAAGGTCTTAGGTCGGGCCTGAGGATGTTTGAATGTGGAGGAAGGTCTAGGACGGGCCTGCGGATGTTTGAGTGGAGGTAGGGCTTAGGACGGGCCTGTGTGATATGAAGAGGGTTTGACCCTTTGGGTTTTGGATTTTTGGGACTCAATCGGTGTCTTTGTTGCAATTGTTGGGACCAACAATTGCCCCCAGTATTTTTCCTTAAGGCAATCCGAGTTTTTTTTTAGGATTTTATGGCAACCGATCGATTGCCCCCAGTATTTTCTTTGATTAACTGCACAAAACAAGTCTCACTCTCACAAGGTCAGGGTTTATCTTGATGTGGTGCTTTCTATCTACACTCAAAGTATTTAATGCTTGCGCTCGTACTCTCCTTTTGGGTCAAGACATCTCAACCATTGAATTTGACATTTGTTCGATTTACGCGTTCAACCTGTTACTTTCACGTGATTGGATACACAACTACTAAGTCGGAAGTCTTTTGAGCTTATAACATGGCTATGGGTGTAATGAAAGACAATGGGACGATGGAGGAATGTTTAGGATATGTGGAGCTATAAGGGTGACCAAAGCTGCAACTTGCGCCGTCTCTCGGACTTGCTTTCTTTGTCCTGAAGTCGTTCTGGCTACTTCGTGATGACTTCGCTTACGAACTTGGAACTCTGGATTTTTGAATTGTTCCTTGCATCCTTTCTCCTTCTTCCAATTTTTTTTTTTCAAGGCTTTTCAGGTTTGCCTTTCTTTGGATTTCTTTCCTTTCGGGGTTCTTGTGTTTCCCGGTTTTGAACTTTGAGAGCTGTTTTGATGCTAGCTCATTTGGATCCTGTGTCACTTTGGGACCATTTACGGATCGCTTTGTCATGCTGGTAGCGGTTTTGCTTCTTTGGACTTATGAAGTTGTGTCCAAAAGTCGGGCTCCTTGCTTCCTTTGGTCACCGGTCGGTTATTCGTCATTGGCTGGCTTATTTGTGGAGCTTGTAATGTGAAAGAGGATATATGAAAAGCTCAGCGGGGGTGCCTAGGGTTTAATGCCTGGGTTTATAGGCTTTTGGCTGTGTGGTGCTGTACCTAGGTGCTTCGTCATCCCTAATAGTTGTGTATCCGTTCTTTGTTACTTTTTACAGGTTTAAGCGTAAATTTACAAAATATCTCCTTCGATCGGAGCCATGCCGCTTGCCTTACCTTTGAATGTGACCTCTCTGGAGCCGTGTAAAAATGACACGCTCTTTCGCTCTTGGTTTTACCGCTCAAGGCACTCTCGCGAAATGTTCACTCAGAGACTTGTTTGCGCATTTAAACAAAAGAAATAAACATTATCGCTCCTTAACTCAGATTGCCCCCAGTATCGTTGTGGGGTTTTTTTTCTCGACAAGCCTTTTGAATACCCAAGTTATTTTGAGGAGGGGTGATTACATGTGTGAGGACGGTGGTGAGTGATGATGGGGTGATTGCTGAGTGATTTATATTTTTGTTTTTTTTTTGTGTGTTCACATGAACGGAAGTATACTCATTAGAACACGAATCAAAGAAGAAATTTTATTGATAATCAAAAGAAGTAACAACGACATTGAGTACCAACTAAAAGGGAGAAACAACTAAACTAGCTAAAGAACTAAAAGAAAAGACGAAACAAATGCTACGCAAAACAACTGAAGAGAAAACAAAGATTCCTAGTGGTGCTCAGACATGGGTTCCCGAAAATATTCCCATGCTCCAAGAACTGAAGTCCCTGGTCAAGCAAGTCTTGGATCTTATGCCGTAAGGCCCGGCAATGATCTGTGTTATGGCCAGGAACTGATGGTGATGGCAGAATTGACTAAGATGCCTCCCTAAATGAGCGGTTCTGGCCGAGGGGCCAAGGGCTGTAGCAAGTTTCTTTTCTGGAGCTCCTCAAATGCCTGACTTGGTGTTCGGCCAAAGTCGGTAAACTGTCTTGGCGCAGGGAATCGCCTTGGTCGGGATGATGCTTTGGTTCTTGCTTTGAAACTGGGATTGCCACAACTGGCTTTGCCTTGTTGCCCATTCTCCGAGCTTTGAGCTGTCCTACCTGTAACCTGGCACTACAGTTCTGCGGGCACATGGGGCTCTCGCCTAGGGCGGGTGTCGGTATTCCTAACTTAGTGCAAGATCTCGAGGAAGGAAAATTTAAAATGATCTCCTTGGGGGTTTCTTCTGGTCGTCTGCTCGCCCTCTCGAGTTCTGCAGCCATTTCCTTGGTATCCCCTTGTGAACCTTGGGCCGTAATAGAACTGACTTCAGTACAGTTGTGAAGAAAGCAAAGAAGCCTATTCACTAGTTCATTTTGGACTTGACGTCCGGCTTCAAGGGAAAGAGTCTTCGTTTTTAATTCTTCAATTGTTGCAATGTAGTTGGACTCCATGGCGTTCCTGACAGCACTATGTCTCTGCTCCATGGCATTGATGGTGTCCCGGTACTTTTGTTCCAATGCTGCGAGATGGATGTCCATGTTGATCGGATTTCCTCCTTCACCACTCCTAGGATTTGGGTTCGCCTGCTTCCAAAACATCGTCCATTAGAAAACTGAAGTTCTGGGCCGAGAAGGAATACTTGATAAAGTGGTATTCTAACTTGTTTGGGCCGAGTAATTCTTGGTTGGGCCTAAAAGATGATACTTATAACTAGGACCTTAGGTGGATTTACTTTTCGTGGGCCTAGAACTAAATTGATGATTCAAGTTGGGCTGAAAGAGAGAAATCACCTAGGTCTAAACTTTTGGGCCAGAGCCCAAACAAACAATTCATTTATTCAAACCAAACAGGGCCTTAGGGCTGCGAACAATAAAACCGTAAATTCGGGTTATTCCTATCAGTTTCTAGGCAGGGTAGTGGGCCGATCACACGAGCAAACAAGGCCCTCACGAATTCAACATGTCCTCACTAGACGTTAAAATCAAACCGGGTATGGATCGATCCGGAGAGGTGCTTGGGGCATGGGCCCGGGTTGCCACAAAGGAATAAGGCTTGCACGCTATTCTCTTTGGGCTTCCCCACTTTTTCACATCACCTGAAGGTGTGCATCCACGGACGGGTCTTTGACTGACCAAACAATGGGCTTGGTAAGGTACTGCCAGGAAAATGCTTGGGGCTAAAGCCCAGGTATTAAGGGGGTGTGGTTAGACGACACCCTCCTCTTTTCCCCCATTTATTCACATCACCTAAAAGGTGTGAGTCCCTGACAGGGGACCCTCAAACGGGTCCCAGAGTGGAATTGGTTGCGTGGACCCTCGCTCTCATATGATGCAAGGGTGCAAAAATTAAAGTGCGCACAGAAGTAAACAAGCAACATAGTAAAAGCCGTAAATAAACATTTTCGAGTTAAGCCCTCCTTCTTAAAATAAACAAGTTAAAATTAAGAAGTAAGTCCCCAGCAGAGTCGCCAGTCTGTGAGCCTCGATTTTAAACCTATCCTATGTTGAATAAAGTTGATTGGGATCTGATTGGGTTTTAGGTCCACTTATAGCCTAAGATTAATAACTATGTCATATAACAATAATTATTAAAACCTAAGCTAGCTCACTGGAACCTATTATGAGTCGCCACCTAATTTTAACCTAGATCAAATTAGGAAAGGAGAGTTCGGGTTCGGGGGCTTGATATTCGACTTAATTAGGGTTCAAATTACTTTCATTACCCTTCCTAGGTCGTTTTCCTCTACTTAGTTTATTTACGGCTTATTACGAGTCGTTTTAACCTAAGTGCGCGAGCTTCTGTTTTTTTGTTTTTTAACATTTTTTGACAGAGAATTAAAGTGAAATTAAAAAGCTACCTAAACTAGGGTTCCGAGGGGCAGAATTAGGTCAAATTTTGCTTACGTCCGTAGCCACGGACCAAACGTCCGAGACCACGGACCCCAGTTAACCTAAATATAAAGAAAAGTCGAAATTAAAGGAAAACAAAAATTTGCAAGGTCCGGGGCCACGGACAGGATGTCCGTGGGCCCGGACATTATTATAAAAACCTAAATTTTTAATATTTAAAATCCCGCCGCCGTCCGTGGGTGTCCGTGGTCTCGGACAACGCGTCCGAGGTCCCGGACCATAGGTCCGAGGTCACGGACCACCCATGGACAGGGCTTTTCAGAAGGTTCCCGAGGGTGTTTTGAGCTCAAATTTTATGGGTGTGTAGCCTGAAAGATGTACAAGACGTTAGTGATTGAAAGTTTTCAATTTGAATCCGAATTAAGCACGAAACTTAGCAAACAAGTTATCTGACAGAGGCTTAAATAAACAGCAATACAGAAGCCTACGAAGGTTAATTTGAGCCCAAATTTTGAGGCAAGACAGATAATACCGTGGTGAATCAGGGAAGTGGAGTTTCTACCTGTTTTACCTTCGGATTCACAACGTTTCTTCACACCGGGACTCGTCGAGTGCTCCGTTGATGGCAGACCCGAGAGGATTTCGACCCAAGCTTCTGGTTGTTGGTTGTTCTTGCTGTTCTTCACGTTTTAGAGGTGTTTTTGTGAGGTTTTGATGATTATTGGTGCTTTGGGGATTGGAAAACGTGTTTAGATGGTGATTTCGGGGGACTTTCAGAATGATTTGGGTGGCCGGGTGTTGGAAAACGTGAGAGAGAGAGAGGAGGCCGTGTTTTCTGACTCTCTAGGGTTCTTCAGCATGTGAGGTTCTGATTTTATCCAAAAACCTATCCCCTTATATAGACTTCCTTAAAGATAAAGAGAATCTAGTAAAAGTAAGATTTTTCGATATTTTAACTAAGCAACTTCCCAAAGGAATTTTGCTATGAAATTTTAACCACATGTCAAGAATGGATATTATGAATTTTCTGAGGTGGAAACGAATTTTTTAAATGCTGGAGCATTTTTAAATTGAATTTCTCGTCAGATTCAATCAGAAATTGCTAGAAAATTATTAGAAATTCGAAAAATCAAAATTCCAACGCCATTATGCTTAAAATGTCATCCTCTATCATGGGTTAAAATATCAAAGCATTCGAGCTGATTTGGGCACCCTTTGGAGGAGAGAGAAAGCCTATAGGAGAACTCAGAAGCCTTAAAAATTACGAAAACGCCCCTGACAACGACAAAACTGCTCCTCTGGCCCTGGAACACGCCGATCGGGCCGGAGTCTCTTACTGTTTGATGGAGATGGCTCTCACAACCTCGTAGACCTTAACCAGGGGGTCAAAATTTTGGGTATAACAGTCATATCAATTCACAACCACCATTTAAACACTTCTATTTCTACTCAAATTTCACCATAGCTCCTCTAGTATATTATCATGCCCAAATGCATTGTTTTTCTGATTCAATCATCTCACACACATTATATCCTTTCTCATCATATGTTCTCACCCAAATCTACTCATTCACAACAAACTCAATATAGTGCAATAATCTTAAATTGCATAGCACTAAGGCTCTTAAATGACATGGCTCTTAGGCCCTTAAATGACTTAAACTTTAAACACTGAATTTCCACAATAATAGCTTTCAACCTGCAACTACACACAACAATGCTCCTATAGCAATATAAGTGTTCTCATAATTCACCTTATACTTATCTTACTAACTCATTCCCATTGGCTCCTTAGTCACAAGTTCACAAGCTTGTTTAAATTCTTTTTCCTAGGTTATATAACCCATTACTTAATATGAGCTTTAAGCTACATTAGTATTTATCCAAATCTCATCCCTTAAAACCTTAAACCACCATTAGGTAAGCAATTTACCTTATTTTTCTCAATCTTCTCTTACTTCCCTCCTTAAGTTTTCTTGAATGTAATTTGGAAAGGACTTCAATCCTCTAGCCAATGTTCTAATCCACATTCAAATAGTCTAATGAGCACTAAGCAATATGCCTAAACTCATGGAATTCAATCTTAGGTTAAAATATGTGTTTTAAAGCTTAAAAGTGTATGTTTACCTTTGAATTTTGGAATGGCTTTCATAATGAAGCAAGGCAAGACCTCCTCAAGTCTTTGGAGAATATAATCAAGCTAGAACAAGGTCCCATGAGAATATGATATTCGGTTATGAAGGGAAAGTGGTGGAAACTTAGTTTTTCTTACATTTTCCAAACCTTGAATGAGTGATGAAGCTAATGAACCCTTCAAGCTAATTTTTCCTCCTCCAATGGCAATTTCCCATGGCTCCAAAATGAAGCTTTTCAAATTTTGAAAAGATAGGAAGCAAGGCCTTGGTCTAGCTAAGAGTTATCTAAGCTTATTTTTGGATTTGGAGCTAAAATGGAGATTTGGTGAGCAAATGAAGGTGAGTATACAATGGGGCTGGTTCTTACGGTTTTAGAGGGTGAAGAAGGTGAATAAAACCGTGGAAGAAGAGGATGAATGATGAAGAGGAGAGAAGGTAGGCTAAAAGTAAGATATTTTATCTTTTAAAAGCAAATAGTAACTTTCTTACTTTCCTCTTCTTTTCCTTAATGTGCTGGCTCCATATGGTGAGTCACCATTTAAAAACCGTTTCCCACTTAATATATAGGATATTTATGGTCTTGGTTGACCAACTTACTGACTTATGTTGACTAAAGCTTAAACTAGGCACTATTTGGCACTAATCACAAATTAGTGCACAAATTTATGAAATTTTTTGTTTCTCATTGATTTAGGATTCCTAATGTGATACTAATTAGTACACATGTTGATTAAGGTGTAATCATGGGCATTTAGCCTCTCAAAACTCATTTCTAAGACAATTTCTCAAAAAGGTGCTTTAAGGAGTCTTAAAGCAAATTTTGTGTTTAAGCTTGTTTTTGAGCTTGGTTTTCTTTGGTAAATGATTTAACATGTCCATTATAATGTTAATAAGGTATTATAATGATATTTGGGTGCTAATCAAAGTCACTCCAAGCTTAGAGCACATTTTTGCTTAAATTGCCCTTATGACGTTTTCTTGTGTTTTCCCTGGTTTAAATTGTTTACCAATCTTTCTAAGGCATGTTTTAGCCTTATTACATCATAACTTGATGTTTACTTAGCATACTTAGGTCTGGGGTATTTCACATATTACTTGTTCACTATCTCCAAACACTTTCAAAATCATAGTCATTATGTAAGGTATTTCATGATTTTCTGATAATATTTATTCTGGAAATTTAGCTTTTAATTCATATTATAAGCTAATTTCTATAATAATTAACACATGAAATAGCCTCAAAATAGAAATAAAAATGTTTTCCAAAATTAAAATAAAATTGTCACATGGTTAGCATGACTACATACAGTCATAAACCTGAAATTATCTTATATTAAACCTTAGCCCCAAATTTAAAAGAGAAATTCAATCATTTTTACAATTTTCTCTCTCCTCTGGAAAATACTGAAATCAAATCAAAATGTCATGAAACTTTAATACAAGATAGAGGATGAAATTTATAGACTAATGCTGTTGAAATTTTGTTATTTCGACTTTCCAATAATAAGTTATGATTCATGAGAGATTCAAGTTTCTAAGATTTTTATCTAATCGGCTATTTATCGAAATAACCTGATTTCAACTCTCAAAATTCCTAAAAACTGTCTTTTATCTTTGATTAAAAATTCAGAATTTTTATTGACATTTAGCATGTTTTAAAAAATCAGATTCTCTTAGAGCACAAAATTAGGATTTTAGATAAAAATTTTGTCCTATCAACATGGCCTTGCTTTTTCTATAAAAGGACCTCTCAAAAACTACGTAGGGCAAGGTAGAACACTTCTAAAGTCAGAAAATACAGCCACAAACCATCTCCACACGTTTTTACACTTCCAAGCCTCAAATCAATAACGAAACACTACAGAAATCACCCTGAAGTCACCAAAAACTCATCCTTTCTTCTCCCATTGAACTTCCAAGCACCAAAACACCAAAAATACAAAACCAAAACATGGTTAGCAGTCCAGGGAAGAAGGGGTCAGAAGCTGGTTTCGAACTCAAGCCCGAACCAAATCCGACGAAGCCTCGAAGGGCTCCCGACGTGAAGAATCCAATCCAATTCGAAGGTAAAACAGGTAGAAATCTTGTGCTAAAATTTGAGTTCGAACTGCCTCTTTACGGTTTCTGAATTGTCGTTTGTTTTCGTTTATGTTCACTAACTTGTTCAATAAGTTTCGTCATTAATTCGTATGCAAATTGAAAACTTTTGATTACTAACATGTTTATAATCTTTCAGGCTACAAAACCAAAACTTTTGAGCCAACAACACCGTCGGGAACCACCAAAAAACCCCTGTTCGTGGGTGGTCCTCGGACCTATGGTCCGGGACCACGGACGGGTTGTCCGTGGCCACGGACACCCACGGACGGCGGTGGGATTTTTAAATTTTCAAAATTTAGGTTTTTCTAAATAATGTCCGGGCCCACAGACGCCATGTCCGTGGTCCCGGACTTTTCAAGTTTAAGTTATTATTTTAAATCTGTTTCCGTAATCATGTAATTCAATTGAGGTCCGTGGTCTCGGACATTAGGTCCGTGGCTACAGACATAATTAAAATTTGACCTAATTCTGCCTCCAAAACCCTAGTTTAGGTAGTTTTAATTTCACTTTAATTTTCTGTCAAAAAGTGTTAAAGATAAAAAAAAAATCAGAAGCACGCACTTAAGTTAAAACGACTCGTAACAAGCCGTAATTAAACTAAGTAGAGGAAAAACCACTTCTAGGGGTAATGAAAGTAATTGAACCCTAATTAAGTCGAATATCAAGCCCCCGAACCCAAACTCTCCTTTCCTAATTTGATCTAGGTTAAAATTAGGTGGCGATTAATAATAGGTTCCAGTGAGCTAGCTTAGGTTTTAATAATTATGGTTATATGACTTAGATATTAAACTTAGGTTATAAGTGGACCTAAAACCCGATCAGATCCTAATCAACTCGAATCAACCAAGGATAGGGTTTAAAAATTGAGGCTCACAGAATGGCGACTCTGCCGGGGACAAAATTCATAATTTTAACTTGTTTAATTTTAAGAAGAGGGCTTAACTCGAAAATGTTAATTAATGGCTTTATTACTTTGTTTGTTTACTTTTGTGCGCACTTTAATTTTCTGCACCTTTGCATCATATGAGAGCGAGGGTCCACGCAAACCAATTTTACCCCGGGACCCGTTTGAGGGTCCCCTGTCAGGGACTCACTGAAATACCAGGGGATTTCTTTTATTAAAACCCTTAATAATATTATTAAACATCAAATTATTATATGGTATTAATTGAAAATTATTTAGGTGATTTCTTTGATTGAATTCTAAATAATAAAACAATTTAATTTAATTTATTATATGGTATTATGAATTTAATAACAAGATTTATAAGTCAATAAATTTTGGAAAAATTCCTAGACACTCCAATTATATTATAAAGATTTTAAAAATATTTGCAGTATTGATTTGAAGTGTAAAAGTCAATATAAAATTCTAGAAACCCTAAAGCTTCTTAAGCCTTGCTAGGGTTGACGTTTTGAGAATGGTCAAACCTGAAATACCCCAAACCTAAGTATGCTAAGTAAACATCAAATTATGATGTAGTAAGGCTAGAATATGCCTTAGAAAGATTGGTAGACAATTTAAACCAAGGAAAACACAAGAAAGTGCCTTAAGGGCAATTTGGGCAAAAACGTGCTCTAAGCTTGGAGTGACTTTGATTAGCACCCAAATACCATTATAAGACTTTATTAATATGCTAATGGACATTTTAAATCAATTATCAAAGAAAACCAAGCTTGAAAACAAGTTAAAACACAAAATGTGCTTTAAGAAGTCTTAAAGCACATTTTTGAGAAATTGTCTTAGAAATGGGTTTTGAGTGGCTAAATGTCCATCATTACTCTTTAATCAACATGTGTACTAATTAGTATCACATTAGGAAGTCTAAATCAATGGGAAATCAAAAATTTCAGAAATATGCGCACTAATTAGTGAATAGTGCCAAATAGTAACTAGTTTAAGTTTTAATCAATATAAGCTAATTAGTTGGTCAACAAAGACCATGACTAGCCTTAATTATGATGGGGGCCGGTTTCTAAGGGATGAGTCATTAAAGACTTCATCAAATTAAGAAAGAAATAGGGAAGGAAAGTAAAAGCAAAGACTATTCACCTTTTTATAACAAATATCTTCACTTAAGTTACCTTTCATCCTCTCTCTCTTCATTTCTCCTTCCTTCCATGATTTCTCTTTCTCCTCTCCTGCTCCAAACCGAGAGAGAGAACTCCATTCATGGCTCCTCACCTTCATTCACTTGCCAAGTGCAACTCCAAGCTCCAAATCCAAAACAAATTGCATATTTGTCTTAGTTAAGTCAAGGCCCTCCTTTCTATCTTTTCAAATCTTTCAAAGCTCCATTTTGGTGCCAAGAGAAAACTCCATTGATGGAGGAAAATCAAGTTTGAAGAGCCCATTTGGTTCTCCATTCATTCAAGGTAAGGAAAATGTAAGAAAAACCAAGTTTCCATCACTTCCTTACATGGCCGAAAATTACTACTCATGGGGCCTTGTTTTTATGCCTTGTTCTAGCTTGATTTATTCACCAAGGACTAGTGGAGGTCCTATTTCATTCAATGCCCAAGTGTACTTTGGGACTTTAAAGGTAATCATCCACTTTTATGCCTTAGAACACATTTCTAACCTAGGTTTTCATCCCTTGAGGTTAGTGTATTGTTTAGTACTCATATGAGTCATTGAATATTGATTAGAACATTGGCAAGGGGAATTTAAATGGTGGCCGAGATTCATGCAAGAAGAAGGTCTAAGGAGGAAGTTAAGATAAGCTTGAGAAAACAAGGTAAATTATTTACCTAATGGTGGTTTAAGGTTTAAGGAATGAGTTTAGATGAGTACCAATGTAGCCTAGGGCTTACATTAGGTAATGGGTTATGTAACCTAAGAAAAAGAACTTAAACAAGCTTATGAACTTGTGACTAAGGAGCCAATGAGAATGAGTTAGTAATATAAGTTTAAGGTGGATTTTAAGAGCATTATAATTACTATGAGATTGATGGGTGTATTTGCAGGTTGAAAGCTTTTATATGTGGGAAATTCAGTGTTTAAGTTTAAGTCATTTAAGGGCCTAAGAGCCATGTCATTTAAGAGCCTTGGTGCTATGCAATTTAAGACTATTGCAATATAATGAGTTGTTGTGAATGAGTTGGTTTGGTGATGAGATGTGATGTGATACCCAGTGTAGGGGTCACCTCCCACATCGACCGGGAGAGCGCACGAACCACACCTTATAGGTGTGGGGATACTCTCCCCTTGTGAGAGGCCTTTTGAGTGGTGTGAGTACATCACCCTCAGAAACAAAACCGTGCGGGCAGCGGCCCAAAGCGGACAATATCTAAAAATGGTGATTAAATTACTCTAATAAAATTATTAAGGGCCTAATGGTGCCTAAAGAGTATTGGTAAAAAGAATAAAACCAAAAGAAAAGAGAAAACGCTTGAAAAGTGAAAAACGCTAAAATGTGCGTTAAATGAGTATAAGAGATATATGATCTCGAGAGGGTCCGAGATGGATTCCTAAGGCTTAGTTAGGCCTAATTAGTACACGGGAATGATTCCCGAAGAAAACGGATCCAAATAATGGATTAAAACGCTAACGGAGTTTTAAAGCACGTTTCTCGAGAAAACCCGAAAACGCGACTTTAAGTGGTCAAACGGACCCGTAAAAATTATAGTTGATTAAATAACTATAATTAAGTATTAATGGAAGCTTAATAAGCATTAAAAATAAAGAAACGAGAAAAATCCGAAAAACGGGCCCGGTTAGTGAATAGTGCCAAACCGGGTAAAATAACAAGCGTTTTCTGTCAGAAACCGAAAAAACGCTCCTGGCTAAATAACTAGTGGGGGCCTGTTTTTTTAGTAGTCCCTCACACACTCACACACAAATAAAGAAAGAAAAAAAAAGAGCAAATAGTAAAAAGTGTAAAAGTAATAAGTTACTTTTCTCTTTCCTCTCACCTCATTTTCTTTCTTCTCATTTGACTCCCTCACCTCTCTCATCCGTAAGCTCCCCTCCTCCTTCCTCCTTGAGCGATTTTGAGCTGCAACAACAACAACAATGGAGGCCTCTCCTTCTCTCCAAGCTCAAGCCATGTTAGAGCACCAAATGAAAAACCGAATACATATTATTCTTCCTCTCTTCAAGCCCTATCATTCCCTCTTTCCGAAATTTCAAATGGAGGAGTTTGACCTCCATGGGTTTTGGGCATTTGAAGAGAAAAGCACACCATTAGGTAGCTTGAAGCTCCCTCTTTCTATCAAGGTAAAAATATCCATGAAAAAGTCTTGTTTTCTCCATCTTATGCCTTGGCCGATTTTGGTCTCTAATGGAGCCTTGTTTATTCTCTTTTATGAGCATTGTTTCAATCCCTAAAAGCTTGGAGGGAGTTACTCTTTGATTCTTGACCAAAACCCCATCTTAGGGTTTTAAGGTAATCACACATTTTAGAGCTTTAAGCATTTCTAATTTATGAGCTTAAGTGTTTCTACTTGAACTCATCTCTTGCCTTGTATATTGAATGGGAGATGGGCAATTTCTTGACCTTTGGCGATTTCCAAGCAAGATAAAAGAGAAGAAAAGAAGAGGAGTGAAAAGAGTAAAGGCTTGTGAAGTTAAGGTAAACAAATTTACCTTGGAGCCTAACTTAATGCTTTAGGTATTTTGGGAAGGGTTAAATTAATTAATGAACCCTAACATGTAATGACATGTGATTTGTTGAGATGAGGAAGAGTTGTAGTAGTGCTTGATGCACTTGCGAATTAATGCTTGATTTAAGAGCCAAGGAGCTTTGCATTTAATGATGTATGTATTGTTTACCTTTGGAGGAATTAATGAGTATTGATGGATTTGTATGTGTGCTGATAGAACCCTTGTGGTTTGGCTAGCTTTAGGATGAATGATGTGAGGAAATGAGCTTTGGGTAATGTTAAGAGATGTAGCCAAGTTATGGCGAAATTTGTGTAGAAATTTAAGTGGATTGCGTATGGTTGTGAGTAAGTAATGACCTAGAGAAACTAGGTGTTGATGGTGGTTGTTTTGGCTTAGAAAATCACCATGGGAATACTTGTTTAAAGAGAGGAGATTGATGCTAAAATCTGTAGCAAGAACTTGTGTGAATGCCTAAGGAGCTTTAGGAAAAAGGAATGAGAATTTTAGGCTTTAAGAGTGAGTCATGGAACTTGGTATGAGGTGTGCATTATCTTGGAAGTTTTGGAATGGTTAAATGAAGAGAGAGCAATAATGCAAGTATCAAGAGAGGTTAGAAAATGCACAAGTGTGCATTAGTGCAAAAGGAGAATGCAAATTTGTGATTTTGGGCAAGAATTTGAGTAAGGGTTTAACCCATGATTTGAAGAGGTTTAGAGCATGTTAAAGGTGATTAATCATGTAGGAATCTTGTGGAAAGATTAGAGGAGGATTGGGTGTGGATAAGGATTGAAATGGGGTTGAAAAATAATGTGAGTTGCAGGTTTTAGCAGGGTCCGGGACCTAGTCCATGGACAAGGACCCGGACCACCCCTGTTTTTAGCCGAGAGTACATCCTGCTTTGGTCCGGGACTATACTCCAGGACAAGGTCCCGGACCAGGTATTGTTTTTCACCCGAGAGTTAGTTATGAATTGGTCCGGGACTTAGGGTGAGGACCAAGTCCCGGACCACCCCCAGAAACCTACAGAGAGTGTTTTAAAGGGTTTAAATGATGGGGGTTGAATGTTAATGATGTTATAAGATGTTAAGGCCTTGTTTGGTGACATGTAAAGGCCCTAGAAGTGTGAAAGTGTTAGAAGTGATTGAGAAGTGAGAGCTTAAAGTAACAAAAGTGAAACCGAGATAACGGGATAACGGGGTAACTACGGGAATAACATTTAATTATGTTCCGTATGAGTTTAGTATTAATATAATGTTTGAAACATTATCAGAGATCGTGTGACCCGAGCAGGTGAGATGACACGGTAAAAGTAAAACCCGGTGAAAGGTATGATTTTCTCATGCCCCGTATGCTAACCGAGTTACTCTGATTTGTGTGTTTGTGTGCCGGCTTAATCAAGATTAAAGCATGAAAATAATCCCTTGGTTGATTATGCATGCATTGTTGTATGTTGTATGAGCTAACATACTTGTATGCCGGTGTGGTCTAACGTAGTGCATAGACCGACTCTTAGTGAGTATTGATTGACTAGAAACCCGTTGAACGGGTAGTCACATAACCAATGGAAGTATGCAAACACACATAAACTATCGATTTAGTGTAATGATAACGCAAACATATAACTCCCTAGAATGTGAGGAGATGTACGGGTTGAGTAAATACCCGATAACGGTTAGGAAACCTTATTGCAACAATCCACGAAATAAATATGAGTGGAGGGATAAACGAACCTCCATCGAGAGGATCGAAGTTAGTCCAATAATGTAAACATATAAGAAAGGTAAAAGAGACCTAAGGGACTATGTGACTCCCTTGAGATACGGTCGACCTCTTATATGAGGATTTTACCCGGTATAAGAAAATATCCGAATGTATAAGCATATGATTGTGAGGGTAACCCTTAAACCTAAGATTACCCGAATTTAATAAAGTTCCCAAAGTCATTAGAAACATCGAGAATGATGCTTCTAGACTAATATACATGATATTATTATAACTCCGAGAGAGGAGTGTATGGGAACGAGAGTAGTCCGAGAGTAGTCGGACCTAAGTAAAAGAGATAGGAACTAAGAGAGAGTTCCGTGAGCTATTGTAACCTTCCCACCATGCTAGACCCAGAGTAGGGTTGAAACCGGGGAAGTAAGACTATGCTAAGACCTAATTTTGGCTTAAGTATGTATAAGAGTAACAAGCTGACGTAGGAGACCTGTAGTGTCTCGAGAATCTACAAGAGCTTGAGTATGAATACCCAAGAGTGTGGGTGAGATAATGAGTATAAATAACCCGAGAGAAAGGGGTGAGTATATGTATGAGTACCCGCAATAGGTAAGTATAAGAATGAGTAGCCCAAGAGAATGGGTTGTATACGAATAAGTAACCCGAGAGCGGGTGAGGTATTGAATAAGTAAACAAGGCTTAGTGAGGAATAACCCTCAATGCCTAAGAGTAACCAGTTACCACTAACAACATTGTTATGTTAGTTAGGAATTGTGTTCCGTGATTGGATGTAGATTCCTTGTGTGATATACATATATATTGTATTGCCATGATGCATGTTGTTTGATTAAAATGAACTCCATGTATATCCGACCCAAAGTAGTCGGCGTACCGCGGTTAGCACGCGGTATATGCGAATTTCATATTCAGCGTAAGCTGACCCCCTAGGGGGAACGTTTTTAGTGTGCAGGTACTTGAAGCTGATCACCGTTCGAGAGAGTAAGACGGGGACTGCTGTGAGCATGGGTAGTTAGATTGTAATTACTTATGCGTTTGAATGAGGTGTAAGTCCGAGTATGTTATCGGCATCCGTATGTTGTAGACTCGGTATAGTAGAGATATGAATTGAGTATTGTATTTGTATGAAGTACTCGGTTGTTCCAGTTCATCAGACCGTTACGGTATGTAAGAAAGGCCTGGTTAGCCACATGGGTGGCTAACGGCGTTGTTTCACCCTTCGTTGTAATTAGAGTTCCGCTGCGTGAGTAGGAGTAACTAGTAATGGTTTAAGAGGTAATGATGAGATTAACGGTTGGGGTGTTACAAAAATGGTATCAGAGCGAAGTATCGCTCTGATGACTGGAAATACCGAGCTTAGGAAATACCGAGTTAGGATATAGAGACTTAGGGCTAAGGGTTGAGTGGTAGCGTGAGAGATGCGCTAGTTAGGAACTTCCAGTATGATCTGGATACCTACAATACCAAACCCGCCCTCCACAACCCCCGCATTAAAAGCTTGGGAAAGAACGCCAGAGAGACGGGGAAACCTAATCTGGCAGTTACTAAATATTTCAACATGAACTAGAATCTGTCATGTGGTAGATCCCGAGAACCGGAAACCCCGGAGACGGAAGCCGCTGGAACGACAATAACTGCATGCAATGACGAAAGGTCGAGACATCCTAATCCAAGGAGACCAGAATTTGTGGCAGCCTGGGGCGACATGCTTAGCATCGCGAGAACCCAGCTGGTCGAGCAGCAGTGAGAAGGATGCACCAATCGTGCGACCAGACGGACTTATGAGAACTAACGAGAACCGGGACACATGTCTACGGACCGCCATAGTTAACTAATACCAACATCGGTACACTAATCGATCAAGAATCTAGTCAAGAGTAGGTACACCCACCCTGCCACACCCGAAGAGGTTGCAATACCTAACGGGCACAACTTAGACAGCTACAAGCATAATTACGGGATATACCCAAATAGGACTACAGAAGTAGTACCTAAATAAGTTAAACTTTGGTAACCACAGTAAAGACGTGGGAGCGAGCAACGAGGCAAAGCATAGAATTAAAATAGTTAAGGAACTCCGAGAGTGGAGGAGCTCCTAAATGAACGACAGTCATGTCAAGGGGAATGAGAATCAGCTCCAAGGAGCAGTTATCCAATTAGGGGATCAAGGAAGAGCCAACGAGGCTACCAAATTCAAAGTGAACAATACCGTGACCGGTATGAGTTAACCCAAAAACCGCCTGTACCGCGCACTTGCCTCGGCAAGTGCAGTATAACGGACAGCTAAAAGGAACTTTGACACGCAATAAGTACTTAGCAGAGTACGTGGATGGCTAAGGAAGCCGACATAGCACCACAAACCCTAAGAATTGTGAAACGAACCCTTGGAAGGGCCTAACGGCTTGATCATTATATAAAGAATATACCGGTCAGCAAGAGGCTAGACCTGGTAAGAAGCAACCGGCATTGAAATGCCGCGAAGAGTTTACTTTCAAGACTCAAACTTTTCTTCAAACATGAAATTTTTCAAAAACCCCAAAATTTTTAAAAACCAAACCAGAGAATCACGGTAAGTTATCAAAGGACGATTTAAGAGGAGTTGGCGACAGAATACTTCACCTAGGCGTGACCGACACTACAAGTATACACAAATGAGACATGGAACGACCGCACTCTGAAGGAGCTTGCGGACCTGACAGACCAATTATGAGTTAGTCAGGTAAGTGGTAACGTATCAATAAGATACTCCATGTATGTATACTAGTAGAGTACGGAACACGGGAAGTAGCCCACTCCATACTACGGACGAAAGAGCCAATTCAAACCAAGACAGTTGGACACCTCGAATGATCGAAGAACATAAGGAAGCTTACCAAGATAAAGGAGTCTAGGAACCAGTAAGGTGACGGACCTAAGGATATAGCGTTATTAAGCGCAGAGTATTAAGTACAGACATTGGATATGTCTCAGGAAATACCTAATAACTGGGTGAATACCAGTGTAAATAATACGGCGAATGCCTAAATAAACTTATTAATGTACGATAAACGGGATAGAATCCCCACTTTATACCTCACTGAAGAGAATAATGACCAGACCTAGAAGGTATTAGAAAGTACCAAGGATCTACCCAATAATGGGAGACATTACAAGCCTAAACGGGATAGTCAAGGACATAGCCGCAAGGCGAAGTCACAACTGAACATAACCATGAGTACAAGCCAAATGTAATGGCATTACTCAGTAACACCCAGGAGCAACCCGAGAAGGGTGCCGGAGTCAACAGTAGTTGAACGAAATATCGTGTTGAGAACACAAGTGTTTAAGCAAACACTCGGGTAGAACCCGAAGGGATCCCACGGTACACGGGATACCCTAGATTGCCAAAGGGCATCAACAAATATCAAGTTACTTAAAGGGCCTTCCATGTATGGAAGAGTGTTGAGACAACCTTATCGAAAAACCTAGTAATACCTCCAAACAGCCCGCATGGAGCATGACTCGAGGCAAGGTGGCTTGTAAGCCGATAAAACCAACTACAATACGTAGATCCAAACGTTGTAAAACATATGCATAAAGGCATAAGAGGAACAGTGGTGAATGAACCACTACCTTAGAGTGGGGATACCACTTGTGATTATGGGGCCTATGGAGCGGCATTTGCGTGAATCCTCCAGAGAAAGGCTACCACCTAAGTATGTAATGTGAAACCGCTAGAGCGGTGTAGCAAAACTTGAGCATGTGTATATTGTCAATGAGTATATGAACTATAGTAGAGTAATCAGTTGAGTAGTAAACACTGTATGTGTGCAATATGAACTGCAGAGTAAGCAGCGCGCAAGTGCGCAGAGAGATTTTAACAATAGCGTATGTTGTTGAGCCAAGTGAATGGCAAGCCATCGTGTAAATGGCGAGAACACCCGGGCGGAAGCTAAAGTAGTAGCGGATGCCATAGAAATGAGAAAGACCAAGGTGCGCAGTAAGCGACCATTGTAAAAGTATATTCAGATAGTGATTAGAGTTGATGAAGAAATGTGGTAAAGAAGGCATGATCATTCCTATCTCAAGAGGGATTTACTGTCAAGGGTTTACGCTTCTGCACTCTGTATGACTGAGTGTTTTGGTATTGCACTTGTGAGATAATGATCAAGTGGGACAGCCAGGAATTGAGAAATGTCAACGAAGCCTGTTGAGTGAGAATCTAGAGAGATAACTGTGCGGCCATTGGCCAAAGATGCACAAAGAACGTGGGCAGTAACCCACAGGGCCCAGGATCGATATGTGGAAAAACGCAGAATAGTATGAATGAAGAACTCTGGCACAAAACCAAGAAACAAACATAATCCATGAGCCACTATTAAACGAGGAAGCACTACATGCTAAGTAGTAGCTTGACCTCAACCGACAACAAGTCGGGAAAAATAAGTGAATAATCACAAACGTATACAGTGTTATACAAAGTAGATTCCTAGAGAACTGGAGAGACAATCTAAAATTCATCGAATTCGCATACGGTAAGAGATACCAAGCGACGATTGAAATACATGGAGAATACCAAAGAGCGAATTAAGCTCTAGTTATCAGGTCACGCAGCAGAAGCTTGTGAACCGTGATTCAGGGTTAAGTATACCTATGTCATAAACCCCTTGAAGCCTTAGAGGCTAGAACCGAACCCGGTTATGAGTTAATTAACCGTACTGAAGTTAAAACACTTCATAATACTCGAATTAATGAACCAATGTTCAGTGATAACATATGGTTGGTTACGCGGGCGTAACCCCTTTTAAGGGGGTAGGGCGAGAAACCGCTTAGAGTATGTTTTACGTAATGGTGCGTAAACTACTATGTGCATAGCACAAAAAGAAATTGTTTTGATGATTGGAACTTATGTTACATAAACATATGTACCCATTCATTGTGTAATAATGATTATTGTGCATGAGTGATGCAAGTAACGAGTATGTAATATTTATGAAAAGAGGAGTAGAGAGACTCCTAGGGAATGAGAATCCCTATAGTATATGTCTAGTGAGATTAGACATGAGTTATGATGAGTATGAATCGGCATGAAACCGATGTGTAACCTAAGAGGGAGTGAGTTCCCTAGGTGATTTTATTTGAGAATGATAGATGGAGTGAGTTCCATCCTTTGGAGTTGTAGTTTTAAATTGAGCAACAATTTGAGTAAAAGAAGCCATAAGTATGGAATACCTAGGTAAAGTAATGAAGCAATGAGAATGACAAATGACCTAGGTACTAAGAACTAGAGATTAATTGAAACGAATCGTTTCGTGAATATGACTAGAAAGAGTAAAAGATAGAAAACAAAAATGTTTGACTATCTGATTGTTTGAAATTGACGTGGGAGGTGGAACTTGATCTGCTAGCGATCAAGGGAAACCGAACACAAATTGGGGTGGAAGGATAGTTCAACACTGATGCTGATCACATCAGGGTTAGATGATTCCTGAAGCTCCCTATAGTGGTCACAAGTAATCACGCTAAGAAAGATACAGCTACCATAAATCTGATTTGGAGTTGTGTGATGTTTTAAAAAATAATTTTCAAACAGATTTTGAAAAAGAATTTCCTTCAAGTATTAAGATGGAAATGAAACTGGTTTTTGAAACCGCTATCACCCGCCGATGGCTGTGGCCTTAAGTCTTGATGACCGGTAGAACGGTGGGCGTGTACTGGTTTTGAAACCTTTGCACCGTACGTGCGGCGGTCCTAAGTGACCGGTTGGGGCGGTGTCAGTGTGTGATTTTTCCAAAGGCAGCAGGACGGGGAGAGTACCCTGAGATGTTCCTGTGTTGAGTGAGTCAACCAGAGTGCCTGAGGATATGTATATGTGTAATGTTTTGATCAGAACCGAAGGGACCGTGGGCCAGAGTGAGTAAGTGCCCGTTTGTCATGAAACGGCCGTGAACCAGAAAGAGTAAGTGTTCAACGTGACCGGTACCTGAGGGATCATTAGTATATTACTCAATATGGATTCGAGGACTGTAGTGCCTTCTTGTCTTCGGACCGATTCCATGGAGAGAGTAAAAAGAGTATTTTTGATTGCTATACATGCTGTGATATGTGTGTGGTATGTGTAGTATGAAATGAGACAGACTTGTGGAGTCTGTAAGGTTATACATGTATTATAACCTTGGCATAGTACGCCATGAGAGAAACCATCTAGATTCACCAACTTTGAGGACAAAGTTCCTAAGGGGGGTAGATTTTAATACCCCGGATCTAAAAATGGTGATTAAATTACTCTAATAAAATTATTAAGGGCCTAATGGTGCCTAAAGAGTATTGGTAAAAAGAATAAAACCAAAAGAAAAGAGAAAACGCTTGAAAAGCGAGAAACGCTAAAATGCGCGTTAAATGAGTATAAGAGATATATGATCTCGAGAGGGTCCGAGATGGATTCCTAAGGCTTAGTTAGGCCTAATTAGTACACGGGAATGATTCCCGAAGAAAACGGATCCAAATAATGGATTAAAACGCTAACGGAGTTTTAAAGCACGTTTCTCGAGAAAACCCGAAAACGCGAATTAAGTGGTCAAACAGACCCGTAAAAATTATAGTTGATTAAATAAATATAATTAAGTATTAATGGAAGCTTAATAACCATTAAAAATAAAGAAACGAGAAAAATCCGAAAAACGGGCCCGGTTAGTGAATAGTGCCAAACCGGGTAAAATAACAAGCGTTTTCTGTCAGAAACCGAAAAAACGCTCCTGGCTAAATAACTATTGGGGGCCGGTTTTTTTAGTAGTCCCTCACACACTCACACACAAATAAAGAAAGAAAGGAAAAAAAAAGAGAAGCAAATAGTAAAAAGTGTAAAAGTAATAAGTTACTTTTCTCTTTCCTCTCACCTCATTTTCTTTCTTCTCATTTGACTCCCTCACCTCTCTCATCCGTAAGCTCCCCTCCTCCTTCCTCCTTGAGCGATTTTGAGCTGCAACAACAACAACAATGGAGGCCTCTCCTTCTCTCCAAGCTCAAGCCATGTTAGAGCACCAAATGAAAAACCGAATACATATTATTCTTCCTCTCTTCAAGCCCTATCATTCCCTCTTTCCGAAATTTCAAATGGAGGAGTTTGACCTCCATGGGTTTTGGGCATTTGAAGAGAAAAGCACACCATTAGGTAGCTTGAAGCTCCCTCTTTCTATCAAGGTAAAAATATCCATGAAAAAGTCTTGTCTTCTCCATCTTATGCCTTGGCCGATTTTGGTCTCTAATGGAGCCTTGTTTATTCTCTTTTATGAGCATTGTTTCAATCCCTAAAAGCTTGGACGGAGTTACTCTTTGATTCTTGACCAAAACCCCATCTTAGGGTTTTAAAGTAATCACACATTTTAGAGCTTTAAGCATTTCTAATTTATGAGCTTAAGTGTTTCTACTTGAACTCATCTCTTGCCTTGTATATTGAATGGGAGATGGGCAATTTCTTGACCTTTGGCGATTTCCAAGCAAGATAAAAGAGAAGAGAAAGAAGAGGAGTGAAAAGAGTAAAGGCTTGTGAAGTTAAGGTAAACAAATTTACCTTGGAGCCTAACTTAATGCTTTAGGTATTTTGGGAAGGGTTAAATTAATTAATGAACCCTAACATGTAATGACATGTGATTTGTTGAGATGAGGAAGAGTTGTAGTAGTGCTTGATGCACTTGCGAATTAATACTTGATTTAAGAGCCAAGGAGCTTTGCATTTAATGATGTATGTATTGTGTTACCTTTGGAGGAATTAATGAGTATTGATGGATTTGTATGTGTGCTGATAGAACCCTTGTGGTTTGGCTAGCTTTAGGATGAATGATGTGAGGAAATGAGCTTTGGGTAATGTTAAGAGATGTAGCCAAGTTATGGCGAAATTTGTGTAGAAATTTAAGTGGATTGCGTATGGTTGTGAGTAAGTAATGACCTAGAGAAACTAGGTGTTGATGGTGGTTGTTTTGGCTTAGAAAATCACCATGGGAATACTTGTTTAAAGAGAGGAGATTGATGCTAAAATCTGTAGCAAGAACTTGTGTGAATGCCTAAGGAGCTTTAGGAAAAAGGAATGAGAATTTTAGGCTTTAAGAGTGAGTCATGGAACTTGGTATGAGGTGTGCATTATCTTGGAAGTTTTGGAATGGTTAAATGAAGAGAGAGCAATAATGCAAGTATCAAGAGAGGTTAGAAAATGCACAAGTGTGCATTAGTGCAAAAGGAGAATGCAAATTTGTGATTTTGGGCAAGAATTTGAGTAAGGGTTTAACCCATGATTTGAAGAGGTTTAGAGCATGTTTAAAGGTGATTAATCATGTAGGAATCTTGTGGAAAGATTAGAGGAGGATTGGGTGTGGATTAAGGATTGAAATGGGGTTGAAAAATAATGTGAGTTGCAGGTTTTAGCAGGGTCCGGGACCTAGTCCATGGACAAGGACCCGGACCACCCTGTTATACCCAAAATTTTGACCCCCTGGTTAAGGTCTACGAGGTTGTGAGAGCCATCTTCATCAAACAGTAAGAGTCTCCGGCCCGATCGGCGTGTTCCAGGGCCTGAGGAGCAGCTTCGTCATTGTCAGGGGCGTTTTCGTAATTTTTTAAGGCTTCTGAGTTCTCCTATAGGCTTTCTCTCTCCTCCAAAGGGTGCCCAAATCAGCTCGAAATGCTTTGATATTTTAACCCATGATAGAGGATGACATTTTAAGCATAATGGCGTTGGAATTTTGATTTTTCGAATTTCCAATAATTTTCTAGCAATTTCTGATTGAATCTGACGAGAAATTCAATTTAAAAATGCTCCAGCATTTAAAAAATTCGTTTCCACCTCAGAAAATTCATAATATCCATTCTTGACATGTGGTTAAAATTTCATAGCAAAATTCCTTTGGGAAGTTACTCAGTTAAAATATCGAAAAATCTTACTTTTACTAGATTCTCTTTATCTTTAAGAAAGTCTATATAAGGGGATAGGTTTTTGGATAAAATCAGAACCTCACATGCTGAAGAACCCTAGAGAGTCAGAAAACACGGCCTCCTCTCTCTCTCTCACGTTTTCCAACACCCGGCCACCCAAATCATACTGAAAATCCCCCGAAATCACCATCTAAACACGTTTTCCAATCCCCAAAGCACCAATAATCATCAAAACCTCACAAAAACACCTCTAAAACGTGAAGAACAGCAAGAACAACCAACAACCAGAAGCTTGGGTCGAAATCCTCTCGGGTCTGCCATCAACGGAGCACTCGACGAGTCCCGGTGTGAAGAAACGTTGTGAATCCGAAGGTAAAACAGGTAGAAACTCCACTTCCCTGATTCACCACGGTATTATCCGTCTTGCCTCAAAATTTGGGCTCAAACTAACCTTCGTAGGCTTCTGTATTGCTGTTTATTTAAGCCTCTGTCAGATAACTTGTTTGCTAAGTTTCGTGCTTAATTCGAATTCAAATTGAAAACTTTCAATCACTAACGTCTTGTACATCTTTCAGGCTACACACCCATAAAATTTGAGCTCAAAACACCCTCGGGAACCTTCTGAAAACCCCTGTCCGTGGGTGGTCCGTGACCTCGGACCTATGGTCCGGGACCTCGGACGCGTTGTCCGAGACCACGGACACCCACGGACGGCGGCGGGATTTTAAAAATTCAAAATTTAGGTTTTTCTAATAATGTCCGGGCCCACGGACATCCTGTCCGTGGCCCCGGACTTTGCAAATTTTTGTTTTTCTTTAATTTCGACTTTTCTGTATATTTAGGTTAACTGGGGTCCGTGGTCTCGGACGTTTGGTCCGTGGCTACGGACGTAAGCAAATTTGACCTAATTCTGCCTCCGAAACCCTAGTTTAGGTAGCTTTTAATTTCACTTTAATTCTCTGTCAAAAAATGTTAAAAACAAAAAAAAACAGAAGCTCGCGCACTTAGGTTAAAACGACTCGTAATAAGCCGTAAATAAACTAAGTAGAGGAAAAACGACCTAGGAGGGGTAATGAAAGTAATTGAACCCTAATAAAGTCGTATATCAAGCCCCCGAACCCGAACTCTCCTTTCCTAATTTGATCTAGGTTAAAATTAGGTGGCGACTCATAATAGGTCCCAGTGAGCTAGCTTAGGGTTTAATAATTGTTGTTTTATGACATAGTTATTAATCTTAGGTTATAAGTGGACCTAAAACCCGATTAGATCCTAATCAGCTTTAATCAACATAGGATAGGGTTTAAAATCGAGGCTCACAGACTGGCGACTCTGCTGGGGACTACTTCTTAATTTTAACTTGTTTAATTTTAAGAAAGAGGGCTTAACTCGAAAATGTTTATCTGTGGCTTTATAACATTGTTTGTTTACTTTCGTGCGCACTTTAATTTCTGTACCTTTGCATCATATGAGAGCGAGGGTCCACGCAAAACCTTTCACCCCGGGACCCGTTTGAGGGTCCCCTGTCAGGGACTCACACCTTTTAGGTGATGTGAATAAGCGGGGGAAAGGAGGAGGATGTCGTCTAACCACATCCCCTTAATACCTGGGCTTTAGCCCCAAGCGTTTTCCTGGCAGTGTCCTTACCTAGCCCATTGTTTGGTCAGTCAAAGACCCGACCGTAGACGCACACCTTCAGGTGATGTGAAAAAAGTGGGGAAACCCAAAGAGAATAGCGTGCAAGCCCTATTCCTTTGTGGTGACCTGGGCCCATGCCCCAAGCACCTCTCCGGATCGATCCTTACCCGATTGGATAAGCGTCAGGTGAGGGCATGTTGAATTTGTGTGGGCCTTGTCTGCTTGTATGATTGGCCCACTACCTAGCCTAGAGATTGATAGGAACTTCTCCTATGTCAGCCTAGCCCAACCCGAATCGGCAGCACTATTTGTTTGCGGCCCAGAGGCCCTGTCTGGTTTAATATGTGAGTGGTTTGGGCTTTGGCCCAAAAGCCTAGACTTAGGTGATTACACTTTCGGCCCAATTTAAATTATCAACTTAGTTCTAGGCCCGTGAAAAACAAATCCACCTAAAGCAATCCGTGAAAATCCATCAGGCCACTTCATTTCAAGGCCCATTCCAGTTTAGGAAAACTTTCACTCGGGCTTTGGCCCAAAATTCTAGATTTAGGTGTCATCTTTTAGGCCTAATCAGAGTTACTCGACCCAAACAAGTTTTAAATTAGAACGCCGTCTTACCAAGTACTCCTCCCGGCCAGAACTTCAGTCCGGTCCTCTTTATTTTCTGACAGACGGTATTTGAAAACAGGTAAACTGTCGTCACAAGCAGGAGGGAAAAGGAAGGCCAGTTGCAACGGAGGATAGAATGGCAGAGATAGAGCTTAGGCTAAAAGCCATGGAGGAAGCCGTAGAAGAGTTGAGAAACAGGATCAACTCTCGGGATGCGGACTTTCATGGAGCCGCTAGTACAAGAGAGAATGGCCAAGCTGAACTAGAAGCCATGATGGCTGCTATGGAACGGGGACATGGTGCTGTCAGGGATGCCATGGAGTCGAACTACGTCGCAGCTATCAAAGAAATGAGGGCAAAGGCCCTTAACCTGGAGGCCAGACGTCAAGCTCAGGATGCACTAGTGGGTAGGCTTCTTGGCTCTCTTCACGACCACATTAAAGTCGGCTCCTTTGGAGCCCAACGATTGCAAGGAAATGTCGAGGAGATTGCCGCAGAGCTCAGAACAGCACTTGGGAAGACAAAACCGGACAATGAGACAACAACTTTCATCCAAAGTTGCACCCGGAAAAGGTCTAGGCAGCATGAGGCGAATCCCGGTCAGAGAGAACCGGGTTGGATCATTGGAGCAGTAGGACCACCCCGGCAAAGCTCCCGTCGGAGGGAATTTTCAGACATTGGCCAACCATTAAGCCAGACATTTGCAATGCTCCAGGAACGAAACATGCTACAGCCTCTCACTCCCCGACCTGGGACCCTCAAAAAGGAAGGAATCTAAGTCAGTTCTGTTGGTACCATCAATTACCCGGCCATGATACCAATGATTGCAAGGCTCTGAGACACGCAATCCAGGATCTCATCGATCAAGGGCATCAATTTCAAGGACATGGGAGTGTAGGCAGGGCATCCATGCCCGAGTCTTATTAGAGTTTGTAGTCTTTAAGTACTGTTTTGCTTTTCAATTAGGTAGATTTCTTTTTATTAGTCACTTTTTGGCTTTCATAGTAGTTAGTCCCCTTTGCTATTTTTGGTAGCTCTCCCGAGTTTGTAGTTTCTAACGTTGTTTTTACATTGAATAATACATGGTTCCATTTTCACAATTTCCATGCAAATCATTTTCCATTCATTTAAAAAAAAAACGAGCAACCTCATCGCTCCGTCCATACTCACTACAGCTCCTCGTACAAATACCACCGTCATCATATACACCCCGTGTGCCTCACCACTCCACTTTCTCAACATTTCACCAAACACATAAAGCCAAAAAATTTTGCTCCACAAAATCACCCCATCACAACTCACCATCATTATTCCGCACAACCACCTTCCACAAATAACCTGGGTATTCAAAAGGTTCGTCAAAAACCCCCCAATAATACTGGGGGCAATCTGAGTTAAGGAACGATAATGTTTATTTCTTTTGTTTAAATGCGCAAACAAGTCTCTGAGTGAACGTTTCGCGAGAGTACCTGGAGCGGTAAAACCAAGAGCGAAAAAGCGTGTCATTTTTACACGGCTCCAGAGAGGTCACATTCAAAAGTGAGGCAAACGGCACGACTCCGCCCGAAGGAGATAATTTGTAAATTTACGCTTAAACCTGTGAAAAGTAACAAAGAACGGATACACAACTATTAGTGATGACGAAGCACCTAGGTGCAGGACCACACAGCCAAAAAGCTTGTGAACCCTGACATTACACCCTAGGCACCCCCGCTGAGCTTTTCATATATGACCTCTTTCGCAATATTGCAAGCTCCATAAACAAGCCAGCCAATGATGAATAACCGACCCGGTGACCAAAGGAAGCAAGGAGCCCGACTTCCGAACAGCAACTCCACAAGTCCGAAGAAGTAAAACTGCTACCAGCATGACGAAATGATCCGCAAATGGTCCCAAAGTGACACAGGATCCAAAATGAGCTAACATAAAAAAAACAGCTCTCAAAGTTCAAAGCCGGGAAACACAAGAACCCCGAAGGAAAGGAAATTCAAAGAAAGGCAAACCTGAAAAGCCTCGAAGAAATCCAAAATCGGAAAGAAGATAGAAGGCGCAAGGAACAACCCAAAAGTTCCAAGTCCCAAGTTTACAAGCGAAGTCATCACGAAGTAGCCAAACGACTTCAGGACAAAGAAGGCAAGCCCGAGAGAAGGTGCAAGTTGCAGCTTTGGTCACCCGTATAGCTCCACATATCCTAAACATTCCTCCATCGTCCCTTTGTCTTTCATTACACCCATAGCCATGTTATAAGCTCAAAAGACTTCCGACTTAGTAGTTGTGTATCCAATCACGTGAAAGTAACAGGTTGAACGCGTAAATCGAACAAATGTCAAATTCAATGGTTGAGATGTCTTGACCCAAAAGGAGAGTACGAGCGCAAGCATTAAATACTTTGAGTGTAGATAGAAAGCACCACATCAAGATAAACCCTGACCTTGTGAGAGTGAGACTTGTTTTGTGCAGTTAATCAAAGAAAATACTGGGGGCAATCGATCGTTCCGATCGATTGCCATAAAATCCTAAAAAAAACTCGGATTGCCTTAAGGAAAAATACTGGGGGCAATTGTTGGTCCCAACAATTGCAACAAAGACACCGATTGAGTCCCAAAAATCCAAAACCCAAAGGGTCAAACCCTCTTCATATCACACAGGCCCGTCCTAAGCCCTACCTCCACTCAAACATCCGCAGGCCCGTCCTAGGCCCTACCTCCACATTCAAACATCCTCAGGCCCGTCCTAAGCCTACTACCTCCACTCAAACATCCGCAGGCCCGTCCTAGGCCCTACCTCCACCATTCAAACATCCTCAGGCCCGACCTAAGACCTTCCTCCACATTCAAACATCCATAGGCCCGTCCTAAGCCCTTCCTCCACAACAAATCCCCCCAGGCCCGTCTTAAGCCCTACCTTCGCATTCAAACACCCATAGGCCCGTCTTGAGCGCCACCGTCTCCAGGTTTGACATAAGCCCTAATCCTTCTACATCCATGTAGACCCATCATACATTTTACTCACTTTCACTTAGAACCATCCTTAGGCTCGTCATAAGACCTAGATCCTTCCTTTAGGCTCGTCATAAGACCTAGATCCTTCCTTTAGGCTCGTCATAAGACCTAGATCCCACCTTTAGGCTCGTCATAAGACCTAGAACTACCCTTTAGGCTCGTCATAAGACCTAGAACTACCCTTTAGGCTCGTCATAAGACCTAGATCCTTCCTTTAGGCTCGTCATAAGACCTAGATCCTTCCTTTAGGCTCGTCATAAGACCTAGATCCCACCTTTAGGCTCGTCATAAGACCTAGATCCTTCCTTTAGGCTCGTCATAAGACCTAGATCCAACCTTTAGGCTCGTCATAAGACCTAGATCCAATCTTTAGGCTCGTCATAAGACCTAGAACCATCCTTTAGGCTCGTCATAAGACCTAGATCCAACCTTTAGGCTCGTCATAAGACCTAGTTGCATTCCCTTAGGCTCGTAGTAAGACCTAGCATTACCTCTTAGCTTACCCACTTTCATCAAACACATTGCATTCATCTCATTCATATGGGCTCGTCATAAGACCTAGCTGCATTACCCAGGCGCGTCACAAGACCTGGCAACAGAAAGTTGGCGAGGTGATGGCAATAAATCCTCCTTTTGCGATGTCAACTTTTTTTTTGGGATCAACGAATGGTGGGCAAAGGCAATAAGTCCCCAGGGTTTTTACCAGGAGTTATCCCTGCACACCGGCTTGGGGGGCGATGGCAATAAGTCCACATTGGGTCCAGCCAGGAGCATCGGCACGGGTTTCGGTCCCCCAGAAGCATCCGAGCATCATCAGCATCATCAGCATCATCAGCATCATCAACACCATCGGCATTATCATCAACATCAGCATCATCAGCATCATCAGCATCATCAACACCATCGGCATTATCATCAACATCAGCATCATTTGCATCATTAGCATTTCAGCATTCTTGCATTTGCATCCAGTTTTCACATTCTAGGTAGTCAACGCCTTAGAATAGCTTGACATCATTTTCATCACTTTAGGTGGTCAGCGCCTTAGAATAGCTCGACAACATATCATCATTTCAGGTAGTCAACGCCTTAGAATAGCTTGACATCATTTTCATCACTTTAGGTGGTCAGCGCCTTAGAATAGCTCGACAACATATCATCATTTCAGGTAGTCAACGCCTTAGAATAGCTTGACATCATTTTCATCACTTTAGGTGGTCAGCGCCTTAGAATAGCTCGACAACATATCATCATTTCAGGTAGTCAACGCCTTAGAATAGCTTGACATCATTTTCATCACCTTAGGTAGTCAGCGCCTTAGAATAGCTCGACAGCATATCATCATTTTAGGTAGTCAACGCCTTAGAATAGCTTGACATTGTATCATCCTTATAGGTAGTCGGCACCTTAGAATAGTCTGACATTACCTCATTATTACCTCTAGGTAGTCAGCGCCTTAGAAAAGCTCGACAATGCTTTGTAGCTTAGGTAGTCAGCGCCTCCGAATTGCTGGGCATCGTTAACCCGGTTTCACACAACGTGGAGGATTCTGTGGAGTCCAAAATTTTAGGGCACCACTCAAGCATCAACCAGACTTTTCACATTCGTTACAAAGTCCAGTTGACGGGGGGCAATCTGTTATACCCAAAATTTTGACCCCATGGTTAAGGTCTACGAGGTTGTGAGAGCCATCTTCATCAAACAGTAAGAGTCTCCGGCCCGATCGGCGTGTTCCAGGGCCTGAGGAGCAGCTTCGTCATTGTCAGGGGCGTTTTCGTAATTTTTTAAGGCTTCTGAGTTCTCATATAGGCTTTCTCTCTCCTCCAAAGGGTGCCCAAATCAGCTCGAAATGCTTTGATATTTTAACCCATGATAGAGGATGACATTTTAAGCATAATGGCGTTGGAATTTTGATTTTTCGAATTTCCAATAATTTTCTAGCAATTTCTGATTGAATCTGACGAGAAATTCAATTTAAAAATGCTCCAGCATTTAAAAAATTCGTTTCCACCTCAGAAAATTCATAATATCCATTCTTGACATGTGGTTAAAATTTCATAGCAAAATTCCTTTGGGAAGTTACTCAGTTAAAATATCAAAAAATCTTACTTTTACTAGATTCTCTTTATCTTTAAGAAAGTCTATATAAGGGGATAGGTTTTTGGATAAAATCAGAACCTCACATGCTGAAGAACCCTAGAGAGTCAGAAAACATGGCCTCCTCTCTCTCTCTCACGTTTTCCAACACCCGGCCACCCAAATCATACTGAAAATCCCCCGAAATCACCATCTAAACACGTTTTCCAATCCCCAAAGCACCAATAATCATCAAAACCTCACAAAAACACCTCTAAAACGTGAAGAACAGCAAGAACAACCAACAACCAGAAGCTTGGGTCGAAATCCTCTCGGGTCTGGCATCAACGGAGCACTCGACGAGTCCCGGTGTGAAGAAACGTTGTGAATCCGAAGGTAAAACAGGTAGAAACTCCACTTCCCTGATTTACCACGGTATTATCTGTCTTGCCTCAAAATTTGGGCTCAAACTAACCTTCGTAGGCTTCTGTATTGCTGTTTATTTAAGCCTCTGTCAGATAACTTGTTTGCTAAGTTTCGTGCTTAATTCGAATTCAAATTGAAAACTTTCAATCACTAACGTCTTGTACATCTTTCAGGCTACACACCCATAAAATTTGAGCTCAAAACACCCTCGGGAACCTTCTGAAAACCCCTGTCCGTGGGTGGTCCGTGACCTCGGACCTATGGTCCGGGATCTCGGACGCGTTGTCCGAGACCACGGACACCCACGGACGGCGGCGGGATTTTAAAAATTCAAAATTTAGGTTTTTCTAATAATGTCCGGGCCCACGGACATCCTGTCCGTGGCCCCGGACTTTGCAAATTTTTGTTTTCCTTTAATTTCGACTTTTCTGTATATTTAGGTTAACTGGGGTCCGTGGTCTCGGACGTTTGGTCCGTGGCTACGGGCGTAAGCAAAATTTGACCTAATTCTGCCTCCGAAACCCTAGTTTAGGTAGCTTTTAATTTCACTTTAATTCTCTGTCAAAAAATGTTAAAAACAAAAAAAAAACAGAAGCTCGCGCACTTAGGTTAAAACGACTCGTAATAAGCCGTAAATAAACTAAGTAGAGGAAAAACGACCTAGGAGGGGTAATGAAAGTAATTGAACCCTAATAAAGTCGTATATCAAGCCCCCGAACCCGAACTCTCCTTTCCTAATTTGATCTAGGTTAAAATTAGGTGGCGACTCATAATAGGTCCCAGTGAGCTAGCTTAGGTTTTAATAATTGTTGTTTTATGACATAGTTATTAATCTTAGGTTATAAGTGGACCTAAAACCCGATTAGATCCTAATCAGCTTTAATCAACATAGGATAGGGTTTAAAATCGAGGCTCACACACCCCCTGTTTTTATGCCGAGAGTACACATCCTTCTTTGGTCCGGGACTATACTCCAGGACAAGGTCCCGGACCAGGTATTGTTTTTCACCCGAGAGTTAGTTAATGAATTGGTCCGGGACTTAGGGTGAGGACCAAGTCCCGGACCACCCCCAGAAACCTACAGAGAGTGTTTTAAAGGGTTTAAATGATGGGGGATTGAATGTTAATGATGTTATAAGATGTTAAGGCCTTGTTTGGTGAGATGTAAAGGCCCTAAGAAGTGTTAGAAAGTGTTAGAAGTGCTTGAGAAGTGAGAGCTTAAAGTAACCAAAAGTGAAACCGAGATAACGGGATAATGGGGTAACAACGGGAATAACATTTAATAGAGTCCGTATGAGTTTAGTATTAACAATAATGTTTGAAACATTATCAGAGGATCGTGTGTGACCGAGCAAGGGAGATGACACGGTAAAAGTAAAATCCCGGTGAAAGGTATGATTTTCTCATGCCCCGTATGCTAACCGAGTTACTCTGATGTTGTGGTTGTGTGCTGGCTTAATCAAGATTAAAGCATGAAAATAATCCCTTGGTTGATTATGCATGCATTGTTGTATGTTGTATGAGCTAACATACTTGTATGCCGGTGTGGTCTAACGTAGCGATAGACCGACTCTTAGTGAGTATTGATTGACTAGAAACCCGTTGAACGGGTAGCCACATAACCAATGGAAGTATGCAAACACACATAAACTATCGATTTAGTGTAATGATAACGCAAACATATAAACTCCCTAGAATGTGAGGAGATGTACGGGTTGAGTAAATACCCGATAACGGTTAGGAGGAACCTTATTGCAACAATCCACGAAATAAATGAGTGGAGGGAGTGGATAAACGAACCTCCATCGAGAGGATCGAAGTTAGTCCAATAATGTAAACATATAAGAAAGGTAAAAGAGACCTAAGGGACTATGTGACTCCCTTGAGATACGGTCGACCTCTTATATGAGGATTTTACCCGGTATAAGAAAATATCCGAATGTATAAGCATATGATTGTGAGGGTAACCCTTAAACCTAAGATTACCCGAATTTAAAAGTTCCCAAAGTCATTAGAAACATCGAGATGATGCTTCTAGACTAATATACATATTATTATAACTCGAGAGTGGAGTGTATGGGAACGAGATTAGTCCGAGAGTAGTCGGACCTAAGTAAAAGAGATAGGAACTAAGAGAGAGTTCCGTGAGCTAGTTGAACCTTCCCACCATGCTAGACCCAGAGTAGGGTCAAAACCGGGGAAGTAAGACTATGCTAGAGAGCCATGAGTTTTGGCTTAAGTATGTATAAGAGTAACAAGCGTGACGTAGGAGACCTGTAGTGTCTCGAGAATCTACAAGAGCTTGAGTATGAATACCCAAGAGTGTGGGTGAGATAATGAGTATAAATAACCCGAGAGAAAGGGGTGAGTATATGTATGAGTAACCCGAGACAATGGGTAAGTATAAGAATGAGTAGCCCAAGAGAATGGGTGTGTATACGAATAAGTAACCCGAGAGAGCGGGTGAGGTATTGAATAAGTAAACAAGGCATAGTGAGGAATAACCCTCAATGCCTAAGAGTAACCAGTTACCACTAACAACATTGTTATGTTAGTTAGGAATCGTGTTCCGTGATGGATGTAGATTCCTTGTGTGATATACATATATTGTATTGCCATGATGCATGTTGTTTGATTAAAATGAACTCCATGTATATCCGACCCAAAGTAGTCGGCGTACCGCGGTTAGCACGCGGTATATGCGAATTTCATATTCAGCGTAAGCTGACCCCCTAGGGGGAACGTTTTTAGGTGTTGTATTGAAGCTGATCACCGTTCGAGAGAGTAAGACGGGACTGCTGTGAGCATGGGTAGTTAGATTGTAATTACTTATGCGTTTGAATGAGGTGTAAGTCCGAGTATGTTATCGGAATCCGTATGTTGTAGACTCGGTATAGTAGAGATATGAATTGAGTATTGTATTTGTATGAAGTACTCGGTTGTTCCAGTTCATCAGACCGTTACGGTATGTAAGAAAGGCCTGGTTAGCCACATGGGTGGCTAACGGCGTTGTTTCACCCTTCGTTGTAATTAGAGTTCCGCTGCGTGAGTAGGAGTAACTAGTAATGGTTTAAGAGGTAATGATGAGATTAACGGTTGGGGTGTTACATGTGATGAGAAAGAACTTGATGTGTGTGAGATGGTTGAATGAGGAAAACAATGTGCATGGGCATGATAAGATACTAGAGAAGCTATGGCGAAATTTGAGTAGAAAATAAGTGTTTAGTGATGGTGGTGAACTAATATGACCTAGGATTTACTAGGAGTCATAAAAAGGAATTTGAGTGGAAATGAGTTAACTAAGGAGTTCTTGAGGTTTAGAATGACCTAATGGTCTATGAGGAAATTAGAGTTTAGATGGGTGCATTGAACACACCAAAGTCATGGTATGAGGAATGGTAAGACTTGTGCAAATCTGGAGGAAATGATGTATAATGCTTTGAGATGATTTAGGTATGAACTAAGAGAAGAACAATGAGTGTTCGGGAAGTTTGTGTAAGAGGTGGTGATGTTAGTGGTGGACTAGTAAGGTTTGGTTGAATGGTAATGTGTGGATTTGGGTGATGGAAGTGAAAATGGTAGGAGAATGTTGTAAGTCGTCAAGGAAATGACTAGAAATGTATAAGAGGTTATGATCATGAGAATGGTGAGTAAGTTGCATGAAAGAAGTGGAAATGTCTAAGGAGGGCGTTGCATGGTTATGGTAAATGAAGAACAATGTCAAGGTATTAAGGTAATGGAAAGAAATGTATAAGCAATCTTAAGAGTTTAAGAGTGATGAGTAACAAGTGAAAAGAAGAGGAATTGTGCATGGACATGCAAGATGACCTTGGAAGGTTTAACAAGCAAAGATGGAGTGCAATGATGTTAAGGAGGAGTTGTATGGGTTGAAAAGAAACACTTTGGTTAGTTGAAGTTTTAGACAAAATGTACATGTTAGAAATATAAGGAATTAATTCACAAGTGTTAGGAATTTCTTGCAAGAATTGAGCTAAAGGTTGGAATGATCTTTGGAGGTTATTTTCACGAGTTTGGAGGATGATTAAAGGTGGGTTTAAGGGTCTAAATGATGTTAGAACACATTAGAAGGCTTAAGGAGAAGTTTGGTGAAGATTTAACAAATTTTGGACATGTTCTGGTGGCGTCCGACCCAGGGGTCCGACCCAAGTTTGGGTCGGACGGACCTCTGTTAAGCCGCCATAAGAGTTTCTGTAATGGTCCGACCTAGTTGGTGGGTCGGATGGTGGGTCGGACGGAGGGTTTTAAAAGACGGGAGAGTCTCTGGAATGGTCCGACCCAGTCGGTGGGTCGGACGACCCTTAAGATTTAAAATAAAAAAAAGAAACCCTAAGAGAGTTTAGTGGTATTAATGGTACCCCCATTAAGGGGGCAATGATGATTAGAGGTATAAAGACCTAAGGGATTAAGTTAAGAATAAACTTAAAAGTTTAAGATTAAGTTTGTAAGATTATGTTGTAAGACTTAAGAGGTGTTAGGTTGGAATCATTAAGGGTTAAGTAAGTTAAGTAAGATAAGTAAGTTGAATTGAGTTAAGTGATTAACAACCTAAAACTGAATGAATGTTTTAGGACTTGGAAATTGGACTCTGAAAGAGATTAAGCAACCGAACGGCCAACGGTGAACAGTACAGTTCTTCTTGTGAGCTGCTTGCTAACGAGGTGTCCCTCGGCTTGTGTGCTATTTGTTTTTGTGTGCTCACTAAACAAGATAAAGCATGCAACCGGGATATTATGTTTATTGTATTGTTCTGTGATGTTTGAAAACTAACACAACATACCGTGAGAACTTACTAACTAACGTTAGTAAGGAAATGAGTGAGACTAAGGAACGCTCCCTAATATGGGTTGATATAAACCGAAAGAGGTTAACCAACAAACATGGTCTTGAGACTACTACTAACTGGAACTTGAGTGAGGAAACCCGGGACCGATCTCCGGTCATGCATGCTAAGGAAAAAGGGTGACGGTATCTGAATCAGATCCGCCCTCCGCTTAAGGACTTGTCTTCGGACTTGTAGCCTAGGGCCGGTTGCCGGCTCAGCTACGGTGGACTCCCGTCCAGAGTAGGTGGCATTAAGATGGTGCGGTGGGATCACCTAAATCCCAGGTTCGAATTAAGCTACAACCATTCCCTTCCAGGAACGGTTTGTATACTGAGATTAAGATTAAGGTAAGGTTAAGATGAGTTGCAACCATTCCTCTCTAAAGGATGGTTTGCATTATTAAGATTAAGATAAGCTACATCCACTCCTTATTAAAGGATGGTTGTTTCTAAGATTAAGATAAGCTACATCCACTCCTTATTAAAGGATGGTTGTTTCTAAGATTAAGATAAGACTAAGATTGAGTCGAGATAAGGATGGACTAAGATTAAGAGGGAACATTACTTAAGGAGTTAAATAATTAACTCTCTAATTAAGGGAACGCATTTAAGTCGTTCATTGTGTGTGAACTTTGATTGTTCATATCTGAGTTGTTGTTTACTGCACCTTCTATTATGTTGTGCATCTAATCAACCTCCATTCTATCGACAATTAGTCGTCGTAGCCACGTTAGCTTGGGGGCCATGAGAGGATCGTACCAGCATTCGTGCTGACCCCCTTTGGGGGCTGTTTTTACTACACAGGTGAACATCAGGAGGCGGCCGTCGCGAGAGTAAGAAGGGGTACAAGTGTTACGGGTTAAGTGTGGCCTACGAGTTGTGCATGTACACTCGTATAGCAATTGAGTTAGTAAGATGTATAGGATGTGAGGGGATTGTAAGAAGGATATGTATTTGGCTAAGGCTGTTATGTACTAATGTTCGGTATATTCTGTAGTCAGACCGTGGCAAGGTCCTGGAGTGTAAAGAATTCCGCTGTGACATGTTATATGTATGATGTTAAGTTGCGTGACCACATTTGGATTGAGTTTCGGTGTTACAAAACCATCCCATGAAACCTAAACCAATAAATAGTTTATGGAAAACCATGAAGATCGATAAAAAGAACGTCGAAAACGGATCATCCTAGCCAAAGTTATGATAGAATGAAGTTTAGAGCCAAAATTTTGAAAAGTGCCACGTGTCAAGACCACACTGGTCGCCGGTACTTAGCACAAAAATCGCTAAGTAACTTAACTTCCATCAGTGTTTTGGCCCTAACTTTAAACACCGATATCTCACTCGTCTTTGAGAATGTTTGGGCGCCGTCTTCTCCATTCTCTTCTCCTACAATTCCTCTTTCCAACCATAACTCATACACAACCTAACTCATTCTACATCGATGGGAAAATCGATCTAAAGTTGCCTCCTTGCGAATTCGTAACCCAGAATTCCAGTTTTTACTGAAATCAGGTAAACTTCGTCTCGCCATAACCTCTTCGTTTCTCAGCCAAAATTCGTGTTCTTTAGCTTGTTTTGAAGATCTCTAATCCCTCTACAACTTTCCTTTTTACACCAAAGGCTGATTCTCAATAAGGTGAAAGATAAAGGCATCGAAAGTTGCCTCCCCGAGTTTTGGAAACCTAGAAATCCAGAAATTTCAATTGAACAGGTAAACTTCATCCTATCATATCTTCTTCATCCTGGGCGAAAATTCTTGTTCTATAGCTCGTTTTAAAGATCCCTGATTCCTCTACAATTCTTATGAAGGAACCTCAAGCTAGTTCTCGATCGTTTGGAAGATATAAGTGACTAAAGTTCCCCACTAGGTCAGCACATAAAATCATAGTTTTCCAGAAAAAAGAATTTGATTCTCCTCGTTGGCACATCTCCGGTATGATTCCGACCAAATCCCACCATCTATGATGTTCGTTTTTGCATTTCCGTTCATTCCCCTCTATCAATTTAACCAATTACGTTCTACATCGGGAGAATTTGTCAATTCAAATTCGAAACCGGAAAAAAAACCTAACTTTCGAACCCAGAATCGAATTTGTCGAATACTGCATTATAGGTGGTGAAATTGGTATCAATAGAACCGCAAGGAGATTTCGAATCTAATGGAACAAGAATCACTCTATTTGGTTCTGTGAGTTGAGAGGAATCACCGATTTAGTACTCGGGTGTTGTTTGAGGGTTGCTGAAGAACTGGAGTTTCAGTGGTCGTCCGATCTTGAACTATAGAGATGGACGGCCGAGATTAAAACAGAGGAGTTTAAATTGTTAAAGTTTTATATTAAATTCCGGACTTAAACCCTAACTTGTTGAATTTAGTTAATGACCATCCCAAATGTATTTTGACTTGAAATTTTAACCATAGATTCCTTATAAAATCTAGTTTATTATGATGTAAATTAATATGTGTTTTGTGTTTTTAAACGTAAGTTATAATTTGTGCAAGTTATGAGTATTATGGAATAATTTGGAAAATTTAAAAAGATATTTTTATGAAATAAAATTTTTATAATATGTCTAAAATGTTATAGTTGTTGTATACATAATTTGGGAATTTTTGGACAAGAGGAAATAGGTTTAAAAATTGCATTTCTAAGGTTTTTCATAAGTTACCTTAAAATATAAGGTTTTTAATGTAACCAAAAATTAAAGTATAATTGATTAATGAACTTTAAATATAAAACGACTAAACTAACATTTAATACAGAATGTTAATAAATATTTTTGGGTATAAACTTTTAAGTGAAGTAAATATATATATATATACATATATATAAAAGAAATAAAATAGTAACTTAGGTTAAATCAAGGAACTAATTTAATCTACATTTACACTAATTATATAATATGGTAGTTAATATACTTAATTGGAACTAAGGAAAATACTTTATTTTATAAACCATATATTGGATATAGATATGTGTAAAAGTTAATATAAATAATTAAATGCAATAAAACTACATAAAGAATGTCTTGAATAAATCCTAATATATATACATAAAAAATAAATAAATAAAAGAAATAAAATACCTTATAGGAAGTAGAATATGAAGGAATTAATAAGTTAAACTAAACATATACATAATACTATTAAAAGATATTATATGAGGTGGTACTAAATTTTGATTATGAAATTAAGCTTAAAGAGTTACCTTTGAATTTCTATGATTTATATAAACAGTGTTAAAATACATGTATAATATTATTTGTCAATGACCAGAATGTAAATCTATTATTGGGTTAAGTAAGTAGTAAGTTGAGAGTTAGGAAAATATTGTAATTAGATTACATAAAGTGTTACACAAATATACCTTATTATATAAGTAATAATTAAATAAATGAAACACTTTTACATCTAATTGAGAAGTAGATTAATAAGCCTAGATTTAATCATTTCATAACATTTATAGTTTTGAACAATAACTTAATGTTTTAAGGTAAAATCATTAAAAGGGTTAAGATATAAAACTAAGATAAATATGGCTAGGGAGATAATCTAGATAATAATCTTTAAGTTTCTTAGAAGTAGATAAGCCATATAAAATACATTTATAACATTAACTACCAGTATTTAGAATGTGAGTTTATAAATAAGTGTTGTAGTTAATAGCTAGAACTTGTAAAAAGGTTTGTAAATATAAATTAGATATTTAAAACTTTAATCCTCTAATCGGACGGAACTAAGTTACATAAGATATTATATTGATATACTTTACGGTATTGGGAAATATTGATATGTTATTTGAATAAAAAATATGAGAATTTTCAAAATAGATGATCTTATTAAATAATTGACAATTTCACTTATGAATGGGGATTTAATTCTTAGGTAAATTTTACCTTATGTTAAGATATAATGTTTATCCTAAAACATAATAAAGGAAAATAATTTATTATGTTACTCCTTTGAAACCTTAGGTTTTGTAAATAATTTAAAACGTATTTAAGACTTAAGTTTATGGAGGTTTAGTATAAAAGGATTATACATAGTCTATGGAGGGAATGTGTGTAAAAATAAAACATTTAGGAAACTAAATGTAAGCAAGGATACATAAAAGGTTATCTTAAAACACCTTATTATATAGTTAATGATAAAGTAAATAATATATCTTGTGAATACTAAATGTAAGAGTTCGATAAATCTAAGTTAACTATAATATTGTTATTCAAGATGAGAAGCAATTTAACATCTTATGACAAGATTATTAAATGGCTATAAATAAAAGTCATTCTGAACAAAAGATAAGATAACTGAGTTTAGTAGCTCAATTAAGTTATAACAAAATGCGTCTACAACACTATGATCCCGATATACATGATGTATATCTTAATTAAGTTAAGGAGGAAAACTTGACCATAATGGATTATCTAGTAGATATTGATAAAAATACATAATCATTACCTTATGGAATAATAGTATGGTATTCTAAGATAAATCCATCATAGGTCATAATACGAAGTCTGTCCTAAAGTAAGAATAAAGGTATTGAGTTTAAGAGTTATTATCGAGATTCTAAGATTTATTGAGTAATATAAATACACTTATGATATAAATGTCTTAATGTGAGAATTACGGTTAAGTATTAGTAAAGTGGGTAAGAGTGGAACAATTAACAAGTGTTAGAAGAATACATCCCTTGATCTTACAACCTTGGGCTGTACAACATTCTAAAACAAGTCAAAGGCTATACTTAACATTTAAGCGAAGGGCTTACAAGATGATCGAGGTTTAGAAATAAAAGTGAGGAATCTATTTAAGTTTAACTTAGGGTATGAGATATTGATGATAGACTACCTTTAATATTCTTCAGAGTACTGTTGATTGTTTGCGCAAGTTGACTAGAGCTGCTACAGCGTTATCCAGGTACGATTTCTCGTACTCTTATGCTTTGCTAACAAGACTTAAGGGATGTTTGTGACAAACGCTAATTGAGCTAAAATGGATTTCTAAAAGGAAATGGTTGTGTGACTAACTCAGCTTGTGTGACTAACTGAGCCTTGAATGTGAAACTTATATGGGTATTGGTTCCTTCTATTTGGTTGTTCCATTAGACATTAACTGCATAGGGTTTACGCTTCTGCACTCGGTAGGACTGAGTGTTTTGGTATTGCTCTGGGTAGTTAGTGATCTAGTGGGAATATGGAGAAGGCAATCTTGGTAATTCTTCTTTTGTCTCTGGATATTGTTTCATCCATGAGCTGGGTCTTGTTGTTTTGACGTGCGCGCATCTTCAATGGTAACAGTGAGGGGCTGTATATCCCCTGTCCCAAAAGGGACATAGTAAATAGTGAGGGGCTGTATATCCCCTGTCCCAAAAGGGACATGGTAAACAGTGAGGGGTTGTATATCCCCTGTCCTAAAAGGACGTACTTGGCGGTGGGGGCCATCTCTCCCAGTTGATTTGATTCCACTCTTGAGTTATGGGTTCTTGGATCTATCTTTTCATTCCTAGTCCTTTGTGACTACCTGAGTCTTTCTCTTCTTAACCAGAATTGGTTCTAACACCAATCATGGATGCTCACTAACTATGTGGTGTGACTTCTTAAGTGGTTTACTTGGTTTTAAGTTCTTTGTCTCTATCCTTACCTTGTTCTCTTTTCTCTATAACTTGATGGTTTGAAGTGCCTTTTCTCTGTTGTACTTTTAAGAGTTTGTTTTCATGTTACTGTCTTATTTGAAGAACTATGTTTTAATTTATCGTTTTAGAGAATTGTACCAGTTCCATTCCAGGGAACTGACTCACCCCTCTCGGGGTGAGCTGCTTGGTTTCATCTTGCAGGTACGAAATTGTTTATACAGGTGGCCACGAAGAGCATGAGTGATTGGGATGAGAGTTAGGAATTGTGGAGAGTTATTTTGTTTTACGTCCAGTTTTGTTTACGTTGTTTTCTTGAGTTCAGACCGTAACTTAGATAATTGTAATGGTTGTAATTGGTGAGGTTGGTACCGGGTGTTTGGAACCCGATGATCTGTAATCGCCATTAGAGTTTTGTTCCGCTGTATTTATTTTAAATAGGGGCGTTAGACTCACACCTTTTAAGGTGGTGTAAATAAGCGGGGGAAAGGAGGAGGATGCCGTCTAACCACATCCCCTTAATACCTGGCCTTAGCCCGAAGCTTTTTCCAAGCAGTGCCCTTACCTAGCCTTGTTTGGTCATTCAAAGACCCGACCATAGACGCACACCTTCTGGTGATGTGAAAAAAGTGGGGAAGCCCAAAGAGAATAGCGTGCAAGCCCTATTCCTTTGGGGTGACCTGGGCCCATGCCCCAAGCACCTCTCTGGATCGATCCGTACCCATTGGCCCAATTCGTCTAGTGAGGACATGTTGAACTTGTGTGAAACCTTGTTTTCTTGTGTGATCGGCCCACTTTCCAGCCTAGAAATTGATAAGAACTTCTCCTACATCAACCTAGCCCAACCCAAATTGGCAACTCTGTTTGCTTGCGGCCCAAAGGCTCTGTATGATTTGAATGAGTGAATTGTTTGTTTGGGCTTTGGCCCAAAACCTTATATCTAGGTGATTTCTCTCTCGGCCCAATTTGAATTGTCCACTTAGTTCTAGTGTAACACCCCGTCCTAAGCCAGTCGTGGTTATCGCTATTTAACAAATAATACTTTAAACGTCGCAGCGGGAATAAACTACCACCAGGACCTTGCTACGGTCTAACCAACAAGAAATACTGTTATTTAAATATTGACAATCACATATCCACATTACATACACCAACCGAGTTTAAAGTATTCTCCAAAACCATACAATATTTCACAAGCTTATGTTCCAATACTAACTGACGGGTGCACAGGCGCTACCCGTACTCAAAATAAAGTCCCACCTAGGGCTACCCGCTCCTACTCTTGTGGTGTGACTTCATCGGCCGTTTACCTGCAAGTGTAAAAACAGCCCCCAAAGGGGGTCAACACGAATGCTGGTACGACCCTCCCATGGCCCCCAAGCTAACGGGGCTACGACGACTAATTGTCGATAGCATGGAAGTTGATTGTCATAATAAGCATAATATGAAACGCAAAAAAACGACAAACCACAATGAACATAAATAGCTTATAAGCAAATGAGCGACTCAGGCGTTCCCTTAATAAGTTAGTTAGTTCTTAACTCCTTAGATCCACAATCTCCTTAACCTTATAATTGCCAACCGCTCCACTATTAGATTGGTTAGCCCTTAATCGGTTGCTTATCTTTGTAGGGCTTGGTTAACCCTAGCCTGTAGCAGTGCACTATCCGACGATAAGCTACCTTTCTTAATTTGTTGGGGATGTAGGCTTGATCCCCCAGGCCATCCTTAATGTGCCTCCCACCTCAAACAGTAGCCCGGGTGGTCGGGTCGGTTTGTTGACCCTAGGGGACGAGTCTAATGACAAGTCTTATTTGGAAGTCGGATCTGATTCAGATACTGACCTCCCCCAATACACATGTGCCGGTACCATTCCGGATTCCTCACTCCCACCCCAAGTTATGGTTAGTGAAAGTCTTAATTACCAAGTGTTAGTTAAACCTTGACGGGTAAAAACCAACAATCAACAATACTTAGTTCTTATCCTTAACTCAGTGAGTACTAATCTTAGTTAGCAACATTCTCAAGTCTCATGGGTTAGTGTAAAGAAAACACATTCACAACAAGAATAAGTATAACCGGTTGCATGCTTTATCTTGTCTTAGTCATAGCAAATAAACAGATAGCACACAAGCCGAGGGACACCTCGTTAGCAAGCAGGTCACAAGAAAGACTGTACCGTTCACCGTCGTCTGTCGTTTGTTTAACTTTCTCCGGGGTCCCAATTCACAAACCTAAAACATTGATTCATTTTTTAGGACATTAGTTATTTGCACCTTACTTAACTCACCTAGTCCTTAAAAACTCCCATTCGATACCCTCTTAGATCCTTGCCACTTAACCTTATAAACTTAACTTTAAACATTAAGGTTTTTACTTAACTTAGCTTAATCCCTTAAGTTCTTAGGGTCCTAATCATTACTACCCTACCAAAGGCATACCTTATTACCAATCATCATCCTAAGAATTCAAATTTTTTTTTTAAGTGTTAAGGGTCGTCCGACCCACCGTCCGACCCACCAACTGGGTCGGACCCTTCCAGTAACTTTCGGGTTTGAAAAACTCCACTTGTCCGACCCACGTCCGACCCAACCAACTGGGTCGGACCATTCCAGGAATTTTCCCGTCCTTAAAACTCTCCCGTCCGACCCATGTCCGATCCATGTCCTCTGGGTCGGACCATTCCAGAACATCTACGGTGGCTTAACAGAGGTCCGTCCGACCCAGAACTGGGTCGGACCCTGGGTCGGACAACTACAGACTTTACTCTTAAGTTGTTCTTTCAATTCCAAATTTTTTCCCCAAGCATCCTAATGTGTTCTAGCATCATTTAGACCCTTAAACTCATCTTAAACCATCCTCCAAACTCATTAAAACAACCTCCAAAGATCATTCCAATCCTTTACACAATTCTTACAACAACTACCAACACTTAACACTTATTTCTTTCCTACATTTCAACATCCCTTTCACCTAGAACTTCTACTAGCCAAAAGTTCCCTCCTTAAGAACTTGACCACACCATATACACCACTTGCATCCCTATTACATTTTCCAAGGCTTCCTTAAATTCTAAACTCTAGTTTCTCCCTAAATCATCTAAAAGTTTTACACTCATTTACATCTAACTTACCCAAGTTTCCTAGCTTCTTTTATCAACATTTACCTAAGTCCTAAATACTCAAGTACATTCTTCTTATTCCTAAATCCTTCATAGTGATGCCTAAGTCATTATAAGTCATTTAAACACCTTAATCTCACCCTTCTTCATTAAGACAACCTTTAGAACTTCCTAGTACTTCATTAGTCATGAAATCTCCTTAGAACATCTCAAACACTTAGGTTCTCCTATAAATTTTGCCACGGGTTCTCTAGTATATAGTTACATCCTAACACTTGGTTTTTCTCCATCACACAACCAATATCACTCAACTTCTCATCACAACACCTTAACACACAATTTACACCAAAACTACACCACATCATTACTTAGTGTATAAACTTAAATGCTTGGCACTTAGGCCCTTAAATGATAATAATCTTAACCACTGAATTTCCACAAATATTTGCCTTTAACCTGCAAATACACACAACAAGGCTCCCACTGAAATAAAATGCTTCTTGTAATTCATCTCAACATTGTTTGACTATCTCTTTTCTCATTGGCTCCTTAGTCACAAGTTCTCAAACGTAGTCATTGTTTCTCCTAGGTTATATATAGCCCTTTTCTAATGTAAACTCTACACTGAACTCATCACATATCTAAATCCCATTCCCTTAAACAATAAAACACCTTAAGGTAAGTAATTTACCTTATTCTTTCACAAGCTTCACAAACTTTTCCTCTTAGATTCCCCTTGAGCAATCTCGGTCACCAATATATATCTCCTTGCCAATGTTCTAAACAATATCCAATGACTCTAATGAGCACTAAACAACACACTAACCTTAAGGAATAAAACCTAGGTCAAAAATGTGTTTTAAGGTATTGAATTGGTTATTTTACCTTGGTTTCTCAAGACAAGCTTGGATATGAAGCAAGAAGGACCTCCTCTATCCTTTGGAGAGTAGAAAACAAGCTAGAACAAGGCATTAAAATGGAGCCTCATGAGCATGTATTTTCGGTTATATGAAGGAATGATGGGAACTTGATTTTTCTTACATATTCTTTACCTTAAGAGAATGGAGAAGCCAATGGAGTCTCCAAGCTTGAGTTTCCTCCCGTAATGGTGGTTTGGCTTGGCACCAAATCAAAGCTCTTGAAGTTTTGAAAAGATAGAAAGAGAGAGCTTGAGTTAACTAAGAAGAATATGTAATTTGTTTTGGTTTTGGAGCTAAAATGAGTAAGTAGTGTACAAAAGAAGTTAAAGCTAGCATGGAGGTTGTTCTTCACGTTGGAGAAGAAGAGAGGAGCACTCAAAAACCGTGGACAAGAGTGAATGAAGAGGTAAGGAGAGAGGTGATTAAAGGTGAGATATTTATGTTGCTTTACAAAAGCAATAGTACTAGTACATTTCTATCTTATTTACTAATAATCTAGCTTACTCACATGGTGATTCATCCCTTAGAAACCGGCCCCCATTAAGTAGCAAGGGGTAATTTAGTCTTTGTTGACCAATTAGCTTACTTATATTGACTTATGTTATAAACTAGCTTAATTTAATTACTATTCACAAAACAAGGCACATAGTTGTGAAATTTTTGATTTCCCATTGATTTAGACTTCCTAATGTGATACTAATTAGTACACATGTTAATTAAAGTATTGATGGACATTTAGCCATTCAAAACCCATTTACAGATAATTTTTCAAAAATGTGCTTTAAGACTCCTTAAGCACATTTTGTGTTTTAACTTGTTTTCAAGCTTGGTTTTCTTTGGAAATTGGTTTAAAATGACCATTAGGATATTACTAAGGTCTTAGAACAATATTTGGGTACTCACCCAAGTCTCTCCAAGCTTAGAGCACATTTTTGCTTAAACTGCTCTTTTGGTGTTTCCTTATATTTTCTTTGATTAGAAATGTTTCTTAATGTTTCTAAGGCATTATTTAGCCTCCTTATAACTTAATTTATCATTTAAACACCTTATCTAAGTTTGGGGTATTTCAATCTACCCCCCTTAAAAGAACTTTGTCCCCAAAGTTCACATATATGCTTAACCATTCACGGTACTCATTTCCCTTAATCTTAACACCGCATCTTATATTCACCTTCACACATCTCAAGACTCAAAGTGTAACACCCCTGCTACACGCTTACTATTAACTGGAGTCGCAGCGGAAAATAAACAACTAAACAATAACTAAACGATTGGTGCTACAACGCCGTCAACCACCCACGTGGTTAACAAGGCTGAATAAATACAAGTGTATCGGTCTGATGATCAGACTCCCGAGCATAGAACTAATAACCATATATACAGAAACACAATACTGAGTATTTACTTACATCCTTCACTGTAAACCATCACTGTAAACTGTTCACAACCCAAATATATATATCGCCACGGGAGCACAGGCGCATCCCGGGCCCAACATCCAAAAATAATCAAAAGTGATCCTGCGTCCTAGAATCTAAAGCCATTCCGCTTCTTCGATCCTCATCCTGCAGTAAAAGAAATATGGAGCCCCCGAGGGGGTCAGCAACCCTTGGCTGGTATGGTTAACGCGCAGCCCATCGGCTACCGGGATACGCGCATCTAATTGTCATGATGACATGGCATTCTTTTTAAAACACACAACATATACATATATCGCAACATGAGTATTGTACACAACATCACACATAACATACAAGAGCAATTCCTTTTAGGAAGTGAACCAATACAATTAGTTCCCATGGAGAGCCTAGAGAATGTTGCCATACTCATGCTAAGCTCGTTACATAACTCATTACCGTCTTGTTAGATTTAACGGATAACTTAACACAAGGTGCCTCGGTATAGTGATCCAAGCACACCGAACACACTATATGCCCCTGTGGCCCGACGTGAGTCAGTAAAATAGCTTTGGTTAAGCTAAAGGGAAGGTTGGAAACCAAATTGGAAACAACCATAACATACAAAGAGAATCGAACCGGTTATGACATCGACTCCCATACTCACACGCGTGGCCGGAACAGACCGGACTCCTCACTTCCCCCGTTAGCACTTGTTAGTAGTTCAACATGGAACTCAATAAACAATTCACAACACTTGGTTAAGTCTTGTTAGACACACACACACAAGGGAAGAGAGAGTCTTAAGTAACATACAATATTTTAACAACTGTAAACTCGTTACATGATTTAAGTCTTACAAGGTCATTAACACACAGAAAAACAAACAACACACAAGCCGGTGTAAACCGGTAGGCAACAGACTGCAAGAAAACCATACCTTGGTCCTTGCTTCGATTTGTTTCCACCGTAGGTCACTCCTATACATGATTAATAACGTCGGTTAATTGATTTACTTAACCTCAAATTTACTAAATGTTTAACATGATTATATGACATGTTTTAATGCCTCAACTTTTCCTTGATTACCCACATTATACCCCCTAGGGTTAACTACATTTGCCACATTCTTTACTGTTTTTTTATAAGTTTTGGACTGTCCGACCCACCGTCCGACCCACCAACTGGGTCGGACCCTTCCAGTGATTCTCGGGTTTGAAAAATATACTTGTCCGACCCAACCATCTGGGTCGGACCATTCCAGAGATTTACCGTCCTTTAACACACACACGTCCGACCCATGTCCGACCCAAGTCCTCTGGGTCGGACCGTTCCAGAGATTTACTGTCCTTTAACACACACACGTCCGACCCATGTCCGACCCAAGTCCTCTGGGTCGGACCGTTCCAGAACTCTTTACTGGCGTCTAACAGAGGCTGTCTGACCCAAACTTGGTTCGGACCCCTGGGTCGGACGCCACCAGAATATGCCCAAACATTGTCAAATCCTCTCCAAACTTCTCCTAAAACCTCCAATTGTGTTCTAACATCATTTGATACACTTACACCCTCATACTACATCCATGAAACTCCTTTTCTATCTCCTTAAACACTTACTCATTTCATACCAAAATACCTAGCACTTATGTTATTTTCTCCTTGGTTTTCTAAGTGGTGTTTCATACCTATGATAACCAATATGCCAATAATGTTTCCTCACCACTACAACATCATCTCCCAAGCATCTTTTCTTCCTAACAACTCCTTGAACATCTTTACAAGTTTATAGCTTCCCATGCAACAAATCAGTTCATCCCTTTTTCACCAACAACACACAAGTCCTAAATACAATCTCACCATGATCTTGAAATGTCCCAAAACATTCTTTTGCATTCTAAATCCTCTAGAACATTGCCTAAGCCCTTTTTACATCTTTAAACACCTTAATGCATGTTTCTTCCACTAGTTGAACACTTGACCATTCTAAATATTTCCTAGCTTACAAAACTCATTTTAAACCCTTAGAACTTCTTGTTTATTACCTAAATTTTGACATGAACTCTCCTAGAACATTACTAAACCAAAACACAATGTTTTCACCATTAAACAACCAAGAACACTTAAATCCTCAAACACATTCTATACCAAAACTTCACACATTTAGCACTACATCACAATATAGTGCATAATTTAAATTGCTTGGCACTTAGGCCCTTAAATAACATGGCTCTTAGGCCCTTAATGCATAAATCTTAAACACTGAATTTCCACAATACATATTTCCCTTTGACCTACAATACACTCACAATACATAGCCTTTTACAAAGCCTTGAGAGCATTCTTCTAAGTCATTTTCCATTGGCTCCTTAGATCATTTTTAATAAGCATATAAGCTCATTTCTCCTAAGACTTTAAACCACATTAGGTTAGCACATTTACCTCTTTTCCTCACAAACTTCTTTCTTGTTTCCTTGACTAAATTGGCAAGGCTTTTAGTTGCTTGTCAACTTCTAAACATTATTCAAATGATATAATGAGTATACAAGCTTTATGCTTCATCTCATTGTAAACCCTAGTTACATATATTATTTTAAAGCATTAAGATGATTGTTTTACCTTGGAATAGAAAGAGAGTTTGGATATGTAGCAAGAGAGGACTCCACCAAGCCCTTGGAAGATTCAAATGAAGCTAAAACAAGCAAGGTAAGGACACCATCAATGGTGATTTTGGACACACACAAACATGAAGGAAATGTTATTTTTCTTTGAGTTTCCTTACCTAGAAGCAAAGGAGAACAACAATATGTGAAAAGATGAGCTCAAGCTCCTCCCATGGTGATTCCTCTTGGCACCGAAATGGAGCTCTTGGGATTTTGAGAAGTTAGGAATGAAGAGCTTGATGAGACTAAGAGAATGGTGGTCTTTGTTTTTGATTTGGCAAAGTGAGCTAGGAGTTACAAGAGGTTGAAGATGAAGAATGGTGGTGGTACTATTGCAAAACCGTGAATGGAGAATGGAGAAGAGATAGAAGAGAGCTTGGAACCGTGGGAAATGAGGAGGGAAATGAGAGAATGAGATAAGTTGTAAGTTTTAGATATTTAAGTAGTAAAAGCAAATAGTACTTCTACTTTACTACTTTAGTTAGCTTATTTTTTGTTTAAGTATGGTGAGTCACCACCATAAAAACCGGCCCCCTTAATGTCACTAAGGGCATTTTAGTCTTTTTGGCCAATTTAATTACTTATACAAACATATGTTACAAACTAGCTTATTTTAGTTACTATTCACTAAAACAAGGCACATAGATGTGAAATTTTTGATTTCCCAATGATACAGACTTCCAAATGTGATACTATATAGTACATATGTTAATTAAAGAGTAATGATGGACAGTTAGCCATTCAAAACTCATTTACAAGACAATTTTTCAAAATGTGCTTTAAGACTCCTTAAAGCACATTTTGTGTTTTAACTAGTTTTCAAGCTTGGTTTTCTTTGGTAATTGGTTTAATATGTTCATTAGTATACAAATGAGGTCTTGGTAAGTTCATTAGGTCTTAACCAAGCTTAGAGCACATTTTGGCTTTTATTGACCTTAAGGCATTTATTTGTGTTTTCTATAGTTTAAATTGTTTACTAATGTTTCTAAGACTCTTTTTAGTCTTACCACACCTTATTTTAGTGTTTAAACAACATAACTAGGTTTGGGGTATTTCAATCTACCCCCCTTAAAAGAACTTTGTCCCCAAAGTTCATACTTCCACATATCCTAAATATCAGAACACGGGAACACATATCAACAATACTTCCATAACAACATTAACAACATCCTTACATAACATCGGACACCAGGTCCAAACAACAAAACATCACAACATCATTCAGACTCAGCGGTCTGTAACATAACAGGGTAACAACATGGCAACACAACATAGACAATGTATCCAAGTACATGTCGTACACACATAACCGAAACGGCTCTACCCCCCTTAAATAGGGGTACGCCCCGTACCCTATACATACAAACGCTAAGAAGTAAACAATGACGGGTACTTCGCCTTCATCTTATCTTCCAGCTCCCAAGTGGCCTCCTCAACGTCCTGGTTAGACCAGAGAACCTTCACCAGTCTCACAGACTTATGGCGAGTGTCTCGAGTCTTAGTATCCAGAATCCGTACCGGAGTCTCCACTGATCGCATGGTCGGCTCTAAAGTTAGCCTTTCAGGCTGAAGCACATGAGACGGATGAGACATATATTTTTTCAACTGGGACACATGAAATACATCATGTACCTTGCCCAGCTCGGCGGGTAAATCAAGTCTGTAAGCTACTGGGCCGATCCGCTCCATCACAACATATGGCCCCACATATTTCGGGCATAACTTGCCTTTCTGGCCAAAACGAAATACTCCCTTCATGGGGGATACTCTCAAAAATACCTGATCGCCCACGGCGAACTGCAGGTCACGTCTGCACACATCCGCGTATGATTTCTGTCTATCCTGAGCTGCCGTCATGTTAGCCCGGATCTGGCGAACTTCTGCCTGAACTTGTTCCAGATACTCTGGTCCTGTAATGACCGTCTCACTCGACTCATCCCAGCATAATGGTGTGCGGCATGGTCTACCGTACAAAGACTGGAAGGGAGACATCTTGATCGAAGCATGGTAACTGTTGTTGTAGCTAAACTCGATCAGATGTAACTTATCAATCCAACTAGTCAGAAAGTCAAGTGCACATGCACGTAACATATCCTCAAGTGTCTGGATGGTGCGCTCACTCTGACCATCTGTCTGTGGGTGGAACGCTGTACTTAGCTTCAGCTCGGTACCAAGCGCTTCCCGTGTGGATTTCCAGTACCTGGAGAGGAATCTGGTATCCCTGTCGGACACGATAGTCTTCGGTACCCCATGGTGCCGAACAATCTCCCTATCAAAGAGCTCTGCTAGTTTTGCCACTTTCCAGGTGTCCTTCATCGGTATGAATCGAGCCACCTTGGTCAGTCGGTCAACAATAACCCAAATCATATTCAGACCTCCCCTTGTAGGCGGAAGCCCTACTACGAAGTCCATAGAAATATCATGGAACTTCCACTCAGGCACTGGCATTGGCTGTACCATACCACCAAGCCGTCGGTGCTCAAACTTGACCTTATGACAAGTGAGACACTTCAACACATAATCATTCACATCCTTTTTCATTCCAGTCCACCAAAAATAACGTTTCATACCCTTATACATTTTTGAAGCGCCGGGGTGAATCGAAGTCGTAGAACAATGGGATTCACTCAGTATGCGCTCCTTCAGCTCAGCGCTACTCCTCGGAATACACAGTCGGCTATTAAGCCTAATCAGGTCATCATCGTGGAGTCTGAAGTCGTACTTCTGACCCTCGAATGTGCCATCAATAAGCTTCTGTCTAATCTCCAACATGTACTGATCCGTCATCTGAGCACTCCGCTCCTCTTCAACCAAGCTAGAATGAGAGACTAGCGAATGGAGAGAGTGTGCTCGGTGACTCAATGCGTCAGCTACCACATTTGCCTTACTCTCTTTATACTGTAGATTGATGTCGTAGTCGTTTAGAAACTCGACCCACCTTCTTTGTCTCATGTTCAACTCCTTCTGAGTGAACAAGTACTTTAAACTCTTATGGTCGGAATAGATTGTCACACTTACCCCATACAAGTGATGTCGCCATATCTTCAGTGCAAAGACAATGGCACCCAATTCTAAGTCGTGGGTAGGGTAGTTCTCTTCATGCTTCTTCAGCTGTCGGGAGGCGTATGCTACGACCTTCCCATGCTGCATCAACACACAACCCATACCTCTGCCTGATGCGTCGCAATAGACCTCAAAACCATCTGGACCGTCTGGTAAAGTCAAGACTGGTGCAGATGTCAGAGCATCCTTGAGAGTCTGGAAAGAACTCTCACAGTCGACTGTCCACTCGAATGGAGCATCCTTCTTCATTAAGGAAGTCATCGGCTTCGAGACACTGGAGAAGTCCTTCACAAACCTCCTATAATAACCTGCCAGACCGAGGAAGCTCCTGATGTCGGTAACTGTCTTCGGCCTAGGCCAGGTGCGCACTGCATCTATCTTTGCCGGATCAACAGCGATCCCAACATCAGAAATCACATGGCCAAGAAAAGATACTTGGTTCAACCAAAACTCACACTTTGAAAATTTAGCATACAGCTGATTCTTTCTCAATGTTTGCAACACACTTTTCAGGTGGCTTTCGTGCTCACCTCTCGATTTCGAGTACACAAGTATATCGTCGATGAAAACTACCACTGACTTGTCCAACTGATCTTGGAACAAGCGGTTCATTAAGTCCATGAACTTGGCTAGTGCATTGGATAGACCAAACGGCATAACCGTAAACTCGTAATGTCCATACCTTGTTCTGAATGCTGTCTTCTCAATATCACAGTCACGGATGGCAATCTGATGGTATCCGTGTGAGCTTCGATTTTAAACCCTACCCTATGTGGATTAAGTTGATTAGGATCTAATCGGGTTTTAGGTCCACTTATAACCTAAGATTAATAATTATGGCATATAACAATAATTATTAAAACCTAAGCTAGCTCACTGGAACCTATTATGAGTCGCCACCTAATTTTAACCTAGAGTAAATCAGGAAAGGTAGAGTTCGGGTTCGGGGGCTTGGTATTCGACTTATTTAGGGTTCAAATTACTTTCATTACCCTTCCTAGGTCGTTCTTCCTCTACTTGGTTTATTCACGGCTTATTACGAGTCGTTTTAACCTAAGTGCGCGAGCTTCTGTTTTTTTGTGTTTTTTAGCATTTTTGACATAAAATTAAAGTGAAATTAAAAGCTACCTAAACTAGGGTTTCGGAGGTAGAATTAGGTCGAATTTTGCTTACGTCCGTAGCCACGGACCCCATGTCCGAGACCACGGACCCCAGTTAACCTAATTATACAGAAGAGTCGAAATTAAAGGAAAACAAAAAAACTGCAAAGTCCGGGGCCATGGACATTATTAGAAAACCTAAATTTTGAATTTTTTAAAATCCCGTAGCCGTCCGTGGACGTCCGGGCTTACGGACAGGGAGTCCAGGAACCCAGACATGACGACCGTGGGTGCGGACCGCCCTCGGACGGCGGCGTTGAGGCTGTTCCTGAAGGTGTTTTTGGCTCAAATTTTATGGGTGTGTAGCCTGAAAGATGTACAAGACGTTAGTAATTGAAAGTTCTCAATTTAAATTCGAATTAAGCACGAAACTTGGTAAACAAGTTATTGGACAGAAGCTTAAACAAACAGCAATACAGAAGCGTAAAAAGGTTAGTTTGAACCCAAAATTTGACAGAGAGTTAATAAGGTCGTGGGGAATTAGAAAAGTAGAATTGTAACCTGTTTTACCTTCGAATTCAAGAGGATTCTTCACGTCGGGATTCTTCAGAGGCTCCGATGGTGCCGGTTCTGGATTGTGTTCGACCTGAGCTTCTGGTTGTTGATTGTTGAAGGTGTTATTCACGTTTTGGAGGTGGTTTGGTTGATGTTTGATGATTGATGATGTTCTGGGAGATGAAAAATATGCTTTGGTGTTGATTTTGGTGAGATTTCGGTGTTTGATTGTGGCTCTAGAGTTCAAAAACGTGGAGAGAGAGAGACGGCTGCCTTCTTTGAGAGTCTAGGGTTCTTGAGGTTTTGAGATTCTCCTTTTATCCAAAAACCTATCCCCTTATATAGACTTTCTTAAAGATAAAAAAAATCTAGTAAAGTATGATTCTTTGGTATTTTAATTAAAAGACTTCCCAAAGGAATTTTGCTGTGAAATTTTAACCACATGTCAAGGATGGATATTATGAATTTTCTGAGGTGGAACCGAATTTTTTAAATATTGGAATATTTTTAAATTGAATTTCTCGTCAGATTCAGTCAGAAATTGCTAGAAAATTATTGGAAATTCAAAAAATCAAAATTCCAATGCCATTATGCTTAAAATGCCATCCTCTATCATGAGTTAAAATATCAAAGCATTTCAAGCTGATTTGGGCGTCCTTTGGAGGAGAGAGAAAGCCTATAGGAGGTCTTAGGAGCCTTAAAAATTACGAAAACGCCCCTGACAATGACAAAGCTACTCCCCATGCCATGGAACACGCCAATCGGGCCGGAATCTTTCACTACTTGATTGAAATATCCCCCACAACACCAAATCCTCGTAGACCTTAACCAGGGGGGTCAAAATTTTCGGTATAACAGATTTACCCCCGTCAACTGGACTTTGTAACGGATGTGAAAAGTCTGGTTGATGCTTGAGTGAAGCCCCAAAATTTTGGACTCCACAGATTCCTCCATGTTGTGCGAAACCGCGTTGACTGCATCCAGCTATTCGGAGGCGCTGACTACCTAAGCAACAAAACGCTGTCGAGCTATTCTAAGGCGCTGACTACCTATAAGTGAAAATGTGTCAAGCTATTCTAAGGCGCTGACTACCTAGGTAACGAAAACGAAATAATGTCAAGTAGTTCTAAGGGGTCGACTACCTAAGCAACAAAACGCTGTCAAGCTATTCTAAGGCGCTGACTACCTAAGATGTGAAAACTGGATGGTATGCAAATGCAAGAATGCTGAAATGCTAAGGATGCTAATGATGCTAATGCTGATGATAATGCTGATGATGCTCGGATGCTTCTGGGGACCGAAACCCGTGCCGATGCTCTTGGCTGGACCCAATGTGGACTTATTGCCATCGCCCCCCAAGCCGGTGTGCAGGGATAACTCCTGGTAAAAACCCTGGGGACTTATTGCCTTTGCCCACCATTCGTTGATCCCAAAAATAAGTTGACATCGCAAAAGGAGGATTTATTGCCATCACCACGCCAACTTTCTGTCACCAGGTCTTGTGACGTGCCTGGATAATGCAACTAGGTCTTATGACGAGCCTATGAATGAGATGAATGCAATGTGTTTGATGAGTGTGGGTAAGCTAAAAGGGTAACGCTAGGTCTTACTACGAGCCTAAAGGATGGATCTAGGTCTTATGACGAGCCTAAAGGATGGTTCTAGGTCTTATGACGAGCCTATAGGGATGCAACTAGGTCTTACTACGAGCCTACATGAATGCGACTAGGTCTTACTACGAGCCTAAAGGTTGGATATAGGTCTTATGACGAGCCTACATGAATGCGACTAGGTCTTACTACGAGCCTAAAGGTTGGATCTAGGTCTTACGACGAGCCTATAGGGATGCAACTAGGTCTTACTACGAGCCTACATGAATGCGACTAGGTCTTACTACGAGCCTAAAGGTTGGATCTATGTCTTATGACGAGCCTACATGAATGCGACTAGGTCTTACTACGAGCCTAAAGGTTGGATCTAGGTCTTATGACGAGCCTACATGAATGCGACTAGGTCTTACTACGAGCCTAAAGGTTGGATCTAGGTCTTATGACGAGCCTAAAGGTTGTTCTAAGTGAAAGTGAGTAAAATGTATGATGGGTCTAAATGGATGTAGAAGGATTAGGGTTTATGTCAAATCAGGAGATGGTAGGGCTCAAGACGGGCCTACGGACGTTTGAGTGTGAAGGTAGGACTTAAGACGGGCCTGTGGGACTTTGATGTGGAGGAAGGGCCTAGGACGGGCTTGTGAATGTTTGGATGTGGAGGTAGGGCTTAGGACGGGCCTATGGGATGTGAGAATGGTTTGAACCTTTGGGTTTTGGACTTTTGGGCCTCAATCAGTGTTGTTGTTGCAATTGTTGGAACCAACAATTGCCCCCAGTATTCTTTCTTAAGGCAATCTGAGTTAGAATTCATGGCGATCGATCGGAACGATCGATTGCCCCCAGTATTTTCTTTGGCTAAACGTGCGAACAAGTCTCGTCCTCACAGGGTCAAGGCTTATGTTTTGATGTGGTGCTTCTTAACCCACACTCGACGTGTCTGGTGTTTGCACTCGTTTCTCACTTACGGTCACAACTTCTCAACCATTGAATTTGACATTTGTTAGATTTACGCGTTCAACCTGTTACTTTCACTCGATTGGATACACAACTACTAAGTCGGAAGTCTTTTGAGCTTATAACGTGGCTATGGGGTGTGATGAATCACAACAGGATAATGGAGGAATGTTTAGGATATGTGGAGCTTTAAGGATGACCAAAGCTGCAACTTGCACCGTCTCTCGGACTTGTCTTCTTTGCCTTGAAGTCATTTGGCTACTTCGTGATGACTTCGCTTATGAACTTGGGACTTGGAACTTTTGGATTGTTCCTTGCATCTTCTTTCTTTTTTCCGATTTTGGATTTCTTTGAGGCTTTTCAAGTTTACCTTCCTTGAATCTCCTTTCCTTCAGGGTTCTTGTGTTTCCCGGCTTTGAACTTTGAGAGCTGTCTTTGATGTTAGCTCGTTTAGATCCTGTGTCACTTTGGGACCATTTGCGGATCGTTTCGTCACGCTGGTAGCAATTTTGCTTCTTTGGACTTGTGAAGTTGTTGTTCGGAAGTCGGGCTCCTTGCTTCCTTTGGTCACCGGGTCGATTATTCATCACTGGCTGGCTTATTTGTGGAGCTTGTAGCGTTGTAAAAGAGGTCATATATGAAAAGCTCAGCGGGGGTGCCTAGGGAGTAATGTGAGGGTTCACAAGCTTTTTGGCTGTGTGATGCTATACCTAGGTGCTTCGTCATCCCTAATAGTTGTGTATCTGTTCTTTGTTACTTTTCACTGGTTTAAGCGTAAATTTACAAATTATCTCCTTCGGTTGGAGTCATGCCGTTTACCTCACCTTTGAATGTAGCCTCTCTGGAGTCGCGTAAAAATGACACGCTCTTTCGCTCTTGGTTTTACCGCTCAAGGCACTCTCGCAAAACGTTCACTCAAAGACTTGCTTGCACAAAATAAACAAACTTTATCGTTCCTTAACTCAGATTGCCCCCCAGTATTGTTGCGGGGTTTACTTGACAAACCTTAGAATGCCCAAGTTATTTATGGAGGGTGATTGCATGTGTGGTGGTGAACAATGGTGGTGAGTGGTGATTGCTGGGTGATTCATTTTTCCTGTTTCGAAACCTCTTCCAGTTTAGACTTTGGTGAAGTGGTGGAGAGGTAAAGTGATAGAACACATGGGTGAAATGACTTATTTTTTTTTACCTTGTTTTGACGACAAAGATGCATAGCAAACTTGTGATAGTGGAAAACGATTTTTCTACATGCAAGAGTTTTCTCAAATAACATTAAATGAAACATGCAACAAATGTCAAAGCACAAAATCACCAAAAGAAAGCTCATGTCTGACGATACAAACGAAAAAGAACATGAACCACCTTGAGAAAATGCAAAACCCTAAAACTACTGCCCTGGAGGAGGTGGACGTGGGAAGACTGAATACATGTGAGTCATGAAAGTATCCATTCGACCCTCTATGCGCATCTGCCTACGCTCCATGCGACCCTGGGTGATGTAGAGAGACTGGATATCCCTCTGCAAGCTCTCAAGTGTGGCTGGCTGTGGTGGCGGAGCGGGTAAGGCGTAGTAGGAGGAAAGTGGTATAGGGTACTCAGTACCCATGTGGCTCGGTCCCTCACCCTGGTAGGTGTACCCTCCTAACGGGTCCGTGGTGGGGGACTTCAGGCTCTGGTGCCTGCTGTCTCTGCCTGGGCCGGACTGGTCTCTGAGAGAAGACTCTGGCCTGCTGTGGGAAGGCCCAACCCTGATCGGCTGAGTAGCCAAGGGACCTCAGCATCTCCATGGTGTAGGTGGGATACAAAGGCTCCCAATCTTCATTCCCCATCGGGACCCGTGCGCACTCGCATAGCCACTGAATGAGACTTGGGTAAACCAAAGCGTGGCGACCGGCCCGGGCTGCTATCATCAGGTGGTCTCTCATCAGGACAGACAGCGGGATCAAGCCCTCCTCTGAGTCGGGTGGATGCTGAATGTACCTCATGAAGAAGCAGTAGCGAGCGGAGACGTCATTACGTGCTTTCGGTAGCACATTACGAGACAAGACTTCCAATTACACCCTATCAAGAGCAGTAGGTAAAGCGGAGGGGAGGATCACCTGCTTCCTCGGCTGATCCCTCGTGGAAGAACGAACGCGCTCTGATAGAGTATAATGCTGCAGATAGAACTGCCGTGCTTCGCTCTCCAAGGCTGCCATCGCCTCTAGTCCCCTATGCTCAGGGTCACTAGGATGCAGGCCGTAAAAATGCACAAAGTCATCTAAGCCCACAGTAATGGGCTGACCACGTACATAAGATACCACAGCCCCAGTATCGTCCTGGTCCAAGTTAGCATAGAACTCTATCACTAACTCTCTAACATAGCTCTTCGGGCAGGTAAGCAACCCTGCCCAATGAAGGTGCTGAAGCATGTGATCGAGGTCGAAAGTGGCGATCACGTCATCGCTGAAAAGGCGCTCCTGCTGAATGGAAATATCCCGATTCTCATAAAACCAGCGCTCCTGCTGAGCTCCTCTGAAACAGGTATGGTCATAGGTAGGGGATGTCTCTCTGCGGCGCCTGCGATGTGGCTGAGAGCCTGACGCCCCAGCCCCAGCTACCCCACGGGAACTCCTACGACCCTCCATGGTATGCTTGTGGATTCAACGAGACAAAAGACATATAATTCTGCAGGAATTTTGACGGAGTTTCCCCTAGATTTTCATAAATCCCGTGCTCTCAAATGCACTCCACACCATATAATCAGTCCTAGGATCTATCATTCATGCAAAGTTTAAACATTCCACGAGCTAGAAACGCAAGGAACCTCATTTCGCACTTAAAATGCACTAAACTAAAACGGGCAACCCTCGGCCATTACAAGCGGTTTCGGCCTTCCAAACGAACTTTTCACGTTTTAAAATGTCCTTTTAAAGCTAGTTGGCCATTTAAAACATAAAAAATCAAACTTCAAAAATTTGACCCGAGAACCACCATTGTCGTCTTCTTCCTAGCTCCAAATTTCGTTTCTCTTCGTTTCTTGACCAAAATGGACAAATGAGTAGTCAAAATGTAGAGAAAACTTACCCAAATACAATGGTGGAGGAGTATTTTGGATTGGGAGTCGGGAAAGCACCGAAATCGGACGAAAACAGTCCACCCCGGACTCGATTTCGGACGCGACTTTCTGCCCCCGTAAGTGCTCGGAATGGGGAGATCTTGGTATGGAAATGCTCAGAATTGAAAGAGGAATGTTGTGTGAGCAAAATGGCGGTGGAATGGAGTGATTTGGCCAAGAAACGAGTGAGATATGGAGGAGAGAAGTTAGGGTTTTGGAAATGGTGAGTGCTGGGATGAAAATGGAGTTTTTGGGACGAATTCCCGATTTGAATCAGCTGGGGGAAGACACTAAGTGGAACGGCATCGTTTGGAGGTCAAACGGGCGCGTCTGAGTCAACGTCCGGGGCCACGGACGGCGCGTCCGGGGTCACGGACGCCCATTTTTCCCTTTCTTTTTTTCTTTTCCGAAAACTAATTGGTTGATTTTAAAAGAAAACTAAGCAAAACAAAATATTCTCTTTATTCATCTCGAAATTAGAAAAAAGAACAATTCATTGAGTTCTAAGAAAACAGAAAATTCCTAGGATTAAGTGTCTAAAATGCAAGCTTCCTCTTGACAACTCTTGGCTCGGCTACCCCCCCTTTCTTCGTCTGAATGCATCCACCTCCTCCTTTCGACCGTATAGCCGTTTCCGTTAACTTGCTGAGAGCTCCAAGTCTTCAGGTGCTAGGGGCTTCACCACCTGAACTTCCCCTTCGAGTCGATCCATCATGATCGCATGAAGAGCCTCATAATCGTATGCTTTCCTTGGCGCTTCATATAACAAACCCTTGGGTCGGTTTTGGGCTCGCCCGATCTGACGGCTGGAACGCCACGGATGAATGACATGAAAGTTCTCAAAACCAGGTAACGAGATCCCTCCGTAATAACCCCCACACACTTGAACTCCTTCAATTTTCCAAGTCGAGACTGTCAATCGGACCTGATGTCCCTGCTGAATAGAGTTCAAGAAAGCCGGCCATCCGTTAACCGGTTCCTCGGGGGTGCGTCTTCTAGGGAGGTGCTGAATCGTGAACGTCTGGTTGTAGTCAGGAATCAGCTTGAGCCGCTCAAAAAGTCAAACTTGCAGAAGGTAAATGCTTCCTTCAAGGAAGTAGGGGGTATCTTTTGACTTGGGCCATGAATCCAGACTCTGAATAATTTGTGCAACTATCAATGGCCCTAAGGCGAAACCAGCTTGAACCTGTAGAAGCAAAGGGAAAACTTTTCAGTGTATAGCCATGTACGGGGTTCTAAAGAGGTAGACTGCTAGCAATGCGAGATCGAGAAAATTCCTCTTGTGCTCCAAGGTGATCTCAGAGGTAATGAAGTCTGAAAGAGTTTCCACTGGCAATCCCTCGGGCCCTACCATTCCTAGCAACTGGGTTGGGCTTAGCCCAAGTAAATGGGAATGAGCCTCGACCGGTGAGGGTGTCAAGTTCGGTACTACCGGGCTAGCTAGAGTATTGGCCCCAAGAAATGCGTCAAATTCCTCAGGCAACAGAGTTAGCTCGTTATCTCCAAACTTGAAAAGATGTTCAACCGGATCCCAATGGTTAATAGCCGCTCTCAGGAAATATTCGTGCAATCGTGTCTGGGATAAATATGCCAAAGTGTGGAGGATAGACAACTTGTTGACCTTCTTTGACCAGTTGAACACATCTTTCATAGTTCTGTCACAGGACTTGTTGAATTCGAAGTAGTGGGCCATGGACTTTTTTCCTGTTTCTTTCAAGAAAAGAAAACACATACAGGGTATCAATCAGCACATAAACAACTGGGACTTCGAACTGGGTTGGGCCAACTGTGGGGTGATTCCCTATCCGTTCTATGTCTAATCATGGGCCAATCACAAGAGCAAACAAGGTTCCACACAAATTCAAAATGTCCTCACCCGACGACCTTGATTAATGGGTATGGATCAATTTGGAGAGGTGCTTGGGGCGCTGGCCCAGGTCACCACAAAGGAATAGGGCTTGCACGCTATCCTATTTAGGCTCCCCCACTTTTTTCACATCACCAGAAGGTGTGCGTCTACGGTCGGGTCTTTGACTGACCAAACAATGGGCTAGGTAAGGGTACTGCAAGGAAAATGCTTGGGGCTAAAGCCCAGGTATTAAGGGGGTGTGGTTAGACGACACCCTCCTCTTTTCCCCCACTTATTCACATCACCTAAAAGGTGTGAGTCCCTGACAGGGGACCCTCAAGCGGGTCCCGAGGTGAAATTGGTTTGCGTGGTCCCTCGCTCTCATATGATGCAAGGGTGCAAAAATTAAAGGGCGCACGGAAGTAAACAAGCAACATAGTAAAAGCCATAAAAAAACATTTTCAAGTTAAGCCCTCTTTCCTAAAATTAAACAAGTTAAAATTAAGAATTTTGTCCCCAGCAGAGTCGCCAGTCTGTGAGCTTTGATTTTAAACCCTACCCTATGTAGATTAAGTTGATTAGGATCTAATCGGGTTTTAGGTCCACTTATAACCTAAGATTAATAATTATGTCATATAACAATAATTATTAAAACCTAAGCTAGCTCACTGGAACCTATTATGAGTCGCCACCTAATTTTAACCTAGAGTAAATCAGGAAAGGTAGAGTTCGGGTTCGGGGGCTTGGTATTCGACTTATTTAGGGTTCAAATTACTTTCATTACCCTTCCTAGGTCGTTTTTCCTCTACTTGGTTTATTCACGGCTTATTACGAGTCGTTTTAACCTAAGTGCGCCAGCTTCTGTTTTTTTTTGTGTTTTTTAACATTTTTTGACGGAAAATTAAAGTGAAATTAAAAGCTACCTAAACTAGGGTTTTGGAGGTAGAATTAGGTCGAATTTTGCTTACGTCCGTAGCCACGGACCCCATGTCCGAGACCACGGACCCCAGTTAACCTAATTATACAGAAGAGTCGAAATTAAAGGAAAACAAAAAAACTACAAAGTCCGGGGCCACAGAAAGGCTGTTCGTGGGCCCGGACATTATTAGAAAACCTAAATTTTTAATTTTTTAAAATCCCGCCGCCGTCCGTAGGCGTCCGAGCTTACGGACAGGGAGTCAGGGACCCCGGACATGACGTCCGTGGGTGCGGACCGCCCTCCGACGGCGGCATTGAGGCTGTTCCCGAAGGTGTTTTTGGCTCAAATTTTATGGGTGTGTAGCCTGAAAGATGTACAAGACGTTAGTGATTGAAAGTTCTCAATTTGAATTCGAATTAAGCATGAAACTTGGTAAACAAGTTATTGGACAGAAGCTTAAACAAACAGCAATACAGAAGCGTAAAAAGGTTAGTTTGAACCCAAAATTTGACAGAGAGTTAATAAGGTTGTGGGGAATTAGAAAAGTAGAATTGTAACCTGATTTACCTTCGAATTCAAGAGGATTCTTCACGTCGGGATTCTTCGGAGGCTCTGATGGTGCCGGTTCTGGATTGTGTTCGACCTGAGCTTCTGGTTGTTGATTGTTGAAGGTGTTCTTCACGTTTTGGAGGTGGTTTGGTTGATGTTTGATGATTGATGATGTTCTGGGAGTTGAAAAATATGTTTTGGTGTTGATTTTGGTGAGATTTCGGTGATTGATTGTGGCTCTGGAGTTCAAAAACGTGGAGAGAGAGAGACGGCTGCCTTCTTTGAGAGTCTAGGGTTCTTGAGGTTATGAGATTCTCCTTTTATCCAAAAACCTATCCCCTTATATAGACTTTCTTAAAGATAAAGAAAATCTAGTAAAGTAAGATTCTTTGGTATTTTAATTAAAAGACTTCCCAAAGGAATTTTGCTGTGAAATTTTAACCACATGTCAAGGATGGATATTATGAATTTTCTAAGGTGGAACCGAATTTTTTAAATGTTGGAATATTTTTAAATTGAATTTCCCGTCAAATTCAGTCAGAAATTGCTAGAAAATTATTGGAAATTCAAAAAATCAAAATTCCAACGCCATTATGCTTGAAATGCCATTCTCTATCATGGGTTAAAATATCAAAGCATTTCAAGCTGATTTGGGCGTCCTTTGGAGGAGAGAGAAAGCCTATAGGAGGTCTTAGAAGCCTTAAAAATTATGAAAACGCCCCTGACAATGACGAAGCTGCTCCCCATGCCATGGAACACGCCAATCGGGCTGGAATCTCTCACTACTTGATTGAAATATCCCTCGCAACACCAAAACCTCGTAGACCTTAACCAGGGGGGTCAAAATTTTGGGTATAACAATCCGGATCGTAGATCTATCTTGGAGAATACTGATGCCCCTTTCAACTGATCAAATATATGGTCGATGCATGGTAAAGGGTAACGGTTCTTCACCGTAACTGCATTCAGCTCTCGGTAGTCAATACACAGGCGGAGGCTACCGTCCTTCTTCTTCACGAAGAGGACCGGCGCTCCCCATGGTGAAACGCTAGGGCGAATAAATCCCATGTTGAGTAGGTCTCTCAGCTGCTCCTTGAGCTCAGTCATCTCTGGTGGAGCCATACGGTAGGGCGCCTTCGCAATTGGTCCGGTGCCCAAAACCAACTCAAACTCTACTTCCCGTGCTGGCGGCGTGCCCGGCAGTTCCTTAGGAAATACATCAGGAAACTCCGACACTACCGGCACATCGGGACTAAACTCTGGGTCTCTCTCTATGTCCTGGACATAGCAGAGGTATACATCACTCCCTCGTCATAGTTCACGACACATAGCCATGGCGGTGATGATCTGAGTCGAAGGCCCCCTAGGCCTCTGGCGGTAAGATATAGTAACCCCAGACGGACTCTGAAGAAGCAGACGATGCTCGATACACAGGATTCTACCCTTGTACCGCTCCAACCAGTTCATCCCGACAATTACATCAAAACCAAGTCCGTCGAACTCTATCAAGTCGATCGGAAATTCTTCACCTCTGATTCGCACAACAACATCTCGGTGGTAGTGGGTACACCTGATCCGCTCTTTCGACAGGAGAGTGACTAGGAAGTCTGGCATCTCATCACCGTCTAACCCCAGCCTCTTCGCAAAGGATAGCGAAATAAATGTATGTGAGGCTCCGGAGTCGAACAAGATCGAAGCGTCCACGCCATTGACTGGAAAGGTACCGGTGAGGATTGTGCCGCTCTTGGCGGCTTCTGCCTCATTGCAGACGCTCAGTGTACCTCCCGTTCCGAGAGCACAACCTAATTCATTGGCAAACTAATAAGTATTGGGTAACAACACGGTTGATATACTTCAAACAACTCCACTTTATTCATTGACACACTCTTTTTACAACATTTGTTGGCTTATACTGTCGCCACAATTAACACTTACAACATCCTTAACATACACTGGTTTATCACATCACATACTTATACAAGGCTTAAAACTATCTGAAGGTCAAATTCAAACGTCCGTGTTTCATGTGTGTGGCATTGATCACTGCCGATGGTGCAGTATTTAGTTTGATCTTCTTGATGCCATGGTATAGCATCATTGACTGCCCACCCATGATTAACACATCTCCTGATTTTAGTACTAAATTCTTTGCGAGATCAGCACGCTTCTGCTCGCCATACACAAACACCGCGGTATCACCAATGGACCAAGACACCACGGGTACTCCCTTACTTAGAGACTCGGGTGACTCGTCCTTATCTTGGTGTAACCCTAACCGTCCACCTTTCTGGTAGAAGTTCACAATACATAAGTCCGTTTTAGCACTTGGAATTGAATCTGTTTCAACTTGTTGAGCAATTCCCACGGCGTGGTTAAAGACCGCAAGGAACTCCTCAGGTATGATCGGTACAGTTGCTCCATCCTCAGCTCGCACTTCTTGATATGTCTTGGTGTAAGGATTCCAGTCCTTACCCATGCACATCATCTTCAATTTCATTCTTGATCCACTCGGGTATTTGGGTGTGTAGAAACCTCCAGGTGTTGCTCCAAGTTCATTGCATCGTCTGATGATATGGATTTGTGCTTCCGGTGTCAGGTATGCATTTAAGAGTATCATACCTGGTTGGATGACCTGACATTGCTCCATTGGAAAGTCGGTGATGTTGATGGTGGTTTCTTCAGGGTTCGGTGTGGGTGGGATTGGATAACAAATATTGAAGGTTCCTAAGTTTTCAAATTACCTAATTAGATGTTCTCACATTATACTATAATTCTTTACTCACATGGTAGTACACTTGGACTCACTAACACACATGCATGAAATGCGGTATGCAATCACTTATTTCACTCAATAGTTTAGGCGGTACCTGGTCTAGAAGAGGGCCCTGGCGCCTCAGACCGGTCCACCACATGCAGGGTGGCCTTGCTAGGTCCCGACCCCTCCCCCTTGTGGGAATCTGTGTACCTCTGATCCGGGGGTGGCTGATTCGCCGTCTTCGGGCAATCGGTGGTCGCGGTGGCCTTACCCTTCCATTGCCCCTTGGGCCTGTAGTTTCTACTGTTCGGGTTCTGCCAGCACTCATAGTCACGGTGCCCCATCTTTTTGCAGTATCGGCATTGCACATCATTACCCTTGCAGTCCTTGCCGGGGTGGTCTCCGTTACACCACTTACAATAGTAGTGGCGCTCCGGTCCAGAGCCCGTGCTAGCTGCTAACACATCACACACTCAGTACATACTCCACAAGTTAATAACACACACTAGATTTCGGTATTGAAATTTATTAATTACCCTTGGGTGGGTAAGAGCGTAAGGGCTTGGCCGCATACGCGTAGGTGAGCTGCAGAGGCTCGTCAGCAGTGGTGGTCTGGGTCTGGCCCTTGCCACCCTGTTGCTGTCCTTTCTGGGACTGGGGGTATGGCTTCTTCTTCTTTCCTCCCCCTTGCCCTTGCGTGCCTTGGCCCTCGCTCATGGCCTTGCGCTTGAGCGCACTCTCCTCGTCCCTCAGACGGACGGTGATCTCAACAATTGCAGCGGCATGGTAGCACTCCTGCAAGGTAGTATACCCGCTCGGCCCCATGCCGTAGCGTAGATGGTAACTCAACCCGTTGTAAACACGGTTCACTAAAATCCGGTCTGAGTAGCCCAGTTCCGGCAGCAGATGGATGAGTCCGATAAAAGCGGTGTAGTACTCAGCAACTGTCATCTTGTCTCCCTGTCTCAAACTATCAAGCTCTAGGCGCTTGGCCTCCTGAACGTGAATAGGGTAGTACTTGGCTCGCAGCAGGGCCGTGTACTCCCTCCACTGGAAGGTAGGATCACCAACTCTTCCCTCCCTTACCAGCTTCCACCATGTCTGAGCCGATCCCTTAAGATAGTAAGCGGCTAGTCGAACCTTGGCACCAGCAGGAACGTCCAAGGTCTCGAAAGCGGTCTCCATCTTGGAGATGTACACCTCCAGCTTACTAGGGTCGGTCTCCCCACTGAACGACGGTGGTCTCAAATCTGCCAACGCCTTGACCCAGTTGGTCTCGCGCGGCTGTGGTTGCGGTTGTGGCCCTTGTTGACCCTCACTGCCTTGCTGTTGCTGCTGCTGCATCGCAGCTAATAACTGTGGGACCATCTGGGCTACGGCGGCCGCAACAGCGTCGGCCATGACCTGTGCCGTAGGGTTCTCCCCCTGGTTCCCTGTATCACCAATACCGCGCCCGCGGCCTCGACCTCGTGGTCTACCTGACATCTGAATTCACATGAACATTTATTAGCACTGTGCTTGCACACTTATCGGTCCAACGATTGTATCATCTTCCCGACAAAAAGGTATTTCCACGCTTAGTTAGTGGTTAACCTTCTCATAACTGCTCACTTAGGTAACTATGGTTAGGTTTCCTAACTCGGTATATCCCTAAGCCCGGTATTCTAGCCATCAGAGCGATACTTCGCTCTGATACCACTTTTTGTAACACCCCTACTACACGCTTACTATTAACTGGAGTCGCAGCGGAAAATAAACAACTAAAGAATAACTAAACGATTGGTGCTACAACGCCGTCAACCACCCACGTGGTTAACAAGGCTGAATAAATACAAGTGTATCGGTCTGATGATCAGACTCCCGAGCATAGAACTAATAACCATATATACATAAACACAATACCGAGTATTTACTTACATCCTTCACTGTAAACCATCACTATAAACTGTTCACAACCCAAATATATATATCGCCACGGGAGCATAGGCGCATCCCGGGCCCAACATCCAAAAATAATCAAAAGTGATCCTGCGTTTTAGAATCTAAAGCCATTCCTCTTCTTCGATTCTCATGCTGCAGTAAAAGAAATATGGAGCCCCCGAGGGGGTCAGCAACCCTTGGCTGGTATGGTTAACGCGCAGCCCATCGGCTACCGGGATACACACAACTAATTGTCATGATGACATGGCATTCTTTTTAAAACACACAACATATACATATATCGCAACATGAGTATTGTACACAACATCACACATAACATACAAGAGAAAATCCTTTTAGGAAGTGAACCAATACAATTAGTTCCCATGGAGAGCCTAGAGAATGTTGCCATACTCATGCTAAGCTCGTTACATAACTCGTTACCGTCCTGTTAGATTTAACGGATAACTTAACACAAGGTGCCTCAGATATAGTGATCCAAGCGCACCGAACAACACATAGTATGCCCCTGTGGCCCGACGTGAGTCAGTAAAATAGCCTTGGTTAAGCTAAAGGGAAGGTTGGAAACCAAATTGGAAAGCAACCATAGCATACAAAGAGAATCGAACCGGTTATGACATCGACTCCCATACTCACAAGCGTGGCCGGAACAGACCGGACTCCTCACTTCCCCCATTAGCACTTGTTAGTAGTTCAACATGGAACTCAATAAACAATTCACAACATTTGGTTAAGTCTTGTTAGACACACACACAAGGGAAGAGAGAGTCTTAAGTAACAATACAATAATATTTAACAACTGTAAACTCGTTACATGATTTAAGTCTTACAAGGTCATTAACACATAGAAAAACAAACAACACACAAGCCGGTGTAAACCGGTAGGCAACAGACTGCAAGAAAACCATACCTTGGTCCTTGCTTCGATTTGTTTCCACCGTAGGTCACTCCTATACATGATTAATAACGTCGGTTAATTAATTTACTTAACCTCAAATTTACTAAATGTTTAACATGATTATATGACATGTTTTAATGCCCCAACTTTTCCTTGATTACCCACATTATACCCCCTTGGGTTAACTACATTTACCACATTCTTTACTGTTTTTTTTATAAGTTTTGTTCTGTCCGACCCACCAACTGGGTCGAACCCTTCTAGTGATTCTCGGGTTTGAAAAATATACTTGTCCGACCCATGTCCTACCCAACCATCTGGGTCGGACCATTCTAGAGATTTACCGTCCTTTAACACACACACGTCCGACCCATGTCCGACCCAAGTCCTCTGGGTCGGACCGTTCCAGAGATTTACCGTCCTTTAACACACACACGTTCGACCCATGTCCGACCCAAGTCCTCTGGGTCGGACCGTTCCAGAACTCTTTACTGGTGTCTAACAGAGGCTGTCCGACCCAAACATGGTTCGGACCCCTTGGTCGAACGCCACCAGAATATGCCCAAACATTGTCAAATCCTCTCCAAACTTCTCCTAAAACCTCCAATTGTGTTCTAACATCATTTGATACACTTACACCCTCATACTACATCCATGAAACTCCTATTCTATCTCCTTAAACACTTACTCATTTCATACCAAAATTCCTAACACTTTTCTTCCTAACAACTCCTTGAACATCATCTCCCAAGCATCTTTTCTTCCTAACAACTCCTTGAACATCTTTACTAGTTTATAGCTTCCCATGCAACAAATCACTTCATCCCTTTTTCACCAACAACACACAAGTCCTAAATACAATCTCACCATGATCTTGAAATGTCCCAAAACATTATTTTGCATTCTAAATCCTCTAGAACATTGCCTAAGCCCTTTTTACATCTTTAAACACCTTAATGCATGTTTCTTCCACTAGTTGAACACTTAACCATTCTAAACATTTCCTAGCTTACCAAACTCATTTTAAACCCTTAGAACTTCTTGTTTATTACCTAAAATTTGACATGAACTCACCTAGAACATTACTAAACCAAAACACAATGTTTTCACCATTAAACAACCAAGAACACTTAAAATCCATCAAACACATTCTTATACACAAAACTTCTCACATTTAGCACTATATCACTCTATAGTGCATAATTTAAATTGCTTGGCATTTAGGCCCTTAAATAACATGGCTCTTAGGCCCTTAAGATGCATAAATCTTAAACACTGAATTTCCACAATACATATTTGCCTTTGACCTGCAAATACACTCAACAATACATATGCCTTTTACTAAGCCCTTGAGAGCATTCTTCTAAGTCATTTTCCATTGGCTCCTTAGATCATTTTTAATAAGCAATATAAGCTCATTTCTCCTAAGACTTTAAACCTCATTAGGTTAGCACATTTACCTCTTTTCCTCACAACCTTCTTTCTTGTTTCCTTGACTAAATTGGCAAGGCTTTTAGTTGCTTGTCAACTTATAAACATTATACAAATGATATAATGAGTATACAAGCTTTATGCTTCATCTCATTGTAAACCCTAGTTACATATATTATTTTAAAGCATTAAGATGATTGTTTTACCTTGGAATAGAAAGAGAGTTTGGATATGTAGCAAGAGAAGACTCCACCAAGCCCTTGGAAGATTCAAATGAAGCTAAAACAAGCAAGGTAAGGACACCATCAATGTTGATTTTCGGACAACACACAAACATGAAGGAAATGTTATTTTTCTTTGAGTTTTCTTACCTAGAAGCAAAGGAGAACAACAATATGTGAAAAGATGAGCTCAAGCTCCTCCCATGGTGATTCCTCTTGGCACCGAAATGGAGCTCTTGGGATTTTGAGAAGTTAGGAATGAAGAGCTTGATGAGACTAAGAGAATGGTGGTCTTTGTTTTTGATTTGGCAAAGTGAGCTAGGAGTTACAAGAGGTTGAAGATGAAGAATGGTGGTGGTACTATTGCAAAACCGTGAATGGAGAATGAGAAAGATAGAAGAGCTTGGAACCGTGGGAAATGAGGAGGGAAATGAGAATGAGATAAGTTGTAAGTTTTAGATATTTAGTAGTAAAGCAAATAGTACTTCTACTTTACTACTTTAGTTAGCTTATTTTTTGTTTAAGTATGGTGAGTCACCACCATAAAAACCGGCCCCCTTAATGTCACTAAGGGCATTTTAGTCTTTGTTGGCCAATTTAATTACTTATACAAACATATGTTACAAACTAGCTTATTTTAGTTACTATTCACTAAAACAGGCACATAGATGTGAAATTTTTGATTTCCCATTGATATAGACTTCCAAATGTGATACTATATAGTACATATGTTAATTAAAGAGTAATGATGGACATTTAGCCATTCAAAACTCATTTACAAGACATTTTTTCCAAAATGTGCTTTAAGACTCCTTAAAGCACATTTTGTGTTTTAACTAGTTTTCAAGCTTGGTTTTCTTTGGTAATTGGTTTAATATGTTCATTAGTATACAAATGAGGTCTTGGTAAGTTCATTAGGTCTTAACCAAGCTTATCCCAAGCTTAGAGCACATTTTGGCTTTTATTGACCTTAAGGCATTTATTTGTGTTTTCTATTGTTTAAATTGTTTACAAATGTTTCTAAGACTCTTTTTAGTCTTACCACACCTTATTTTAGTGTTTAAACAACATAACTAGGTCTGGGGTATTTCACAAAGGTCGATCTCAAATACAATACATAAGTATTATACATAACTCAAACTTAACACCAAAGTGTTGCAACTTACACAAATTCACATCTTAAATAACCAAACAAATGACAACAAGTTTGTTTCCTAACTCAAAAGCGAGGAAGCTCTACCCCCTTAAAAAGGGGTACGCCCCGTACCCTATATAGACGATCTAGTCAGTAAACAAAGAAGGGTACTTTGCCCTCATCTTATCCTCTAATTCCCACGTGGCCTCTTCGAGATCCTGGTTTGACCAGAGAACCTTCACCAGTCGCACAGACTTGTGGCGAGTGTCCCTAGTCTTACTGTCCAAGATTCTTTGAGGAGTCTCCACGGATCTCATATTTGGTTCTAAAGTCAACCTCTCAGGTTCTAACACATGGGAGGGGTGGTGCATGTATTTCTTTAGCTGTGAAACATGAAAAACATCATGCACTTTACCCAGCTCAGCAGGTAGATTCAGCCTGTAAGCGACCGGGCCCACCCGCTCCGTAATCTCATAAGAACCAACAAACTTCGGGCTTAATTTGCCCTTCTGCCCAAACCTGAATACACCCTTCATCGGTGAAACTCACAGAAATACCTGGTCGCCCACTGTGAACTCCAGGTCCCGTCGTCGAACATCAGCATACGACTTCTGCCTATCTTGAGCAGCTTTCATGTTCTCCCTGATTTGCTGAACTTCAGCCTTAACTTGCTCTAAGTACTCTGGTCCTATAATGACCGTCTCACTCGACTCATCCCAGCAGAGCGGTGTATGACATGGTCTACCGTACAACGCTTGAAAAGGTGCCATCTTGATCGAAGCGTGATAGCTGTTGTTGTATAAAAACTCGATCAGATGCAATTTGTCAATCCAACTGCCCTGGAAGTGTAAGGCACACGCCCTCAGCATGTCCTCGAGTGTCTGAATAGTACGCTCAGTCTGACCATCTGTCTGAGGATGGAACGCGGTACTCAGCTTGAGTTCTGTACCCAACGCTTCTCTGGTAGCTCTCCAGTACCTCGAAAGGAATTTGGTATCTCTATCTGACACTATGAACTTCGGTATCCCGTGATGTCTCATGATTTCTTTCTCAAATAACTCAGCTAATTTGGTCACCTTCCAAGTATCCTTCATCGGTATGAATTGGGCTACTTTGGTAAGGCGATCCACCACCACCCATATCATGTTGAGACCTCCCCTAGCAGGTGGGAGTCCAACTACAAAGTCCATGGAGATATCATGGAACTTCCACTCCGGAACTGGCATCGATTGTACCATTCCGCCCGGTCGTCGGTGCTCGAATCTTACCTTCTGGCATGTGAGACACCTCAAGACGAACTCGGTAACATCTGTCTTCATTCCTGACCACCAGAAGTATCTCTTCATGTCTTTATACATCTTAGAGGCTCCCGGATGGATGGAAACTGAAGAATAGTGTGATTCCCTAGGTATACGGTCTTTCAGATCCGTGTTGCCCCGTGGTATGCATAACCGGCCCTTAAGTCTGATCAGATCATCATCATGAAGTCTGAAGTCGTATTTCTGACTCTCAAAGGTACCATCCGTCAGCTTCTGTCTAACCTCTCTCATGTACTCATCTGACCTCTGAGCCTCTCGCACCTCATCAACCAAGCTGGAGAAAGAAACTAGCGAATGGAGTGAGTGTGCTCGATGGCTCAGGGCGTCTGCTACAACATTGGCCTTCCCCTCTTTGTATTGGAGGTCAATGTCATAGTCTTTCAAGAATTCTAACCATCTCCTCTGTCTGAGATTCAACTCCTTCTGAGGAAATATGTATCTTAAGCTCTTATGATCGGTGTAGATTGTCACACTAACCCCGTATAAGTAATGGCGCCATATCTTCAAGGCGAAGAATACAGCTCCCAGCTCTAAACCATGTGTGGGGTAGTTCTCCTCATGTTTCTTCAACTGGCGTGAGGCATATGCCACCACCATGCCATGTTGCATGAGCACGCAACCCAGCCCTCTGCCGGATGCATCACAATAAACCTCAAAGCCCTCTGTACCGTCTGGAATGGTCAGAACCGGTGCAGTGGTCAGTGAGTCCTTCAAACTCTGAAATGATCTCTCACAGTCAGCCGTCCACAAGAACGGTGCATCTTTCTTCATCAGACTGGTCATCGGTTTCGCGACCATGCTGAAATCCCTAACAAACCTCCTGTAGTAACCTGCCAGACCGAGAAAGCTCCGGATGTCGGTAACAGTGTTCGACCTTGGCCAAGTACATACGGCATCAATCTTTGCTGGATCCACTGAGATCCCAGCATCTGAGATGACATGACCTAGGAAAGAGACCTGGTCAAGCCAAAACTCACATTTGGAGAACTTAGCATATAGCTGGTTCTCCCTCAATATTTCCAATACTCTCCTTAGATGTTCCTCATGTTCATCCTTAGATTTCGAGTATATCAAAATGTCATCAATAAACACCACAACCGACTTGTCCAGCTGCTCCCGGAACAAGCGGTTCATCAGATCCATAAACTTCGCCGGTGCGTTCGACAAACCGAATGGCATCACTGTAAACTCATAGTGGCCGTATCGTGTCCGGAATGTGATAAGCCGCAGACTTATCATATTTTATGCATTAGATTTAGTATTATATTTATCTAAATAAAGTTATATTTATGTTATTTATGCTAATTATGTGTTAAAGTATAATATTTGTACAGATTTATGTTTGTATGAGTTTTCTGTGCAAGGAATGATTTTCTAGGCAAAAGTTCAGTTGAAGCCGGACTCCATGCCGGGTAGTTTCTGCACGGCATAAGCACAGAACAGAAAAGAGGCATTGCCGGACCTAATGCCGGGTAGATTCCATCCGGCATAAGTGAAGAGTCGCCACGGTTGACCAAGCGATAGCAGTTATTGACCGTTGGTGAAAAGGATGATGCCGGGTGTGATGCCGGGTATATCCTACCCGGCATATGCACTGTTTCGCGCGGAATTGACGGTTAACAGTTGGGCGCATTTTACACGTGTGCCGGCTACTGGTGACCCGGCACGACGCCCGGCATCGACACAATTAATGCCTATAAATAGGCCGAGGAAGGCTACAATTCAACACACTTCAACACCCCTATACACTCCACTCACAACTCCAATTCCGCCCCACTCCATTGTTGGTGTCCAAGGAAGTTTCTACAGTTCCATCCACGCGAAGAAGAAGAAGAAGATCCTGTCGGGTTAAGGCTATGACCATTCCCTTCTCCCCTTTGTATTCTCTTCTTGTAGTTGTGTGGATGGAGATGTAGAACTCCTTGCTTATTCTTGGTTAGGGATGAATTCCTTCTAGTAAACAATATGATTTCTTTAATATAATTTTCAAGTTTATTAAGAGTATGGTTTTTATCGAAAGAGAATAGGTTGATCTCTTTTTCTCTTCATGCAATTCTTACTTGTGGAAGACAAGTCCCAAGTAAGATAGGTTAGACTCTCTTAATGGTCTTTCTACTCTCTTCTTATGAATTAAGGGTTAGTGGTAAGAGTGAGAATTAATCCATTTTCCCCCATTTCCTTGTTCATTTCGTGGCATGATATATGCTCGATTTGTTAATAGGGATGAGTCTTTTGTGTTCTACTCGGAAACTGGAGAAAGAATAAGCATTATGACTATGCCGGACGCACTGCCGGGTGGTCAGTGTCCGGCATATTCAATGTCTTTGAATATGCCGTGCAAGTGGTATCCGGCAGGACACCCGGCGTGTTCAGTTGTTGGTTAATTCGAAGGCCTGTGTTTATGTTGAGAGTTCATATTGATGCTTAGATGGTTTCACACCCTGGATCAAGGATAATTTCATTGTAATTACCACTTAGTTTAGTTAGTTTTGATTAGGATTAGAAAACATTTCAATTTCCCCCCTTGTCTTAGAATAGGTATTACCGGATTAGGACTAATTTCTATAAGTCCCTTGGGTTCGATACTCTCGGTCGTAATATATTTACACTATACTCCGACCGGGTTTTATTTTGCTACCCGTAGTAGAGTTGTAGGATTAGTTTAGTATTTTATTCCTTTTATATATAGTTTATCCTAACAATTTCTTTGTTAGCAGAATGCCGTCTTCTCTATGTCTCCCTCCTTAATGGCTATCTGATGATACCCTGATCTGAGATCAATCTTGGAGAACACAGATGTTCCCTTCAACTGATCGAACAGATCGTCAATGCGGGGTAGTGGGTACTTAATCTTCACTGTTACTGCATTCAACTCTCTGTAGTCATGCAGAGGCGGAGACTACCATCCTTCTTCTTCACGAAGAGACTGGCTCCCCATGGTGACACACTTGGTCTTTAAATCCCTTATCTAATAAATCTTTCAACTGTTCTTTCAATTCATTCATCTCTGCCAGAGCCATGCGGTATGGTGCCTTGGCTATTGGTCCGGTACCAGGTAGCAGCTTGATGGTGAACTCTACCTCCCGAGTGGGTGGCATGCCGGGCAGTTCCCGTGGAAATAAGTCGGGGAACTCCGACACTACCGGTAAGTCGGGGTCGAACTCGGGGTCTCTCTCTATGTCCTGTACATAGCAGAGGTACACTTCTTATTTTCTCCTCATTTCCTTATACATTGCCATGGCGGTGATGATCTTAGTCGAAGGCTCTCTGGGCCTCTGGCGGTATGATATTGTTACCCCAGACGGACTCCTGAGCAGCAATCTATGCTCGGCGTAGAGGATACGACCCTTGTGCCGCTCCAACCAGTTCATCCCGAAGATAACATCAAATCCTAGCTCACTGAATTCAATAAAACTGACTGGAATGTCTTCCCCCTTAATTCTTACAATGGCTCCTCGGTAGTAGTGAGTGCAACGAACCTACTCCTTAGACGGGAGCGTAACCGTGAAGTCGGGTAGCTCATCAGCGTCTAGCCCCAACCTTCTTGCGAAAGATGCCAAGACAAAGGTATGCGAGGCCCCTGAGTCGAAGAGAACTGATGCCTCAATCCCATTAATCGGAAAGGTGCCGGTGAGGATAGTGCTGTTGGCGTCGGCCTGTGCCTCTGTAAGTATACTTAGCGCACCTTCCGTGCCGAGTCCATGACATAATTGTGTTCACAAGCTTCATGAGTATTGATGGTATAACAAGAGTCGTAACAATTCATATGAACAACACTGTTATTTTATTCATAACCATCCTGTTTACAACATGAGCTTTAATCTTACATCTCATTCAAACATTACATGGCTAATATTGTCTAAAGGTTAGGTTTAATCTCCCAGGTCTCATGTGTGTCGCATTGATTACTGCTGATGGTGCTGTATTCAGCTTGATTCTCTTAATCCCATGGTATAACATCCTTGATTCTCCTCCTATAATTAACACATCTCCTGACTTAAGTACCAACTTATTCGCACGGTCCGCACGCTTCTGCTTGCCGTATAAAAACTCTGCATCATCCCCAATGGACCAAGACACTACGGGTATCCCTCTTTCGAGAGACTCCGTTGTCTCGTCCTTGTCCTGGTGTAGTCCAAGTCGCCCATCCTTCTCGTACAAGTTCACAATGCAAATGTCTGCCTGAATGTCTGGAATCAGTTCAGCTTCCAACTGCTGAGCGATTTCCACGACTTGTGTAATAACTGGATGGAACTCTTCGGGTATTCCCGGTGGTGAGACTCCATCTTGCATCCTCGTGGTTTGATAATTCTTGGCATACGGATTCCAATCCTTGCCTAGGCTCATCATTTTTAACTTCATTCTTGCTCCCCCTGGGTACTCCGGTGTATAAAAACCTCCCGGTCTCATTCCTAGTTGACTGCATTTCCGGATGATGGCTATTTGCGCTTCGGGTGTCACGTATCCCCTTAATAAAATCATACCTGGGCGGATAACCTGACATTGTTCGGATGGAAAGTCTATGGTTTCGATATCGTGCTCCGGGTTAGGTGTAGATGGTATTGGATAGTAGATGTTGAAGCTTCCTAAAGTGGTAGTAGGTTATATTTTACTTAAGTTCTAGTCTTATCTCATTCTTACTTAACTCAATTATTCACCAAACATGCATGATAATGCGGTAAGCAGGTAGTTTTATCACTAAATGGTTATAGCGGTACCTGGCCTCGATGAGGGTTCAGGCTCATCGTCTCGGTCCACCATGTGTAGTGTGGGTCCCGACTTCTGGGTCACCCGTGGGTTCTTGTCTGCAGCTTGTTGCACCCTCCTCTGACCGTCGGATCCGGATCCCTGATCGGTCTTGGCCTTAATCTTAAAACTGGGTCTGTAATTCTTACTCTCCGGGTTCCAGTAGCACTCATATGCTCGGTGCTCGAGTACTCCACAAAAGTTACACTCCACCTTATTTCCCCTCCAGTCAACTCCGGGGTGGTCCCCCTTGCACCTCTAGCAATAGTAGTGTCGTTGGTAGCCACCTCCGGTTTCCTTTCCAGTCTCAGTACCTGATTAAGCATCGCATCAGTAATTGTGTCTCAATGTTGTCAACCATTCTTATTTACTCAAGATGTATTTCCTTACTCTTTGGCACCCTGGAGCGCAGGGGCTTAGCAGCATAGGCATAAGTCATTTTCAGTGGCTCATCAGTAGCCTTCTCCTTTTCCTCCTTTCCTTTTTGGTTCTGGTTCTTTTGGGCTTGAGGCTGGTACTAATGTTTCTTGTACCCACCTTGCCCTTGGTATTCTGTACTCTTCCCAGCACTCTTTCTCTTGCATGTCTCGTCCCTCACTGACGGTTATCTCAACCTTAGCACGCGGCATGATAGCACTACTGCTTCCCAAGGTATTAGTTCCTCTTATTTCTCACAAACTAAATCTTATTCACTTAATTACTTACTCATTCTTATTACCTGTAAGGTAGTAAACTCGTCGGCCCCATGCCGTAGCGGAGTCGATGGCTAAGCCCGCATAGAAGCGGTCCACCAGTCTGGTCTGAATACCCAAGACCTGGCAGAAGACGGAGCAAGGCGGTGAACTCTGTGTAATACTCGTCCACCGTCATCTTGTCGGTCTGCTTGAGCGCATCCAACTGTAAGCGCTTCTTTGTCTTGACATGGGCGGGGTAGTACTTTGCTCGTAGCAAGGCGGTGTACTGCTCCCAGCCGAACTCTGGATTGGCCACATGCTCAGCCCTCACCAGCTTCCACCAATCGCCTGCCGCCCCCTTCAGATAGAAAGCGGCTAGACGCACCTTGATCCCAGCAGGGACGTCAAGGGTCTCAAAGGCGGTCTCCAGCTCGGAGATGTACGCCTCGAGCTTGGCGGGATCGGTCTCCCCCTTGAAGTGAGCGGGTCGAAGATCTTCAAGGCTCTTCACCCAATTTGGTTCCCGAGGTTGTGGCGGTGGAGGTGGTGCACCCACACCAGGCTGATCGCCCATATGCCCTAATGCGGCATCTACGATCTCCGCGATCATCTGCCCCTCTGGTATCTCAGTCTTGTCGCCTCGACCACGACCTCGGCTTCTCCTTCTTGACATCTGAACAAGCAGAACTCACATTAGATTCGTATCCACCACTGTTTCGGTTAACGAATTTATAATGTCTGTAGACGGTAAAGACGATCCACACTTAATAGTGGTCATCTGACTCTACTCACACTAACAGCTCACACCCTTAACCCATCACTTATTTCTTAACTTATATCCTAACTCGGTGGTTACTCATGTCCGGTATTCCTTGATCAGAGCGTAACTACGCTCTGATACCACTTTTTGTAACACCCCGTCCTAAGCCAGTCGTGGTTATCGCTACTTAACAAATAATACTTTAAACGTCACAGCGGGAATAAACTACCACTAGGACCTTGCTACGGTCTAACCAACAAGAAATACCGTTATTTAAATATTTACAATCACATATCCACATTACATACACCAACCGAGTTTAAAGTATTCTCCAAAACCATACAATATTTCACAAGCTTATGTTCCACTACTAACTGACGGGTGCACAGGCGCTACCCGTACTCAAAATAAAGTCCCACCTAGGGCTACCCGCTCCTACTCTCGTGGTGTAACTTCATCGGCCGCTTACCTGCAAGTGTAAAAACAGCCGCCAAAGGGGGTCAGCACGAATGCTGGTACAACCCTCCCATGGCCCCCAAGCTAACGGGGCTACGACGACTAATTGTCTTAGGGTCCTAATCATTACTACCCTACCAAAGGCATACCTTATTACCAATCATCATCCTTAGAATTCAAATTTTTTTTTAAGTGTTAAGGGCCGTCCGACCCACCGTCCGACCCACCAACTGGGTCGGACCCTTCCAGTAACTTTCGGGTTTGAAAAACTCCACTTGTCCGACCTACGTCTGACCCAACCAACTGGGTCAGACCATTCCAGAAATTTTCCCGTCCTTAAAACTCTCCCGTCCGACCCATGTCCGACCCAAGTCCTCTGGGTCAGACCATTCCAGAACATCTACGGTGGCTTAACAGAGGTCCGTCCGACCCAGAACTGGGTCGGACCCTGGGTCGGACAACTACAGACTTTACTCTTAAGTTGTTCTTTCAATTCCAAATTTTTTCCCCAAGCATCCTCATGTGTTCTAGCATCATTTAGACCCTTAAACTCATCTTAAACCATCCTCCAAACTCATTAAAACAACCTCCAAAGATCATTCCAATCCTTTACACAATTCTTACAACAACTACCAACACTTAACACTTATTTCTTTCCTACATTCCAACATCCCTTTCACCTAGAACTTCTACTAGCCAAAAGTTCCCTCCTTAAGAACTTGATCACACCATATACACCACTTGCATCCCTATTACATTTTCCAAGGCTTCCTTATATTCTAAACTCTAATTTCTACCTAAATCTTCTAAAAGTTTTACACTCATTTACATCTAACTTACCCAAGTTTCCTAGCTTCTTTTATCAACATTTACCTAACTCCTAAATACTCAAGTACATTCTTTTGATTCCTAAATCCTTCATAGTGATGCCGAAGTCATTATAAGTCATTTAAACACCTTAATCTCACCCTTCTTCATCAAGACAATCTTTAGAACTTCCTAGTACTTCCTTAGTCATGAAATCTCCTTAGAACATCTCAAACACTTAGGTTCTCCTCTAAATTTTGCCATGGGTTCTCTAGTATATAGTTACATCCTAACACTTGGTTTTTCTCCATCACACAACCAATATCACTCAACTTCTCATCACAACACCTTAACACACAATTTACACCAAAACTACACCACATCATTGCTTAGTGTATAAACTTAAATGCTTGGCACTTAGGCCCTTAAATGACAATAATCTTAACCATTGAATTTCCACATATATTTGCCTTTAACCTGCGAATACACACAACAAGGCTCCCATTGAAATAAAATGCTTCTTGTAATTCATCTCAACATTGTTTGACTATCTATTTTCTCATTGGCTCCTTAGTCACAAGTTCTCAAACATAGTCATTGTTTCTCCTAGGTTATATATAGCCTTTTTCTAATGTAAACTCTACACTAAACTCATCACATATCTAAATCCCATTCCCTTAAACAATAAAACACCTTAAGGTAAGTAATTTACCTTGTTCTTTCACAAGTTTCACAAACTTTTCCTCTTAGATTTCCCTTGAGCAATCTCGGTCACCAATATATATCTCCTTGCCAATTTTCTAAACAATATCCAATGACTCTAATGAGCACTAAACAACACACTAACCTTAAGGAATAAAACCTAGGTCAAAAATGTGTTTTAAGGTATTTAATTGCTTATTTTACCTTGGTTTCTCAAGACAAGCTTGGATATGAAGCAAGAAGGACCTCCTCTATCCTTTGGAGAGTAGAAAACAAGCTAGAACAAGGCATTAAAATGGAGCCTCATGAGCATGTATTTTCGGTTATGTGTAGGAATGATGGGAACTTGATTTTTCTTACATATTCTTTACCTTAAGAGAATGGAGAAGCCAATGGAGTCTCCAAGCTTGAGTTTCCTCCCCTAATGTGGTTTGGCTTGGCACCAAATCAAAGCTCTTGAAGTTTTGAAAAGATAGAAAGAGAGAGCTTGAGCTAACTAAGAAGAATATGTAATTTGTTTTGGTTTTGGAGCTAAAATGAGTAAGTAGTGTACAAAGGAAGTTGAAGCTAGCATGGAGGTTGTTCTTCATGTTGGAGAAGAAGAGAGGAGCAGCTCAAAACCGTGGGAACAAGAGAGAATCAAGAGGTGAGGAGAGAGGTGATTAAAGGTGAGATATTTATGTTGCTTTACAAAAGCAAATAGTGACTAGTACATTTCTATCTTATTTACTAATAATCTATCTTACTCACATGGTGAGTCATACCCTTAGAAACCGGCCCCCATTGAGTAGCAAGGGGTAATTTAGTCTTTGTTGACCAATTAGCTTACTTATATTGACTTATGTTATAAAGTAGCTTAATTTAATTACTATTCACAAAACAAGGCACATAGTTGTGAAATTTTTGATTTCCCATTGATTTATACTTCCAAATGTGATAATAATTAGTACACATGTTAATTAAAGAGTAATGATGGACATTTAGCCATTCAAAACCCATTTACAAGATAATTTTTCAAAAATGTGCTTTAAGACTCCTTAAAGCACATTTTGTGTTTTAACTTGTTTTCAAGCTTGGTTTTCTTTGGAAATTGGTTTAAAATGACCATTAGGATATTACTAAGGTCTTAGAACAATATTTGGGTACTCACCCAAGTCTCTCTAAGCTTAGAACACGTTTTTGCTTAAACTGCTCTTTTGGTGTTTCCTTATATTTTCTTTGATTAGAAATGTTTCTTAATGTTTCTAAGGCATTATTTAGCATCCTTATAACTTAGTTTATAATTTAAACACCTTATCTAAGTTTGGGGTATTCTAGGCCCATGAAAAAGGAAATCCACCCAAACAAAGGGAGTATACTTGTCAAAGCAGGGCAAAACGTTGGGATGTCTCTCAAGCATTAACTAGTATTTTCACCTTCATTTTAAAATCTAGTTGACTGAGGGAAATCTGTTATACCAAAATTTTACCCCTGGCAAAATGATTTAGCACATGTGTTTACAAACCTAGTGCAAAAAGGGTCTTTTTCGGCGGTTTACAACCTCCGAAAATGGTACCGCCGAAAAATGGTCTTCCCTTATTTTCGGCGGTTCATTAAGAAAAACCCGCCGAAAAAGACCTATTTCAGAGGGCAAATTAACGTGAAACAATGGAATTTTTAGGCGGTTGCTACGTGGAACCGCCGAAAATATGCAAACATGGTATTTTCGGCAGTTTTTTCTTAGGAACCGCCGAAAAAGACCATGTTTTGCATATTTTCGACGGTTCCAAGTAGCAACCGCCGAAATATTCCATTTTTTTGGGTTTTCTCTTTGTTTTTGTTATAATCCCACATATGTCACAAAACCTATTAATATGCATCCAAATATGTGCACATATCTCTCTACATCACATGGTAGAGGATCTCATCACTCTTTGTTAAGTAAATTGTCAAAAAAATCCAAAAATAATGACACGGCCTACAAATGACCATACACACCACATTTAAAATGGTCACAAATGACATACACCACAATTCCCATAGTCACAATGATCATATACATACACAATTGATCAAGTGTTCACTAATATACTCAAAGTTGTCATTTTTTACACTATCTCTAACCATAAAAGTCTAAAGAAAGTTCTAATAACATTCGAGAACAAAAAGCAAAAATCAAACCAAATTCATGCAGAGAAATCCCGTTGATGGTTTATGCATTATATTTTCCAACACTAGGAAAAACCTTTGAAAAACAAAACAAGACAAAATTGGGTTAATTATCAAACATTATATTAGTAATTGAAAAATAAATATAACTTCGATATACTTGTTCTAATTGATCATCCATCTCACCAAATAGGGTGACTATGTCATGCATATACCTCATGACATAATACCCACACTCTAAACCTCCGGGTTGACGTGAACACTTAAACACAGGAAGAACAAAATTAATTATATAAGACATTTATTTGTGATTACAACCAATCAATAATAAACAACTAACTGATGACGCATTTACCTTCACTGAAGTCCATTGCATGGCATTTTTTGACCTTACACCAAGCTATGCTATCAAAACACTTTGATACACACTGCATAATTATCGTCATCAACATACATTAATTAAATTAGGATATCCATTCACAATAAAATTAAATTAAAGGAGTTGAAATACATAAAGAATTGCCTCATAATGTACTTAGATGCTAAGGTGTGGCTTTATCTTGATGTCTTTTGGATTTTTGGTTTACAGCGGATCAAGAAATAGTATCCGCGAACGATCCAGACACAACACCAATAAAACCCAATGGCCACTGTGTAATACCAAAACACTCACATGTCATTATAATGCATGTATGCACAGATAGCTACAACATTTATTCAAATTAAAATGATAAACAAAAGTTAATACTTTTGATGATAAGGTAGCATAAGATATTTCTTCTTCGCTCTGAAGCTGTTAACCATCGCACGCTGTATGTAGTTCTTACACGTTTCTGTATCACACTTCAGAGCAGTGAATGATGCTCTTTCAGGACACAAAAATCCATACATGGTAAGGGCAAAAGATTGCATTTTGTCATGCCAAAACCTGTTCATAAATAAAAAGACATAAAATTAGTTAACATTGTTTCAGAACATCAATTTATAACTTAATTATAAAACAAAACTAATACTTACAGAATAAATGAATGTATCACTACAACAGGCGCCCAATCACATCAGTCGTCCACATTTTGATTTCTAGAGTTCGTCCGTAGTGAAGAAGGTCATCGTCAAAACTGAGTAGGATAGAATTTCTACCATCTGGGAAGTCTCAGATTATATCATGCAAGCATTTCATGTTTGGCCCCAAGCGTGCATATACGCAATCGTCCACTAAATTTTCTCTTTCTACAACATTAGTGGATACTCTGTATTCAAAGGATCCAATCTTTGATTTCTTTTTCTCAGGAGATGAAGATTTCTTTCTTAATGCCTATTTACAACCGACATTCAATACTAGTCACGAACTGAGCATCCACACATACTATATTCATGTAATGAACAATAATAACTACACAAGTGGTTAGTATTAGACATACCTTCACACACTTCTGAATCTGACAAATGGGCCACTGAACGAATGCACCCTTTGCAGACCGAACTGTGTTGTACTCCTCCGTAGGTACAGAGATCGGTAGATTAAGAACCTTATAAATCAATTTGTCCACAGAGACTCTCCCGTGATACGGCTTCACTGGTATTCCATGGGTCACTTCATTAGGGCCTGATGAGTACACCCTTCCTTCCACGACACATAATTCTTCATTGTTGTATGGAAGCAGGAGGTTACAGTTTATCGGGTCCTACAATTTCATCAGATTAGTAGATGTTGAACTAAAAATATGTAATAAAAGATATGACAACTAATAGAACAGTTAAAGGTATAAAAAATTACCTGTACATAAGCATAAGGATACTGGTCATTGGAATCCACACTTGTGTACACTCCAGCAGGGGTAGGGTCATCATTTCTTCGGTATGAGAGAGGATCATTATGAAAACTGGGGCAAGAAGGATTAGTAGCATGAGGATCAGAAGCAGGAACATATGGCTGGGATGCACGACAGCCTTGACGTAGTTCATCAAAGATCTCCTTCTTCCACTGCTCTCTCATGTCATTAATGACACGCATATGCTGCTCATAAGAAATTGTCTGTGATTGGCTACTCCCTTTCCTTGACCCGGGGTTACCAAAAGTTTTCTTATCCCTATGTTAACAGCCCCTAACCCCATAGCTCGGCCTGGGTGATCTTTCTTTCCAAGCGCACGAGACAACTGGTCATCATGTCGATCAGGTACCCAAGTCCCTTGGGTAACTTGTTCATTCAGCTCACCCTTTATAATTAAATGTAGATAGCAGTTAATTATAATTTTTAAGATGATAAAAATAAATTTGTCAAAAAATTTGAAAGTAAAGAAAAGTACTTACCATCTTATCAACAATTTCCTTCGTCTTCTCGAAGGGATATAAATGCTCTCCAGTTTTCGGGTCTTTCTTAGTACGTGAAAGCTTCCAAAACGTACCCCGTAGCTAGTGCTCATCAAGAGTGCTCATATCTGATGGCAACACTCCTTCTGCCACCCATTCAGGCACTCTTCTATTAACCCCTTTCGCACCTAACACGTGATGATATTCATTCTTCTTAGCATTCGCGGATTGGGCTTCGCGGTAATCCTGTTATCAAATAAACATACAACTAAGATGACCAAAAATATACATATGTAAATATAAATACCTCAACAATATATATTTATATAATCATTAATTATTTAAAAGTTAATACATACCTTTGTCTCTATCTTCTTATGATAGAACTCCTGCCACTTCTCTTTGGTTATTGGTGTGTAAATCTCCCAAGGCTGGTCTGTGTCGCCGTTCGGCCTCTTAAGCTTCTTGGTGATAAACCACTTAACCAAATCATGCTTATGATCTGAAAATTTCTTGTGCATCATTGATTTGACCATGGAGTAGTACTCACTTTCAGCAGGTATTTGATATCATTACTGCATATTACCATAAATGAAACAAATGTTAGTGATCGATACCTACAAATTGTACAAAAATAATACTTTAACTATTGTTTATTTACCTGTACGATCTCAAACATCTGTTTCTTTAGTCCTTCATCAACTTGAGGCCAGGTGAGAGTAATATCACAATACTCTCACACAATGATGCCTAGCTCTGTAGTGAAGTATGTAGCCCATTCCCCAATCGGCTGTAGATACGCATTAAACTGTAACGGCTTTGATTCAATCTTTTTTTATTTGAGAGCTTCCGTCGGACCTCGAGATTTTACGGTCCTAGGAAGCTGGATTTGTGATCCAGAAGGTCCAGCCTCTGTGTCCTCAGCTGGCACAGAGGCGGAGTAATCTCATCCACGCCATTACCCCCCTCATCAGCTCGGGTCTGTGACTTGTGACCTTTCCCTCCACGTGTTTTCTTCTTCTCTGGTCGGGATGCCTCTGTCAAAAACTCACCGATCGGGTAATCCACATCATCCATTTAACTATCTGCAAAGATAAACAACCGTATGTCAATAACACCACAACAAATAATGTAATGAATACATAATATGACATCGTTAATATTCCAACAAATTATTTAATGAACAAACAAAGAATAAAATATATTTTTTAATTACCTAACAACTAAACACATCATTTATGGTTTTCAACCCATAAACCCTCATCGTGATCAGACCTAGTATACACTACATCGTCTGGAACATCAACAATGTCTGTGACAGGAATACTGGTAGAAAAAGGTCGTGTCTCATCTTACATTATTTCATCATCATCAACATCTTGATTAGCATTAATGTTGACAAATCTTTTCCCTGGTAATACAACTGACCACCTGAAATCAATGGGATCTTCTATGTAAAATACTTGTTCACAATCCTTGGGAAATATGAACGGATCTTGTATATGACCAAGGTATGATAAATCAACCAAGTTAAACCCATCGTGAACCCATAACCGTTTCTATTATCCACCCATTTGCATTTAAAAATAACAAACTTTTGAAACTGATAATCAAGCTCCTAAATATCTTCAATGAATCCATAGTACAACCTCGTGGTTGAAATCATTGAAGTTGGATCACCTCTGGTATACTCAGTTGTTGTTGCTTCTACTTTAACCCCGCTATTCTGGTTTAAACATCTATCATCTTGCCGTTTTGTCCAGTAGGTGAACCCATTGATGTCATACCCTTCATAAGATATACAAGTGGAACCAGGTCCCAAGGCTAACTAACGGAGCTCTTCACTTACATTATCAGGTGCTAGTGATGCAAGCTTCATGACATGATCTCTAAACCATGAATAAAAAGGTCTTGTTTTCCTCTTTTATCAACCAAATAATATTCCTCCCAGGATATTGAGTTCTTAGTGCAGTCATGTGTTTCTCAAAAAGTGGCTCAATAATCTCAAGGTGATGTAAAACGAATAGATGTGCAGACTCCATTGAGGATGAATCAACTGCCACAATTTTTTCCCAATAACACCTTGACCTTCTGTCCCTCCTGTGTGTCTCGGTTGTGGCACTCCAATAGCTACAGCTCCCTTCAAGTATTCAGTACAAAATTCTGTCACTTCTTCGGTTATTGTCCCTTCTATGATAGTCCCTTCAGGTCGATATCTATTCTTCATCCTTCCCTTCAAGATTCCTATGTATCTCTCAAATGGATACATGTATCTTAAATATATAAGACCACATAATTTGATTTCTCTTACAATGTGAACAACCAAGTGGACCATGATGTCAAAAAACGAGGGTGGAAAGTACATTTCAAGTTGACACATCGTAACAACAACATCACGTTGCAGACTGTCTAGTGTATCAGCATCCATGACTTTATTGCACACTGCATTTAAAAAGAAACATAGTCTTGTAATTGCATTCGCACATCTTTCGGCAATATACCTCGAATGGCAACAGGAAGTAGATGCAACATCAGAATGTGAAATCATGATACTTCAACCTGATCAACTTAAAGTCCTCATTGACACAAGACGTTTCCAGTTAGATGAGTAACCCGTAGGAACCTTAAGGGAATGAAGACATTTACAAAAGCTGATCTTCTCATTCTTAGACAAAGTGTAACATGCTGGAGGTAAAAATGTTCGTTTGCCTCTTTCTTGGGGATGCAACTCCTCACGTATGCCCATAGCTTGCATGTCTTTTCGAACCTTTATTCCGTCTTTTGTTTTCCCAGGTATGTTAAGCAAAGTCCTAACAACTGCCTCACCAACATTTTTGACAATATGCATGAAATCAAGACAATGCCTAACAGATAAATGTTTCCAATATGGAAGTTCCCAAAATATTGAACATTTTATCCAGATGTTTTTTTGGGTAGACTTGGTCGGAATATCGAAGACATTGTCAATGTCTTTCACCTTTTCATAAATCTCTTCAAAACTCAGAGGTATACGAGCAACACGTGTCTCAGTCTTTCCGTTGAATAACCTCCTCTTTTTACGGTACGGGTGTGCTGATGGCAATAATCTATGATGACACATGTAGATGTTTTTTCCACAAAGCTGTAGACGATCAGAACAAGTGTCATGCGCCTTTCACCGTGTATCCAGATAAGTTCCCGTACGCTGGAAAGTCATTCACTGTGCAAAAAAGCATGACACGAAGTGTGAAGTTTTGTCTGTCGTAACTGTCATAAACCACTGTCCCCTGATTCCATAGCAATTTCAATCGTCAATCAGCGGTGCAAGGCATACATCGATGTTATGTCCTGGTTGTTTAGGTCCAGAAATCAACAATGATAACATTATGTATTTCCGTTTCATACACAGCCACGAGGGAAGATTGTAGATCACCAATAGAACAGGCCAAGTGTTATGCTGACTACTTAGACTGCTAAGGATTCATCCCATCCGTACATAACCCGAGTCTCAAATTTCGACTGTTACTCGCAAAATCTTGAAATCTTCTGTCGATTGTCCTCCATTGTGGTGAATCAGTTGGATGTCTCAGCTTATCATCATTTTTTCTTCCTTCTGCGTGCCATCTTAAATTTTGGGCATCTCTGACATTTCCAAAAAGTCGTTTGAATCTTGGTATTATGGGTAAATACCAAATGACTTTTGCTGGAGTACTTTTTTTCTTAGAATTGTATGATTGACCGTCCTTCTGTTTATAGCGTGACAAATGACATTTTGGACACTCATTCAAATTTTTATTCTCTCCTCTGTATAATACACAACTATTTGCACATGCGTGTATGTTTTCGTACTCTACACCCATAGGACACATCAACTTTTTTGCATCATAAGTGGAAGTCGGAAGATTGTTATCATCTGGAAGCATATCATGGAATAGCTCTAGTATTGCCGTAAAACTCTTATCACTCAAGCCAAATCTTGCTTTAAGATTGAACAAATGCAGCACAGATGTCAACTTTGTAAATTTGGTGCATCCGGGAAACAAAGGGGAACGTGATGCATCAAGTAATCTTTGATATTCAGCCGGCTTGTCTGTGAAATTATCTTCAACATCTTGTAGCATAGAGTCCAGTTGTTCAACCTTTTCACTGCCGTCGTTGATATTAGTTTCACTCAGATCACACGTATTATCAGGAAATGTAGTATCGTCTATAACCATTTTTGGTTCACTGTTCGGTTGTGTGGAAGTTTGCACCCTGCTACTGGCTTCTAATGACTCGCCATGCAAAAACCATATCTTATAGTTCGGCATAAATCCACGCCTTGATAGATGAAATCAGATTGTATGTAGGTTAGGGAACTTATTGCGAAGCTCACATTGTGCACATGGACAGGGAATGTGTGTAACACCCCCAAATTTTTGAGTTTTGTTTAGACAACGGAAGACTAAATTGACCTGGGTGTTACCGCCACGCCTAAAAGGCGCTAAGGCTATAAGTCAATAGATTCTGATTTAGAACAAACTTAATCAAGTTAAAACTTAGAAGAAATTTATCAAGACCTGTTTATTACACTGATCTCAGCTGTTCCAGAAGTAAAAGTTTCTATGATAAGTAAACTTAAGGTCTTAGCATCCACCAAGGTTACATATTCAATGAAAATTCGGACTCCCACACTAGTTTATTTTAGGCCTTCTTCCTAAGAAATTCGATGTCCTAGTGTTAGGTGTCCACTCTCCATGCCTGCGCACTCACACCTGGGCGTAACCTGCTTAACCACACATTTTAAATAACACAAGGGAAGCAACGGTCAGCAAAGCTGAGTATCACTAGCATCGGGAAACAACATATACAAACTGTTATGCGAGGAAATTATGGCCTTACAGCATTTGATATCCATCCACTTTATCACAATCAATAAAGGCACCATTGAATTATTTAGTATTGACAACCAAACCACATACATGCTTATTAACAACGAATTCATAACCATCAATCCAAAATAATTTAACCTCACTCCAGTTATTCACTGGAGCTTGTTGTCAGGCTCTTCGTGAGACACCGACTCCACCACCTCACTCTAGCATCCTTAAGTGTGCACACCCCCCAGATAGCTCGAAAACTAAAAGGAGTAGATTACTAGAGCTTAAAATCCGGCCCCCCTGAGGGTAACCGGTGAATACCAAACCATAATATTCCATAACCAAATGATCCAATTTGATCATCAAGTTTAACCATTTCACAACAATTTTCACCACACAATTCCATATTAAATATTACTTTACCTTTACCATGTCAATCCATCACTTATCCTTTCGAATCATAAGAACCGTGTCAAAATATCATTGCAAATAAAACGCATAATTCAACACATTTTACAGAAATCATAGTTATCCCCAAGAACAACTAGATGTCTAGGTTACCTTATCGAGATTAAACTCGCAAACTTGTTTATGGTTTACTAGATCAACCCGGTTTTTAACACGAACAAATGGCGCCCTTGAAGGTTTTGAAATACCCCATACCTTAATATGTTAATTAATTATGCAATTATGATATTTAAAGGCTAATTAAGTCCTTAAGAATATTGGTGAAGAAATAAAAACCCAAAAGAAAAAGAAAATGTGTAAAAGTCATAAATCGTGAAAACGCGTGTTATATAACCATAGGAGTTATATAATCTTAAATAAGGTCCTAAATGGATTCCTAAGACGTATTTAGTCACTAAGAACACGTGGGAAAAATTCTCGAAGGAAACGGATCCCAATTGTGGATTAAAAACGCAAAATGAGTTTAAAGCATGTTTTTCGAGAAACCAGGGAAATGTGATTTTAAACGGGTTTAATGGACTCGTAAAAATTTATAGTCCATATATAAATATAATTAAACATTAAAGAAGGTCTAGAACCATTAAAATTAATAAAAGGAAAAAAAATCCGGAAAACGGGTCCCGAACTGATGAATAGTAACAGTTCGGATTTATGGGTGTTAATTTGCAAAGTGACCAAACTGCCCATTCTTCATATTTGGGAAAAAATCTGAATCTTCTACATGCCCTCACGTTTTTTCCCTCCTCCTCTTGCCTATTAATTCATCACTATTCACAAAAAGACAAAAAACATAAGTAAAAGTATTTTTTACTATACCACAAGCTTAAAATCACAAAAGAACTACACCATAATATTCCTCTCACCTTGGAGCTTATTTTACACCCTTTAAAAGCTCCAAAATCCATACTTCAACTCCATGGCTGTAGCTCATTTTGAGCTAAAGACCACTTCTTTTTGAAGCTAGACCATCCCTTGTTGGTCCTAAGGTAAGAAAATCATCAAAACCACCTTTTCCTCCTTGTTTTCTCCATGTTTGATTTTCTAGTCTTTGAAATTCACGTTCCCTCCTTGTACCAGCCGTGTGAAATTTCAAAGTGCTGGAAGTTGCTCTTTTTGATTTCCAAGTTACTCCCTTGGAGTAAAGAAGGTAATCCTCTTCATTTCCATACCTAGACACTTCTTGATTCCAGGGTTAGCTTAAGAGTTTGTTTAACCTCTTTATGCTCATCACTATTCCATTGGGCTTGGTCACTAGATTAGCATTTAAATACCATTGTAACCGGTTGTGGAACAAGAGAGAAGAGAGGAGAAGGAAAGTCTTGAAATAAATTCAAGTAAAGAACTTACCTTAAGCTAATATGTGTTTTATGAATGTGTTTGAGCAAGTAAATGTGATAAATGTTGAGTGTAGTGCAGGTATTGCTAATAATATGAGGAAATTCAATGTTTAAATTAATGTTGTTTAAGGGCCTAAGAGCCAAGCTTTTAAGGTTTATGCACATTATGGTTATTGTTGTGGAAGTGCTGGAATGAAAGTGTTCTAAGTGTCTAGAATGAGTGGGTGGTTGGATTAATGTGAGTGTGCTTGACAAGGTGTGTGAGGATGATTGAAATATGGGGAACCTCTATCAAAATTCATGTAGAACACTAGGTGTTTTAAGTGTTTTGTGAAGGGAAAGAATGTAGAACTAGTTAGGTGTGGTTAGAAATGAACATGGAATTGGGTGATGATTTAGGCAAGGAATTAGAGAGGTTTAGGGTGCCAAATTAGTGTTAAAACAGGTTTGGATTCATGTATAAAGACTGGGAGAAGGTTAGGGTTGGATTAGAGGTGGAAAGGTGGCTGAAAAATAATGTTCTTGAGTGATTTTGGAGTGGTCCGGGTTTGCAAATCGGTACCTAAACCCGGACCACCCTAAAAACATACCCGTGAGTCCATTTCTGTATGTGGTCCGGGTTTGTATCCCGGTACACAAACCCTGACCGGGTGAAAAAATGGCCAGAGAGTATTGCGATGATATGGTTCGGGTTTGTAAACTCGGACACAAACCCGGACCACCCTAAAAATGTGTCAGAAAGTGTTTTTAAGCATTTCCAAGGTGGGGATTTGAATGTTAATGATAATATATGATTGTTAGGACATGTTTGGTGACTTTTAATGACCATTAGGAGGGTAAAAAAGTGTAAGCTAAGTGTGAAAGAATATAACATAATCATGTGAAGTAATTAGCTGGTTAGAAGTTAAATATGTTAATTAACCAACATGACTAAATATGTATAGGAGTTGCATTCGGTGGTCAACAAACACAGCACATACCAAGGTATGGTTTTTTTGTAGTCTGTTGCCTACCGGTTAACACCGGCTTGCGTGTTGTTTGTTTTTCTGTGTGTTTATGACCTTGCAAGATTAGATCATGAAATGAGTTTACAGTAATTGTTATATTTGTGACAAATGTGTGTGCCGGTACCGTTAACCTCAAATACGTACTAACCCGTTAGTTGACCAAGCTAGGATACGTAAGAGAGCGGGACTCGGTCCTAACGTTTCAACTTAAGGAACGTTCTAACCTCGGCTATGTATGAGCTAGTTGTGTGGGTGTTATTAGTGTATCCCATTCCCCTTGGGTGTCTAACTGGACTTGAATACTTATTTGTGATTGATTGTGTTAAGTTCCAACAATGGGACTTCTAACAAGTGCTAACCGGGGAGTGAGGAATCCGGTCGTTCCGGTCACGTGTGTATGTACAGGGGTCGATATCTGAATCAGATTCGGCTCTCTCTTTATGTTAGGGTTGCTTTTCTTTTTGGATTTCAACCTCCGACTAGCTTAGCCAAAGCTTACCTACCTGACTTCCACTCGGGCTAGGGGAAACATGTACGGTGTGCTCGGGTCACTATATTCGACTCATCTTTTAAGTTAAGTTACCCGTTCGACTAACAGAACGGTAACGAGTTATGTAACAAGCTTAACATGAGGGTGGAAACATTCTCTAGGCTTACCATGTTAACTAACTATGTTGGTTGTTTCCTAAGGTGAAATGTTCTCACTATGTATGTGTTGTTATTGTTATGCAATGTTTCTTGCTATGTAATATGTATGTTGTATGTGTTGTTATTGTTTACCATGCCAGCCAAGGGTTGCTGACCCCCTTTGGGGGCTCCATTTTTATTTACAGGGTGAGGATCGAGGAAGCAGATTGGCTTTAGATCCACCGACGTTGGATACTTTTGTTATCTTGAATATTGAACCCGAGTAGTGCTTGTACACTCGAGGTCGCATATATGGTGGTTGTAGGATTAGATTGGTGATTTTGTACATTAACACTTGGTAGATTATGATTCTTTTTGGGTAAGTAATTTTTGAAGGTTGTAATTATGCTCGGGATTCTTGTAATCAGACCGATACATTGTATGTAACAGCCTTGTGGCTAACGGCGTGTAACACTGCCTTTGGTATATGGTTAAGTTGTGTTTTCCGCTGCGATTGTTGGTTAAATGTGAAGATTACGGTTGGGGTGTTACAAAAAGTGGTATCAGAGCGAAGTATCACTCTGATTACCGATTAACGAGCTTAGGAATATACCGAGTTAGGAAATTTAAACCTTGTCATCCAATGGACGTTATAAACATTTGACCCGATAAGTTTATAAGTGCAATACTAATGTGCTCTCATGTATGTTCAGATGGCAGGGCGACCACGTGGACGAGGCCGCGGAGGGCCCGGTCTAGGAGACACGGGGGATAACCCAACCGCCCAGATGATGGCCGAAGCAGTAGCGGCCACCCTAGCTCAAGTAGTACCATAGATAGTAGCTGCAGTGCAGCAAGGGCAGCAACAGCCTGTTGGTCAAGACCAGCCGGAACCACCACCACAACCACCGCCACACGAAACCAACTGGGTGAAAGCGTTGGCCGATCTACGACCCCCGTCATTCAAAGGGGAGACCGACCCTTCCAAACTAGAGGCGTATATCTCGGAGCTAGAGACCGCCTACGAGACCTTGGTTGTTCCTGCTGATGCCAAGGTCCGTCTTGCTACATTTTACTTGATGGGCTCAGCTTGAAACTGGTGGAAACTTGTGCGGGCCGAGAAGGTGGCCGATCCGAACTTTGGATGGGAGCAGTATACGGCATTGCTACGGGCCAAGTACTACCCAGTACATGTGCAAGAGGCAAAGAGCCTGGAGCTAGACAGCTTGAAGCAAGGAGACAAGATGTCAGTAGATGACTACTACACCGCCTTCACCGACCTTGTTCATCTTCTACCCGACCTATGTTACTCGAACCGGGTCTGAGTGAATCGATTCTACAGCGGGTTAAGCCACTGCCTACGCTACGGCATGGGGCCAGCCGAGTACAATACCATGCAGATATCTTAAATTAATGCCTAAGTGTGAACGAGTTGTGTTATATGCGAGTGTGTAAATGTGTGTGGGGCACGACTAACACCTTGAACCTCAGGAGTGCTATCATTCCACTGCTAAGGTGGAGATCACCGTCCGTCTGAGGGACGAGGAGAATGCGCATAACCGCAAGGTGTCGAGCGAGGGCCAGAGCTCGCAAGGGTACGAGGGAGGAAAGAAGAAGAAGCCTTACCCCCCAGCCCTAGAAAGGCCAGCACCAGGGTGGCAAAGGCCAAGCCCAGTCCACCACCACTGAGGAGCCGCTGAAGCTCACCTATGCCTATGCGGCTAAGCCCTTACGCTCTCAACCACTCAAGGGTAATCACCTGATTCTGAAATCGAATTTAAATGTGTGTTGTTAAGTTGTGAAGTGTCTACTGATTTTGTAATGTGATAGCAGCCAGTACGGGCTCTGGACCGGAGCGCCACTACTTCTGCAAGTGGTGCGACGGAGACCATCCCGGCAAGGACTGCAAGGGGAATGATATGCAGTGTCGCTACCGCAAGAAGCTGGGGCACCGCGACTTTGAGTGCTACCAGAACCCCAATGGCAGAAATTATAGGCCTAAAAGGCAGTGGAAGGGTAAGGCAGCCACGACTACTAAGGGCCCGAAAGCTACTCATCAGCCATCCTCCGGGCAAGGGAACTGACTCCCAGAAGGGGAAGGGACCGGGATCCGGCAAGGCCGTCCTGAATGTGGTGGACTGGACAGAGGCACCAGGATCCTCTTCCAGACCAGGTACCACTTGAATTGTTTAGTGAAATAAGTGATTGCATACTGCATTTCATGCATGTGTGTTAGTAGGTCTAAATGTACAACCACATAATTAACGAGTTAAAGTATAATGTGAAAGTCACCTAAAATGGGTAATTCTAAACCTTAGGAACCTTCAATATTTGTTATCCAATCCCACCCACACCAACCCCCGAAGAGACCACCATCGACATCACCGACTATCCGATAGAACAGTGTCAGGTTATCCAACCAGGTATGATATTATTAAGAGGATACCTGACACTCGAAGCACAAATCCATATCATTCGACGATTCAATGAGCTGGGAGCAGCATCTGGAGGCTTCTACACACCCGAATACCCAAGTGGAGCGAAGATGAATTTAAAGATGATGTGCATGGGTAAGGATTGGAACCCTTACACCAAGACATATCAGGACACACGAGCCGAAGATGGGGTGACCATACCGAGTGTTGATAAGCCGCAGACTTATCATATTTTATGCACTAGATTTAGTATTATATTTATCTAAATAAAGTTATATTTATGTTATTTATGCTTATTATGTGTTAAAATATAATATTTGTGCAGTTTTATGTTTTTGTGAGTTTTCTGTGCAAGGAATGATTTTCTAGGCAAAAGTTCAGTTGACGCCGGACTCCATGCCGGGTAGCTTCTGCACGGCATAAGTACAGAACAGAAAAGAGGCCTTGCCGGACCTAATGCCGGGTAGATTCCATCCGGCATAAGTGAAGAGTCGCCACGGTTGACCAAGCGATAGCAGTTATTGACCGTTGGTGAAAAGGATGATGCCGGGTGTGATGCCGGGTATATCCTACCCGGCATATGCACTGTTTCGCACGGAATTGACGGTTTCGACCGTTAACAGTTGGGCGCATTTAACACGTGTGCCGGCTATTTGGGACCCGGCACGACGCCCGGCATCGACACAATTAATGCCTATAAATAGGCCGAGGAAGGCTACAATTGAGGATTCCAACATACATATACACTCCATCCACGTCCTTATTTCCCCCACATTCCATCTGTTGGTGTCCAAGGCGTTTCTACGGATCCATCCACAAGAAGAAGAGAAGATTTCCATTTCGGGTTGAGGCTATGTTCAAACTCCTTCTCCCTTATGTATTTCTTCCTTATTTGAGTGGATGGTGAAGTAGAAATCCTTGTTAGGCTTTGGCTAGGGATGAATTCCTTCTATGTAAGCAATATGATTATTTCAATACAAATTCAAGCGTTCATTAAGATTCTGGTTCTTAGTGCAAGTGAATTAGTTGATCACTCGTTCTCTTTATGCAAATTCTACTTAAGGGGGATTTCCCAAGAGTAGGATAGGTTAGACAAATCTTAGTGGTCTTTGATGTTTTCATCTATAATTTAGGGTTAGCATTAAAGATTGCGAGTTAATCCATCTTCCCCCATCTCCTTGTTCATTTCGTGGCATGATATATGCTCGATTTGTTAATGGGTTTTGAGTTTCTTGTTCGAAGCAAGAGAATGGTTTTCACCACATAAACGTGCCGGATGCACTGCCGGGTGCTTCCTGTCCGGCACATTCAAGACTTTGAATATGCCGTGCATCTGATGTCCGGCAGGACATCCGGCGCAATTATGTTGGTTGGTTAAGTTCGTGTCTTGAAGTTGCATTGCGTGATCATGTTGTTACTTAGGGTGGTTTAGTCCTAAACCTCGCATTTAGATAGGTTTTAGTTAATTATTGTGTCATTTACATTTCCCCCCTTATTATTATAGAATAGGCTTTTGCCCGGATTAGGACTAGTTTTCTATAAGTCCCTTGGGTACGATACTCTCGGTCGTAATATATTTACACTATACTCCGACCGGGTTTTATTTTGCTACCCGTAGTAGAGTTGTAGGATTAGGTTATTATTTTATTCATTTTGTATATAGTTTATCCTAACAAATTCTCTGTTAGCAAGTGTACCTGAGGAGTTCCTTGCGGTTGTTACCCACACCGTGGGAATTGCTCAACAACTCAAAACGGAACCACTTCCGAGTATCAAGGCAGATTTGTGTATTGTAAATTTCTACCAAAGGGTTTGAAGATTCGGTTTACACCAAGATAAGGACGAGACACCCGAGTCTCTAAGTAAGGGAGTACCCGTGGTGTCTTGGTCCATTGGTGATACGGCAGTGTTTATGTATGGCGAGCAGAAGCGTGCGGACCTCGCGAAGAAGTTGGTGTTGAAGTCAGGAGATGTGTTAATCATGGGTGGGCAGTCGAGGATGCTATATCATGGTATCAAGAAGATCAAAATGAATACGGTGCCTCCGACAGTAATTAATGCCACACACATGAAACCTTGACGTTTGAACTTAACCTTTAGGCTATTTTGAAGCCATGTGTACTCATGTAATCCGTGAAGTTAGTTGTATGTTGGGCATGTGATGTATTAAGTATGCTAGGTGTTAAGTGATGTTGTTAAATGTAATACCACTCATGGTGTAAACGATAGGTTTATGAATAAAACAGTGATGATTTCTTGAGTAAGCCACCCGTGTTATTACCATTACACTTATAAGTTTCTGAAATAAATTAGGCGCTGCACTCGGAACGGAAGGTACACTGAGTGTGTGTACAGAGGCAGAGGCGGGCAGAAGCGACACTATCCTCACTGGTACCTTCCCAGTGAATGGCATGGATGCGTTGATCCTATTCGACTCTGGAGCCTCACATACATTTGTCTCACTCTCATTTGCGAGGAGACTGGGGTTAGACGCGGAGGAGATGCTTGACTTCCTAGTCACTCTCCCATCTAAGTAGCGGATCAGATGCACCCGTTATTATCGAGATGCCACTGTCTAAATTAAGAATGAAGAGTTCCCGATCGACTTGATAGAGTTCGAGGGGCTCGGATTTGATGTGATTGTGGGGATGAATTACTTGGAGCGGTACAAGGGTCGAACCGCGGAGTCCGTCTGGGGTTACCATTTCATACCGCCAGAGGCCCAGGGAGCCTTCGACACAGATCATCTCCACTATGGCCATGTATCGCGAAATCAGAAGAAAGAACGATGTATACCTCTGCTATGTCCAGGACATAAAGAGAGATCCAGAGTTAAGCCCAGATGTGCCTGTTGTGTCAGAGTTTCCTGATGTCTTTCCTAAGGAGCTCCCAGGCATGCCGCCAACACGGGCAGTTGAGTTTGAGATTGATTTGGTGCCGGACACCGGATCGATAGCAAAGGTGCCCTACCGTATGGCTCCAGCTGAGATGACAAAGCTCAAAGAGCAGCAGCGAGACCTACTCGACAAGGGATTCATTCACCCAAGCGTTTCACCATGGGGAGCACCAGTCTTTTTTGTGAAGAAAAAGGATGGTAGTCCCCACCTCTACATCGATTACCGAGAGCTGAATGCAGTTACGGTTAAGAACCGTTACCCATTGCCGCGTATCGATGATTTATTTGACCAGCTGAAAGGTGCTTCTATGTTCTCTAAGATCGATCTGTGATCGGGTTACCATCAGATTGCTATCAGAGACAGTGACATTGAGAAGACCGCATTCCGAACTCGATATGGACACTATGAATTCACGGCCATGCCGTTTGGTTTATCTAATGCACCGGCAAAGTTTATGGACTTGATGAATCGTCTATTCCGAGATCAATTGGATAAGTCAGTAGTTGTCTTCAAAGTCCAAGGTTGAGCATGAAGATCACTTGAGGAGTGTATTGCATACATAGAGAGAGAACCAGCTATATGCGAAGTTCTCGAAGTGCGAATTTTGGCTAGACCAAGTTTCTTTTCTTGGTCATGTCATTTCTGAGGCCGGGATCGTTGTGGATCCAGCCAAGATTGATGTTGTGCTCACCCGGCCTAGACCAAAGACGGTTACCGACATACAGAGCTTCCTCGGTCTGGTAGGGTATTATCGGAGGTTTGTGAAGAATTTTTCCAATGTTTCGAAACCCTTGACATCCTTAATGAAGAAGGATGCACCATTTGAGTGGACAGTTGACTGCGGGAGCTCGTTCCAGAGCCTCAAGGATGCTTTGACTTCTTCACCAGTTTTGACTATACCAGATGGTATTAATGGTTTTGAGGTGTACTGTTACACATCAGGCAAGGGTATGGCCTGTGTTTTGATGCAACACGGGAAGGTTGTGGCCTACGCCTCTCGACAGTTGAAGCGACATGAAGAAAACTATCCTACACATGATTTAGAATTGGGTGCCATCGTCTTCGCCTTGAAGATATGGCGACACCATTTGTATGGAGTGAATGTGACAATCTATTCAGATCACAAGAGTTTGAAATACCTGTTCACTCAGAAGGAGTTGAACATGAGGCAAAGAAGATCGGTTGAATTCCTTAATGACTATGACATTAACCTTCAGTACAAAGAAGGTAAAGCAAATGTTGTAGTTGATGCATTGAGTCGCCGAGCACACTCACTCCATTCGCAAATCTCTCACTCTAGCTTGGTTGATGAGGTGCGGAGTGCTCAGATATCCGATCAGTACATGCAAGAGATCAGACAAAAGCTTGTTGACGGCACATTCGAGAGCCAGATGTACGATTTCCGACTTCATAATGATGACTTAATCAGGCTGAATGGCCGACTTTGTATTCCACGAAGTAGCGCTGAGCTGAAGGAGTGCATAGTGAGTGAATCACATTGTTCCTCTACTTCAATTCACCCAGGAGCTTCAAAGATGTACAAGAGTATGAAGAGATATTTCTAGTGGACCGGAATGGAAAAGGATGTGACAGACTATGTTGTAAGGTGTCTCTCTCGTTAGAAGGTCAAGTTTGAGCACCGTTGTCCTGGTGGTATGGTACAACCGATGCCCGTTCCTGAGTGGAAGTTCCATGATATTTCCATGAACTTCGTTGTTGGGCTTCCGCCTACTCGGGGAGGCTTGAATATGATATGGGTCGTTGTTGACCGACTGACCAAGGTGGCCCGATTCATCCCGATGAAGGACACTTGGAAAGTGGCGAAGCTAGCAGAGCTCTTCGACCGTGAGATTATGCGGCATCATGGGGTACCGAAGACTAACGTGTCTGATAGGGGATACTAGATTCCTCTCGAGGTACTGGAGAACTACACGGGAAGCGCTTGGTACCGAGCTGAAGCTGAGTACGGCGTTCCACCCACAGACAGATAGTCAGAGTGAGCGCACCATACAGACGCTTGAGGATATGTTACGCGCATGTGCACTTGACTTTCAGACCAGTTGGATTGATATGTTACATCTGATCGAGTTTAGCTACAACAACAGTTAGCATGCTTCGATCAAGATGTCTCCCTTTCATGCTTTGTACGGTAGACCATGCCGCACGCCATTATGCTGGGATGAGTCGTGTGAGACGGTAATTATAGGACCTGAGTACTTAGAGCAAGTACAAGCAGAAGTACGCCAGATCCGGGCTAACATAAAGGCAGCTTAGGATAGGCAGAACGCATACGCCGATGTGCGCAGACGTGACCTAGAGTTTGCCTGGGAGATCAGGTATTTCTTAGAGTATCCCCCATGAAGGGTATGTTTCGTTTTGGCTAGAAAGGCAAGTTGAGCCCGAAATATGTGGGGCCTTATGTTGTGACGGAGCGGATAGGCCCGGTAGCTTACAGGCTTGAATTACCTGCTGAGCTGGGCAAGGTACATGACATATTTCATGTGTCCCAGTTGAAGAAATATATGCCTCATCTGTCTCATGTGCTTCAGCCCGAAAGGCTAACCCTAGAGCCGACCATGCGATCAGTGGAGACTCCCGTATGGATTCTGGACACTAAGACTCGAGACACTCGCCATAAGTCTGTGAGACTGGTGAAGGTCCTCTGGTCTAACCAGGACGTCGAGGAGGCCACTTGGGAGCTGGAAGAGAAAATGAGGGCGAAGTACCCGTCATTGTTTACTTCTTAGTTTTTGTATGTAAAGGGTACGGGGTGTACCCCTATTTTAAGGGGGGTAGAGCCGTTTCGGTTATGTATGTACGACATGTATTGAAATACATGTCTATGTTGTTATGTTATAGACCGTTGAGGCTAAGTGATGTTATGTTACCGGGACCTTGAGTTCGATACTATGTAAAGTATGTTTGTTATTGTAGTGTTGTTTTAGAAGTAATCCCTGTGTTCTAATATTTACGATGCGTGGGAAGTGTGAACTTTGGGGACAAAGTTCTTTTAAGGGGGGTAGATTGAAATACCCCAAACCTTAATATGTTAATTAATTATGCAATTATGATATTTTAAGGCTAATTAAGTCCTTAAGAGTATTGGTGAAGAAATAAAAACCCAAAAGAAAAAGAAAATGCGTAAAAGTCACAAATCGTGAAAACGCGTGTTATATAACCATAGGAGTTATATAATCTTAAATAAGGTTCTAAATGGATTCATAAGACTTATTTAGTCACTAAGAACATGTGGGAAAAATTCCCGAAGGAAACGGATCTCAATTGTGGATTTAAAACGCAAAACGAGTTTAAAGCACGTTTTCGAGAAACTTGGGAAATGTGATTTAAAACGGGTTTAATAGACTCGTAAAAATTTATAGTCCATTATATAAATATAATTAAACATTAATGAAGGTCTAGAAACATTAAAATTAATAAAACAATAAAAATCCGGAAAATGGGTCCTGGACTGATGAATAGTAACAGTTCGGATTTATGGGTGTTAATTTGCTAAGTGAGCAAACTGCCCCTTCTTCATATTTGGGCAAAAATCTGAATCTTATACATGCCCTCACATTTTTTCCCTCTTCCTCTTGCCTATTAATTCATCACTATTCACAAAAAGACAAAAAACATAAGTAAAAGTGCTTTTTACTATTCTCTTTCTTCCCGTTCTCATTTCCCTCCTCTCTGTCGTTTTTCTTCTTCTTCTTCCCAGCTCTCCCCTCTGTTCTCCTTCTTCTTCAAATGGCAATTTGTTGAAACCCTCACCAGCTCCACCTTCAACTTCCTTGTTCTACCATTATACAAGCTTAAAATCACAAAATAAATACACCACAATATTCCTCTCACCTTGGAACTTCTTTTCCACCCTTTAAAAGCTCCAAACTCCATACTTGAACTCCATGGATGTAGCTCATTTTGAGCAAAAGATAACTTCTTTTTGAAGCTAGACCATCCCTTGTTGGTCCTAAGGTAAGAAAATCATCAAAACCACCTTTTCCTCCTTGTTTTCTCCATGTTTGATTTTCTAGTCTTTGAACTTTACGTTCCCTCCTTCTACCAGCTGTGTGAAATTTCAAAGTGCTGGAAGTTGCTCTTTTTGATTGCCAAGTTACTCCCTTGGAGTAAAGAAGGTAATCCTCTTCAATTCCATACCTAGACACTTCTTGATTCTAGGGTTAGTTTAAGAGATTGTTTAACCTCTTTATGCTCATCACTATTCCATTGGGCTTGGTCACTAGATTAGCATTTAAATACCATTGTAACCGGTTGTGGAACAAGAGAGAAGGGATGAGGAGGAAAGTCTTGAAAGCAAATTCAAGGTAAAGAACTTACCTTAAGCTAATATGTGTTTGTGTTTGAGCAAGTAAATGTGATAAATGTTGAGTGTAGTGTAGGTGTTGCTAATAATATGAGAAAATTCAGTGTTTAAATTAATGTTGTTTAAGGGCCTAAGAGCCAAGCTTTTAAGGTTTATGCACATTATGGTTATTGTTGTGGAAGTGCTGGAATGAGAGTGTTCTAAGTGTGTAGAATGAGTGGGTGGTTAGATTAATGTGAGTGTGCTTTACAAGTTGTGTGACGATGATAGAAATATGGGGAACCTCTGTCAAAATTCATGTAGAACACTAGGTGTTTTAAGTGTTTTGTGAAGGGAAAGAATGTAGAACTAGTTAGGTGTGGTTAGAAATGAACATGGAATTGGGTGATGATTTAGGCAAGGAATTAGAGAGGTTTAGGGTGCCAAATTAGTGTTAAAACAGGTTAGGATTCATGTATAAAGATTGGTAGAAGGTTAGGGTTGGATTAGAGGTGGAAAGGTGGCTGAAAAACAATGTTCTGGAGTGATTTTGGAGTGGTCCGGGTTTGCAAATCGGTACCTAAACCCGGACCACCCTAAAAACATACCCGTGAGTTCATTTCTGTATGTGGTCCGGGTTTGTATCCCGGTACACAAACCCGGACCAGGTGAAAAAATGGCCAGAGAGTATTGCGACGATATGGTCCGGTTTTGTAAACTCGGACACAAACTCGGACCACCCTAAAAATGTGTCAGAAAGTGTTTTTAAGCATTTCCAAGGTGGGGATTTGAATGTTCATGATAATATGTGATTGTTAGGACATGTTTGGTGACTTTTAATGACCATTAGGAGGGTAAATACGTGTAAGCTAAGTGTGAAAGTATATAACATGTCATGTGAAGTACTTAGCTGGTTAGAAGTTAAATACGTTAATTAACCAACATGACTAAATATGTATTGGAGTTGCATTCGGTGGTCAACGAACGCAGCATGGACCAAGGTATGGTGTTCTTGCAGTCTGTTGCCTACTGGTTTACACCGGCTTGCATGTTGTTTGTTTTTCTGTGTGTTTATGACCTTGCAAGATTAGATCATGAAATGAGTTTACAGTAATTGTTATATTTGTGATGAATGTGTGTGTCCGTACTGTTAACCTCAAATACGTACTAACCCGTTATTTGACCAAGCTAGGATACACGTAAGAGAGCGGGACTCGGTCCTAACGTTTCATCTTAAGGAACGTTCTAACCTCAGCTATGTATGAGCTAGTTGTGGTGTGTGTTGTTAATGTGTATCCCATTCCCCTTGGGTGTCTAACTAGACTTGTTTACTTATTTGTGATTGATTGTGTTAAGTTCCAACAATGGGACTTCTAACAAGTGCTAACTGGGGAGTGAGGAATCCGGTCGTTCCGGTCACGCGTGTATGTACGGGGGTCGATATCTGAATCAGATTCGGCTCTCTCCTTATGTTATGGTTGCTTTCCTTTTTGGATTTCAACCTCCCACTAGCTTAGCCAAAGCTTACCTACCTGAATTCTACTCAGGCTAGGGGGAAACATGTACGGTGTGCTCAGGTCACTATATCCGACTCATCTTTTAAGTTAAGTTACCCGTTCGACTAACAGAACAGTAACGAGTTATGTAACAAGCTCAACATGAGGGTGGAAACATTCTCTAGGCTTACCATGTTAACTAACTGTGTTGGTTGTTTCCTAAGATGAAATGTTCTCACTATGTATGTGATGTTATTGTTATGCAATGTTTCTTGCTATGTAATATGTATGTTGTATGTGAAAAATCAATGCCATGTTATCATGACAAATAGTTGCGTGTATCCCGGTAGTCAGCGGGCTGCACGTTAACCATTCCAGCCAAGGGTAGCTGACCCCCTTTAGCGGCTCCATTTTTATTTGCAGGATGAGGATCGAGGAAGCAGATTGGCTTTAGATCCTAGGACGTTGGATACTTTTGTTATTTTAGATATTGAACCCGAGTAGTACTTGTACACTAGAGGTCGCATATATGGTGGATGTACGATTAGATTGGTGATTTTTGTACATTAACACTCGGTATATTGTGATTCTTTTTGGGTAAGTAATTTTTGAAGGTTGTAATTATGCTCGGGATTCTTGTAATCAGACCGATACATTGTATGTAGCAGCCTTGTTAGACACGTGGGTGGCTAACGGAGTGTAACACCCCCCTTTTTGGTATATGGTTAAGTTGTGTTTTCCGCTGCGATTGTTGGTTAAGTGTGGAGATTACGGTTAGGGTGTTACAGAACTTCTGCACTAAAAGGAAGGACTTGATGGTGATGCCTACTAGAAGAGTTCCCGAACCAGCTTTGTTTACTAATCAACTAGAATGGATAAGAATTGAGGTGTGTGAGAAAATGTATCGGTTTACATCCCTATATATAGTGCAATGAGGTGAGAGAATGCCTAGGTAATTTAGAAGAGTTTGAAACAGTTTAAGGCAGTTGGAATGCTCAATCGGGTGAAGGCTGATTCAAAAAGAAGAAAGTAATTCAGAATAACAGGTCCAAAGTTTTAATGAGGAGTAATGAATCGCTGAAGGGTAGACAAAAGAAATTCAAAGGTAATTATGGTAATTAAGGCATGAAGGAGGTTTAATTTAGTAATGGAAGGAAGAGATTGTAATTCTCTTTGAATATTGAATCTAAATTCTTATTTAATAGAGATGAGTTTTGTAAAATTAGAAAAAGAATGCCAAAGTCAAAAATAAGTCCATGGTTATAATGACAATTAAGGTTTAAAGAGGATTTGATTCAGTAAAAGGGATAGGAAGCTTGAATATTGATCTTCCAAGATTTATTATGAGGGAGAAGGCGTTTGAAAACAATTAAAAGAAGGCCAACGGTCAAAATATGACTTTAATGCCATTAGTGACATGTTTATGTTTTAAGGCATTAAGGAGGTTGTGTATATATTAAATGTTGAGTGGAAAATCTGTTCAAATGAATGATCTAATCTGGATTAAGAGTAAATAAATACTTCCAGCACATTAGTAACTAACCAAGAATAAAAACTTATATTTAAGGACGCAAAGTAACTTTTTGTGCTTTAAAGGTAAGCTAACTTCCCACATACTTATTTTCGATCATTAATTGGCTAATGGTATTTAGACATGTCTATATGCCATGGTGGACCAATTTCTCGACTCGGGCTAAATTACCAAAATACCCCTAGTGGTCAAAGTCAACTTTTAGGCCAAAATTACCAAAATACCATTTCCAATCAACTTACGGAAAAATACATTCAGAACCCAATGGAACACATCTCATCCCTTAAAAATACTCCATAAAGTCTCTATTCCCGAATTACCCTCAAAAGTGACTAAAATAATGTTTTAAGGTGTTAAAGCTCATAAATAAATTTTTGGGGTATTTCACTACCTCCCCCTTAAAAGAAAGCTTCGTCCCCGAAGCTTACACCTCCCTTATATGGAAAATGATCTGCTAGGCTCATAAGTCACACATTAGGGATTCCTAGCCCGTACCATCCCCATTTCCAAGTTATAATTTTATGTGACGTAATGCCACCACACTAACTCAAAGAAAACAATTCATTCAATTTTAATGCCAAGCTTTACGAAGTTTCAAGGATCATCCAACCTTGACATGGCCAGTGCCAAAGTTGAACTACCTTTCCACCCCATTTTGTGTCCAGTTTCCCTTGATCCGGCCAAGACCAAGACCAAGTTCAACCTTTCATCAGGTTTAACACATACACCAACATCAAAACCATCCTATATCACATTATTCCATTAGCACACTCAACCAACAAGTAACCCACCATGATAACCCATCCATATACTACAATATATCTCCAACATAAACCATATGGCATCAGACATGCACATGAAATCATCACCAAGCCGATAAATTCAAGCACATAAATTCAAGTGTAGCAGTAAAAAACCAATCAATTGCAAAAAAAAAACAATCGGATATAACGCTCCACCCCCCTTAAAGCAGAAGTTACGGCCTCGTAACTGAAGAGATACCTCAAAAGAGGTCCAGAAATTTCTTCCTCATTTCAGACTCAACCTCTCAAGTTGCTTCTTCTACCCCATGATTAGACCATAAAACTTTGACCATCTTAGTCGTGTTAGACCGTGTTTCCCTGGTCTTCTCATCAAGAATCTCGATGGGACGCTCTTTGTAGGTCAAATTTGGATCCATTTCTACCACTTCGGGTTAGATCACGTGAGTAGGGTCATGAACATACTTCTTCAGTTGAGAAACATGAAACACGTTGTGGACCCTTTCTAATTCAATCGGCAATGCTAGCCTATATGCTACCTTCCCAATACGCTGAAAGATAACGTAGGGGCCTATGAACTTAGGGCTCAACTTCCCCTACTTACCAAATCTCATTACTCCACGAGTGGGAGAAACTTTCAAGAAAGCCTTTTCACCCACCTCAAACTCCAAAGGTCTCCGCTTAAGGTCCGCATAAGACTTGTCTATCCTGAGCAGCCCTCATACACTCCTGAATGAGCTTAACATGCCTCATGGTGTCCTCAATTAATTCAGGACCCAGAACCAAGGTCTCACTGATGTTGCTCCAACTTAATGGGGTTCTACACTTCCTCCCATATAGTGCCTCATACGGAGCCATCTTGATGCTCGCATGATAGCTATTGTTGTAGGAGAATTCAATTAGATGTAGTCTATCAGCCCATGACCCTTGAAAATCCATTACACAACATCGTAACATGTCTTCCAAGGTTTGGATAGTCCTCTCAGTTTGACCATCAGTAGCAGGATGAAAGGCTGTGCTCATCTTGAACTTTGTACCTAAAGCTTCCTGAACCGCCTTCCGAAATCTAGACAGGATCCGAGAATCTCGATCCGAAACTATTGATCTAGGCACCGCATGGTACCTTACCATATGCCTCAGGTACGCCTCCACCAACTGGTCCATCCTCCAAGTATCTCGTATAGGAATAAATCTAGCGGTCTTAGTCAGTCGATCCACCACTACCCAAATTTAATTCATCCCATTTTTCGTTTGGGGTAAGCCCACGATGAAGTCGATGGAGATCGAATCCCACTTCCATTCAGGAACATCAAGGGGCACCACTTCTCCACCCATCCTCTTATGTTCAAATTTGACTTTTTGACAAGTCAAACATCTCGATACAAACTGTGCTACATCCTTCTTCATATTAGGCCACTAGAAGTTCAGTTTCAAGTCCTTGTACAATTTGTCTCCCCCTGGGTGAACATAATAAGGCGTGTTATGCGCTTCACTCATAAGTTTCTCCTTCTGTTCAACACAATCTTGAGGTACACACCACCGACCCCGAAACCGCAAACACCCGTTATCATCAACCTCAAACCCTTCAACTTTTCCTTGCCCAATTTTTCCTTTGATACTTTCAAACTTAGCATCCTCTGATTGTTTATTCTTGATCTCCACCGTATACCCTATACTAACGGTCATGGATTTTAGCTGCTCCACATAACCCGATTCGACTATCTCCAGATGTAAACCCTGTATTTCTTTGAAAAGCTCATTGGGATGTACCCTTATAGAACTTAGAGTGTGCTCCTTCTTTCTGCTCAAGGCATCAGCTACCATATTAGCCTTGCCTTCATAGTAGTTTATCCCCAAGTCGTAGTACTTTATCAACACTAACCATCTTCTCTGTCTCATATTGAGCTCTTTTTTAGTGAAGATATACTTCAAGCTTTTATGATCTGTGTAGATTCGACAGGTAATTCCATAGAGGTAATGTCTCCAGATTTTTAAGGCAAAAATGATGGCAGCCAACTCTAAGTCGTGAGTTGGGTTCCTATTCTCATTCTCCTTTAGTTGTCCAGAGGCATATGCGATCACCTTCCCGTGTTTCATCAACACACAACCCAGTCCATACTTCAATGCGTCACTATAGATCTCAAAGCCCTCGGTGCCAAATGGTAAGGTAAGAACTGGTGCCGAAGTCAAACAGTCTTTCAACTTCTGAAATGCCTCCTCACACTCTTCCGTCCACTGGAATTTAACCACCTTCTTCATCAAGTTAGTTAAAGGTCGGGCAATTCTAGTGAAATCCTTGATAAATCTTCTGTAGTAACCGGCTAGTCCCAAGAAGCTTCATACTTCGGTCACACTACTCGGCCTTGGCAACCCCTTTACAGCCTCTATCTTAGCAGGATATACTGCCACGCCTTCTTCTGAAATCACGTGGCCCAGAAAATCCACCTTCCTTAGCCAAAACTCGCATTTGCTTAGTTTGGCATACAATTGATTCTCCCTGAGGGTCTGAAGAATGATTCACAAATGTTCCTCTTGTTCTGCTCGATCTTTAGAGTAAACCAAGATGTCATCTATGAAGACCACCACAAACTTATCCAAATAGGGATTGAACACTCGGTTCATTAAATCCATGAAGACTGTCAGCGCATTGGTCAAGCCAAAGGGCATGACCGTGAACTCAAAGTGAGCATACCTGGTCCAAAATGCAGTCTTTGGCACATCCTTCTCAGCCACCTTCAGTTGATGGTACCCCGATCTTAGATCTATCTTTGAGTGCACCCCTGCACCCCTAAGCTGGTCAAACAAGTCGTCAATCCTTGGCAGAGGATACCGGTTCTTTATCGTCACATTGTTAAACTCCCGATAGTCAATGCACAATCTCATGCTTCCATCCTTCTTCTTAACAAATAGAACGGGTGCTCCCCATGAGGACACACTAGGGCGAATATATCCCTTGTCCAGCAGCTCTTGCAACTGAGTTTTAAGTTCTTTCGTCTCGGCTGGTGCCATTCTATATAGAGCTTTGGCAATAGGTCCGGTACCTGGCACCAAATCGATAGTGTACTCTACCTCCCTGTCTAGAGGCATTCCTGGAATTTCATTAGGGAAAACATCTGGGTATTCCTTGACTACCAGAATGTTATCTAGTTTTGCTTCTTCTTGCCTTAGATCCTGAACATAGCATAAAAACACATGTTCCCCTCTTTCTACCGCCATCAATAGACTTAGTGCAGTCACTATTTTCACACTTGACTTATCCTCATTTACTCTATAGGATACTCTCCTCCCTTTAGGACCTCTTAGCACCACTTTTTGCTCCCCACACAAGATTTGCCCCTTATGTCTAGACAACCAGTCCATTCCTATGATAATGTCAAAGTCTTGCAGGTCAAACACGATCAGTTCTATCTTAAATTTTACCCCTTTGATGTCCAGCTCACCACCTTTGAGTATCTTATCACAGTCTACTACCTTGCCAGGCGGCATGGCTATAGCTATATCAATAGAATCATTTGCCTGTACTCCATACTTCCTCAAAAATGTAGTAGCAATAAAGGATCTAGATGCACTGGAATCAAATAACACACGCACAGGAGTTCCATCAAAAGAAAAAATACCTTCAATGACACCTCCCCGGGCATTAGCTTCAGCTTGACTCAACACGTTGATTTTCCCAACTGTCCTACCACCAGTCCCACCTCCATTTACTGCCCCACTCAATCCATTTATTCCACCATCCATCCCATTCCTATTAGTGTGATTCCCGGGGTTTACAGATGTCGAACAAGCCCTACTGAATTTGTTATGGTAGTTCTTCCCTCGGTTCTCTCCGCCCTTGTAATTCACACTGGCATCGGTTCTAGCTCCAGCTTGGTTTCCCTTACTCCCCCACGGTAGATTCGGGACTCAGGGTTGGCATAACATTCAAACTGACGGTGCCCAAGCTTTTCACAATAGCGGCACTTAACCAGCTCTCCCTTGTAATCTTTTCCCGAATGATTTTGTTGGCAAGTCTTACAATAATAACGCCTCTCACTTCCATCTTGGTAATATTGCATAGGCCCTAGGTGACTTACCTGGCGTTTCCCTTTGTTGTACCCTTCAGAGTATGCCTTAGGCCTCTTAAATGGCTCAGAAGAAGCCTTACCTTCAAATTTCCTCTTATTCTCCTCTCCCCCTTTCTTTTCTGATTGTACCTTACTTAAGCTACATGCTTTCTCATATGCCTCCTGTACCGTTCTAGTCGGGTTACAACTAAAAAACTCTCGAAGTCTGTAACTGAGTCCCTTCACAAAACGTCGTGCTAGAAAAGCCTCACTAGCATCCAGGTCCCCAGTAAACCGAGACATCTCCAAGAATTGCTTGTGATATTCGGGAACTGTCATAGTTCCTTCTTTAAGTTCCATAAACTCATCCTGTTTCTGATCTTTCACATGCTGAGGGTAGAACTTCCCTTAAAGTGCTTCTACAAACTCTATCCACCCGAAGTTTGGTTGAGCAATCAGTCCATCTCTAGCGGCTCTCCACCAAATATCAGCTTCTCCCCTAAGGTAGAAGGCAGCTCCGGGCACCATCCTATTTGTGGGACATTGCACAGTGTCAAAAATCTTTTCCATTCCCCTAATCCAAGTTTCCAGCTTTGTTGGGTCCTCTTCTCCCTCGTATTTGTTAGGGTGGTGGTTAGCTATCCTTTTCGCCACATCCTCACTCGCCCGAGCGGCCCTATCAGCAGCAGCTTGTTGCTCTCTTTCAGCTCTAGCATGGTCCCTTGCAGCTTCTAGTTGTTCCCTCAACTCTCTAGCTTGATCTCTAGCAGCTTGCTCCTGGTCACGTTGGACTTGTTGTTGCAAGAAATTTTGGTGAGTCTGAACCAGCTGGGCGATCGCATTAGCAAGGTTGTTCATTGCCATCCCGACTGATTATATATCAAGAATTGATTAGTTGCAAGGTTTCTACTTTACTTTCACTCACCTTCAAGTATGCATTTGCCACATCATTATTTCCATATGAATAGCATTTCCAAATTCCTACCCACATAATATTGTAATCATACTTCCTATAAGGTGTGTAGTTCTCATACTATATCCCTTACCGCTATATGTTTGCTCTAAGCAACTGTACCTACAAGTTAGTACATAGTTGGAAAAAAAATCACACATAAACTATAATTTTAACATCCTCACACTGCGTTCCCCAACATCCCATCCTCACCAGGAACAGTTTCTACTCATTTGACATTTGAAACTCTTTTGTAAGACCAGGTTTAGCTCTGATACCACTTTGTAACACCCCCAAATTTTTAAGTTTTGTTTAGACAGCGGAAGACTAAATTAACCTGGGTGTTACCGCCACGCCTAAAAGGCGCTAAGGCTATAAGTCAATAGATTCTAATTAGAACAAACTTAATCAAGTTAAAACTTATACTTAGAAGAAATTTATCAAGACCTGTTTATTACACTGATCTCAGCTGTTCCAGAAGTAAAAGTTTCTATGATCAGTTAACTTAAGGTCTTAGCATCCGCCATGGTTACATATTCAATGAAAATTCAGACTCCAACACTAGTTTATTTTAGGCCTTCTCCCTAAGAAATTTGATGTCCTAGTGTTAGGTGTCCACTCCCCATGCCCGCGCACTCACACCTGGTCGTAACTTGCTTAACCACACATTTTAAACAACACAAGGGAAGCAACAGTCAGCAAAGCTGAGTAACACTAGCATCGGGAAACAACATATACAAACTATTAAATGCGAGGAAATTATGGCCTTACAGCATTTGATATCCATCCACTTTCTCACACTCAATAAAGGCACCATTGAATTATTTAGTATTGACAACCAAACCACATACATGCTTCTTAACAAAGAATTCATAACCATCAATCCAAAATAATTTAACCTCACTCCAGTAATTCACTGGAGCTTGCTGTTGGGCTCTCCGCGGGACACCGACACCACCACCTCACTCTAGCATCCTTAAGTGTGCACACCCCCCAGATAGCTCGAAAACCATAATATTCCATAACCAAATGATCCAATTTGATCATCAAGTTTAACAATTTCACAACAATTGTCACCACACAATTCTATATCAAATATTACTTTACCTTTACCATGTCAATCCATCACTTATCCTTTCGAATCATAAGAACCGTGTCAATATATCATAGCAAATAAAACGCATAATTCAACACATTTTACAGAAAGCATAGTTATCCCCAAGAACAACTAGATGTCTAGGTTACCTTATCGAGATTAAACTCACATACTTGTTTATGGTTTACTAGATCAACCCGATTCTTAACAAGAACAAATGGCGCCCTGGAAGGTTTCCTCATAACTTCTGCACTAAAAGGAAGGACTTGATGGCGATGCCTACTAGAAGAGTTCCCGAACCAGCTTTGTTTATTAATCAACTAGAATGTATAAGAATTGAGGTGTGTGAGAAAACATATCGTTTTACATCCCTATATATAGTGCAATGAGGTGAGGGAATGCCTAGTGATAAGTGTGCAATTTATATAGTTTTATAGGTGCTAGATCATTAATTTATATATCTTTTTACGCACCTTCTCACACTTATCCTATGCTTTTCGTAACAGTTACTTTGGGTAAGGACTAAAGCCAAATTATATGATATAATCAGGAAATATTGATGAAAATGCATAGTTCTCCTCACGAGCTTTCCAACGCAACAAACGGGGACCAAAACGGAGTCCGAACGAAGAATCTAGAGCCGGTCGAAGTTACATGAAATACCCCAAACCTAAGTATGTTAAGTAAACATCAATATATGATGTAGTAAGGATAAAATATGCCTTAGAGATTGGTAGAAATTTAAACCAAGGAAAACACAAGAAAATGCCTTAAGGGCAATTTGGGAAAAAACGTGCTCTAAGCTTGGTGTGACTTTGATTTGCAACCAAATACCATTATAAGACCTTAGTAATATGTCAATGGACATTTTAAATCAATTACCAAAGAAAACCAAGCTCAAAAATAAGCTTAAACACAAAATGTGCTTTAAGACTCCTTAAAGCACATTTTTGAGAAATTGTCTTAGAATTGAGTTTTGAGTGGCTAAATGCCCATGATTACACCTTAATCAACATCTGTACTAATTAGTATCACATTAGGAAGCCTAAATCAATGGGAAACCAAAAATTTAACGAATATGTGCACTAATTAGTGAATAGTGCCAAATAGTGCCCAAATTAAGCTTAAGTCAACATAAGTCATTAAGTTGGTCAACAAAGACCATGACTAGCCTTATTTGATAAAGGGGCCGGTTTCCTAAGGGTGGTGAGTCACCACAACATGTTAGCTAAGTTGGAAAAAGAGAGGGAAATAAAGTAAGGTAACTATTCACCTTTTTAGGAAAATATCTCATTTAGCTTACTTTCCCTCCTCTTCTTTCTTCATTCTCTTCTTCTTCCATCGGTTTCTCTTCTTCTTTCTATTCCAAAACCGAGAGTGCTGCTCCTCCATGGTTCTCCATCTTCAATCACTTACCAATACACAATATTGCTCCAAATCAAAACTAAACACTATTATTCTTAGTTAGCTCAAGCTCTAGCTTTCTATCTTTATAAAATTGGAAAAGCTTCATTTTGGAGCCATGGGAAATCTCCATTGAAGGGGGAAAAATAAGCTTGGAGGGTGCATTAGCTTCTCCATTCTCTTAAGGTAAAGGAAATGTAAGAAAAATCATGTTTTCATCACTTCCTCACCATGGCCGAAAATTTGCCTCTTAAGATACCTTGTTCTTATGCCTTGTTATAGCTTGTTTTATTCACCAAGGACTAGTGGAGGTCCTTTTTCATTCAATGCCCAAGCCTACTTTGAGATTTCAAAGGTAATCATCCACTTTTATACCTTAGAACACATTTTTAACCTAGGTTTTCATTCCTTAAGGTTAGTGCATTATTTAGCACTCATGAGAGCCAATGTATATTGATTAGAACATTGGCAAGGGAAATTTAGATGGTGGTTGAGATTTCCAAGGGAAGAAGCCTAAGGAGAAACTTGAGAGAAACTTGAGAAAAACAAGGTAAATTGCTTACCTAATGGTGGTCTATGTTTTTAGGGGTGGTATTTAGATAAGTACTAATGTAGCTTAAGGCTTATATTAAGTAATGGGTTATATAACCTAAGAAAAAGAACTTAAACAAGCTATGAACTTGTGACTAAGGGCCATGGAAATGAATTAGTAAGATAAGTTTAAGATGGATTTTAAGAGCATTATAACTACTATGAGATTGATAGGTGTATTTGCAGGTTGGAAGCTTTTATATGTGGGAAATTCAGTGTTGAAATTCAGGTCATTTAAGGGCCTAAGAGCCATGTTATTTAAGAGCCTTAGTGCTATGCAATTTAAGATTATTGCACTATATTGAGTTTGTTGTGAATGAGATTGATTTGGGTGAGAGAATATGATGAGAAAGAACTTGATGTAACACCCCATCCAAAAACAAACACATAACAACAATCTGCAGCGGAAAATATACTACTTCACATTACTAAACTCGTTGGTGTTACACGCCGTTAACCACCCCACGTGGCTAACAGGCTATTACATAAACATTGTACCGGTCTGATGGACTAGATTCCCGAGTGACTACACATTATTATCCATTTCGATTAACCACAAACATACCACATATCTTCCAACTGTGCCGAGTATTACAACTGATGCCGATAACAATTTCGGTCTTACTACACCTACTATCTATATATACAACTTAAATGACTACCCATGTACAACGACTACCCCGTCCTACTCTCGAACGGCTTCCAGCTCTTCGTACCTGAAATAAGAAAAGAAGAGAAAGGTTGGCCCCCAAGGGGCTCACACCTTTGCTGGTATGGTAATCCCGCAGCCCATATGCTACCGGGCCACGCACAACTAATTATCGTCTTAGCATGCGGTTGATTATATTTAAATCATGCATGCACTGTAAACACCAACACATAACATTTCGCCTCAATGGGCTCAACAAACGGAATACATCCTTATTTGATAAGTCACTCATGGTATTCATACCCCTGAGTGTTTCTCCTCTAATGGAGCTACTTCCTTAATAGACGACAACTACCCATTAATCGGGTTATCCTTAAACGCCTCTTATCAACAAACTGGGATTCATATCCATGATCCACATACTACACATTTACAACATATAACATACATCACATAGCAACATATAACAACACTTTTCACGTTTCAACGTGCACATAACAAAATCGCAATAGATATTGCATTACAACAACATCACATAACATAACGGGAACGGTCCTCTCAGAACCGACCCAAACATTGTTAATTCACTGGTGAGCCGAGAATGATGTCACCCTCATGATAAGCTCGTTATACAACAACAACAACACTCATTACTGTCCTAATAGTCGGATGAGTAACTTAAGTTAAGATGGTTCGGGTTTGGTGGCCCGAACACACCACACAAACACATGTTCCCCCTAAACCGATCATAAGTCAGAATAGCTAAGCTTTGGAATAAGCTAATGGGAGATCATAACCCGTGAGGAAACACCATAACAGAGAGAAGGGTAAGGCTAAGAGGGATACCCACTCCCAAACAACGCGCGACCGGCCAAACCGGATTCCTCACCACTGTTAGTACATACTTACTTTTAGATATTAGTTAGAACCCCACTATGGATCTGTCACATCTAACCACCATATAGTATTACAACTGGGTTAAACATACAAGGGAGATCCCTACATTCACACACATATCACACAATTAACACACGCATAGCCGTGGGTTAGTACGTCCCATGGTTCGGGTCGTTTACTCCGAATACCGAACTCTCATGTGATCCTAGACTCAGTTAACTAAGGTTAACACTTACGAGGTTAAATGGTATCGGAGTTGTACACACCACATAAATGAATTACTGTAAACTCATTACATGTTTAATCTTACAACGTGGCAAACATACAAAAAACACATTGGCATACAAGCCGGTGTAATCCGGTAGGACACAGGTTTCAAGAAAACCATACCTGTCACCGGATCCACTTTATCATGTCCACTTATGTTCCTCGAGCAACTCTCGAACAACTGATAACATTACATGTACTTTTATTACATCGGGTAACATGATTGTTTTAAGTCTAATGCTTATAACTTTTCCCCGTTAACTTAGTTGAATAACTTCACATTTTAACTTATTTTACCTTTACATTTTAATACTACTTTTCACCTACTTGATTGTAATTATACCCACCTAATATGTCTTAAACACCTTATAACATCATTACCTAAAAATCCCCTCATTACATTTCATTTTATAACCTTAAACATTTAAATCATCGTACTTAACTTAATCTCTTAAGTCCTTTTATAATTATTTTTCTAATCATCAATACTCTCTTAATGGCGTACCACTAATACCACTAAACATTCTTAAAATTAATTTTTTTTTTAAGGTCCGACCGACCCACCGACCGACCCACCCCCTGGGTAGGTCGGCTGTAGAGATCATCCAAGTTCACAGTTTCAGCCCGACCGACCCAGACTGGGGTCGGTCCCCTGGGTAGGTCGGCTGCAGAAACTTCCCATACATTGTCAAACTTTCACCAAATTTTTCCTCAAGCCTCCTAATGTGTTCTAACATCATTTGGCACATCAAACACCCTTTAGCCATGTACTAAAACTCTTTAAACACACACCAAAACCATCTTATCATTCACAAATTCCTTACAAAATTCCTAGCACTTGGAATGTTTTGTCCTTAAGATTTCTAGGTGGTATTTCACCTATAATGACCACTATACCAAGGTGTTTCCTCTACACCTTAACATCATCTCTCAAACTTCTTTCTTACTAACTAAATCTCCTTTTCACATCTTGCCTAAACATCACTTCTTCCTTGTACATTAACATTCCCAAACCTTAAACAAACTTCTCCAAGACTTAAATACACTCTAAAAACACACATTGAATTCCTAAACTTCCAAGATAATACCTAAATCCTTGCATCACTCTAAATCACCTTAATACATGTTTTCTTCACTAGTAAACACTTGTTCCCTTTAACACTTCCTAGTTCACCAAAACTTACTTAAAACCTTAGAACTTCTTACACATTTTCCAAATTTTATACACAAACTTCACACATTTAGCACTACATCACAATATAGTGCATAAGCTTAAATTGCTTGGCACTTCGGCCCTTAAATAACATGGCTTTTAGGCCCTTAAATTGCATAAACCTTAAACACTGAATTTCCCACATAAATAATGCCTTTGACCTGCAAATACACCCAACAATACATATGCCCTTAATAAACTCCTTGAGAGCATTTTACTAGCTCATTTGCCATTGGCTCCTTAGGTATTTTATTAAGCATATCAAGCTCATTTTTCCTAAGGCATTTTAAACTACATTGAGATAGCTTGTTTACCTCTTTTTCCTCACAAACTTCTTTCTTGTTTCCTTGTAAAACCGGTAGGATGTTTGGTTGTTTGTCAACTTCTAAACAATGTACACATACTAGAATGAGTATTCAAGCATTATGTTTCATCTCATTGTAAACCCTAGTTACATATATTGTTTTAACACATTAAGGTAATTGTTTTACCTGTGAATGGAAAGAGAGCTTGAATGAGTATCAAGAGAGGACTCCTCCTAGCCCTTGGAAGATTCAAATGAAGCTAAAACAAAGCAAGGTAAATACACCTTTAGTGGTGATTTTCGGTCAACATGAAAACATGGAGGAAACATGGATTTTCTTTGAGTTTCCTTACCTTGAAGCAAAGGAGAACAATAATATGTGAAAAGGTGAGCTCAAGCTCCTCCCATGGTGATTCCTCTTGGCACCGAAATGGAGCTCTTGGGATTTTGAAAGGATAGAATTGAAGAGCTTGATGAGAGGAAGAGAATGGTGGTCTTAGAATTAAATTTGGCCAAATGAGCTAGGAGATACAAGTGGTCAAAGATGGAAAATAATGGTGGTGTTGGTGTTGCTGTAGCAAGCCGTGAATGGAGAGCAAGAAGAGATAGAAGAGAGGTTGAAGACGTGTGGAATGAGAGAAATGAGAGAAATGAGATTGGTTTTGCTTTTTGAAGATATTTATACCTTAAAGTAAATAGTAACCATTAGTAATCACTTATTACTTAATAAAATTACATGTGTGGTGACTCATTACTACAAAAACCGGCCCCCTTTATATCACTAAGGGTATTTTAGTCTTTGTTGACCAATTTAATTACTTATAACAACATATGTTACAAACTAGCTTATAAAAGTTACTATTCATGAAAACAAGGCACATAGTTGTGAAATTTTTGATTTCCCATTGATATAGACTTCCAAATGTGATACTATATAGTACACATGTTAATTAAAGAGTAATGATGGACATTTAGCCATTCAAAACTCATTTACAAGACAATTTTTCAGAAATGTGCTTTAAGACTCCTTAAAGCACATTTTGTGTTTTAACTTGTTTTCAAGCTTGGTTTTCTTTGGTAATCGATTTAATATGTTCATCAACATATTTATAAGGTATAGGTATGACCATTAGGTCTTATACAAATTTATCCCAAGCTTAGAGCACATTTTTGCTCTTATTGACTTTAAGGTATTTTCTTGTGTTTTATTTGGTTTAACTGTCTACCAAAGTTCCCTAAGGACTTAATTAGCCTTATTAAATCATAATTGAATATTATTAAGTCTTGGTAAGTTCTTTGGGTCCTAACCAAGTTCACTCCAAGCTTAAAGCATGTTTTTGCTCAAACTGTATCTTAGTGCTTTATTGCATTTGACTATGGTTTAAGTTGTTCACTGATGTTTCTAAGGCACTTTTTAGCCTTTACATAACATAGTTTAATATTTAAACCACATATCAAGGTTTGGGGTATTTCAATCTACCCCCCTTAAAAGAATTTCGTCCTCGAAGTTCACACTTCCCACACATCATTAGATTAGAATACGGGGATTACTTATAGCAATAAAACTTCCATAACCAAACATACTTTACATCACAACCTCGGACTTAATGGTCCGGGTAACATATTCACATCCATACATAACATAACATATTCACATGATAACCTCGGACTCAATGGTCCGGGTATCTTAACAACATTTGCACATACATAACAACCCTTAGACTCTCTGGTCTTGGGTAACATAACAACATTTAGACACATAGGTCCCGATAACATAACAGCCTTTAGACACATAGGTCTATGTAACACAACACATTTAGACTCATAGGTCTTAATAGCATACACTTTAGGAACTCAAGGTCAAATAATATTTATTACACATACCACACAACATGTCATAGCATGTATAGCAATCAAAAATATCTTTGATATACACTGTGATCCCGTAGAACCCGGTCGCGATGGACACCTTCCGTCCCCGTGCCTTTGGGAGATCAAAACAATCACTTAAATTTGATTTTTTTTTTTGTGAGGTTAAGTAAGAAAACTTTAATTATGTAAAGTATCTATCGACGTTTTATAAATACCAATTGAAAATCCTTTTGAAAACACACACAACTCCAAGTCCAACTTAAGCTCTTTACTTCTTTTCTTAGCGTGGTTATTAGTGACCACTTATAGGGAGCTTCAAGAATCATCCAACCCTAATGTGATCAGCATCAGTGTTGAACTATCCTTCCACCCCAATTTGTGTTCGGCTTCCCTTGATCGCATGCAAATCAAGTTCCACCTCCCACTTCATTTTCAAGCATCAAATAAATCACTCATTTCCAATTTTCTATCTTTTAAATCATTCAAATCATGATCATAACATCTCCAAGGGATAGAACTTCGTCTATCAGTTATTTCCGTACACTTTAATGTTGTTACCTAGGGAATCTTATTCTCACTAGGTTCTATGTCGGTTTCATACCCTTTCATGAATCACTATATAGTATATATATACACATATATTTTATCAAAATACCGCACACAGTTTCACATTTATACACTGTCGGGGTTTTTTTTTTGTTCCCCGGGAGTTTCTCTACTCCCCACACTTGTACTATCACACACAATTGTTAACAAACAACACACTTATCACAATGGTATTCGCATCTTCTGTGCGCAATTACCTCAATGAATGAATGCGTATGTTTACATAACACACACACCAATCATCAAAACAAATTATTTTGTGCTATGCACAACATAAATCACGTACACTTGTACGGTAATACACACTAAGTGGTTTTGCGCTCTACCCCCCTTAAAAGGGATTACGCCCACGTAATCAATCACTAAACATTGGCTTAAAATGTTCTGCCGTCGTGAAGTGTTTTAACTTCCACGCGGTCTATTATACAATGCATTCTGATTAGAGGATCTTAACCATATTGGCGGTTTAGTTCCTAAACCAAGAATTCTCATTAGAGTTTGCTTTAACTCTTAACTGGTTTCGATTCTGGCCTGTTAGGCTTCTAGGCGTTAATAATTAGCCATTCACTCATGTTCACCATGTACATTCAACACTTGAATCACTGGTTCACTAGTTTCTGCTGCGAAACTCCAATAACTGTAGAGCTTAATTGCCCCATTTGTTATTCTTACTGTATTGTACATCCCCAATTGTCACCTTCATCTTGGTAACAATGGTTTCTCAACCGACGTGTGGTATCTCTTACCGTTAGTGAATTCGGTGAGTTATAAACTTTCTATCCACTTCCATAATAATTTACTATGTATACAGTTATGTATTTCACAATGATTGACTTGTTCCCTTCCGACTGACTGTCGGTTGAGATTGAGCTACTACCTAGTGTGTAGTGCTCTCTCAGCTATTTACAACATTTGGGGTATATTCCATACCGATATTTGGTAGTTAGTGCTTCTGTAGTCACTTACTGTTAATCATGTCTCCACATTTGGTTTTGTACAAGTACTCTTTTATTGGTGCGGCCTTGCTTTTCCTATGCATCGGCCATTATAACATTATTCCTCCACAATTAACATGTTTCCAATTCCTAGCTATCCCACTCGATCATTACTGCGCAAGTGCAATACCAAAACACTTAGTCATACAGAGTGCAGAGGCGTAAACTCTTGACAGTAGATCCCTTATGCGATTCGCCATGGAATTCACACTGAGTTCCTCATCACATAGTACCTTCCGCTGGCTTATTGCCCAGTCTGTTTAACATTACTTACCTTGCATCACAATTGAATTCAATTCATAACTGCTCTTATCTTCCAATTCATTATTCAGCAGCGCTTATACAACGGTCGCTTGCTGCGCACCGTGCTCTTAGTTATTGTATAACATTAACTTATATGGTATTTACTGTCATATTAACTTCCACACATATACTTACATCATTCGTATTATAGTTCATCACTCATTTGGATGACTACTGAATGCTCCTTGAGCATTGATCATTCGAGTCACAAGCTGGCATTATTCAGCTCGGTGTTTCACTTTATACACACAGACTACTAAGCTAACTGCTCTCTTTCAATAATAACATCGTCCATCCTTAACATATTTCTTGAGCTTGGTTCACATAACTACCGCTCCAGCGGTTTTACAGCATCGAGAGGTATCCCCACTCTTAGTGCAGTGGTTCGTTCTCCACTCTATTCACTTATATAACATAAACTTCTGCAATCAATCTAATTTACATAACACATTTTATTTGTGGCTTATAAGCCTTACCGCCTTGAGCTGCGCTCATTGTAGGCTGTCCACACACATGTACTTCTCTGTACAACATTACATGGTTTGGATATTATATTGAGCTCCATGACAAGGTCGTTGCATTCCGTTTCCTTTCATGGGATGCCCCTTAGGGTTGTCAGTCCGTCTCCTGACAACTTATATCTAAACTGGGTGTTAGTTTCAACCCTTGTGTTTCTGTCACGTTATTTCGTGCAACAATTGTTGATACGAACACCCTTTAAGGATTGCTCCTGGGTGTTGCTAAGTCATGCCATTACATCTGGTTCGCACTTATTGGTATATTCCGTTAGCCATGCCATTTGCGTTCTTAACTGGTTTATTATCTTCTTCTGTGAAGATCAGCATTTCCTGGTAGTGTAGGTACTCATTCTGGGAGTTTCATCCCGTTCATTGCACATTAATGTGTCCACATTAGGCATCTGCTTGCCATGTACAGGCTGGGTCACCGTTCCAGCTAACATGTTTATCCCTGAGGATCCTTAAGACGTATACGATGTCTTTACATAACAGTTAGTGCACTTCACACCTCCTGACTCTTAAATATTTCCTTGTAAGGAATTCACTAATTCCTTTATTCTCGTTAACTTAACTGAGTTCCTTTACTTCAACCATTCATTGTAATCCTTAGCTCTTGTTTGATTTATACTGCTGACCGTAGTACGGAGTCGACTACTTCCCGTGTTTCGGACTCTACTCGTATACATATGTGGGGTACCATGCTGATACATTGCTACTTACCCAACTAACCTATAAGTAGGTCTGTCAGGCCCACAAGCTCCTATCGGAGTGCGGTCGTCCCACATTACAGTTGGTACACTCGTAGTGTCCGTCACACGCCTAGGTGAAGTATTCTGTTGTCAACTCCCTTATATTGTCCCGTGACAATATTCATTCCATGCTTCCCGAATTTAATCGAGGGAAAGTTTATCCATTGTTGAATTCTTATCAACTGCCCTTGGTTTTACTGGTTTGGTTTAGAAGGTTTGAAAGAAGTATTGGTTTGAAAGAAAATTTTGGTTTTGAAAAGGAAAGAGTTTGAATAAATCTGGGTTTGAAAGAAAATTTTCATGGTTTCACAACATCTTCTTACCTTAACCAGGTCTAGCTTCTTGCTGACTGGTGTACTCACAATTACAGAGGTTAGGCTAACAGGCCCTTCCACTGTTATGATGATCTCACCTAACTTTATGGTACTTTACCAAGTACTTTGTAGTGGTTGTAATGTTCCCGAACAGCCCTGTTATAGCAGCACTTGCTATAGCAAGTGCGCCATGCTAACTGGCTATCGGTTAAGCACATACCGGTTGTGGTATTGTTCTTACTCGCACTATTATGTGTGGCCTTGTTGGCCCTCACTGATCTTACAATCTTGATAATAACTCCTCTAGGTGACTTCTCACTGCCTTCACATGATAATCATTAACTAGGGTGTTTCCCATTCTGGGAGACCCCTTTTTCTTTTATTGTTTCCTCTTCGTAGCCCGTTCCACCCATTTGTTGTGATTACTGAGACTTGTCTCTTGTTTGGGCACTACGTTGTAGTTCCTTTGTCGGTCGATATACCGTTGGTGTGTCATTTAACAACTGTGGTCCCGTAGACACTCGTCTCGGGTTTTATTAATCCACTTCTTGCCTGTTGCACGGTTGGTGCGTTGCAAGCTGGTTATCCTCGACTGCTCGGCATGTCGACCCAGGTTGCCGGAAATTCTATTCTTCTATACACAAGATTCTTCATTCTTCGCTATTAAATGTGGTTAACATTGTTTTGATGGGAACCGTCTCCGGGATTCCCAGTTTTCGGGATCTACCGTATGACAGGTTCTCCCATACTCTAACGGTATTTAATAACAGCCAGATCGGGTATTCCCGAGTAAGAGTGGACTTCCATCTCTCTGGCGTTCTTTCCCAAGTTATAAAACAGGGGTTGTGGAGGGCGGGAAGGATATAGTAGGTTTCCAGTAGTCACTGGTAGTTCCTAACTAGCGTATCTCTCACGCTATCACTCAACCCTTAACCCAAAGTACTAAAATCCTAACTCGGTACTTCCTAAACTCGGTAATTCAGTCATCAGAGGGATACTTCGCTCTGATGCCACTTTTTGTAACACCCCATCCAACAACAAACACATAACAACAATCTGCAGCGGAAAATATACTACTTCACATTACTTAACTCGTTGGTGTTACACGCCGTTAACCACCCACGTGGCTAACAAGGCTATTACATAAACATTGTACCGGTCTGATGGACTAGATTCCCGAGCGACTACACATTATTATCCCTTTCCATTAACCACAAAACATCACATATCTTCCAACTGTGCCGAGTATTTACAACTGATGCCGATAACAATTTCGGTCTTACTACACCTACTATATATATACAACTTAAATGACTACCCATGTACAACGACTACCCCGTCCTACTCTCGAACGGCTTCCAGCTCTTCGTACCTGAAATAAGAAAAGAAGAGAAAGGGTGGCCCCCAAGGGGCTCAGCACCTTTGCTGGTATGGTAATCCCGCAGCCCACATGCTACCGGGCCACGCACAACTAATTGTCGTCTTAGCATGCGGTTGATTATATTTAAATCATGCATGCAACTGTAAACACACAACACATAACATTTCGCCTCAATGGGCTCAACAAACGGATAATACATCCTTATTTGATAAGTCACTCATGGTATTCATTACCCCTAGAGTGTTTCTCCTCTAATGGAGCTACTTCCTTAATAGACGACAACTACCCATTAATCGGGTTATCCTTAAACGCCTCTTATCACAAACTGGGATTCACATCCATGATCCACATACTACACATTTACAACATATAACATACATCACATAGCAACATATAACAACACTTTTCACGTTTCAACGTGCACATAACAAAATCGCAATAGATATTGCATTACAACAACATCACATAACATAACGGGAACGGTCCTCTCAGAACCGACCCAAACATTGTTAATTCACTGGTGAGCCTAGAGAATGATGTCACCCTCATGATAAGCTCTTTATACAACAACAACAACACTCATTACCGTCCTAATAGTCGGACGAGTAACTTAAGTTAAGATGGTTCGGGTTTGGTGGCCCGAACACACCACACAAACACATGTTCCCCCTAAACCGATCATAAGTCAGAATAGCTAAGCTTTGGAATAAGCTAATGGGAGATCATAACCCGTGAGGGAAACAACCATAACAGAGAGAAGGGTAAGGCTAAGAAGGATACCCACTCCCAAACAACGCGCGACCGGCCAAACCAGATTCCTCACCACTGTTAGTACATACTTACTTTTAGATATTAGTTACAACCCCACTATGGAGTCTGAAACATCTACACACCATATAGTATTACAACTGGGTTAAACATACAAGGGAGATCTCTACATTCACACACATATCACACAATTAACACACGCATAGCCGTGGTTAGTACGTCCCATGGTTCGGGTCGTTTACTCCGAATACCGAACTCTCATGTGATCCTAGACTCAGTTAACTAAGGTTAACACTTCCGAGGTTAAATGGTATGGGAGTTGTACACGCCACATAAATGAATTACTGTAAACTCATTACATGTTTAATCTTACAACATGGCAAACATACAGAAAAACACATTGGCATACAAGCCGGTGTAATCCGGTAGGACACAGGTTGCAAGAAAACCATACCTGTCACCGGAGTCCACTTTATCATGTCCACTTATGTTCCTCGAGCAACTCTCGAACAACTGATAACATTACATGTACTTTTATTAACATCGGGGTAACATGATTGTTTTAAGTCTAATGCTTATAACTTTTCCCCGTTAACTTAGTTAAATAACTTCACATTTTAACTTATTTTACCTTTACATTTTAATACAACTTTTCACCTACTTGATTGTCATTATAACCCACCTAATATGTCTTAAACAACCTTATAACATCATTACCTAAAAATCCCCTCATTACATTTCATTTTATAACCTTAAACATTTAAATCATCTTACTTAACTTAATCTCTTAAGTCCTTTTATAATTATTTTTCTAATCATCAATACTCTCTTAATGGCATACCACTAATACCACTAAACATTCTTAAAATTAATTTTTTTTTTAAGGTCCGACCGACCCACCGACCGACCCACCCCTGGGTAGGTCGGCTGTAGAGATCATCCAAGTTCACAGTTTCAGCCCGACCGACCCAGACTGGGTCGGTCCCCTGGGTAGGTCGGCTGCAGAAACTTCCCATACATTGTCAAACTTTCTCCAAATTTTTCCTCAAGCCTCCTAATGTGTTCTAACATCATTTGGCACATCAAACACACCTTTAGCCATGTACTAAACTCTTTAAATCACACACCAAAACCATCTTATCATTCACAAATTCCTTACAAAATTCCTAGCACTTGGAATGTTTCTCCTTAAGATTTCTAGGTGGTATTTCACCTATAATGACCACTATACCAAGGTGTTTCCTCTACACCTTAACATCATCTCTCAAACTTCTTTTCTTACTAACTAAATCTCCTTTCCACATCTTGCCTAAACATCACTTCTTCCTTGTACATTAACATTCCCAAACCTTAAACAAACTTCTCTAAGACTTAAATACATTCTCAAAAACACACATTGAATTCCTAGAACTTCCAAGAAAATACCTAAATCCTTGCATCACTCTAAATCACCTTAATACATGTTTTCTTCACTAGTAAACACTTGTTCACCTTTAACACTTCCTAGTTCACCAAAACTTACTTAAAACACTTAGAACTTCTTACACATTTTCCAAATTTGGCCATAGCTTCTCTTGTATATACTCACATCCAAACACTTAGGTTTTTACCTTATTTCATTCAAGAACACCTAAAATCCATCAAACACATTTTATACACAAACTTCACACATTTAGCACTACATCACAATATAGTGCATAAGCTTAAATTGCTTGGCACTTCGGCCCTTAAATAACATGGCTTTTAGGCCCTTAAATTGCATAAACCTTAAACACTGAATTTCCCACATAAATAATGCCTTTGACCTGCAAATACACCCAACAATACATATGCCCTTAATAAACTCCTTGAGAGCATTTTACTAGCTCATTTGCCATTGGCTCCTTAGGTATTTTATTTAGCATATCAAGCTCATTTTATTTTAAACTACATTGAGATAGCTTGTTTACCTCTTTTTCCTCACAAACTTCTTTCTTGTTTCCTTGTAAAACCGGTAGGATGTTTGGTTGTTTGTCAACTTCTAAACAATGTACACATAATAGAATGAGTATTCAAGCATTATGATTCATCTCATTGTAAACCCTAGTTACATATATTGTTTTAACACATTAAGGTAATTGTTTTACCTTTGAATGGAAAGAGAGCTTGAATGAGTATCAAAAGAGGACTCCTCCTAGCCCTTGGAAGATTCAAATGAAGCTAAAACAAAGCAAGGTAAATACACCTTTAGTGGTGATTTTCGGTCAACATGAAAACATGGAGGAAACATGGATTTTCTTTGAGTTTCCTTACCTTGAAACAAAGGGGAACAATAATATGTGAAAAGGTGAGCTCAAGCTCCTCCCATGGTGATTCCTCTTGGCACCGAAATGGAGCTCTTGGGATTTTGAAAGGATAGAATTGAAGAGCTTGATGAGAGGAAGAGAATGGTGGTCTTAGAATTAAATTTGGCCAAATGAGCTAGGAGATACAAGTGGTCAAAGATGGAAAATAATGGTGGTGTTGGTGTTGCTGTAGCAAGCCGTGAATGGAGAGCAAGAAGAGATAGAAGAGAGGTTGAAGACGTGTGGAATGAGAGAAATGAGATTGGTTTTGCTTTTTGAAGATATTTATACCTTAAAGCAAATAGTAACCATTAGTCATCACTTATTACTTAATAAAATTACATGTGTGGTGACTCATTACTACAAAAACCGGCCCCCTTTATATCACTAAGGGTATTTTAGTCTTTGTTGACCAATTTAATTACTTATAACAACATATGTTACAAACTAGCTTATAAAAGTTACTATTCATGAAAACAAGGAACATAGTTGTGAAATTTTTTATTTCCCATTGATATAAACTTCAAATGTGATACTATATAGTACACATGTTAATTAAAGAGTAATGATGGACATTTAGCCATTTAAAACTCATTTACAAGACAATTTTTCAGAAATGTGCTTTAAGACTCCTTAAAGCACATTTTGTGTTTTAACTTTTTTTCAAGCTTGGTTTTCTTTGGTAATCGATTTAATATGTTCATCAACATATTTATAAGGTATAGGTATGACCATTAGGTCTTATACAAATTTATCCCAAGCTTAGAGCACATTTTTGCTCTTATTGACTTTAAGGTATTTTCTTGTGTTTTATTTGGTTTAACTGTCTATCAAAGTTCCCTAAGGACTTAATTAGCCTTATTAAATCATAATTGAATATTATTAAGTCTTGGTAGGTTCTTTTGGGTCCTAACCAAGTTCACTCCAAGCTTAAAGCATATTTTTGCTCAAACTGTATCTTAGTGCTTTATTGCATTTTACTATGGTTTAAGTTGTTCACTGATGTTTCTAAGGCACTTTTAGCCTTTACATACCATAGTTTAATATTTAAACCACATATCAAGGTTTGGGGTATTTCACTTGATGTATGTGAGATGGTTGAATGAGGAAAACAATGCTTATGGGCATGATAATATACTAGAGGAGCTATGGCGAAATTTGAGTAGAAAACAAAGTGTTTAAGTGGTAGTGGTGAGTTAATATGCCCTAGGATTCACATGGGATCATTAAGAGGAATTTGAGTGGAAATCAGTTAACTAAGGAGTTCTTGAGGATGAGAATGACCTAGAGTTGTCTAGGAAGAATTAGAGGATTGGTGGGTGTATTGAACACACCAAAGTCATGGTAAGAGGAATGGTAAGACTTGTGCAAAATTTGGAGGAGAAGGGGTGATAAGTGTCCAACTGAGCATGATTTATAGGTGTATTTCATATATTATATTAGCACTTTTCTTGCTCATTTCTCCACTTCGGTTAGTTTTCCTCTAGTTTATGTTTTATTGTTTATCTCACAAATTTATTGGTTTAACATGAGGAAAACCAAGCTGGAAGTAAAGTAGACAAAGAGACGAACGCATAGACGCAAACGGGTCGGAAGACGGACTTATAACGAAGAATGTAGAGCCGGTTGAAGATTGTTATATATATTATATAATATATATAATATCGCATGGAGAAGGGGCTGAGACGTCCGCACCCATCAGGCGGACGTGAGTGATCGCAAACCGCCCCCTAAGTGGCGGAAGAGAGGGGCACGACCGCCCAATAACTAGCGGACAAAGAGGGGGCAACCACCCCGTGGCTGGCGGACAAGAGAGTGGCAACCGCCTGGCGGACGTGAGATAGGCAACCGCCTACAAAGGGGCGGTCAAGGAGGCGGTCGTGACTAATTATAGTCGCGACCAGTTTTCTTCGCGCCGTCGTCGTCTGCAACTTACCTTCACCGACTGTCTGCAACTCGCCCACTCGTCCACTGCGCCTACCTTAATTCACGCCTGTGTTCAGCTGTCTGTCCCCTGCAATAAATGAGCAATCAGTGTAATCAATCTGCCGCCTCAATCAATTCCTCACGCGTTCCTTATCTGCTGCCTCTTCTTTTCTTCTATAAAAGCCACGAGCTTCTGCTCAAAAATAACAATCCACGACCACTTCACCAAACGCCATCTCATTTCTCTTCTCCCGCCTTCTCCATTTTATTTATTTTACAGTCCACCAAATTCACCTCTAGCCCTACGTACACAAAATAGCAGAGTGAGACGGAGTGATTCGGATGATTTCTATTACTCTCGTCTCTATCTATCTATTTAATATGTTAGGCTAGTTTACGTTTACTCTGGGAATAGTTATTATGTATCTGTATTAATTATGCAATATTTCTACTGGTTTATTTATATACAGTTTGTTACGTTTTAAAAGTCATCTCGCCTTTTTAATAGATCTCGCGAATTTATTAAATTGCTCTACTAAGTCTATTTTGATCAGACCAGGTGATAAATAGACAGGTTAATTAAGGCGTAAAACTGGAGGAAACTTGTTATGATTTAATAAGTTAGTATTCAGTTGCAAATGTAATTCCTCAATACTCCTCTGCCGTTCGCAGGCTTTTGCTTGAACCTTGATTAGAACCTTGCATTACAGGTGAACGAGTTCTTATGAGGCTATGACTTAGTCCTTAAGATAATTACAGGAACCTTGCCAAATTATTACCAGTAGATATAGCTTAATTATGCAGATTATATTAACTTGACCCAGAGTTCCATTTTATTTATCTGTCAACATAGTTTATTTTATTCTTTCTTTTTATTTATTTTACAAGTCAATTAATCCCCCCTCTTGTGACACGCTTAGGTACTATTATATGTATATTAGTCCCACGGTTCGACATCTGGTTGCTTACATTTTCACTATACTACTGCGACCGGGATTTGTTTGCAGCCCGACGTTTATTTTGAGTTTTTAATTTCTTTTCTTTTAATTTTACACCAGTTTAACCACTCACAAATAACACATCCGCAAAATGGCGCCGTTGCCGGGGACTAGTTTATTCTAGTCCCTAAGCCCCGGTTTATTCACTTGTATTATTAGAATATTTTGTTTATATTATTTTGTTTGTTGTTTATATTTATTATCTTTTATATTTGTTATATTATTATTATGTTTGTTTCTAATCATTTTATTTTAATCTTTTTCAGTAGTTTTGTTTATACAGAAAAACACAAAAAAAAAAATCTCTGTACGTGGCAATGGAAGAAGCGTTTGAATTTTGGCAGGATTTATACTGCTCCGTATGTGGGGGAGCTCATGATTTTGAGGATTGTCTCATAGTCCAAGAGCAACTCTGGTTAGAAGATCACCAGACTACCTGGAGAGAATCGCTCAACTACTAGAGCAATCAATGAGCGAAACAGTTCAAGAGGTAGAACCCCCACTACAAACGAGCCATTCATAGAGACTCCTCCCTCTAAAATCAATTACCGCTATTTTCCATCCTTCTCTATAATATACCCTGACAATGAGGAATATTACATCCTCGAAAATGAAGAGATGGAATTGCCACCACCTCCCACCAAAATATCCAAACAAAACGCCACTATCACTTTCAAAGAATCAGTTCTCTCTGAAGATGATATCAAGCGTTCTTTCTACAAGCCCCACCTACAAGAGGAGGAAGTTTACATCCTCCAATTTGAGGAAGAGAGATCATTACCACCGGGTCTTCTGTTATAACTACGTTCCCGGCAATACCTCCTCAAACACCAGATTTTGGGAGTATTAATTTTCTTATTTTATATGCCGAGGTAATGTTTTGTTTTGATCCAGGATAACGAAGCAGGCGTCTAGCCAAAGACGTTAAATAAGGGCAGCTTCCCGGGAGGCAACCCGGGTGTACTTTTTTTATTTTGCTTTTATGCTCTTTTAAATTTTCAGGTTCTCTTAAAATTTTATTTTTGCTAAACTTTTAACCCCGTTTGTAGTGTGGTTGCTTCTAGTGTCTTATGCAGGTGCACCTCCATGTGGACACCGCAACCAAGCTACGCTACTTGAGGCTGAAGCTCAAGTGTGGGGGAACTCCTATAAACACTAGCAAAAATATATCAGGGGAGTACCAGTTTCTTTAGTTTTGCTTTTATTTAAATTAAAATTGCAGAGGAGCGTTTATGTACTTAAATGTTTATTTGTGATCTTTGTGTTATCTCTATTTTATCTACTTACCGAAAAGGTCTTCTGAAACCTTCCCTTGTTTTTTCTGGTGAACAATGAGGACATTGTTCAATTTAAGTGTGGGGGAGTGTGCCCTTTTCGGTGACATTTTGTGCTTAAATGTTTAATCTCTCTCTTTATCTTGCGTTTGTCCAATTCAATATTGTGGACCCTTTATATGTGGGTTGTTCTCTTCAAGAATAAATACTGTTAGAATGTGTAGGATAAATGGTACAAATTTTAAAATTTTGATTACTTTTGAGGAGCATTGTATATGCGGTGTGACCAAATAATCTGCAAATGGTTGGATTTTATTGCTCAGGGTTTCTTTCTGTCTTCTCTCTTAGGGATTGCTAAGGGGTACTTCTCTGTTAAAAAATAAAAAAAATAATAATAAGGGACTAGCGAGACACCATTGGTAACCAACAAAGAGTTGAGTGTTCTGAAATACAAAGGCGTGATGCCTACATTTTCTCATCCCTTATGCAAAAGTGAAACAAATGCATGAATCTATTTTTCCTTTTTTTTCTCCTCAATGCCCATTCTTGAGAGAAGTTGGCCATGGTAAAATTCTCAGAGTCACCTAAAAGAAACATTGAAGTACCTTAGATCATACCCCGAAACTCTATATTTTATTTTTCCTGAGCACACCTATGCCACCAGCAGTTGATTTTTCACACTCCTCAATTAAGTTAAAAAGATCATGTTTATCCTACCCTTCATAATATTTTGTTAGTATTGAGCATTTCCTACTTGCTTAGGTACGTGGTTTTGCTTGAGGACAAGCAAAAAATAAGTGTGGGGGTGTGATTAGTGTCCAACTGAGCATGATTTATAGGTGTATTTCATATATTATATTAGCACTTTTCTTGCTCATTTTCCACTTCGGTTAGTTTTCCTCTAGTTTATGTTTTATTGTTTATCTCACAAATTTATTGGTTTAACATGAGGAAAACCAAGCTGGAAGTAAAGTAGACAAAGAGACGAACGCATAGACGCAAACGGGTCGGAAGACGGACTTATAACGAAGAATGTAGAGCCGGTTGAAGATTGTTATATATATATATATATATAATATAATAATATCGCATGGAGAAGGGGCTGAGACGTCCGCACCCATCAGGCGGACGTGAGTGATCGCAACCGCCCCCTAAGTGGCGGAAGAGAGGGGCACGACCGCCCAATAACTAGCGGACAAGAGAGGGGGCAACCGCCCCGTAGCTGGCGGACAAGAGAGTGGCAACCGCCTGGCGGACGTGAGATAGGCAACCGCCTACAAAGGGGCGGTCAAGGAGGCGGTCGTGACTAATTATAGTCGCGACCAGTTTCTTCTTCGCCCGTCGTCGTCTGCAACTTACCTTCACCGACTGTCTGCAACTCGCCCACTCGTCCACTGCGCCTACCTTAATTCACGCCTGTGTTCAGCTGTCTGTCCCCTGCAATAAATGAGCAATCAGTGAAATCAATCTGCCGCCTCAATCAATTCCTCACGCGTTCCTTATCTGCTGCCTCTTCTTTTCTTCTATAAAAGCCACGAGCTTCTGCTCAAAAATAACAATCCACGACCACTTCACCACACGCCATCTCATTTCTCTTCTCCCGCCTTCTCCATTTTTATTTATTTTACAGTCCACCAAATTCACCTCTAGCCCCTACGTCACAAAATAGCAGAGTGAGACGGAGTGATTACGGATGATTTCTATTACTCTCGTCTCTATCTATCTATTTAATATGTTAGGCTAGTTTACGTTTACTCTGGGAATAGTTATTATGTATCTGTATTAATTATGCATATTTCTACTGGTTTATTTATATACAGTTTGTTACGTTTTAAAAGTCATCTCGCCTTTTTAATAGATCTCGCGAATTTATTAAATTGCTCTACTAAATCTATTTTGATCAGACCAGGTGATAAATAGACAGGTTAATTAAGGCGTAAAACTAGAGGAAACTTGTTATGATTTAATAAGTTAGTATTCAGTTGCAAATGTAATTCCTCAATACTCCTCTGCCGTTCGCAGGCTTTTGCTTGAACCTTGATTAGAACCTTGCATTACAGGTGAACGAGTTCTTTTGAGGCTATGACTTAGTCCTTAAGATAATTACAGGAACCTTGCCAAATTATTAAACCAGTAGAGATAGCTTAATTATGCAGATTATATTAACCTGACCCAGAGTTCCATTTTATTTATCTGTCAACTTAGTTTATTTTATTCTTTCTTTTATTTATTTTACAAGTCAATTAATCCCCCCTCTTGTGACTTGCTTAGGTACTATTATATGTATATTAGTCCCACGGTTCGACATCCGGTTGATTACATTTTCACTATACTACTGCGACCGGGATTTGTTTGCAGCCCGACGTTTATTTTGAGTTTTTAATTTCTTTCTTTTAATTTTACACCAGTTTAACCACTCACAAATAACACGTCTGCAAGGTGTATAATGCTTTAAGGTGGTTTAGGTATGAACTAGGGAATATATCAATGAAAGTTTTGTGAAGCTTGTGTAAGTAGTGATGATGCTAGTAGTGGGACAATAAAGTTTTAGTTTAGATGGTAATGAGTGGACCTAGGTGATGGAAGTGAAAATTAAGGAGAATGTTGTAGATTGGTAGGAACGTATAAGAGTGTAAGATCACGAGAATGGTGAGTAAATTGAGTAAAAGGGATGTAGGTGTCTAAGGAGGGTGTAGGAAGGTCAACGTAAAGAAGAACAAGGTTAAGGTGCTAAGAGGATGGGAAGAAGTGTTTAGGTATGTCCAAGAGTTTAGGAATGATGAGTAATAAATGGAAAAGAGAGGAATTGGTGCATGGATATGTGAGGTGACTTGGTTGAAGTTTTGGTAAGGTTACAAGTTGGAAATGTAAGGAAATAAGTCCTAAGTGTTAGGAGTTTTAAAAAGGATTGAGTGAATGTTTAAGAAGATCTTTGGAAATTGTTTTGGAGAGTTTGGTGGAAGTTTCAAGGTGAGTTTAAGTGCCTAAGTGGTATTAGGACACATGGAGGAACTTGTGGAGAAGTTTGGAGTCAAATGGGAATTTAGAAATGAGGCTCTGGAGCCGACCGACCTTAGGGACCGGACCTGCAAGTTCGGTCGAGCTCAGTTTACACTACCGGAAAGAGTTTTTGAATCGACCAAACTTGGGGACCGGACTTACAAGTTCGGTCGGGCTTGTATTTTGTGTACGAATTGAGTCTCTGGAATCGACCGAACTTGGGACCGACTTTGGCAAGGTCGGTCGGGCTCAAATTTTCAACGGGGAAAACTCTCGGGAATGGACCGACCTTGGGGACCGGACTTGCAAGGTCGGTCGGGGTAAAATTTTCAAACGGTAATAAGTTCTGGGATGGACCGACCTTGGGTAAGGTTGGTCGGTAAGGTCGGTCGACCCTAAAGTTGAAAAAAAAAAGAAACCCTAAGGAAGTTTAGTGGTATTAATGGTACCCCATTAAGAGGGCATTGATGATTAGAGGTATAAAGACCTAAGGGATGAAGTTAAGTATAAACTTAAATGTTTAAGGTTAAGTTGTAAGAATAAGTTGTAAAACTTATGAGGTGTTAGGTGGGGAATCATTATGGGTTAAGTAAGTTAAATGGGTTTAATTAAGTTAAGTGATTAACGACCTAAAACTGAATGAATGTTTTTGGACTTGAGTATTTGGACTCCGGAAGAGAGTAAGCAATCGAACGACCCCCGGTGAACGGTACAGTTCTTCTTGTGACCTGCTTGCTAACGAGGTGTCCCTCGGCTCGTGTGCTATTTGTTTTTGTGTGATCACTAAACAAGATAAAGCATGCAACCGGAACATTATGTTTATTGTATTGTTGTGTGATGTTTGAAAACTAACACAACTTACCGTGAGAACCTACTAACTAACGTTTAGTAAGGAATTGTGTGAGACTAAGGAACACTCCCTAATATTAGTTTGTTAATAACCGAAAGAGGTTGAACCAACAAATGTTGTCTTGAGACTTCTACTAACTGGAACTTAAGGGGGGAGTGAGGAACCCGGGACTGACTCCGGTCATGCATGCTAAGGAATAAGGGGGTCGGTATCTAAAGCAGATCCGACTTCCGCTTAAGGACTTGTCTTCGGACTTGTTGCCTAGGGTCGGTTGCCAGCCCAGCTACATTGGACATACAGTCCAAGGTAGGAGGCATTAAGATGGTGCGGTAGGATCACCTAAATCCTAAATTATAAGATAAGTTGTTTATTCAACCAGTGGAGTTAATAGCTCATTGGCTAGGGTCGCTTTTGACCCGACAAAAATAAACATTGAGATAAGATACAATCATTTCCCTTTAAAGAGTGGTTTGTATTCTAAGATTGAGATAAGGTTTGAGATAAGTTGCAACCATTCCTATTTAAAGGGTGGTTTGTATTATAAGACTGAGATAAGCTACATCCATTCCGTTTTAAAGGATGGTTGTTTTCTAAGACTAAGTTAAGGACTAAGATTGAGGTAAGATAAGGTTGGATTGAGAATAAGAGGAAACGTAACATAAGGAGTTGAATAATTAACTCTCTAATTAAGGGAACGCATTTTAGTCGTTCATTGTGTTTGAACTTTGACTGTTCATATTTGGATTGTTGTTTATTGCACTTTCTATTATGTTGTGCATCTAATCAACCTCCATGCTATCGACAATTAGTCGTCGTAGCCACGTTAGCTTGGGGGCCATGAGGGGATTGTACCAGCATTCGTGCTGAACCCCTTTGGGGGCTGCTTTTACTACACAGGTGAACGTCAGGAGGCGGCCGTCACGAGAGTAAGATGAGGTACAAGCGTTACGGGTTAAGTGTGGCCTACGAGTTGTGCATGTACACTCGTATGACGATTTGAGTTAGTAAGATGTATAGGATGTGAGGGGATTGTAAGAAGGATATGTATTTGGTTAAGATTTGTATGTACTAATGTTCGGTATATTATGTAGTCAGACCGTGGCAAGGTCCTGGAGTGTATTGAATTCCGCTGACAAGTATATATATGTTGATAAGTTGAGAAACCACATTTGGATTTAGATGGGTGTTACAAAAAGTGGTATCAGAGCGTAGTTACGCTCTGAAGACAAGGGTTGAGTGATAGAGTGAGAGGTGCGTTAGTTAGGACTTCCCGGTATTTACCGGATATCCATAGTACCTAGACCCGCCCTCCACATCCCTAACCCTGAATATGTGGAACAAACGCCAGAGAGAAGAAAGCCTTCTCTTACTCGGGGAAACCCGATCTGGCAGTTAGTTAACAGTAAGCAATACGAGAAACATCTTGTTGCACAACAGTTACGGAGAACTTGGAGGTTTTTAATGGAGCGCAACAGAGAAACAGGCGCTACCTATGGAATTTTATCAATAAGGGAACGGTAATTACCAGCAACATGGGTCGACGTGCAACGCAGTCGAAATAACCCGCCATACCAATGATAAGAAAAGCACTAAAGGTGCAATGGGTAAGAAAAGATAAGTGACGTGAGTACCGAACGGTGGTCCGAAAAAGCATAGCAGTGGGATAATATAAAGCTTAAGGGATAAGATTACTGGAAAGTCCAGTTAAGAACGGGAACTCCAAACCCCATACAATGAAGAAGGTTGCAAACCTGGCCGACATAACGCAGACGACGGTAGAAACTTATACAACTGTACACCAGAATAGGACTACGATGTAGTATCTAAAGGAGGATCATTACTTAGTAACCACGACAAAATGTGTGGGAACGGGAGCGAGGATTAAGACGTAAGAAAATAATAAGGGGGTTCCCTCAGAAAGAGGAACGCCCGGATAAGTGACAGTACGGTCAAAATAACCAGGAAACTACCGGATGGCTAGTTATCCTAAGATAGAGAACATCGAGGGAGTCCCGAGGACTACCAAAGATATAGAATATTAGGAGGAAGTACCATTACTGATGCGCAAAGCACCGGTAACTCATCCTGCATGGCGCACTTGCCATAGCAAGTGCTACCATGATTAAGCTACACAGAGAGCCATCATGGCGAGATAACCGAACGCTACAATTGTAGTACGCACTAATACCAGATTGTAAATCCATAAGAACGGGAGAATGAGACCTTGGAAGTGCCTGACGGCCTGACCATGATGAGATGAGTGGATACACCAGTCAGCAGGGAGCTGAACTTGGATAGAATACTAAATGATATAAATATTAGCAACTGTATAACCTACTACAACAATAACCGACAGCACGGTAAGAACACTAAACCCAGATCTCAAAGAGAAGAACATAAGAGATCGCTCAATAATGCGAGCAAAACACTACGTAAGTGATAACATACAAAGAATGTATTACGAGATACAATGAAGACAGTCGACAGAACGACTTTCAACGAGAGCGGGACAAAACTCCAGAATGATCATCAAGAATACCAGTAACAACATTCTTCATTGAATACGAATATGTTAGTAAACCCCGGAAACAGGGACAGAGTGAAAAAACTTAAGCTATAACCTACTAAGGATTAAAGACATACAATCCCGACAGAGGGAAGCTCAGAGGACTACCCCCACAGAGTGGGCATAGTCGAGCCGAACAAACTGATGAATGACAGTTAATACTGTTTGTCTAACTCATTAACACCCAAGTATGATTGATCATCAACGGGTGGCGTAGTCAACGGAAGTTGAACGTAACGTTGAGATGGAAGTATAAGATGACAGGATGATATCCAACTTGGACACCGTAAGGCAAATGCCTAATACGAACCTAACCTTGATTGCTAAAAGACATAAGTCTAGTAAAATGACAGTATTGTCAAAGACATTAAATAACCTCAGATCACCTGAATAAACTTCCATAGCAGGAAGCAGGATGCAGCAACTTACCATGAAATCCGATACTACATTTAAAATGTAACCTAATGGTGGATAGCGTCTAAGAACCAGAATCTTATGAGGATAACCCATAGATGAGTAACAGTACAGGGAGTGAACCGAGCACCAGCTCTCACCCAATGACATTAAACACTAAGAGCCTACGAGCCAAGGATGTTAACCACATCAGAGCCCGAGGCGTAGTAAGTTGTAAAAGAGCTTATTCAAGCCATGAAGGAACTACAATGTGTAGATGTGAACGGTTACAAACCTATAATTTAGATTGTGTAAGAATTGCCAGGAAAGGGCACCAATGAGAATAAGGGGATAATGCTAAGGACAGGGGCGGAGAACGAACCATTCCTTTTAGTGTGGGGACACCTCTCCTTGTTGTGAGGCCATGAATGGGAATGAGCCCCTCAAAAAGGGCTTCCACTTATTAGAGATGCAATACGCTTTTGTTAGAGAATGGAAACTGTAAACCTTGAGACTACCTTTAAACATACCAGATACACTTGAGTAATAAGGAAGGCTGCAGAGATAGACCTCATATCCAACACCAAGGATGTAAGAATCAGTAATCGTCAGAGATAAATATTGTAAGTGCACAGAATGGCACGTCAAGTGACCAACGCTCAGAAGAGCTTGTGAGTAAACGGATGACTTCTTCAGTAACCGGTAAAATTACATGGTAGATAACATCACAAAGGATGAAAGAATGTGAGAAAAATTAGCCTACTTATGAACCTGAGATTGAAGCAGAACACCTTCGTATTAAGAGATAACCATTTTACAGCACGGTATGACAACCGCCAAACACCGAAATTAGAGAACTCCCGGTGTGTTTACACCAAGAAGGGACTGAATATAAGATAAGATGCTAGAGTAAATGAGTAAGTAGTTGCGCCATTAATGGGCAACATGGTAAAGGCCAACTACCACGGTAGTAGTGGTCGTGAGAACAATATTTATATAAGGGGGATTAAGTCATGGTGCGCAGTAAAGCGACCATTATGTATGAGCCGTCAAATATTGACATTGAGGCAATTAGATCTATGAGTTAAGACCAATATAAGTAAGGAAATACGATGGTAAACGAACTGTGCATTGATGCCAGTAGTCTGGACCTGGTTAGGTAAGATTTCACAGGAAGCACACTACCCATTCCTTAAGGAAGTGGAAGTGCATTCCTAGTAGAACAAATTTGAGAAAGAAGATAAGAGGCTCTATGGAAAGAGACCTCAGTTACTAAGAGACCGAATCAGTACGGGATACAGAAAGAACTAGAGCATACCATACCCAAGAACATAGTAAATGGATTTTCCTTGATTAAATCAACAAGAACAATAAGTGTTATTATGGAACGATGAAAGAGGAGATCGACAACAGAATACTTCACGACTAGCAATAGCTAAACGTGTGACGGACACTATGAGTTTACTAAAACGAGACGTGGGACGACTACACCCCACAGGGGCTTGCAGGCCTGACACGCTCATTTATGAGTTAGTCGGGTAAGTAGTAATGTACCAGTAAGGTACCCCATGCATGTAAACAAGTGGTGTAAGGAACACGGGAAGTAGTCGACTCCGTACCACGGACGACGACGCAAGATCAGACAAGAGCAGTGTTATACCCAAAATTTCAACCCCCCCGGAAGAAAGTCTCTACTAATAGGCTAGTAGCAAGGGTTCCCAGTTCAATCGGCACGTTTCAGAGTATTAGGGACAGCTTAGTCATCTCCAGGGGCATTTTCGTAATTTTTCAAGGCTCCTAAGCCCCCTATAGGCTTTCTCTCTCCTCCAAATAAGGGTCAAATCAACTCAAAATGCTTTGAAATTTTAACCCATGATAGAGGATGACATCTTAAGCACAATGGCGTTGGAATTTTGATTTTTCGAATTTCCAATAATTTTCTAGCAATTTCTGATTGAATCTGATGAGAAATTGAATTTAAAAACATTCCAATATCCAAAAACTTCGATTCCACTTTATAAAAATCAGAAATATCATCCTTTACCCATGTGTAAAATTTCATAATCAAATTCTTTTTGGAAGCCCTCAAGCTAAAACGTCGGTAAATCTCGGTTTTTACCGGATTTTTTCTATCTTTAAGGAAGCCTATATAAGGAGCCTTATCCCTTGATCAAAGGAGAACCTCATATGCTCAAGAACCCTAGAGAATCAGAAAACACAGCCTCCTCACTCTCTCTCACGTTTTCCAACACCCGGCCACCAATCATCCGAAATCCCCCGAAATCACCATCCAACACGTTTTCCCCAACCCCCAAAGCATCAATAGTCATCAAAACCCCACAAAAACACCACCAAAACGTGAAGAAAAGCAAGAACAACCAACAACCAGAAGCTTGGTTTGAAATCCTTTCGGGTCTGCCATCAACGAAGCACTCGACGAATCCCGGTGTGAAGAATCACCTTGAATTCGAAGGTAAAACAGGTTGCAACTCTACTTTTCTAATTCCCCACGACCTTATTAACTCTCTGTCAAATTTTGGGCTCAAACTAACCTTCGTACGCTTCTGTATCGCTGTTTGTTTAAGCTTCTGTCCAATAACTTGGTTACTAAGTTTCGTGCTTAATTCGAACTCAAATTGAAAACTTTAAATCACTAACGTCTTGTACATCTTTCAGGCTACACACCCATAAAATTTGAGTCAAAAACACCTTCGGGAACAGCCTTAACCGCCGCCGTCCGAGGGCGGTCCGCACCCACGGACGTCATGTCCGGGGTCCCGGACTCCTTGTCCGTAAGCCCGGACGCCCACGGACGGCGGCGAGATTTTAAAATTTTAAAAATTTAGGTTTTTCTAATAATGTCCGGGACCACGGACGGCCTGTCCGTGGCCCCGGACTTTACAATTTTCTGTTTTCTATTTAATTCGACTTTTATTTTTCATATAGGTTAACTAGGGTCCGTGGTCTCGGACATTAGGTCCGTGGCCACGGACGGAAACAAAATTTGACCTAATTCTGCCTCCAAAACCCTAGTTTAGGTAATTTTAATTTCCACTTTAGTTTTCTGTCAAAAAATGCTAAAAAACACAAAAAACAGAAGCTCGCGCACTTAGGTTAAACGACTCGTAATAAGCCGTAAATAACCAAGTAGAGGAAAAACGACCTAGGAAGGGTAATGAAAGTAATTGAACCCTAATTAAGTCGAATATCAAGCCCCCGAACCCGAACTCTCCTTTCCTAATTTAATCTAGGTCAAAATTAGGTGGCGACTCATAATAGGTTCCAGTGAGCTAGCCTAGGATTTAATAATTATTGTTATATGACATAGTTATTAATCTTAGACTATAAGTGGACCTAAAACCCGGTTAGATCCTAATCAACTTTAATCAGCATAGGATAGGGTTTAAAATCGAGGCTCACAAGCAGCTACTACCACAAACAGTCGAAGAGAAGAATTCAGTTGAACCAACAACACAAAGGAATCAGAGAACAAACAATTAAGGACTATGAAGTGCGAAGAGCACGGATTGTTAAGCACAGACATTGGACATGTCTTAAAGTGTTAAGGATAAGACTTTAAAGCGCAATAAGCACTAAACAGTAGTTTCAGATTAAGAATCATCCTCAGACCAAAGGTCAGATGGAAAGAACAATTTAGACACTTGAGAAAACACTAAGAATACAAACACTAGATCTCCAGGAGAATGGATAGACAAGTTACAACTCATTGAGGCCATGTATATAAAAAGACAACACGTGTCCACTGAGAGACCAATATTCCTAAACTGTAAGGAGGCAGAAGGATATACAATACTATGAACGATTAGAAAGGCAATTAAGCCTAAGACTATCAGAGTTGTGCAGCGGAAGCTAGCAGATCACTACCTTTGAGGTTAGACCAAACTAAGTTAAGAATATGGTATTAGTACCGTTAAGAACCCTCGGTGCAGAGACTAAGTCATTAGCATAGTTATGACCCTCTGATCGAATCGTAAGTGAGATAGATGACATGGAAGCTAGAATGCCTGGTGAGAATTAGACATCTTGAACTTATGTTCAAGGATGATATAATGTTGATTACGTGGGCGTAATCCATTTTAAGGGGGGGTAGAGCGAAAACCGCTTAGCGTATGTTTGTGTACTGAGTACATAAACTACGGTGTGCTTAGCACAAAAGAATTTGAGAATATGTTTTGCATAAACATTTTGAGATAAATTATGGTTATTGCGCACAAAAGATGTGAATACCATACACATTAAGTACCTATCTTCTTAACTCCGGTGTCAGCACAAGTTAAGAGAATTAAGGAAGAGGATTAAGGAGACTTAAGAAATAAGGAGTATATGAGACTATGTGTGATATAAGAATAAGAAAACACTATGGGATATGTTCGATATGAATATGAGGAAGAAGTTAGTAATGCTATGAGATATAAGATGGTGAGAATTGGTATGAGACGGTTATAGAACTTAGTAGGAATTTAAGTCTTGAGGTAATTACTAAGAGATGAATCGGGAATGTTTGATGGACTGAGTCCACACTTTGGAGATGTATTGATTACGATTAGAAAGACTAAAAAGATAGAAAATTGGAAATGAGTGAATTATTTTATGTTTGAAAATGACATGGGAGGTGGAACTTGATTTTCTAGGGATCAAGGGAAACCGAACACAAATTGGGGTGGAAGGATAGTTCTACACTGATGCTGATCACATCAGGGTTGGATGATTCCTGAAACTCCCTACCAGTGGCCACAATTATATCACGCTAAGGATGGAGGCGTTAGTATAAAACGAAATTGGAGTTGATTGTATTTTTAATTAGAGGAATTATTCCTCACATGACCTCGTAAAAAGGATTACCTTTTTACTGAGTCTCGCCCATGAAGTCGAGGACGCACGAGCCTTTGTCTTCAGACCGGTGACATGGGGAGAGCAGAGTGTTTTGTATTCTGGCCCATGGTGACGAGGACGAACGAGCCATTGTCTACGGACCGGTGACATGGGAGAATACGTTGGAAAATTATGTGATTGTTTTAATCATCAAAAGAAACAAAGAGAATTTTGAGTGCTATGCATGCTTAAGCGTGGTGTGTGATGTTTAAGTATAAGCATATGGCGGATCTAATGATCCAATGAGTTTAAGTATACATAAGTATGATCTATATGATCTATGGAATGAGGTAAGACATGTATTCTAATAAGATAAGGTGCATGGGAACTTTGGGGACAAAGTTCTTTTAAGGGGGGTAGATTGAAATACCCCAAACCTAAGTATGTTAAGTAAACATCAATATATGATGTAGTAAGGCTAAAATATGCCTTAGAGAGATTGATAGACAATTTAAACCAAGGAAAAAACAAGAAAATGCCTTAAGGGCAATTTAGGCAAAAACGTGCTCTAAGCTTGGAGTGACTTTGATTAGCACCCAAATACCATTATAAGACCTTAGTAATATGTCAAAGGACATTTTAAATCAATTACCCAAGAAAACCAAGATCAAAAACAAGCTTAAACACAAAATGTGCTTTAAGACTCCTTAAAGCACCTTTTTGAGAAATTGTCTTAGAATTGAGTTTTGAGTGGCTAAATTCCCATGATTACACCTTAATCAACATGTGTAGTAATTAGTATCAAATTAGGAAGCCTAAATCAATGGGAAACCAAAAATTTCACAAATTTGTGCACTAATTAGTGAATAGTGCCAAATAGTGCCCAAATTAAGCTTAAGTCAACATAAGTCATTAAGTTGGTCAACAAATACCATGACTAGCCTTATTTGATAATGGGGCCGGTTTTCTAAGGGTGCTGAGTCACCACAACATGTTAGCTAAGTTGGAAAAAGAGAGGGAAATAAAGTAAGGTAAGTATTCACCTTTTTAGAAAAATATCTCATTTAGCTTGCTTCCCTCCTCTTCTTTTGTAACACCCCAACTAACAACAACACACTTATCAACAAACTGCAGCGGAAACAAACTTCATCACATTACTTAACTTCTTGGTGTTACACGCCGTTAACCACCCACGTGGCTAACAAGGCTATTACATATACAATTGTACCGGTCTGATGGACTAGACTCCCGAGCGACTACACATTACTATCCCTTTCCTTTAACACAACAACAACATACACCTTTCAACTGTACCGAGTATTCACAAACTGATGCCGATAACAATCTCGGTCTTACTACACTTACTGTACATATACAACTTAAATGATTACCCATGTACAACGACTACCCCGTCCTACTCTCGAACGGCTTCCTGCTCTTTGTACCTGAAATAGGAAAAGAAGAGAAAGGGTGGCCCCCAAGGGGCTCAGCACCTTCGCTGGTATGGTAATCCCGCAGCCCACATGCTACCGGGCCACGCACAACTATTTGTCGTCTTAGCATGCGGTTGATTATATTTAAATCATGCATGCAACTGTAAACACACAACACACAACATTTCGCCTCAATGGGCTCAATAAACGGATAATACATCCTTATTTGATAAGTCACTCACGGTATTCATTATCCCTAGAGTGTTTCTCCTCTAATGGAGCTACTTCCTTAATAGACGACACTTACCCGTTATTCGGGTTATCCTTAAACGCCTCTTATCACAAACTGGGATTCATATCCATGATCCACATACTCCACTTTTTACAACATATAACATGCATCCAATAACAACACATAACAACACTTACACGTTTCAACGTGCACATAATAACATCGCAATAGAAATTGCATTACAACAACATCACATAGCATAACGGGAATGGTTCTCTTAGGAACCGACCCAAACATTGTTAATACACTGGTGAGCCTAGAGAATGTTGCCAGTCTCATGATAAGCTCGTTACATAACTCGTTACCGTCTCGTTAAATGAACGGATAACTTAGCACAAGGTGTCTCGGATATAGTGATTCAAGCACACCGAACAAACATAACATAGTATGCCCCTGTGGCCCGACGTGAGTCAGTAATAGCCTTGGTTAAGCTAAAGGGAAGGTTGGAAACCAAATTGGAAAACAACCATAACATATGGAGAGGATCGAACCTGCTATGACAACGACCCCCATACTCACACGCGTGGCCGGAAAAGACCGGACTCCTCACTTCCCCCGTTAGCACTTGTCAGAAGTTCATCATTGAACTTAGTTAAACAATCACAACATTGGGTTAAGTCATGTTAGACACACACAAGGGAAAGGAGGGTCGTACATTCACACACAAACATCACATAACTAACTCACACATAGTCATGGTTAGAACGTTCCTTAGGTCGGAAACGTTATCACCGGATACCGTTCTCTTACGTTTACCTAATAGTGGTTAACTAGCCCTTCAAGCGCATTCGAGGTTACCGGTATCGGCACGTAAACATACAACAACAATAACGACTGTAAACTCGTTTCATGATTTATCTTATAACGTGGCAAACACACAGAAAAACACATTGGCATACAAGCCGGTGTAATCCAGTAGGACACAGGTTGCAAGAAAACCATACCTGTCACCGAAGTCCACTTTACCACGTCCACTTATGTTCCTCGAGCAATTCTCGAACAACTGATAACATTACATGTACTTTTATTAACATTGGGGTAGCATGATTATTTAATGTCTAATGCTTATAACTTCTCCCCATTAACTTAGTTACATAACTTTACATTTTAACTTGTTTTACTTTTACATTTTGATACAACTTTTCACCTACTTGATTGTCATTATAACCCACCTAATATGTCTTAAACAACCTTATAACATCATTACCTAACAATCCCCTCATTACATTTCATTTTATAACCTTAAACATTTAAATCATCTTACTTAACTTAATCTCTTAAGTCCTTTTATAATTATTTTTCTAATCATCAATACTCTCTTAATGGCATACCACTAATACCACTTAACATTCTTAAAATTAATTTAATTTTTTTTTAAGGTCCAACCGGCCCACCGACCGACCCACCCCCTGGGTAGGTCGGCTGCAGAGAACATCCAACTTCACAGTTTCAGCCCGACCGACCCAGACTGGGGTCGGTCCCCTGGGTAGGTCGGCTGCAGAAACTTCCCATACATTGTCAAACTTTCTCCAAATTTTTCCTCAAGCCTCCTAATGTGTTCTAACATCATTTAGCACCTCAAACACACCTTTAGCCATGTACTAAACTCTTTAAATCACACACTAAAACCATCTTATCATTCACAAATTCCTTAAACCTTTACTCATTTCTTCCCAAAATTCCTAACACTTACAATGTTTTCTCCTAGGTCTCTAAGTGGTGTTTCATACCTAAGATGATCATTTATGCCAAAATACTCCCTCACCACAACAACATCATCTCTCAAGCATCATTTCTTACCAACCTAAACCCTAGTTGATGTCTAAGTCCTTTTGTTTACCTAGAACATCTTAAGACATTATTTCTCCTCATTTAAAATGCTTAGGCATTTTCCAACACTTCTAGCTCACCAAAACTCGTTTAAAACACTTAGAACTCCTTATACATTTTCCTAATTTTGCCATGGGTTCTCTTAGCACATCATCATTCCAAAACACATGGTTTTCACCATTAAACATTCAAGAACACCTATATCCATCAAGAGTATTCTCACACACATAACTTCACCAAATTTACACTACATCAAAACATAGTGCATAAACTTAAATTGCTTGGCACTTAGGCCCTTAAATAACATGGCTCTTAGGCCCTTAAATTGCATAAACCTTAAACACTGAATTTCCCACATAAATAATGCCTTTGACCTGCAAATACACCCAACAATACATATGCCCTTAATAAACTCATTGAGAGCATTTTACTAGCTCATTTGCCATTGGCTCCTTAGGTATTTTATTAAGCATATCAAGCTCATTTTTCCTAAGGCATTTAAACTACATTGAGATAGTTTGTTTACCTCTTTTTCCTCACAAACTTCTTTCTTGTTTCCTTGTAAAACCGGTAAGGATATTTGATTCCTTGTCAACTTCTAAACAACATACAAGTCACGAAATGAGTATACAAGCTCCAAGCTCAATCTCATTATAAACCCTAGGTTTTACATTGCTTCAAAAACATTAAGATAGTTGTTTTACCTTGGTCTTTGAAGGGAACTGGAATATCTATCAAGAGAGGACTCCACCAAGTCCTTGAAAGATTCAAATGGAGCTAGAACAATGCAACACAATGAGCACCATTAATGGTGATTTTCGGACATCACACAAACATGAAGGAAACATCATTTTTCTTTGAGTTTCCTTACCTTGAAGCAAAGGAGAACAATAACATGTGAAAAGGTGAGCTCAAGCTCCTTCAATGGTGAATCTCCATGGCACCAAAATTGAGTTCTTGAAGATTTGAAAAGATAGAAGTGTAGAGCTTGGTCTAACTAAGACAAATAAGGTCTTAGAATTTGAGTTGGAGCATGGAGTTGGATTTGGCTAAGAAATGAAGATGGAGAAGAGATGGAGCTGTAGCAAATCGTAAATGGAGGGGAGGAAGGGAGCTTGAAGACGTGTGAAATGAGAAGGAAGAAGAGAATGAGGTGAGAGAGTACACTTGTTAAGATATTTATGTTAAAAGCAAAAGTAACCTTTTACTTATAAGCTTTACTTTTCTTATTTGATTTCTTTTACTAGTTGGCGACTCACACCTTGAAAAACTGGCCCCCATTTAATTAGAAGGGTATAATAGTCTTTGTTGACCAATTTAATTACTTATAACAACATATGTTACAAACTAGCTTATAAAAGTTACTATTCATAAAAACAAGGCACATAGAAGTGAAATTTTTGATTTCCCATTGATATAGACTTCCAAATGTGATACTATATAGTACACATGTTAATTAAAGAGTAATGATGGACATTTAGCCATTCAAAACTCATTTACAAGACAATTTTTCAAGCTTGGTTTTATTTAGTAATTGATTTAATATGTTAATTAACATATTTATAAGGTATAGGTATGACCATTAGGTCTTATAAAAATTTATCCCAAGCTTAGAGCACATTTTTGCTCATATTGACTTTAAGGTATTTTCTTGTGTTCTGTTTGGTTTAATTGTCTACCAAGGTTTCCTAAGGACTTAATTTGCCTTATTTAATCATAATTGAATATTATTAAGTCTTGGTAGGCTCTTTGGGTCCTAACCAAGTTCACTCCTAGCTTAGAGCATGTTTTGCTCAAATTGTATGTTAGTGCTTTATTGCATTTTACTATGGTTTAAATTGTTCACTGATGTTTCTAAGGCACTTTTTAGCCTTTACATACCATAGTTTAGTATTTAAACAATATATCAGGGTTTGGGGTATTTCATCTTTCTCCATTCTCTTCTTCTTCCATCGGTTTCTCTTCTTCTCTCTATTCCAAAACCGAGAGTGCTGCTCCTACATGGTTCTCCATCTTCAATCACTTACCAAATACACAATATTGCTCCAAATCAAAAACTAAACACATATTATTCTTAGTTAGCTCAAGCTCTAGCTTTCTATCTTTATAAAATTGGAAAAGCTTCATTTTGGAGCCATAGGAAATCTCCATTGAAGGGGGGAAAATAAGCTTGGAGGGTGCATTAGCTTCTCCATTCTCTTAAGGTAAAGGAAATGTAAGAAAAATCATGTTTTCATCACTTCCTCACCATGGCCGAAAATTTGCCTCTTAAGATACCTTGTTTTTATGCCTTGTTCTAGCTTGTTTTATTCACCAAGGACTAGTGGAGGTCCTGTTTCATTCAATGCCCAAGTCTACTTTGAGATTTCAAAGGTAATCATCCACTTTTATACCTTAGAACACATTTTTAACCTAGGTTTTCATTCCTTATGGTTAGTGCATTATTTAGCACTCATGAGAGCCAATGTATATTGATTAGAACATTGGAAAGGGAAATTTAAATGGTGGCCGAGATTTCCAAGGGAAGAAGCCTAAGGAGAAACTTGAGAGAAACTTGAGAAAAACAAGGTAAATTGCTTACCTAATGGTGGTCTAAGTTTTAAGGGGTGGTATTTAGATAAGTACTAATGTAGCTTAAGGCTTACATTAAGTAATGGGTTATATAACCTAAGAAAAAGAACTTAAACAAGCTTATGAACTTGTGACTAAGGAGCCAATGGAAGTGAATTAGTAAGATAAGTTTAAGATGGATTTTAAGAGCATTATAACTACTATGAGATTGATAGGTGTATTTGCAGGTTGCAAGCTTTTATATATGGGAAATTCAGTGTTTAAATTCAGGTCATTTAAGGGCCTAAGAGCCATTTTATTTAAGAGCCTTAGTGCTATGCAATTTAAGATTATTGCACTATATTGAGTTTGTTGTGAATGAGTTGATTTGGGTGAGAGAATATGATGAGAAAGAACTTGATGTGTGTGAGATGGTTGAATGAGGAAAACAATGCTTATGGGCATGATAATATACTAGAGGAGCTATGGCGAAATTTGAGTAGAAAACAAAGTGTTTAAGTGGTAGTGGTGAGTTAAGATGCCCTAGGATTCACTTGGGATCATTAAGAGGAATTTGAGTGGAAATGAGTTAACTAAGGAGTTCTTGAGGATGAGAATGACCTAGAGTTTTCTAGGAAGAATTAGAGGATTGGTGGGTGTATTGAACACACCAAAGTCATGGTAAGAGGAATGGTAAGACTTGTGCAAAATTTAGAGGAGAAGGTGTATAATGCTTTAAGGTGGTTTAGGTATGAACTAGGGAATATATCAATGAAAGTTTTGTTAAGCTTGTGTAAGTAGTGATGATGCTAGTAGTGGAACAATAAGGTTTTAGTTTAGATGGTAATGAGTGGACCTAGGTGATGGAAGTGAAAATTGAAGGAGAATGTTGTAGATTGGCTAGGAACGTATAAGAGTGTAAGATCACGAGAATGGTGAGTAAATTGAGTAAAAGGGATGTAGGTGTCTAAGGAGGGTGTAGGAAGGTCAAGGTAAAGAAGAACAAGGTTAAGGTGCTAAGAGGATGGGAAGAAGTGCTTAGGTTTGTCCAAGAGTTTAGGAATGATGAGTAATAAATGGAAAAAAGAGGAATTGGTGCATGGATATGCGAGGTGACTTGGTTGAAGTTTTGGTAAAGTTTCAAGTTGGAAATGCAAGGAAATAAGTCCTAAGTGTTAGGAGTTTTAAAAAGGATTGAGTGAATGTTTAAGAAGATCTTTGGAAATTGTTTTGGAGAGTTTGGTGGAAGTTTCAAGGTGAGTTTAAGTGCCTATGTTGTATTAGGACACATGGGGGAACTTGTGGAGAAGTTTGGAGTCAAATGGGAATTTAGAAACGAGGCTCTGGAGCCGACCGACCTTAGAGACCGGGCCAGCAAGGTCGGTCGAGCTCAGTTTACACTACCGGAAAGAGTTTCTGGAATCGACCGAACTTGGGGACCGGACTTACAAGATCGGTCGGGCTTGTATTTTGTGTACGAATTGAGTCTCTGGAATCGACTAAACTTGGGACCGACTTTGGCAAGGTCGGTCGGGCTCAAATTTTCAACGGGGAAAACTCTCGGGAATGGACCGACCTTGGGGACCGGACTTGCAAGGTCAGTCGGGGTAAAATTTTCAAACGGTAATAAGTTATGGAATGGACCGACCTTGGGTAAGGTCGGTTGGTAAGGTCGGTCGACCCTAAAGTTGAAAAAAAAAAGAAACCCTAAGGAAGTTTAGTGGTATTAATGGTACCCCATTAAGAGGGCATTGATGATTAGAGGTATAAAGACCTAAGGGATGAAGTTAAGTATAAACTTAAATGTTTAAGGTTAAGTTGTAAGAATAAGTTGTAAAACTTATGAGGTGTTAGGTGGGGAATCATTATGGGTTAAGTAAGTTAAATGAGTTTAATTAAGTTAAGTGATTAACGACCTAAAACTGAATGAATGTTTTAGGACTTGAGTATTTGGACTCCGGAAGAGAGTAAGCAACCGATCGACCCCCGGTGAACGGTACAGTTCTTCTTGTGACCTGCTTGCTAACGAGGTGTCCTTCGGCTCGTGTGCTATTTGTTTGTGTGTGCTCACTAAACAAGATAAAGCATGCAACTGGAACATTATGTTTATTGTATTGTTATGTGATGTTTGAAAACTAACACAACTTACCGTGAGCACCTACTAACTAACATTTAGTAAGGAATTGTGTGAGACTAAGGAACACTCCCTAATATTAGTTTGTTAATAACCGAAAGAGGTTTAATTATCAAACGTTGTCTTGAGACTTCTACTAACTGGAACTTAAGGGGGGGGAGTGAGGAACCCGGGACTGACTCCGGTCATGCATGCTAAGGAATAAGGGGGTCGGTATCTAAAGCAGATCTGACTTCCGCTTAAGTACTTGTCTTCAGACTTGTTGCCTAGGGTCGGTTGCCGGCCCAGCTACATTGGACATACAGTCCAAGGTAGGAGACATTAAGATGGTGCGGTAGGATCACCTAAATCCTAAATTATAAGATAAGTTTTTTATTCAACCAGTGGAGTTAATAGCTCATTGGCTAGGGTCGCTTTTGACCTGACAAAAATAAACATTGAGATAAGATACAATCATTTCTCTTTAAAGAGTGGTTTGTATTCTAAGATTGAGATAAGGTTTGAGATAAGTTGCAACCATTCCTATTTAAAGTATGGCTTGTATTATAAGACTGAGATAAGCTACATCCATTCCTTTTTAAAGGATGGTTGTTTTCTAAGACTAAGTTAAGGACTAAGATTGAGGTAAGATAAGGTTGGATTGAGAATAAGAGGAAACATAACTTAAGGAGTTAAATAATTAACTCTCTAATTAAGAGAACGCATTTAAGTCGTTCATTGTGTTTGAACTTTGACTGTTCATATTTGGATTGTTGTTTATTGCACTTTCTATTATGTTGTGCATCTAATCAACCTCCATGCTATCGACAATTAGTCGTCGTAGCCACGTTAGCTTGGGGGCCATGAGGGGATCGTACCAGCATTCGTGCTGACCCCCTTTGGGGGCTGTTTTTACTACACAGGTGAACGTCAGGAGGCGGCCGTCACGAGAGTAAGATGGGGTACAAGCGTTACGGGTTAAGTGTGACCTACGAGTTGTGCATGTACACTCGTATGGCGATTAGAGTTAGTAAGATGTATAGGATGTGAGGGGATTGTAAGAAGGATATGTATTTGGTTAAGATTTGAATGTACTAATGTTCGGTATATTCTATAGTCAGACCGTGGCAAGGTCCTGGAGTGTGTTGAATTCCGCTGTGACAAGTATATATATGTTGATAAGTTGAGAAACCACATTTGGATTGAGATGGGGTGTTACATTACAGGACACAAACCCGGACGCATGTCCAGGACACGTGTAAAAACGTGGCTAAAATTACAAAATTCAACACGATCAATTTTCAGCACCGCCTGCTATGTTATTCTTCAGACGTCACCGCCCGTTGAGTTATTGCACCGCCCAACCATCTTTAAAAGACTGCACCGTCCTCAAATCTCTGACTGCAATATTTTTCTTCAGTCGGTTTACCAACTGCACCGCTCCGTGACTCTTGCTTTGTCTACTTTCCCTTGACCTAGTCTATATAAACCCACGTACCAATCCACCAATTCATCAATTCCACCAATCCCAACATCCGACCACACTACTACACTATCCCCCACCTTCACTTTTTTCTTTCTCATTTCCACTTTCCAAAACCCACGTACTCACACACTCACATCCATTTCCAAATTAATTCCCAAACTCCACCAGTACACATACTCACGCCCCACCATCACCTTTTTTCCTTTGTTAAACTCTCATTTCATTCCGAAACCAATACCCACGTACTCATATCAATTCCACAATTCATTCCACTAATTCCGAAACATCTGACCACACCATTACCTTACTCACGCTCCACCATCTCTATTATCATTTATTTACACAACCCATTCTCCATATATATTATCCATCTATCATAAATTCTATTCCGGTCTGTTAAAATAACGGAGTAGCTTCAGGAGTCTACAATACAAATGATTTCTTTTACACTTGTTTCTGTTTATTTATTTAATATGTCCGGCTAGAATATTTTATACTCCGGGGAATGGTTATTATTAGTATCTTTTAATTGTGCAATTTATTTTACCGGTTTGAATTAATTATACTTCGATACAATTAAAGTTATTCTCTCGCTTTTTAATAAATTTCATGAGTTTATAAAATTGCTTTACGAAATCCATTTTGATCAGATCAGTAATAAATAGATTGGTCATATTAATTGGTATGTCTGTGGAGAAGCTTATTCTGATTGAATAAGTCTAGTATTTCAGATGCAAAATATATTTCTTTTTATTTAGCCGTTTACATGTGTTTTGCTTGAGTCTAAATCAGACCTTGCATGTTCTGGTAAATGAGGTCATTAGAATTTATGATTTAAATCTAAAGACTCTAAAAGGAATTTTCCAATTTATTATTAATTAAACCGGTAGAATAGCATAATTAATCAGACGAGTAAAACCTGAACCCAGAGTCCGTTCTTCCATATTCACAACCACTTTTAATATTCTGTTATTTTAATTCTTAACTGTTATTTGTTTTCTTGTTGTCTTTATTTTTAGTTACAAATCAAAACAAACAACTTCCCCTTGATTTACAACTTTGTTAAGACTAGATTATTTTTCATATAGTCCCACGGTTCGATACCTGGTTTCCTATAAACTCTACTACAATAACCAGGATTTTTGTAACCTGACGGTCGTTTGATATGTTATTTTCTAGGATTAATTCTTAGCTTTTAATAGGTCAAATTTATCGTTTGCAAAATGGCGCCGTTGCCGAAGACTTGACATTTGTCTACTCCCTAGCCTTGGTTATTTATTTATTTCATTACTATATTACTGTACTTTGTTTTATAATTTTAGTTAATTATTCTCACTAGTGTTTTAATTTCTAATTTACTTTAAGCCATAATTTCTAATTTAATTATTATTAGCCGTTTTTGATATCTCTAATCATCTGTTGTTATTTTCTTAGTATAAATTTAAAAGTTAGGCACGTTCTCTCTCCATTCAAGGGTGTGCGGTGAATGCACAACACCAGATCTCAAGGGCCATCCATTTACAACTTGGATATAGAGATCGAACGCACATTACATCAAGCAAGAAGAGCGCTAAATTTCAACATGGCAGCAAACCATAACCAGCTTGGAGGAGGTCCAGTGGCCCAATACACGATGAGGAGAATAAACAGACCGCCAGCCACACCCAGAAGAGGCCCAGTGGTTCTACCACACCTAGTTGCAGAACTAGTGGCAGACTGGCAAAAGGTAAAACCCTCCCATCAATCAAATGCTGTTCGTAATCACCCTGCAGGAACCTTTTTTGGTGCCGACCCAGCTGATGCACTAGACCACGTACACCGATTCCTAGTGCACTTGGACTCGCTTGGCTTATCGCAAGGCCTGGAGGAATATGCCAGACTGTGTCTGTTCCAGCACAGCCTATCAGGAGAAGCTTCAAAATGGTTCCATCGACTACCACCAGGCATCATTACCACTTGGGAGCAGATGACGGATAAGTTCTATGAGAAATACATCCCAATCTCCAGGACAAGACAGATGATCGCCGATCTAACGGCATTCAGACAGCTGGGTAGTGAGACAATATGCGAGGCATGGGACCGATTCAAAGAACTACTTCGCCAGTGCCCTCACCATGGTCAGAACATCACCACACTGGCTCAAGGATTCTTCCAAGGCCTAAAAGATGAAAACAGAGGCAAGGTATGAGCTGCTTTAGGAGGGAACCTGCTAGCGAAAAGCGGGGAAGATTTCATGGCAGTAATGGAGTCCTACTATGAGGAGCTTCGCCAATGGAGCAATAGTAGGGGAAGAGTATTTTCAATAGGTCACAGTTCTACCCGAGCTCCAGACCCGATGATGGAACAGATAGCCGCCGAGCAAGCGCATCTGAAAACCACAATGGGGAGTATGGCAAAAATGCTCGAACAGCTCACCATAGGGCCAACCCCTAGGCAATCTGCCAAGAAGGTGTCTACAAGTTCCAATGAAGTCTGTTGCTCTCAGTGCGGGGACGCACATGACTATGAGGACTGCCCAATGATAGCCGAGATGAAGCAAATAGAGGAGGCCAACGTCATCAGACAGTTCAACAACAGACAACCCTAGGTGCAGAATCAGCACCAAAACCTCCGGTATGGGAATCCAAACAACGCGCTGAACTCGCACCAGATGCAACCTCAGCATGGAATTCAAGGAGCACCACTAGGATTTTCAAGGTATTAATACAATGAGGCAAGACCACAGCAGTCTCAATTTCAGCAACCACTGCTGAACTCAAACAATGCCAAACTGCAAGAGATGGTAGACAAACTAATGGTGGCTCAAGAACACCAGTCTGTGGTTAACCAGAATCTGACATTTGGTCAGCAAAAATTGGGGCAGGTCATGGTACAAATGCAAGGAACAATGAGTCAATTGACTCAATTCCTACTACAGCAAAGGCCTTCCGGCTCCCTTCCTTCCCAAACAGATCCAAACCCCAAGGAGCAATTGAAGGCAGTAACAGTCTCAAATGCGGTGGTTGATGCAGATAAAGAGAACGTCGAAGAATTACATGCAATCACCCTACGAAGCGGAAGAAACTTGAACAAAGAGAAACAGGCAGGAAACCTACCTGATGAAGCCATCGAACCTCATTCTACTACGGTCGGTGCACCATCAGGGCAATCTGCCCCTCCTGTGGTAGATCATAAGGAGACCCAGGCTCCTTTTCTTCCAACTCTAAATTAACTACTATAAATAACACTAAGGGAAAGACACTTACCCAAGATTTACCCTTTCCAAACCGTCTTAAAGAGCGAGAGCTTGATGAGCAGTTTGGAAGATTTCTAGATGTCTTCCGTAAACTCACCATTAATATCCCTCTTATTGACGCCATCAAACAGATGCCTAATTATGCTAAATTCATCAAGGATCTGATCTCAAATAAGACGAAGTACAAGGAGAAAGGCATCATCCAGCTGACTGAAACCTGTTCAGCAGCAATTCAACAGAAGCTACCTCCAAAATGTGGCGATCCAGGGCAACCTATAATCCCGTGCTCTATTGGAGACATAGACTGTGGATACGGTCTTTGTGACCTAGGAGCAAGCATCAACCTCATGCCATACACGATGTTCAAGAAGTTGCATGCGGGTGAGCTGACTCCAATACAATTCAATCTTCAATTGGCTGATAGGTCATCAATCACACCTCGAGGAATGGTTGAAAATGTGGTCGTCGGGGTAGGTAAGTTTTTCTTCCCTACTGACTTTGTCATTTTGGATATGGATGAGGATGTTGAGGTACCACTGATTCTAGGTAGACCTTTTCTACGAACTGCTAAAACTGTCATAGATGTGGACAAGGGAAAAATTACCTTAAAATTTCATGAAGAAGAGCTTAGCTTTGGCATAAATAAAATGATGCGAAAGAACACCTCTTCTCATGCCATATTTTCCGTTGACCTGATAGAGAATTTACCTGACCTAGAGGATGACTATATCCCTGCTAGTAACAATGAACAAAATCCCCTGTTAGAATCATCGGATGTTTTAAGGCATATTTTAAACTTGTCAATTGAAGATGACAAAGATAGCCTAGAGGTAGCCTCAATCATTCAACAACTAAATCAAGGACGGGCATATTTTAGCTCAAATGCTTATCCTGTAGAAACATTAGACTGGCCTATTCAAAAACTTGTGCCCTCTAGAGAAAAACCTCCCATTTTAGAGTTAAAATCACTTCCTGCTCATCTTAAATATGTTTTCTTGGGAGAGAATACCAGTCTTCCAGTTATTATTTCTGCATCTCCTCTAACCTGCAAGAAACTAGACTACTAGAGGTGCTCAAGAGACACAAGGGAGCCATGGGATGGTCGGTCGCTGACCTGAAGGGGATTAATCCAGGATTCTGCACTCACAGAATCTACATGGAAGATAGCTACAAGTCAGTGAGACAACCCCAGCGAAGACTGAATCCCAACCTGAAGGAAGTGGTCAAAACAGAAGTACTGAAGCTTCTTGATGCAGGAATCATTTACCCAATCTCTGACAGCCCATTGGTTTCTCCAGTTCAAGTCGTACCCAAGAAAGGAGGAATCGTTGCTGTTCCAAATGAGAAGGGTGAGTTGGTACCCCAACGACAAACTACTGGATGGCGGATGTGTATCGACTACCGTCGACTTAACAACGCTACAAGGAAGAACCACTTCCCGCTTCCATTCATTGACCAGATGCTTGAGCGGCTAGCAGGCAAGGAGTACTACTGCTTCCTCGATGGTTACAGCGGATACTTCCAAATTCCAATTGCTCCAGAAGACCAAGAGAAGACAACCTTCACCTGCCCATACGGAACATTTGCATACAGAAGGATGCCTTTCGGTCTCTACAATACTCCCACAACTTTCCAACGGTGCATGATGGCGATATTTAACGACTTCATAGAGAAAAGCATTGAGGTATTCATGGACGATTCCTCAGTCTATGGGCAGAACTAAGAGATATGCCTGGAGCAACGATATCAAATCCTTGGGCGATGTGAGGAGACAAACTTAGTTCTCAACTGGGAGAAGTGCCATTTCATGGTACAAGAAGGGATTGTGCTCGGTCACAAGGTGTCAAAAGAAGGAATCCAAGTGGACAAAACCAAGGTGCAGGTAATAGAAAAACTACCTCCACCTGCTTCAGTGAGGGATGTCAGATCTTTCCTTGGTCACGCCGGGTTCTACAGGAGGTTCATTCAAGATTTCTCAAAGATAGCTAAGCCTCTATCAGACCTGTTGTAGAAGAATATTAAATTCCAATTCACTAATGAATGTATGACGGCTTTCCAAAACATAAAAGACAAACTCTGCTCGGCCCCGATTGTGATCCCTCCTGATTGGTCCACACCGTTCGAGATCATGACCGATGCAAGCGACTATGCCGTCGGTGCTGCACTATGCCAAAGGAAGGATAAAATTTTGAGAGTAATCACACTGGTGGAACGGAACCCTTTAATTACGGTCCAAAACCATGTATAATTACGGTTGTGGACCGTAATCTACGCGGGCGTCAATAAAGATGGCGACGTCTTTAATTACGGTTTTAAACCGTAATTAAAGGCCCTTTTCCGGCCCGCGTGTCATTGACTTTACATTACGGTTATTGGTAAAACCGTGATCTAAAGTCTTTTGGCACGTTATTGTTAGAACCGTCATCTAAAGTGTATTTTTTTATTATTTTTTTTTACAAATCTACACAATTGCAACAGAGACAGAATTGTAACAGATAAGCAACAGAGGGCAGAAACTGCACAATTGAACCACCTGAATCAAATACCAACAACACAAATTCATTCTCTGCGCACAATTGCAACAGAGATAACATCTAATAAAGCACCAGATCAAAAATCTGTAACATATTCAATTGCATATTCAATCTGTTACACAATTGCAACAGAGATAACAATTGCAAATTCATTCTCTGCGCACAATTGCAACAGAAATATTCAATACAACAGCTAGAATCTGTTACAGCAGCACAGCAGCTAGCAATTCATTACAAAAAATATAATCTGTTACAGCAGCAGCAACTAACAGAATCAGAGGGCTACAAAGGTAGCAGTGTAACCTATACATGGTAGATACAGCTAGGATGACTCCCAGCAAGAAATAGCATAAAACAGCGTAAAACAGTACAAAAACGGTGCAGAAAACTGTAAAAAACAAAATCCATGATAGCAGCATCAGAGCTAGCTAGTCTACCACTCCATTCTCATAAACATGGCTGCCATGCTCTCTCTGACATGCAACAAGTCGGCAGGAGCATAAGTCTTGAATCTGGCATAATGCTCTTTAATCTGCAACAAGAAAAGGAATGGAACACATAATGAGATTAAGATAAAGACACAAAAAATCTGCCGAAAGAATTAAATACAAGACAGCGTTCGTATTACCTTGTCTATATCATTCTTAAAACCTGGGAAGTACCCGCAGAACTCGTACATATACCGCATCACGTAGTACCCGCAACTCTTAGAATCCTTTTGGGTAGGGCACTAAATCACCAAAATTCACAAATGTAAAACAATTGTACAAAGATAATAGCAGCACGAATGAAATACATGAATTACCAAACCTGATGTAATCGACGGTCAAATCACCAAACTCTCCCTGAGGGGTTTTTTTGTAACAACTGTTACATATATTAACAAAAGCGTTTAGCAAAATGAACAAGTACATTAATTTTGGTTCAAAAAACTTACAAACAATTAAATAGTAATAAAAACTTACTCTTTGATTAAGTCTTCAGTGTTGAATTCTGTCCACTGCCCTAGTGGATCTAGAACGAGCAGAGTAGCGGTGGCAGCGCAGAATATAAACAAAGCCCAGTGGTGGCTACAATGTCAAATACAAAATGAAATGAGAAATGAAGGTAAAAAAGTTAGCTAATTAGTATGTAATTTTATATTAGAACTCACGTTTGGTGATACGGCATTAGAATGAATAATTTATTCTGTTGATCAACAACATTGAAGCAATGAATCATGTATTCACAAAACCTCCCCGGGTCCCTAGTGACTGAGTCGTACGATAAACGCTCCGGGCACACCGCAGTAATGGAGGTCATGTCCTTCTCAGCACATCTCTCAAGCAGACATCTATTATATCACATGTACTATAAAAAGTTAGCCAATGCAACTTCATAGATACTTATTCTATATGTTTTTACAGTATGAGGAAAGAACACTTACTTTAGATAAGCTTGAATAATGTTAATGTTCAGATAATCTCCACACATCATCTCTCTGATGTCCTCAAAGTTGATTGCCGTGATCATATCTTCTTCGTAGTGAAACATCGACTTTGGAAGCGTCATCATGAAGTTGTTAGTTTGAGATGACTTCAACATGATCTTGTCGTAGAGATTCATCTGCTTGGCCCCCAAAACATTAACAAGTTTTTGTGGCAGTGCGAGCTTATTTTTAGGCGCCTCAGAAGTCCTGGTGCGACCCCGGACGGGCGCTGGATTCTTACCTTTCGCACCCCGACTCACTGGATTCTTACCCTTCACACACAAACAGTAAAGCATAAATGTAAAGATAATTACTAATTGATTATTATAGTAACATTAAACATTTATCTAGAACATACCCTTGTACTTCTGACAGGATTCGCCGGCGCGCAGATCTCTTCTTCTCTGGGCCGGGATACGCGGCGAGGAAGCTCAGGGATCTCAGGATTCGCCGGCGCGCTGGTCTCTTCTAGTCTGGGCCGGGTTACGCGGCGAGGAAGCTCAGGGATCTATAATAGATTAGATTAGACACTTAATGCTAAATAATGCATTTTATTAGATACTAAATGGTTGTCAAACAGTCTTACCTCATCGGTGACAACAATATAACATGCTGGCCAGGGCAATATGTCTCCCTTCGCTTCGATCAGCGTGCATTTGTTGTCAAACGCCATCGGAAGGTATGCATGCTCAAATCCATCAACTATCAGGTCCAAGGTCACACGCGCGTAGAATGGGGGTAGACGTACGAAACTGATGAGCGTGAGTGGACCTGATGGCAACACCGTCCCGTAGGCCGCATCTACAGGGTGCCCTTCTAATGGTATTTGGAGACGACATTTTTTTTGCTCCTTTAATAAACAGAGATAATACGTGAAATAAATAAGTGAGTCCAATCTAATACTATTTAAATAACTTTATTTTAGGAGAAAAATAGTTAAACAAAGTTAACCTGGATGTTGGCAAAAGGGTACGGGTCAGCGGCCGGAGCACAACTAGACGAGGAAGACAGTCGAGGAGGATCTAGCTGCTGCTGCTGAGTAGTCGCATGTGCAATCGCATTCAACGCTTCCTGCAGCCTCTCCTCGATAGCCCGGCGCTCAGCAGCCTGTTTCTCGTCATTAGCTTGGCGCTCAGCAGCGAACTTACGCTCTACCATCGCCTCGACTTCAGCAGCACTCATCTGACCCTTCCTAGCAGATGGCGGGAATACGTTCTTCTGACGTACTTCTCCCCCAAATCCTCTAACACGCCCCGGGTGATCCTTCTTCCCAAGCATTTGATTGAGCGCGTCGTCTTGAGAAGGAGGAGCGTGTAAGTCTACTTCTCCTCTCTGTGCCGCTTCGTACTGTCCAATTTTCAAAGAAGTTAACACTAAATTTAAGATCAACAAACACTTGAATATATAAGTAAATTATTTAACAGCTACTTTCAAATACTTACAATTTGGTTAGCCAGTTGTTCCATCGCAGCATTAGGAAATATCCTCTGACCTTCGCTGGTCGTTTTCTGGCGTCCCAGTATGTACATTTGCACCCTCCTCGCCTCAGAGACATCCTCGATCGGGCATTCACTTCCATCCTCATTCCTCTGTGTCAGCAAACCAGCTTCTTTCCATCCCTCGAGGCTATCCCCTTCGTCCCATGGTGTGGGGGTAGAGATTAGCTTCACGGTTTTGCCGTGCTTGTTCTTGTATTTGCTGTTAAGAAAGTACAACAGGAAATTAATTAGAAAATCAGGGATAAAGCATTATAAGCATTAATTAAGAAAAGAGTACACACAAACATACCCTGAACTCGGGGGTGGCGTGCCGCTCAACGAACTCCTTCCACTCCTCTTCAGTGATCATGCCATTGTACACAACATACAGCGGAGGCTCACGTGGGGGCACCCTGCTGATCCAATGCTCAACCAAGTAGTGGCGGAATGATTTAGCTTTGCCGGACACCAAAGAAAGAACGGTCTTCTTCACTTCTTCTGGGATCTTGTATCGTTCTTGCACCTTCTTCCAGATGGTCTCCTTAACTTCTTCCGGGACTTGTTTCCATGTGTGGTTGATGCAGCAATGTGATCTGGCCAGAGTCCCTAGCATACTAGCGAACTCTGACCTGCTGCCCCCACCATACCTCCCATACTTGTCCCACAGAAGACTAATCTGATCCGGTTTCTGCAGTTTCAACCCACGGGTCGGACCTCTACCTCTGGGTCTCTGAGTAGCACTCGTAGAAGGTGCACTCATGGAAGGGCCAACAGCAGCAGCGGCAGATGTAGATGGGGCAACAGCAGCAGCGGCAGATGTAGATGGGACCGGTACCATTTGCTGCTCATTTTCCTCCTCCTGACGACAAAATAAATCGAACTCTTCATCAGTCATGTCCGGATCAGCCATGCCTGCAAGGATTGAAATACAATTTGAATTAAATTAAGGATTTCATAATGGTCATAAACAAGCAATAAATAAAAGAGTATTAATTTCATATAAATTTTTATAGTAATAACTTACATACACCATTATCTCTCAACCCACATTCCCTCGTTATGGTCTGATCGTATATACTCACGATGACCTGTGACCTCAGCCTCTTCCAATGAAATAGGAACAGTTGGAGGTTCAACTTCTGCATCATACTCATCAACCACACCATCCACACCAACTATTCCTCTTCTCCGTTTAAGCACAACAGACCATCTAGGATTACAGGGATCAGTAACATAAAATATCTGCTTAACCTTCGTCCCAACAACGAATGGCTCAACCGTGGGAGTAGCTCTAGACAGATCAACCAGTTTCATACCATGCTCCTCCTCACGGTAGCCATGATTGTTGTTAACCCAGTTACAGCGGAAAACACACATTTCGTAGCTGTTGTAGTCCAATACCCAGATGTCTTGTATAACACCGAAAAATGATTGTTGTACTGAGACAGGACTATGACCCACGACACCGATGTCATATAAGTTTTGATAAGCTTCAAGCTCTACACCACTGTTTTGATTCGTTGACTTCTGATCCTGACGTTCTGTGAAAAAGGTGAATCCGTTGACATCGTACCCCTCATAAGAAATTACATCCAGATTTGGTCCAAATGCAACTACTTTAATCAGTTCAGGCACATTCGTGGACTGATCGGACAACACTCTCTCTTTGAACCATCGGACAAATGTCCTATTCTGCTCATTTTGTAGTCTAACGTCACTCATGTTTGGATATTGTGCTCTTAAAACACACAAGTGTTCATCAAAGTATGGTTCAACATCTTCAAGATGACTTAGCACAACTAAATAAGCTTTGTTAAGAGTGTCTATGTCAATTCTTTTCAGTTTCCTTCCAACCGTGCCAACACCCTTCAATCTTCCCTCGTGTCTAGAACGTGGAAGTCCAATGGTACCGACACCTTCTAGGTAATTGGTGCAGAAGTCTACAACTTCCTCTGTGATAGTGCCCTCTATAATACTACCCTCTGGGTGACGACGGTTCTTCATTTTCATCTTCAGGACACCCATGTACCTTTCAAATGAATACATGTAGCGAAGGTACAAAGGACCACACATCAGAATCTCTTACAAGATGCACGAGGAGATGTATCATTATGTCGAAGAACGATAGAGGAAAATACATCTCCAGCTGGCACATTGTCACAATAAGATCCTTTTGTAATTTAGACAGAGTGTCCACATCAAGAACCTTAGACGAAATGGATTTGAGGAAGACACTGACGTTTGTGATTGTGTGTCTGACAGCATCCGGCAAGATCCCACGTAGTGCAATTGGCAAAAATTCTTGAAGTAGGACATGATAATCGTGAGATTTCATTCCTACTAATTTGAAATCTGTCATAGACTATGTTTCTCTTCTTTAGACAGAGTGTGACAGGTAGGAGGCAAGAATGTGCGTTTTCCACGTTCTTGCGGGCCAAGCTCTGTGCGTATGCCCAACTCAATTAAATCTTTTCTTCCTTTCAAATGATCCTTTGTCTTTCCTTTTATGTTCAAAAGGGTGCTAGTGATACTTTCACCCACGTTCTTCTCGACATGCATCCCATCGATACAATGTCTAACCTCTAGATGCTGCCAGTACTGTAGTTCCCAAAATATTGATTTCTTTTTCCAGACACTTTTTTCACCACTTTTGGTTGGCGGCCCAAAGTTGTTCACAATATTATCCAACTTTTTGTTAATCTCTGTACCTGTCAAAGGCTGACGCGCCATGCTGTGATCAGTTTTCCCATCGAACTCTTTCGCCATCTTTCGATACTTATGTCCTTTTGGAAGCATTTTTCGGTGGCCCATATACACGGTTTTCCCACTATGTTTCAAGCGAATGCTACAAGTGTTTTCACCACAAATCGGACACGCCAACGCCCCCTTGATTGAATAGCCTGAAAGATTACCATAGGCGGGGAAATCATTGATTGTGCAGTACAACATAGCACGCAAATTGAAGTCCTCTTTACTGAATGAGTCGTAAACCGTAGCCCCTTCATTCCACAAGAGTTGTAGATCCTCTATCAAAGGTTGTAGGAATACGTCAATTTTGTTGCCCGGTTGCTTTGGACCAGATATTAATAAAGACAACAAGATGTGTCTTGGTTTCATGCATAACCACGGCGGTAGATTGTAAATAACCAAAAGCACAGGCCAGGTACTATGTATGCTACTCAAAGTACCGTAAGGGTTCATCCCATCTGTGCACAAGCCTAGCCTTAGGTTTCTCTGTTCGTTACCAAACTCAGGAAATTTTACGTCTATGTTTCTCCACTGTGGTGCATCAGCGGGATGTCTCAATCTGCCATCCTTTTTCCTGTGAACTGAATGCCATCGAAGATTCTCTACGTCTTTCTCAATGGAGAACAAACGTCTGAACCTTGGAATGATGGGCAGGTACCACAGTACCTTAGCTGGTGAACCTTTCTTACTACCGCTGATGTGAGTTTGTTGTTTCTTATACCGTGACGCTCCACATGCTGAACAGCTTTCAGTAAATTCATCCAATTTCCAAAACAACATGCAACCATTTGGACAAGCATGAATTTTCTGGTACCCCATACCCATTGGGCACATCATTTTTTTGGCTGAGTACGTAGTCGTTGGTAAAACGTTGTCCACCAGAAGAACGTATTTCAATAGTTCCAGGAGGTTAGTGAAACTTACGTCGCTCCAGCCATGTTTCGCTTTCAAGTTGAATAGCTTGAGGACGACACTCAACTTGCTTAACTTTGTAGGGTCACACCCGGGGTACAACGGTGTTTTGGATGAATCCAACAAATTTTCATGCTTGTCTGGCGTGTTAGAGTAATGTCGTTCCACATCTTCGAGCATAGTCTCAATGTCATCATCCCAGAAATCTGGCTCAACGTTCGCTGTAACGTCTTCTGGATCACCAGCAACTGTATCATCTCCAAGTTCTGTTTTTGTGTTTGCCTGACCATTATCCCCTTCGTCAGGCTTAATAACATCGAACGCACTCTAACCATGCCATCAGATTATGTCTTGGAAATCTTTTGTAAAACCGCGGTGGATCAGATGTTCCTTAATTGTTTCAACGCCGCGATATCTCAGATTGTTTTGGCAGTCGATACACGGACAAAATATGTATCCCTTGTCTGTAGGTTTCAGATTGTTCGCCAACACCGTGCATAACTTATCAACTCCTTCTAAAAACTTGTCGTCCAAATTTCCGGTGTAAATCCACGAACGTTCCATCTCGTTCTAGCTATTTATATGAAGGCAGTCATTTCATACCGTCACCCGTGGCAGAGTCTTTACACTTTTGTATCTTATCAACCTAAATCCATCCATGAGTATTAAATCCCACCGGTGAACGTGTTTTTAATATGTAATTTATTGAAAATTTCGGCAGCATCTCCCTACAGTTCTTCAAATGCACGATATTATGATATTAATCAATAATATATGCATTCGAAGAACAATAAAGAGATACTGCTGAAATAATCAATAAAGTACATATTAAAAGCACATTCACACCCTACGTGTGTGATTTAACAATCGTGGACAGTCCCGACAAGGACTGCCTAAGATATACCTCTATTAGGTATATCTTGGGCGGATAACTATGTTTGGTAGTTTGTCAAATATTATATGTATATATATAAATCTTACCTCTGGTAGACGATTAGCCGATGCTACCGGTTGAGGTCGGAAGCCTAAATAAAGTCGTAGTCCTGATGCATAAATGAAAAACGACAACATTAGAATTCATCAAAAAATCAAGGTTAAATGCTAGCTATACCACGGAAAAAAAATCGACAGCATCTCCCCTACAGTTCTGTTCCATTCATTTTTCAGGAATCGGTAATATACTTGAACTTACTTTCTTTCCTGTGGCAGTTTTAAGTAGTAGCATTTTTAAAACTACACTATTATGTATTAATTGCAATACTAAATGCTAAGAATAAATAAATACAGCAGTTTACAGATTGGTTTGCAAAGTTACCGTAACTAAGCACCGAAGTGGGCAAGTAGTGTAGAAATCAGCCCACGAACTAGGTCGCAATTAACTGTGAATCTGGGCACAAATATATGAACAAGGTTAGAACATTTGCCATTACACTCTCAGGATTCGATACAAACGAGCTTAGAACTTGCAATCGAAATGCATGTATATGAACAAAGTTAGAAAAAAACGACAATCAATCGATCGCATACCCAATACGCGATAGATACGTCGACAGTGAGACCAGTGGTAGATGGGTGGTGACCGGCGGCGATGGGAGTGACAAAGGTGGTGGGAGCGACGGCGGCGATGGCCGTTAGCAAGGTGACGGGAGAGAGGAGGCGATTTCAGTGAGGAAGATAGCGCGAAAGAGAAAAAGAGTTACTTTGAGTGGAGTGTGCAGAGTGTAGGCAAATGTTTTCAATGGACTTTAGATTACGGTTTACATGTAAACCGTAAACTAAAGTCACACTTTACATGACGGTTCCCAAAAAAACCGTATTCTAATGTGTAACGAAATTAAAAAAAAAGCACGATAATTATTTGGCATATGTTGGGTTTCAAACATAGGTAACACATTAATATAAAGTTTTTATTAATCTAAAATACACTGGTAAAATGACGTCGTTTACCGTAATCTAAAGTGTAACGAAATTAAAAAAAATAGCGCGATAATTATTTGGCATATGTTGGGTTTCAAACATAGGTAACACATTAATATAAAGTTTTTATTAATCTAAAATCACTGGTAAACGACGTCGTTACTGTATTTAGATTACGCGCGGAGTCAAAAAAATCAAATAATACGGGAAATATTTGGCTTCAGGTCAAAACGACGTCATTGACCATCAGTCGGAGGTAGGCGCGCCTTTTTTAGGACGGACTTTAGATGACGGTTATTAGTGAAACCGTAATCTAAAGTCCGTTGACCGTAAAGCGCGCGTCAACACGGGACTTTAGATTACGGTTTCACTAATAACCGTCATCTAAAGTCCGTCCTAAAAAAGGCGCGCCTACCTCCGATCGATTATTGATTACGGTTAATTCAATCATCGTCGCTAATTAATTCCGGCCTTCCTATTAATCACGGTGTCTGTTAAAGCCGTGATTAAACCACCGTCATTAAAGGCTCGTGTTCCACCAGTGTCACTTATGCTAGTAAAACTCTAATTGATGCACAGATGAATTATACCACCACAGAGAAGGAGTTACTTGCAGTAGTGTTTGCTCTAGACAAATTTAGATCATATCTTTTGGGGAGCAAGGTGATCATCCACAAGGATCATTCGGCACTCAAATACCTCTTCCTGAAAAATGATTTTAAACCTCTACTGCTAATATGGATTTTGCTTCTCCAAGAGTTTAACTTGGAGATTGTTGATAAGAAGGTGAAGCAAAATGGAGTTGTTGACCATCTCTCCAGACTCGACATCCTGGATGCTGGAGTCCCAATTAATAAGTTCTTCCCTGACGATACTGCGTTCCGAATTGGGAAGGTACAAGAACCATGGTATGCCGATTTAGCAATTTATCTAGCTTCTGGGTTAATTCCACATGATTACAATTTACAGCTATAACCAGAAGAAGAAAGTCCTTGCTGAAACTTGCCATTATTTATGGGAATATCCATATCTTTTCCGAGTATGTGCTGATAGTCTAATACGAAGATGCCTTCCTGATGATGAAATCTCTAGCGTTATCAAATTCTGTCACTCCAGAGAGGCTGGAGGTCATCATGGCTCCCAAAGGACAGCTGCCAAGGTGCTAGAACCTGGTTTTTATTGGCCTACCATTCATAAGGATTGTCGAACCTTCGTAGCACAATTTGATGAATGTCAACGAATGGGCAATACCTCACGAAGACACGAGTTGCCACAACAAGGGATCCTAGAGGTTGAGTTGTTCGACTGCTGGGGTATAGACTTTATGGGCCCTTTTTATTCTTCACAGGGTTACCATTATATACTCGTGGCCATTGACTACGTATCCAAGTGGGTTGAAGCAATTCCTTGCCGACATCCTGATTCAAAGACTGTGGTCAAATTCTAACAGAAGCACATCTTTACACGCTTTGGAGTCCCTCGAGCTCTTATTAGTGATGGAGGCACGCATTTCTACAATCGAAGCATTGATGCCCTGATGGCAAAGTATGGGGTACACCACAAAGTTGCCCTTGCTTACCATCCTCAAACGAATGGGCAGGCAGAAGTGTCAAATAGGGAGTTGAAGTGGATACTCCAAAAGACGGTGAACGCCTCCAGGAAAGATTGGGCTCTAAAGCTAGATGATGCTCTTTGGGCCTATCGCACAGCCTATAAGACTCCCATTGGTATGTCACCCTTTCGATTGGTTTATGGGAAGTCTTGCCATCTCCCTGTGGAGCTTGAGCACAAGGCCTATTGGGCTATCAAGGCTCTAAATTTTGATATGACTGCTGCTGGTGAGAAGAGGAAGTTGCAGCTCACTGAGCTAGAGGAGCTGAGGGATCAAGCTTACCACAGTGCTTAAATTTATAAGGAGCAAACCAAGAGGTTCCACGACCAGATGATCCTCTAGAGAGATTTCAAAGTTGGAGACTTGGTTCAACTCTACAATTCTCGGTTGAAGCTTTTCCCTAGGAAGCTCAAGTCTCACTGGGCTGGTCCTTTCAGGATTGTGGATGTAACCTCTTACGGTGCCTTTGAACTGTAGAACAAGAAGGGTGAAACCTTCAAAGTTAATGGGGCCCGTCTGAAGAGGTATACTTGTCCTGCTGATGTTTCTACTGACTTGCTAGGAGTTTCTTTTGTCCAGGTACAGCAGGACCTTTCTTCCCCTGTTTCCGAGCCGGCGCCACCTAAGAAGAAGTCCATCCCATGGCGGTTAAAGCATAAATTCTAAAAGCTGCGCAACTTAGCTCTGGGATGCTGTGGGACCTTTCCCCACTCCTCTTCCTCTCTTCCCTAAATCTGATTGATGAGTCTAGCTTGTGACTTTAAAGTAGAGCAACTTGGTGGGAGGCAAGCCACCACTTTTTTTAATTTCCAGGGAGCATTCTCTCCTCTATTTCTTTTTGCTTAACTTACATTTACGTTTTGTGTGTTTGTTTCCCTTTTATTAATTTAAGTTTTATGTGTGCTTAATTAATATCTCTAATACTATTAAAAAAAAGAGTCTGTTTTCACGTTCGTAGTTTATTTTGCTCTTTTCCTTTTAGATTGTGGTGTGTCAGCTGGTACTATGCCTCATGCAAGAGCCTTGCTCTTATATTTTTTTTTCATCTAATAGTTTTGTCTGGTTCTACTTGAGTTCTTCTGGCTTTGCAGATTATATTTCTCAGCTTGCTTACCTTGTCGCTTAGCTGAACTCAAGTGTAGGGTAGGCCTTGCTACACACCCTGAGCAGACTCTAGGGAGTATTTGTACCTTTTCCTCTCATGAATATTTAATATGCTCCCCTTTGAACTATTGTATGTGATTTTGTTTCCCCGTTGGATTGCTTGCCCAATGTTCATTCTTCCTGAGCAATGAGGACATTGCTTCACTCTAAGTGTGGGGTGGGGTACGCTCGTTCGCCACTTGTTTTTTTTTTGTGTGTCTTTGAGCTCTTTTCTCTTGCATTGGTTTAAATCTTGCTGTGTTTCTCAACTTGGAAGGAAGCCATAGAGGAAGTATAATTGGTTAGCTGATCTTGGGGTGCAAAATTTTTAAATTTTTCTGGTTTAAATGATTAAAATGAAGTCTATGTTCTGTGAATGCTGTAATGATTGAGAATATTCACCATCTGAACCCTGTTTTTAGATTTGATCCTTGGAATGTCTGGATTGAAATGGTTAGAAAATGAACAAGGCAAGGTGCTCCGCTGATCCTAAGCATGCTTAATTTTATTCCTGATCCAAAAACGGGCCTCGTCCACTTGGTTATTAAGTCCTTTGGGGTGCCTCATCACCTAGCTACCTAAGGTCCTTGTGATCTGGGATAGTTGACCCAAAGCCATTACATGGGTGGAGAGAAAAGACAGTGGTGAAAGAAATTAAAAGCGCTCGAATTGAAAAAAAAAAGAGAGCAATTGCTATGCTGAATGAAAATTTAATGGATCAAGAGTATGTGGCATTGAAAGGTATGATGGAATAAGATCTTACTTCATGCCCCGTGTCGTTCTAACGGTTTGAGAATGAAAAAGGTGGATTGGCTCATTACTAAAGGCGAGGTTCTAAGGGTTTTGTTTCTCAATTGTTAGCTTTGAATGATTTCCTATTTTGTGAAAAAAATGAAGTGTGCTTAATAAACTAAATTTCCCCTTGATTGGTTAAGCTAGTAGTGTCATTCTTCCGTGCTCATCCTTTTGAGTTGAATTTCATTAGCTATGCTTGGACTTTTGTTTGAGAGTTTTGCTTGGGGACAAGAAAAAGGCTAAGTGTGGGGTGATTTGATAAGTGTGCAATTTATATAGTTTTATAGGTGCTAGATCATTAATTTATATAACTTTTTACGCACCTTCTCACATTTATCATATGCTTTTCGTAACTCTTACTTTGGGTAAGAACTAAAGCCAAATTATATGATAAAATCAGGAAATATTGATGAAAATGCATATTTCTCCTCAAGAGCTTTCCAACGCAACAAACGGGGACCAAAACGGAGTCCGAACGAAGAATCTAGAGCCGGTCGAAGTTGCAGGACACAAACCCGGACGCATGTCCAGGACACGTGAAAAAACGTGGCTAAAATTCCAGAATTCAACGCGATCAATTTTCAGCACCGTCTGCTATTTTATTCTTCAGACGTCACCGCCCGTTGAATTATTGCACCGCCCAACCATCTTTAAACGACCGCACCGTCCTCAAATCTCTGACTGCAATATTTTTCTTCAGTCGGTTTACCAACTGCACCGCTCCGTGACTCTTGCTTTGTCTGTTTTCCCTTTTCCTAGCCTATATAAACCCACGTACCAATCCACCAATTCATAAATTCCACCAATCCCAACATCCGACCACACCACTACACTATCCCCCACCTTCACTTTTTCCTTTCTCATTTCCACTTTCCAAAACCCACGTACTCACACATTCACATCCATTTCCAAATTAATTCCCAAACTCCACCACTACACATACTCACGCCCCACCATCACCTTTTTCCTTTGTTAAACTCTCATTTCATTCCCAAACCAATACCCACGTACTCATAAGCTTAGGCCTCTAGTGAAGGAACTACTGAGGAAAAAATTTTTAGAGAGTGGAGAACGCGCTAGTACGCGCTTATCCTTTTCTCTTCTGAGAGTTTCTCTGAATCTCTCTCTGTTGAGTGCCCCATTCGGTTCTTTAGGAGCCTGCAAATCCCCGCATTAATTCCTCTAACTCAGTTGAGTGTGAGTGTTAAGAGTCAACCCTGTCTTTCCTCTAGGTTAGCTTACCATCGATGGCTTCCGAGTTACGAGACACAGAGATTTTTTCCTCTCTGAGATCTCTCTCCATATCCAATCTTCTACAGTCGCCGTCTGCCCCCTCCTCCTCCGTGATGGAAATTAGTGAGAGCGTCGGAAGCAGACACAGGCAAGTGGCTACGGTGGAGAAGATTTCTGACAACAGCATTTACGAAGGTGGTTGGGGTGAGGATCGCACCCGAGCTCCGGCCTGCAAGTCGGTAAAGTCTCCTACTCTTTTACTGGTTCCCCCTGATAATCTAATTAGTGCTCTTGGAAAATTAGAGTTGGGAGTAATAGAAAGCCTCAGTAACAAATTTGCTAAAATATTCCCCATCTCTCCGACCTCTAGAAAGCTAATTCACAAAATTCCCCCCGTGCTAGCCTCTGCCCCTCCCATGGATTATATTATCGCCAACTGCTCCAGAATGCAACTTCATCCGGCGGAAATGGCGGTCATTGAAGTAGATGCCCAGCCCAATATCCCCCTCCATCTAGATACAAATAAAGCTGTAGTGGGTAAAATTTGGAGTCCTAACCGAGTTCACCCAAGGCTTCTCCAAAAGATTCTTAACCAGATGTGGCGGACTCGATCTAATTTCAGAGTTCTTGAGTTCGACTTCAATCGCTTCACCATTCAGTTCGAGGCGGAGAGGGATGTCAGTTTTGTGCTAGGAAATGGGCCCTGGCACTTTCAAAACAGGCTCTTTGCTCTTATGCCTATCAACCCAGATATCAACCTGGTCGAGCATCACCCTCAGGTAATTAGTATCTGGGTTGGGATCAACAAGCTCCCCTTAGGATGTTTTAACAGACATTATGCAACGTTACTGGGGAGTAGAATAGGTAGGTTTGTTGAATGTCACGACCGAATCAACCCTCTGGCTTCGAAAGTCCTTAGAGTTAAGGTGGAAATTAAGATAGAGGAACCCCTTTGTCGCCTGTTGATCATCAAGACTAGTAATGGTAATCGGGTTTGTAGAGTGTCGTATGAGAATCTGCCGAGTTTTTGCTATCGATGTGGTAAACTCACGCATATTGTTTCGGAGTGTCTGATTGCCAATCCTATTCCACATAGTACTGAAAAATTTGGACCGTGGATTAGATCGGAATTTGCTGGTGTGATGTCGGACTCAACTGATGCGTATCTGCTGTCTCTTTGGAAAAACGAAGGTCTCCTGGATAGTCTTACTGCCATGGCTTCTCAAGAAATCCCCCAAGCTACTCGCCTTTCTTCTGAAGTGAATGTCGACCTCACCCTAGCCACTATTCCTAGTAACTCCCTTCTCACTGCTGCTAATCCAAATTTGCCCCCTGCCTTGGACAAACCAAATCTTTCCTCTCAAACTGTGTCCCTTATGCCACCTTTTCCCTCTTCTCAGAACCCAAATGTTAGCCTTCCCGATCAAATCCTTCCCCTTTCTGGAGCCTCTTCCTCCAGTCAGGCAGTCCCTAATCAGTTAGAGGAAAACCTCCCCCAGGTTTTTCCTTCAACTGGGGTCCCTATCCCCTCTCAAACAGCCAGCTCCAATAACTTATCTTCCTCTCTAGGTGGAGGTCTCCCAAACCTGTCTCCGGCTCAGTTTAAGAAATCCATTCATGATATAGATTGGGATTCTGCAGTATCCAACTTCAGTGCAGATTTCAACAACAAACAGAAGAGGGTGGATATTGGTAGTCAAGGAATTGGGTCCGAAATAAACAACATACTGTTCGAAGCTGAGGCCAGAGTGCCTAAGCCATGCTCCACCTCAATCCAGACCCTTATTTCCCAGGACCCCGGTAAGATTCCTGCTGCTGGTAAGGGTAAAGAGAAGTCCTTCCCTGAATCTGCTCTCACTCTCCAATACCCTGATAAGTTTAAGAATAAAAAGCGGAAAACAGCTAACCTCAGACCTCTGATGATCAACTCTTCCTCTCTAAGGGAAGAGATGGAGGAGTCTGATTATTACTGTTGGCTCCGTAAGATGGCAGACCCTGCTGAGGAGCAGGGCTGCCAGCAAAAATGAGTTGCTTGTCGCTTAACTGCCGGGGGTTGGGTCGCCCCTGGGCAGTTGCTTGGGTTTCGAGCTTATTGAAGATTCATAAACCTGAGCTTGTATTTCTTATGGAGACCCATAGAAGCAAGGATCAGATGGAGAAAATCATGAAAAAGTGGGAAGATTATGAAGGTTTTTCTGTTGCCAGCTGTGGGAAAAGTGGAGGGCTTGTTCTGATGTGGAGTAAACAAGTGAAGGTCAATTTGGTTAATACCTCAAATCATCATATGGCAGCCGAGGTGCAAATCTCAGGTATGGATATTTTTCATTTCACTGGATTTTATGGTTGGTCTGATTGGAGAGTGAAAATTTTCTCTTGGATGTTATTAAAAAAATTGAGAGAACAAGTGAGGCATCCTTGGTTAGTTGTTGGAGATTTCAATCAGATCTGCTTTGAAAGTGAGAAAATGGGAGGTAAAATTAGAGGGGAAAAGGAAATGCTCCCTTTCAGAGAAGCCATAGAGTCTTCTGGTTTGAATGATATGGGTTTTAGTGGGTACCGCTTTACTTACACCAATCTTCAAATTGATCCTTTTCATAGTGAAAGTAGATTAGATAGAGCCCTGTGCTCGTCAGATTTCTGGCAATCTTTTCCTTCTAGTTCAGTTTTGCATCTTCCAAAACTTCATTCGGATCACTGCCCTATTCTTGTTAAACTTATAGGAAACCACAAAAAACCGGGTAGATTGTTTAGGTTTGAGAATGTGTGGCTGGAGGAAAAAAGTGTCAAGAGATTGTGTCTTCTATTTGGGGAGGGGAGGTTGATAACCTGATTGTGAATATCAACAAATGTAGGAGAAAATTGGAGGAGTGGAATGGATGGAATATCCATAAGATTTCTTTCAAAATTAGGATGAAGAAGCAGGAGTTGGAGGAGGTTAGGAGGAAATCCCAAAATGTGTGGGCTGTTGAAAATGGTAAAAGAATCCTGTTAGAAATTCAAATTTTACAAATGAAAGAAGAATGCTGGTGGAGACAAAGAGCTAGAGAAAACTGGATTAAGGAAGGTGATAAAAACACCAGTTACTTTCATGGGAGAGCCTCTTCAATCCGTAGGAAAAAGGAAATTCTGAGCCTTGAAGATTCCAATGGGATTCTTAAATCAGACTGGAGGGATCTAGATTTGATTTCTAAGGATTTCTTTCAAAACCTCTTCTCCTCCTCTGATCCTACAAGTGTTCATCAGTTCTCTAAGCCCATAGCCAATATCCTTCAGGTTGATCACATAGCCCAGCTTAACGAACCTTATACACCTCTTGAAGTGTTCAAAGCTACTAAACAGTTGGGTTCCAATAAAGCCCCGGGGCCTGATGGCTTTAATGGAGCCTTTTACAAAAAGTTCTGGCCAAGCCTTGGTCCGCAAGTAAGTGAGGAAGTGCTAAAGATCCTAAATGGTGAGTTGGTCCCGTCCTCTTTCAATGACTATTTTATTGCTCTTATCCCAAAAATTCCTGGTGCCAACTCTCTTCAAAACTTCAGGCCTATCGCTTTGTGCAATTTTGTTTATAAGATTGTCACCAAAGTTCTTGCAAACCGAATCCAAAAATACTTCCCAGCATTATCTCTCAGAATCAGTCTGGTTTTGTTAAGAATAGACTGATCACGGACAACGTTATTCTAGCAGGGGAGCTTCATCATCTTATAGCTAGATCCAAAGCCAAGAAGAAAGGTTATTTCTCTTGTAAAATCGACCTAAGTAAGGCTTATGACAGACTTGAGTGGGGTTTTATCAACAATACTTTGATAGAGATGGGTTTTCCTGAACATTGGAGGAGCCCGGTTATGAACTGCATAACATCGGCTAGAGGGGCTGTTATCATCAATGGTTCCCCCGGGGAGAGGTTTTCTCAGAAAAGAGGGTTCAGACAAGGGGATCCCTTATCACCTTTCTTGTTCATCTTAGCACAAGAAGCTCTGTCCCGCTTCCTTAATGAAGCTACTGATAAGAAAGACTTCACAGGAATCAAGTTGGCCAGATCTTGCTCTCCCATTTCCCACCTAGCCTTTGCAGATGACATTATTCTGTATGGCCAAGCAACCCAAAAAAATGCTCAGTTTCTGGCTAATACTTTGGATGACTTTATGAAAGCTTCTGGGCACAAGATCAACTACCAGAAATCTGAAATAGTTTTTAGCCCAAAAATTCCCCTTGACATCAAAAGCTCCATCTCCAGCACTCTTCAAGTTTCCCAAGTTCCTTTTTTCACCAAATATCTGGGGCTACCTATCAAAATAGGGAGGAACAGAAATGAAACTTTCAAGTTCCTGTTGGACAACCTTAGGAAAAGAGTGTCAGGTTGGAAAAAGCCCATGTCTCAAGCTGCAAGGGCTGTGTTAGTTAAAAGCGTTTTGCAAGCTCTCCCTAATTACACTATGTCCCTGTTTAACCTCCCTAAAAACATCACTTCAAAAATGAATTCCATCTTTGCCAATTTCTGGTGGGGAGGTAATGATAGCAAAAAACCCATGGTGTGGAAGAAATGGCAGGATATTTGTAAGCATTCTGAGGATGGAGGTCTGGGTTTTCGTAGTTCTGAGGCCTTTAACGAGGCTCTGCTCGCTAAACAAGCTTGGAGAATTATCAGAAACCCTGATTCTCTGGTTAGCTCCAATCTGAAGGCTTTATACTTTCCTAACAAGGATATATTTGGAGTTAAAAGTAAAAGCCATGATAGTCCAATATGGAAATCTTTGCTCTGTGGTGTAAAAACCATTACTAGAGGTGCTGCTATCAGGGTGGGAAATGGGAAGCTGACTAGTATTAGGTATCACCCATGGATCTCTAACTCTCTCCCGGCAAAAATTGTGGTTCCCAAGTCGATTAGCCAAAACCTGGTCACGGTGAACCAGCTGATGAAGCCAAACTCCAATGAATGGAACAAGGAGCTGATTTTGAATGAATTTATCCCAATTGATCAAGACCGCATTTTAGATATCCAGTTTGATTCAAACACCCTGGATGAGTGGTTTTGGACTGGTACCTCTTCAGGAGAATACACAGTCAAATCAGGTTATTATCTGCTAAACAGAGTGCTTCAACCAGAGTCTTCGTCTACTGCCCCAGTAAACCCTTTCCTGAGAATGCATGGAAACTTCATTCCCCCCAGAGCTAAGCTGTTTTGTTGGAAATTTCTCAACAAGATTATCCCTTGCATGGCCAATATAGCAAGAAGAGTGGGAGGCCTCGACAAGTGTTTTCTTTGTGGTAAGAAGGACACAGACTACCATAGCATCTTCCTATGTTGGGCAACTAAGGAATATTGGGCGAGAGTGGTAACTGTTAGTAATTTACCTGCAGAAGGGGAAGGGGCCATTCAAGAGTGGTTTTTGGAGAATAGTACCAAGTGGTCTAATAAGAAGTTAGCAGAAATAGTTAACACTATATGGGCTATTTATGATGCTAAAAATAGAGTTAGACACAATTATGATCTGTCTATTTCGGAGTGTATTGATTCAAATCTCGCTTTTATCAAAGTGTATCAAGATTTTGAAAAGAACAAGAAGGTCCAGGAGAGCTCTGATTGCATTCCTCTCCAACTCAAGCGAAATGAAGTTTGTCTAGCTACTCATAGTTTCAGGAAAAGAGGTGCTTACATGATTTGCAGTGGTGTGCTAACTTCTCATCCTGGGAATTGGATTATGACTTATAACAGGAAAATTCAAGGGTGTAGAGATCAAGTTCATGCCGAGGTCGACACTATTATTTTTGGTATCAAAGAAGCACGGGATAGAGGTATTCTTAACATGGTGGTGATGGTCAATCTGATGGAGACAAAGAAGTTGCTGGAGAATATTATGAGGAGCCGACAACAACAGGAAGACAAGCTAATGGAATTGTTAAATGGGATCAAATCTTTTAGCAATTTTAGACTAATGTTTTGTAAGCAGGAATGTTACCCTGCATTATTAGCGTGTGGTTTGTTTAGCAACACTAACTTGTGGAAGAAGTGGGAGACTTCTAATGTGTCTAAATGCTTTCTTCATGCAATTACTTTAGAAGGGAGTATATGTAACTATTTTGGTGGCTAGATGCCATTTGCTTAATATATGGAGTAGTAACATTTTCATCAAAAAAAAAAAAATACCCACGTACTCATATTAATTCCACAATTCATTCCACCAATTCCAAAACATCTGACCACACCATTACCCTACTCACGCTTTATTTACACAACCCATTCTCCATATATATTATCCATCTATCATAAATTTTATTTCGGTCTGTTAAAATAACGGAGCAGCTTCAGGAATCTACAATACAGATGATTTCTTTTACTCTTGTTTTTGTTTATTTATTTAATATGTCCGGCTAGAATATTTTATACTCTCGGGAATGGTTATTATTAGTTTGTTTTAATTGTGTAATTTATTTTACCGGTTTGAATTAATTATACTTTGATACAATTAAAATTATTCTCTCGCTTTTTAGTAAATTTCATGAGTTTATTAAATTGCTTTACGAAATCCATTTTGATCCGATCCATAATAAATAGATTGGTCATATTAATTGGTATGTTTGCGGAAAAGCTTATTCTGATTGAATAAGTCTAGTATTTCAGATGCAAAATATATTTCTTTTTATTTAGCCGTTTACATGTGTTTTGCTTGAGTCTAAATCAGACCTTGCATGTTCTGGTAAATGAGGTTATTAGAATTTATGATTTAAATCTAAAGACTCTAAAAGGAATTTGCCAATTTATTCTTAATTAAACCGGTAGAATGGCATAATTAATCAGACGAGTAAAACCTGAACCCAGAGTCCATTCTTCCATATTCACAACCACTTTTAATATTCTGTTTTTTTAATTCTTAACTGTTATTTGTTTTCTTGTTGTCTTTATTTTAGTTACAATCAAAACAAACAACTTTCCCCCTGATTTACAACCTTTGTTAAGACTAGATTATTTTTCATATAGTCCCACGGTTCGATACCTGGTTTCCTATAAACTCTACTACAATAACCAGGATTTTTGCAACCTGACGGTCGTTTGATTTGATATTTTCTAGGATTAATTCTTAGCTTTTAATAGGTCAAATTTATCGTTTGCACCTAGGTAATTTAGAAGAGTTTGAAACAGTTTAAGGAAGTTGGAAAGCTCAATCGGGTGATGGCTGATTCAAAAAGAAGAAAGTAATTCAGAATAACAGGTCTCAAGTTTTAATGACGAGTAATGAATCGCTGAAGGGTAGACAAAGGAAATTCAAAGGTAATTATGGCAATTAAGGCATGAAGGAGGTTTAATTTAGTAATGGAAGGAAGAGATTGTAATTCTCTTTGAATATTGAATCTAAATTCTTATTTAATAGAGATGAGTTTTGTAAAATTAGAAAAAGTGCCAAAGTTAAAAATAAGTCCAAGGTTATAATGAAAATTAAGGTTTAAAGAGGAGTTGATTCAGTAAAAGGGATAGGGAGCTTGAGTATTGATCTTCCTAGATTTATTAAGAAGAGAAGGCGTTTGAAAACAATTTAAAGAAGACCAACGGTCAAAATATGACTTTAATGTCATTAGTGACATCTTTATGTTTTAAGGCATTAAGGAGGTTGTGTATATATTAAATGTTAAGGGGAAAATCTATTCAAATGGATGATCTAATCTGGATTAAGAGTAAATAAATACTTCCAGCACATTAGTAACTAACCAAGAATAAAAACTTATATTTAAGGACGCAAAGTAACTTTTTGTGCTTTAAAGGTAAGCTAACTTCCCACATACTTATTTTTGCTCATTAATTTGCTAATGGTATTTAGACATGTCTATATGCCATAGTGGACCAATTTCTCGACTCGGGCTAAATTACCAAAATACCCCTAGTGGTCAAAGTTAACTTTTATGCCGAAATTACCAAAATATCATTTCCAATCATGTAACGCCCCTATTTAACATATTTATAGTGGAAGTAAAATACTAAAGGCGTACAGACCATCGGGTTCCAAACACCCGGTACCAAACCTCACCAAAATGCAACTTAATGATTACAATTGTCACGGCCTGAACCTTGAGAAAACTTAACAAAAGCAAGCAGTAATACATATAGACTCTCAAACCTAATCCCATCCCAACCACTCGTTCTCTTCGTGGCCACCTGTAAAATAACTCGTACCTGCAAGATAAAACCAAGCAGCCCACCCCGGGAGGGGTGGGTCAGTTCCCTGGAATGGAACTGGTACGATCCTCCAAAAAACTTATAATACAACTCTTAAATAAATAATAGCAAAAACAATCACTTAAACCACACAGAGGAACAAGCGTTTCACAATCACCAAATCAAGATAAGATAAGAATAAAGATTAATAACAGAAAACAAGTTAGTGAAACAAAATCACATCATGTGTTAGTGAACATCCATTGCCTTAGTTAAACCCAATTCCCATTAGGAGTAGAAAGACTCAGGTAGTCACAAAGGACTAGGAACGAAAAGATAGATCCAAGAACCATTAACTCAAGAGTGAATAAAACCAATTAGGAGAGATGGCCCCACCGCCAGATATAAATGTCTGTATGGACGAGGGATATACAGCCCCCTGCTGTCATTTAATAATGTCCTGGTGGACGAGGGATATACAACCCCCTGTTGTTAAATATAATTGCCCCTATGGGCGAGGGATATACAGCGCCCTGCTGTTACCATTGAAGACGCGTGCACGTTGAAACCTCAAGAACCAGCTCATGGATGAAACGATATCCAGAGTCAAAAGAAGAATTTCCAAGATTGACCTTTTTCCAAATTCCCACTAGATCACTAACTACCCAGAGCAATACCAAAACACTGAGTCCTACAGAGTGCAGAAGCGTAAACCCTAAGCAGCCAATGTCTAGTGGAATAACCAGATTATAGGAACCAATAACCAAGAGAGTTTCACATCCAAGGCTTAGTTAGTCACACAAGCTGAGTTAGTCACACAACAATTTCCTTTTTAGAAATTCCTCTTAAAGTCAGTTAGTGTTTTTCAAAAACGTCTCATAAGTCAATTAGCAAAAGTAATGGAGTACGAGAAATCGTACCTGGTATGTGAAGAATAATAAGTAACTCGAATAAGTGATTCCCTAATAGTAACCTATAATTAAGGTATTCTAAGTGTCGATTAGTTAAGGGACTTATAAACTAAACAACCTTCTTTACTTACTGATTAATAGCTCCAGGTTTACCATTATCCTCTCACAAAGATTTGGGCTTGACTTGTTAACTAAATCCTTTACTAGGCCCTTTTCGTTTAGTTTAGAACGATTTAGAATTATTCCTGAGAGTGGCCCAAACTCTCTTGAATTGTTTAAGTGGGCTTTTGGAGTTCATAGACTTGGGCTGTAGGTTAGCCCAAGACCGTATGCGTTATGTTGTATATAAACCCTTAAGTTAATAGTGACTATTTAATTACACACAATTAAAACCTAAGGTTTAACATATATATATATCTACTTATTATAACTATCACAAGGAATATTATTTCCCACATCTATTTTAATGTATTTATTTACATATATATTTATATATTACTTATGTATTAAGATTTATCCATAACATTTTTAAAGAATTTAATTGTATTTAATTATGTTTAATAACTTCTAGGCATAACCACAACCGATATATGGTTTATAAAATAAAGTGTTTCCTTTATTATTTAAATATAAGTATACCTGTATTAGAATTTAACTAAGACATCCCTATGTAACTTATTATTTAAACTATCTTATACTACTACAACTTAACTTATTCCAAGTATGTTTCATAAAGTATTTCTTTACTATATCTTAGGATAGCTCTTATAATATTTAGTTATTATAAGTGTTAATTTATTAGCCTTGTTTTACTCTAAGTTACTACTTTATTCCCTTTTATATGTAAATATATATATATATATATATTATATTCCTTAGTTTAATTAAAAATATTAACTCCCATATAATATAATAAATAAAACATAAAATAATTAAATTCCTTGATTTACATAAGTTTCTACTTAAATAAGTATATATACATATATGTAAAAAAAATTTCACTTCTCTTAAAAGCTAATACCAAATCATTTATAAACTTACTATTATAAAATGTTAATTTAGTTTCCCTTATTTTCCCCAGCTTAAAAAGTTAATTAACAAACCATACTTTAATTTTTGGTTACATTAAAAACCATATATTATAAGTTATTCTTATGAAAAACTCATAAACACAATTTTTAAAACCTTTTACCATTGCCCAAAAATTCCCAAATTTAATATACAGTAACTATAACATTTTCAACATATTATAAAATTTTTATTTCATAAAAATATCTTTTTAATTTAGCCAAATAATTCCAGAAAACCCGTAACTTTGCAAAAATCATAACTTACGTTTAAAAACTCCAAAACCATATTAATTTACATCAAAATCTAGATTAAATAAGGAATCTATGGTTAAAATTTCAAGTCAAAATACCTTCGGGAAGCCATTAACTAAAATCAACAAGTTAGAGCCAAATTCTGAAATTTTATAAACTTATAACAATTCTTTAATAACACGATCTAATCTCGGCCGTCCAATCTTTTAAAACTAGATCGGACGGCCCCTGAACGCCGAGTTCATCAGCGAGAGCAAACCCAAACCCGAGTACTAAATCTCATTATCTCCTAATCTACAGAACGAAATCGAGTGATTCTTGTTTCTATGGTTTCGAAATCAAATTTGGTTCTAATGATGCTAATTTCTCCAGCTATAATGCAGATTCAATGGGTTTCGATTTCAGTTCGAAGTTAGGGTTCATAGTAATTCGAAACTTAATTTGCCAATTCTCCTAATCTAACACGTAATTGATTAAATTGGAACATGGGTTGGGCTGGTAACATGACAAGGTTTGACAAAAACAGAGCTATTGATCAGAAACTTACTGGAGTTGTGCGAATTGAGTGATTTCGAATTCGAAAATCTGGAAAAGTTTGAACTTTCGAGCAGTTCACGAGGCCGACTTTGAGGATCTATAACTTGCAGTACATCGAGTTAGGCTATGTGTAAGGGCTTAATCGAAAGAGTAAACTTAGATCTACGATTGATAACAAGAACTAATCCTAACTTGCAACACACAGAAAGAAATTAAAGTCGCAAGTCACGAGTTTATACCTTACAGTTTCGGTATGATTTTATGTGTTAGCGAAACCGAAACTTTAGACACCTTGTTCTTCCAAACGGTTGGGAATTGGCTTAGGTCATCAACATGAAAGTTTTAGAGGGATTAGAGCTCTTCAAAACGAGCTAAAGAACATGAAATTTGGCTGAGAAACGAAGAAGTTATGACTAGATGAAGTTACCTGATCCGAAGGGAAAAACTGGAACTGCAATTTCGGTTTTTGCAGGGTGGCTACTTTGGCTCAAATTTCCGGTTGATTTAGAACGAGTTAGGGTTTGTGTGAGTTATGGTTGTTTAGAGGGAATGTAGGAGAAGACAACAAAGAAGACGACACTCAAAAATTCCTTAAGATGAGAAAGTTATGAAGGTCACAAGATAGGGCAAAACCATTTTTGTTACCGAGAATAGGAGATAAATCGTCTAAGTGCTGGGGCGAGATCCCGAGGCGCGCTGACTCAGCAGATGCCACGTCAGCCTTTTCAAAATTTTGGCTCTAAACTTCATTTGATCATAACTTTGGCTAGGATGATCCGTTTTTGACGTTCTTTTTATCGATCTTCATGGTTTTCCATAACCTATTTATTGGTATAGGTTTCATGGCCTGGTTTGACCATTCTCAAAAAGTCAACCCTAGCAAGGCTTAAAAGCTTTAAGGTTTCTAGAATTTTATATTGACTTTTATGTTTCAAAACAATGTTCCAACACTTCCTAAAATCTTTATAATATAGTTGGAGTGTTTAGAAATTTTTCCAAGATTTATTGACTTATAAATCTTATTATTAAATTCATAATACTATATAATAATATATAATAATTAGGGTTAAATAGGAGAAAACCCCTAAATTTCACAATTCCATATAATAATTTAATATTCATAATTCCATATATAATTTAATATTTAAAAAGAAATCCCCTAAATTAATTTAAATTAATTTAGGGGTATTTCAGTATATCCCCCTTAAAAGAAACTTCGCCTCGAAGTTTAACAATCAACTAATAGGCACTCACACCGCCTCGGGTGTGCTCAGACAATAATAATTCCAATGAAATTCCATACCAATCCAATCCTTTATTTCCATTTTAACATTCCACTCGAGAGTACCGAAATCAAATCAAACTGAATCAAATATAAACTGAAACAAAACACAAACGTGACAACTACCGTGCCATAATGTAAAACTACGTACATACACACACCTTCCACACTACTAATACTGTTCTCCCTCTACTAACAATGCAACAAGGCATAATCCGGATGAGATAACGAAGGAGGGGTATGCCAGTATATCCCCCTTAAAAGACCTAAGGTACGCCCGCGTACCGCCACTAACGTGAATCACATCAGGATAGCAGAATATCATGTAAACAGATGTGGGTACTTTACTCTCATGGAGTCCTCAGTCTCCCAAGTAGCTTCCTCAACCCCATGATGCTCCAAAGAACTTTCACCAATTTGACTGATCTGCCTCTCGTTTCTCGGACCTTCGTGTCCAAGATCTGAATAGGAGTCTCCTCATACCTCAGTGTAGGCTCATCTCCAATCTCTCTGGCTGCAGTACGTGAGAAGGGTCAGGCATATACTTCTTCAACTGAGATACATGAAACACGTCATGTACCTTCCCCAACTCCGCTGGTAGATCAGTCTGTAAGCTGGGCCCACTCGCTCCGTAATCCTGTACGGGCCGACATACTTAGGGCTTAGCTTCCCCCTCATCCCAAATCTGAAGATGCCTCTCATCGGAGACACTCGTAAGAAGACCATGTCTCCCAACTGAAACTCGAGCTCTCTGGTGCGCTGATCCCCGTAAGATTTCTGTCTGCTGCCTGCCCTCATGTGCTGCTGAATAACCCTGACGTCATCCTGCAGTGTCTGAATATACTCGGGCCCAATCAAGACTGCCTCAGCAGGGTCACTCCATGATAAGGGAGTCCGGCACGGCCTGCCATATAGAGCCTGGAATGGTGCCATGCCGATAGACGCATGGTAAGAGTTATTGTAGGAGAACTCTACCAGGTGTAGACGCTCTACCCAACTCCCCTGATAGTCTAGAGCGACTGCTCGCAACATATCCTCCAATGTCTGAATAGTCCTCTCAGTCTGCCCATCAGTCTGCGGGTGAAAAGCTGTGCTAAGTCGTAGCTGAGTCCCAAATGCCTCCTGCACCTGACGCCAAAATCTACTGAGGAAACGAGTGTCACGATCAGAGACGATCGTCTTCGGTACCCCATGGTACCGGATATGCTCTGTGGTGAACACCTCAGCTAGTTTGGGCACCTTCCATGTGTCCTTGATAGGTATGAACCTAGCTGTCTTGGTCAACCTATCGACTATAACCCATATGGCGTTCAGTCCACCTCTAGCTGGAGGGAGACCGACCACAAAATCCATGCTGATGTCGTCAAACTTCCAGCACGGTACTGGTAGTGACTGAATCTGGCCGCCTGGTCGACGATGCTCAAACTTCACCTTCTGACAAGTGAGGCACCGAGAGACGAAATCAGCTACATCCCTCTTCATCCCGCTCACCAGAATAATTGCTTCAAGTCCTTGTACATCTTGGTGGCTCCAGGGTGTACTGATAATGTCGAGGAATGAGCCTCTGAAAGAATCCTGGTCTGAAGTTCCGTCGCATCCTGAGGAACGCAGAGTCTGCCTCTGACTCGAAGGTGTCCCTCGCTGTCCAGCTCGTAGTCATACTTCAAACCGTCAGTCAACCCGTGCTAACTTTGTCTGATGCCCTGTAGATAAACGTCACTGTCCTGGGCTGCATACACCTCCTCAGCTATCGTGGTCGTCTCTATCAAGGCAAGAAGTGAATAAGCTCTTCTGCTCAAAGCATCTGGCACAAAATTTCCTTTCCCTTTTGTGTACTGGAGGTTGAGGTCATAATCGGCCAGTAGCTTACCCATCTTCGCTGTCTAAAATTCAACTCCTTTTGGGTCCAGATGTACTCCAGACTCTTATGATCTGTCATAATTTTGACCGTGGCTCCATACAAGTAATGTCGTCAGATCTTCTAGGCGAAGACTATGGCGAGGAGCTCAAGTTCGTGGGTGGGGTAGTTTTTTTCGTGCTTCTTCAGCTGTCTAGAAGCATACGCTACTACTCGGCCATGCTGCATCAGTACTCCTCCAATCCCTCTGCCTGAAGCATCGCAATATACCTCGTACCCCTCGTTCCCCTCTGGGATAATCAATACTGGAGCTGTGGTCAAGGTGTCCTTCAGCGCCTGGAAGGAGACCTCACAAGCCTCTGTCCATATAAACGGGTTGTCCTTCTTCATCGGAGAGGTCAAGGGCTTGGCTAGCCTGGAGAAGTCCATCACAAAGCGTCTATAGTAGCCAGCCAACCCAAGGAAACTCCTAACCTCTGTCACGGTGCGAGGTCTATGCCAGCTCTTCACTGCCTCAATCTTAGCTGGGTCTACTGAAACTCCCTCAGCTGAGATCACGTGTCCAAGAAATGACACCTTGTCCAGCCACAATTCACACTTGCTGAATTTGGCATACAATTGTTTCTCCCTCAGTTTCTCTAAGACTGTCCTCAAATGCTGCTCATGTTCCTCTTTGCTCTTGGAAAAGACTAGAATGTCGTCTATGAATACGACTACCGACTTATCTAGCTGAGCTTGGAAGAGTCTCTACATCAAATCCATAAATCTCGCCGGTGCATTGGTCAGTCCAAACGGAATCACTATGAACTCGTAGTGGCCGTATCTAGTCTGGAAGGTTGTCTTCTCTATGTCTGGCTCAGCTACAGCTATCTGGTGATATCTGGAATGTAGATCAATCTTAGAGAACACCTTTGCTCCCCTCAGCTGGTCGAACAAGTCATCGATCCTGGGCAGTGGGTACTTGTTTTTGATCGTGACATTGTTCAGCTCTCTGTAGTCTATACACAGTCTCATGCTTCCGTCCTTCTTCTTGACGAACAGCACAGGAGCACCCCAAGGTGAGACACTGGGTCTGATGAAGCCCTTATCTAGTAGTTCCTGCAACTGCTTCTTCAACTTGACCATCTCTGTAGGGCCCATCCTGTAGGGAGCCTTAGCAATCGGTCCTGTGCCAGGTACGAGATCGATGTTGAATTCAACCTCTCTCAGCGGTGGTAGTCCAGGTAGCTCCTCTGGAAAAACATCGGGGTACTCCAACACAATGAGAACGTCGCTCTAGAACTTCGGATCCGTCCTCAGATCCTGGGCAAATCAGTAGTAGGCAGTCGCGCCCTTGGACACTTCGTTCATCAGGGATAATGCCGATACAACCTTCACAGTCGGCTGCTTGAGCTGCATTCGGTGTGATACTGTGATCCCTGTGGCTGACTTCAAGAGGAGACGATGCTATGCGCAGTGTAGTCTACCTTTGTACCACTGTAGCGTGTCCATGCCCACAATTATGTCAAATCCCATGCCAGGGAAGACAATGGCATCGAGAAGAAAGTCTGCTCCCTTGATGTGCATGCTCAGATTCTTGCATTGTTTACTACATTTGATCAACTCTTTGGATGGCAACAAAACGGAGCAATCATGGATATCCTCTGTGGGGGCATTTATCTTAGTATGAAATGCTTGGGATATGAAGGAGTGGGAGGCTCCACAATCAAACAGGACGGTAGCCTCCACTCCTTTAATTTGGAATGTGCCGGCAATTATTGAGTGAAGTTTTAATGTTTCTAGTTAACTCTTCCAAAGTAGTTGTTCAAGGTCAATTGGTATACCTGTGATGACCGTTCCATTGCTCTTTGCTTGAGCCTGGTCCAACACATTCAGCCTGACCTCTACATTTCCAGCTCCTACACGAAGAAATAAGTTCTTAGAATTCCATTCTTATTGAAAGCTTCATGAGCAGTTTAATGATTACAAAGTTGAAATTGTAAAGTACATGGCTAGATCTGTCTAAAGGTCAGGTTTAATCGGCCAGGTTTCAGGTGAGTCTGGTTAATAATGGGTGTGTGGGCTGTGTTGGGCTTGATTCTCTTTACTCCATGGTAGATGAGTCTAGTTGCCCCACCAAAGATCAGTACATCACCTGACTTCAGGAGGATCTTGGTGGCAAGGTCCATCCTCTTCTGGTCACCGAATAGGAACTCCGCGTCGTCTCCAAGTGATATGGAAACCACTGGAACTCCTTTGGTGATGAATTCTAGGGATTCATCCTTATCTTGATGCAACCCTAGCTTACCTTCTTTTCCATAAAAATTGATGATGCAGACGTCTGAGGTTAGGTCTGGGACGGGATCATCCTCCAATTCTTGTGCTGCCTTGACTGTAGCTCTAATGATATTCTGTAGTTCCTCCGGGAATGGTGGCACCTCCACCTCTTCATAGCTCTTGGTGGTGTGGTTCCACTTCTTACATAGGCACATGATCTTCACCTTCATGGTTGAACCATTCTTGAAGGTAGGGGTGCAAAAATTTCCTCCCTTCACACCTAACTCCCTGATCTTGAGGATCAACGCATACTGGACTGCTGGGGTCAGGTACTCTTGTAGTAAGATCATCCCAGGTCTCAAGACCTCACACTTCTCTGGTGGGTGTGGTTTTGCTTCAAAAGGGATGTTGGGTGTGGTATATGGCAAAATAGGAAAGCAAATATCGAAAGCTGAACAACAATTGCCATTAAATAAATAAGTCAAGGTTCACAACTAGAAATGAAAGGTTTGAAACGAAACAAAATGACGGGTTTATAGTTCATCCCTTTTACATTGACAATGAAAAACTAGACAACTGAATGTAAAGAAAGTAAGGGTCTAAGCCTCTTCATGAGGGAAATAGTCCTCACCAGGTGAACTCGGGTCGTCACTCGCTGCCTCGACGCGGTCCACCATGTTTAGGACCGGTGCCTTGCCCGGCCTCTGGGGGTAGTTCTGTCCCGGCCTCTGTGGATGGCTCTGGGCGGGGCGGCTGGTAGATGGTCCAGCACCTCCTGTGCCACCTCGACCTTCTCCAGTAGTAGTAGCAGCTGGGGCTCTAGCAGTGGTCCCAGTGGCGGGCTTGTAGTTCCAAGAATCCGGGTTCTTGTGGCATTCGAATCCCCTATGCCCTTTCTTACCATAATAGTTGCATTCCACTAGATTTCCTTTACAATCCTTGCCCGGGTGGTCCTTCTTGCACCACTTGCAGAAGTATCTTCTTACCGGTCCGTTTCCTGTTTCAGTGCAAGGTTAGTGACGTGATGGCATAAATGTAACCATATTATAGATTCTAACTTTTCTCACCCCTGGGTGGTTCGTAGCGGAGAGGCTTAACATTAGCATTAGAAGGGACGATGGCCTTCTCGTTCCCTCCGTTGAAAATTTTCCCCTCCTATCCTGAGTCTGAGGGGGCCCTCTTCCATTTCATCCTCCATTGTCATTCCTCCTCTTGCCAAGCACAGAATCCTGATAGGCAATGGTGGTCTCGCAGTCGTTTGCATCATCAGCTAGTTCTTGTCGTTACAAGATGTGTTAGTGGGGAAATCTTTGCGCACCAAAAATTCTAACTCATATTCCATACCTGCAGGGTCATCCCTCTGGTGGAACTGATCATAGTCATGATGTTGAAGTTCAAGCCGGTATGCAATTTATCCACCAGATACCTCGGAGCGTAAGCTCCCTCTCCAATAACAGCGAGCAACTCCACAAACTTATTGTAGTACTCAGCAACAGAGAGACTCCCTTGCTTCAGCTGCTCGAACTCACTCCTCATCCTCTTCTGTAGATAGGATGGATAGAATTTAGCTCTCAAGGCCACTAGAAATGCCTGGAAGTCAAAGTTCGCCTGGGCCGTCAGCTCGGCTCTAGCAGTCTGCCACCATCGATGCACGGGTCCCTGAAGAAAGTAGGCCGCTATGTCCACCTGGCGATTCACTAGAACATGCAGGGAGGTGAAGGCCTTCTGCATCTCATCTATGTATTTCTCTAAAGTCTTCGGTTCTGGTTGGCCTTCATAGATGGGAGGACGAAGGTCGTTAACCGCCTTCAGCTAGTTGAACTCCCGGGGACCATTCGGTGGTGGCGGTGGTGGCTGTGGGATCTGAGCCTGCTGCTGGGACAATGCAGCTGTCACAATCTGCGCTATGACCTCCGGAGTGACAGCGTCGGGTCCATAGCCTCCTGAGGGACCTGCTCCTCCTCTTCCTCCTCTTCGAGAAATCTAGCTGGTATGACGGTTTTGTGACTCAGAAGGTGTATTGTAAATTCTAACTATCTATGTAGTAATATATGAAATATTTATAACGTCCTAAAGATGGTTCGTATGTACGTAAAGTAAAACGTAAGTAGTAAGTAAGGGGTAAGAGTCACACGCCTTCTGGAATTCTCACTTCTCGATTCTACCCCAGTTCCCCACTTTTAAGTGCACCTATAATCTAAGTATTTCACTCGTCTTGTTTTCTCGGGTTCAGAGTGTAACTACGCTCTGATACCAATTTCTGTAACGCCCCTATTTAACATATTTATAGCGGAAGTAAAATACTAAAGGCGTACAGACCATCGGGTTCCAAACACCCGGTACCAAACCTCACCAAAATGCAACTTAATGATTACAATTGTCACGGCCTGAACCTTGAGAAAACTTAACAAAAGCAAGCAGTAATAAAACATATAGACTCTCAAAACCTAATCCCATCCCAACCACTCGTTCTCTTCGTGGCCACCTGTAAAATAACTCGTACCTGCAAGATAAAACCAAGCAGCCCACCCCGGGAGGGGTGGGTCAGTTCCCTGGAATGGAACTGGTACGATCCTCCAAAAAAAACTTATAATACAACTCTTAAATAAATAATAGCAGAAAAACAATCACTTAAACCACACAGAGGAACAAGACGTTTCACAAATCACCAAATCAAGATAACAAGATAAGAATAAAGATTAATAACAGAAAAACAAAGTTAGTGAAACAAAATCACATCATGTGTTAGTGAACATCCATTGCCTTAGTTAAACCCAATTCCCGTTAGGAGTAGAAAGACTCAGGTAGTCACAAAGGACTAGGAACGAAAAGATAGATCCAAGAACCATTAACTCAAGAGTAGAATAAAACCAATTAGGAGAGATGGCCCCCACCGCCAGATATAAATGTCCGTATGGACGAGGGATATACAGCCCCCTGCTCTCAGTTTAATAATGTCCTGGTGGACGAGGGATATACAACCCCCTGTTGTTAAATATAAATGCCCCTATGGGCGAGGGATATACAGCGCCCTGCTGTTACCATTGAAGACGCGCGCACGTTGAAACCTCAAGAACCAGCTCATGGATGAAACGATATCCAGAGTCAAAAGAAGAATTTCCAAGATTGACCTTTTTCCAAATTCCCACTAGATCACTAACTACCCAGAGCAATACCAAAACACTCAGTCCTACAGATTGCAGAAGCGTAAACCCTAAGCAGCCAATGTCTAGTGGAACAACCAGATTATAGGAACCAATACCCAAGAGAGTTTCACATCCAAGGCTCAGTTAGTCACGCAAGCTGAGTTAGTCACACAACCATTTCCTTTTTAGAAATTCCTCTTAAAGTCAGTTAGCGTTTTTCAAAAATGTCTCATAAGTCAATCAGCAAAAGTAATGGAGTACGAGAAATCGTACCTGGTATGTGAAGAACAATAAATAACTCGAATAAGTGATTCCCCAATAGTAACCTATAATTAAGGTATTCCAAGTGTCGATTAGTTAAGGGACTTATAAACTAAACAACCTTCTTTACTTACAGATTAATAGCTCCAGGTTTACCATTATCCTCTGACAAAGATTTGGGCTTGACTTGTTAACTAAATCCTTTACTAGGCCCTTTTCGTTTAGTTTAGAACGATTTAGAATTTATTCCTGAGAGTGGCCCAAACTCTCTTTGAATTGTTTAAGTGGGCTTTTCGAGTTCATAGACTTGGGCTCTGTAGGTTAGCCCAAGACCGTGCTACGATTATGTTGTATAATCAAACCCTTAAGTTAATAGTGACTATTTAATTACACACCGATTAAAACCTAAGGTTTAACATATATATATCTTACTTATTATAACTATCACAAGGAATATTATTTCCCACATCTATTTTAATGTATTTATATACATATATATTTATATATATCTTAATGTATTAAGATTTATCCATAACATTTTTAAAGAATTTAATTGTATTTAATTATGTTCAATAACTTCTAGGCATACCACAACCGATATATGGTTTATAAAATAAAGTGTTTCCTTTACTTATTTAGAATATACAAGTATACCTGTATTAGAATTTAACCAAGACATCCCCTATGTAACTCATTATATTTAAACTATCTTATTACTACAACCTTTAACTGTATTCCAAGTATGTTTCATAAAGTATTTCCTTTAACTATATCTTAGGATACTAGCTCTTATAATATTTAGTTATTATAAGTGTTAATTTATTAGCTTCCTGTTTTACCCTAAGTTACTACTTTACTCCCTTTTATATATATTCATATTTCCCTTAGTTTTAATTAAAAATATTAACTCCCATATAATATAATAAATAAAACGTAAAATAATTAAATTCCTTGATTTACATAAGTTTCTACTTAAATAAGTATATATACATATATGTAAAAAAAATTCACTTCTCTTAAAAGCTAATACCAAAACATTTATAAACTTACTGTTATAAAATGTTAATTTAGTTTCCCTTATTTTCCCCAGCTTAAAAGTTAATTAACAAACCATACTTTAATTTTTGGTTACATTAAAAACCTTATATTATAAGTTATTCTTATGAAAAACTCATAAATACAATTTTTAACACCTTTTACCATTGCCCAAAAATTCCCAAATTTAATATATAGTAACTTGCAAACCCGTAACTTGCAAAAATCATATCTTACGTTTAAAAACTCCAAAACCATATTAATTTACATCAAAATAAACTAGATTAAATAAGGAATCTATGGTTAAAATTTCAAGTCAAAATACCATTCGGGAAAGCCATTAATTAAAATCAACAAGTTAGAGCCAAATTCTGAAATTTTATAAACTTATAACAATTCTTTAATAACACGATATAATCTCGGCCGTCCAATCTTTTAAAACCAGATCGGACGGCCCCTGAACGCCGAGTTCATCAGCGAGAGCAAACCCAAACCCGAGTACTAAATCTTCATTATCTCCTAATCTACAGAACGAAATCGAGTGATTCTTGTTTCTATGGTTTCGAAATCAAATTTTGGTTCTAATGATGCTAATTTCTTCATCTAATATGCAAGATTCAACGGGTTTCGATTTCAGTTCGAAGTTAGGGTTCATAGTACGATTCAAAACTTAATTTGCCAATTTCTCCTAATCTAACACGTAATTGAATAAATTGGAACATGGGTTAGGCCGGTAACATGACAAGGTTTGACAAAAACGGAGCAATTGATCGGAAACTTACCGGAGATGTGCGAATTGAGTGAATTCGAATTCAAAAATCTGGAAAAGTTCAAACTTTAGAGCAGTTCACGAGGCCGACTTTGAGGATCTATAACTTGCAGCACATATCGAGTTAGGCTATGTGTAAGGGCTTAATCGAAAGAGTAAACTTAGATCTACGCATTGATAACAAGAACTAATCCTAACTCGTAACACACAGAAAGAAATTAAAGTCGCAAGTCACGAGTTTATACCTTACAGTTTCGGTAAGATTTTATGTGCTGGCGAAACCGAAACTTTAGACACCTTGTTCTTCCAAACGGTTGGGAATTGGCTTAGGTCATCAACATGAAAGTTTTAGAGGGATTGGAGCTCTACAAAACGAGCTAAAGAACATGACATTTGGCTAGGAAACGAAGAAGTTATGGCTAGACCAAGTTACCTGATCCGAAGGGAAAAACTGGAACTGTGGTTTCGGTTTTTGCAGGGTGGCTACTTTGGAACAAATTTCCGGTTGATTTAGAACAAGTTAGGGTTTGTGTGAGTTATGGTTGTTTAGAGGGAATGTAGGAGAAGACAACAAAGAAGACGACACTCCAAAATTCCTTAAGATGAGAAAGTTATGAAGGTCACAAGATAGGGCAAAACCGGTTTCTGTTACCGAGATTATAGGAGATAAAATTCGTCTAAGTGCTGGGGCGCGAATCCCGAGGCGCGCGCTGACTCAGAAGACGTGCCACGTCAACCCTTTTCCAAATTTTTGGCTCTAAACTTCATTTGATCATAACTTTGGCTAGGATGATCCATTTTTGACGTTCTTTTTATCAATCTTCATGGTTTTCCATAACCTATTTATTGGTATAGGTTTCATGGCCTGGTTTGACCATTCTCAAAAAGTCAACCCTAGCAAGGCTTAAAAGGCTTAGTGTTTCTAGAATTTTATATTGACTTCTATGTTTCAAAACAATGTTCCAACACTTCCTAAAATCTTTATAATATAATAAGAGTGTTTAGAATTTTTTTCCAAGATTTATTGACTTATAAATCTTATTATTAAATTCATAATACTATATAATAATATATAATAATTAGGGTTAAATAGGAGAAAACTCCTAGACAAAATTTCACAATTCCATATAATAATTTAATATTCATAATTCCATATAATAATTTAATATTTAATAAAAGAAATCCCCTAAATTAATTTAAATTAATTTAGGGGTATTTCAAATCAACTTACGGAAAAATACATTCAGAACCCAATGGAACACATCTCATCCCATAAAAATACTCTATAAAGTCTCTATTCTTGAATTACCCTCAAAAGTGACCAAAATAATGTTTTAAGGTGTTAAAGCTCATTAATAAATTTTTGGGGTATTTCAATGTGTGTCTCATTCATCCTTTTCTGATGATCGAGAGTTGCTTTGCAAAATTCATTATCCACTTTTGATTCAAAATAATTCCCTCGCTGACCGTACATCCATTCACGGTCCATACTACAAACACCAAATGAAAGTTAAACCTAAAAAATATCTACAAAAATATATTGATAATGCATAATAAATTAACTTATATTTAAAATAATAAATATAAAAAGAACAATAACGAAACTATCTTTGGAGATGATATATAATGATATGGTTCTTGCACGGCGAGTTTGTATAATATATATATACACATCTATAATATATATTATAGATGTATATACTACTTGATTATCTTATATGTATATATACATAATATATATATATATGACCAACAATATGTTAAATATATATATATATAATTCTGCAACTAACTATTATATATAAATCAACGAATTTTACAAACAATTATGATAAACAGAAATTCAACGAGGTTGAAGAATAAAACTAACCTGTTTTGGAAGGACGAGGAGTCGGCGAAACTCGGAGGGAGGAAACAGGGCGGAGGACGGCGACAAACGTGACAAACGTCCCCTTTGACGCTTTTTTTCTTGCATCCTGATTGAAGAAACTTCCCAATACACTAAACAATTGCAAACATGCAAACGATTTCCTCCCTTTGGGACTGAAGGTTGCCATGCATCTCCTTGCCCCTGTCCTCTTGTCATACCATGCCAGTTCAAATCATCCTTGATTTCTTTGCTTGATTGCCCCATCGCTCATCGTTCGCCACCCAAGGAACAATCCCTCTCTGCAAACCTACGCCTATTGCTACGTGGTTTCAATAAAAAGTATGGCTGGCCAAGCCACAATCTTCTACTATGAAACATAATGAAAATTTCCCATTTTATTTCAAGAACTCATAGGGTTAGAGCCCATCATCTCTTCACTCGCGCCCGATGCAACCTCCTTTCCCCAACTCACACTCATCTTCCCCACTCAAATTTTGTCCCGACCTCCCGATATAAGAGTTCTTAAATTGTTTGGAAAAATGCTTAATATTAGATGTGTCCTAAGAAAATTCTTCTTGCATCAACCGATCGTGACCCTGATACTCCAGACTCTCCTTGAGCATTGTTGGAGTGGATATGGTGGCTTCAAGTTCCGCAAGGTGGCTCAAAAGCTCTTCATAATCATGTTTGAAGATAGGGGTGCAATGGATGAGGTCTTGGCTAGAGGTCCATGGACAATCAACTGTTTCCTCTTTGCCATTGAAATACCCCAAACCTTGATATGTTTTCTAAATGCTAAACTATAGTATATTAAGGCTAAACAAAGTGCCTTAGAAACATTAGCGAACAATTTAAACCATAGTAAAGACAATAGGTACCATTAAGACAGTTTGAGCAAAAACATGCTCTAAGCTTGGAATGAACTTGGCTAGGACCCAAAGAGCCTACCAAGACTTGATAACATGCAATTATGACTTGATAAAACTAATTAAGCCTTTTGGAAACCTTGGTAAACAATTAAACCAAAGAGAACACAAGAAGACACCATAAAGTCAATTTAGGCAAATACTTGTCCTAGACTTGGTGTAACCTTGTATAAGACCTAAAGGTCATTCTTAGACCTTATTAACATGCTAATTAACATGTCAAATTAATTCCTAAAGAAAAACAAGCTTGAAAACAAGTTAAAACACAAAATGTGCTTTAAGGAGTCTTAAAGCACATTTTTGAAAAATTGTCTTGTAAATGAGTTTTGAGTGGCTAAATGTCCATCATTACTCTTTAATCAACATGTGTACTACTTAGTATCACATTAGGAAGCCTAAATCAATGTGAAATCAAAAATTTCACAAATATGTGCCTTAATTTGTGAATAGTGCTCAAATAGTGCTAGTTTTGACTTAAGTCAACATAAGCTAATTAAATGGTCAACAAAGACCATAAAATACCTTATAAGGTGAAGGGGGCCGGTTTTCAATGTGGTGATTCACCACACATGACTAGTTTAATTAAAGGGAAGAAAAGAAAAGTAAGTAAAGAAAGTTACCTTTATGTTTAAATATCTTAACAAAACAATACCTCTCACCTCATTCTCTTCTTTCCACTCATCCCTACCGTCTCCAACCTCCATCCTCTCTTCCAAAATCGTTTTTGCTACAGTCCACCTCTATTCTTCATCTTCTTTTACTTGTAACTTATGATTTCATGCTCCAAAATCAATTTCAAGACTACCTTTGTCTTAGTTAGTGTGAGCTCTTCATTTCCCTCTTTTCAAATCTTCAAGAACTCCATTTTGGTGCCATGAAGAATCTCCATTGAAGGAGCTTGAGCTCATCTTTTCATGCCTTGTCATTCTCCTTTGCTTCAAGGTAAGGAAAATCAAAGAAAATCCAAGTTTCCCTTCATTTTTGTGTATAGCCAAAAATTCACCTATTGATTGTGCATTATCTTGCTCTTCATTTAGCTTAATTCAAACTTCAAAGGACTAGGAGGAGTCCTATTTTGCCACTTATTCAAGTTCTCTTTTAAATTCCAAAGGTAAACATAATTTTAGTGTTTTAAGACACTTATGTAACCTAGGGTTCAGTTATGAGTTTGAGTATTAAACTTAATGCTCATTACCTTATATGCGTATTGTTTAGAAGATTGACAAGTGATAAAAGCTCCTTGCTGATTTTCAATCAAGAAAGAATAAGAGAAAACAAGTAGAAAGCTTGGAAAACAAAGAGGTAAATGACCTCTCTTAATGTAGTTATGTGCCTTAGGAAATTGAGCTATATTTGCTTAATAAATAACCTAAAGAGCCAATGGGAAATGAGCTAGAAAACTATCCACACGGTGAACTAAAAAGACATGGGAGCCTTGTTGTGTGTATTTGCAGGTTGAAGGCATTTAAATGTGGAAATTTAGTGTTTAAGGTTAATGCAATTTAAGGGCCTAAGTGCCAAGCAATTTAAGTTTATGCACTATATTGTGATGTAGTGTAGTTTAAAGGTTTAGTTGTGTGTAAAGAACATTTCTTGTCAAGATAAATGTCTTTGATGGTTAAAGGATGAAAAAAAACCATATGTTTGTGTGTAAGAATGTGTATTATGAGATTGAGTGTTCTTGGTTGTCTAAAGGTGACAACCTATGTGTTTTGGTGTAAGGTGACACAAGAGAAGCTATGGCAAAATTTAGTTGATAAACAAAGGAGTTTATGTGTTCTAATGGGATTTTATGACCTAGAAGGTACTAGGAATTGTTAAGTGTTAAGATGGTGAAAGAAAGTGAGCTAAGGTGTTGTTAAGTGTTAAGATGCCTTGGGCATAGTCTTAGAGATTTAGAGAACGAATGGATGATTTCTAGATACACCAAGGTCATGGTGGAAATGTGGTTTGATCTTGTGCAAAGTTTCGTGAACAATGGAAATGTAATGCCTTGTGAAGGTTTAATTATGAACAAGTGAAATTTAAATGGAAAGACATGTTTGGTGGGTTATAAGGACAATTAAGAGAGTGGAAAATGGTAATTAAATGTGAAAGTAAAACAAGTTTGCAATGTGAAGTAATCAGTTGACCGGGAAGTAAGAATGATAATTAACCATTCGATTGAATGAATTATTGTAACACCCCGTCTCCAAATACAGTGATCGTCGCCCTAAGTCCATCTCGTTCATTAACAACGCAGTGGAAAAGTTCTACTAAATTGGTGTTACTGCCGTTAGTAACCCACGTGACCAACTAGGCGTATTCTCTTACAAGTCACGGTCTAACTAATCGGATAATTACTCGAGCATCTATACAATACAATTCATAAACCACAACTTATACCGAGTATCTCATATCCTAATACATCATACAAACATCTCATCTGTAACACCCCAACCGCTAATCCTTCCATTATCCTCTACTCATACTGATAATTACCTTACTCGCAGCGGAATACTTACTTACATACTCCCGGCGGGTGATACAATGCCGTTAGCCAACCAAGACTAAAAGGCTACTACTTACAGTAACGGTCTGACGATTAGAATATACTGAATACATGTTACTCACTTTACAGTACAAAATACTTACTTACACTTGATTACCGAGTATCCAAAATATACAATTACATTCTAAGTCTATACCCAAAATTAAGAGTTTGTACATCAACTCCTTTCTATCCAATCATGATTCATTATCCAAAAGGTGTACCACATGGTACACCGGCTACTCAAAAAGGCCTTAGCCGTGTACAACTCGGTACACCGTTCCAATCTACTAACTATCCCAAAAAGAATTCACCTCGGTGCTTACTCTACCATCACGCCTCGCGGGTACCTGTAGAATAAAAACATTGCCCCAAGGGGCTCATCTTACGCTGCATATGATAACCGCATACCCCGCGTACTAGCGAGGGTACGCCAACTATTTGGTCGAATACATGCGGTTCGTTTCATTCATACATACATACATGCTTTATACGATACAATTTGATACATTCATTTCACAAGGCATACATACCTTCAATACATACAAGGAAGACATCACAAGTCAACCATTCATACTTACCGAATACTCACCGCAATACGGAGATACACTTCTCCAAATCATACTTAAGTCTTGTTAGCTTCTTTACACACCCGGGTTAATCGGGTGTTCAATACTCTTTTACTCAGGGTCAATGACTTACAATAGTCAAGACCAATACTCATACAATACTTTACTTCTTACTTACTTCACTCAAGTCAAGTAGGTATGACCTCCGGGCAGGGATTACTACATCCCACCACCGGGCTTTAGGGGGCCCACTAATCAGGATGCTACCCATTCAAGGGATTTGGTCCATGGAAAAGATTACAGCCAGGATTCGGATCCAACCTCTTGTGTTTCCTTATCCTCACGCGTGGCCAAAACTATAGCGGACTTCTACTCATTCCATTTTACTCATTACTCAAGTTAGGAGTTAGATGGTTAGGAACTAGTAGAAGTCATTACTTCCATACCATACATCAATACACTACTCAAGTACATAAGGACATACTCTTCATTCTCATTCATATATTTCATGAATTATACAAACTAAATATTCAAGAAGATACAACAAGAACAATATAGTTCAAACACAATTAAGTGCAATAGAAATCCGATTCATGCATTTATCTTATTGGTGATCATATAAGCACACAAATCGAGGTAACCAAGTTAGGATACAGGGCATGAAGAAATGATACCGTTCACCGTCGTATTCTAATACCGGGTTCCTTCGATGTTCAACTTACTCCTTCATTAATACTCCTAATGTATACTTACTACTTCTTTATACTCTTGCTTGATTATTGAAGAATCATTCTTTTCCTTATTACTTCTTAAACTTGTTCTCTTACTCATGTACTTACTTTCTTACCTTTACTACTTCATTAATGGTGTACTACTACATATATATGCATACGTGTATAGGCTATATATATATGTATGTATATATCTATATATATATATATATATATATATATATTATTTACATATGATTACTATAACCATGTAATAAAAAACATTTTTTTTTTGTTTTGACTCGACCGACCTTACCCAGGGTCGGACCCAAGGTCGGTCGAAGTCAGTAAGTTTCGTTATGGCAAAATTCCAAGCTCGACCGAACTTGCAAGTCCGGTCCCAAGGTCGGTCCATTCCAGTGAGTTACTTACGTGAAAATTTCAGGCCCGACCGATCTTGCAAGTCCGGTCCCAAGGTCGGTCCATTCTAGTGTGTTCTGGGTTCGAGTTTCTGGACTCGACCGACCTTGCCCAAGTTCGGTCCCAAGGTCGGTCCATTCCAGTGGACTTCTGGCCTTCTCAAATTACGACTCGATTGACCTTGCAAGTTTGGTCCCCAAGGTCGGTCGAAGTCAGAAGACTTCCCGTCTTTGTATTTTAAGGCTTGACCGACCTTGTAAGTTCGGTCCGGTCCAGTACTTCAGTTTTAAAATTTGTTTTTGATGTTTTAATTTGCCATTGTTTTCATAACCTTTACCATTAGAATCCCCACATGTTTAACACTCATTAAACCCTCTAAATCACCTTAATTCATCCACCAAACTTACTACTCAATCTCTACTCAACTACACAAATTTTCCTCATTTCTCTTCAAACTTGCATCCGTTTTTACTCCTCCTTTGCTACAGATTTTTAAACTCTCTTCTACCTCTCAATACTTCCTCAACTAATGCCACTCCTAGCATTCAAAACACATTACTTTACACCCTAGTTCTTCTCATCATTTAAACCCTTTTTAAATCTGTTTCAAGACACTGAACTACTCCCTTTTATACTCTCCAAATACACCTAGTTACTTCCTAGGTTACCCCTTCTTTTTAAGCACTTAAGTCCTCTCATTCCTTGGCAAAATTTGACATAGTCTCCCGTATAATTTTAGCTTTGCCCACACAGCATCTCCGCTCACAAATTGTTCCTTCCTACACCTGTTTATCCAATACATTGTACCTTCATTTCAACTCCACTACAACACAATAAAATTCCTGCACATACACATTCCATACCCAATGTTTTCCAAGCTTTTAAACATCATTTAAAAACTTCAAAACTGTTACATTACAATTCCTCGTTATACTACAACATTCTCATTACTCATTAGCATATTCATTACTTATTTCCATGCTTTAAAACTGTTACATCACACAATACAAAACTAGCTCAAGGTAAGAGTAATTACCTTGTCTCACTAGTTTTCCTTTCTTTCCTTTCCTTTCCTTCCTTCCTCCTTCTTTCTTTCTCTCTTGTTCTTGGTCCTAATGGGGTTCACACACCAAATGCTACAGCCCATATCAACATACACAACCACTTAGAAAACTATCTTTACCAACCTAGGGTTTATGCTTGTTTAAGGTTTAAAATGAAGCATTACCTTCCAATGGATATATGGAGTGGTGGACAGCAACCAAGGCAAGATTCCAACACCAATTAGAAAGCCAAAATCGGCTAGAATACAAGGCACCAACAAGGGTTTAGTTTGAATTTTCGTTTTGCCAACAAGGGCTAGAAAAAGATGGGTTTTCAAGAATATTTTTACCTCAAAATAACAAGGAGGTGAAGGTGCTTCTAATGGTTGTCCTTAAGCTTCAAATGCAGCACACCCATGGAGATGAAGTTGGTTGTTTTCGATTTTTGAAAGGAGGAAGATGTTCTCCTGTGCAAGGGGATTCCAATGGTACTAATTTTGTAATTTTTTGAGAAGGATTGGGGTTAACAAGAGGAGAGAAGGTGTTGAGTGGGTTTCTTCAAATCCCCATTGATGTCGCCCAAGGAGGAAGAAGAAGAATAGAGAGGGAGGGGGAACCGTGAGAGTGTGAGGGGGAGTGAGGAGAGAGAGAGTCATTTTTTTTGCTTTTACTTATTTTCTTTGTGTTTTAGCACATAAGAAAGAAATAAAGAGAGTGAGTGAGAGAGAAGGCTGGCCAGTTCCCTACACACACACACCCTATTTTTGATTTTTATTTGCACAAGTGGACACATTAACTTTGTCTCTTTACACTCTCACCCCACAACTCCCGGTTGTTACAGTTTTTACTAACTGGAACCCGTTTTCCGGAATTTTCTCGTTTAATTAATTTTATTGGTTCGAAACCTTTATTACTGTTTATTAATGACTATTTGGTTGACCAAAGTCATTACGAGTCTATTTGACCCGCTTAAAGTCGCATTTTCCCGGTTTCCTCGAAAAACACGCTTTAAGGTTTGTTTATGATTTTAACCCATTTTAAAGGTCCGTTTTCTTTGGGATTTGTTCCCTCATGTTTATTTAGATGTAATTAAGCCTTTAAAATTATAATTAGCCTAATTAATCACGGTTTTTAATTATTGGGTATTTTAATCTACCCCTCTTAAGGAACTTTGCCCTCAAAGTTGCTCAAGGTTTACAGTTTACTATTCTACTCATTTGGCAAGCCAATTGCCACAATGCACTCTACTACCACCTTACAAGGTGTTCACAATTCTTACACTACAAGCATACATCAATTCAAATACCATGCACCATACTCAATTCAAGTCACACATTCCACATACCATTCACAATACCCTTCGCATTGTCATTCGTGTCATATAATGTACAACACCAATGCATTACTCATTACACACATACCATACACATACCATACTCATTGTACTACATACCGGATACTACTAGCACTACATCATGCCAATAAAATATAACTAGCACTACATGTGCCAACAAAGTACAATTACATTACATACATACTACGCAATGCTAACCCGAAGCAATGCAAAAGCAAAAAGGCTCTAACCCCCTTAAAAGGGGTACGCCCCGTACCCTCCGTACTATACGGATGCTAGACATCTAGTCTACAAATAGATTCGGGTACTTCGCCTTCATGGCGTCCTCTAATTCCCAAGTTGCTTCCTCGACATCGTGGTTAGACCACAAGACCTTCACCATTTGTACAGTTTTATGGTGAGTGTCCCTTGTCTTCGTATCAAGGATTCGCAGTGGTCTCGACATATCTCATCGTCGGCTAGGGATAGTTGCTCGGGTTCTAATACATGAGAGGGATCGGCTATGTATTTATTGAGTTGTGATACATGAAAGACATCGTGAACACGCCCCAATTCTTTAGGCAATGCTAGCCTATAATCTACGGCTCCAATCCTCTCGGTAATCGTGTACGGGCCTACAAATTTTGGGCTCAGCTTGCCCTTTTGGTCAAATCGAAAGACGCCCTTCATAGGTGAGACACGCAAGAACACTTGGTCGCCCCAACGAACTCAAGGTCGCGTCGTCGCACATCCGTATAGGATTTCTGTCTATCTTGGGCTGCTTTCATATTCACTCGGATTTGCTGAACTTCGGCTTGTACTTGTTCTAAATACTTCGGTCCTATGATGACCGCTTCACTTGACTCATCCCAACACAGCAGGGTACGGCAAGGTCTACCATACAAAGCTTGGAATGACGACTTCTTAATCGAAGCATGATAGCTATTATTATACGAAAACTCGATAAGATGAAGCTTATCAATCCAGCTCCCTGGAAGTCTAAGGCACATGCCCTAAGCATATCCTTTAGTGTCTGGATGGTCCTTTCTGTCTGACCGTCGGTTTGTCGATGGAAGGCGGTGCTAAGCTTCAACTCAGTACCCAGCGCTTCCCGTGTTGCTCTCTAGTATCTCGAAAGAAATCTGGTGTCACGGTCAGATACTATGGTTTTCGGGACACCGTGGTGTCGGATGATCTCTTTGTCGAATAGCTCTGTAGCTTCGCCACCTTCCAGGTGTCCTTCATCGGTATGAATCGGGCAACCTTGGTGAGATGATCGACTACTACCTATCATGTTGAGTCCTCTCCTAGCAGGTGGGAGTCCAACAACAAAATCCATGGAGATATCATGGAATTTCCACTCCGAATGGGCATAGACTGCACCATTCCTCCCGGTCATCGGTGCTTGAACTTCACCTTCTGGCATGTGAGACACCTCAGAACATACTCAGTCACGTCGGATTTCATTCCTAACCACCAGAAGTACCTCTTCATGTCTTTGTAATTTTAGAGGCTCCGGATGGACATGCAATGTCGAACAATGTGACTCTCGCAGAATGCGATCCCTTAGCTCAGCATTGCTTCGGGGACGCATAATCTGCCATTCAATCGGATCAGACCATCTTCATGCAATTTGAAGTCGTACTTTCGGCTCTCGAAGGTACCCTCTGTGATTTTCTGTCTGATCTCCATGAATTAAGGGTCGCTCAACTGAGCGTCTCGCACCTCGTCAACCAAGCTAGAAGAAGCGAGTAGCGAATGGAGCGAGTGTGCTCGACGACTCAGGGCGTCGGCTACAGCGTTTGCCTTCCCTTCTTTATACTGGAGGTTGATGTCGTAATCCGAGAGGAACTCCATCCACCTCCTCTGTCTTAGGTTCAGTTCTTTCTATGTGAATACATACTGTAAACTTTTGTGGTCGGAGTAGATGGTGATGCTTACCCCATAGAGATAGTGTCGTCATATCTTCAAGGCGAAGACATTGGCTCCTAACTCTAGATCGTATGTCGGGTAATTCTCCTCATGCTTTTTTAGCTGGCGTGAGGCGTAAGCTACTACCTTTCCATGCTGCATGAGTACGCATCCCATGCCCTTGCCCGATGCATCACAATATACCTTAAATCCCTCGGTGCCCTCTAGAAGTGTGAGAATTGGCGCTGAGGACAATGAGTCTTTTAGGCACTGGAAGGATACCTCTCACTCGTCTGTCCATACAAACAGTGCATCTTTCTTCATCAATGACGTCATGGGCTTAGCGACTTTTGAGAAGTCCTTTACAAACCTCCGGTAATAACCGGCTAACCAAAGAAAGCTCTGGATGTCAGTAACGGTCTTAGGTCTAGGCCATGATCGTACTGCTACGATTTTGGATGGATCTACTGAAATACCCGCACTCGAGATGACATGACCGAGGAATGATACCTGATCTAGCCAAAACTCGCATTTGGAGAACTTCGCATACAGTTGGTTCTCGCGCAGTGTCTCGAGTACTCTTCTTAAATGATTTTCCTGCTCTTCTGGTGACTTCGAATATACAAGGATATCGTTGATGAATACTACTACTGAAGTGTCCAGCTGATCACTGAACAATCGATTCATTAAGTCCATGAATTTGGCTGGTGCGTTAGACAAACCGAATGGCATCACCGTGAATTCATAGTGGCCATATCTTGTTCAGAATGCTGTTTTCTCAATGTCTTGCTCTTTAATAGCAATTTGGTGGTATCCAGATCGGAGATCAATCTTAGAAAAGACTGATGCTCCCTTCAACTGATCGAACAAGTCGTCGATGCGTGGCAACGGGTACTTGTTCTTTACCGTGACGGCATTCAATTCGCGGTAGTCGATGCAGGGTGGAGACTACCGTCCTTCTTCTTAACAAAGAGGACCGGTGCTCTCCAGGGTGATACGCTCGGGCGTATAAACCCTTTGTCGAGTAGATCACGTAGTTGCTCTTTAAGCTCTGTCATTTCTGCAGGTGCCATACGGTATGGTGCCCTAGCAATGGGACCAGTACCAGGTACAAGGTCGATTTCGAACTCTACTGTTCTTTGTGGTCGCATACCAGGTAGCTCCTTCGGGAATACATCAGGAAATTATGATACAACTGCTACATCATTACTGAATTCTGGATCCCTCTCCTGATCTTGCACATGGCATAAATAGACATTATGTCCTTTTCTGAGCTCCCGGTGCATTGCTATAGCGGAAATGACTGTAGTTGAAGGCTCTTTGGGTCTCTGGTGGTATGAAACAGTGACCCTAGATGGACTCTTGAGCAGTAATCAGTGCTCGGCATTGAGGATCTGTCCCTTGTGCCACTCCAACCAGTTCATTCCAACTATCAAGTCGAATCCCAACCCGTTGAATTCAATGAAGGAGATGGGAAACGCTTCGCCTTAAATTCGATTTGTGGCGGTGTGATAGTACTTAGTACAGTTTACTCGCTCCTTCGACGGGAGAGTAACCCAGAAATTTGGCAGCTCATCTACGTCTAGCCCTAACCTCGTCGCGAATAATGGTGATTCAAAGGTGTGAGAGGCGCCGGAGTTGAATAGTACTGAGGCTTCGATGCCGTTTACTGGGAATGTTCCCGTTAGAATGGTGCCGCTTTTGCCGGCTTGTGCTTCGGTGAGGATACTCAGGTTACCTTTGGTACCGAGTCCACAGCCTATTGAATCATAAAATTATAAGTAACGATGGTGGAACGCAAGTGGAATTTAATAACCAACACTGCTTTGATTGAATAAACCAACCATCATACATACTGTGTCTCTAATACACGTTACTACTGGATTACATGTTACTACAAGATTAATACTTTCTAAAGGTAAGGTTCAGACGTCCTGGTTTCATGTGTGTGGCATTGATTATTGCCGGTGGTGCCGTATTCCACTTGATCTTCTGGATCCGTGATACACAACCTTGATTTTCCAACCATGATTAGAACATCTCCTGATCTCAATACCAATTTTTCTGCGAGGTCCGCACGCTTCTGCTCGCTATACAAGAATACGGCGTCATCACCAATGGACCAAGACACTACGGGCACTCCTAGTTCAAGAGATTCCATCGTCTTATCCTTCTGTTGGTGTAAGCCAAGTTGTCATTCTTTCTCATAGAAGTTCACAATACAGAGGTCTGCTTCTAGTGAAGGGATTGGTTCATCTTCACATTGTTGTGCAATTTCTATAGCTTGAGTGAAAAGTGTTTGGTATTTAGGGGGTATTGATGGAGTTGTTGCTCCGTCTCCTGCTCGTGTCTTTTGGTATGTCTTGGTATAAGGGTTCCAATCCTTTCCCAAGCACATCGTTTTCAGCTTCATTGTTGCTTCACCGGGGAATTCGGGTGTATAAAATCCTCCTGGACCCATTCCTAATTCGTTGCATCGTCGGATGATTGAAACTTATGATTCGGGTGTCAGGTATCCTTGTAATAAGATCATACCTGGGCGGATAACCTGACACTGCTCGTTGGTGAAGTGGTGAGTGGTGATGTCGGTCTCTTCATGAGGTGGGTTTGAAGGTATTGGGTAACAAATAAGGAATTTCCCTAAGGTGGTAAATTTCATCTAGTGTGAGTTCTAGGCTCACTGACTTACATGCTCAATACATACTTCAATTTACTTACTCATGCTCAATTTCATACTTCAAGTACTTACACATTCATGCATCCATTCATACAAATATTTCATTACTCTAGACATGCTTCTCAAGGATTAAAGGTTACGGTGAATACCTGGGCCGGACTTGGTCCCGGTCCGTCACGGTCAATGATGTGTAAGGCCGGCTGCCTCTGCGGTGCACCCTTCTGCGGACCCCGGGACCCCTGTCCTGTAAGGTGTGCTGGGCACGAGTATCGCCAGATGCAACCTCCTTCCCTTCACGCTGCCTGTAGCCCTAATAGTTGCCCTGGGCTTCAAGTTTTCTACGCATGCATTAGCACGGTGCCCCGGCTTCTGGCAATTGTAGCAGCGGATCTCCCTTCCTTGGCAATCAGTGCCGGGATGATCGTTGTTGCAGTTTCAGCACACATAGCTGCGGCCATCATTTTGCCCCTTGCCATGGCAAATCCAGAACCTATAGCTTCCAAGTTAGCGAGGTTCGGTATACTTACAATACTCCATATACATAGTAATATACAAGTGTACTAATTTTATTTCGAGTTCTTACCCTTGTAGGGCTGAGACCTCAGTGGCTTCGCTGCCACTGGTGCGGTGTAGGCAAGCTGTAACGGTTCAGCCGCCTTGCCCTTCTCAGCATGGGCACTGCCGTCTCCTGAGGTATTCTTCTGGTGGGAGTACTTCCCTTTCTTCTTTTTCCATGGTTTGGTTTGGTTTTGGTCATCGGAGGCGTTACCCTTGCTGCTCACCTTGCGCTTCAGCGCTTGCTCCTCATCTCTTAGCTGGCAGGTGATCTCAACTCGAGATGCAGCGAGGTAACACTCCTGAATTACTTGGCATTAGGTTACACATTTACATACGGGAATACTAATTCACATTGCTTAAGGCTTTTAAGGGATCAACGTTGTTTACCTGAAGGGAGGTAAACCGTGCGAATCCCATGCCATACCAGAGTCGATGGCTCAATCCGCCGTAGAAGTGGTCGACCAAGACTTGGCCGGTATACCAAGGTCGGGTAGAAGTCTGAGAAGAGAGGGGAAGGTGCGGTAATACTCATCAACCGTCGTCTTCTCCGTCATCTTCAGGGCATCGAGCTCAAGCCGTTTCTTGGTCTTGACATGCTCGGGATAGTACTTAGATCGGAGGAGAGAGGTGTATGTGTTATAACCCAAAATTTCAACTCCCCCGGAAGAGAGTCTCTACTAATAGGCTAGTAGCGAGGGTTCCCAGTTCGATCGGCACATTTCAGAGTACTAGGGACAGCTTAGTCATCTCCAGGGGCATTTTCATAATTTTTCAAGGCTCCTAAGCCCCCTATAGGCTTTCTCTCTCCTCCAAATAAGGGTCAAATCAATTCAAATGCTTTGACATTTTAACCCATGATAGAGGATGACATCTGAAGCATAATGGCGTTGGAATTTTGATTTTTCGAATTTCCAATAATTTTTAGCAATTTCTGATTGAATCTGACGAGAAATTGAATTTAAAAATATTCCAATATCCAAAAAATTCGATTCCACTTTAGAAAATTCAGAAATATAATCCTTTACCCATGTGTAAAATTTCATAATCAAATTCCTTTTGGAAGTCCTTGAGCTAAAACGTCGGTAAATCTCGGTTTTTACCGGATTTTTCTATCTTAAAGGAAGCCTATATAAGGAACCTCATCCCATGATCAAATCATAACCTCAAGAACCCTAGACTCTCAAAGAAGGCAGCCGTCTCTCTCTCTCCACGTTTTTGAACTCCAGAGGCACAATCAAACACCGAAATCTCACCAAAATCAACACCAAAACATATTTTTCAACTCCCACAACATCATCAATCATCAAACATCAACCAATCCACCTCCAAAACGTGAAGAACACCTTCAACAATCAACAACAAGAAGCTCGGGTCGAACACAATCCAGAACCGGCACCATCGGAGCCTGAAGAATCCCGACGTGAAGAACCCTCTTGAATTCGAAGGAAAAGGTTACAATTCTACTTTTCTAATTCCCCACGACCTTTATTAACTCTCTGTCAAATTTTGGGTTCAAACTAACCTTTTTACGCTTCTGTATTGCTGTTTGTTTAAGCTTCTGTCCAATAACTTGTTTACCAAGTTTCGTGCTTAATTCGAATTCAAATTGAGAACTTTCAATCACTAACGTCTTGTACATCTTTCAGGCTACACACCCATAAAATTTGAGCCAAAAACACCCTCGGGAACAGCCTCAACGCCGCCGTCCAGGGCGCCGCGCCCACGTCATGTCGAGGGCGGTCCGCGCCCACGGACGTCATGTCCGAGGTCCCGGACTCCCCGTCCGTAAGCCCGGACACCCACGGACGGCGGCGGGATTTTAAAAAATTCAAATTTAGGTTTTCTAATAATGTCCGGGCCCACGGACAGCCTGTCCGTGGCCCCGGACTTTGCAATTTTTTTTTTCTAATTAGGTTAACTGGGGTCCGTGGTCTCGAACATGGGGTCGTGGCTACGGACGTAAGCAAAATTCAACCTAATTCTGCCTCCGAAACCCTAGTTTAGGTATCTTTCAATTTCACTTTAGTTTACTGTCAAAAAATGCTAAAAAAAAAACAAAAAAACAGAAGCTCGCGCACTTAGGTTAAAACGACTCGTAATAAGCCGTAAATAAACCAAGTAGAGGAAAAAGGACCTAGGAAGGGTAATGAAAGTAATTGAACCCTAAATAAGTCGAATACCAAGCCCCCGAACCCGAACTCTCCTTTCCTAATTTGATCTAGGTTAAAATTAAGTGGCGACTCATAATAGGTTCCAGTGAGCTAGCTTAGGTTTTAATAATTATTGTTATATGACATACTTATTAATCTTAGGTTATAAGTGGACCTAAAACCCGATTAGATCCTAATCAACTTAATCCACATAGGATAGGGGGTTAAAATCGAGGCTCACAAACTGGCGACTCGGCTGGGGACAAAATTCTTAATTTTAACTTGTTTAATTTTAAGAAAGAGGGCTTAACTCAAAAACGTTTATTTATGGCTTTATTACTCAGTTTGTTTACTTTTGTGCGCATTTTAATTTTTCTTGCACCTTTGCATCATATGAGAGCGAGGGTCCACGCAAACCGATTTCACCCCGGGACCCGTTTGAGGGTCCCCTGTCAAGGACTCACGCCTTTAAGGTGATGTGAATAAGCGGGGGAAAAGAGGAGGGTGTCGTCTAACCACACCCCCTTAATACCTGGGCCTTAGCCCCAAGCGTTTTCCTGGCAGTGGCCTTACCGAGCCCAATGTTTGGTCATTCAAAGACCCGACCGTAGACGCACACTTAACAGTGATGTGAAAAAGTGGGGAAGCCCAAAGAGAATAGCGTGCAAGCCCTATTCCTTTGTGGTGACCTGGGCCCAAGCCCCAAGCACCTCTCCGGATCGATCCATACCCAAATTGATTTAAACGTCTAGTGAGGACATGTTAAATTTGTGTGGGCCTTGTTTGCTGATATGATCGGCCCACTACCCAGCCTAAGGATTGATAGAAACTTCTCCTTCATCAACCTAGCTCAACCCAAATCTATATATGGCTTTATTGTTTGCGGCCCAGAGGCCCTGTTTGGTTTGATATGCGAAACATTTGGACTTCGGCCCAAAAGTTTAGACTTAGGTGATTTCTCTCTTTCAGCCCAATTTGAGCTCTAGGCCCATGAGCGATCCATAAAAATCCTCAGGCTTTTCCTTTTCGAGGCCCATTCTAGTACAGGAAGACTTTTCACTCGGGTTTTAACCCACGATCCTAGACACGGGTATCATCTTCAGGTCCAATCATAATCACTCGGCCCAAATTCCAATTCACACCCAGAACATGGTTTTGAAATCACTTCGGCCCATGCGCTTTACTTCTAGCCCAAACACATTCTGGCCCAAGCGCCCAATTCTCAGAACATTCCGGCTCAAGAACCACAATCTTCGAAACATTCCAGCTCATGTGCTTTTCTTGCAGCCCAAACAAGTTTTTACCTAAAACTTCTTCACGATCCAGAATTTTAGCTCAATCCACTTTTGTTTTCCAATAGATAAGCCCGAATCCCAAGTATGGCAAAGGGAGGAAACCTAGTCAGTATGGAGCCCAGTTTGCAGCCCTAGAGCAAAGGTACATTGCTGCCTTTGAAGCCATGGAACAGAAACATAGGTCCACCACTAATGACATGGAGGCTAAGTATGTCACCATCATCGAAGAGTTGAAAAGCAAAATTAATTCCCTTGAGGTTGGTCATCAGGGAAACATTTCAGGAAAGATTGCTGACTCTGGGAACGAGCGCGACTACATCGAGGTTAACTCCGTTGGGGCCCATGATGCACAAAGATTTGTAGGGGAAGCCGCCCCGGACCACCAACTAAGTGCAGAACTCAAGAAGGCTCTGAAAAGGATCGAGCGCATGGAAAAAGCAAGCAAGCCAGCTGGTTTCGATTACTCTTCTATGGAATCGTACCCCGAGGTTAATCTCCCTCTAAAGTTGAAGCTACCCACACTTGCTCTGTACAAGGGTTCCTCAGACCCCTAGGTCCATCTGGCGATGTTCGATAGGGAAATGTCCATCCTCAGGTTGAATGACATGCAGAAGGCCAAGGTTTTCGCCCGTTATCTCGATGAAATACCTCAACGTTGGTACTTGACTCAGAGGATGAACACCAAAACCTATGAAGAGGTTTGCGAGGCTTTCCTGCACCATTTCAAGTATGCTAAGAATCTTGAAGTCACCAGGTCCGACCTTCCAGTACCCGGCAGGGAAACAGTGAATCAATGTCTGGCTTCATCAAACGGTGGAGGATGAAGGCCGCTGCTATGCCTACAAAAATGGATGAGCAAGAACAAATTTGAATGATTGTGGACAATATGCAGAGACAATACAACAACGAGCTGAGTTGCACATACTTCCCTAATTTCGACATGCTGATGGGGCAGGTAAGAGTCATGGAAGAAAAGATTCACAAAGGCGAGCTGAAGCTGGGACAACCCAAAGCCCAGGGTGTGAGTATCAAGACCTTTAAGTCAGGACCGGCCAAAGCAGCTCAAGTTTCGTACCAGGTGAGCACCATACAAAAACCGAGTGCTGCAAAGCAGATCATCAAGGCCTCACCTCGATCCAAGAGGTTCTCTGCACCGAGACAGTTTACCGACATTGGCCGGCCTCTCAGTCAAGCACTCGTGAAGCTACCAGAGCTAGACTTACTACAGCCTCTCACACCTAGTCCTGGGATCACCCAAGCCGGGGAACATCTCCATCAGTTCTGTCAGTTTCATCAACTACCAGGACACAATACTGACGACTGCAGAGCATTGAAGCACAAGATCGAAGACCTTATCGAGCAAGGACTCCAGTTTGTTGAGTAGGCAAAAGTCTAGCAGTGTTTTGTTTACTCATTTCAATTGTGTGGGAAGTTTATCACATTTCTCTTTTAATGAAGTTTAGATTTCAAAATTTCAGTTTTTTTCGACTTTTTCAGTTTGTAATCACAAAAATGATAATAAAAGAAATGTGTTTGTTCATGAAATACCCCAAACCTTAATGTGTTAATTAATTGTGTAATTATAATTTTCTAAGGCTAATTAAGTCCTTAAGATCATTGGTGAAGAAATAAAAAACCAAAAAGAAAAAGAAAATGCGTAAAAGACATAAAACGTGAAAACGCATATTTAATTATTTTAGGAGGCATATAACCATCACTAGGGTTATAAATATATTTTATATTTTTATACCCTAATTACATACTAAGAACATGTGGGAAAAATTCCGGAAGAAAACGGATCCAAATAATGCGATAAAACGCTAACGGAGTACTAAAGCGCGTTTTTCGAGAAATACCCAAACGTGACTTTAAACAGTTAAATGACCCCGTAAAAACTATAGTTGATTCTATAACTATAATTAAACATTAATGGGAGTTTAATAACCATTAAAATTAAAGAAACGAGAAAATTCCAGAAACCGGACCCGGTTAGTGAATAGTGCTAAACCGGGTAAATTAACGAGCATTTTTGTAAATAACGAAAAACGCTCCAGCTTGTATTATAGCAGATGGCCGGTTTTTACAGTTTAAATCAGCTCTCTCACACACACTCTTGACTAGTTAGCTAATTAAATAAGCTAAAAAGCAAAAAGTAAAACAAAAGAAAAAGGTACAAAAACACCTTTATTTTCCTCTCTCCTCTCATTTTTTCTTTCTTTCCTCTCTCCTCTCTCTCTCTTTCTCCTTCCCAGCCGTTCCTTCTTCTTCCTCCCAAGCTGGAACGATTTCTTCTCTCTCCTCCCATGGCTTCTTGCCATTCCTTGCCTTGCCCAAGCTTTATTAAAGCTCCAATCACAAAAATAATTACATATTCTTCATCTCCTCATCATTCTCTATCAATCTCTCTTTTCAAAATTCAAAAAGGATGAACTTCATCCACATGGGTTTTCCCCATTTGAAGAGAAATTGACATCAAAAGGAAGCTTGGAGTCTCCTCTTTCAAACAAGGTAAAAAGGTTCCAAGAAAAACTCATTTTCTCCATCTTTCTTTGTTGGCCGATTTTGCCCAACCTCATACCTTATTTTTCTTCTTGTTCTTGAGCTCCAAATTGACCCTTCAATGGTGGAGTAGTTTCCCTCTTGATTCAAGGGTGAGAATCCCTCTTAAAAGCTTCAAAAAGGTAAACCCTAACTTTGTGTTCTAGCCTTTGATTGAACTAAGATATTCCAAGGGTTTAGATAATTAATTGGGTATGTTTATGTGTTCTTGGATGTTGGGATGGAGTTTGGAAACTCCATACCCTCTTAACCAATTTTGGAGAAGATGAGGAGCAAGAGATGAATTAAGGAGGCTTGTGAAATTAAGGTAAGAAAAACTACCTTGAACCTTGTTTATAATTGTTTAAGTGTTTGGGATGGGTAAACAAAGTAATGAACCCAAAGTGATGGATAATGTGGTTATTGAGATTTTGGAGATTTTTGGAGATTGTGTTGTTGTTGTTGTTGAATTTGAGGATTTTGTTATGTGCTGGTAGAACCCTTGTGGGTTTGGCTAGTTTAGGGTGAATTATGTGAAGAAATGAGTTTTGGGATATGTAAGGTTTGTAACGAGGTCATGGCGAAATTTCGGTAGAAATATAGTAGTTTAGATGGTGATGTGAGCTGGAAGAGTTTAAGTGTTAATTAGGTGTTGTTAGGAATTGGTTTGGGTGGCAAACCACATTGAGGTGTTGATTGAAGAATGGAATGGAGTTAGACAAAAATCTGTAGCAAGGATGATGTTTAAGAGTTTGGATTTTGCTAGAGGGGAACTAAGGTGTGAGACTTGGGAAACAATGAATGAGATTGGGAAATGGAGATGAATGTGCTAGAATGAATGTGGTATGGTCAAATGGCAAGGAGAAGGCTAAGTGTTGTCATGAGAATATTTTGAGAGTGCACTGATGTGCAACTTGTGCAGTGAGTGAAGAAAATGTGGAATTGAAATTGTAGAATTGGAGCAAAGTTTGGACCATGCTTGAAGGAGGTTTAGTGAGTATTTTAGTGTGTTTAAACATGTAGAAAACATGTGGAAAGTTTAGGAAATGATTAGAGGTGAAATAGGGGTTGAAAACTGATCAAAAACTGTAAATTTTGACAGTTCCAGAGGTGGTCCGGGTTGCAAATCGGAATGCAAACCCGGACCATAGCAAAAACACGACAGAAGATCATCCCAGGAGGTGGTCCGGGTTTGTAAACCCGGACCACATAGAAAGTTGTCCAGAAACCGTTTTCCAGGGTTGGTCCGGGTTTGTAACCCCGGACACAAACCCGGACCATGTTAAAAAGTGTCCAGAAAGTGTTTTTAAGGGTTATTATGGTGGGGAAGTGAAAGGTAATGGTTTTAGATGTTGATTAGTCCTTCTTTGGTGAGTTTTAAAGGCCATTGGAAGTATAAACAAGTGTTGGAAATGATTGAGAAAGTTGTGAGTTTAAGTACACAAAGTTAAACCGACATAACGGGATAACGGGGTAAGTACGGGAGTAGCAATTATGTACCTACCGTAATACCTTAATATTAATTGAACCATTTGACATGTTAAATAGTGGTTCAAGAGTATGACATGAGGAACAAGTGTGAACCGAGGAACGTGAGAACACCGGTAAAGTAATTCCCCACGGTGACAGGTATGGTTTTCTTGCAACCTGTGTCCTACCGGATTACACCGGCTTGTATGCCAATGTGTTTTTCTGTGTGTTTGCCACCTTGCAAGATAAAGCATGAAATGAGTTTACAGTAATTCATTATTGTGGCGTAATTAATTCCGATACCGCTTAACCTTAGTTATGTGTTAAATAATAGTTAACCGACTTTAGGTTCACATAAGAGATCGGTATTCGGAATAAACGTCCCAACCCATGGGAACGTTCTAACTACGGCTATCCGTGCGTTAGTGTATGTTGTTATTGAGTGATGTATGTGACTTGTTGGATATGTTGTTGTTGTTATTGGATACAGTTATTCATGTTTGTAAAAAGGGATATTACACCCCTTATGTGTCTAACCGAGTTAGTAACACTATGTGAAGTGTGTATGTGATAAGTTCCATAAGGGAACCTCTAACTAATAAGTATATGTTATGTATGGAGAGGAATCCGGTTGTCCCGGTCGCGCGTATTGTTTGGGAGTTAATATATATATATGTGAATTAACTCCCATCCTGTTATGTTAGGGTTGTTTTCCTTCATTGGATTTCGACCTCCCACTAGCTTAGCCAAAGCTTACCTACCCGACCTCCACATCGGGCTAGGAGGGAAATTATGTACAATGTTGGTAGGGTGTTGAAGCCTAAGTTCGCTTCGACTCCCTCTTTGTTATGTTACGGTTGTTCTTCCTCCTTGAACTACAACCTCCCACAAGCTTAACCAAGGCTTACCTAACTCATCATTATAGGAGCTAGGGGGAAATTATGTATGTTGTGATCGGTCCTATATGAGACCGCCACTCAAGTAAAGGAATTGTATGTATGTTGTGCTCGGGCTTATATCACCCCGACACTCCTTAGGTAAAGTTATATCCTCTAAGAAGAGAAATTAAGTTGTGTGTTATAAAGTGAAGTGTGTGTTATGAGTGTGTGTGCTAACTTTGTGTTTGCGCCCTATTAATGGATGTTTGCTTATAAGCATGATATGTATGTGAGTTTGTGCATGTTTGAAATAAATCAACCGCATGCTAAGACGACAAATAGTTGTGCGTGGCCCGGTAGCATGCGGGCTGCGGGATTACCATACCAGCAAAGGTGCTGACCCCCTTTGGGGGCTCCCATACTTTTCAGGTACAAGGAACTGGAAGCCGTTCGAGAGTAGGACGGGGTAGTGTTTGTATGTGGTAGTCATGAGAATTGTGGATGTATTATAGGTGTAGTAAGACCGAAAATGTATCGGCGTTAGTTGGTAATTACTCGGTACAGTTGTAATGTAAGTATATAATGAATGTTGGACATGGAACGGGATTAATGTGTAGATGCTCGGGAGTTTAGTCCATCAGACCGGTACGATGTATGTATGTTAGCCTTGTTAGCCACGTGGGTGGCTAACGGCGTGTAACACCAAAGAGTCGAGTGATGTTGTGAGTTGTGATTTCCGCTGCAAAGTATTGTTAAGTGTGTTATTTGTAGTTGGGGTGTTACAAAAAGTGGTATCAGAGCGAAGTATCGCTCTGATGACTGAAATACCGAGCTTAGGAAGTACCGAGTTAAGAGTTTAGTACCTTGGGTTAAGGGTTGAGTGATAGCGTGAGGAGTACGCTAGTTAGGGAAACACCAGTGTGTACTGGATACCTACAGTATCCATCCCGCCCTCCACAAACCCTATTTTATAACTTGGGCAAGAACGCCAGAGAGATGAGAGTCATCTCTTACTCGGGAAAACCCGATTTGGCTGTTACTAAGTATCCTTATAAGTACGGAGAACCTGTCACACGGTAGATCCCGAAAGGCGTGAATTCCGAAGACGATCTCCATTTTAACAATGTCTGCTGCATGAGTTAGCGAAAAGTGAAGAATTTTATGCATAAGAGAATGGAATTTCCGGCACCCTGGGTCGACATGCGAAGCAGTCGAGGATAACCAGCGTGCAAGCACTAACCGTGCAACAGTGGAGAAGTGAAGTAGTAGAACCCGAGACGAGTGTCTACGGGACTACAATGTTGACTAACACACCAACGGTACACCAACCGAGCAAAGAACTACGACGTAGTACGAGGAGGATACGATACTAAGAAAAAGGGGTCTCCCAGAATGGGAAACACCCTAGTTAATGGTTATCAGGTGAAGACAGAGAGAATTACCCAAGGAATTGTTGTTAAGACGATAAGATCAAGCAAGGGCCAGCAAGGCCACAGATGTTAAAGCGGGTCAAAGCAGTACCGCAACCGATGTGTATTGAACCAGTAGCCAGTCAGCATGGCGCACTTGCCAAGGCAAGTGCTGCTACAACAAGGCTGGCGGCAAATTATTAGCAACTATAAAGTACTTAGTAAAGTACCATGAAGTAAAGTGAGATCATCATAACTGTGGAAAGGCTTAGCAGCCTGACCTCTGTAATTGGAAACACACCAGTCAGCAAGAAGCTAGACTTGGTTAAGGCGAGAAAATGTTGTGATACCACGAGAATTTTCTTTCAAACTTAAATTCATTTTCAAAACCTTTTTCAAAACCAAATTTTCTTTCAAACCCAATCTATTTTAAATTCTTCTTCTTTTAAAACCAGACCAGAAGACCTACACCGGCCTCAGTGCCACATGGTAGGTAAGTTATACCCAGTTACTTTTAAACAACCGGATGGAAACCGGTAAACCCAAGGGTAACAACCCGAGGGAATGGAGTGAGTTCATAATAATACAACAGTGGATACACTTTCCTTGATTAAGTTCGGGAAGCATGGAATGCATATTATCATAGGATAATATAAGAGGAGTTGACAACAGAATACTTCACCTAGGCGTGTGACGAACACTACGAGTATACCAACTGTAATGTGGGACGACCGCACTCCGATAGGAGCTTGTGGGCCTGACAGACCTACTTATGGGTTAGTCAGGTAAGTAGCAATGTATCAGTAGGATACCCCACGTATGTATACGAGTGGAGCCTGGAACACGGGAAGTAGTCGACTCCATACTACGGTCCGAAGTAAAAGTCAAGCAAGAGCAATGGAGTACCATCGAATGGTTGAAGTAAAGGAACCAAGTCAAGTTAAGGAAACTAAAGGAATCAGTAAGTTCATTTTAAGGAAATGTTTAAAGGTGAACAAGTGCGAAGTGCACTGGTTAGTAAGTAAAGAAATCGCACATATCTTAAGAATCTTGGAGGATGAACATAATAGCTGGAGTAAGTACCCAGCCTACATATGGTGAGGCAAATGCCTAAAATGGATATGTTAATGTGCAATGATCGGGATGAGACTCCCGAGATATCAATTTCACTAAAGAGGATATTTAGCCCAACAGAGAACGCAGAGCGAAGTAGTAAATTAAACATACAAATGAGTGCAAGCCAGATGAAATGGCATAACTTAGTAACACCCAGGAACTATCCTTAAAAGGGTGTTTGGATCAACAATGGTTGAATGAGATAACGTGGCAGAAACGCAAGGGTTGAAACTAACACTTGGATTAAGCGTAAGTAGTCAGGAGGAAGTCTGACATCCTTGAAGGGGCATCCCATGAAAGGAACCGTGTAATATAGTACGGAGAAGTAAGTGTGTGGCGTGTGAACAGCCTACAATGAGTAGAGCTCGAGGCAATAAGGCTTGTAAGCCACAAGTGGAATGTGTTAAGAAAATGCTATTGATCACAGAGATTCATGTTATATAAGTAAGTAAGCGGATAACGAACCACTGCTTCAAGAGTGGGGATACCTCTGACATTGTGAGACCGCAATAGCGGTAGTTATGTGAATTAACTTCAGGGAATGTGTTAAAGGTTGATTACTATGAAAAGAGTTGTACCAGTTGTGAAGACTGAAAGAGTGATAAGTTGAATAGCAACCACCATAGGTGTATGATGCTAAATGCGTAATGAACAACGCTCAAAGAGCATAAAGACTCAAAAACAATAGCGTGTTCAGCAGTCGGCCAACTAAGTGGCGAAACACAGTGCAATGGCAGAAGCTAATATAATAGCTTATGCCGGGTAAGTTAATGTTATACAATAAGTAACCGCACGGTGCGCAGCAAGCGACCGTTGCATAAGTATTGTTAAATAATAATGTGGCAAATAAGACCAGTTATGAGTGAAACTCGATGGACATACAGATAAGTGATGATACACAGACTGAGCAATACGCCAGTAGTTGATGCTACGTGATAAGGAACACAGTATGAATTCCTATTGCTATCTCATAAGAGACTTACTGTCAATAGTTTACGCCTCTGCACTCTGTATGACTGAGTGTTTTGGTATTGCGCTTGAGCGGTAATGATCAAGTGAGATAGCTAGGAAGTCTGAAAATGTTAAATGTGATAGAAGAACAAGACTTATGATGTGATAAAACCGATGCATAAGATAAGCACGACAAAGGGTACTTGGTTGACATAAGTGACTACAGTAGCACAATTGTTGAATATCGGTATGGAACATACCTCAAGTGTTGGAAATAACCGACAGAGTACTACACAAAAAAGGTAGTAGCTCAAACTTAACCGACAGTAAGTCGGAAGAAACCAAGTAAATCATTGTAGAATACAATAGATTATCGTGGAAACGAATAGAAAGTTTGTAACTCACCGAATTTGCTCACGGTAAGAAATACCACGCGTCGGTTGAGAAACCGTTATTACCAAGATAAAGGTGATAATCGGGGATGTACAATACAGTAAGGATAATGTATGGAGCAAACTAAGCTCTAAATTATCAAGAGTTGCGCAGCAGAAACTGGTGAACCAGTGAGTCAAACGATGAATGTGAATAGTGAACATGAGTGAATGGCAAACTAATGATGCCTAAAAGCCTCACAGGCCAGAATCGAAACCAGTTAAGAGTCAAAATAAACTCTAGTGAGAATTCTTTGTTATGGACTAAACCGCCAATATGGCTAAGATCCTCAAACCAGAACACATGGTGTAATAAACCGCGTGGAGATAAAACACTTCACGACGGTAGACCGTTATAAACCAGTGATTAAGTGATTGATTACGTGGGCGTAATCCCTTTTAAGGGGGGTAGAGCGCAGAACCACTTAGTGTCTATTATCGTACAAGTGTACGTGAATTATATTGTGCATAGCACAAAATGATTTGTTCTGATGATTGGTGTGTGTGTTACATAAACATATGCATTCATTCATGGTTTAATTATGGTAATTGCGCACTGAAGATGTGAATACCATTGTGATAAGTATGTTTATTGTGTTAACGGATGTAGGTGAAAGTATAAGTGTAAGGGGGTAGAAAACTCCCGGGGAATTAAAACCCCGACAGTATATGTTCATATGTTACCAAACGTAATATTGTGTATTATATTTTGATAAAAAATATATATGGATATATGTATATATACGCGTTGTGATTTATGATGGGGTATGAAGCCGATATAGAACCTAGTAAGAATTAAATTCCCTAGGTAACTGGATTTAAGTAAATGGAGATAACTGATAGACGGAGTTCTATCCCTTGGAGATGTATGATTATGACTAGAAGGATTAAAGATAGAAAATGGTACATGTTTGAATTAGCTGTTGTTTGAAATTGAAGTGGGAGGTGAAACTTGATTATCATGAGATCAAGGGAAGCCGAACACGAATTGGGGTGGAGAGATAGTTCAACACTGATGCTGATCACATCAGGGTTGGGTGATTCTCGAAACTCCCTATAAGTGGTCACAAATAATCACATCAAGAATAAGATGCGGTTAGCAATAAATGGGACTTGGAGTTGAATTGAGTTTTCAAAGGAATTTTAAATTGGGTTTCAAATTTTTCAATTGGTATTTTCAAGACTTCAATAAATATTTTTTTTAGATCCTTAAGTGGTAATTTCAAAGGAAGGACTACCTTTATGTGACCTCGTAGAGGATTTTCAACTTGTATCCTTCCAATAAAGGATTTCATTATACTCAACCTCATAGAGGGTATTTTCCTACTACTTGCTCACGAGCTGAGGACGTACGAGCCTTTGTCTTCGGACCGGTGACATGAGAAGTATATTTTAAAGATGTATGCAATTGTTTTGATCTCCCAAAGGAACGGGGACCAGAGTGTCCATCGCGACCGGTTCTGCGGGATCACAGTGTATATGTACTCAACATGGGTCTCGAACCCATGAAGAGATGGAAAAGGAATTTCTGGTTGATATACATGCTATGACATGTTGTGTGGTATGTGTAGTAATTATTATTTTGGACCTTGGGTCCTAATGTGATTGAATTCCGGAAGTGTTATGTTGTCAAGACCTATGTGTCTAAAGGATGTTGTGTTATCAAGACCATGAGTCTAAATGTTGTATGTTACCCAGACCAAGAGTCAAAGGGTTGTTATGTATGTACAAATGTTGTTAAGGTACCCGGACCATTAAGTCCGAGGATACTATGTAAGTATGTTATGTCATGTTATGTATGTATGGATGTGTTACCCGGGCCGTTAAGTCCGAGGTTGTGATGTAAAATATGTTTGTTATGGAAGTGTTATGTTGCAAGTAATCCCCGTATTCTAACCAATGATGTGTGGGAAGTGTGAACTTCGAGGACGAAGTTCTTTTAAGGGGGGTAGATTGAAATACCCCAAACCTTAATGTGTTAATTAATTGTGTAATTATAATTTAATAAGGCTAATTAAGTCCTTAAGATCATTGGTGAAGAAATAAAAAACCAAAAAGAAAAAGAAAATGCGTAAAAGACATAAAACGTGAAAACGCATATTTAATTATTTTAGGAGGCATATAACCTTCACTAGGGTTATAAATATATTTTATATTTTTATACCCTAATTACATACTAAGAACATGTGGGAAAAATTCCGGAAGAAAACGGATCCAAATAATGCGATAAAACGCTAACGGAGTACTAAAGCGCGTTTTTCGAGAAATACCCGGAAACGTGACTTTAAACAGTTAAATGACCCCGTAAAAACTATAGTTGATTCTATAACTATAATTAAACATTAATGGGAGTTTAATAACCATTAAAATTAAAGAAACGAGAAAATTCCAGAAACCGGACCCGGTTAGTGAATAGTGCTAAACCGGGTAAATTAACGAGCATTTTTGTAAATAACGAAAAACGCTCCAGCTTGTATTATAGCAGATGGCCGGTTTTTACAGTTTAAATCAGCTCTCTCACACACTCTTGACTAGTTAGCTAATTAAATAAGCTAAAAAGCAAAAAGTAAAACAAAAGAAAAAGGTACAAAAACACATTTATTTTCCTCTCTCCTCTCATTTCTTTTCTTCCTTTCCTCTCTCCTCTCTTTCTCCTTCCCAGCGTTCCTTCTTCTTCTCTCCCAAGATGGAACGATTTCTTCTCTCCTCCCATGGCTTCTTGCCATTCCTTGCCTTGCCCAAGCTTTATTAAAGCTCCAATCACAAAAATAATTACATATTCTTCATCTCCTCATCATTCTCTATCAATCTCTCTTTTCAAAATTCAAAAAGGATGAACTTCATCCACATGGGTTTTCCCCATTTGAAGAGAAATTGACATCAAAAGGAAGCTTGGAGTCCCTCTTTCAAACAAGGTAAAAAGGTTCCAAGAAAAACTCATTTTCTCCATCTTTCTTTGTTGGCCGATTTTGCCCAACCTCATACCTTATTTTTTCTTCTTGTTCTTGAGCTCCAAATTGACCCTTCAATGGTGGAGTAGTTTCCCTCTTGATTCAAGGGTGAGAATCCCTCTTAAAAGCTTCAAAAAGGTAAACCCTAACTTTGTGTTCTAGCCTTTGATTGAACTAAGATATTCCAAGGGTTTAGATAATTAATTGGGTATGTTTATGTGTTCTTGGATGTTGGGATGGAGTTTGGAAACTCCATACCCTCTTAACCAATTTTGGAGAAGATGAGGAGCAAGAGATGAATTAAGGAGGCTTGTGAAATTAAGGTAAGAAAAACTACCTTGAACCTTGTTTATAATTGTTTAAGTGTTTGGGATGGGTAAACAAAGTAATGAACCCAAAGTGATGGATAATGTGGTTATTGAGATTTTGGAGATTTTTGGCGATTGTGTTGTTGTTGTTGTTGAATTTGAAGATTTTGTTATGTGCTGGTAGAACCCTTGTGGGTTTGGCTAGTTGTAGGGTGAATTATGTGAAGAAATGAGTTTTGGGATATGTAAGGTTTGTAACGAGGTCATGGCGAAATTTCGGTAGAAATATAGTAGTTTAGATGGTGATGTGAGCTGGAAGAGTTTAAGTGTTAATTAGGTGTTGTTAGGAATTGGTTTGGGTGGCAAACCACATTGAGGTGTTGATTGAAGAATGGAATGGAGTTAGACAAAAATCTGTAGCAAGGATGATGTTTAAGAGTTTGGATTTTGCTAGAGGGGAACTAAGGTGTGAGACTTGGGAAACAATGAATGAGATTGGGAAATGGAGATGAATGTGCTAGGAATGAATGTGGTATGGTCAAATGGCAAGGAGAAGGCTAAGTGTTGTCATGAGAATATTTTGAGAGTGCACTGATGTGCAACTTGTGCAGTGAGTGAAGAAAATGTGGAATTGAAATTGTAGAATTGGAGCAAAGTTTGGACCATGTTTTAAGGAGGTTTAGTGAGTATTTTAGTGTGTTTAAACATGTAGAAAACATGTGGAAAGTTTAGGAAATGATTAGAGGTGAAATAGGGGTTGAAAACTGATCAAAAACTGTAAATTTTGACAGTTCCAGAGGTGGTCCGGGTTGCAAATCGGAATGCAAACCCGGACCATAGCAAAAACACGACAGAAGATCATCCCAGGGGGTGGTCCGGGTTTGTAAACCCGGACACAAACCCGGACCACATAGAAAGTTGTCCATAAACCATTTTCCAGGGTTGGTCCGGGTTTGTAACCCCGGACACAAACCCGGACCATGTTAAAAAGTGTCCAGAAAGTGTTTTTAAGGGTTATTATGGTGGGGAAGTGAAAGGTAATGGTTTTAGATGTTGATTAGTCCTTCTTTGGTGAGTTTTAAAGGCCATTGGAAGTATAAACAAGTGTTGGAAATGATTGAGAAAGTTGTGAGTTTAAGTACACAAAGTTAAACCGACATAACGGGATAACGGGGTAAGTACGGGAGTAGCAATTATGTACCTACCGTAATACCTTAATATTAATTGAACCATTTGACATGTTAAATAGTGGTTCAAGAGTAAGACATGAGGAACAAGTGTGAACCGAGGAACATGAGAACACCGGTAAAGTAATTCCCCACGGTGACAGGTATGGTTTTCTTGCAACCTGTGTCCTACCGGATTACACCGGCTTGTATGCCAATGTGTTTTTCTGTGTGTTTTCCACCTTGCAAGATAAAGCATGAAATGAGTTTACAGTAATTCATTATTGTGGCGTAATTAATTCCGATACCGCTTAACCTTAGTTATGTGTTAAATAATAGTTAACCGACTTTAGGTTCACATAAGAGATCGGTATTCGGAATAAACGTCCCAACCCATGGGAACGTTCTAACTAAGGCTATCCGTGCGTTAGTGTATGTTGTTATTATGAGTGATGTATGTGACTTGTTGGATATGTTGTTGTTGTTATTGGATACAGTTATTCATGTTTGTAAAAAGGGATATTACACCCCTTATGTGTCTAACCGAGTTAGTAACACTATGTGAAGTGTGTATGTGATAAGTTCCATAAGGGAACCTCTAACTAATAAGTATATGTTATGTATGGAGAGGAATCCGGTTGTTCCGGTCGCGCGTATTGTTTGGGAGTTAATATATATATATGTGAATTAACTCCCATCCTGTTATGTTAGGGTTGTTTTCCTTCATTGGATTTCGACCTCCCACTAGCTTAGCCAAAGCTTACCTACCCGACCTCCACATCGGGCTAGGAGGGAAATTATGTACAATGTTGCTAGGGTGTTAAAGCCTAAGTTCGCTTCGACTCCCTCTTTGTTATGTTACGGTTGTACTTCCTCCTTGAACTACAACCTCCCACAAGCTTAACCAAGGCTTACCTAACTCATCATTATTGGAGCTAGGGGGAAATTATGTATGTTGTGATCGGTCCTATATGAGACCGCCACTCAAGTAAAGGAATTGTATGTATGTTGTGCTCGGGCTTATATCACCCCAACACTCCTTAGGTAAAGTTATATCCTCTAAGAAGAGAGAAATTAAGTTGTGTGTGTTATAAAGTGAAGTGTGTGGTTATGAGTGTGTGTGCTAACTTTGTGTTTGCGCCCTATTAATGGATGTTTGCTTATAAGCATGATATGTATGTGAGTTTGTGCATGTTTGAAATAAATCAACCGCATGCTAAGACGACAAATAGTTGTGCGTGGCCCGGTAGCATGCGGGCTGCGGGATTACCATACCAGCAAAGGTGCTGACCCCCTTTGGGGGCTCCCATACTTTTCAGGTACAAGGAACTGGAAGCCGTTCGAGAGTAGGACGGGGTAGTGTTTGTATGTGGTAGTCATGAGAATTGTGGATGTATTATAGGTGTAGTAAGACCGAAAATGTATCGGCGTTAGTTGGTAATTACTCGGTACAGTTGTAATGTAAGTATATAATGAATGTTGGACATGGAACGGGATTAATGTGTAGATGCTCGGGAGTTTAGTCCATCAGACCGGTACGATGTATGTATGTTAGCCTTGTTAGCCACGTGGGTGGCTAACGGCGTGTAACACCAAAGAGTCGAGTGATGTTGTGAGTTTGATTTCCGCTGCAAAGTATTGTTAAGTGTGTTATTTGTAGTTGGGGTGTTACAGTTCACCTTGCAGCTTGCTCATTAGCAAACATTTCTTAAAACTAATGTTCATGAAATGGTCATTTCTTGGCAACTGAACAAAACGACTTGTCTTTTGTTCTAAAAAGATGAACATGTCCAACCAAACACCACTACTCACCCCTAAACATCCAAGCAACCCACGAAGCGGTTCAGGTCTACATTTGTCAAATTGTTGTTATAAACCCTGGATTAATACTGGGGGCAATCTGAGTTTAAGTTTGTCATCTTTCACCTTTCGTCTAAATATGCGAACAAGTCTCAGAGTGAGAATTCACGAGAGTGACTTGAGTGGAAAAACCAAGAGTGAACGAGCGTGTCATTTTTACACGACTTCGGCGAGACCACATTCAAAGGTGAGGTAAACGGTATAACTCTGACCGAAGGAGATAATTTGTAAATTTACTCTTAGACCTGCGAAAAGTAACAAAGAATGGATACACAACTATTAGGGATGACGAAGCACCTTGGTACAGCGCCACATAGCCAAAAGCATGTGAACCCTAACATTAAACCCTAGGCACCCCCGCTGAGCCTTTCATATATCCCTTTTTGATATTATGAACTCCACAAAATAACCCAGCCAATGATAAATGTCCGACCCGGTGACCAAAAGGAGCGAGGAGTCAGACTCTCGGATAACGTTCTCATCTATCCAAAGAAGCAACGCCGCAATCAGCATGACGAAGTGATCCGCAAATGGTCCCAGAGTGACACAGGATCCAAAGAGCTCGCATCAAAACAGCTCTCAAAACTCAAAACCGGGAGACACAAGAACCCCGAAGGCGAAGTCAAGAAAGGACAAAACAAAGAGGCAAACCGAAGTGCCTCGAAGAAATCCAAATGACAAAGAGAAGAGAAATGGTGTAAAGGACAACTTCAAAAGTCCAAGTCCAGAAGCTCGAAAACAACATCAACACAAAGCAGCTAAACGACTTCAAGACAAGGAAGATGAATCTGAGAGAAGACACAAGGTGCAGCTTTGATCACCCACTTAAGCTCCACAAACCTCAAATATCCCTCCATGGTCCCGTTGTCCTTCATCACACCCCATGGCCACGTTATAAGCTTTAACGACTTCCGACTTGATAGTTGTGTGTCCAATCACGTGAAAGTAACAGATCAAATGCGTAAATCCATCAAATATCGAATTCAATGGTCTAGAAGTTGTGACTGTAGGTGAGGAACGAGTGGAAGCACCAAACACGCCGAGTGTAGGTTAGGAAGCACCACATAAAACATAAGCCCTGACCCTGTAAGGACGAGACTCGTTCGCACGTTTAATAAAAGAAAATACTGGGGGCAATCGATCGGAACGATCGATTGCCACAAACTCTAGCTCAGATTGTCTTAAGGGAAAAATACTGAGGGCAATTGTTGGTTCCAACAATTGCTATGACAACACCAATTGGAACCCAGAGCTTAAACATCACCACCACCATCACACACCACCGGCCCGCATAAGCCCTTACCTCCACATCAAACACCACAGGCCTACATAAGCCCTTACCTTTACATCATACACCATACCCCACCGATGGCATGTTCATCTCCTAGGAGATAAATTACAAGTCCGAAGTCTATGGTTAGGTAATGATAATTTCGCTTTCCTTTTCATTAAACAGATTATTCTTCAAACACTGCCACGTTTGGCACCTCTTTCAACAATTTCTTGTTTTGGACAAATTTCCTACATACACTTTGATCGTATTTTGACATGCACATCCTCATTGCCACGTTTGGCACTTTCATAATCAACTTTCATCATTCAGGGATACAAATTCTCAACCAAAGGTACAGATTCTTCAGGGATACAGATTCTTCAGGGATACAGATTCTCAACCGAAGGTACAGATTCTTCAGGGATACAGATCCCCAGCCGAAGGTACAGATTCTTCAGGGATACAGATCCTTAGCCGAAGGTACAGATTCTTCAGGGATACAGATTCTCAGCCGAAGATACAGACTCTTCAGAGATGCAGATTCTCAGCTAAAGATTCAGATTCACCTGAGCAGCAGAACTCATCCGAATAGAAGAACTCGACCCAACACCAATTTTCAATCACTGATAGGTAGTCAACGCCTTAGAATAGCTTGACATCATATCATCATTATAGGTAGTCAATGCCTTAGAATAGCTTGACATCATATCATCCTTATAGGTAGTCGGCGCCTTAGAATAGTCTGACATTACTTCAATATTACCTTTAGGTGGTCGACGCCTTAGAACCGCTCGACACCCTTCCACTTTACTCATAGGTAGTCAGCACCTTAGAATAGCTCGACGCAACTTGTCGGATTGCACGTGCGGTCTTTTAAGATCCAAAATTTTGGGGTATCACTCAAGCATCAACTAGCCTTTTCATTTCCATTACAAAGTCTAGTTGACGGGGGGCAATCTGTTATACCCAAAATTTCAACTCCCCCGGAAGAGAGTCTCTACTAATAGGCTAGTAGCGAGGGTTCCCAGTTCGATCGGCACATTTCAGAGTACTAGGGACAGCTTAGTCATCTCCAGGGGCATTTTTGTAATTTTTCAAGGCTCCTAAGCCCCCTATAGGCTTTCTCTCTCCTCCAAATAAGGGTCAAATCAATTAAAAATGCTTTGACATTTTAACCGATGATAGAGGATGACATCTGAAGCATAATGGCGTTGGAATTTTGATTTTTCGAATTTCCAATAATTTTATAGCAATTTCTGATTGAATCTGACAAGAAATTGAATTTAAAAATATTCCAATATCCAAAAAATTCGATTCCACTTTAGAAAATTCAGAAATATCATCCTTTACCCATGTGTAAAATTTCATAATCAAATTCCTTTTGGAAGCCCTTGAGCTAAAACGTCGGTAAATCTCGGTTTTTACCAGATTTTTCTATCTTAAAGGAAGCCTATATAAGGAACCTCATCCCATGATCAAATCATAACCTCAAGAACCCTAGACTCTCAAAGAAGGCAGCCGTCTCTCTCTCCACGTTTTTGAACTCCAGAGCCACAATCAAACACCGAAATCTCACAAAAATCAACACAAAAACATATTTTCAACTCCCACAACATCATCAATCATCAGACATCAACCAAACCACCTCCAAAACATGAAGAACACCTTCAACAATCAACAACCAGAAGCTCGGGTCGAACACAATCCAGAACCGGCCCCATCGGAGCCTCCGAAGAATCCCGACGTGAAGAACCCTCTTGAATTCGAAGGTAAAACAGGTTACAATTCTACTTTTCTAATTCCCCATGACCTTATTAACTCTCTGTCAAATTTTGGGTTCAAACTAACCTTGTTACGCTTCTGTATTGCTGTTTGTTTAAGCTTCTGTCCAATAACTTGTTTACCAAGTTTCGTGCTTAATTCGAATTCAAATTGAGAACTTTCAATCACTAACGTCTTGTACATCTTTCAGGATACACACCCATAAAATTTGAGCCAAAAACACCCTCGAGAACAGCCTCAACGCCGCCATCCGAGGGCGGTCCGCGCCCACGGACGTCATGTCCGGGGTCCCGGACTCCCCGTCCGTAAGCCCGGACACCCACGGACGGCGGCGGGATTTTAAAAAATTCAAAATTTAGGTTTTCTAATAATGTCCGGGCCCACGGACAGCCTGTCTGTGGCCCCAGACTTTGCAATTTTTTGTTTTCTAATTAGGTTAACTGGGGTCCGTGGTCTCGGACATGGGGTCCGTGGCTACGGACGTAAGCAAAATTTGACCTAATTCTGCCTCCGAAACCCTAGTTTAGGTATCTTTCAGTTTCACTTTAGTTTTCTGTCAAAAAATTCTAAAAAACACAAAAAAACAGAAGCTCGCGCACTTAGGTTAAAACGACTCGTAATAAGCCGTAAATAAAGCAAGTAGAGGAAAAACGACCTATGAAGGGTAATGAAAGTAATTGAACCCTAAATAAGTCAAATACCAAGCCCCCGAACCCGAACTCTCCTTTCCTAATTTGATCTAGGTTAAAATTAGGTGGCGACTCATAATAGGTTCCAGTGAGCTAGCTTAGGTTTTAATAATTATTGTTATATGACATAGTTATTAATCTTAGGTTATAAGTGGACCTAAAACCCGATTAGATCCTAATCAACTTAATCCACATAGGATAGGGGTTTAAAATCGAGGCTCACAGTATGCTTCCCAACCGAATGCGGGGTCGGCTACGTGCTCGGCCTTGACGAGCTTCCACCAGTCCATAGCCGCGTCCTTGAGATAGTACGCAGCTATCCTCACTCGAACTACGGCGGGAGTCTCAAGTGTCTCGAATACCGTCTCCATCTCGGAGAGGTAGGCCTCGAGCTTGGCGGGGTCACTCTCGCCTCTAAAGCATGGAGGTCGAAGGTCGGCGACGGCCTTTACCCAATTTGTTTCACGGGGTTGAGACGGGTCGGGCTGCTGCTGTTGCTGTTGCTGTTGGTTCTGCTGTGTTTGATGTATAGCGGTAATTACTTGCAATAGCATTTGTGCTACTGTGGTGGCGACAATTTCAGCTATCGTCTGCGCGTCTAGCCCCTCAGAGGCTTCGCCCCTAGCTCGGCCTCAGCCTCGTCCTGACATCTGATCAAGTGTGGATTACATTAGATACTGTGACACAACGACCGTGTGGTCTTGATTCAACAATGTATCGTCTTTACAGACGTCAAGGGGTATCCGTTATTGCTAACGGTAATTCCTAGTTAGGTTTCTAATTCTCCATTGTAAACGGTTTATAACCTAACTCGGTAATCACTACACTCGGTATTCTAATCATCAGAGCGTGACTTTGCTCTGATACCACTTTTTGTAACACCCCAACCGTTAACTCTTCCATTATCCTCTACTCATACTCATAATTACCTTACTCGCAGCGGAATACTTACTTACTTACTCCCGGCGGGTGATACAACGCCGTTAGCTACCCAAGACTAACAAGGCTACTACTACTTATAGTAACAGTCTGATGATTAGAATATACCGAATACATGTTACTCACTTTACAGTACCAAATACTTACTTACACTTGATTACCGAGTATCCAAAATATACAATTACATTCCAAGTCTATACCCAAAATTAAGAGTTTGTACATCTACTCCTTTCTATCCAATCATGATTCATTATCCAAAAAGGTGTACCACATGGTACACCGGCTACTCAAAAAGGCCTTAGTCGTGTACAACTCGGTACACCGTTCCAATCTACTAACTATCCCAAAAAGAATTCAGCTCGGTCCTTACTCTACCATCACGCCTCGCGGGTACCTGTAGAATAAAAACATTGCCCCAAGGGGCTCAGCTTACGCTGCATATGATAACCACATACCCCGCGTACTAGCGAGGGTACGCCAACTATTTGGTCAAATACATGTGGTTCGTTTCATTCATACATACATACATGTTTTATACGATACAATTTGATACATTCATTTAACAAGGCAGACTTACCTTCAATACATACAAGGAACACATCACAAGTCAATCATTCATACTTACCGAATACTCACCGCAATACGGAGATACACTTCTCCAAATCATACTTAAGTCTTGTTAGCTTCTTTACACACCCGGGTTAATCGGGTGTTCAATACTCTTTTACTCAGGGTCAATGACTTACAATAGTCAAGACCAATACTCATACAATACTTTACTTCTTACTTACTTTACTCAAGTCAAGTCGGTATGACCTCCGGGCAGGGATTACTACATCCCACCACCGGGCTTTAGGGTGGCCCACTAATCCATGATGCTACCCATTCAAGGGATTTGGTCCATGGAAAAGATTACAGCCAGGATTCGGATCCAACCTCTTATGTTTCCTTATCCTCACGCGTGGCCGAAACTATATCGGACTTCTACTCATTCCATTTTACTTATTACTCAAGTTAGGAGTTAGATGGTTAGGAACTAGTAGAAGTCATTACTTCCATACCATACATCAATACACTACTCAAGTACATAACGTTTACACATACTCTTCATTCTCATTCATATATTTCATGAATTATACAAACTAAATGTTCAAGAAGATACAACAAGAACAATATAGTTCAAACACAATTAAGTGCAATAGAAGTCCGATTTGTGCATTTATCTTATTGGTGATCACATAAGCACACAAATCGGGGTAACCAAGTTATGATACAGGGAATGAAGAAATCATACTGTTCACCGTCATATTCGTACTATCGGGTTCCTTCGACGTTCAACTATTTGATCCTATACATACATGAAGTTGTATGATCAATGATCCAACTTACTCCTTCATTAATACTCCTAATGTATACTTACTACTTCTTTACACTCTTGCTTGATTATTGAAGAATCATTCTTTTCCTTATTACTTCTTAAACTTGTTCTCTTACTCATGTACTTACTTTCTTACCTTTACTACTTCATTAATGGTGTACTACTATATATATATATATATATTTACATATGATTACTATAACCATGTAATAAAAACACATTTTTTTTGTTTGGACTCGACCGACCTTACCCAAGGTCGGTCGAAGTCAGTAAGTTTCGTTACGGCAAAATTCCAAGCTCGACCGGCCTTGCAAGTCCGGTCCCAAGGTCGGTCCATTCCAGTGAGTTACTTACGTGAAAATTTCAAGCCCGACCGACCTTGCAAGTCCGGTCCCAAGGTTTGTCCATTCCAGTGTGTTCTGGGTTTGAGTTTCTGGACTCGAACGACCTTGCCCAATTTCGGTCCATTCCAGTGGACTTCTGGCCTTCACAAATTACGACTTGACTGACCTTGCAAGTTCGGTCCCCAAGGTCGGTCGAAGTCAGAAGACTTCCCATCTTTGTATTTTAAGGCTCGACCGACCTTGTAAGTTCGGTCCCAAGGTCGGTACGGTCCAGTACTTCAGTTTTAAAATCTGTTTTAGGTGTTTTACTTTCCCATTGTTTTCCTAACCTTTACCATTAAAATCCCCACATGTTTAACACTCATTAAACCCTCTAAATCACCTTAATTCATCCACCAAACTTACTACTCAATCTCTACTCAACTACACAAAATTTCCTTACTTCTCTTCAAACTTGCATCAGTTTTTACTCCTCCTTTGCTACAGATTTTTAAACTCTCTTCTACCTCTCAATACTTCCTCAACTAACGCCACTTCTAGCATTCAAAACACATTACTTTACACCCTAGTTCTTCTCATCATTTAAACCCTTTTTAAATCTGTTTCAAGACACTAAACTACTCCCTTTTATACTCTCTAAATACACCTAGTTACTTCCTAGGTTACCCCTTCTACTTAGGCACTTAAGTCCTCTCATTCCTAGGCAAAATTTGACATAGTCTCCCCTATATTTTTAGATTTGCCCACACATCATCGCAGCTCACAAATTGTTCCTTCCTACACCTGTTTATCCAATACATTGTACCCACATTTCAACTCCACTCACACACACAATAAAATTGCTGCACATACACATTCCATACCCAATGTTTTCCAAGCTTTTAACATCATTTAAAAACTTCAAAACTGTTACATTACCATTCCTCATTATACTACAACATTCTCATTACTCATTAGCATATTCATTACTTATTTCCATGCTTAAAAACTGTTTCATCACACAATACAAAACTAGTTCAAGGTAAGAGTAATTACCTTGTCTCACTAGTTTTCCTCTCTTTCTTTTCTTCCTTCCTCCTTCTTTCTTTCTCTCTTGTTCTCGGTCCCAATGGGGTTCACACACCAAATGCTACAACCCATATTAACATACACAACCACTTAGAAAACTATCTTTACCAACCACCTAGGGTTTATGCTTGTCTAAGGTTTAAAATGAAGCATTGCCTTCCAATGGATAGATGGAGTGGTGGACAGAAACCAAGGCAAGATTCCAACACCAATTAGAAAGCCAAAATCGGCTAGAATACATGGCACCAACAAGGGTTTAGTTTGAATTTTCGTTTTGCCAACAAGGGCTAGAAAAAGATCGGTTTTCAAGAATATTTTTAACTCAAAATAACAAGGAGGTGAAGGTGCTTCTAATGGTGGTCCTTAAGCTTCAAATGCAGCACACCCATGGAGATGAAGTTGGCTGTTTTCGATTTTTGAAAGGAAGAAGATGTTCTCCTTTGCAAGGGGATTCCAATGGTACTAATTTTGTAATTTTTGGAGAAGGATTAAGGGGTTAACAAGAGGAGAGAAGGTGAGAGTTGAGTGGGTTTCTTCAAATCCCAATTGATGTCACCCAAGGAGGAAGAAGAAGAATAGAGAGGGAGGGGGAACCGTGAGAGTATGAGGGGGAGTGAGGAGAGAGAGTCATTTTTTTTTTTACTTATTTTCTTTGTCTTTTAGCACATAAGAAAGAAATAAAGAGAGTGAGTGAGAGAGAAGGCTGGCCGGCTCCCCTACAAACACACTGCCTATTTTTGATTTTTATTTGCACAAGTGGACACATTAACTTTGTTTATTTACACTCTCACCCCATAACTTCCCAGTTGTTACAGGTTTTACTAACCGGAACCCGTTTTCCGGAATTTTCTCGTTTAATTAATTTTATTGGTTCCCAACCTTTATTACTGTTTATTAATGTCTATTTGGTTGACCAATGTCGTTACGAGTCTATTTGACCCGCTTAAAGTCGCATTTTCCCGGTTTCCTCGAAAAACACGCTTTAAGGTTTGTTTATGCTTTTAACCCATTTTAAAGGTCCATTTTCTTCGGGATTTGTTCCCTCATGTTTATTTAGATGTAATTAAGCCTTTAAAATTATAATTTGCCTAATTAATCACTGTTTTTAATTACGGGGTATTTCATCATCATCCATTTACTAAACGAGTGTACATGCACAACTCGTGTAACAAATGTAAAAGCAACCCGAAGTTCTCTACCCGCTCCTACGCTCATGTTGAGTCCTCGTCTGGCACCTACCAGCAAAGTTTAAATCACAGGCCCCAAGGGGCTCAGCACATGGCTGGTACAGAAAACGTGCAGCCCAGAAGCTAACAGGGCTACACACGACTACTTTGTCGTATACATGCAGTTAATTATTCATACAAACAATAATAAGAAGTACGATAACAAACAACACACCCATGTGAAACATTCACAGCTCCAATAAATCAAACGTCGTAATGGACGCCCATTAATAAGTAAGTTAGATTCCTAACTCCTGAGGCCTGCGAATTGTTTAGTTCTCGTGTTTGACCAAACATTATAAGTGTCAACCGTTCTCTTAAAAGAACTGGTTGTTCTCTAACTGAATTGTTTATTCTTGTTGGGTCAAGGTAACCCTAGCCAATGAGCTATTAGCTCCATTGGGTTAATAAACATTAATTCTTAAGTTATGAGGGGTGTAGGCTTGACCCTCCCACTCCTCCTAAATTTGCCTCCCACCTCGAATTGTTCACTCGAGATGGTCGGGTTTGTTTGTCGACCCTAGGTGACATGTCGTAGACGAGCCATATGCAGAAGACAGATCTGATACAAATGCCGACCTCCTAACCTAAACATGCATGACCGGAGTCAGTCCCGGATTCCTCTCCTCCCAAGTTCCAGTTAGTTGAAGTCTCAATGACAATTTGTTAGTTAAACCTCTCTCGGTATTAACCAACTAACAATGGGGAGTATTTATAACCTTATACAATTGTTACTAAACATAGTTAATGAACAAGCTCTGAATCAAGTCGTGTTAGTGTGCAATGGACACACAATAACAATACAGTAAATCGGTTTCATGCTTAATCTTGTTTGGTCGTATCACAATAACACATAGCACACAAACTGAGGTAGACCCCGTTAACAAGCAAGCTACAAGAATCCCATATTGTACACCAGAGATTGGCTAGCTCTTAATACCACGTTCGCCTAATCCGCCGAATGCCTCCGACTATCTAGATCTTTAACCAGAACTAGTATTAGTATCCTGTGTCTTAGAACTAATTTGGTTCTTTTTTCAACTTAAACCTCTTCCTAGGTTAACCCGGGTATAATAGTATACCATTAAACGGGTTCGTTCATTTAGGAGCGTTTTCAAGCTCAATTCTAATTCATTAACATACTAACGTCGTTAGCAGTTATTTAGTTGCACAGTTAGCAACTTTAGACTTATACGGACCTTGTATTAGGTTTTCATATTTTTCATTATTCATCTATATTTCACTATTCATTTATACGGTCTCGTATTCTACTATTCATTTATACGGCCTCGTATTTTACTATTCACCATATTTCACTATTCACGTATACGTCTCGTATTTTACTATTCACATATATATCTGTATTTTACTATTCACGTATACGAGTACTATTCACATATATGGATACTATTCACATATACGGGTACTATTCATGTATACCAACATTTTTCGTATACGTCCGTATGATACTCCGTATCATACGTATTTATTTCTTTTTTCTAATATAACTTGTATTTTCTTTAAAATACTTTAAGTATTGATTTCTCCCGTACTTATTAAATTACGGGTATACCCCTCGTACACCTTAAGTTATATACGGGTCTCGTTTAACCCCGTCTTAACTCTGTTTCTTGTACAACTTGTTTCTAAATGCTTTATTTAATTTCCTTAACCTTCTAAACACATAAAAATGTGTTATTTACATTTCTTACCCATAGTTTTCTTTTAATTTCTATTTTACCCATAATAAGTCCTAAACTTGTTATTTTTATTTATAATTTCTTCCAAAGTATTTCTTAATTAATTTCTTCTATACATTTGGTCAATTACCAAAACATACCCATGTTTGACCAGCCTTTTATGGTCATACCCCCTAACTTTCCAAAATTTACAATATTACCCCTAAAGTTAATTTATCATAACTTTTTATTCCTTAAACATTTTATTACCTTATCTTTTGCTATAATTTTCATTCTAACTCACCTAAATATTTTATAAACTATCATTGACCATGTTTGACCACATTTGACCACGTTTGACCACGTAAAATTACTATTTTACCCTTGTGGTTTATTCTTTCATTATTACCCAATTTAACTCCAATTAATTTCTAATTTTCGTAATTAATTTTCCTACAGATTTTTGAACATCAAAAATCATTTTAAACATCTCTAAATCACCAGATTTAATTATCAAATGTTATAGTATATAAATACCATCTTTTATTTACCTTAAATATACCGAAAACCTTATAAATTCCTTGTAAACTTAATTCTACAATTATTTTCTCATCATCTAAACTCTCAACAATTCCATATTGACCCCATTAATTTTCGGTATTCACCTTTAGGTACCAAAACTTCTTAAATTTTACATATTACTCTTAATTACTCTAATTCCTTTAATTTAACTATGTAACACCGCATCTCGATCCAATCGTGGTTATCGCAAACTTATCACCATATATACAAACGTTGCAGCGGAATCAAATACATTCCAGGACCATGCCATGGTCTGACTAACAGAATATACCGAACATTAGTACTTACAAGTCTTAACCAAATACATATCATTCTTACAATCCCCTCATATCCTATACAACTTACTTACTCAAAATACCATACGAGTGTACACGCACAACTCGTAGGCCACACTTAACCCGTAACACATCTACCCCATCTTACGCTCATGACGGTCGCCTTCTGACGTTCACCTGCGAAGTAAAAAAATAGCCCCCAAAGGGGGTCAGCAAAATTGCTGGTACGATCATCTCATGGCCCCCAAGCTAACGTGGCTACGACGACTAATTGTCGATAGCATGGAGGTTGATTAGATGCACAACATAATAAAAAGTGCAATAAACAACAAGCCAAATATGAACAATCAAAGCTCAAACACAATGAACGTCTTAAATGCGTTCCCTTAATTAGTGAGTCAATTATTTAACTCCTTAAGTTATGTTTCCTCTTAATCTCAGTCCAACCTTATCTTACCTCAAACTTAGTCCTTATCTTAGTCTTAGAAAACAAACCATTCATTAGATGAAAACGGTTGTGGCGTATCTCAGTCTTAGAATACAAACCATTCTTCAAGTAGAAATGGTAGTATCTTATCTCAAACCTTATCTTAATCTTAGAATACAAACCATTCTTTAAAAAGAAATGATTGTATCTTATCTCAATGCTTATTTTTGTCGGGTCAAAAGCAACCCTAGCCAATGAGCTATTAACTCCATTGGTTGAATAAACAACTTATCTTAAAATTTAGGATTTAGGTGATCCTACCGCACCATATTAATGCCTCCTACCTTGGACTGGATGTCCAATGTAGCTGAGCCGGCAACCGACACAAGGCAACAAGTCCGAAGACAAGTCCTTAAGCGGGAGTCGGATCTGCTTTAGATACCGTCCCCCTTTCCTTAACATGCATGACTAGAGTCAATCCCGGATTCCTCACTCCCCCCCCCCCCCAAGTTCCAGTTAGTAGAAGTCTCGAAGACAATGTTTGTTGGTTAAACCTCTTTAGGTTATTAAAAAACTAATATTAGGGAGCGTTCCTTAGTCTCACACAATTCCTTACTAAAATTTAGTTAGTAAGTTCTCACGGTAAGTTATGTTGTTTTCAAACATTACACAATAATACATTAAACATATATTCCGGTTGCATGCTTTATTTTGTTTAGCCGGCACACATAAATAGATAGCACACAAGCCGAGGGACACCTCGTTAGCAAGCAGGTCACAAGAAGAACTGTACCGTTCACCGTTGGTCGTTCGGTTGCTTACTCTCCTCCGGAGTCCAAATTCTCAAACCCTAAAACATTGATTGAATTGGGTGGTTAATCACTTTTAATTAACGTAGCTTACTTAATCACTAATGATTTCCAACTAAGAACCACTAAGTCATTGTAGTTTAACCTTAACCACTTATGTTACTTATTTCTCATTTTAACTCACACTTGTTCACACCTCCAATGGCCTTAAAACTTCACCAAACAACTCTTAACAACCTTATAATAACATTACCCACAAGCCCCCTCCATTCTCCATTGAAAAACCACACTTTCTTTGTATTGCCCTGGTCTGGGACATGGTCCGGACCTAAGGTCCCGGACCAATGTCTGTCCTTGATCTCGGACCTTATTTTAGCTATGGTCCGGGACTTGGTACTTACCCAAGGTCCCGGACCAGTCCCTGGGTACATTCTCGACCTGTTTTTAGTGCTGGTCCGGGACTTTATCCAAGGACTAAGTCCCGGACCACATCTTAAACTATCAAATTTTACAGTTTTGAACCTCTTTCCACACTTGTTCTTTTGTCCAATCTTCTTCTAATCTTTCCCAATGTATTCACACATGTTCTAACACCATTTTAGCACTTAAAACACTCCTAACTTATGGATCAACTCACTTCCAAATTCCTTGGTCATTATTCAAGTTCTTACTAAATCCTTAACACTTATAACTTAATTCCTTACACTTTCAAACATGTAAATCTTGTCTAGAACTTCCACTAACCAAGTGTTTCCTTCCAACCAATATAACTACTCCTCAAACATCATCATTCACCATCTCTCCTTTGCTAAACCTTCCAAGGTTATCTTGCATCTCCATGCACAAATCTCTCTCATTTCCTTTTGTTACACAACATTCCTAAACTCCTGAACATACCTATACATTTCTTTTCATCCTCTTAGCGCCTTAGCATTGTTCTTCATCTACCTTGACCATGCTACACCCTCCTTAGACATTTCCATCTCATTTACTCAATTTACTCACCATTCTATTGATCATACCCTCTTATACATTCCTAGTCATTTCCTTGACAATTTACAACATTCTCCAACAATTTTCTCTTCCATCACCCAAGTGTACTCATTACCACCAAAACTAGAACCTTATTAATCCACCTCTAGCATCCTCATCACTTACACAAGCTTCCCAAAATTCTCATTGTTATACTTCCTAGTTCATACCTAGATCATCCTAAAACATTGTACATCATTCCCTCCATTTTATTTTTTGCACAAGTTTCAACATTCCTCATACCATGACTTTGGTGTGTTTAGTACACCCACCTAAACTCTAATTTCCTCCTAGACAATTCTAGGTCATTTTAAACCTCAAGAACTCCTTAGTCAACTCATTTCCACTCAAATTACTTTTAATGATCCCTAGTAATTCCTAGGTCATTTTAATTCTCAACCACCACTTAAACACTTTGTTTTCTACTCAAATTTCGCCATAGCTCTCTAGTATATTATCATGCCCTTATGCATTGTTTTTCCCATTCAATCATCTCACACACCTTATATCCTTTCTCATCATATTTCCTCAACCAAATCAACTCATTCACAACAAAATTAATATAGTCCAATAATCTTAAATTGCATAGCACTAAGGCTCTTAAATGACATGGCTCTTAGGCCCTTAAATGACTTAAACTTAAACACTAAATTTCCCACATATAAAAGCTTTCAACCTGCAAATACACACAACAATGCTCCCATAGCAATATAAGTGTTCTCTTAATTCACCTTAAGCTTATCTTACTAACTCATTCCCATTGGCTCCTTAGTCACAAGTTCACAAGCTTGTTAAATTCTTTTTCCTAGGTTATATAACCCATTACTTAATGTAAGCTTTAAGTTACATAAAGTACTTATCCAAATCTCATCCCTTACAACCTTAAACCACCATTACGTAAGCATTTTACCTTGTTTTTCTCAAGCTTATCTTAACTACCTCCTTAGGGCTTTTCTTGAATGAATCTCGGCCACCAATTAAATCTCCCTTGCCAATGTTCTAATTCACATTCAAATAATCTAATGAGCACTAAGCAATATGCCTAAACTCATAGAATTTAATCTTAGGTTAAAAATGTGTTTTAAGACATGAAAGTGGATGATTACCTTTGAAGTCTCAAAGTAGACTTGGGAAATGAATGAAAGAGGACCTCCACTAGTCCTTGGTGATTAAAACAAGCTAGAACAAGGCATAAAAACAAGGCCCCATGAGTGGTTATTTTCGTCCATGTAAGAAAGTGGTGGAACGATGACTTTTCTTACATTTTCCTTACCTTGAATGAATGGAGAAGACAATGAACACCTCAAGCTAGTTTTTATCCCTTCAATGGAGTTTTCCCTTGGCACCAAAATAATGTTTTTGGAGTTTTGGAAAGATAGAAAGCTAGAGCTTGAGCTAACTAAGAATAATATGTGTGTTAGTTTTTGATTTGGAGCTAAAATGGAGATTTGGTGGGCAAAGCAAGGTGAGGCAGCAATGGGGCTGCTTTGGAACGGTTTAGAACAGAGAGAAGAAGAAGAAAACCATGGAAGAAGAGAATTAATGAAGAAGAGGAGAGAGGGTAGGCTAAAAGTAAGATATTTTGCTTTTAAAAAGCTAATAGTACTATTCTCTCTTTTACTCTTCTTTTCCTTTAATTTGCTGGCTCCTCATGGTGACTCACCATGTAAAAACTGTCCCACCCTTACTAATTAACATACATAAGGCCTTGTTTGGCCATTTAACTAATTAAAGTTGACTTAAGTCAAAACTAGCACTATTTGAGCACTATTCACTAATTAGTGCACATATAGGTGAAATTTTTGGTTTCTCATTGATTTAGGCTTCCTAATGTGATACTAATTAGTACACATGTTGATTAAGGTGTAATCATGGGCATTGAGCCACTCAAAACACATTTCTAAGACAATTTCTTAAAAACGTGCTTTAAGAAGTCTTAAAGCACATTTTGATTTTAAGCTTGTTTTTGAGCTTGGTTTTCTTTGGTAATTGATTTAACATGTCCATTAGCATGTTAATAAAGTCTTATAATGGTATTTGGGTGCTAATCAAAGTCACTCCAAGCTTAGAGCATAATTTTGCCTTAATTGCCCTTAAGGCGTTTTCTTGCGTTTTCCTTGGTTTAAATTGTCTACCAATCTTTCTAAGGCATGTTTTAGCCTTATTACATCATAACGTGATGTTTACTTAGCATACTTAGGTTTGGGGTATTGTAAACTAAGTTAGATATTTTTTTCTAACTCATTCATAAACCCTTAATTTTCGGCCACATTGAAATTCGTAGTATATGAATTTTTTCTTGTATAGTATGATAGTTTATATTGAAGCTTATATCATAAGGAGTATAAATCTAATTTTAGATTTACAAAATATTAACATTTAATGTGTCAGAAATTAAATCTAACACACTTATAATTTTGGCAATAATAAACAATATGAAGAATATGTTAGATCATATATAGATCAACAATTAGAACCATGAAATAGGTAGTTGTAGGATTTACCTTGTATATTAACCATTAGCTTAATATTTAAGCTTGATTTCCTTAGAAATTTTGACAGCAATTTGCTAGAGAAATTGGCTCCAAAATCATAGAATAAGATGAAATTAAGGAGGGTTAGTAACCCTAGGCACTCGTCCATGATGAAACTCAAAGAAGGAAGAGTTTCCAAGAAGGTAATGTTTTACCTCGAGAATCAAAGGCACTTCTTCGTGGTTTTTCCTGAGAATATGGGGGCTCATGAGCTATGGTTGTAACGCTCTTTGAAAGAGGATTCCAACGAGCTATCAAGCTTGTTATTTGGAGTTAGGACGAGAAAGTTATGATTTCTACAAGACAAGGTGTTCTTTAATGTTCTAATCTAGCTAAATGGTGTTCTTCATGGAGTTTCTTCAAAGGGAGGAGGAGCTACGAATTTGGGAGCTCTCATAATGACAGGTAATGTCTGATTAATGAATTATTCAGGGGACAAGGTGATAAGGCAATCAAGGAAAGTCATGGTAGGTGTAAAGTATGCAAAATTGAATTTAACACCTTTAATGAGTCATGCCCATGTCGGCCAGCCTAGGTCAAGGTTTGACCCAAATATTTTTGTTTCTCCCTTGTATTTATGTAATATTAGATGTATTAAACTCGTTCATAAGGACTTATACCATGTGTTAGGTATGTTACATATCCAAAATGCCTTAAAAACACCATTTTATGTGCTTCCGGGTTCACATTGATTATGAAATTGTTTTTGGCTAGTTTAAATGTGTCCATAATATATTTACAACCTTTAGATACTTTGTTCATGAAATATCATGTTGCTCATTCCAATTTAAACTAAGTCGTTTAGTGGTTCTTCTTCTTGACTTTCGTTAGTTTAGTGCCTGTTTATTATGGACTTTGTATACATAATTTTGTGTATACGCAATGCCTCCTATGACCATTTAATTGTTGTTCCCTTATTTATTTATGGTATTTAGGCTCATTAGCCTTTAGTTCCATGTATACACGCTTAAAGCACATTTTTTTTCTTAAAGCACATTATTGTGCACTAAGGTGCGTTTTCGGTTTAAACGATAATTCCGCTTAATGTGTATTACTAATGTTAGAGGTATTTCACATTTGAAATATCTTGGGAAATTATTGGTAGTTCCCTAATTTATTTGTGCTCTTTAAAACACCTTTTTGCTCTAATTGTTCCTAAAGCATGTTTTGGTGTAAATTGTTGTTTAACACTTCTTCTAATGTTTCTAAGGTACGTTCTAGCCTTAGTATATCCTAATTAGATAGTTCATTAAGATATTAAGGTTTGGGGTATTTCAATCTACCCCCCTTAAAAGAACTTTGTCCCCAAAGTTCCTATGTATCTATATCTCTTAGAACACACAGGTAACTTCACACTAAAATGTCATATAGATCACTTAATATCTATATAGGCATTCTCACTCATAAGGTCTGCCATATATATATATTTACCACAATTACCACACAACATATCTTTTGTATGTTTCAGTAATCGAAATACTCTTTGTATATTCTTTGCTGCATACTCCTCATGTATCCGGACTGAAGACAAAAGCTCGTACGTCCACGCCTTCACGGGCTGAGTGATACAAAACCATTTTGTTCTCCTCATGTCACCGATCCTAAGACAAGGGCACATACGTCCTCGGTTCCATGAGTGAGACTTAGTAAAGAAAATACATGTCAACTCCAATTCCACTTTATGCTACGCTACTGCATCTACTCTAACGTGGTTAATTGTGACCACTTGTAGGGAGTTTCAGGAATCATCCGACCCTAATGTGATCAGCATCAGTGTTGAACTATCCTTTCACCCCAATTTGTGTTCAGTTTTCCTTGATCTGGCCAAGATCAAGTTCTACCTCCCACGTCAACTTCAAACAACCAAATAATTATTCATGTAGCATTTATATCTTTTAGTCCTTCTAGCACTAGTAGAAAAATGATTAAAAGATACGGTCTATAAACGACGGTTTTAAAAAAAAACCGTCTCTAAAACGTTGAGGTCGCGCGCGCGGGTGAGTGTTACTCATTTTAAAAGACGGTTCGTATAATCCGTCATTTAAAGTCATATTATAAACAGATGGTTTACAAGATAAAAGACGGGCCACAATGAACCGTCGTTTTTGTTTCTTAGCATTCACGCCGTCTTTGTTCTTAAACGACGGTGTAATGTAAACCGTCGTTTTTATTTGTTGACATCGTTGACCTACGGTTCTTAAAACGACGATTATTCCGGAACCGCCTCTTACAACTCTAATATATTTTTCTATTCTACCCCGCCATATTTTCTTTCTTCTTCCTCCGATCGCGCGCGCCTGCTTGTTGTAACTTCTGTCTTCCCTATCGATCACCGTCTCTCTCGCGCCGTCCCTCTTCTTCCATTGTCGCCACCAATCGCTGCCCATCCACCACCGCATCCTGTCTGCTCGCCGTCCCTCTATCTTCCGGCCGCCACTGCGAACGCTAGCTAGCTAGCGCGCTTCTGCTCGCCGTCTCCAGCGCGCAGATGTGCCCCGTTTCTTCTCTAATCGCGCTAGAATCGGTAATAATCTCAACTTAGCTTCTCCTCCTCACCACCAATTAAGCCATTCTTCTGTACATTGTGAATTTAGCAAAGATGTGATAAGTTGGGAGAACCAATTACATTGATCGGCGCTGTTCTGTTTATTTATATTGATTATCGGGCGGCTCTGATTGTGTGCATTAATCGATTTTCTATCTTCCCTTCAATTTTGTGTCAATGCTCCTGTATTTCTGTATGATTGTTAGCGATTTTTCGTATGTGATGTTTGTTTGAGACAATTGTGAGCAATTGCATGTGTACCCTGTTGTTTTTCTCAAGGATTGTTAATTAACTACTGGCGATTATTTTCCCACTACTTTGAAGTAGCTTTTCTGTACAATAAGTCAACCAGCTAAGAAACACCAGATATACCATATAGTGAAAAGCAGGTTCGTGGCACATAAAGCATAGATTTAAAATGCTTAACATAAGATATTAAAGAAAGAAATTAACCCACCTGTCCACGAACACTATTTCTACCTAATCCCATTACCGCCCTTGCCAAAAGAAAACTAATCCAAGACCTCTGTACTCCAACCTAAATGTATTGTAAGGCAAATTTGTTAAGCATCCACGCAACTCTCTTTCACCATCTTCTACTTCCTCCTTACTGTTGGTGCCGCAGCTCTCTTTCACCATCTTCTGGGCAGAAGAATAGTTTCAAAAAACTGTGTGTGAGTGATCGGTCTTCCTGAGTATACTAGTATACTATACATTATATAGTGTTTCTATTAATTAATTACATCGTTTACTAATTGCACCCTCTTTCATGGTACCAATTATCAATTTCTCATCTTTTTTTTCTTATAATCCGCCATTCTTAGGAAACCAAGTAGCTATTTATCTGGTTGTTGATCAATAAATATTTATATCACTCTTGAGTAGTCGATGGGTATCGTTTCTGCATGATTTCCTTTTTCGGTCGTGGTTGCACATGGGTTAAGCATTCTGGGTGGTGGGGGTGTGTAGGAGCAAATGAATTCAGTTGACCTTCACGTGACTTGTTGTGGTTAGCCTTGTTTGGAGTATATGCTCTGCATGCTTTGTTTTTGTCAGCTTGTTGATTGCTTATGGGGAAGAATCCGATACAATAGTACGTACACACACATATGAATGATGTGTAAGGCTGGCTGTGGATGCATTTTTGCTTTCCTTTGGCTTTAGCTCTCACTTCTGTGCGCATGAAATTTCTTATTTTGGTGCATGTAAAGAAAAAGCAAGGAAAAGTGCCTTGTACATATTTTTTTTTCTTGAAACTTGTCATCATTTCTACATATACTAGTAAAAGGAAAAACGTTACAGCTTTTTGATCTAATTATGAAATCAATCAGATGGTCATCAGGGAACTTGGTAATTAAATGGTTACTGACAAACTTGGTGACACTATGAACTCAAATGATCAAAATGTTAGCAGAGGATCACTTGCCTTCGGTTTCACAAACATTTGTTGTCCATGATTCTGTACAGCTCCTTTCAAACTTTATTTTAGGTTATTAATCAGTCTCCAATTCCTTTCAAACTTGTTGCCCAATTAACTAAGTGTATTAGGAAAGTTTTGAACTTAAAAACAACTCAAAACAAAGCTGTTAACACTTCTGAAAACTCATTTTACAGAAACTGTAATCTGCATTTAATTAGGTGTAGTATCTAAGCCTTGGGTTCATTCGCAAGCAAACATAACACTCTTATACCACTTGTATTTAAGTTATACAGATGCAATGGTTATAGAAAGAAATCTGAAACAGAAGCTGTGCATTTATGCTTGACTCTTGCTTGTAGTCAGTTCTACAGAAACAGAAATAAATGAAAACTTGAAACATGGAAATGCTTCATCACCTACTCTCTTTTCTTGTTTACAGATGGACTTTAAGTTTTCCCTCAACTTGTTTACCCAAATTAGTTAGGTGTTTACCCAAGGTTTTAACTTCAAAACATACCCACCACGACATTATTTAAGTTACTGAAATGTCCTAATACTAAAACCGGACATAACTAGAAAGAAACAAAATCTGAAGTTGGTATGTTATCTCTTCTTGTTTTTTTTTAATCTGACTTCCAACTACTCCCAACCGTTTTAGTTTCTTAGTTGTGTGTTTTGGTGAAGTTTTTAACCTCAAACAATCCCAACATAGCACTGTTACTCCTCTGAAATCTCCCAATACAGAACCGGTAATACAGAGAAAACTGAAACATATTCAGTTTACTCCTCCACTCTTAGTGCATCAGATGGGTTTTTTTATTTATTATTAAACACTCCCACATATTGCTAACTTATACTTTCAGTTTTACTCCTCCACTCTTAGTTGTGCATCAGATGGGTTTTAAATATTTATTATGTTTGTGAATTTCTCTTCTGCTTGAACCCTTGGATTAACTCTAGTTATTTTAATCAGACCTAAGGTGGCAAGGTCTCTGCGCCGTCGCCGTCTCACCACCGCTGGATACAATCGACCTGGTAGCTTCCTTCTTCTCGAAGGTGCTAGCTTGAACTGGTAATATTCTCAACTTCAACTTTTAGAAAAACTGAAAGCACAGTTTGTATATCTCTTCTTTAGGCTCTCTTTTAGTTAATTAACCTGCTTCTAATTCCACCTAAAACTTTCACCCAACTATACAAGTGTATTAGGGAGGTTTAAAACTCAAAACCACACATAACAACTCTGTCAACACCTCTGAATGTTAATTATACAGAAATCAGAAAGTGCAGAAAACTGAAAATACCAATTCTGTACAGCTCCTCCTTAAGCTTGCTTTTAGGTTATAAATCAGTTTCCAAATCTTCCAAAGTATTTACCCAACTAGCTAGGTGTATTATGAATGTCTTAAAATCAAACCAAGTCAAAACAATACGGTTATCACTTCTGAAAACCCACTTTACAGAAACTGTAACTGCAGAAAAACTGTAAACTCCAGTTTGGTACAGCTCCTCTTCAAACTTTCTTACAGTCCATAAATCGGTTTCTAATCTCTCCCAAAAATTTTACACAACTAGGTAATAGTATTAGGAAGGATTTGAACTTAAAAACATCTCAAAACAAGTCTGTTAACATTGCTGAAAGTTGATTTTACAGAAGACAGAAACTGCAGAAATCTGAGAAACAAAAATCTGTATACTTCCTCTTCATTCCTTCTTCTTCTCTCATTAATTCGATTTCTATCTTCCCCAAAGGTTTATAAATTTACTCAAGTGCCTTAGAAGTGTGTTAGGATCATTAACAACGCAACACAACCTTTTATAACTCTCTGTTACTGAGTCATACAGAACTTAAGTTTTCAGAAGAGAAGAAAACAGTACACTGCACACAAAAACTGTTTTTTCTTCTTCTTCTGTTTCTCTTATTGTTCTTTAATCTGACTTCCAACTTCTTTCTCGAATTGCTTATCCATTAGTTAAGTGTTTTAGCAAGATCTCAAACTCAGGAACCACCCATAACCACACTGATAAATTTGCTAAAACCTCCTAATGCAGAAACATAAAACTGCAGTAAACTGCAACCAGAATTGGTATGCTACTTCTTGATTCCCTCTGTTAGGTGATGAAACAGACCTGTAATTTTTCTCCCTAAGTACCTTATAAGCTCACTTAAGTTTATTTGAAGTGTTTCAGGTTCAATAGCAACCAACACAATGCTCTTATTCCACCTGAATTAAAGTTTATACAGAAACATACGTTTCAGGAAAACTGGACTGAAACATAAAAAGAAAAAAGACTGATAACTCCTTCTTTGATTTCTTACTGTTTGTTAATTGACCTGATTTTTGCTTTCCCCCACATTGTCTACCACTAGTCTATCGTGTTAGACAGGGTTTAGGTGTAGGTTACAGCCAATAATATTTCCATGTTACAAATTGGAAGTTAATAAACAGAATCAAATACCAATCCGCAGTACTGAAATGATGCAACTGATCATGCAGGTTCTTTCATGTTGCTTTCTTTACGTTCCATTAATCTGACTTTTCACTTCTCCTTCTATTGTTTGCTTAAATAGGTAGATGTTCTATCATGGTTTTAATCTCAAAACAGTTCTGCTAGTATCACCGAACCATCCGTATACTGATTGAAGACAACAGAACATGAACTGTAAAACTGAAACTGAACTGTTACATTTTCTTCTGTTTTTTTTTTCTTTCTACTGATGCGTCAGATTGGGCTCTTATTTCTCCCAAAGTTTTTATTACTTAGTTGGGTATATTAGTAGTGTGTTGGGTTCCTCAGTAACTCCACAACGTGGTTATGACTCTCTGGGTATTAGTTCTACAGAAGAGCCAGGTTATAACATGTGCATCTCAGTTTTTGTGTATCCCCCCTTCTACTGCACTAAACTAGTTTTTCATTTCCTCTAGAGTGCCTAGCGACCCGATTTAATGCTTGGGCCAGGTTTTAAGTTTACTGCCAATTCAATACTAATCCCTGTATTACTTCAGGCCTTTGGTAGACAGCACAAGTGGTAAGATTTCGGAAGAGTTATCAGGTTTTGACAGAACAGTTCGAGCAGCAGATTTTTTTTTCCAAAGTTTCAGTGTGGTTTTCAGATATGAATTAAGCACAAGTTTAGGATCCCAACCTTGAGTATTAAAAATTCATCCCACCGGAATTAGCCCTTGGTGCTTCCCTGGTGCTTTTGCAACTGAAACTATGAACTTATGTATTTCTTTTTCCCCGTGTCTTTCTTTTCTGTCAACCCATACAAGATATTCCCGTACTTAAGCAGGTGTTTTGTCAAGGCTTGAACACAAAACCACTTGATTTATGTTTCATATTCTGTTAATAACTGAGACTGACAAAACTGAAAAATGAGACTGATGCATCTCTTCTGCTTTTTTTCTTTTCATTCTGTTGAGTGCTTTATATGCATTAATAGATCACTACCCAACCCTACATCACTCCTGGAAAGTTGGCCATATAGTAGGTTCATCAATATACCAATTAAATCCCTATAACTCCCTAGAATTTTCTCTGTTATACAGAGACAGGACAGTTTTCAAATCTGTACATAATACTTATAATGTTGCTTCTAAATTGCGTTTTTATGGCCAGTTTAAACCAATGCATTACTACTGATTATATATTATATCTGTTGAGACAGCTTTTCTTCCCTTACAACATAGGTAGCTATGTCATCATTCTTTTTGCTGTTGTCAAAATTTGATTAATACCACATCTTTGCTTCAGTTCTTGTTTATTTCTCTATTTCTTCAACATCAATACTGCTGCGATTAGGATATACATGTTTTGCACTCTGATCATTCTTTACTTGAATTGCGCCTGTACAGTGATAAGTAACTGTGCTGCTGCATCTCACACACCAATTAGAATACGGGCTGATTGCGTAACCGGTAATACACTTGAACTTAATGATTCTTAATATTATTATTTTCTTTAGTATTCCGATATACATGCTCTGCGCTCTCATCATTTGCCACTTGAATTTACACCTCTACATTGAAAAAAGTCACTTTCCCTGGGCTGCTGCATCTCACACACCAATTTGATTATTGGCTGATCCCGGAACCGGTAATACACTTGAATTTACACCTCTACAGTGATGTTAAATATTGTTATTTTCTTTAGTATTAGGATGTACATGCTCTGTGTTCTCATCATTCTCTACTTGAATTTGCACCTCTACAGTGAAAAGTCACTGGGCTAGTTGCTGCATCTCACACACCAATTTTGATTACGGGCTGATTCTGGAACTGGTATACACTTGAACTTACTGTGTTTAAATATTGTTATCGTCTTTAGTATTAGGATATACATGTTATGCGTTGTCATCATTTTCTACTTGAATTTGGCCTTGTACAGTGATAAGTCACTGGCTGCTACATCTCATACACACCAAATTGATTAAGGGCTGAAAACATATCATCTTGGAACCGGTAATACACTCGACCTTACTGATTTTAAATATTGTTATATTATTTGGTATTAGGATATACAACTAGTAGTATATGTATATATAGGTATATATTAGGAAAAGTAGATGGAGTTATATAGTAATAATGAATCATCTAATTGGTGATTGGATGAAAAGTTTGATTACACCACGTTGAGATTCTTGGATAAACCATCACATAAACCTTCTGTACGTCGTTTTAATATACACCACCGCAACACAAGACTATACTCTCTCTCAAATTGAAAATTGACCCGAAATCAGCAACAAACCGACCCTGACCAAACTGAACCATATCGTTGTTAACCCTAGAATAAACCTTACACAACCATCCAACCATAATCAACCGAACCGAAGTAAGGTATGTGTAGGTTACTTATGTGTAACATTATTGTAGGAGGAAGAAGATGACAAATTCATGGATGTATAGTGGGAAATTGGACAATAAATTTCTCGAAGGAGTCGACATTTTGCAATGTTCTGGTGAATAATTTGACTCCGGCCAATAAGGGGTACATATTTTGTCCTTGTGTGGACTGCAAAAACTATTTGAAGTATCGAGAGATAGAAAAAATAAAAGAACATCTGATTCACCGTGGTTTTACGAAAGACTATGAAGCTATAGTCCGGTGGCATGGTGAGAGTGCAGTAAATGTCATGTGTAATGAACAAGACGACTATCGTGAAGACAACCAAACAACTGTGGTCGATGAGCACAACACAGAAGACAATGAACCAGATTTCGATGACATTGCTGCAATGTTGGAAAAAGTGACGGTTAGACATAGAACCGTAGCTTAAAGTATATAATAAGCGACGGTTCTAGAGCAAAACCGTCGTTTAAAACAGTTTTAGGCGCGTCGAAAATCATAATTAAACGACGGTTTGATAAACAACCGTAGTTTAAGGAGTACAATAAGCGACGGTTTATCATCTTAACCGTCGTTTATACTTAATAAATCCCGCCACCTGAGGCGCCCTTAAGAGACGGTTTCCAACCGTCGTAAAAGACCAAAATAGCAAAAACGACAGCGGCGTAAGCAACGGTTCGGAACCGTCGTTTTTATATGATTCGAACCGTCGCTTATGAACCCGCCTGTACCAGTGTAGTCACAATCATAAATCAATACATCTCCAAATTATGGAACTTAGTCCATCAGTCATTCTTAATTCACCTCTCAGGAATTACTTAGAGAATTTAATTCCAACTAGGTTCTACATCGGTCTCATACCGATTCATACCTCATAACATTACCATATTTGGTCTCATATATATACGTATCATAGGGATTTTAATTCCCCTGGAGTTTCTACTCCTCTTTTCCCGAATTCTCGCACCGAAGTTAATGAGATATGCCTCTAATACATCTGGTATTCGCATCTAATTATGTGTAATAACCACAACCACATAAAAATGAATACATGTATTTATATAACATACATATCAAACATCACAACTAATTGTATTGTGCTATGCACACTGTAGGTTACGTACTAAATATGTGAAACATACACTAAGCGATTTGCGCTCTACCCCTCTTAAAATGGATTACGCCCATGTAATCAACATTATATCATCCTTGAACATAGGTTCAAGATGTTTAGGTGTCATGGAGCAGTCTAGCTTCTATGTAGTCTATTTCACATTATGATTGGGTCAGAGGGTCTTCACCATGGTAATGGCTTAGTCTGTGTATCAAGGATTCTTATTGGTGTTTATACCAATCTTACAACTGGGTTCTAGTGTAGCCTCTAAGGCTTCAAAGTATTTGGTAGATATGTCGTATATTTTATTCAACTGGAAGATGTGAGACACAATCTTCTTTTTTCTCTTTTGTTAGGTATGTCAAACCTTTAAGATACGGTCCACTAGCTTCTGCTGCGTGACTCTGATAATCTTGGGGCTTAGTTTGCCCTTCCTATCCTCTTCAATATGTTTTACAGCTCCTTTGTATCCTTATAACTTAGGAATAAAGGTCTCTTAATGGACGTGTGGTATCTTTATTTATACACGGTCTCAATGAGTTATAGCTTGTCTATCCAGTTCTGTGGAGATCTGATGTTCATGCTGTTATTGTGTGTTCCAGCGTCTGAATTGTTTCCTACTAACTGGAATACCCCAAAGTAATTAAATGTTGATTAAGCATATAATCAATTAAATTAACGCCAAGCATGCCTTAAAAATAAGTTGATCACAACAAAGTTTTCAGAAAGCCAAATGTATATGCATTGTCTTATGAATAATAACCAATAGTGCAAAAATATATGAAAACATTAGCCACTTAATCAAACCTATGGTCAATATTTCCTCGACCTGGCTAATATGTTTTCCACCAGTTTAAGACTGGTAACCGGGCACGTTAACGTCCTCGATTATAATTAGGTGTGACTCATTATGCTTACCTTATTGATGTAAGTTCATAACACCTTAATACATTAAGGTATAAACAATCAAGCATGTAATAACTTGCGAACAAACGAACAGTTCAATATTACCGTACTTATGTACACACAGATATATATGTACATATACACAACGTTACAAGATTATAACGTTGTACATGTAACTAAAACGCGACAAATGAAATAGTCGTAACCGTATATGGGTAAAATTAAAAACGTGACATAACGAAATAGTAGAATATATATATGTACATATCACTACCAACGTGACATGTTAATACAAGTCACTTATATACAAGAAATAGGCATAACAAGGCTGGAAAAAAAAAAGAGCAACTATGCTCGATTATAATTAGGTGTGACTCATTATGCTTACCTTATTGATGTAAGTTCATAACACCTTAATACATTAAGGTATAAACAATCAAGCATGTAATACTTGCGAACAAACGAACAGTTCAATATTACCGTACTTATGTACACACAGATATATATGTACATATACACAACGTTACAAGATTATAACGTTGTACATGTAACTAAAACGCGACAAATGAAATAGTCGTAACCGTATATGGGTAAAATTAAAAACGTGACATAACGAAATAGTAGAATATATATATGTACATATCACTACCAACGTGACATGTTAATACAAGTCACTTATATACAAGAAATAGGCATAACAAGGCTGGAAAAAAATAAAAGAGCAACTATGCTCTAGCCGGGATTCGAACCCGAGACCCTTGGTAACAATTACGAAACCTTAACCGATTGAGCTGCTGTCGAATTCAGTATTGTAAACTCACGAATTATATCAAGTAGCAAACCCACTTATTCCACACTGAACTACTACTCTACTACCAAACTGTCCCTAAACTCCAATTCCAACTACCGACAGAACAAGTAAAGAATTACTCAACAGTGTGCTGTTCTTCCCCCATGCAGAAGCATGTCTCGAAAGTTATACCCGACACCCTCTGTTCCACCAGCATGGGCACTGCCTATTAAAGAAACTCAACCTCCTCAATTCCCTCTACATGCAACTCGGTCTTGGCATGCCCAGAAAGCTCGTCACTACCCCCACTGTCCACTGGCGCAAGATTCTGAAAAGAAGTTCTGGAGTTAATTGACACAGAGCAACTAGGAATCTGGGTAACCAACTTCTCTTCTCCATCCTCTTACTTCTGAGTCCGAAAACTTCTACTCCGGCTTCTAATTCTTCTTGATGCTTGCCGGGAATGGGTGCTGCAATCTACGAAATCTGAAACAGCACGGTCAGGAGGAAAACAGCAGGAAATCTCCCCATGCTCCCCTGATTTTTCACAAACGGTAATGTCATTTCCCTCTATGTTTGTCTGTTCTGTTACCTTGCTCTACGTTTTTGATTTCCCTCCTTGTAATCCTGAACTGATTTTCACTTCTGAAAACCGTCGCCACTTATTCACTAACTTCAGTTCTTCAGTCCTCACGTGTATCTCTGGGTGGTTGCTGATCAGGTTCCTGAGAATCTGGGAAAAACCAGACCAGGAAGCTAACTTGGGAGTCCTCTGGCAACCTGCTACATCTCCTTCAAAAAAAAGACACTGATAGGAAACCTCTTCGGGATCAGCCACCTTCTGGTCTGAAAGTTAGTGCGAGGTGAGCCATGCAACGATTTTAGTTCTTGAATCTCCCCTCTGTCCAGTTCTGTCCTAAACTCCATACTCAAGTTCCTCTCATTTTCTGTATTGGTCACACAAGAACCTTGCATGTCAACTGCCGACAGAACTCTGGACATACTGAAACAATCCTCTTCAAGAACTCCTAACGGTAAGACAATGAGACCAGGAAACTTTGGTTGTTCAAGTTCCTGTATTTTTGTGTTTGGGTCGGAAAGATTGAGAAACTGACTCCCACTGTCTTTTCTGTCATCACGTGTGCATTTCCTTGACAAGATCCTTCTGGGAGTGAGCCAAAATTCCCCAGGAAAGAAACCAACTTCTGATCACGGTAAGTAGAGCTGTCAAACTTCTGCACACCTCCATTCTTACTATGTAAAAGGAAATAAACTGAAACCAAACAGCAACTGAGCGTGATTCCTGGTTCTGTTTAGGTGCTGAGTATACCCAGGGTGTACCAAGGACTAAACCGGGGAAAACAGTTGAGACACTCAAGAGGTGAGCTAGCTCTAAACCAATTGCAAAAAAAAAAAAACACACACAACTTAACTGTCAAGCGTTAGTTATTGAGTGTTTGGAATCCTGTAGAATTTATTTTCTGCATAACTAAACCCTGAGGTGTTGACCACGATGTGGTGAATCTGTTTTAAGTTTAAGGCTACGCTAAGAAACCTAGCTATGGTGTTACATGATCAGGGAATACTCAAAACATAAGGAAAACAACAAGAAAAGAAGGAGTATCGGTTTCTGATTTCAGAGTTTCCGGTTACAGTTTTGTGTAACCATTTTCAGTAGTTCTAACTATGTCGTTCAAGTATATTCTTGGGATAGAATAGGGGAACCGCCTAACTGAATGGTAAAGTAACTTGGTAAACCAGTAATCAGTTCAGAAGAAACAATCAGAGAACTAAACAAGAAAAAAGAAATCAGTTTCAGAATCTGCTTCCTACCACGGTTCTGAACAATGAACCTCAGTGGCATTAACCATAACATCGTGGCCTTACACTAGGGATGAAAATCATATTAAGACCCTTATCCAAGGAGCTAAATAACTGGGGAAGTAAGAAATCAGGTTAGAGAGAGAGAAGAAGGAAAAACAATGTAAAAGAACTAATCAGGCAGATTCCAGTTTCTGTAATTCTGGCCTTTCTGTATATTAACCTTGCAGAAACTTAAACCAACTGGTAGAGGGTCTGTTTTGAGGTTTAAACTGTACTAAGGTGTTTAACTACATAGCTAAACAACCTAAGGGGAACTCCAAACCAAAATCGTGAACAAACTGCAAGATACAAGAGAGGATATCAGTTTATGTTCCAGTTCTATTTTCGGTGTTACAGACTGTTGTGAAGGAGTCTTAGAGAATGCAGACATTGTTGACTTGAGTTGTCTTAGTCAGGCTGGATTAGGAGATACATCCAAATGGGTAAACAAGCTGGGGAAAAATACAACCTGATAAGTGAACTATAAGAGAAACAGAAAGTGAAGAAACACCAGTTCTAGATTCCAGTTTTAGTCAGCTTCAGTTTTCCTTCCAGTTTCTGTAGTTGGTTATTTCTGTGTCTGTAACGAAGCTGTTGGAGTTTGTTTGAGTTTAAAAGCTTGATGGGATACTTAAACAACTGGATAAATCATTGTGAGGAATGGAGGATCAACGTAAGTTAAACAGAAGAAAAAAAATGGAAGAGAAAGCATACCTGTTGCAGTTTTTCTGTTCTGCAGTCCTGATTTCCAGTGAACACAAGTCCAGTAGCATTAGTAAGTTGCTTTGGGTTGTGCAGGAGTCTGAAATCTCAGTAAACCTTTAGCTAAGTAGGTAAGGAAACTAGGGGGAGTACAAGTCGGTTTAGAAAACAGACATCAACGAAATAAGAACAATGCATCAGTACAGTTTCGGTTTTCCTTCCAGTTAGTAATTGGATTCTGTTTTTCGGTAGACTTGACAATGTTGTGTTGGGTTAATGATAGAGCCAAGTCAGTACTAGTACATTGCCTAAGATGGTATACCCATTTGAAAGACAGGAAGACATTTTAACAGCTAAGAGAAGGAATGAAGAGGAGATAAAAAGATTATGGTTTTTTTTTTCAGATTTCCAGTACCTGATCGTTTTCTGTATAACTTGGTACAGAGAGTTTTAAGAATGGTTATATCGAGAGTGTTAGAAGCTTAAAGTTTTACTAAATCATCTGGTTGGATGTGATAACATTTGGGAAGTAGAAAGTCCAAATTCTAGAGTAAAGAAAAGTGATAGAAGTGAGGATATCAGAATTGTGTTTCAGCTTGTGTGAGGTGCTGTTTCTGTGTAACTCTGTACAGAATGGCTGGAGGTGGTGTATTGGGTTGCCAACGAATCTAAAACACCTCTAATGTACCTTAGTAAGTTCTGAGTCATTGTGTAAATTAGAAGCTATAATAACGAGATGAAAACAGAGGGAAGTATAGTGCATCAGTCTGGTTTGGTTTTTGACTACCTTCTGTAAGTGTTTCTGTGTAACTGATCACAGAAGCGAGTTGAGTGGTGTACTGAGTCAGTCGTGAGTTTAAGTGATTGTTAACACCTTTAGATAGATGAGTAGGTACTGTGGGAAAGAATGAAACATAGGTTGAACTGAATAGATACGAAAACCAAGAAAGAATATGTAAAATGTTGTTTCAGATTTCGTTAATATCGTAGTTCAGTATAACCAGTTTACATGGGCGCTTAAGAGGTGATTCAGTCCTAAACCTATTAATCTGTAGTAGAAACGGTGGGACGGTGAGTTGAGATGTGATAGGAAATTAGATGTACATATATATATGTAACCGATAATCAAACAAGTGTGAAAAGACCTTGGGTTGTATTTCACCACAAGGTTTTCGGTGTTATAAAATTAAATACCCACAATATATTATAAGTTATGTGATGGTTTTGTGAGTGATGAAAGTATATAATAAATGAGCTCATATGTGGCACATGTGTATATTATTTCCGGTACATTCCTAAGTTGCCAAGCCACATGTAATAAAGTCTAGTGACACATAAAATATCGTACCGTATAACATTATAGAACAAATGTAACACAAATAATATTTTGTGGCTAAGGATATAGTTATTCAAACGGTTATGCTAAATGCATACATACAAAGATAAACACGTACCAAGAAATAAAGTTATACACTATAGTTATAACGACATAAAATACTAAAGTTAGTATAAGACTTTGGTTTGATAAATAAGCCCTAGTGAAGTATCATAAGCGTATAACGTAAGGTTCATACTCTAATGTAAACCAAGAATTAACTCACACAACGAGTAAGGGGTTTATAAAATATTAATAACGATACTTTAACTAGTAACAAATGTTAAGTCTGGGAACATAGTACTAGGGTTTCAAACGTTTTTCGGAAATACCGAATTGTGCTGTCATGTGGATTGACGCTTAGTGTTCCTTGTATTACTAGATCGCATTTCCGACGTACGCGCTCGAAAGCTCTAGTGGCCTGCACTGCACGAATCTAGACGACGGTGTACGGTATGTAAAGGGATTTGATCCGAGTTGTCCTGAGGAATTCCTCGGGCTCGGATTTGTTTGATAAATAACTTGTGTGAATGTATGTATGTGATGTATGTATGTGATGTATGTGTATGATGTGTAGTTATGTTCATTGCATTATTTATTTATGCACGAACGTCCTACGGGACTAATATTACGTCGACTATAGATCGACTTATATAAAACTACATATGCGAAATGTGTGTTGTGACCACTGTTGTCTGACCTAATGCGCTAAGTACTACAAGTATGTATTTATAACCTAAGTAAAATACTTAGGAACGGGACGCGACATGGTCGGTCTCTAGAGCTTTGACTCAAACGTGAATGTTACCTAGAATAATTCTAGGCATGCGTAAGACCCATAGGGCAGCCAACAAATTAAGTGATGTACTCCATAACAAAACTGTAACTGACTATCTAACTAACAAAGCTAACAGTGGAGTGTGAATGAATGTGATGATGTACCTTAATCCAGACAGTCACTGGCTGCTGGTCGCGCGTAGAGATCTCTTGGGTTATCCCGTTTCGGGTTTTCCCTAGTTAAATCCTGATCGAGCCTAGATAGATCGTCAGGCGGAGTGTGCTACCGTTGGCACCAGGCCCTTGGCCACCTAAATGGACGCCTCTACAAAGGCAAAGTGAATAGCCCAGAGTCTTCGGATGATCAGGGCAGTGAGCACCTTGTGTGTACGTGGGACTACAGTCCAAGTGAATATAATTCGGGTTGTCCTAACTGACTCCCAACAGTGCTAATTAAAACTAATAATATGTGAGGGCCCGGGGGCCGAATGTTGTACTGTGCTAACTAAAATTAATGATATGTGAAGGCCGGAGGGCCGAGTGATGTACTATGTGATGATGTTAACGTACGATGAATGAGTTCTCAATACCATTGTATTGTATGATGTATGACAGTAATGTGTATATCCATATATGACTGTTTGGATTGGAAATGAGTATATAATCATGCATGTTGTTACAGTATTTATCATATCTGTAAAATGACAAAGCATGAAATCAATCTAATATCAAGACGGTTAAAAATGACAAGTGACCAATAGGGTCCAGATCCGGCATACTCAGCGTCTATCGCTGATACTACACTTATTGCGCAGGTTGCTGAACACGTTGAAGCCGAAGTGCGGGATTGGGTAGTTAGGACATTGTTGATTTGGATTATGTTTAGATGCTCATAGCAGTTGTGCTTTTGATACTTAGATAGAAATATAGGTGGTATCTCGTTGTCACTGCGGATTGTATTTTTATATTTAATTTTGGTTAAGATGTTGTAATGCGACACCACTCGTATGGGCGAGTGGTGGCAAGTAACACCCATGTGAGTTATATTACTGTAATTCCTTCCGCTGTGAGACGCCTTTAATTCCTGTTCACGTGAGTGATTATTACGTATTTGTTATGAGGGGTGTTACACTAACTGACCTTCGGTCTGAGATTTCTGTATTGTTTGGAGCTACTGTTCAGTGTTTATTGCTCTTCACAGTTTCCTCCAAAAATCTTGAGACATATAAACTGTTCATAGTTAGTAATCAATGCTCCTCGCACTTCATAACTCTTAATTGTTTCCTCCTGGAATGAGTTCTCTGACTCTTTTAATCTCATTGGTTTAACTGAGTTCTTCCTCCTCAATGGTTCACGGTAACTTGCTGTTCTGGTGTGAGTTGCATTGCTGATTGTCATACGAGTCGACTACTTCTCGCGTTCTTTACACTACTTGTTTACATATATGGGGTACCTTACTGATACATTGCTACTTACCCGGATAACATATAAATAATTCCATTAGGCCAACAAGCTCCTTTGGAGTGCGGTCATCCCACATCTGGTTTAAGTATACTCGTAGTCTTCGTCACACGCTTAGGTACAGCTAATTTGTGAAGTATTCTATTGTCGATCTCCTCTTTCATCAATCCTTGATAGCGCACATGTCGTTCTTCTTGAACTTAATCAAGGAATATCCATCTACTGGGTTCATAACTACATTATACCTTCTGTATTTAGTATGGACTTGATCCCTTAGTAATTTGAGGTCTCTTTCCTTAGAGCCTCTTATCTTATTTCTCAAGTCGATCCACTAGGAATGCACTTCCAGCTCCTTACGGAATGGACAGTGTGCTTCCTTTGAAATCTTTCATCACATGGTCCAGGCTACTGGCGTTACTGCACAGTCTATCTCCCATTTCCTCACCTTACTTACATCGGTTTTAATTCATAAATCTGATTGCTTTCGTGTCAATATTTGATGGCTTATATATAGTGGTTGCTTTGCTGTGCATCATAACTTAATCTACCTGACAGGTATTATTCTCATGGCCTCCACTACCGAAGTAGCTTTAGCTTTCTCATATTGCCCATTGATGGCGTGATTCTTTGGTCATTTTACTTCAACGACTCGTCTTATATTCAATCCCCTTCATGGTGTAAGCACGCTGGGAGTTTCCCAGGTTCAGTGTAATCATTTAGCTCGAAGATAATTACTTCAAATTTCAGGTTTATTTGTAGGTTATTCTATCTATCTCTAATAAGTGAAATCCCTTTTCGAGGGGTTTATTCCCACTCAAGGCCTCACAACAAGGAGAGGTATCCCCACCCTAAAAGGAGTGGTTCGTTCTCCACCTCCGTCATTGTATCATCTCTCTATTCTCATTGGTGCCCCTTTCTGGCAATTCCGCCTCAATTTAGTATAGGTTTTTATAACCACTCGTATGTACAAGTTTTAGTTCATTCATGGCCTAGATAAGCCTTTTTATGCTTTCCTTTCCTGCGCCTCGAGCTCTGATGTATTTAACATCCTTGGCTCGTAGGCCCTTAATGCTTGATTAGTCTCAAGTGAGAGCCGTGTTCGGTTCACTATTGTATTCTTAATCATCTGTAGGTTATCCACATAATTCTCTTGTTCTCTGAACTCTGTCAATTTGGGTCACATCATTAGATGTACTATTGGGTTTCACAATAAGTTGTTGTGTCTCGCTTCCTGCTGTGGAAGTTCACTTAGGTAATCCGATGTTAATCAGTGTCTGTGGCAGCACCTTCGCTCTCACAGACTTGTGTCTTTTAGCAATTAAGGATTAGTTTTCATTAGGCCTCTGCCTTCAGGTGTCTAAGTCGGATATTTACCCTGGCTATCATGTGCTGTCATGTCAATACATTGTTCAACTTTCGTTGACTACACCACGAGTTAATGACTAATCATACTTGGGTGTTAATGAGTTAGGCAAGCAATACTAACCATCGTTTATGGGTCTTTTTACGCTCAACTATACCAACTCTATGGTGTAGTCCTTTTGAGGTTCTCTCTTTTGCGATTGCATGTCTATGATCCTAGGTAGGTCATTGCTTAAATTTGCTTTCTCTGATTCTGTTTCTGGGGTTTATCAACATCCTCAATGAAGGGTTATGTTAATGGTATTATTTTGGGAGTTCATCCCATTTTTAATGAAAGTTGTTATGTCCTCCATCTTCATTGTATGTAATAATACCTTCCTTGTATGTTATTACTTACAGCCGGTCCTCTCACATTGTTGAGTAATCTCTTTGGTTTTTCCATTCAAGGTTAGGCTTGGTTTTGGGTTGATGTTCTTACCAGTAGTGTCGGTTGTCTGTTGTTGATGCTCACGTCGTTTAGTGTCCTGACCAAGTCCAGCTCCCTGCTGACTGGTGTATTGATTTAGTTGTCATGGTCAGGCCGTCAGGCCCTCCCAATGTTTCACTCTTCAGTCTTAAGGATTTGTAATTCGGTGTTATATGTATTATATCTGTGTTTTTACCATTTGGTCTCATGGCTTCCTGTAAAGCTTCATTGCAGTGGCACTTCCCAAGGCAAGTGCGCCATGCAAGATGGGCTATCGGTACTGTGTACGTCGGCAATGGTACATTCTCCTAAACTCCATGTAGGTGGTAGTCCATGGGACTCCTTCTTTGCCCTTTTTGGTTTTGGTTAATTGATTATCTGGGCAGCTTCCTGACTGCTTTTGATTGTATAATTACTTATCAGGGTATTCCTCTTTCTGAGGGGACCCTTTTTCTTTCGCTTTCGCCTTGGTTCTGACTCTCGTTTCCACACCTTCATCGTGGTTATAGTGTATTGAATCTCCTTAGGCACTACGTCATAGTCCTATCTTGGAGTATGACTTGCATATACATTCGTAGTCGCCTGAGCTATTGCAGTTAGGTCTTAGCAACCCCTTTTTTTGTGTAAGTTCGAAGTTACCCGCTGCACATTGACTTTTAGGTAGTCCCTATGCTCTTGCGCGGTATTATCCCACTGTTATTGCTCCCTTGGAATGTTGTCCGGTGTTTCGGTCACTTCTCTTGTCCTTTCATTGCGCACTTGTAGCACTTCCTTCTTACTAGTATCACGGGGTTATATCGACTGGGTAGCATGTCGACCCAAGTTGCCGGTAATTATTATTCCCTCATTGGTAGGATTTCGTTTGTAGCGCCTGTTTCAACGTTGCGCTCCAATTAGGACCTTCAAGTCTTGAAAGACTATTGCATAATGAGGTTCTTCTCGTATTGCATAATGCTAAGTGATTGCCAGATCGGGTTTTCCCGAGTAAGAGAAGGCTTGTCATCTCTCTGGCGTTTATTTCCGGTATCTTAGGACCAGGGGCGCGGAGGGCGGGTCAGGTATTATAGATATCCGATACACATCAGGAATCCTAACTAACGCACCTCTCGCACTAATACTCAACCCCAGTCCCATAGTCTAAAGTTCCTAGCTCGGTAATTTCCAGTCATCAGAGCGTAACTACGCTCTGATACGACTTTTTGTAACACCCCGTCTCCAAATACAGTGATCATCGCCCTAAGTCCATCTCGTTCATTAACAACGCAGCGAAAAATTCTACTAAATTGGTGTTACCGCCGTTAGTCACCCACGTGACCAACTAGACCTATTCTCTTACAAGTCACGGTCTGACTAACCGGATAATTACTCGAGCATCTATACAATACAATTCATAAACCACAACTTATACCGAGTATCTCAAATCCTAATACATCATACTAACATCTCATCCATTTACTAAACGAGTGTACATGCACAACTCGTGTAACAAATGTAAAGGCAACCCGAAGTTCTCTACCCGCTCCTACTCTCAAGTTGAGTCCTCGTCTGGCACCTACCTGCAAAGTTTAAATCACATGCCCCAAGGGGAGCACATGGCTGTACAGAAAACGTGCAGCCCACAAGCTAACAAGGCTACACACGACTACTTTGTCGTGTACATGCAGTTAATTATTCATATAAATAATAATAAGAAGTACGATAACAATAATACACCCATGTGAAACATTCACAACTCCAATAAATCGAACGTCGTAATGGACGCCCATTAATCAGTAAGTAGATTCCTAACTCCTGAGGCCTGAGAATTGTTTAGTTCTCTGTTTGACCATACCTTATAAGTGTCAACGCGTTCTCTTAAAAGAACTGGTTGGTGCTCTAACTGAATTGTTTATTCTTGTTGGGCAAGTAACCCTAGCCAATGAGTTATTAGCTACATTGGGTTAATAAACCATTAATTCTTAGTTATCAGGGGGTAGGCTTGCCCTCCCGCGCCTCCTGAATTTGCCTCCCAGTTCGAACTGTTCACTCGAGATGGTCGGGTCTGTTTATCGACCCTAGGCGACAAGTCGTAGACGAGCCATATGCGGAAGACAGATCTGATACAGATGCCGACCTCCTAACCTAAACATGCATGACCGGAGTCAGTCCCGGATTCCTCCCCCCATGTTCAAGTTAGTTGAAGTCTCAATAACAATTTGCTAGCTAAACCTCTCTCGGTATTAACCAACTAACAACGGGGAGTATTTATAACCATATACAATTGTTACTAAACATAGTTAATGAACAAGCTCTAAATCAAGTCGTGTTAGTGTGCAATGGACGCACAATAACAGTACAGTAAATCGGTTTCATGCTTAATCTTGTTTGGTCGTATCACAATAACACATAGCACATAAACCGAGGTAGACCCCGTTAACAAGCAAGCTACAAGAATCCCATACCGTACACCGAAGATTGGCTAGCTCTTAATACCACGTTCGCCTAATCCGCCGAACGCCTCCGACTATCTAGATCTGTAACCAGAACTAGTATTAGTATCCTGTGTCTTAGAACTAATTTGGTTCTTTTTTCAACTTAAACCTCTGCCTAGGTTAACCCGGGTATAATAGTATACCTGTTAAACGGGTTTGTTCATTTAGGAGCGTTTTCAAGCTCAATTCTAATTCATTAACATACTTACGTCGTTAGCAGTTATTTAGTTGCACAGTTAGCAACTTTAGACTTATACAGACCTTGTATTAGGTTTTCATTTTTTTCACTATTCATTTATGCGGTCTCGTATTATACTATTCATTTATACGGCCTCATATTTTACTATTCACCGTATTTCACTATTCACATATACGTCTCATATTTTACTGTTCGCGTATACGTCTCGTATTTTACTGTTCATGTATACGTATTTCCTATTCATGTATACGGTTACTATTCACGTATACGAGTACTATTCATGTATACGGATACTATTCACATATACGCATACTATTCATGTATACTAACATTTTTCGTATACGTCCGTATGATACTCCGTATCATACCTATTTATTTCTTTTTTCTTTAAAATACTTTAAGTATTGATTTCTCCTGTACTTATTAAATTACGGGTATACCCCTCGTATACCATAAGTTATATACGGGTCTCGTTTAACCCCGTCTTACCTCTGTTTCTTTTTCAACTTGTTTCTAAATTCTTTATTTAATTTCCTTAACCTTCTAAACACATAAAAATGTGTTATTTACATTTCTTACTCATACTTTTCTTTAATTTCTATTTTACCCATAATAAGTCCTAAACTTGTTATTATTATTTATAATTTCTTCCAAACTATCTTAATTAATTTCTTCTATACTTTTGGTCAATTACCAAAACATACCTAAGTTGACCAGCCTTTTATGGTCAAACCCCCTAACTTTCCAAAATTTACAATATTACCCCCAAAGTTAATTTATCTTAACTTTTTATTCCTTAAACATTTTTTACCTAATCTTTTGCTATAATTTTTATTCTAACTCATCTAAATATTTTAAAACTGTCATTGACCATGTTTGACCATGTAAAATTACCATTTTACCCTTGGGTTTATTCTTTCATTTATTACCCAAGTTAACTCCAATTAATTTCTAATTTTTGTAATTAATTTTCCTACAGATTTTGAACATCAATAATCATTTTAAACACTCTAAATCACCAGATTTAATTATCTAATGTTATAGTATATAAATACCATCTTTTATTTACCTTAAATATACCGAAAACCTTATAAATTCTTTATAACACATATAAACTCTTTATAAATTGAAAACTTAATTCTACAATTATTTTCTCATCATCTAAACTCTCAAAAATTCCATATTGACCCGATTAATTTTCGGTATTCACCTTTAGGTACCAAAACTTCTTAAATTTTACATATTACTCTTAATTACTCTAATTCCTTTAATTTAACAAAGTTAGATATTTGTTTCTAACTCATTAATAAGCCCTTAATTTTCGGCCATATTGAAATTCATAGTATATGAATTTTTTCTTGTATATTATGATAGTTTATATTGAAGCTTATATCATAAGGAGTATAAATCTAATTTTAGATTTACAAAATATTAACATTTAATGTGTCAAAAATTAAATCTAACACACTTATAATTATGACAATAATAAACAAGATGAACAATATGTTAGATCATATATAGATCAACAATTAGAACCTTGAGATAGGTAGTTGTATGATTTACCTTGTATATTAACCATTAGCCTAATATTTAAGCTTGATTTTCTTAGAAATTTTGACAGCAATTTGCTAGAGAAATTGGCTCCAAAATCATAGAATAAGATGAATAAAAAGGAGGGTTAGTAACCCTAGGCACTCGGCCTTGATGAAAATCAAAGAAGGAAGAGTTTCCAAGAAGACAATGTTTTACCTCGAGAATCAAAGGCACTTCTTCGTGGTTTTTCCAGAGAATATGGGGGCTCATGAGCTATGGTTGTAAATCTCTTTGAAAGAGTATTCCAACGAGCTATCAAGCTTGTTATTTGGAGTTAGGACGAGAAAGTTATGATTTCTACAAGACAAGGTGTTCTTTAATGTTCTAATCTAGCTAAATGGTGTTCTTCATGGAGTTTCTTCAAAGGGAGGAGGAGCTACGAATTTGGGAGCTCTCATAATGACAGGTAAGTGTCTGATTAATGAATTATTCAGGGGACAAGGTGATAAGGCAATCAAGGAAAGTCATGGTAGGTGTAAAGTAAGCAAAATTGAATTTTAACACCTTTAATGAGTCATGCCCATGTCGGCCAGCCTAGGTCAAGGTTTGACCCGAATGTTTTTGTTTCTCCCTTGTATTTTATAATATTAGATGTATTAAACTCATTAATAAGGACTTATACCATGTGTTAGGTATGTTACATAGCCAAAAATGCCTTAAAACACCATTTTATGTGCTTCCGGGTTTACATTGATTATGCAATCTGTTTTGGCTAGTTTAAATGTGTCCTTAATATATTTACAATGTGTAGATACTTTTTTCATGAAATAGCATGTTGTTCATTCCAATTTAAACCAAGTCGTTTAGTGGTTTCTTCTTGACTTTCGTCAGTTTAGTACCTGTTTGTTGTGGACTTTGTATACTTAATTTGTGTGTATACGCAATGGCTCCTATGACCATTTAATTGTTGTTCCCTTATTTATTTATGGTAGTTAGGCTCATTAGCCTTTTCGTTCCATGTATACATGCTTAAAGCACATTTTTTCTTTAAAGCACATTTTTGTGCTCCAAGGTGCGTTCACGGTTTAAACGCTAATTCCGCTTTATGTGTATTACTAATATTAGAGGTACTTCACATTTTAAATCTCTAGGGAACTTATTGGTAGTTCCCTAATTTATTTGTGCTCTTTAAAACACCTTTTTGCTCTAATTGTTCCTAAAGCGTGTTTTGGTGTAAATTGTTGTTTAACACTTCTTCTAATGTTTCTAAGGTATGTTCTAGCCTTAGATATCCTAATTAGTAGTTCATTAATATATTAAGGTTTGGGGTATTTCAATTATAGGAACGAGAACTAGTAGAGCGGTAATGTGGCATGTTTAACTCCGATACCGTTGAACCTCGAAAGTGTTAAACCTTAGCTAACCAATTCTAGGATCACTTAATAGCGGTATCCGGATTTAACGACCCAAACCATGGGAACGTTCTAACCACGGCTATGTGTGAGTTAGTTGTGAGTTGTTTGTGCGTGTATGTAAGTTTACCTCCCATATGTGTTTAACCCGGTTGTAACACCATATGGTGTGTGGATGTGATAGGTTCCATAATGGAACTCTTAACTATGTTTATATATATATATATATTAATGGGGGGTGAGGAATCCGGTCATTCCGGTCATGCGTTGTTTGGGAGTGGGTATCCATATTTGCCTTACCTTGCTCCTTGTTATGTTATGTTATGGTGGTTTTTCCTTCTTGGATTACAATCAACGGTAAGCCTAACCAAGGCTTACCAACCTCGACTATTGTTCGGGACTAGAGGGTTATGTGCGGTGTGTTCTTTACTATATTGAGACCGACACATCTCAGTGAAGTTAATATGTACGGTGTCTACGGAACTATGTTATATCCGACATATCTTAAGTAAATTTATGTTCTTTGTGTAGAACAATAAGTTATTGTATAAAGAGCTTAGCATGGGAATAAAAATATTCTCTAGGCTCCAATGAGTTTACTAACTCACATTTCGGGGTACGTGTCCTCACGTGACCCTCTCTAAGTTATGTTGTATGTACGTTAAAGCATGATATGAGTTGTTATGTGGAGTATGTGGTTCATGGGTATCAATCCCACTTTGTTATCAGAGAAATTTAAGTATGACCCGATTAGTGGGTAAGTGTCGTCTATAAAGGAAATAGCTCAATTAGAGGAGAAACCCTCAAGGGTTAAGGAACAAAATGAGTGAGCTAACGAGTTTTGTTGTGTTGATTTATTTGTTGAACCCCATTGTTGTGGGTATGCAATGTGTTATGTGTTTATAGTTTCTCATGCATGATTTAAATAAAATCAAGTGCATGCTTAGACGACAATTAGTTGTGTGTGGCCCGGTAGTATGCGGGCTGCACGATTACCATACCAGCATTGTGCTGAGCCCCCTGGGGGGCCACCCTTTCTCTCTTTCTTTTCAGGTACAAGGTGCTGGAAGCCATCGAGAGTAGGACGGGGTAGTTTTTTGTACATGGGTAGCCATTTAAATTGAGTATGTATTGTAGGTGTAGTAAGACCGAAATTGTTGTCGACATTGGTTTGTAAATACTCGGTAGAGTTTGGATGTAAATGTATATTGACTGAGGGATATGAAAAGAGATTGTAAAGTGTAGATGTTCGGGAATCTGGTTCATCTGACCGATACAATGTCTATGTATTAGCCTTGTTAGCCACGTGGGTGGTTAACGGCGTGTAACACCAGTGGGTTGAGTAATGTGATGAGTTATGTTTTCCGCTGTAGTTTGTTGTTAAGTGTATTGTTGTTAGTTGGGGTGTTACAAAAAGTGGTATCAGAGCGATACTTCGCTCTGATGACTGGAATACCGAGCATAGGAAGTCCCGAGTTAGGAATTTCCAGTGTGTACTAGAAACCTACAATATCCTTCCCGCCCTCCATAATCCCTGTTTTATAACTTGGGAAAGAACGCCAGAAAGATGAAAGTTCTCTCTTACTCAGAAAACACGATCTGGCTGTTATTAAGTACCTCTGCGAGTACGGAAAACCTGTCATACGGTAGATCCCAAAGAGTGGGAATCCCGGAGACGGTATCTACCTGAACAATGTTAACCTCATTTAATAGCGAAGAATGAAGAATCCTATGCATCGGAGAACGGAATTTTCGGCAACCTGGGTCGACATGCCGAGCAGCCGAGAATAACCAGCTTGCAACGCACCAACCGTGCATGAAATACCCCAAACCTAAGTATGCTAAGTAAACATCAAATTATGATGTAGAAAGGCTAAAATATGCCTTAGAAAGATTGGTAGACAATTTAAACCAAGGAAAACACAAGAAAATGCCTTAAGGGCAATTAGGGCAAAAATGTGCTCTAAGCTTGGAGAGACTTGGGTGAGTACCCAAATATCATGAAAAGACCTTAGTAATATTCTAATGGTCATTTTAAATCAATTAGCAAAGAAAACCAAGCTTGAAAACAAGTTTAAACACAAAATGTGCTTTAAGAAGTCTTAAAGCACATTTTTGAGAAATTGTCTTAGAATTGAGTTTTGAGTGGCTAGATGTCCATCATTACTCTTTAATCAACATGTGTACTAATTAGTATCACATTAGGAAGTCTAAATCAATGGGAAACCAAAAATTTCCCGAATATGTGCACTAATTAGTGAATAGTACTCAAATAGTGCTAGTTTTGACTTAAGTCAACTTTAATTAGCCAAATGGCCAAACAAGGCCTTATGTATCTTGTATACCAAGGGGGGGACGGTTTTAATGGTGACTCACCATTAGTAGCCAGCACATTAAAGGAAATGAGAGGAAAAGTAGTAAGTTCACTATTCACCCTTTTATAAGATAAATATCTTCTTTAGCTTACCTCTCTCCTCTCTTCTTCATTTCCCTTCTTCTTCCACGGTTTTCTTCTTATTCTCTCTGTTCTAAACCGTTCCCAAGCAGCCCCATTGTTGCCTCACCTTGCCTTGTCCATAACTTGCTCATTTTAGCTCCAAATCAAAAACTAAGCATAGATTTCTCTTAGTTAGACCAAGGCCTTGCTTCCTATCTTTTCAAAATTTGAAAAGCCTCATTTTGGAGCCATGGGAAATCGCCATTGAAGGGGGAAAAATAAGTTTGAAGAGCTCATTAGCTTCTCCATTCTCTTAAGGTAAAGAATATGTAAGAAAAACTAGGTTTCCACCATTCTTCTCCATTACCGAAAATTTATACTCATGGGGCTTCATTTTTATGCCTTGTTCTAGCTTGTTTTCTATTCTCCAAGGGCTAGAGGAGGTCCTTCTTGATTCATATCCAAGCCTACCTTAAGACTTCAAGGTAAAATATTCATTATAAGACCTTAAAACACATTTTTAACCTAGGTTTTCATTCCTTAAGGTTAGTGTATTGTTTTAGCACTCATGTGAGTCATTGAATATTGATTAGAACATTGGCAAAGGAAATTAATTGGGTGGCCGAGATTCATTCCAGAAAATCCCTAAGGAGGAAGTTAAGAGGAGCTTGAGAAACAAGGTAAATTGCTTACCTAATGGTGGTTTAAGGTTTTAAGGGATGAGATTTAGATAAGTACTAATGTGGCTTAGACTTACATTGTGTAATGGGATATATAACCTAATAAAAAGAATTTAAACAAGCTTATGAACTTGTGACTAAGGAGCTAATGAGAATGAGTTAGTAATATAAGTTTAAGGTGGATTTTAAGAGCATTATAATTACTATGAGATTGATGGGTGTATTTGCAGGTTGAAAGCTTTTATATGTGGGAAATTCAGTGTTTAAGTTTAAGTCATTTAAGGGCCTAAGAGCCATGTCATTTAAGAGCCTTAGTGCTATGCAATTTAAGATTATTGCAATATATTGAGTTGTTGTGAATGAGTTGGTTTGGGTGATGAGATATGATGAGAAGAACTTGATGTGTGTGAGATGGTTGAATAAGGAAAAATAATGCATTTGGGCATGATAAGATACTAGGGAAGCTATGGCGAAATTTGAGTAGAAAACAAAGTGTTTAAGTGGTAGTGGTGAGTTAATATGCTCTAGGGTTCACTAGTGATCATTAAATGGAATTTGAGTGGAAATGAGTTAACTAAGGAGTTCTAGAGGATTAGAATGACCTAGGATGGTTTATGAGCAATTAGACTTTAGATGAGTGTACTAAACACACCAAAATCATGATATGAGGAATGTAAGACTTGTGCATAAGTTTTAAGGAAAGGTGTATAATGCCTTAAGGAGATTTAGGTATGAACTAGAGAGTAAGACAATGAGAGTTTTGAGAACCTTGTGTAAGTGTGATGATGTTAGTGGTGGACTAGTAAGGTTTAGTTGAATGGTAATGTGAGGACTTGAGTGATGGAAGTGAAAATGGAAGGAGGATGTTGTAAGTCATCAAGGAAAATGACTAGAAACGTATAAGAGGGTATGATCATGAGAATGGTGAGTAAGTTGCATAAGAGAAGTGGAAATGTCTAAGGAGGGTGTTGCATGGTTCAGGTAAATGAAGAACAATGTCAAGGTATTAAGATAATGGAAAGAAATGTATAAGCAAGCTTAAGAGTTTAAGAGTGATGAGTAACAAGTGAAAAGAAGAGAAATTGTGCATGGACATGCAAGATAACCTTGGAAGGTTTAACAAGCAAAGAAGGAGTGCAATGATGTTAAGAAGGAGTTATATGGGTAGAAAAGAAACACTTTGGTTAGTTGAAGTTTTAGGCAAAATTTACATGTTAGAAATATAAGGAATTAATTGACAAGTGTTAGGAATTTCTTGTAAGAATTGAGTAAATGATTGAGAAGATCTTTGGAAGTTGTTTTAATGAGTTTGGTGGAGGTTATAAGGTGTGTTTGATGTGCCAAATGATGTTAGAACACATTAGGAGGCTTGAGGAAAAATTTGGAGAAAGTTTGACAATGTATGGGAAGTTTCTGCAGCCGACCTACCCAGGGGACCGACCCCAGTCTGGGTCGGTCGGGCTGAAACTGTGAAGTTTGATGTTCTCTGTAGCCGACCTACCCAGGGGTGGGTCGGTCGGTGGGTCGGTCGGACCATAAAAAAAAAAAAAAGAAAAAAAAGAAAGAAACCCTAAGAGAGTTTAGTGGTATTAATGGTACCCCATTAAGGGGGCAATGATGATTAGAGGTATAAAGACCTAAGGGATTAAGTTAAGAATAAGCTTAAAAGTTTAAGATTAAGTTTGTAAGATTAAGTTGTAAGACTTAAGAGGTGTTAGGTGGGGATCATTAAGGGTTAAGTAAGTTGAATTAAGTTAAGTGATTAACAACCTAAAACTGAATGAATGTTTTAGGACTTGGGAGTTTGGACTCCAGAAGAGAGTAAGCAGCCGAACGACCAACGGTGAACGGTACAGTTCTTCTTGTGACCTGCTTGCTAACGAGGTGTCCCTCGGCTTGTGTGCTATCTGTTTTTGTGTGCTCACTAAACAAGATAAAGCATGCAACGGAATATTATTATTATTGTATTGTTGTGTGATGTTTGAAAACTAACACAACATACCGTGAGAACTTACTAACTACGTTTAGTAAGGAATTGAGTGAGGCTAAGGAACACACCCTAATATGGGTCTGATATAAACCGAAAGAGGTTAACCAACAAACATGGTCTTGAGACTATTACTAACTGGAACTTGAGTGAGGAAACCCGGGACCGATCTCCGGTCATGGCATGCTAAGAAAAAGGGGGACGGTATCTGAATCAGATCCCGCCCTCCGCTTAAGGACTTGTCTTCGGACTTGTAGCCTAGGGCCGGTTGCCGGCTCAGCTACGCTGGATCCCGTCCAGGGTAGGTGGCATTAGATGGTGCCGGTGGGATCACCTAAATCCCAGGTTTGGACTTAGGCTACAACCATTCCCCTCCAGGAACGGTTTGTATTCTGAGAAAGTTAAGATTAAGATTAAGTTACAATCAATCATTCCTTTTTAAAGGATGATTTGTATTATTAAGATTAAGATAAGTTAAATCATTCTTTTTAAAGGATGATTTGTATTATTAAGATTAAGATTAAGTTAAGATTAAGATAAGTTACAATCATTCCTTTTAAAGGATGATTTGTATTATTAAGATTAAGATTAAGTTAAGATTAAGATAAGTTACAATCATTCCTTTTTAAAGGATGATTTGTATTGTTAAGATTAAGATTAAGTTAAGGTTAATTATTGCAACCATTCCTTTTAAAGGATGGTTTGTATAATTAAGATTAAGATAAGTGACATCCACCCTTATTAAAGGATGGTTGTTTAAGATTAAGATAAGACTAATTGGGGTGAGATAAGGTTGGACTAAGATTAAGAGGGAACATTACTTAAGGAGTTAAATAATTAACTCTCTAATTAAGGGAACGCATTTAAGTCGTTCATTGTGTGTGAACTTGATTGTTCATATCTGAGTTGTTGTTTACTGACTGCACTTACTATTATATTGTGCATCTAATCAACCTCCATGCTATCGACAATTAGTCGTCGTAGCCACGTTAGCTTGGGGCCATGAGGGGATCGTACCAGCATTCGTGCTGACCCCCTTTGGGGGCTGTTTTTACTACACAGGTACATCAGGAAGCGGCCGACGCGAGAGTAAGAAGAATTCAGTTGTTAAGGGTTTAGTGTGGCCTACGAGTTGTGCATGTACACTCGTATGGCAATTTGAGTTAGTAAGATGTATAGGATTGAGGGGGTTGTAAGAAGGATATGTATATGGTTAAGATTGTTTTACTAATGTTCGGTATATTCTGTAGTCAGACCGTGGCAAGGTCCTGGATTATAAAGAATTCCGCTGTGACATGTTTATATATATACTGTTAAGTTGCGAGACCACATCTGGATTGAGTTGGGGTGTTACAAAAAGTGGTATCAGAGCGTAGTTACGCTCTGAAGACAAGAAATACCGAACTTAGGAGAATGATGAGGTTGAGATTGAGTTATGGGTTAAGGGTTGAGGGATAGAGTGAGAGGTGCGTTAGTTAGGACTTCCCGGTGTTTACCGGATATCCATACTACCTAGGCCCGCCCTCCACATCCCTAACCCTGAATATGTGGAACAAACGCCAGAGAGAAGAAAGCCTTCTCTTACTCGGGGAAACCCGATCTGGCAGTGAGTTAACAGTAAGCAATACAAGAAATAACTTGTTGTACAACAGTTACGGAGAACTTGGAGGTTTTTAACGGAGCGCACAGAACAACAACAGGCGCTACCTATATGGAATTCTATCAATAAAGGAGCGGAAATTACCGGCAACATGGGTCGACATGCTACGCAGTCGAAATAACCCGCGATACCAATGGTAAGGAAAGCACTACGCGTGCAATGGATAAGGAAATGATAAGAGACATGAGTACCGGAAAGCGGTCCGAGTGAGCATAACAGTAGGATAATACAAAGCATGAGGATTGAGACTACCGGAAAGTCCGGTTAGAAACGGGAACTCCAAACCCCATACAATGAAAAAGGTTACAAACCTGGCCAACATAATGCGGACGACGATAGGAACTTATATAAATTGTGTACCGAAATAGGACTACGATGTAGTGCCTAAAGAAGAATCATTACTTAGTAACCACAACAAGATGTGTGGAGACTAGTGCGAGGATTAAGACATAGGGAAATATTAAGGGGTTCCCTCAGAAAGAGGAACGCCCTGATAAATGACAGTACTGTCAAACAACAAGGAAACTGCCGGATGGACGGTTATCCAAGATAAGAGATTATCGAAGGAGACCCAAGGACTACCAATTACATGGAAATTAGAAGGAAGTATCACTACCGACGTACCTTGTACCAATAACCCATCCTGCATGGCGCACTTGCCATAGCAAGTGCTACCACGGTTAAGCTACACGGAAAGCCATCATGGCAAGATAGGAGAACGCTACAGTTGTAACACATATTAGTACCGGATTGTAAATCCATAAGAACAGAAAAATAAGACCTTGGAAAGGCCCGACGGCCTGACCATGATGAGATGAGGTGACGCACCAGTCAGCCGGGAGCGGAACTTGGACAGAATATTAAACCATGTAAATATTAGCAACGGTACCACCTACTACAACAACAACAACCGACAGTACGGTAAGTACACCAATCCCGAACTCCAAAGGGAAAACCTAAGAGATCGCTCGGTAATGCGAGCAAAAACACTATATAAGCAATGATATACAAGGGATGTACTATAAGATACTATTGAGACTGTTGAAGCATCGACTTACAACGAAAACGGGATAAGACTCTCAGAGTGACCATTAAGGACACCAATAACAACATTCTCCAATGAAGATGTTGGAAAACCCGGAAATCAAGGATAAAAGAAATAAACATAAGCTATAACCTACTAAGGATTAAAGTCGTAGAACCCTGGAAAAGGAAAGCTCAGAGGACTACCCCCACAGAGCGGGCATAGTCGAGCCGAACAACTGATGAATGACAGTTAACACTGTTTGTTTAACTCATTAACACCCAAGTATGATTGATCATCAACGGGTGGCATAGTCAACGGAAGTTGAACGAAGCGTTGAGATGGGAGTATAAGATAACAGGATTATATCCAACTTGGACACCTTAAGGCGAACGCCTAATACGAACCTAACCTTGACTATTAAAAGACATAAGTCTAGTAAAATGACAGCTTTGTCAAAGACATCAAGTACCCTCAGATCACCTGAACAACTTCCCTAGCAGGAAGCAGGATGCAGCAACTTATCATGAAACCCGATGCTACATTTAGTATGTAACCTAACGGTGGATAGTGCTCAAAGAACCAGAATCTTATAGGGATGACCTGCAGATGGGTAAGAGTACAAATAATGAACTGAGACATTAAGCATTAAGAGCCTACGAGCCAAGGATGTTAACCACATCAGAGCCCAAGGCGCGGTAAGTTATGAGAGAGCTTGTTCAAGCCACGAAGGGACTACAATTTGTAGATATGAACGGTTACCAAACCTATAACTTAGAATGGGAAGAACATTACCAAGAAAGGGTACCAATGAGAATATTGAGATAATGCTAAGGACAGGAGCGGAGAACGAACCATGCCTTTTAGGGTGGGGATACCACTCCTTGTTGTGAGGCCATGAGTGGGAATGAACCCCTCAAAAGGACTTTCACTTATTAGAGATGCAATACGCTTTTGTTAGAGAATGGAAACTGTAAAATTGAGATTACTTTAGAACAGGTCAGATACACATGAGTAATAAGGAAGGTTGCACAAATAGACCCCATATCCCAACACCCAGGATGTAAGAATTAGTAATGGGTAGAGATAAACATTGTGACTGCACATTATGGCACGTCAATTAATCAATGCTCAGAAGAGCTTGTGAATCAGTGGATGACTTCTTCAGTAACCAGTTAAACTACATGGTAGATAACATCACTAAGGATGAAAGAAAGCGAAAGAAATTAGCCTACTTACGAATCGGAGATTGGAGCAGAACACCTTCGTATTAAGAGACAACTATTTTACAGCATGGTAACACAACCGCTATACACCGGAATGAGAAAACTCCCAATGTGTTTACAAAGAGGGGATTGAGTATAAGGTAAGACATTAGAATAAGTAAGTAAGAGGTTGCACCATTAATGGGCAACATGGTAAAGGCCAACTACCACGGTAGTAGTGGTCGTGAGTACAATAGTTAGATAAGTGGATTAAGTCATGGTACGCGGTAAGGCGACCATTATGTATGAGCCGTCAAATATTGACACTGAGGCAATTAGATTTATGAGTTAAGACCAGTATAAGTAAGGAAATAAGATGGTAGACGAACTGAGCATTGATGCCAGTAGTCTGGACCTGGTTAGGTAAGATTTCACAGGAAGCACACTACCCATTCCTTAAGGAACTGGAAGTGCATTCCTAGTAGCATAATATGAGGAACAAGATAAGAGGCTCTACGAAGAGACCTCAATTATTAAGAGACCGAATCACGACGGAATACAGAAAGGAGCTGGAGTATACCATAACCAAGGACACAGTAAATGGACTTCCCTTGATTAACTTCAAGAAGAACAATAAATGTTATTATGGAACGATGAAAGAGGAGATCGACAACAGAATACTTCATAATTAGCAATAGCTAAACGTGTGACGGACACTATGAGTTTACTAAAACGAGACGTGGGACGACTGCACCCCACCGGGGCTTGCAGGCCTGACACGCTCATTTATGAGTTAGTTGGGTAAGTAGTAATGTACCAGTAAGGTACCCCATGCATGTAGACGAGTGGTGTAAGGAACACGGGAGGTAGTCGACTCCGTACCACGGACAGCGACACAAGATCAGACAAGAGCAGCCATTACCGCAAACAGTCGAAGAGAAGAATTCAGTTGAATCAGCAACATAGAGGAACCAGAGAACAAATAATTAAGGACTATCAAGTGCGAAGAGCATGGATTGTTAAGTACAGACATTGGACATGTCTTAAGATGAATAAGATTAAACTGTAAAGTGCAATAAGCACTAAACAGTAGTTTCAGATTAGGAATCATCCTCAGACCAAAGGTCAGTTGGGGAGAACAATTTAGACATTCGAGAAAATACTAAGAGTATGAGCATAAGATCTTCAAGGAGAATAGGCAGACGAGTTACAACTCATTAGGCCGTGTATATATAAAGATAACACGTTCCATTGAGACAATTAAGCCTAAGATTATTAGAGTCGCGCAGCGGAAGCTAGCAGACCACTACTTTGAGATTAGACCAAACTAAGTTAAGATACGGTATAAGCACCGTTAAGAATCCTCGATACAGAGACTAAGTCATTTCTGATCGAGTTATAAGTAAGATAGATGACGTGGAAGCTAGAATGCTTGGTGAGAATTAGACATCTTGAACTTATGTTCAAAGATGATGTGACGCTGATTACGTGGGCTAATCCATTTTAAGGGGGGTAGAGCGAAACCGCTTAGCGTATGTTTGTGTACTGATACATAAACTACGGTGTGCATAGCACAAAATAATTTGAGAATATGTTTTACATAAACATTTTAAGATAAATCATGGTTATTGCACACAGAAGATGTGAATACCATACACATTAAGTACCTATCTTGTTAACTCCGGTTGAGTACAAAGTTAAGAGAATTAAGGAAGAGGTTTAAGGAGACTTAAGGAAGGAATATATGAGGTATAAGTCGATATGAGACTATGTGTGAGATAAGATAGATAACATTATGAGATACAATTTGATATGAATATGAGGAGGAAATTGTAATTCTATGAGATATAAGATGGTGAGAATTGGTATGGGACAGTTATAGAACTTAGTAGGAATTTAAGTCTTGGGGTAATTACTAAGAGACGAATTGGGTATGTCGACGGACTGAGTCCACTTTGGAGATGTATTGATTATGATTAGAAGAACTAAAAAGATAGAAAATTGGACCTGAGTGAATTATCTGATGTTTGAAATGACGTGGGAGGTGGAACTTGATTTTCTAGGGATCAAGGGAACCGAACACAATTAGAGTGGAAGGATAGTTCGACACTGATGCTGATCACATCAGGGTTGGATGATTCCTGAAACTCCCTACCAGTGGTCGCAATTAAATCACACTATGGATAGAGGCCGTAGGATAAAATGGAATTGGAGTTGGTTGTATTTTTTTAATTAGAGGAATTATTCCTCACATGACCTCGTAAAAAGGATTACCTTTTACTGAGTCTCGCCCATGAAGTCGAGGACGCACGAGCCTTTGTCTTCGGACCGGTGACATGGGGAGAGCAGCAGTGTTTTGTATTCTGGCCCATGGTGACGAGGACAATGAGCCATTGTCTACGGACCGGTGACATGGGAGAATACGTTGGAAGTTATGTGAATGTTTTAATCATCAAAAAGGAACAAAAGAATTTTGAGTGCTATACATGCGTAAGCATATTGTGTGATATTTAAGAATAAGCATATGGTGGACTTAAGGATTCAATGATTTTAAGTATACATAAGTATGGTCTATATGATCTGAGGAATGAGGTGATACATGTATTCTAATGAGATAAGATGCATGGGAACTTTGGGGACAAAGTCCTTTTAAGGGGGGTAGATTGAAATACCCCAAACCTAAGTATGCTAAGTAAACATCAAATTATGATGTAGAAAGGCTAAAATATGCCTTAGAAAGATTGGTAGACAATTTAAACCAAGGAAAACACAAGAAAATGCCTTAAGGGCAATTAGGGCAAAAATGTGCTCTAAAGCTTGGAGAGACTTGGGTGAGTACCCAAATATCATGAAAAGACCTTAGTAATATTCTAATGGTCATTTTAAATCAATTAGCAAAGAAAACCAAGCTTGAAAACAAGTTTAAACACAAAATGTGCTTTAAGAAGTCTTAAAGCACATTTTTGAGAAATTGTCTTAGAATTGAGTTTTGAGTGGCTAGATGTCCATCATTACTCTTTAATCAACATGTGTACTAATTAGTATCACATTAGGAAGTCTAAATCAATGGGAAACCAAAAATTTCCCGAATATGTGCTCTAATTAGTGAATAGTACTCAAATAGTGCTAGTTTTGACTTAAGTCAACTTTAATTAGCCAAATGGCCAAACAAGGCCTTATGTATCTTGTATACCAAGGGGGGACGGTTTTAATGGTGACTCACCATTAGTAGCCAGCACATTAAAGGAAATGAGAGGAAAAGTAGTAAGTTCACTATTCACCCTTTTATAAGATAAATATCTTCTTTAGCTTACCTCTCTCCTCTCTTCTTCATTTCCCTTCTTCTTCCACGGTTTTCTTCTTATTCTCTCTGTTCTAAACCGTTCCCAAGCAGCCCCATTGTTGCCTCACCTTGCCTTGTCCATAACTTGCTCATTTTAGCTCCAAATCAAAAACTAAGCATAGATTTCTCTTAGTTAGACCAAGGCCTCGCTTCCTATCTTTTCAAAATTTGAAAAGCCTCATTTTGGAGCCATGGGAAATCGCCATTGAAGGGGGAAAAATAAGTTTGAAGAGCTCATTAGCTTCTCCATTCTCTTAAGGTAAAGAATATGTAAGAAAAACTAGGTTTCCACCATTCTTCTCCATTACCGAAAATTATACTCATGGGGCTTCATTTTTATGCCTTGTTCTAGCTTGTTTTCTATTCTCCAAGGGCTAGAGGAGGTCCTTCTTGATTCATATCCAAGCCTACCTTAAGACTTCAAGGTAAAATATTCATTATAAGACCTTAAAACACATTTTTAACCTAGGTTTTCATTCCTTAAGGTTAGTGTATTGTTTTAGCACTCATGTGAGTCATTGAATATTGATTAGAACATTGGCAAAGGAAATTAAATGGGTGGCCGAGATTCATTCAAGAAAATCCCTAAGGAGGAAGTTAAGAGGAGCTTGAGAAACAAGGTAAATTGCTTACCTAATGGTGGTTTAAGGTTTTAAGGGATGAGATTTAGATAAGTACTAATGTGGCTTAGAGCTTACATTGTGTAATGGGATATATAACCTAAGAAAAAGAATTTAAACAAGCTTATGAACTTGTGACTAAGCTAATGAGAATGAGTTAGTAATATAAGTTTAAGGTGGATTTAAGAGCATTATAATTACTATGAGATTGATGGGTGTATTTGCAGGTTGAAAGCTTTTATATGTGGGAAATTCAGTGTTTAAGTTTAAGTCATTTAAGGGCCTAAGAGCCATGTCATTTAAGAGCCTTAGTGCTATGCAATTTAAGATTATTGCAATATATTGAGTTGTTGTGAATGAGTTGGTTTGGGTGATGAGATATGATGAGAAGAACTTGATGTGTGTGAGATGGTTGAATAAGGAAAAATAATGCATTTGGGCATGATAAGATACTAGGGAATCTATGGCGAAATTTGAGTAGAAAACAAAGTGTTTAAGTGGTAGTGGTGAGTTAATATGCCCTAGGGTTCACTAGTGATCATTAAATGGAATTTGAGTGGAAATGAGTTAACTAAGGAGTTCTTGAGGATTAGAATGACCTAGGATGGTTTATGAGCAATTAGACTTTAGATGAGTGTACTAAACACACCAAAATCATGATATGAGGAATGTAAGACTTGTGCATAAGTTTTAAGGAAAGGTGTATAATGCCTTAAGGAGATTTAGGTATGAACTAGAGAGTAAGACAATGAGAGTTTTGAGAACCTTGTGTAAGTGTGATGATGTTAGTGGTGGACTAGTAAGGTTTAGTTGAATGGTAATGTGAGGACTTGAGTGATGGAAGTGAAAATGGAAGGAGGATGTTGAAAGTCATCAAGGAAAATGACTAGAAACGTATAAGAGGGTATGATCATGAGAATGGTGAGTAAGTTGCATAAGAGAAGTGGAAATGTCTAAGGAGGGTGTTGCATGGTTCAGGTAAATGAAGAACAATGTCAAGGTATTAAGATAATGGAAAGAAATGTATAAGCAAGCTTAAGAGTTTAAGAGTGATGAGTAACAAGTGAAAAGAAGAGAAATTGTGCATGGACATGCAAGATAACCTTGGAAGGTTTAACAAGCAAAGAAGGAGTGCAATGATGTTAAGAGGAGTTATATGGGTAGAAAAGAAACACTTTGGTTAGTTGAAGTTTTAGGCAAAATGTACATGTTAGAAATATAAGGAATTAATTGACAAGTGTTAGGAATTTCTTGTAAGAATTGAGTAAATGATTGAGAAGATCTTTGGAAGTTGTTTTAATGAGTTTGGTGGAGGTTATAAGGTGTGTTTGATGTGCCAAATGATGTTAGAACACATTAGGAGGCTTGAGGAAAAATTTGGAGAAAGTTTGACAATGTATGGGAAGTTTCTGCAGCCGACCTACCCAGGGGACCGACCCCAGTCTGGGTCGGTCGGGCTGAAACTGTGAAGTTTGATGTTCTCTGTAGCCGACCTACCCAGGGGTGGGTCGGTCGGTGGGTCGGTCGGACCATAAAAAAAAAAGAAAAAAGAAAAAAAAGAAAGAAACCCTAAGAGAGTTTAGTGGTATTAATGGTACCCCATTAAGGGGGCAATGATGATTAGAGGTATAAAGACCTAAGGGATTAAGTTAAGAATAAGCTTAAAAGTTTAAGATTAAGTTTGTAAGATTAAGTTGTAAGACTTAAGAGGTGTTAGGTGGGGATCATTAAGGGTTAAGTAAGTTGAATTAAGTTAAGTGATTAACAACCTAAAACTGAATGAATGTTTTAGGACTTGGGAGTTTGGACTCCAGAAGAGAGTAAGCAGCCGAACGACCAACGGTGAACGGTACAGTTCTTCTTGTGACCTGCTTGCTAACGAGGTGTCCCTCGGCTTGTGTGCTATCTGTTTTGTGTGCTCACTAAACAAGATAAAGCATGCAACCGGAATATTATGATTATTGTATTGTTGTGTGATGTTTGAAAACTAACACAACATACCGTGAGAACTTACTAACTAACGTTTAGTAAGGAATTGAGTGAGGCTAAGGAACACACCCTAATATGGGTCTGATATAAACCGAAAGAGGTTAACCAACAAACATGGTCTTGAGACTATTACTAACTGGAACTTGAGTGAGGAAACCCGGGACCGATCTCCGGTCATGCATGCTAAGGAAAAAGGGGGACGGTATCTGAATCAGATCCGCCCTCCGCTTAAGGACTTGTCTTCGGACTTGTAGCCTAGGGCCGGTTGCCGGCTCAGCTACGCTGGATTCCTGTCCAGGGTAGGTGGCATTAAGATGGTGCGGTGGGATCACCTAAATCCCAGGTTTGGACTTAGGCTACAACCATTCCCCTCCAGGAACGGTTTGTATTCTGAGAATAAGTTAAGATTAAGATAAGTTACAATCATTCCTTTTTAAAGGATGATTTGTTATGATTAAGATTAAGATAAGTTACAATCATTCCTTTTTAAAGGATGATTTGTATTATTAAGATTAAGATTAAGTTAAGATTAAGATAAGTTACAATCATTCCTTTTTAAAGGATGATTTGTATTGTTAAGATTAAGATTAAGTTAAGGTTAAGATGAGTTGCAACCATTCCTCTTTAAAGGATGGTTTGTATAATTAAGATTAAGATAAGTGACATCCACTCCTTATTAAAGGATGGTTGTTTCTAAGATTAAGATAAGACTAAGATTGAGGTGAGATAAGGTTGGACTAAGATTAAGAGGGAACATTACTTAAGGAGTTAAATAATTAACTCTCTAATTAAGGGAACGCATTTAAGTCGTTCATTGTGTGTGAACTTGATTGTTCATATCTGAGTTGTTGTTTACTGCACTTAATATTATATTGTGCATCTAATCAACCTCCATGCTATCGACAATTAGTCGTTGTAGCCACGTTAGCTTGGGGGCCATGAGGGGATCGTACCAGCATTCGTGCTGACCCCCTTTGGGGGCTGTTTTTACTACACAGGTACATCAGGAAGCGGCCGACGCGAGAGTAAGAAGAGGATTCAGTTGTTAAGGGTTTAGTGTGGCCTACGAGTTGTGCATGTACACTCGTATGGCAATTTGAGTTAGTAAGATGTATAGGATGTGAGGGGGTTGTAAGAAGGATATGTATATGGTTAAGATTGTTGTACTAATGTTCGGTATATTCTGTAGTCAGACCGTGGCAAGGTCCTGGATTATAAAGAATTCCGCTGTGACATGTTTATATATATACTGTTAAGTTGCGAGACCACATCTGGATTGAGTTGGGGTGTTACAGTGCAACAGGCAAGAAGTGAAGTAATGGAAACCGAGACACGTGTCTATGGGACCACGATTATTAAATAATGTCGCCAACGGTATACCAACAAATTAAGGAACTGCAAGTAGTACCAAAACAAGAGACAAGTCTTAGTAACCACGACAAATTTGTGGAACGGGCTACGAAGAAGATACAATACAAAGTAAAAAGTGGTCTCCCAGAATGGGAAACACCCTAGTTAATGATTACCATGTGAAGACCAATGAGCAGTTATGCAGAAGATTGATTATCAAATTAGAGCATCAAAGTAAGAGCAAAAAGCCACTGAATATGGTGCAGGTGAAAACAATACTGCAACCGGTATGTGTTGAACCAATAGCCAGTTAGCATGGCGCACTTGCCATGACAAGTGCTACTATAAATGTTTGGGAAAATTTTAACAAATACGAAGTATTTTGTGAAGTAACATGAAGTTAAAGGAGATCATCACAACCGTGGAAAGGCTTAACAGCCTAACCTCTGTAATTGGAAATACACCAGTCAGCCAGAAGCTAGACTTGGTTAAGGCAAGAAGACGTTGTGAAACCACGAGAATTTTTCTTTCAAACTCAGATTTATTTCAAACTCTTTTCTTTCAAAACCAAATTTTCTCTCAAACCCATTTTGTTTCTTACCTTCTTTAAAAACCAACCAGACGACCTACACCGGGCCTCAGCGATTTGAACAACCGGACGGAAATAGGTTAACCCAAGGGTAACAACCATAGGGAATGGATTGAGTTCATAGTAATACAACGGTGGATAGACCTTCCCGTAATTAAGTTTGGGAAGCACGGAATGCATATTGTCACAGGACAATGATAAGCCGCAGACTTATCATATTTTTATGTGCTAGATTTAGGATTATATTTGTGTAAATAAGGTTATATATATGTTATTTATGTTATATTATGTATAATGTCCATTATTTGTTCAGATTTATGTTTGTACATGTTTTTCATACAAGGAAATAATTTCTGACCAAGATGCCGGACATAAGGCCGGATATCCTCTGCACGGCACAAGTACGGAGCAGAAACATGTTACTGCCGGATCCGATGCCGGGTGGAAACTACCCGGCATAAGGAAAAGTTATCACGGTTGACCAAATGATAGCAGTTATGACCGTTACCACTCCAGCCCTTGCCGGGTATGGTGCCGGACAATTCCTGTCCGGCACAGGCATCGGTTCGCATAGATTTGATGGTTTCGGCCGTTAACGGTTGGCACGTGTTTTATTAGGTGCCGGATGACTTCTACCCGACACGCCACCCGGCATACATGGATTTTGGTGCCTATAAATAGGACGAGAAGTGCTACACTTTAAGACATTCCAACATCATATTACACTCCATTCCACGCTTTCTTTCCGCCTCATTCCAAGTGTTGGTGTCCAAGGCTTTTCTACGGATCCATCCACAAGAAGAAGAGAAGATTTACTTTTCGGGTTAAGGCTATAACCAATCTCCTTCTCCCGCATGTATTCCTTCTTTATTTGAGTGGATGGTGAAGTAGGAATCCTTATTAGGCTTTGGCTAGGGATGAATTCCTTCTATGTAAACAATATGATTATTTCAATACAAATTCAAGCGTTCATTAAGATTCTGGTTCTTATGGCAAGGGAATTAGTTGATCACTCATTCTCTTTATGCAAATTCTACTAGAGGGGGAAAAGCCCAAGAGTAGGATAGGTTAGACAAATCTTAGTGGTCTTTGATGTTTTCACCTATAATTTATGGTTAGCATTAAAGATTGCGAGTTAATCCATCTTCCCCCATCTCCTTGTTCATTTCGTAGCATGACATATACTCGATTTGTTAATGGGTTTTGAGTTTCTTGTTCTAAGAAAGAGAGTGGTTTTCACCATACGAACGTGCCGGATGCACTGCCAGGTGCCTCCTGTCCGGCACATTCAAGAATTTGAATATGCCGTGCATCTGGTGTCCGGTAGGATATCCGGCGCAATCATGTTGCTTGATTAATGAAATACCCCAAACTTATAAAACATGGATTAAATATTTAATCACATTAATTAAGGCCTAAACATGCCTTAAAAGTCAACTGAGATCAACAGCGGTCAACACAAAACAAAATGTTGCACCCTTTGACTGCTAAGGGTAAATAAATACCCAAATGAATTACCTAGGACCTAAAAATTTGTCCTAAGTATATTAACACATTACTAAACATATTATAATCGTTGGACAACACGCCAACACAAAGAAAAAGCATTTACATGCTTCAAGGTCAAAAAGGGCAAAAAGGTGCTCTAGGAAAACCTTAAAAATCAAATGACCTCTAAATGATATAAAATTGGATACCATGATCAAATATCATGTAAGGAACACAACAAAACCGTTGTCAAAGGAAACCAAGCCCAGAAACACCTTGCGACACAAAATGTGCACTAAAACTCCTTAAAGCACGTTTTTGTGTAATCGCCTTCTAAATTGGTTCTAATTGGGCTAAAAGGTTATAAATACCTTTAAATATAATAAAATATCATATTATATGATATTAGGAATTTAATTCCAGAAATTTACGAATTTTTACAAATTTAATATTAAAATATTAATAAAACCCTAAAGTGGGGCCCGTTTGGGTCAACATTGACTAAGTTGGTCAATGTTGACCATTGACCACGAATTGGACTGCATAAAATCAGATTATTAAGTCTCTAAACAGACCAAGAGACAAGTCCCATGTGACAATTAAGTATTCTACATTACTTTTGCATAAAAATAAGAAAAAGTAAACTTTGCCTAATAAAACAAAACTTGTCTCACCTTTTGCTTCCCCCATGTGAGTGCAGCCGTTGGAGAGCTTCTCCTTTCCCTTATTACACGGCTGATACAAGCTCCAAACAAGAAGAAGACAAAGGAGATGAGTCACTTATTCAATAATAGCTTAAAGTAACATTATTTGTCCATTTTTGATTCAAATTGGAATCAAATAATTCACCACCTTCTCCTATCATACACGGCTGTCCTCTTGTGTGTCTCCACTGAATTAGCTCCAATTATTCAATCCCAATCAGACTTGATGAGTCATCAAAGCAACAAAATCATAAAAAAATGCAAAAATGTGCTTTAAGCTTAATTTAGGTCATTTCCTTCCATTTCTCCTCTTCAGCCGAGGTTGCTCTGCCCTTGAGCTCCCTTTGGCTCCTCTCCACCGTAGGTAAGAGTTCCAAGCACCATTGATGAGATCTCAAGCTCTAGGTAAGCTCCTAAGGCATCAAAATGCCCATTTTCTTCATCTTTCCTTCCTTTTTCGATTGATCTACACTCCAACCTTTTCTATACATCTATGTAGAGTGATTTGGAGGTTAATGGAAGTGTTGGTTTCGTGCATAACCAGATCTAAGGAGGGAAGTTCAAGTCTTGACCATTTAAGGTAAAAATGTGCTTTAAGCTCATAACTTTTGATTCCCTTCAAGTTCGGCTGTGAAACTTTGGTCATAGCCTCATCTTCTTCTTCTTTTCATGTGGAATCTGTTGGTTAGCCATTTGGAGCAAAGGTGGCCGAGATCCAAAGGAAATACCCTCTTTTAAGGCATTTTTCCAAGGTAAAACCTAATAACAAGGCAGCTTGTTGAGATCTAGCTATTTCCTATGTCAATATGGTAGATCTAACACCTTGTGATGTGTTTGATTCAGGTCCAAACCATCTTGAACTCTCCTTGCATTCTTAAGGTGATTTTTGCCTTAAATCTTACATTAAATTACTTCTTATGGTTAGATCTTTCTTGGAGACTAACTAGGCCTTGGTTTCTGTTGAAAACATGTAAAACAAGCTGTGGAGAATTTCTCCTTAAGGTGGAGAACCCAAACAAGGCTTTACCTAAGCTAAATCAAGGTATAAATCACTTAAAACCTTAACTTGATACATTAACACAAGTTTAAGTGTGTGTATATTAATTTCCGTGGGAAGAGGTGAAATAAGTCTGTTTGACCTTAAAATGTTTAAGGAATGGTTTAATAAATTTTATAACTAATTAAACAAAGCATAAATGTCAAATTTAAGACATTGTGTGGAAGTTTGGTAAATAAATGAAAATTATATGGTGAGGCCGAAATTTATATGTATTTTTGGGACTTTATGTGTAATTTATTTTGCAAGACAATGTTTGTAATAAGGCCATGTATTTTAGGCCATTTATTTATGCAATTACAAGCTTTTATTAAGTTTAGGTGGTATATAATTATTACCGAAATGAATAAGGGGTTATAGTGTAATTAAATTAAATTTAGGGACTTTAGAAAAATAAAGCCAAAATTAGAGTTAAAAAGGGTTAAATAAAGTTTATAAGATTTTATAAGTTTTGGGGTTAAATGGTGAATTTTAGAAAGTTTGGGTACTAAACTGTAATTATAAGGAATGGTGGTCAAGGAAATATTAAGGTGGTCAACCTTGACCATATGCTAGGTTTCGACCAAATTAGATTTAAAATAACTTATTTAAGATGTTATAATAAGATAAGTATCTTAAGGTAATATTTCATGACATATGTGGTAAATATGTTATTACCGAAAATAAAGGGTGTACAATGGTATTTTTAACACCCATGGGCTATTAGGAATTTTTAGGAATTTATTTGGTGGATTTGGGAATTAAAATGAACTATATATGTATAATATATAGTTATTAAGTCATTATGACACTTTGGAGAAAATAGATGTTGGAATGGTAATATTGAGTATAGGGTTAATAAGGATATTTAAACCCTTTGGTGGAATTTGGAGATTTTAGAATTATATAAGAGTATTTGTTAAGATCTGTGTATAAGATGGTTTTAATGATATGGTAAGAGATATGTTTAAAATAGGGCCAAATGGCAATTATAGAATAGCACAAGGCTGTTCGGAATTTAAAAAAATAACCATAGGTTATACCCTTTTTTTATAAGTTAGAAATTTATATTAAATGGAATATATAACATGGTATAAATTAATGGGTGATTTTGTAAATAAGGAAACTATGGTTTGTGAAAAAGAATATGGTTTGATATTGTTGGTCCATGGCGGCAATATAAATAGTTTGGTATTGTAACACCCCATCCAAAGCCTATCGTGGTTATCGCAATTTGAACACTTAATCGAATACGTCGCAGCGGAAATAAACACACACCTGGACCTTGCCACGGTCTGATCGTTAGATATACCGGCTAAATGCTTACAATACTTATCCAAAAATACTTATCCAGCTTAAACCTCAACATTCATACCAACCAAACCGAGTACTAGTATCTTAAGCATAATCCAAACTTACATCAGTTTAATATAAACAGTCGGGTGCACAGGCGCAACCCGAGCTCAAAATAAATGCCCCCCCCTAAGACTAACCGCTCCTACTCTCGTAGTGCGTCCTCATGGGCCTCTTACCTGCAAGTGTAAAAATAGCCCCCGAGGGGTCAGCACGAATGCTGGTACACCCTTCATGGCCCCCAAGCTAACGGGGCTACGACGACTAATTGTCGATAGCATGGAAATTGATTACATACACAAGCATAATATGAAGTGCAATAACAATAACCACAGATGAACATATATAGTTCACAACCAATGAACGACTCAGCGTTCCCTTAACAAGTGGGTTAGTAACCCCCTCCTTAGTCCTCATTTCCTTAATCTTAGCTCCTTACCTTACCTTAATCTTAATCTCAATCTTAATCTCAATCTCATATACAAACCTTTCCTGGAAGGGATGGTTGTAGCTTAATTCGAACCTGGATTTAGGTGATCCCACCGCACCATCTAATTGCCACCTACTCTGGACGGGAGTCCAGCGTAGCTGAGCCGGCAACCGGCCCTAGGCTACAAGTCCGAAGACAAGTCCTTAAGCGAGGGCGGATCTGATTCAGATACCGTCCCCCTTTTTCCTTAGCATGCATGACCGTAGATCGGTCCCGGGTTTCCTCACTCAAGTTCCAGTTAGTAGAAATCTTAATCACCATGTGCTAGCTAAGCCTTAACAGGCATTAACCAACAACCATCAAACTTAACTCTTATCCTTAACTCAGTAAGTACTAAACTTGGTTAGTAACAATCTAAGGTCTTGCGGGTTAGTGTAAATATAACACAATCACAACGAGAAAAATATAACCAGTTGCATGCTTTATCTTGTTTTAGTCATAGCAATTAAACAGATAGCACACAAGCCGAGGGACACCTCGTTAGCAAGCAGGTCACAAGAAGGATTGTACCGTTCACCGTCGATCGTTTTTTGTTTAACCTTCTTCGGGGTCCCAATTCACAAACCTAAAACATTCATTCATTTTTAGGTCATTAGTTATTTGTACCTTTCTTAACTCACTTCGTCTCTAAAGATTCCCATTTAATACCCTCTTAAATCTTTGCCACTTAGCTTACAACCTTAACTTTAAACATTAAAACTTATACTTAATCTTAACTTAATTCCTTAAGTTCTTAGGGTCCTAATCATTACCACCCTACCAAAGGTATACCTCATTACCTATTACCATTCTTAGAATTCAAAATTTCTTTTTTTTTTCTAAGTGTTAAGGGTCGACGACCCACCGACCGACCCTACCCTGGGTCGGTCCATTACAGAAACTCTTCCGTCTCTTGAAACCCATCCGACCGACCCAGAGCTAGACCGACCGACCCAGACCCTCTGGGTCGGTCCCTTACAGAACCCACTTCCTACATTAAACCTTTGCCCGACCGACCGAAGGCTAAGCCGACCGACCCAAACCCCCTGGGTCGGTCCAGTCCAGAGGCATTCCGGCTGGCTTAACTTGGCCCGACCGACCCAAGACTGGGTCGGACCCTGGGTCGGTCCTCTACAGACCTTCCTCTTAAATTGCCTCTTTCAATTCCAAACTCTTCCACAAGTGTCCTAATAGGTCCAACACCATCTTGGCACCTTAAACCCACCTTATAACCTCCACCAAACTCATTAAAACAACTTCCAAAATCCACCTTAGTCATTATGCATTTTCCTTGTGATAATGCTACACTTGTAATGTTTTCCTCTAGGTTTCTAGGTGGTGGTTCATGCCTAATGTAACCACTATGCCAAATGTTTCCTTCACCACTATAACATCATCTCCCAAGCATCTCTCACCATCTAAAACTCTTTTAAGCATTTACTAAAAGTTCCTTCACAAGTTTAAACTTCCATCATCAACACATTATTTCCTTCTTAGTTGTGCACCAACATTTGCCTAAGTCCTAAATACTCAAATACACTCTCTTGATTTCTAAATCCTTCCTAGTAATGCCTAAGTCATTATAAGTCCTTAGAACACCTTATTCTCAACCTTTTTCACCAAGGCAATCTCTAGAACATCCTAGTACTTCCTTAGTCATTAAATTCCCTTAGAATATCTTAAACACTTAAGCTCTCCTTTAAATTTTGCCATAGGTTCTCTAGTATATAATACCACCTAATACATGGTTTTTCTCCATCAAACAACCAACATCACCCAAACTCTCACCACAACACTTAACACACAATCTTCACTAAAACTTCACCATATCATCATATATTGCTTAAACTTAAAATGCTTGGCACTTAGGCCCTTAATTGACAATAATCTTAACCACTGAATTTCCACATATATATGCCTTTAACCTGCGAATACACTCAACAAGGCTCCCATTGAAATAAAATGCTTCTTGTACTTCACCTTGATATTCTTAGACTATCTCTTTTCTCATTTGCTCTTTAGTCACAAGTTCACAAGTATAGCCATTGTTTCTCCTAGGTTTTATATAACCCTTTTCTAATGTAAACTCACTACTAAACTCATCATATACCTAAATCCCATTCCCTTAAACAACAAAACACCTTAAGGTAAGTAATTTACCTTGTTTTCTCACAAGCTTAAAAGCTTTTCTCCTTAGGTTTTTCTTGGTTCAATCTCGGTCACCAATGTGTGTCTCCTTGCCAATGTTCTAACCAATATCCAATGACTCCAATGAGTACTAGATAACACATTAACCCTAAGGAACAAACCCTAGGTTAAAAATATGTTTTAAGGTGTTAATGTGATTGTTTTACCTTGGTTTCTCAAGACAAACTTGGATATGAAGCAAGAAGGACCTCCTCTCTCCTTTGAAGAGTAGAAACAAGCTAGAACAAGGCATAAACATGGAGTCCCATGAGTATATATTTTCGGACATGTGAAGAAAATGGTGGAAACCTAGATTTTCTTACACTTTCTTTACCTTAAGAGATGGAGATGCCAATGGAGTCTCCAACTTGAATTTCCTCCTCTAATGGTGGTTTGACTTGGCACCGAAATGAAGCTCTTGAAGTTTTGAAAAGATAGAAAGGAGGAGCTTGAGCTAACTAAGAAGAATATGTATTTTGTTTTGGATTTGGAGCTAAAATGAGCAAGTTGTGTGCAAGAGAAGGTGGAGCTAGCATGGAGAGGAGCTTCACGTTAATGGAGAAGAGAAAGAGAGCAAGAAACCGTGTGAAACAAGGAAGAATGAAGAAGTGAGGAGAGAGGTAAGTAAAATGTGATATTTATCTTAAAAGGTGAATAGTGTTTTTACTTTATAACTTACTTGTTTTTGCTTTCTCTTTACTTAGCTAGATAAGTGTGATGAGTCACACTTAAAAAACCGGCCCCCTTTTGTAAATGAGGGTAATTAAGTCTTTGTTGACCAAATGTCTCACTTATATAGACTTATGTTATAAGCTAGCTTAATTAATTCACTATTCATCAAAACAAGGCACATTGTTGTGAAATTTTTGATTTCCCATTGATATAGACCTCCAAATGTGATACTATATAGTACACATATTAATTAAAGAGTAATGATGGACATTTAGCCATTCAAAACTCATTTACAAGACAATTTTTCAAAAACGTGCTTTAAGACTCCTTAAAGCACATTTTGTGTTTTAACTTGTTTTCAAGCTTGGTTTTCTTTGGTAATTGACTTAAAATGACCATTAGGATATTACTAAGGTCTTAGAGCAATATTTGGGTACTCTCCCAAGTCTCTCCAAGCTTAGAGCACGTTTTGTTAAAACTGCTCTTTTGGTGTTTCCTTATATTTTCTTTGTTTAGAAATGTTTCTTAATGTTTCTAAGGCATTATTTAGCCTCCTTATATCTTAGTTTATCATTTAAACACCATATCTAAGTTTGGGGTATTTCAGGTATAAAAACCATAGGTTATTAATTAAAGGAAATAAGAATATCATGTCAAATGATATTAGCATATGGAATAGCATTACATAATGTTATGTGGTCAAATAGAATTTAAATAAATTCAAGGGCTTTACCGAATTGATAGAGTTTGGAAAATGAATTTTAGACTAAGGTCTATAATGTTATAAATGTTATAACAATTATTTGGTATTAAGGTGGTTTAATGAAATTAATACAATAAGGTATTCACATTAAATGGTGTGACAAACTATAAGTGAATGGGATTTATAAACTAAGGTATTTATGGAATAAACCTTAGGAGTTGTAAATGTACAACATAAAATGTTACATAATATTAGGATAACAATCTTAATATAAGTTGTATAATACGATGCAACTAATGGGAATAATCATCTAATAAAAGATGATGAAATGTAACATAAAATATAAGAGTTTATGAAACTCATGAGATTACCTACGTGGTAAAAATATATACATACACAAGAATAATGTATATAAGGTGGATAAATATATTTTGGTTGAAAACCTTATGATTTAATGGTGGTGGTTATTTGGAAAAAATATAGTTACAAACTATAAGCTATGAACTTTGCTAAGATAATGGGAAATGAAATACAAAGAATTATAATGGATGATGGAAAAAAATATATAATAAGAATGCATGCATACATGCAACTAAAGGTTACGTACCTAAACTAGATGTGGATAAGATTAAAAAATATAAGGAATTAAACTTAACAGTTGAAATAGTTTTGACGTACGCGTTTTAAGTAACAAAGCCAACTGTTTTAGAAAAACCTGTAACAAACAACTGTAGAAAACAGGGGTGAACTGTCGGGGTTACTTATAATTCGGAAATACCGGATGTAGTTAGTCATGGAGACTGACTTATAGTTTTTATTACCGTTTAGAGTATACTTCTGACAAGGACGCTTGACGAGCTAGCGGACTACACGGAGCGTAGGATCTTGCTGATTCATACTCCACCGTAATACAGTCAGGGTTAACGGTATGTAAAGGGGTTTGATCCGAGTTGTCCTTAGGTTGCTCCTTGGGCTCGGATTTGGTTGATATAACTTGAATGATGTTATGTGTCTCTGATTGTCTTTGAAGGCTTCCTCAATTCAGACATCTGTGTGATCTGTGATAAGATTGTTTGTCTGAATGTGATAATTAATATGCATGAACTGTATATTTTAGCTGCTTATTATTTACTGTTGTTGAGTTAACAGTATTGGTTCGTATATATGAACCTATATATATAAAACGAACTAGCGGCTATGGTGCTATCTTATATGAAATATAAGGAACGTAAGTAAAACATTGTAGCACTATGATAATAACATATACATATTATCTGTGACTTTTATACGGAGCATTGGCCTTTCTATACGCCGCTCTTGTATCTAGCACTGGATCCCGAGTTTACAGACTCCGGATTGGACTAATGACCTTAGTCTGCTGTGTTAGAAAATTTGGTAATGCGATGCGATGGTATAATTAATTAATTAATGGAATGGAAGTAAAGCCAAGAGGATGTGGCTCTTGGTGCGCGTTGTGATCACAAAAACGATACCAGGATGTCCGCGTACGGGTCCGTAAGTATCAAGAAAATTTCCCGTGAGCTAGAATGGCTCGTTGGTCGGAGACTCTACCGTTGGAGTGGCTACTGCCGTGGGTGACCCGCCATAGTATATGGGTAACTAGAGACATGTCGTTTTAACGAGACATTGTCACTAGGTATAACTGAACAACTAAAACAATTGAGACTTATACAGTGGCGAACAATACCATGGACGAGACTTAATACTTGTTTATTATTCTCGTTGTTTCGCTATGTTGTTCATTGGTTATACTTGTGGTTATTTTATTGTGTGTTGATGGTTGGATGGAGCCTACAAGGCTAAGGTAAATTAAATATGAAAATTGTACGCTACGGCGAATGTACATTGTACATTATATTGTTATTACTCGATACGTTCGATATATAAATGTTGTTTGAGATATTAAATGAATGTTTGGATTGGATGGATGGTTAAATGTTTATGGATATTTGGATGGTTGATTATGTATATTATACGTTTATGCTTCAGTTTTGATTATAACTGTAAAAAGGAAAAGCATGAAACCAATCTATTAATAAGATGGTTAAAATGACAAGTGACCATTAGGGTCCAGGCCCGGCATACTCAGCGTCTATCGTTGATACTACACCATTACAGGTTGTTGATCATTGTCGGAGCTGAAGAGCAGGAACAGGGTAATTGGAGTGTTACTTTTGTCACCACACTTGGAGATGTTGTATAGCAATGAAGATGGTGAATTGTATTATGGTAAGGTTGTGTATTCAGGATTGGGTAGATGCTCACTTGTCGATGTTTATGGTTTATGGACTTAGTGTGATGTATAGGAGTTTCTCGTTATCACTGCGGTTAGCAGTTTATTTGTATTGGAAGTTGGATGTAGTTTGGCTGCGTTGCTCGCATAGGCGAGTAACGGCCGGTGACACCCGAGTGAGTTTTGTAATGGTTATTTGTTTTTCCGCTGCGAGACGTTTTATTTATTGCTACGTGAGAGATTATATCGTGATTACTGAGAGGGGTGTTACAAAAGTGGTATCAGAGCGGAGTACCGCTCTGATGACGAGATAATAGGTTAAGACAGTGAGCTTAGGACTTGGGAAATTATGGGAAACATTTGGGAAGTACGAGACGATTCGTCTTAGAAAGATACTGTGTCTAGTAACGCAAATTGCGTGACAGGTTAGCCTTAAGGCAACTTAATATCTATTGGTTGTGTACGGTAATTTACCGAGTATTTATGTGACATACTGTACTACAGATGTCTGGTGGAACTAGAGGGCGTGGTACTGGAAGAGGTGGAGGCGGTGACCCCGGCATTATTGGAGTTGCTGAGACGGTTGCAGCCGTTCTTGCACAGCCGGGTACTCAGATAGGAGAAGCACCAGCCCACCCGCCACAGCCCAAGGAAACGAACTGGCTGAAGTCAGTTAGCGAGACCCGACCACCTACATATTCTGGGGAACCAGACCCCATAGCTTTGGAGCATTACATTGTTGAACATGAGAAAGCATACGAAGCTTTACAGGTACCTGACAACAAGAAGGTCGCCATTGCTGCCTTTCATCTGAAGGACGCAGCCAGTACTTGGTGGAGATTGGTCAAGGACCATCACCTGGCTACGTCTGACTTTTCATGGGCTGCCTTTGTCGAGTTGCTGAGAGGGAAGTACTACCCAGCACATCTCAAACAGAAGAAGCGCCAGGAGTCAGAGACACTGACCCAAGGAAGTCTGACCGTGGATGAGTACTACGCTCGATTCATTGGTCTGCTAGACTTTATCCCCGGTGTCGATTACTCAGAGACCGTGAAGGTCGAGAAGTTCCGGGGAGGACTATTGTTTCGCATCCAGATGGCGATGGGTGCTACCCTCTACACTACCATCCAAGTACTAACATGAAAGCCATAAAATCCTTTACTTACTGCAATACCAATTAGCTTAGTGAGAACTTACCAAGGAGATTCCAGGAGTGTTATGAGACTGCCTCGAGGACGGAGCTAATGCTCCAGACTCGGGAAGAGACTCTAAGGGCAAAGAAAAGGAAGAACCCTGAGGAAGAGTCTGAGGGTGGAGGAGCATCTTCAGGCAATAGCCAGAAGAAGGGGAAGTAAGGACTTATCCCATTCTAAATTGTTTACCATATTAAATACCTTTAGGAATGCCGACCCGAAACCTTTAACAAGAAATTCTTTAAAAAGAAAGGGCAGCAGGGTCACCAGGGAAAGAAAGGGAAAGAGCCCGTCCTTCGGTTGACCGGCCCAACTATAGACGCTAAGCCTTTGAGATCTGCACCTCCTAAGGGTGAGAACGCCTACCTCTTAAAACTCAATTGTGACCTTAACCTCTATATCAACAGATTTTAACTTAAACTTAAATACTACTATCAGGCACCGGACAGCCCCAGCGCCATTTTTACTGTAAGCGTTGTGGGAAGGACCATCCTGGGGTCGACTGCGAAGGCCGCAAGGTCGAGTGTCGGTGCTGCCACAAGGAGGGCCATAGGGAATTTCAATGTTGGATGAACCCAGAGAGCCGTAATTACAGGCCACCAAAGAATAATCAGAAGACCACAGTTGGAGGATCTGGAGTACCACGAGGCGGTCAGGATGGCCAGACATCTATTGATGTTGGAGCCTATAAAGGCAAGGGAGTAGATAGGGCAAGAGTACCCTAACTCCATGAGACCGCTGGTGGAAGACTTTGTTTACTTACTTTGTTATGTACTTACCTTGGATGTTAAACAGACTTATGTTATTAGTATATGGGAGTGTGTCGGGGACCACTCGCCATTTGTGTATGACTTCTGAGATTATGTGTACTCAGTACCAGTAAGCTTTAAACCTTGACGGAAATATATATGAACAGAATGTTAATGCTTACATTATCATGTAGCAATACTCAAATGACGAAGAGTCATTGAGACCGGGAATTACTGAACCAAAATTTCCACCTGCATGGCGCACTTGCTATTGCAAGCGCTATGACAATAAACTACGGAAATTTCCATGTGCCCTGCGCACTTGCTACAGCAAGTGCAACGACAGCAACAGTAACAGCTACTGCAAATACAACTGCAACAACTACTACTTTTTAACCTTTTATAAAAAAAAACTGTTTTTCAAACTTTTTCATACAAACCTTGAGATTAGAAACCCATGCAACGTTGGAGGGACCGTTAGTCCAACCACTGCAACTGGGGAAACTATACAGCCACTATAACTGTAAACCACACCAGTTTAAATTGTTGGGAATTTTCAGACAGAGCTTATTAGCCAAATACCATCAGTGTATACCCGCATTCGATGCTAGTCACTACTAGTGATGAATGTTTAGTCCTCATGGACAAGCATACCCTTTGTAGATGCACCACCGTCAGTGAGGATGGTTGGGAAGTGAAGAACCAAGTTGCTCAAGCTATTATGCAATCTGCAATACATCCAATTACATGGATGAGGGGACGAATATGAACTATGGATGAGATATGATAAAAAAAACAACAGGGAGAAAAAAAAAAGAAAATGTGTTGTACTCAATGAGATCAAAAAAATAAAGGAGAAACAAGTTTGCTAATATAGCACGGATTTTACTTACACCGAGTTGAATAATACCAGTCTATGATACAAGTTACCACGGTTGCCACAAAGGCAATATCACTTATTACAGGATAACTGATAACATGAACTATTACACAAAAAAAAATGAAGCAAGCAAAAAAAAACAACAAAAAAAAAAGAAGAAGAAAGCAGAAGAAGAAGAAAAAAAAGGATATCCATCAGAGGGAGATTGACAACAGAATACTTCACTATAACCGTGTGACAAACATTACCAGTTTACTAAACGAGACATGGGACGACCGCACTCCGTTAGGAGCATGTGGGCCTGACAGACTTATTTATAACTTATCGTGTAAGTAGTAATGTATCAGTACGGTACCCCATGCAAGTAGACAAGTAGTGTTAGGAACACGAGAAGTAGTCAACTCCATTCTATGAACAGTAAGACGGATTACCTCGAAGATGGACGAGAAGAGCCGCAGTTAAACCAACGGGCTAAAGAAATCAAGAACCATCAACAAAGAACAGTAGACAGTATACAGTGGAGACAGGAAACCTTTCAAGGACGTGAAACCTAAGGATAAGAACATGGAAACCCATTATGGACGAATAATATGTAGAACCCTCATAAGGAGCAAGCAAATTCTTGTAATCCAGAGGAAATCTACCAGATGATATGGACATAAACGCATGATTACGCACAGAGAAAAGATAAAGCTATATGATAGCAGATACCTTAAGCAAGGAACAGTGGATTCAGAATGTACCACTCACAGGATAGTTCGCACATCTTTTCTATTTGCCTCATTGGATATTAGCTGTTGAGCGTTTACGCCTCTGCACTCTGTATGACTAAGTGTTTTGGTATTGCACTCGTGCAGTTATTAATCTAATAGGAATGCAGAAAGATAAAGTGGATATCAACAAGAGTGTGTAAAAAAAAAAAAATAACTACAACAGTGTGTTACTCTGGAGAAAACCTACCAGGAGACATGGATGACAAACATCATCTTTGTGGACATATAGGCTGGTACGTCTTAGTATTACAAAGACAAGTGCAAAGAGCACTAAGTACTAACAGTAGCCAATGTCATATTACATCTCAACTGAATGTCAGTGAGAGAAGACACACACATATATGCTAGTGATCCAAACCAGTGGATTCACAGCAATAAAAAAAAGAGGCAAATTGAGCCTTTGTTCATGGGTCTACACTTCATACGGAGCGAGTGGACCCATAAGAATGAACTTGGGAGAGAGCACAAAAAGATCAGTGCCTCACCTTTTATATATTGTGGAACCCTGAAGGGCTAGAGGCATACCCGCCTCTCTGATATGAGGATAATCCACGAGTTGGTGAACTCTTTGAGAGCCAAGTATCCAACGCTCCTTGTTGAGCTACTGTTGTATACTTGTGGGGTACGGGGGCGTAACCCTTTTTAAGGGGGGTAGAGCCTCTTGACTGTGCACTTGTGTGCACTAAATTTTGTTTGTTTTCGTATGCATTGCATACAAAGAATTGGTGGTGTGCGGGGCATACGAGGTTTGTTTGTTTAGTATGCATGGCATACAATGAATTGTTTGGTATGCATGGCATACAGTGAATTGGTTTTGTTGGTTATGGTTGGTACGCGGGGCGTGCGTTGTTTGGTTTGTTGTGTGTGATGTGCACTGGTATGTATGTATCTCACGAGATACTTGTTTGAATGTCGTGGTTACACCATGAGTGTGACACTTTTCTTATGCTATTTGTGATATGTATTCATATTGCTTTATAGAATGATTACATATGGTATCGCCTAGACACGAAATGAATCATTAGATATGGAATGTGGAACAATGGAATGTTATGGACACCTCAGGGAGGTTGTTAGGGTTGGTAGAACTGATAGGAAATGATGGTGCTGATGGATCACCTATATCCATATATGATTGAACTAACGCCACAACGTGATGGCTATGTGCTGTATAAGCGCAATACGATGTGTGTAAATGATATATCATATAGATATACATTATGGGAACAATGGGTAGTTATACATTTATATATACTTACCTATTTGATTAAGAGACTTCGGGACGAAGTCTTTTTAAGGGGGGTAGATTGAAATACCCCAAACTTATAAAACATGGATTAAATATTTAATCACATTAATTAAGGCCTAAACATGCCTTAAAAGTCAACTGAGATCAACAGCGGTCAACACAAAACAAGATGTTGCACCCTTTGACTGTTAAGGGTAAATAAATACCCAAATGAATTACCTAGGACCTAAAAATTTGTCCTAAGTATATTAACACATTACTAAACATATTATTATCGTTGGACAACACGCCAACACAAAGAAAAAGCATTTACATGCTTTAAGGTCAAAAAGGGCAAAAAGGTGCTCTAGGAAAACCTTAAAATTCAAATGACCTCTAAATGATATAAAATTGGATACCATGATCAAATATCATGTAAGGAACACAACAAAACCGTTGTCAAAGGAAACCAAGCCCAGAAACACCTTGCGACACAAAATGTGCACTAAAACTCCTTAAAGCATGTTTTTGTGTAATCGCCTTCTAAATTGGTTTTAATTGGGCTAAAAGGTTATAAATACCTTTAAATATAATAAAATATCATATTATATGATATTAGGAATTTAATTCCAGAAATTTACGTATTTTTACAAATTTAATATTAAAATATTAATAAAACCCTAAAGTGGGGCCCATTTGGGTCAACATTGACTAAGTTGGTCAATGTTGACCATTGACCACGAATTGGACTGCATAAAATCAGATTATTAAGTCTCTAAACAGACCAAGAGACAAGTCCCATGTGACAATTAAGCATTCTACATTACTTTTGCATAAAAATAAGAAAAAGTAAACTTTGCCTAATAAAACAAAACTTGTCTCACCTTTTGCTTCCCCCATGTGAGTGCAGCCATTGGAGTGCTTCTCCTTTCCCTTATTACATGGCTGATACAAGCTCCAAACAAGAAGAAGACAAAGGAGATGAGTCACTTATTCAATAATAGCTTAAAGTAACATTATTTGTCCATTTTTGATTCAAATTGGAATCAAATAATTCACCACCTTCTCCTATCATACACGGCTGTCCTCTTGTGTGTCTTCAATGAATTAGCTCCAATTATTCAACCCCAATCAGACTTGATGAGTCATCAAAGCAACAAAATCATAAAAAAATGCAAAAATGTGCTTTAAGCTTAATTTAGGTCATTTCCTTCCATTTCTCCTCTTCAGCCGAGGTTGCTCTGCCCTTGAGCTCCCTTTGGCTCCTCTCCACCGTAGGTAAGAGTTCCAAGCACCATTGATGAGATCTCAAGCTCTAGGTAAGCTCCTAAGGCATAAAAATGCCCATTTTCTTCATCTTTCCTTCCTTTTTCGATTGGTATACACTCCAACCTTTTCTATACATCTATGTAGAGTGATTTGGAGGTTAAAGGAAGTGTTTGTTTCGTACATAACCAGATCTAAGGAGGGAAGTTCAAGTCTTGACCATTTAAGGTAAAAATGTGCTTTAAGCTCATAACTTTTGATTCCCTTAAAGTTCGGCTGTGAAAATTTGGTCATAGCCTCATCTTCTTCTCCTTTTCATGTGGAATCTGTTGGTTAGCCATTTGGAGCAAAGGTGGCCGAGATCCAAAGGAAATACCCTCTTTTAAGGCATTTTTCCAAGGTAAAACCTAATAACAAGGCAGCTTGTTGAGATCTAGCTATTTCCTATGTCAATATGGTAGATCTAACACCTTGTGGTGTGTTTGATTCAGGTCGAAACCATCTTGAACTCTCCTTGCATTCTTAAGGTGATTTTTGCCTTAAATCTTACATTAAATTACTTCTTATGGTTAGATCTTTCTTGGAGACTAACTAGGCCTTGGTTTCTGTTGAAAACATGTAAAACAAGCTTTGGAGAATTTCTCCTTAAGGTGGCGAACCCAAACAAGGCTTTACCTATGCTAAATCAAGGTATAAATCACTTAAAACCTTAACTTGATACATTAACACAAGTTTAAGTGTTTGTATATTAATTGCCGTGAGTGAAGAGGTGAAATAAGGTCTTGTTTGACCTTAAAATGTTTAAGGAATGGTTTAATAAATTTTATAACTAATTAAACAAGCATAAATGTCAAATTTAAGACATTGTGTGGAAGTTTGGTAAATAAATGAAAATTATATGGTGAGGCCAAAATTTATATGTATTTTTGGGACATTTATGTGTAATTTATTTTGCAAGACAATGTTTGTAATAAGGCCATGTATTTTAGGCCATTTTATTTATGCAATTACAAGCTTTTATTTAAGTTTAGGTGGTATATAATTATTACCGAAATGAATAAGGGGTTATAGTGTAATTAAATTAAATTTAGGGACTTTAGAAAAATAAAGCCGAAAATTAGAGTTAAAAAGGAGTTAAAATAAAGTTTATAAGATTTTATAAAGTTTTGGGGTTAAATGGTGAATTTTAGAAAGTTTGGGTACTAAACTGTAATTATAAGGAATTGGTGGTCAAGGAAATACTAAGGTGGTCAACCTTGACCATATGCTAGGTTTTGACCAAATTAGATAAGTTAAATAACTTATTTAAGGTGTTATAATAAGATAAGTATCTCAAGGTAATATTTTCATGACATATGTGGTAAATATGTTATTACCGAAAATAAAGGGTGTGCAATGGTATTTTTAACACCCATGGGCTATTAGGAATTTTTAGGAATTTATTTGGTGGATTTTGGAATTAAAATGAACTATATATGTATAATTTATAGTTATTAAGTCATTATGACACTTTGGAGAAAAAGATGTTGGAATGGTAAATATTGATAGTATATGGGTTAATAAGGATATTTATAACCCTTTGGTGGAATTTGGAGATTTTTAGAATTATATAAGAGTATTTGTTAAGATATGTGTATAAGATATGGTTTTAATGATATGGTAAGACTATATGTTATAAATAGGGCCAAATGGCAATTATAGAATAGCACAAGGGCTGTTCGGAATTTACAAAAAATAACCATAGGTTATACCCTTTTTTTATAGTTAGAAATGTTATATTAAATGGAATATAACATGGTATAAATTAATGGGTGATTTTGTAAATAAAGGAAACTATGGTTTGTGAAAAAGAATATGGTTTTGATATGGTGCCCATGCGGCAATAATAAATAGTTTGGTATAAAAACCATAGGTTATTAATTAAAGGAAATAAGAATATCATGTCAAATGATATTAGCATATGGAATAGCATTACATAATGTTATGTGGTCAAATAGAATTTAAATAAATTCAATGGCTTTACCGAATTGATAGAGTTTGGAAAATGAATTTTAGACTAAGGTCTATAATGTTATAAATGTTATAACAATTATTTGGTATTAAGGTGGTTTAATGAAATTAATACAAATAAGGTATTCACATTAAATGGTGTGACAAACTATAAGTGAATGGGATTTATAAACTAAGGTATTTATGGAATAAACCTTAGGAGTTGTAAATGTACAACATAAAATGTTACATAATATTAGGATAACAATCTTAATATAAGTTGTATAATACGATGCAACTAATGGGAATAATCATCTAATAAAAGATGATGAAATGTAACATAAAATATAAGAGTTTATGAAACTCATGAGAATTACCTACGTGGTAAAAATATATACATACACAAGAATAATGTATATAAGGTGGATAAATATTTTTTGGTTGAAAACCTTATGATTTAATGGTGGTGGTTATTTGGAAAAAAATATAGTTACAAACTATAAGCTATGAACTTTGCTAAGATAATGGGTAATGAAATACAAAGAATTATAATGGATGATGGAAAAAAAATATATAATATAAGAATGCATGCATACATGCAACTAAAGGTTACGTACCTAAACTAGATGTGGATAAGATTAAAAGAAATATAAGGAATTAAACTTAACAGTTGAAATAGTTTTGACGTACGCGTTTTAAGTAACAAAGCCGACTGTTTTAGAAAAACCTGTAACAAACAACTGTAGAAAACAGGGGTGAACTGTCGGGGTTACTTATAATTCGGAAATACCGGATGTAGTTAGTCATGGAGACTGACTTATAGTTTTATTACCGTTTAGAGTATACTTCTGACAAGGACGCTTGACGAGCTAGCGGACTACACGGAGCGTAGGATCTTGCTGATTCATACTCCACCGTAATACAGTCAGGGTGAACGGTATGTAAAGGGGTTTGATCCGAGTTGTCCTAAGGTTGCTCCTTGTGCTCGGATTTGGTTGATATAACTTGAATGTTGTTATGTGTCTCTGATTGTCTTTAAGGGCTTCCCCAGTTCAGACATCTGTGTGATATGTGATAAGATTGTTTGTCTGAATGTGATAATTAATATGCATGAACTGTATATTTATAGCTGCTTATTATTTACTGTTGTTGAGTTAACAGTATTGGTTCGTATATATGACCTATATATATAAAACGAACTAGCGGCTATGATGCTATCTTATATGAAATATAAGGAACGTAAGTAAAACGTTGTAGCACTATGATAATAACATATACATATTATCTGAGACTTTTATACGGAGCATTGGCCTTTCTATACGCCGCTCTTGTATCTAGCACTGGATCCCGAGTTTACAGACTCCGGATTGGACTAATGACCTTGGTCTGCTGTGTTAGAAAATTTGGTAATGTGATGCGATGGTATAATTAATTAATTTGAATGGAATAGTAAAGCCAAGAGGATGTGGCTCTTGGTGCGCGCTGTGATCACAAAAACGATACCAGGATGTCCGCGTACGGGTCCGTAAGTATCAAGAAAATTTCCCGTGAGCTAGAATGGCTCGTTGGTCGGAGACTCTACCGTTGGAGTGGCTACTGCCGTGGGTGACCCGCCATAATATATGGGTAACTAGAGACATGTCGTTTTAACGAGACATTGTCACTAGGTATAACTTAACAACTAAAACAATTGAGACTTATACAGTGGCGAACAATACCATGGACGAGACTTAATACTTGTTTATTATTCTCGTTGCTTCGCTTTGTTGTTCATTGGTTATACTTGTGGTTATTTTATTGTGTGTTGATGGTTGGATGGAGCCTACAAGGCTAAGGTAAATTAAATATGAAAACTGTACGCTACGGCGAATGTACATTGTACATTATATTGTTATTACTCGATACGTTCGATATAAAATGTTGTTTGAGATATTAATGAATGTTTGGATTGGATGGATGGTTAAATGTTTATGGATATTTGGATGGTTGATTATGTATATTATACGTTTATGCTTCAGTTTTGATTATAACTGTAAAAAGGAAAAGCATGAAACCAATCTATTAATAAGATGGTTAAAATGACAAGTGACCATTAGGGTCCAGGCCCGGCATACTCAGCGTCTATCGCTGATACTACACCATTACAGGTTGTTGATCATTGTCGGAGCTGAAGAGCAGGAACAGGGTAATTGGAGTGTTACTTTTGTCACCACACTTGGAGATGTTGTATAGCAATGAAGATGGTGAATTGTATTATGGTAAGGTTGTGTATTCAGGATTGTGTAGACGCTCATGTAACGCCCCTATTAACCATAAATACAGCGGAAATAAAACTCTAAGGCGATTACAGACCATCGGGTTCCAAACACCCGGCACCAAACCTCACCAAGTACAACCATTACAATCTACAAAAGCTACGGTCTGAACTCGAGAAAAACTTAACACAAACATAATAGAAATTAAACATATTCTCTCTCCACAAAACCTAGTCCCATCCCAAACGCTCATTCTCTTCGTGGCCACCTATAAATCAATTCATACCTGCAAGATGAAACCAAGCAGCCCACCCCGAGAGGGGTGAGTCAGTTCCCTGGAATGGAACTGGTACAATTCTCCAAAAATAAACTTATAAAACATAACTCTTCAAAATAAACAGTAACATGAAAACAAACTCTTAAAAGTAAAACAGAGATAAAGCACTTCAAAACAATCAAGTTAAAGAGAAAAGAAAACAAGACAATGATAGAGATAGAGAACCTCCAAACCAAGTCATCCACTTAAGTAGACACACCACATAGTTAGTAAGCATCCATTGTTGATGTTAGAACCAATTCTGGTTAAGAAGAGAAAGACTTAAGTAGTCACAAAGGACTAGGAGTGACATTAATATCCATAATCCGTGGTAGACAGTTTATGTCTCCACCTTTTCAGAAGATGATTCCCATGGACAAAATATACTCAAGAGTGGAATAAACCAATTGGGAGAGATGGCCCCCACCGCCAGTCAGTTGCCACAAGGGCGAGGTAAACAGACCTCCGCTGTCAGTTGCCACAAAGGGCGAGGTAAACAGACCTCCGCTGTCAGTTGCCACAAAGGGCGAGGTATAGCAGACCTCCGCTGCCACCGACCCGTTCTCAGTCATCGGTGAAAAGTGTGTGCACCACTTAGTATAAATAATCCATACTCAGTACCAAGATTAACATTTCCCATATTCCCATTAGATTATTAACTGCACAAGAGCAATACCAAAACACTCAGTCCTACAGAGTGCAGAGGCGTAAACCCTCAACAATTAATACCCAATAGAAAGAATCCATTCCCAATTAGGCTGATCAAACTTGACTCATGGATGAAACAATACCCATAGTCCAAAGGAAGAATTTACTAATACCAGATACTTTCCTATATTCCTAGTTACCCCACTAGATCATTAACTGCACCAGAGCAATACCAAAACACTCAGTCCTACAGAGTGCAGAAGCGTAAACCCTAGGCAGTTAATATCTAGTGAAACAACTAGATAGGAGGAACCAATAACCAAGGAAGTTTCACATACAGGCTCAGTTAGTCACAGCAAGCTCAGTTAGTCACCCAAACAGCTTCCCTTTTGAAATCCATTCAAGATCAGTTGGTGTTCCATAACATTCCATAAAGTCCATCAGCAAAAGTATCGAGTACGAGAAATCGTACAAAACATTCCATAGGGTCCAAAACACAACAAGCTGAGTACGAGAAATCGTACAAAACATTCTATAAAGTCCAAAACACAACAAGCTGAGTACGAGAAATCGTACAAAACATTCCATAAGGTCCAAAACAACAAGCTGAGTACGAGAAATCGTACCTGGGTAACGCTGTAGCAGTTCTAATCAACTTGCGTAAACAATCAACAGTACTCTGAAGAATATTAAAGGTAATCTATCATCAATAACTCATACCCTAAGTCAAACTTAAATAGATTCCTCACTCTTATTTCTAAACCTCGATCATCTTGTAAGCCCTTCACTTAATTGTTAAGTATAGCCTTCGACTTGTTTTAGAATGTTGTATAGCCCAAGGGTGTACGATCAAGGGATGTATTCCTTTAACACTTATCAATTGTTCCACTCTTATCCACTTTACTAATACTTAACCGTAGTTCTCACATTAATACCTGTATATCTTAAGTGCATTTATATTACTCAATTAGTCTTAGAATCTCAATAATAACCCTTAAGCTCAATACCTTTATTCTTACTTTAGGACAGACATCGTATTATAACCTATGATGGATTTATCCTAGAATACTATACTATTATTCCATAAGGTAATGATTAGGTATTTTATCAATATTTACTAGATAATCCTTTATGATTAAGTCTTCCCCTTAACTTAATTAAGACCTACAACCTGTATATCGAAATCATAGTGTCGTAGATGCATTTCATTACAACTTCATTGATCTTAGAATTTAGAGACAACTACTAGACCCAATTATTTTATCTTTACTTTAGAATGACTTAATATTAGCCATTTAATTATCTTGTCTTAAGATGTTCAATTACTCTTCATCCCGGAACAACTATATTTAATTAACTCAAACCCTTCCAACTCTTTTACCTAGTATCCACAAAGTATATTATTCGCTTAATTATTACCTATATAATAAGGTGTTTTAAGATAACCCTTTTTATGTATCCTTACTTACATTTTAATTTCCCAAGTATTTGATTTTTACACACATTCTCTCCATAGAGTATGTATAATCCTCTTGTACTAAATTTTAATAAACTTATGTCTTAAATATATTTTATATTACTTACAAGACCAAAGGTTTCAAAGGAATAACTTAATAAATTAATTTCCTTTATTGTATTTTAGGATAAACATTATATCTCGACATAAGGTAAAATCTATCTAAGAACTAAATTCTGATTCATAAGTGAAATTGTTAATTATGTATCAAGATAATCTGTTCTGAAAATCCCCATACCTTATATTCAAATGACACATTAATTTTCCAGTGTCAAAAAGGTAAATCAATATAATCTCTTACGTAACCCAGTTTCATCTAATTAAAGGTTTAAAGATTTTAAGTATCTAATTTCTATTTATAAACCTTCTTATAAAGTCTAACTACTAAATACACTACTTAATTATAAACTCACATCCTGAACATTGGTATTAAATGTATTTTATATGGCTTAACTAATTCCAAGAAACTTAAGGATTATTATTTAGATTAATCTCCTAATCATAGTTTAATATAGTTTTATATCATAATCCTTTTAATGATTTTCTTAAAATATTAAGCTATTACTCAATACTATAAATATTAAGAAATAATTAAATCTAGACTTATTTATCCTCTTCACATTTAGATGTAAAAGTAACTCATTTATTTTATTATTGTTTATATAATAAGAACATTTAAATGTAAAAGTATTTCATTCATTTTATTATTAATTATATAATAAGATCTATTTGTGTAACACTTTATGTAAACTAATTCCAAATACTCCTAAATTTCAACTTATTAATTTCTTAACCAAATTATAAATTTACATTGTGGTTATTGACTAAATAAATACATGTGTTTAAATACGGTTTATATAAATCTTAGGAACTCAAAGATAACTAAAAACTCAACCTATAACCATAAATTAATACCACCTCATAATATTCTTTTATTAGTATCATGTAGAGGTTTAGTTTAACTCATTAATTCCTTCATATTATATTTTCTATAAGGTATTTTATTCCTTTTATTTATTTATTTATCGCATATATATATATATATATCCTTCCTATTACATTTCTCACAAGGAATGTTATTTCCTTTATCTATTTTTATTGTATTTATATACATATATATATATCCACATATATCAAGATTTATCCAGAACATTCTTTAAGAAATTCTATTGTATTTAATTATATCTAATATCTTTTAGACATATCCAAAACTGATTTATGGTTTATAAAATAAAGTATTTCCCTTAGTTTTAGTTAAACATATTAGCTTCCATATTATATATAATAAATAAAATGTAGCTTAGTTAAATTCCTTGATTTAATATAAGTTTCTATTTATTTCTCTCATATAAATATATATATAAATATATGTAACGATTTTTACTTCACTTAAAGTTAATACCCAAAATATTTATAAACATACTGTATTAAATGTTAATTAGTCTTATTATATTTTCCCCAACCTATAAAGTTCATTAATCAACTATACTTTAATTTTTGATTACATTAAAAACCATATATTATAAGTTATTCTTATGAAAAACTCATAAACACAATTTTTAAAACCTTTTACCATTGCCCAAAAATTCCCAAATTTAATATACAGTAACTATAACATTTTAGACATATTATAAAATTTTTATTTCATAAAAATATCTTTTTAATTTAGCCAAATAATTCCAGAAAACCCGTAACTTGTAAAAATCATAACTTATGTTTAAAAACTCCAAAACCATAATAAGTTACATCAAAATAAACTAGATTAAATAAGGAATCTATGGTTAAAATTTCAAGTCAAAATACCTTCGGGAAGATATTTAAATTAACCCAACAAGTTAAGACTATTTACTGGAATTTATTAAAACCCTTATAACTAAATTCTGGAACGTTTTAATCTCGGCCGTCCAATCTCTTAAGTCGAGATCGGACGGCTCCTGTACGTCGAGTTCGTCAGCGAAGGCATTTAACAGATCGAGTACTAAATCGCCTATAACTCCTAATCTACAGAACGAAATTGAGTGATTTTTGTTTCTGTGGATTCGTAATCAAATTTCGGTTATATTGGTACCGGTTTCCCCAATTATAATGCAGTATACATCCAGTTTCGAAATCAATTCGAAGGTTAGGGTTAGTTTCGATTTCAGAATTCAAATCGATTGCAAATCCTACAAATTCTCTTAATCTAACACGTAATTGACTAAATTGAGACATGGGTTAGATCGGTATTGCAATTTCGATTAGCAACATAGGAACAATTTGAAGAAAAACTCACCAGATTGAGCGAATTTGGTGAATTCCAAATCGGAAACTGGAAAAGACTCGAACTTTAATCAGTTCGTGGTGCCGACTTTGCGGATCTATAACTAGCAGTATAAAACGAGTTAGATAATGCGTAAGGGCTCATTGGAAATAAGAATTGTAGATCTACACAATGATAGCAAGCACTAACCCTAACTCGCACCATACAGAAAGATATTGAAGCTAGAAGTTGCGAGTTTACCTTACGTTTTCTGGAAAGAAAACTGTGATTTTATGCTGTGATGAATTCGAAACTTTAGACACCTCTCTCTTACAAACGGTTTGGAATTGGCTTTGGTCATCAACACAAAAGTTATAGAGGGATTAGAGCTCTTCAAAACGAGCTAAAGAACATGGAATTTGGCTGAGAAACGAAGAAGTTATGGCTAGTCGAAGTTACCTGAATTCGAAGAGAAACTGGAAAACTGCAGTTTCGGTTTTGCAAGGTGGCTACTTTGGATCGAATTTCCGGCTGATGTATAATGAATTAGGGTATGTGTGAGTAATGGTTGGAAAGAGGAATTGTAGGAGAAGAGAGTGGTGAAGACGGCATGGAAAAATATTGAGTTATGTGAAAGTTATAGCCGTCTAAAGTTAGGGCTAGGAAGTGAAATCGGTTACGAAAATCAGGGAAGGAAATCGGCTAAGTGTGGGCGACCCATTACAGAGTGACACGTGGCACTTCTTAAAATTTTGATTCAAAACTTCAATCTAGCATAACTTTGGCTAGGATGATCCGTTTTTGACGTTCTTTTTATCGATCTTCATGGTTTTTCATAACCTATTTATTGGTATAGGTTTCATGGCCTGGTTTGACCATTCTCAAAAAGTCAACTCTAGCAAGGCTTAATAAGCTTTAAGGTTTCTAGAATTTTATATTGACTTTTATATTTCAAAACAATGTTCCAACACTTCCTAAAATCTTTATAATATATTTGGAGTGTTTAATAATTTTCCCAAGATTTATTGACTTATAAATCTTATTATTAAATTCATAATACTATACAATAATATATAATAATTAGGAGAAAACCCCTAAATAAATTTCACAACCCCTTATATTAATTTAATATTCATAATTCCATATAATAATTTAATATTCATAATTCCATATAATAATTTAATATTCATAATTCCATATAATAATTTAATATTCATAATTCCATATAATAATTTAATACTTAATAGTATTATTAAAGGTTTAATAAAAGAAATCCCCTAAATTAATTTAAATTAATTTAGGGGTATTTCAGCATATCCCCCTTAAAGAAACTTCGCCTCGAAGTTTAAAAATCCACTAATAAGCACTCACACCGCTTCGGGTGTGCTGAGACAATAAAAGTTCCAATGAAATTCCATACCCAACCAATCCTTTATTTCCATCCATTTCCGTAACAACATTCCACTCAAGATTACTCAAAATCGAACTGAATCAGGATATACCAAGATATAGCATGACGAAAATCAAAAGTCACATACTGAGTCATAATGCAAAACCAAGCACATACAAAACACCTCTCATTCTGCTAATACTGTTCTCCCTTTGCTAATAATGCAACGAGGCATAATCCGGATGAGATAACGAAGGAGGAGTATGCCAGCATATCCCCCTTAAAAGAGCTAAGGTACGCCCTCGTACCGCTACTAATGGCACATTCAAAGAATTCAACACCTTATTAACCAGCTTTGTTGAATTTTACTGCACTGTTGATTATATCTATGATCGTTATATATTCTGTATCTCTTGATTGTTATGTATTTGTATTTCCTTGGTGGTTATAAAATTTTATCTTATGATTATTATCCATTCATCTAATGACTGATACGAATTATATGTCCATATATGATCATTTATCATATCAATTATATTACCAAGCTATACCTCAGGTGTAACGTACTTGAGTAGTTTAACATAATATTCCCGATCATTTAATAATCCTCAATAATCTTCCAAAATTATCTTCAAAGGTTTATTGGCCAACCATATGTTAAAACTCTATAAGATAAATATTTCTGTGACTTTTCAAGTTTCAATTGTTTCTATAGTTAACTATCGTATTTTGGACGATTCATTCAGTATTTACTTTATAAAATTTACTTATTATATAACTTCACCCAAGGCAGAATTTTAGAAAGTTCGTCCAAAATCTGATTCCTTTATCTTAAAATTTATACATTATATATATATATTTTTAAGGTAGGGACCCTGTATAAAATTTTAGGTCAAATGCATTAGTCTAATGAAAACTCACTCACTCTTGATAATTTTTTCCTTAAGGTTTGTTCTATGTAAGTATTCTTCTGATTATTAAATCTTAGTACTCTCTTAGACAATGGTGGCTTTTGGTAAATATCACTCTTAGTGTGTCTTTTAAAATTTTATACCTGTATAATGTTAAACTTCCAAGTAAACATGAGGATTTTCAATCTTTAAGTAACTCTCAATTTTTCTTTTTTTTTTAAGCTGCTCAATACTCAAGTATTTAAGGATCAATGATACTTAGTTTAGTATTACTCCACTCAATCTTTAAGTAACTTCTTTTATTGACTTTTTTATATTCAACAAGGGGTAGATGTTCTACCTTGAACTACCCAAATTTTAAATTCCTTTCCTCCATATATAGGTATTTTTCACCAAAGATTTAACTCAATAAATGCTTTACATTTATGAGTTTTAATACCGGATCTTAAGATACAAATTTTGATTTGTTCATTGTGGTTAGCAATGAAATATGCCTAGCTCAAGATTTCATGATGGTAACGTCTTACCACCACTTCCCCTCAAGTTCAACACAATCCATCACATGCGTAGAAGATTATTTACAGTTAGATGACAAGGCTTGTCTAGCCCCTAAACTTCCAGAAGTGGGTGTGCACCCCCACTACTTCCAGCCTAGGAGTTCGTCGCACCAGGCACTTCCCGTAGGGTGTTAGGTTTATGTGTTTTCTTTCTAAAGTTAACATAGAGTTTTAATGTGTTTTACAAGTTCAGATGCTGATCTTTTCTAATACGCTACTAGTTCTTGTTAGCTTAATAATTTTCTAGACTTAAGATTTATCTTAAACATTATCTTAGGTAATAAATTGATACCAAGTAGTTAATGAGATTTATTTTCAAACTTTAAAGGAGTTGAAGTACTTTCACATAATATCAATACTAATTTAATTATGTAAAGTTCTATTTGTATACTGTTTTCAACCAAAAGTATTCTTTAAAATTCTAGGAATTTGTGTACTAGTTTTTAAAGGATTGCATTTTTAGCAATGTATTCTCCATGAGTATGCTTTCAAAAAAAATAGCTTAATATTTGGATATCTCAACCAAAATCTTATCGTACTTAATATAGGATGTTTCAAACTTATATATATATACATATATATATTTCTGTAGTTTGTTGTTGGAACGGTATAACAACACATCACACTCAACAGACATTCACAAAAGAAAAGTATGTAAAGGAATCGTTCACAATTCCAAAAAGGGTTAGGAGTCGTGCCTTACTGGAGTCCTCACTTCCCAATTCTACCCCCAGTTCCCCAGTTTTAAGTGCACCTATAATCTAAGTATTTCACTCGGCTTTTTTCTCGGGTTCGGAGCGTAACTACGCTCTGATACCACTTTCTGTAACGCCCCTATTATCATAATTACAGCGGAAATAAAATCTAAGGCGTACAGATCATCGGGTTCCAAACACCCGGCACCAAACCTCACCAATTTACAACTTACAATACAAAAGCTACGGTCTGAACTCGAGAAAACTTAACACAAACATAATAGAAATTAAACATATTCTCTCTCCACAAAACCTAGTCCCATCCCAAACGCTCATCTCTTCGTGGCCACCTGTAAATCAATTCGTACCTGCAAGATGAAACCAAGCAGCCCACCCCGAGAGGGGGGTCAGTTCCCTGGAATGGAACTGGTACAATTCTCCAAAAAAAACTTATAAAACATAACTCTTCAAAATAAACAGTAACATGAAAACAAACTCTTAAAAGTAAAACAGAGATAGAGCACTTCAAAACAATCAAGTTTAAAGAGAAAGAAAACAAGACAAGATAAGATAGAGAACTTCCAAACCAAGTCATCCACTTAAGTAGTCACACCACATAGTTAGTAAGCATCCATTGTTGATGTTAGAACCAATTCTGGTTAAGAAGAGAAAGACTTAAGTAGTCACAAAGGAGGAGTGACATTAATATCCATAATCCGTGGTAGACAGTTTATGTCTCCACCTTTTCAGAAGATGATTCCCATAGACAAATATACTCAAGAGTGGAATAAACCAATTGGGAGAGATGGCCCCCACCGCCAGTCAGTTGCCACAAGGGCGAGGTAAACAGACCTCCGCTGTCAGTTGCCACAAAGGGCGAGGTAAACAGACCTCCGCTGTCAGTTGCCACAAAGGGCGAGGTATAGCAGACCTCCGCTGCCACCGACCCGTTCTCAGTCATCGGTGAAAAGTGTGTGCACCACTTAGTATAAATAATCCATACTCAGTACCAAGATTAACATTTCCCATATTCCCATTAGATTATTAACTGCACAAGAGCAATACCAAAACACTCAGTCCTACAGAGTGCAGAGGCGTAAACCCTCAACAATTAATACCCAATAGAAAGAATCCATTCCCAATTAGGCTGATCAAACTCGACTCATGGATGAAAAATACCCATAGTCCAAAGGAAGAATTTACCAATACCAGATACTTTCCTATATTCCTAGTTACCCCACTAGATCATTAACTGCACCAGAGCAATACCAAAACACTCAGTCCTACAGAGTGCAGAAGCGTAAACCCTAGGCAGTTAATATCTAGTGAAACAACTAGATAGGAGGAACCAATAACCAAGGAAGTTTCACATACAGGCTCAGTTAGTCACAGCAAGCTCAGTTAGTCACCCAAACAGCTTCCCTTTTGAAATCCATTCAAGATCAGTTGGTGTTCCATAACATTCCATAAAGTCCATCAGCAAAAGTATCGAGTACGAGAAATCGTACAAAACATTCCATAGGGTCCAAAACACAACAAGATGAGTACGAGAAATCGTACAAAACATTCTATAAAGTCCAAAACACAACAAGCTGAGTACGAGAAATCGTACAAAACATTCCATAAGGTCCAAAACACAACAAGCTGAGTACGAGAAATCGTACCTGGGTAACGTTGTAGCAGTTCTAATCAACTTGCGTAAACAATCAACAGTACTCTGAAGAATATTAAAGGTAATCTATCATCAATAACTCATACCCTAAGTCAAACTTAAATAGATTCCTCACTCTTATTTCTAAACCTCGATCATCTTGTAAGCCCTTCGCTTAATTGTTAAGTATAGCCTTCGACTTGTTTTAGAATGTTGTATAGCCTAAGGGTGTACGATCAAGGGATGTATTCCTTTAACACTTATCAATTGTTCCACTCTTATCCACTTTACTAATACTTAACCGTAGTTCTCACATTAATACCTGTATATCTTAAGTGCATTTATATTACTCAATTAGTCTTAGAATCTCATAATAACCCTTAAGCTCAATACCTTTATTCTTACTTTAGGACAGACATCGTATTATAACCTATGATGGATTTATCCTAGAATACTATACTATTATTCCATAAGGTAATGATTAGGTATTTTATCAATATTTACTAGATAATCCTTTATGATTAAGTCTTCCCCTTAACTTAATTAAGACCTACAACCTGTATATCGAAATCATAGTGTCGTAGATGCATTTCATTACAACTTCATTGATCTTAGAATTTAGAGACAACTACTAGACCAATTATTTTATCTTTACTTTAGAATGACTTAATATTATAGCCATTTAATTATCTTGTCTTAAGATGTTCAATTACTCTTCATCCCGGAACAACTATATTTAATTAACTCAAACCCTTCCAACTCTTTTACCTAGTATCCACAAAGTATATTATTCGCTTAATTATTACCTATATAATAAGGTGTTTTAAGATAACCCTTTTTATGTATCCTTACTTACATTTTAATTTCCCAAGTATTTGATTTTTACACACATTCTCTCCATAGAGTATGTATAATCCTCTTGTACTAAATTTTAATAAACTTATGTCTTAAATATTTTATATTACTTACAAGACCAAAGGTTTCAAAGGAATAACTTAATAAATTAATTTCCTTTATTGTATTTTAGGATAAACATTATATCTCGACATAAGGTAAAATCTATCTAAGAACTAAATTCTGATTCATAAGTGAAATTGTTAATTATGTATCAAGATAATCTGTTCTGAAAATCCCCATACCTTATATTCAAATGACACATTAATATTTCCAGTGTCAAAAAGGTAAATCAATATAATCTCTTACGTAACCCAGTTTCATCTAATTAAAGGTTTAAAGATTTTAAGTATCTAATTTCTATTTATAAACCTTCTTATAAAGTCTAACTACTAAATACACTACTTAATTATAAACTCACATCCTGAACATTGGTATTAAATGTATTTTATATGGCTTAACTAATTCCAAGAAACTTAAGGATTATTATTTAGATTAATCTCCTAATCATAGTTTAATATAGTTTTATATCATAATCCTTTTAATGATTTTATCTTAAAATATTAAGCTATTACTCAATACTATAAATATTAAGAAATAATTAAATCTAGACTTATTTATCCTCTTCACATTTAGATGTAAAAGTAACTCATTTATTTTATTATTGTTTATATAATAAGAACATTTAAATGTAAAAGTATTTCATTCATTTTATTATTAATTATATAATAAGATCTATTTGTGTAACACTTTATGTAAACTAATTCCAAATACTCCTATATTTCAACTTATTAATTTCTTAACCAAATTATAAATTTACATTGTGGTTATTGACTAAATAAATACATGTGTTTAAATACGGTTTATATAAATCTTAGGAACTCAAAGATAACTAAAAACTCAACCTATAACCATAAATTAATACCACCTCATAATATTCTTTATTAGTATCATGTAGAGGTTTAGTTTAACTCATTAATTCCTTCATATTATATTTTCTATAAGGTATTTATTCCTTATTTATTTATTTATCGCATATATATATATATATATATATATATCCTTCCTATTACATTTCTCACAAGGAATGTTATTTCCTTTATCTATTTTTATTGTATTATATACATATATATATATCCACATATATCAAGATTTATCCAGAACATTCTTTAAAAATTCTATTGTATTTAATTATATCTAATATCTTTTAGACATATCCAAAACTGATTTATGGTTTATAAAATAAAGTATTTCCCTTAGTTTTAGTTAAACATATTAGCTTCCATATTATATATAATAAATAAAATGTAGTAGCTTAGTTAAATTCCTTGATTTAATATAAGTTTCTATTTATTTCTCTCATATAAATATATATATAAATATATGTAACGATTTTTACTTCACTTAAAGTTAATACCCAAAATATTTATAAACATACTGTATTAAATGTTAATTATTCTTATTATATTTTCCCCAACCTATAAAGTTCATTAATCAACTATACTTAATTTTTGATTACATTAAAAACCATATATTATAAGTTATTCTTATGAAAAACTCATAAACACAATTTTTAAAACCTTTTACCATTGCCCAAAAATTCCCAAATTTAATATACAGTAACTATAACATTTTAGACATATTATAAAATTTTATTTCATAAAAATATCTTTTTAATTTAGCCAAATAATTCCAGAAAACCCGTAACTTGTAAAAATCATAACTTATGTTTAAAAACTCCAAAACCATAATAAGTTACATCAAAATAAACTAGATTAAATAAGGAATCTATGGTTAAAATTTCAAGTCAAAATACCTTCGGGAAGATATTTAAATTAACCCAACAAGTTAAGACTATTTACTGGAATTTATTAAAACCCTATAACTAAATTCTGGAACGTTTTAATCTCGGCCGTCCAATCTCTTAAGTCGAGATCGGACGGCTCCTGTACGTCGAGTTCGTCAGCGAAGGCATTTAACAGATCGAGTACTAAATCGCCTATAACTCCTAATCTACAGAACGAAATTGAGTGATTTTTGTTTCTGTGGATTCGTAATCAAATTTCGGTTATATTGGTACCGGTTTCCCCAATTATAATGCAGTATACATCCAGTTTCGAAATCAATTCGAAGGTTAGGGTTAGTTTCGATTTCAGAATTCAAATCGATTGCAAATCCTACAAATTCTCTTAATCTAACACGTAATTGACTAAATTGAGACATGGGTTAGATCGGTATTGCAATTTCGATTAGCAACATAGGAACAATTTGAAGAAAAACTCACCAGATTGAGCGAATTTGGTGAATTCCAAATCGGAAACTGGAAAAGACTCGAACTTTAATCAGTTCGTGGTGCCGACTTTGCGGATCTATAACTAGCAGTATAAAACGAGTTATATAATGAGTAAGGGCTCATTGGAAAGAAGAATTGTAGATCTACACAATGATAGCAAGCACTAACCCTAACTCGCACCATACAGAAAGATATTGAAGCTAGAAGTTGCGAGTTTACCTTACGTTTTCTGGAAAGAAAACTGTGATTTTATGCTGTGATGAATTCGAAACTTTAGACACCTCTCTCTTACAAACGGTTTGGAATTGGCTTTGGTCATCAAAACGAAAGTTATAGAGGGATTAGAGCTCTTCAAAACGAGCTAACGAACATGGAATTTGGCTGAGAAACGAAGAAGTTATGGCAAGTCGAAGTTACCTGAATTCGAAGAGAAACTGGAAAACTGCAGTTTCGGTTTTGCAAGGTGGCTACTTTGGATCGAATTTCCGGCTGATGTATAATGAATTAGGGTATGTGTGAGTAATGGTTGGAAAGAGGAATTGTAGGAGAAGAGAGTGGTGAAGACGGCATGGAAAAATATTGAGTTATGTGAAAGTTATAGCCGTCTAAAGTTAGGGCTAGGAAGTGAAATCGGTTACGAAAATCAGGGAAGGAAATCGGCTAAGTGTGGGCGACCCATTACAGAGTGACACGTGGCACTTCTTAAAATTTTGATTCAAAACTTCAATCTAGCATAACTTTGGCTAGGATGATCCGTTTTTGACGTTCTTTTTATCGATATTCATGGTTTTTCATAACCTATTTATTGGTATAGGTTTCATGGCCTGGTTTGACCATTCTCAAAAAGTCAACTCTAGCAAGGCTTAATAAGCTTTAAGGTTTCTAGAATTTTATATTGACTTTTATATTTCAAAACAATGTTCCAACACTTCCTAAAATCTTTATAATATATTTGGAGTGTTTAATAATTTTCCCAAGATTTATTGACTTATAAATCTTATTATTAAATTCATAATACTATACAATAATAATAATAATTAGGAGAAAACCCCTAAATAAATTTCACACCCCTTATATTAATTTAATATTCATAATTCCATATAATAATTTAATATTCATAATTCCATATAATAAAATATTCATAATTCCATATAATAATTTAATACTTAATAGTATTATTAAAGGTTTAATAAAAGAAATCCCCTAAATTAATTTAAATTAATTTAGGGGTATTTCAGCTCACTTGTCGATGTTTATGGTTTATGGACTTAGTGTGATGTATAGGAGTTTCTCGTTATCACTGCGGTTAACAGTTTATTTGTATTGGAAGTTGGATGTAGTTTGGCTGCGTTGCTCGCATGGGCGAGTTACGGCCGGTGACACCCGAGTGAGTTTTGTAATGGTTATTTGTTTTTCCGCTGCGAGACGTTTTATTTATTGCTACGTGAGAGATTATATCGTGATTACTGAGAGGGGTGTTACAATTAAGTTCGTGTCTTGAAGTTGCATTGCGTGATCATGTAGGTACTTAGGATGGTTTAGTCCTAAACCTCGCATTTAGATAGGTTTTAGTTAATTATTGTGTCATTTACATTCCCCATTATTATTATAGAATTGGCTTTTGCCCGGATTAGGACTAATTTTCTATAAGTCCCTTAGGTACGATACTCTCGGTCGTAATATATTTACACTATACTCCGACCGGGTTTTTATTGCTACCCGTAGTACAGTTGTAGGTTTAGTTTAATATTTATTCTTCTTATGTATAGAGTTTATCCTAACAATTTCTCTGTTAGCAAATTGGCGCCGTTGTCGGGGACTTGGAATTAGTCCAAGTCCTAAATTCGGTAAAAACGCCCTATTCTTTATCTTTTATTCTTTGATTTATTTTGCCATTAGTGGTTAGAATCGAAGGTGCCGTGCACAATGCCGGACAACTGAAACCCGACATAATCAGAGGAAGTCCGATGCCGAATAGTTTCTACCCGGCATGGTGTCCGGCACCTTTCGTTGTTTCTCTCTTCTAATAGTCCCTATACTATGATTCTTTAAATTGAATTTCGATTTTAATCTGCCGTGTATTGTGTCGGGTTTCTCACAACCGGCATCTCGGAGGAAGTCCAAAGCCGGACAGGAGTTATCCGGCACGTAGCCCGGCATGTTCAATTTCTCAATATTTTTGCCATAATTAGTAGGGACAGTTAGGCAAGATCTATTACATTTCATATCTCTTACTTCCATGTCTTTTAATTAAGTTATTTTTCACTCTTTGGATACGCCGGGCAATACGCCAGATGTATAAACCTGGCATTAGTGGAGGAAGTCCACTGCCGGGTATGCGTCACCCGGCACTCTGTCCGGCATAACCAAAAATTCATGTTCTTCTGTATTCTTGTAAGTTTAATTATGTCATTATATTATTTCCCTTATTATTACGAAATATTATAACTTTGTACTTTGATCCTCGTAAATCATTAAAAGGTGAATGCTTCTGCGGTCCACGAGTTTCCCTGAAGATTTAGCAAATTTTGACCCAGAAATCGAGAGGACCTTTCTTCGCTCCCTTCAACAACAAAGAAACCTACAAAACCTACACAACACACCGATGACAGCACCTACCGTCCGTAAAAACCGGCCTTCTAACCAAGGCCAAAACCAACAATCGACCTACCTCTCCTTCCACAAAACGAATACGATGAATGGCAAAAACTTAAGCCATATCATCAAATTAGATGCATAAAGGAGTTGGGTCTTTTCGATGGTACAACCCCGGACGATGCCTTGCTCCATGTCACCAAATTTTTACAACACACAAACATCCTAACCTCCACAAACAATGTCCTCCAATACGCCAGACTTTCTCTCTTTCCCCATAGCCTTACGGGGAACGCCAGCAAGTGGTACCACAGTCTAACCCCAGTACCATCACCACATGGGAGGACATGGCAACCAAGTTTTATGACAAATTCATGCCTCCAAGTCGCACCCTGGAGATGATCGCCGACATTTACAACTTCAGACAACCTAGCTCGGAGAACATCTGTGAGACTTGGGACAGATTCAAGGGGTTGTGTGCACATGTCCACACCACGGCCTCACCAAGGAACAACTATCTCAGTTGTTTTACAAAGGGTTGGTCAACCAATGCAAGACAATGATCCTATCTCTTGGTGCAGACATACTGAAGAAGCCTGGAGATCAATTTCTTAGTAGAGTTGAATCTCTTTGCGAAGAGATTAGGGATTGGGCCACAGGTGGAACCAGGGGTAGTACCGCTGGTTTATATCAAGTGGGAGAGGGTGATGCAAAATTTGACAAATTGATGCAAAGTCATGAGCAGTTGTTGGAGAGCAATGCTCAAACTTCAACGAAGGTTAGCGCTCTACAAAAAGTGGTGGAGCAACTAGCAATGAACAAACTTCCTCAACAGGCGAATGTTGTTAGTGCACGACCACACACTCTAAGCCCTGACATGCCTAACTTTCAGAATGTTGAGGAAGTCAACTACGTGAGTAACCAGGGGTATCGGTAGCCATGGCAACAGGGGAACCAACCCCTCAACACTTTCAGAGTCAAGCCGGCTACCAGGGAGGTCCAAGGCAATACGACCATCCCATCCTACATCATCATCAGAGGCTGAAATGGCTGAACTTCGTGACATGATGTCAGCCCTAATGAACAAGACCCAGGACACTCACAACGAGATCTCGTGAAATACCCCAAACCTAGTTATGTTGTTTAAACATTTAAATATGGTATATTAAGACTAAAAAGAGTCTTAGAAGCATTAGTAAGCAATTTAAACTATAAGAAACACAAAATATGCTTTAAGGTCAATAAGAGCCAAAATGTGCTCTAAGCTTGGGATAAGGTTGGTTAAGACCTAATGAACTTACCAAGACCTTATTTATATACTAATGAACATATTAAACCAATTAGCAAAGAAAACCAAGCTTGAAAACAAGTTAAAACACAAAATGTGCTTTAAGGAGTCTTAAAGCACATTTTTGAAAAATTGTCTTGTAAATGAGTTTTGAATGGCTAAATGTCCATCATTACTCTCTAATTAACATGTGTACTATATAGTATCACATTTGGAAGTCTATATCAATGGGAAATCAAAAATTTCACTTCTATGTGCCTTGTTTTTATGAATAGTGACTTTTATAAGCTAGTTTGTAACATATGTTATATTAAGTAATTTAATGAGTTAATAAAGACTAAAAACCCCGTATATCATAATGGGAGCCGGTTTCTTAAGTGGTGAGTCACCACTCTTGCTAGCCTATTAAGTAAATAAACAAGTAATAAAGCAAGTACTATTTACTTTAAGCTAAAATATCTTACAAAAGCAAACTTATCTCATTTGCTTCATTCTTTCTTGCATTCCCACCGTCTCCAACACTTCACCTTCTCCATTCTTGCTCTCTCTCTCACGGTAATACACCACCACCATCAAAACTCCATCTTTGATCTCTTGTAATTCCTAGCTCACTTAACCAAATCAAAAAACAAACACCACCATTCTCTTCCTCTCATCAAGCTCTTCATTCCTATCTTCTCAAAACTTCAAGACCACCATTTCGGTGCCAAGGAGTTCCACCATTGAAGGAGCTTGAGCTTATATTTCTACATATTATTGATCTCCTTTGCTTCTAGGTAAGGAATCTCAAATAAAAACTTCATTTCCTCCATGTTTTGTTGTTGACCGAAAATGCCCATTGAAGGTGCTCTTTATATGGCTTTGTTCTAGCTTCATTCCAACCTTTCAAGGAATTGGTGGAGTCCTCTCTTGATAGATATTCAAACTCTCTTCAAATACCAAGGTAAAACAACTATCTTAATGTTTTTGAAACAATGTAAAACCTAGGGTTTACAATGAGTTTCAGCTTGGAGATTGTATACTCATTTCATTGCTTGTATATTGTTTAGTAGTTGACAAGGAATCAAATACCTAGGTGATTTTAAACAAGGAAACAAGAAAGAAGTTTGTGAGGAAAAAGAGGTAAATATGCTAACATAATGTAGTTTAATGCCTTAGGAAAAATGAGCTTATAATGCTTGTCAAAATTACCTAAAGAGCAAATGGTAAATGACTTAGTGAAATGTTCTCAAGGAGACTAGTAAAAGGACATATGTGTTGTTGTGTGTATTTGCAGGTCAAAGGAATATATATTGTGGAAATTCAGTGTTTAAGATTTAAGCATTTTAAGGGCCTAAGTGCCATGCAATTTAAATTATGCACTATATTGTAATGTAGTGTACTTTGGATGAAACTTTGTGTGTGAGAGTGTTCTTGGTGAATTTAGGTGTTCTTGTGTGCTTAATGGAGAAAACAAAGTGTTTAGGCTTAGTAATGTCCTAGGAGAACCATGTCAAAAATTGGGTAATGTATAGGAGGTTATAAGTGTTTAAGAGGATTTTGGGAAAAACTAGGAAGTCTTGTGAAGGGCTAGGTATTTTACTAGGAAAGAAACTTGTAAAGATGTTTATGAAGTTGTTTGGAAAGAAAAGATGTTTGGGAGATGATGTTGTAGTGGTGAGAAAGCATTTAGGGCATAGGGGTTATCATAGGTATGAAACACCACTTAGAGGATCAAGGAGAAATTAGTATAAGTGTAAGAAATTTCGGTATAAGATGAGTAAGTGTTTAAGGTGGTAGATAATGAATTTCATGGATGTTGTGTGAGGGTTTAAGTGTACCAAATGTTGTTAGAAAACATTAAGAGGCTTAAGGAGAAGTTTGGTGAAGATTTGACAAAGTTTGGGCAAGTTTTGGTGGCGTCCGACCCATAGGTCCAACCCAAGTTTGGGTCGGACAGCCTCTGTTAGACGTCAGGAAATGATTCTGGAACGGTCCGACCCAGAGGACTTGGGTCGGACATGGGTCGGACGGTCATGTTTTGAAGGTCGGTAAATGTTCTGGAGTGGTCTGACCCAGTCAAGTGAGTCGGACATGGGTCGGACATGGTTGTTTGTAAGGCGGTAAGAGTTCTGTAATGGTCCGACCCAGTCGAGTGAGTCGGACGTGGGTCGGACGTGTGTGTTTTATAAGACGGTAAAATCTCTGGAATGGTCTGACCCAGATGGTTGGGTCGGACATGGGTCGGACAAGTTAGGTTTTTCAAACCCGAAGACCACTGGAAGGGTCTGACCCAGTTGTGGGTCGGACGGTGGGTCGGACAGACCAAATTTATAAAAAAAAAATAAATAAAGAATGTGACAAATGTAGTTAACCTTAGGGGGTATAATGTAGGTAAGGAAGGATTAGTTTGGTATTAAAACATGTCATACAATCATGTTAAACATTTAGTAAGTTTGAAGTTAAGTAAATAATTAATCAACATTCTTAAACCTGTATAGGAGTGACCTACAGTGGAAATCAATCAAAGCAAGGACCAAGGTATGGTTTTCTCGCAGTCTGTTGCCTACCGGTTTACACCGCTTGTGTTGTTTGTTTTCTGTGTGTTTATGACCTTGTAAGACTTAAGTCATGTAATGAGTTTACTGTTGTTAAATATTATTATGTTGTTAAGTATGACTTTCTCTTCCCTTGTGTGTGTCTAACAAGACTTGACCTATTATTGTGAATTGTGTATTGAGTTCAATAATGAACTGCTAACAAGTGCTAACGGGGGAAGTGAGGAGTCCGGTCTGTTCCGGCCACGCGTGTGAGTATGGGAGTCGATGTCATAACCGGTTCGATTCTCTTTGTATGTTATGGTTGCTTTCCAATTTGGTTTCCAACCTTCCCTTTAGCTTAACCAAGGCTATTTTACTGACTCACGTCGGGCCACAGGGGCATACTATGTGTTGTTTCGGTGTGCTTGGATCACTATATCCGAGGCACCTTGTGTTAAGTTATCCGTTCAATCTAACAGGACGGTAACGAGTTATGTAACGAGCTTAGCATGAGTATGGCAACATTCTCTAGGCTCTCCATGGGAACTAATTGTATTGGTTCACTTCCTAAAAGGAATTGTTCTTGTATGTTATGTGTGATGTCGTGTACAATACTCATGTTGTGATATATGTATATGTTGTGTGTTTTAAAAAGAATGCCATGTCATCATGACAATTAGTTGCACGTATCCCGGTAGCCGATGGGCTGCGCGTTAACCATACCAGCCAAGGGTTGCTGACCCCCTCGGGGCTCCATATTTCTTTTACTGCAGGATGAGGATCGAAGAAGCGGAATGGCTTTATATTCTAGATGCAGGATCACTTTTGTTTATTTTTGGATGTTGGGCCCGGGATGCGCCTGTGCTCCCGTGGCGATATATATATTTGGGTGGTGAACAGTTTACAGTGAAGGATGTAAGTAAATACTCGGATTGTGTTTATTATATTGATTATTATTCTATGCTCGGGAGTCTGATCATCAGACCGATTACACTTGTATTTATTCAGCCTTGTTAACCACGTGGGTGGTTGGAGTTGACGGTTGTAAGCACCAATGGTTTAGTTAGTGTTTAGTTGTTTATTTTCCACTGCGACTCCAGTTAATGGTAAGTGCGTAGTAGGGGTGTTTGTTTACATCTCGACCATTCACAAAGAGCACAAATCGTTGCAGTTGCAGTTACAACAATCTGAGGCAACCAAGACAGCAAGGTCAACTCCCGTCCCAAATGCAAACAAATCCACGGGAGCATGCAAATTCGGCACTATCCTGCGAGGATCTAAATGATGCCAAATAGCCTAAAAGGCTAAGTGTAGGGCGGTTCCTCCTCACACTTTCAATGTCAAACAGGGGAGCCCTTCTTGCCATTTCTTTTATTTTTTTTATGAATTGTTTTTTTTAATTCTTTCAAAATATTTATTTAGTAATCTTAAAAAAACACGTTTTATTCTTTTTTGTTTTATTTTTATTTTGAACATTGGGGACGTGTCCTGCCAAGTGTAGGGCAGGGACCCCCCTTAAAAATAAGTTTTTTTTTATGCATAGTTTTGCGTTTTATCGATGTTTTACAAATTTGCATGTTTTTGATTGAGATAAGAATAGGAATGAATAATTCTTGTTCTCTCAAGAGGTAAGCTTCTAAGACTTATTGATTCCTGTTTTTACTTCTGATTCTTTTATTTAACATGAGTACATGATCTTTCTCCTAATTCTTTCCTTTATAGACTTCTGGGTTGTTATTCTTTCTTTCAAATTGTGAAAAAATCTTTTGGGTGAAAATCTTAAATAGGGTTTTTGTGAAAAAAGAAAGAAGAAGAAGAAAAAGAAACAAAAGAAAAAAAATCTTCTTCCAGAGGAAAAGCATTATATTCCTTGAGGTTGAAAAAAGGTCTCATAATAAAAGCAAGAAACGAGAGTTTTTCCTTTTATTTTTCTCCTAAATTCCCCGTTCTTCAATGTAGAAAAATCATGGTTGATTCAGAAACTCTTGCAAAATAGGGCTGGATATAAAAACCGTCGATGAGTGTCTTGGCCACATTCAGAAACTCTTGGAAAATAGAGTTGAGTGATGGAAACCGGAAAAAGGAGAGATTACAAAAATTCCCTTATGTAAAATAGCCCAAGAGTTTTTGATCGGTTTTGAAATTCTTTATTTTATACCCATTAGTATGTTTTGATGGAATAAGGAAGTTTAAGTGATACTTATGAAATAGAGTCAGGGAGTTGAGAATAATTATCTTGTTGTCATTCTAGAGTTTACCTATTTTGTGCATTAGTAATTACACCTTTCTATCTTGTTTTGCTCGAGGACTAGTAAAAGGTAGGTGTAGGGCCTTGATAAGCCGCAGACTTATCATATTTTTATGTGCTAGATTTAGGATTATATTTGTGTAAATAAGGTTATATATATGTTATTTATGTTATATTATGTATAAAGTCCATTATTTGTTCAAATTTATGTTTTTACATGTTTTTCATACAAGGAAATAATTTCTGACCAAGAAGCCGGACATAAGGCCGGATGTCCTCTGCACGGCACAAGTACGGAACAGAAACATGTTACTGTCGGATCCGATGTCGGGTGGAAACTACCCGGCATAAGGAAAAGTTATCACGGTTGACCAAACGACAACAGTTATGACCATTACCACTCCAGCCCTTGCCGGGTATGGTGCCGGACAATTCCTGTCCGGCACAGGCTTCGGTTCGCATAGATTTGATGGTTTCGGCCGTTAACGGTTGGCACGTGTTTTATTAGGTGCCGGATGACTTCTACCCGACACGCCACCCGGCATACATGGATTTTGGTGCCTATAAATAGGACGAGAAGGGCTATACTTAAGACATTCCAACATCATATTACACTCCATTCCACGCTTTCCACCTCATTCCAAGTGTTGGTGTCCAAGGCTATAACCAATCTCCTTCTTCCTCATGTATTCCTTCTTTATTTGAGTGGATGGTGAAGTATGAATCCTTGTTAGGCTTTGGCTAGGGATGAATTCCTTGTATGTAAACAATATGATTATTTCAATACAAATTCAAGCGTTCATTAAGATTCTGGTTCTTATGGCAAGGGAATTAGTTGATCACTCATTCTCTTTATGCAAATTCTACTTGAGGGGGAAAAGCCCAAGAGTAGGAGAGGTTACACAAATCTTAGTGGTCTTTGATGTTTTCACCTATAATTTAGGGTTAGCATTAAAGATTGCGAGTTAATCCATCTTCCCCCATCTCCTTGTTCATTTCGTAGCATGACATATGCTCGATTTGTTAATGGGTTTTGAGTATCTTGTTCGAAGCAAGAGAGTGGTTTCACCATATGAACGTGCCGGATGCACTGTCGGGTGCCTCCTGTCCAGCACATTCAAGAATTTGAATATGCTGTGCATCTGGTGTCCGGCAGGACATCCGGCGCAATCATGTTGGTTGATTAAGTTCGTGTCTTGAAGTTGCATTGCGTGATCATGCTGGTACTTAGGATGGTTTAGTCCTAAACCTCGCATTTAGATAGGTTTTAGTTAATTATTGTGTCATTTACATTTCCCCCCTTATTATTATAGAATAGGCTTTTGCCCGGATTAGGACTAATTTTCTATAAGTCCCTTGGGTACGATACTCTCGGTCGTAATATATTTACACTATACTCCGACCGGGTTTTTATTTGCTACCCGTAGTAAAGTTGTAGGTTTAGTTTAATATTTTATTCTTCTTATATATATAGTTTATCCTAACAATTTCTCTATTAGTAGACAATATAAGGGAGTTGACAACAGAATACTTCACCTAGGCGTGCGACGGACACTACGAGTGTACCAACTGAAATGTGGGACGACCGCACTCCGATAGGAGCTTGTGGGCCTGACATACCTACTTATGGGTTAGTCGGGTAAGTAGCAATGTATCAATAGGGTACCCCACATATGTATACGAGTAGAGTCGGGAACACGGGAAGTAGTGGACTCCATACTACGGTCAGCAGTAAAAGTTAAACAAGAGTAAGGGATTTCCACGAATGGTTGAAGTAAAAGAACCCAGTTAAGTTAATGAGACTAAAGGAATTAGTGAGTTCATCTTGGGAGAATGTGAAATACCCCAAACCTTGGTATGTTGTGTAAATGTTAAACTATGGTATTTAAAGGCTAAAAAGTGCCTTAGAAACATAAATGAACCATTTAAACCATGGTAAAACACAATAAAACACTAAGACACGGTTTGAGCAAAAACATGCTCTAAGCTTGGAGTGAACTTGGCTAGGACCCAAAGAGCCTACCAAGACTTGATAATGTTTAATTATGACTTTATAAGGCTAATTAAGTCCTTAGGAAACTTTGGTAGACAATGAAACCAAACAAAACACAAATAAATACCTTAAGGTCAATATGGGCTAAAATGTGCTCTAAGCTTGGGATAAATGTGTATAAGACCTAATGGTCATACCTATGCCTTATTTATATGTTAATGAACATATTAAATCAATTACTAAAGAAAACCAAGCTTGAAAACAAGTTAAAACGCAAAATGTGCTTTAAGGAGTCTTAAAGCACGTTTTTGAAAAATTGTCTTGTAAATGAGTTTTGAATGGCTAAATGTCCATCATTACTCTTTAATTAACATGTGTACTATATAGTATCACATTTGGAAGTCTATATCCATGGGAAAAAAAATTTCACTTCTATGTGCCTTGTTTTTGTGAATAGTGATTTTTATAAGCTAGTTTGTAACATATGTTACTATAAGTGAGACAATTGATTAATAAAGTCTAAAATACCCCTAGGTACTATTGGGGGCCGGTTTTAAGGTGTGGTGACTCACCACCCTTGTTAACATGCTAAGGAAATAAAGAATGACTAACTTAAGTACTATTTGCTTTTTAAGTACAAATATCTTCCAAAAAGCAAAACTTATCTCATTTCATTTCCTTCTTCATTTCCCCACGTATCCAAGCTCTCTTCTACCTCTCTTCTCTCTGTTCTCACGTTCATACAGCACCACCACCATGGAAGTCCACCTTTGAACCCTTGTAAAACATAGCTCACTTAACCAAATCAAAAACAAACACCACCATTCTCTTCCTCTCATCAAGCTCTTCATTCCTATCTTCTCAAAATTTCAAGATCACCATTTCGGTGCCATGGAGTTCCACCATTGATGGAGCTTGAGCTTGTCTTTCCACATATTATTGATCTCCTTTGCTTCTAGGTAAGGAATCTCAAAGAAAAATCAAGTTTCCTCCATGTTTTGTCATTGACCGAAAATATTCATTGATGGAGCTCCTTGTGTTGCTTTGTTCTAGCTCCATTTGAATCTTTCAAGGACTAGGTGGAGTCCTCTCTTCATAGATATTCAAACACCCTTCAAAGATTAAGGTAAAACAACTACATTAATGTTTTGAAATAATGTAAACCTAGGGTTTACAATGAGATGGAGCTTAAAGCTTGAATACTCATTATGTTGTTTGTATAATGTTTAGTAGTTGGCAAGGAACCAAATGCCTTACCGGTTTTGTAAGGAAACAAGAAAGAAATTTGGGAGGAAAAAGAGGTAAATATGCTATCTTAATGTGGTTTAAATGCCTTAGGAAAATGAGCTTGATTTGCTTAATAAAATACCTAAGGAGCCAATGGTGAATGAGCTAGTAAAATGCTCTCAAGGAGTTTATTAAGGGCATATGTATTGTTGGGTGTATTTGCAGGTCAAAGGCATTACTTATGTGGGAAATTCAGTGTTTAAGGTTTATGCAGTTTAAGGGCCTAAGAGCCATGTTGTTTAAGGGCCTAAGTGCCAAGCAATTTAAGTTATGCACTATATTGTGATGTAGTGCTAAATGTGTGAAGTCTTGTGTATAAAAATGTGTTTGATGGATTTTAGGTGTTCTTGAATGAAATAAGGTAAAAACCTAAGTGGTTGGATGTGAGTATATACAAGAGAAGCTATGGCCAAATTTGGGAAAATGTGTAAGAAGATCTAAGTGTTTTAAATGGTTTTGATGAACTAGGAAGTGTTAAAGGTGAATAAATGTTTACTTGAGAAGAAAACAAGTATTAAGGTGATTTAGAGTGATGCAAGGATTTAGGTGTTATCTTGGAAGTTCTAGGAATTCAATGTGTGTTTTGAGAATGTATTAAAGTCTTGAAGAAGTTTGTTTAAGGTTTAGGTTATGTGATGTGCAAGGTGGGAATAATGTATAGATAAGGTTTTGAGAAAGGAACTTTAAGGAGTTGTGAAAGAGAAGATTTGGTTAGTAAGAGAAGATGCTTGGGAGATGATGTTATGATGGTGAGGAAACACTTTGGTATAAAGGTTATTAAGGATGAAACACCACTTGTAAAACTAGGAGAAAACATTGTAAGTGTTAGAAATTTTGTGAAGATATAAGTAAAGGTTTAAGGAATTAGAAAAAGAGTTTTGTGAGTGTTTAAGGATATCTTAAGGTGTGTTTGAAGTGCCCAAATGAGGTTAGGGTATACTAGGATATATGGGGTGAAGTTTGGAGTTGAATGTAAAAAGGAAAACAAAGATCTGGGGCAGACCGGACTTGCGACCGGACTTGCAAGTTCGGTCGGGCCCAGTTTACCCTGCGAGAATTAGTTTCTGGAATGGACCGGACATAGGACCGGACTTACAAGGTCGGTCGGAGTAGAAAATTTTGGCGGAAATGTGTTCTGGAATCGACCGGACATGGACAAGTCCGGTCGGCAAGTCCGGTCGGACCAAAAACATGGTTTAAGGTTATGAAATGATATGTAATGATGGGGATTGATAGGTAATGATGTTATAAGGTTGTTAAGGACATGTTAGGTGAGTTTTAAATGGCAATTAAGTGGGTGAAAAGTTGTATCAAAATGTAAAAGTAAAACAAGTTAAAATGTAAAGTTATGTAACTAAGTTAACGGGGAAAGTTAAGCATTAGACATTAAATAATCAAGCAAACCCCGATGTTAATAAAAACACATGTGATGTTATCAGTTGTTCGAGAATTGCTCGAGGAACATAAGTGGACGTGGTAGAGTGGACTCCGGTGACAGGTATGGTTTTCTTGCAACCTGTGTCCTACCGGATTACACCGGCTTGTATGCCAATATGTTTTTCTGAGTGTTTGCCACCTTGTAAGATCAAAACATGTAATGAGTTTATAGTAATTCATTTATGTGGCGAATTTGGCCTCCGATACCATTTAACCTCAAATATGTGTTAAACCTTAGCTAACCAAAACTAGGAACACATGAGTGATCGGTATTCGGAGTTGACGGCCCAAACCTTGGGAACGTGCTAACCACGGCTATGTGTGAGTTAGTTGGATATTGTTGTTGTATGCAAGTGTGTGAACCTCCCTTGTGTGCTTAACTCGGTTATGATACCGTATGGTGTGTGGATGTGGTAGGCTCCATAATGGATCTCTAACTACTTATTTATAAGTGTATATGTACTAATGGGGGGTGAGGAGTCCGGTTGTTCCGGCCACGCGTGTGATGGACGGGAGTCGATGTCATATCCGGTTCGGCTCTCTTGGTGTATGTATAGGTTGTATTCCAATTTGGTTTCCACCTTCCCTTAGCTTATCCAAAGCTAATTACTGACTCACGTCGGGCCACAGGGGCATACGAATGTTATTTCGGTGTGCTTGGGATTACTATATCCGACACACCTTGGGTTTAAGTTAACCGTTCGATATAACTGGACGGTAACGAGGTTGGTAACGAGCTTAGCATGAGATTGACAACAATCTCTAGGCTCACTATATATATACTAACTATGGTGGAAGGTTCCTTGTGTGAACCGATCTTATGGTGTTTGTGTTGATATTGTGCTAGGCAATTTCCCTTCCTATGCTATGATATGTATACGTTAGGTGCCTAAAATGAATACGATGTTATCAGGTGTGCGCCGAAACAAGAAAGGTTTGGTTATGTTTGTTATGTGAGGAATGAGATGTGTTGTAGGATATGGAGTATGTGGATCATGGAAATGAATCCCAGTTATGACAAGAGGCGTTTAAGGATAACCCGATTAGTGGGTACGTGTCGTTCATTAAGGAAGTAGCTCCGTTTAGAGGAGAGCCACTCTAGGGTTTAAGGAATCATTGAATGGTTTGTTAAGTGTGGATGTGTTGGTTATAGGTTGAGCCCATTGAGGCGAAATGTTATGTGTTGTATGTTTATGGCTTGTATGCATGATTTAAATATAATCAACTGCATGTTAAGACGACAATTAGTTGTGCGTGGCCCGGTAGCATGTGGGCTGCGGGATTACCATACCAGCAAAGGTGCTGAGCCCCTCGGGGGCCACCCTTTCTTTCTTTTCCTATTTCAGGTACGGAGAGCTGGAAGCCGTTCGAGAGTAGGACGGGGTAGTCATTGTACTTGGGTATTCATTTAAGTGTATATATACAGTAGGTGTAGTAAGACCGATATTGTTGTCGGCATCAGTTTATAAATACTCGGTACAGTGGGAATGCATGTATTCTATAAATGTTGAAAATGGAATGAGGATTGTATTGTGTAGTTGCTCGGGAATCTAGTCCATCAGACCGATACAAAGTACATGTATTAGCCTTGTTAGCCACGTGGGTGGTTAACGGCGTGTAACACCATTGAAATAAGTAATGTGATGAGTTGAGTTTCCGCTGCAGATTGTTGTTATGTGTTTGTTGTTGGATGGGGTGTTACAAAAAGTGGTATCAGAGCGAAGTATCGCTCTGATGACTGAATTACCGAGCTTAGGAAGTACCGAGTTAGGATTTAAGTACTTTGGGTTAAGGGTTGAGTGATAGCGTGAGAGATACGCTAGTAAGGAACTACCAGTGAATACTGGAAACCTACTATATCCATCCCACCCTCCACAATCCCTGTTATATAACTTGGGAAACAACGCCAGAGAGATGGAAGTCCACTCTCATACTCGGGAATACCCGATCTGGCTGTTATTAAATACCTTTAGGGTACGGAGAACCTGTCATACGGTAGATCCCGAAAACTGGGAATCCCGGAGACGGTCCCCATCTAAACAGTGTTAACCGCATTTCATAGCGAAGAGCGAAGAATCAGTGTACAGAAGAATAGAATTTCCGGCAACCTGGGTCGACATGCTGAGCAGTCGAGAACAACCAGCTTGCAACGCACCAACCGTGCAACAGGCAAGAAATGGATTAATAAAACCCGAGACGAGTGTCTACGGGACCACAGTTGATAAATAATACACCAACGGTATATCAACCGACAAAGGAACTACAACGTAGTGCCCAAACAAGAGACAAGTCTCAGCAACCACGACAAGTACGTGGAACGGGCTACAAGAGGATACAATATTAAGTAAAAGGGGTCTCCCAGAATGGGAAACACCCTAGTTGATAATTATCATGCGAAGACTGTGAGAAGTCACCTAGAGGAGTTATTATCAAGACAGTAAGATCAGTGAGGGCAAATAAGGCCACTGATGACAATATGGGTCAAAACAATACCACAATCGGTATGTGTTAAACCGATAGTCAGTTAGCATGGCGCACTTGCTATAGCAAGTGCTGCTATAACAGGGCTGTTCGGGAAATTTATAACCACTACAAGTACTTGGTAAAGTACCATAAGGTTAAATGTGATGCGTTATAACAGTGGAAGGGCCTGTTAGCCTAACCTCTGCAATTGGAAACACACCAGTCAGCAAGAAGCTAGACTTGGCTAAGGTAAGAAGATGTTGTGAAACCATGAAAATTTTCTTTCAAACCCAAATTTATTCAAACCCTTTCTTTTCAAAACCAGATTTTCTTTCAAACCAACACTTCTTTCCAACCTTCTTTTAAACCAAACCAGTGAAACCAGGGGCAATTGACAAGGATACAACAGTGGATAAACCTTCCCTCGATTAAGTTCGGGAAGCAAGGAATGAATATTGTCACGGGACAATATAAGGGAGTTGACAACAGAATACTTCACCTAGGCGTGTGACGGACACTACAAGTGTACCAACTGTGTTGTGGGACGACCGCACTCCGATAGGAGCATGTGGGCCTGACAGACCTACTTATAGGTTAGTTGGGTAAGTAGTAATGTATCAGTATGATACCCCATATATGTATACGAGTAGAGTCCGAAACACGGGAAGTAGTCGACTCCGTCTACGGTCAGCAGTATAAATCAAACGAGAGCTGGAGATTACAAGGAATGGTTGAAGTTAAGGAACTCAGTTAAGTTAACGAAACTAAAGGAATTAGTGAATTCCTTTCAAGGAAATGTTTAAGAGTCAGGAGGTGCGAAGTGCACTAACTGAATGTAAAGACAGCTTATATGACTTAAGGATCCCCAGGGATTAACATGATAGCTGGAAAGCAGGGCAAGGCAGATGCCTAGTGTGGACACAGTAAAGTGCAATGGACGGGATGAAATTCCCAGAATGAGTACCTACATTATTAGGAAATGACGACCTTCACAGAAGAAAATAATAACCAGTGAAGAACGCAAACGGCGTGGCTAACTGAATATACCAGTAGCAACACCCAGGAGCAATCCTTAAAGGGTGTTCGCATCAATAATTGTTGCACAAAATGACATGACAGAAACACAAGGGTTGAAATTAACACCCAGTTTAGACATAAGTTGTCAGGAGACGGACTGACAAACCTAAGGGGCATCCCATGAAAGGAAACGGAATGCAACGACCTTGTCATGGAGCCCACTACAACCTCTAAACATGTAATGTTGTACAGAGAAGTACATATGTGTGGACAGCCTACAATGAGCCCAGCTCAAGGCAAATAAGGCTTATAAGCCATAAGCAAGATATGTTATATAAATTTGATTGATTGTAGAAGTTTATGTTGTATAAGTGGATAAAGTGGTAAGCGAACCACTGCATTAAGAGTGGGGATGCCTCTCGATATTGTGAGACCGCAGAAGCGGTAGTTATGTGAATCAAGTTCAAGAAATATGTGGAGGATGGACCACGTTGTTATTACCCCAGGGTGATTTGAATAAAATAACACGAAAGGAAGTGCTCGTACCAGTTGTGTACACAGGAAGAGTAATAAGCCTGATAGCAATCACCATAGGTGTGTGAAGCTAAATGTGTAGCGAACAACGCTCAAGAAAACATAAAGACTCAAAAAAAAATATATAAAAATATAGTATATTCAAAAATCAGCCAAATAAGTGGCCAGATAAACCCAGCGTAATAGCGGAAGCTAATATAATAGCGGATACAGTATAAGTTGATGCTATATAATGAAAGAGGATACGGTGTGCAATAAGCGACCGTTGTATAAGTATTGCTAGTGATGGTATGACAAATAAGCAGAGTTGTGAGTTAACCCCAGTGGAGATACAACAGTAAATGATAGCAAACGAACCGAACAGTAAACCGGTGACAAGTATTATGTGATGAGAATTTCAGTAAAACACAGTGTAAATTCCTATCGCAATCGCATGAGAGATTTACTGTCAAGAGTTTACGCCTCTGCACTCTGTATGACTGAGTGTTTTGGTATTGCACTTGAGCAGTAATGATCAAGTGGGATAGCTAGGGATCAGAAGCATGGTAATTATGGAGGAATAATGTTATAATGGCCGATGCATAGGAAATGCAAGGCCGCACCAATAAAAGAGTACCTGTACAAAACCAAATGTGGAGACATGATTAACAGTAAGTGACTACGGTAGCACTAACTGCCAAATATCGGTATGGAATATACCCCAAATGTTGTAAATAGATGAGAGAGCACTACACACTAGGTAGTAGCTCAATCTCAACCGACAGTAAGTCGGTAGAAGCAAGTCAATCATTGTGAATTACATAGTAGTTTACGCTGTAAGCTATTGGAGAAGTGGATGGAAAATCGTGAAACTCACCGAATTCGCTCAGGGTAAGAGATACCATGCGTCGGTTGAGAAACCATTCTTCCCAAGATAAGGGTAATACATTGGAGATGTACAATACATTAACAGTAACGAATGGGGCAAACTAGCTCTATAATTATCAGGGTTGCGCAACAGAGGCCAGTGAGCCCATGCGTCAGGTACCGGGTATACATTGTGAATATGAATGGATGGCTAGTTATCAATGCCTAAAAGCCTCACAGGCCAGGACCGAAACCGGTTATGAGTTACAACTCCAATGCGAATTCTTGGTTTAGGGACTAAACCGCCAATATGGTTAAGATCCTCTAATCAGAATCCATTGTGTAATAGACCGCGTGGAAGTTAAAACACTTCACGACGGCAGAACATTTTAAGCTAGTGCTCAGTGATTGATTACGTGGGCGTAATCCCTTTTAAGGGGGGTAGAGCGCAAAACCACTTAGTGTGTTTTACCGTACAAGTGTACGTGAATGGGGTTGTGCATAGCACAAAATGATTTGTTATGATGGTTGGCGCGTGTGTTATATAAACATACGCATTTGATTGTGGGTAAATTGTGGTAATTGCGCACAGAAGAGGCGAATACCATTGTGGGAAGTGTGTTTATTTTGTTAACAGTGGTGTGTGAGAGTACAAGTGGAAGGGAGTAAAGAAACTCCCGGGGAACTAAAACCCCGATGGTGCATAAATGTAAACCATGTATTGTATTTTGATAAAAGATATATGTATATATATACAATGTTGTGATTTATGAAGGGTTATGAGACCGACATAGAACCTAGTGAGAATTAAATTCCCTAGGTAACTTGAATTAAGTTGGATTTGGATGATGATTGATAGACGGAGTTCTATCCCTTGGAGATGTTATGATTATGACTAGAAGGATTCAAAGATAGAAAATGGGATATGCTTGAATTAGTTGTTGGTTGAAAAAGAAGTGGGAGGTGAAACTTGATTATCATGAGATCAAGGGAAGCCGAACACAAATTGGGGTGGAAAGATAGTTCAACACTGATGCTGATCACATCAGGGTTGGATGACTCTTGAAGCTCCCTGTAAGTGGTCACAAACAACCACGTTAAGAAAGATGCAAAGAGCATAAACTGGACTTGGAGTTGTGTTGTGTTTTCAAAAAGGATTTTCAATGAGTATTTCCAAAACAGACGAGTAATATTTTGAATAAAGGATTCTCTTATATACTTAACCTAGTAAAGAATATTTTTGTAGTACTTGCTCACGAGCTGAGGACGTATGAGCCTTTGTCTTCGGACCGGTGACATGAGAAGTATATATGTTAAAAATTAAGTGAATGTTTTGACCTCCCAAAGGAACGGGGACCAGAAGGTGTCCATCGCGACCGGGTTCTGCGGGATCACAGTGTATATGTACTCAACGTGGGATTCGAACCCATGGAGAGATGGAAAAGGTATTTCTGTTGGATATACATGCTATGACATGTTGTTTGGTATGTGTGATAAAGGTTATTTGACTTTGATCTCCTAAAGTGTATGCTATCAAGACCTATGAGTCTAAATGTGTTGTGTTACATAGACCTATGTGTCTAAATGTGGTTATGTCACCCAGACCTAAGAGTCTGAGGGATATGGTATAAGTGCGAGTGTGGTGAAGGTACCCGGACCATTAAGTCCGAGGTTACCATGAGAATATGATATTTTATGTATAATGTGGATATGTTGCCCGGACCATTAAGTCCGAGGTTGGATGTAAAGGATGGTTGGTAATGGAAGTTTTATGGCTATAAGTAATTCCCGTATTCTAATCCAATGATGCGAGGAAATGTGAACTTCGAGGACGAAGTTCTTTTAAGGGGGGTAGATTGAAATACCCCAAACCTTGGTATGTTGTGTAAATGTTAAACTATGGTATTTAAAGGCTAAAAAGTGCCTTAGAAACATAAATGAACCATTTAAACCATGGTAAAACACAATAAAACACTAAGACACGGTTTGAGCAAAAACATGCTCTAAGCTTGGAGTGAACTTGGCTAGGACCCAAAGAGCCTACCAAGACTTGATAATGTTTAATTATGACTTTATAAGGCTAATTAAGTCCTTAGGAAACTTTGGTAGACAATGAAACCAAACAAAACACAAATAAATACCTTAAGGTCAATATGGGCTAAAATGTGCTCTAAGCTTGGGATAAATGTGTATAAGACCTAATGGTCATACCTATGCCTTATTTATATGTTAATGAACATATTAAATCAATTACTAAAGAAAACCAAGCTTGAAAACAAGTTAAAACGCAAAATGTGCTTTAAGGAGTCTTAAAGCACGTTTTTGAAAAATTGTCTTGTAAATGAGTTTTGAATGGCTAAATGTCCATCATTACTCTTTAATTAACATGTGTACATATAGTATCACATTTGGAAGTCTATATCCATGGGAAATCAAAAATTTCACTTCTATGTGCCTTGTTTTTGTGAATAGTGATTTTTATAAGCTAGTTTGTAACATATGTTACTATAAGTGAGACAATTGATTAATAAAGTCTAAAATACCCCTAGGTACTATTGGGGGCCGGTTTTAAGGTGTGGTGACTCACCACCCTTGTTAACATGCTAAGGAAATAAAGAATGACTAACTTAAGTACTATTTGCTTTTTAAGTACAAATATCTTCCAAAAAGCAAAACTTATCTCATTCTTTCATTTCCTTCTTCATTTCCCCACGTATCCAAGCTCTCTTCTACCTCTCTTCTCTCTGTTCTCACGTTCATACAGCACCACCACCATGGAAGTCCACCTTTGAACCCTTGTAAAACATAGCTCACTTAACCAAATCAAAAACAAACACCACCATTCTCTTCCTCTCATCAAGCTCTTCATTCCTATCTTCTCAAAATTTCAAGATCACCATTTCGGTGCCATGGAGTTCCACCATTGATGGAGCTTGAGCTTGTCTTTCCACATATTATTGATCTCCTTTGCTTCTAGGTAAGGAATCTCAAAGAAAAATCAAGTTTCCTCCATGTTTTGTCATTGACCGAAAATATTCATTGATGGAGCTCCTTGTGTTGCTTTGTTCTAGCTCCATTTGAATCTTTCAAGGACTAGGTGGAGTCCTCTCTTCATAGATATTCAAACACCCTTCAAAGATTAAGGTAAAACAACTACATTAATGTTTTGAAATAATGTAAACCTAGGGTTTACAATGAGATGGAGCTTAAAGCTTGAATACTCATTATGTTGTTTGTATAATGTTTAGTAGTTGGCAAGGAACCAAATGCCTTACCGGTTTTGTAAGGAAACAAGAAAGAAATTTGGGAGGAAAAAGAGGTAAATATGCTATCTTAATGTGGTTTAAATGCCTTAGGAAAATGAGCTTGATTTGCTTAATAAAATACCTAAGGAGCCAATGGTGAATGAGCTAGTAAAATGCTCTCAAGGAGTTTATTAAGGGCATATGTATTGTTGGGTGTATTTGCAGGTCAAAGGCATTACTTATGTGGGAAATTCAGTGTTTAAGGTTTATGCAGTTTAAGGGCCTAAGAGCCATGTTGTTTAAGGGCCTAAGTGCCAAGCAATTTAAGTTATGCACTATATTGTGATGTAGTGCTAAATGTGTGAAGTCTTGTGTATAAAAATGTGTTTGATGGATTTTAGGTGTTCTTGAATGAAATAAGGTAAAAACCTAAGTGGTTGGATGTGAGTATATACAAGAGAAGCTATGGCCAAATTTGGGAAAATGTGTAAGAAGATCTAAGTGTTTTAAATGGTTTTGATGAACTAGGAAGTGTTAAAGGTGAATAAATGTTTACTTGAGAAGAAAACAAGTATTAAGGTGATTTAGAGTGATGCAAGGATTTAGGTGTTATCTTGGAAGTTCTAGGAATTCAATGTGTGTTTTGAGAATGTATTAAAGTCTTGAAGAAGTTTGTTTAAGGTTTAGGTTATGTGATGTGCAAGGTGGGAATAATGTATAGATAAGGTTTTGAGAAAGGAACTTTAAGGAGTTGTGAAAGAGAAGATTTGGTTAGTAAGAGAAGATGCTTGGGAGATGATGTTATGATGGTGAGGAAACACTTTGGTATAAAGGTTATTAAGGATGAAACACCACTTGTAAAACTAGGAGAAAACATTGTAAGTGTTAGAAATTTTGTGAAGATATAAGTAAAGGTTTAAGGAATTAGAAAAAGAGTTTTGTGAGTGTTTAAGGATATCTTAAGGTGTGTTTGAAGTGCCCAAATGAGGTTAGGGTATACTAGGATATATGGGGTGAAGTTTGGAGTTGAATGTAAAAAGGAAAACAAAGATCTGGGGCAGACCGGACTTGCGACCGGACTTGCAAGTTCGGTCGGGCCCAGTTTACCCTGCGAGAATTAGTTTCTGGAATGGACCGGACATAGGACCGGACTTACAAGGTCGGTCGGAGTAGAAAATTTTGGCGGAAATGTGTTCTGGAATCGACCGGACATGGACAAGTCCGGTCGGCAAGTCCGGTCGGACCAAAAACATGGTTTAAGGTTATGAAATGATATGTAATGATGGGGATTGATAGGTAATGATGTTATAAGGTTGTTAAGGACATGTTAGGTGAGTTTTAAATGGCAATTAAGTGGGTGAAAAGTTGTATCAAAATGTAAAAGTAAAACAAGTTAAAATGTAAAGTTATGTAACTAAGTTAACGGGGAAAGTTAAGCATTAGACATTAAATAATCAAGCAAACCCCGATGTTAATAAAAACACATGTGATGTTATCAGTTGTTCGAGAATTGCTCGAGGAACATAAGTGGACGTGGTAGAGTGGACTCCGGTGACAGGTATGGTTTTCTTGCAACCTGTGTCCTACCGGATTACACCGGCTTGTATGCCAATATGTTTTTCTGAGTGTTTGCCACCTTGTAAGATCAAAACATGTAATGAGTTTATAGTAATTCATTTATGTGGCGAATTTGGCCTCCGATACCATTTAACCTCAAATATGTGTTAAACCTTAGCTAACCAAAACTAGGAACACATGAGTGATCGGTATTCGGAGTTGACGACCCAAACCTTGGGAACGTGCTAACCACGGCTATGTGTGAGTTAGTTGGATATTGTTGTTGTATGCAAGTGTGTGAACCTCCCTTGTGTGCTTAACTCGGTTATGATACCGTATGGTGTGTGGATGTGGTAGGCTCCATAATGGATCTCTAACTACTTATTTATAAGTGTATATGTACTAATGGGGGGTGAGGAGTCCGGTTGTTCTGAAGAAGAACAATTTAATAAAAGCATAGAAAAACTAAACTGCAGAAAACAAGTTAGATTAACCTGGGATTATCAACCAATTTCAATTCTCTAACCGAGGATGACAAGGGGTGTGAAGTAATGCCTTATTCCGCAATACCTTTCAACACCACGTACTCATGTTTATAAATATAAATTGCAATTTATATTTACATTTTTTTTGGATGTGCAAATTGTATATACAAAGCACATATTATTTATATAAATTTTTTTTTATTGCATTATTTTTCTGTACCCCAGACTTTTCTCTCTATCCTTGTAGCGGTGTTGGGTCTTCTATCCCAGGTCACGAGACCTTAGGTAGATAGGTGTTAAAGCACCCCAAAGAACTTAATAACCGGATAGACGAGGCCTGTTTTGGTTAGAAAAATTCATAAACAGCGGAGTACCTTGTCTTTATCCTTTCCTTTCCTTGACTTTCCACATATTTCCATAATCCCAAGCTAAACTAAATTGGTTTTTACAATTAGCAGATCTATCATTTTTGAGTAAAAATAGAGTATTTTGAAGGAAAATAATTTTATACAAACTCCTAAAAATAAAACCATCTTTCAGTTGTCACTTGACATAATTTCACACTTCTACAATTATTTTATCTCATTTTTTATCAATTTTTTTTTTTTGTAGGCAGTTTTAGAGTAGCAAAAAGCGAGTGTGGCATTAAGTGCAACTGGCATATTTTCAGGGAAAGGTCTAAACTTCCTCACACTTAAGAGGAGCAATGTCCTCATTGTTCATAAAATAATCAAGAAAAGACCTTTCAAAATATGCCAGACTCATGAAGACTTTCATTCAGGACAATCATGGACTGATATAATAATAATCATTAAGCGTGCTAGACTGGACACAAACATGTAAAATAAAGAAACGGAGACTCCCCTGATATCGTAGATTGAGGAAGGTGTCCTTCCTCACACTTAGGTGCGAACACTGGGGGTAGCAGCCTTCCTCACACTTGCGTTCAAGCAAGTATCCAGCCTTGGAGTTCTTCAGATACCATGATAAGGATTTCACCTGCACATACTACCCAAAAATAAACGCTAAAAAGCGTTGCGTTAAAAGCAGGGGCACCATTGCCACTTCTAAATAGAAAGAAAACAAAAATAAACCAGAAAACAAAAATAAACCAGAAAACAAAAACAAAACAAAAATAAAGCATAAGGTTATCCACTGGGTTGCCTCCCAGTAAGCTGCCTGTCTTTATAGTCTTTGGCTAGACTCCCGCTTCGTTATCCCGGATCAAAAACGAAAGTTGACAGTGGTGCCAACGGGAGTATGAAGCGGCTAACAATCAGAAGTAAACCACCTGGATCAAAACAAAACGTTACCTCAACAAGTATAATAGGAAAATTAATGCTCCACAAAACCTGGTTTTTGAGGAGGTGTTGATGGTAACTTGTTTCAAGCAGAAGACCAGGTGCTGATTGTTGTTCTTCCTCAAATTGGAGGATGTAAACATCTTCCTCGTTCAGTTGAGGCTCGACAAGGTTTTGATAATGGCAAAGGGGTGGTGGTTCTTTCTTGTCAAACTCGAGGATGTAAGCATCCTCGTCTTCTGGGTAGAGCATGGAGAAGGAGGAAAGAAAACCATCTGCAGTAGGGTGTACTCCATCATGAACCGCTTTGCTCCTTGGTTTTTGCAATATTAGAACTAGCTGAGTTTTTAACTCCGCAATCGTGTCTTCCAAATCAGCAAAGAACTTCAGTTTGTTCATGTAGAAGTCTTCTTCTTCAGGTTGTTCGACAACATTGTTTGTGATCGTATTGTGTTGAACTCTGATTTGCTCATGGTAGTCTGGTTGATCCTCTAACCAGAGTTGCTCTTGGAATATGAGGCAGTCCTCGAAATCATGAGCTCCCCCACATACCGAGCAGTATAAATCCTGTGAATAGCAAGACTCTTGTTCGAGCTCCTCTTCCATTTGCCGCTGGAGTCGATTTTCCAAATTTTCTAAATTCTCTTGCATTCGCTGTTGGATTTGATTCCTCCTCATTTCTTCATATTTGAGACAAAAAGCAACTTCGTGGGGTCCCCTACAATACGAGCAGAGTTGCAACAAAGCGTCTTGGGTTGTCATTTTTGCCACCAACCTATCCAGTCAGATGCCATATCAATTAGTAGTTACAAAAATACAAAATAAATGTAAGAAAATAATAAATTAGAATAGGACTAAATTAAAACTCTTTTTTTTTTTTTTTTTTGTAAAAATAAAACAAAAATAATTTACCACCCAAGTTAAGGACTAGATAGAAATTTGACCTATTAAATACTAAGAAATAAAATCCTAGAAAATAACAAATCAAACGACCGTCGGGTTGCAAATATCCCGGTCACTGTAGTAAAGTTTTATGAGACCAGGTATCGAACCGTGGGACTATGTGAAAATAAATCTAATCCTAGCAAAGGCAGTAAATCAGGGGGGTTTTGTTTTAACAAATTACAAATAATAAAATAAGCAGATAAAATTGACTAATAAAAGATTAATAAAAAGATAAAAACGGGACTCTGGGTTCAGGTTATACTTGTCTGATTAATTATGCTAATCTACCGGTAAATTAAGAATAACTTGGCAAATTCCTTTTTTGAGTCTTAAGGACTAAATCCTAGAACCTAAAGACCTCGTCTACCAGAACATGCAAGGTCTGATTTGGACTCAAGCAAAACACATGTAAACGGCTAAGTAAAAAGAAATATATTTTGCATCTGAAATACTAGACTTCCTCAATCCGATTCAGTTTTTCCACAGACATAACAATTAATATGACCAATCTATTTATCACGGATCTGATCAAAATAGATTTCGTAAAGCAATTTAATAAACTCATGTAATTTATTAAAGCGCGAGAGAATAACATTAATTGTATCAAATTATAATTAATTTAAACCGGTAAAATAAAGTGCACAATTAAAACAAACTAATAATAACCATTCCCCAGAGTATAAATAATCTAGCCGGACATATTAAATAAATAAACAGAAACAAGAGTAAAAGAAATCATCTGTAGTTGACTCTTGGAGCTGCTCTGCTATTTAGTACACCGGACTAGAGGTGGATAATATTTGTGGAGATAGTATAATTAAGTGATGGTTTGTGGCGGAATGGAAAAGAAAATAAAAATGGAGAAAGTGGAGTGTGTACGTGGGATTAGGAAATGAAATGGGAAAGGAAGATGGTGGTGTGGTCGATGGAATTCGTGGATGGAGGAGCTTATGTGGTGGGCGAGGTGAACGAGCGTGTGTGGTGGTATGTGGTGGTCTTTGGATTAAAAGAAGGGGATGATTAATACTGAGGGGAACGTGGTTTATTTATAGGAAAAGAGAAGAAGAAGAAGACAACGGAGCAGTCAGGGGCGGTGCAGTTGGTACGCAGATCTGGAAAAATTGCTGTCAGAGATTTCATCGGGGGCAGAGCAATTGATTGCAGAGTCACGCGTGCAGAAATTAAGGTGGGCGATCGTCTGTAATAAATGAAGTAGCAGTTCGAATGCGGCGCCGGCGAAGAAGGAAGAAGAAGACGTGAAGAAATACTGCTTCGCGAGCTTCGTCCGCCTGTATTACCGCCTAATAACAGGCGGTTGCTTGTGTCGTGTCCGCTCGAAAAGGAGGCGGTAGTGCCTATTTGTTCCGCCTGCTTAACCGCCTAACAACAGGCGGTAGTGTCTATTTGTTCCGCCTCCAAGTCCGCCAGTTTAACAGGCGGTAGTGATACTCTTGTCCGCCTATGTATGAGGCGGTCGTCTCTGCCTTCTCTTGTCCGCCTCGTTTGCGGATGTTCATATATATATATACGAACTGCTCCAGATTCTCCATTATAAGTCCGTTTTGGTCCCCGTTTGTTGCGTTGGAAAGCTCATGAGATTATCTATCCATTTATATAGCTTTTTCCTACATTTAACACATAAAATATATCAATTCATATCAAAACATAAATCTAGGAAAATCATATGATAAGTGAGAAATACTACATAAATTGCTATAAAAATAGGAAGAATTAAAGCCCTAAAAGTAGATGTATTTCTCGCTTATCATGTTCCGGCCACGCGTGTGATGGACGGGAGTCGATGTCATATCCGGTTCGGCTCTCTTGGTGTATGTATAGGTTGTATTCCAATTTGGTTTCCACCTTCCCTTAGCTTATCCAAAGCTAATTACTGACTCACGTCGGGCCACAGGGGCATACGAATGTTATTTCGGTGTGCTTGGGATTACTATATCCGACACACCTTGGGTTTAAGTTAACCGTTCGATATAACTGGACGGTAACGAGGTTGGTAACGAGCTTAGCATGAGATTGACAACAATCTCTAGGCTCACTATATATACTAACTATGGTGGAAGGTTCCTTGTGTGAACCGATCTTATGGTGTTTGTGTTGATATTGTGCTAGGCAATTTCCCTTCCTATGCTATGATATGTATACGTTAGGTGCCTAAAATGAATACGATGTTATCAGGTGTGCGCCGAAACAAGAAAGGTTTGGTTATGTTTGTTATGTGAGGAATGAGATGTGTTGTAGGATATGGAGTATGTGGATCATGGAAATGAATCCCAGTTATGACAAGAGGCGTTTAAGGATAACCCGATTAGTGGGTACGTGTCGTTCATTAAGGAAGTAGCTCCGTTTAGAGGAGAGCCACTCTAGGGTTTAAGGAATCATTGAATGGTTTGTTAAGTGTGGATGTGTCGGTTATAGGTTGAGCCCATTGAGGCGAAATGTTATGTGTTTTATGTTTATGGCTTGTATGCATGATTTAAATATAATCAACTGCATGTTAAGACGACAATTAGTTGTGCGTGGCCCGGTAGCATGTGGGCTGCGGGATTACCATACCAGCAAAGGTGCTGAGCCCCTCGGGGGCCACCCTTTCTCTTCTTTTCCTATTTCAGGTACGGAGAGCTGGAAGCCGTTCGAGAGTAGGACGGGGTAGTCATTGTACTTGGGTATTCATTTAAGTGTATATATACAGTAGGTGTAGTAAGACCGATATTGTTGTCGGCATCAGTTTATAAATACTCGGTACAGTGGGAATGCATGTATTCTATAAATGTTGAAAATGGAATGAGGATTGTATTGTGTAGTTGCTCGGGAATCTAGTCCATCAGACCGATACAAAGTACATGTATTAGCCTTGTTAGCCACGTGGGTGGTTAACGGCGTGTAACACCATTGAAATAAGTAATGTGATGAGTTGAGTTTCCGCTGCAGATTGTTGTTATGTGTTTGTTGTTGGATGGGGTGTTACAGAATGTTTAAGAATTTGGGAGTGCGAAGTGCACTGGTTAGTAAGTAAAGACATAGCATATGTCTCAAGTGTCACGAGGGATTAAACACGATAGCTGGAACGATTACCCAGCCTATACGTGGTAAGGCAGATGCCTAATGTGGACACATTAATGTGCAACAAACGGGATGAAACTCCCGAAATGAGCACCTAGACTACTAGGGAATATCGAACTTCACAGAAGAGGATAGTAAACCCCGCTAAGAACGCAAAACGGCTTAGTTAACTAAGCACACCAATAAGTGCAAGCCAGATATGATGGCATAACCTAGCGATACCCAGGAGCAATCCTTGAAGGGTGTTTGGGTCAACTGATGTTGAATAAAATGTGGTGATTGAAACGTAATAGTTAAAACAATTACTTGGTTTAAACACCGAAGGGAACCCACATAACAGTAGGACCCTAAGTTGCCAAAGAGACAACTTGGGAGGAATCGTGATGCAACGACCTTGTCATGGAGCCCAATATAACCTTCAAACCATGTAATGTTGTACACAGAAGTAAAATTGTGTGAACAGCCTATAATGAGCACGGCTCGAGGCAATGAGGCATATAAGCCATAGACCAAATGTGTTATGTAGATTTGATCTATTGTAGAAGTTTATGTTGTACAAGTGAATGGAGCGGAGAATGAACCACTGCTTCAAGAGTGGGGATACCTCTCGATATTGTGAAACCGCGGGAGCGGTAGTTATGTGAACCAAGTTCAACAAATATGTTAAAGATTGACCATGTTGTTATTACCCCAGAGTGATTTGAATAAGAATAATACGAAAAGAAGTGTTGGTACCAGTTGTAGAGACCGGAAGAGTAGTAAGTCTAATAGCAACCGCCATAGGTGTGCGATGCTAAATGTAGAGTGAACAACGCTCAAGGAGCATAAAGACTAAAAAAAAATAGTGTATTCAAAAGTCATCCAAATGAATGGCGAACCATAATACGAATGATGAAAGCACATGTGCAGAAGCTAATATGACAATGGATGCCTTGTAAGTTAGTGTTGTATAATGAGTGAGGACATGGTATGCAGCAAGCGACCAGTACATGTGAATAAATCACATGATAAGATAGAGTTGATGAATAAAGATGGTAGACAGACCGGACAACAAGGAAACAATGTTCATTCCTATTGCAATCGCATAAGAGATTTACTGCCAAGAGTTAACGCCTCTGCACTCTGAATGACTGAGTGTTTTGGTATAGCACTTACGCAGTAATGATCGAGTGAGATAGTTAGGAATTTGGGAAATGTTAATTGTGGTAGAAGTAGAAGGAGGCTTACAACGCTATAAGGACCGAGGCATAAGAAATACAAGGTCGTACCAATAAAAGAATACTTGTACAAAACCAAATGTGGAGGCATGATTAGCAATAAGTGACTGCAGTAACACTGAATACCAAATACCGGTACACAATATACCTCAAGTGTTGGAAATAACCGAGGGAGCGCTACATATTAGGTAGTAGCTCGACCTCAACCGACAGTAAGTCGGAAGAAGCAAGTAAATAATCATAAGATACATAGCAGTGTACACAGTAAGTGGTCAGCGAAGTGGATGGAAAGTTTTGTAACTCACCGAATTCGCTCACGGTAAGAGATACCACACATCGGTTAAGAAACCATTATGACCAAGATAAAGGTGATAAATGGGAGATGTGCAATACACTAACCTCTAAAGTTATCAGAGTCACGCAGCAGAAACTAGTGAGCCAGTGTTTCAAATGTTGAATGTGCATAGTGAACATGGGTGAATGGCTAATTATTAACGCCTAGAAGCCTCACAGGCCAGAACCGAAACCGGTTATGAGTTAAACAAACTCCAATGTGAATTCTTGGTTTAGGGACTAAACCGCCAATATGGTTAAGATCCTCTAACCAGAACACATTGTATAACAGACCGCGTGGAGGTTAAAACAGTTCACGGTGGCAGAACATTTTAAACCAATGTTCAGCAATTGATTACGTGGGCGTAATCCCTTTTAAGGGGGGTAGAGCACAAAACTGCTTAGTGTGTTTTACCGTACAAGAGTACGTGAACTACGATGTGCATAGCATAAATAATTTGTTTTGATGATTGGTGCGTGTGTTACATAAACATACGCATTCATTCATGGTTTAATTGTGGTGATTACGCACAGAAGATGCGAATACCATTGTGATAAGTGTGTATCCATTTTGTTAACTGTTGTGTGTGACAGTACAAGTGGAAGGGAGTAAAGAAACTCCCAGGGAAATAAAACCCGATAGTATATGTTTTTGTATAATACTAAATGTAATACCGTGTATTGTATTTGATAAATTATATATATATATACAGGATTATGTTTTATGAAGAGGAAGGAAACCGACATAGAACCTAGTGAGAATTATATTCCGTAGGTAACTTGAATTAAGTTGAATCTGGAAGATGATTGATGGACAGAGTTCCACCCTTGGAGATGTAATGATTATGACTAGAAGGATTAAAAGATAGAAAAAATGGTATATGCTTGAATTAGTTGTGTGTTTGAAATTGAAGTGGGAGGTGAAACTTGATTTTCATGAGATCAAGGGAAGCCGAACACAAATTGGGGTGAATGGATAGTTCAACACTGATGCTGATCACATCAGGGTTGGATGATTTTTGAAGCTCCCTATAAGTGGTCACAAATAATCACGCTAAGGAAAGACGCAAAGAGCATAAATTGGACTTGGAGTTGCATTGAGTTTTCAAAAGAATTTTCAATTGGTATTTCCAAACTTTCGATTGATACTTTAAATAAAGAAAGTTCTCATACTTAACCTCGCAAAGAATATTTTTGTAGTACTTGCTCACGAGCTGAGGACGTATGAGCCTTTGTCTCCGGACTGGTGACATGAGAAGTACATATGTTAAAAATTAAGTGATTGTTTTGATCTCCCAAAGGAACAGGGACCAGAAGGTGTCCATCGCAGCAGGGTTCTGCTGGATCACAGTGTATATAAAAGGTATTTTTGGTTGATATACATGCTAAGACAAGTTATGTGGTATGTGTAATAAATATTATTTTAACCTTGAGTCCTAATGTGGTTGAGTTCTAAAAGATCGTTATGTTACCTAGACCTATGAGTCTAAATGTTGTTATGTTACCCAGACCTGAGAGTCTGAGGGTTGTTATGCAAGTACAATGTTGTTAAGATACCGGACCGTTGAGTCCGAGGTTATCATATAAGTATGTTATGTTATGTATGGATGTGGATATGTTACCCAGACCGTTAAGTCCAAGGTTGTAATGTAAAGTATTTTTGGTTATGGAAGTTTTATTTTGCAAGTAATCCCCGTGTTTAATTCAAATGATGCGTGGGAAGTGTGAACTTCGAGGACGAAGTTCTTTTAAGGGGGGTAGATTGAAATACCCCAAACCTTGATATGTTGTCTAAATGCTAAAGTATGGTATATTAAGGCTAAAAAAAGTGCCTTAGAAACATTAGCGAACAATTTAAACCATAGTAAAGACAATAAGCATTAAGACAGTTTGAGCAAAAACATGCTCTAAGCTAGGAATGAACTTGGCTAGGACCCAAAGAGCCTACCAAGAATTAATAACATGCAATTATGACTTTATAAGACTAATTAGTCCTTTGGAAACCTTGGTACACAATTAAACCAAAGAGAACACAAAAAGACACAATAAAGTCAATTTAGGCAAATACTTGTCCTAGACTTGGTGTAAACTTGTATAAGACCTAAAGGTCATTCCTAGACCTTATTAACATTATAATGCACATTTTTGAAAAATTGTCTTGGAAATGAGTTTTGAGTGGCAAAATGTCCATCATTACTCTTTAATCAACATGTGTACTACGTAGTATCACATTAGGAAGCCTAAATCAATGGGAAATCAAAAATTTCACAAATATATGCCTTAGTTTGTGAATAGTGCTCAAATAGTGCTAGTTTTGACTTAAGTCAACATAAGCTAATTAAATGGTCAACAAGACTAAATACCTTATAAGGTGAAGGGGGCCGGTTTTCAAAGTGGTGAGTCACCACACATGACTAGTTTAATTAAAGGGAAGAAAAGAAAAGAAAAGTTACCTTTATGTTTAAATATCAAACAAAACAATACCTCTCACCTCATTCTCTTCTTTCCACTCATCCCCACCGTCTCTAACCTCCATCCTCTCTTCCAAAATCGTTTTTCTACAGTCCACCTCTATTCTTCATCTTCTTTTACTTGTAACTTATGATTTCATGCTCCAAAATCAATTTCAAGATTACCTTTGTCTTAGTTAGTGTGAGCTCTTCATTTCCCTCTTTTCAAATCTTCAAGAACTCCATTTTGGTGCCATGAAGAATCTCCATTGAAGGAGCTTGAGCTCATCTTTTCATGCCTTGTCATTCTTCTTTGCTTCAAGGTAAGGAAAATTAAAGGAAATCGAAGTTTCCCTTCATTTTGTGCATAGCCAAAATTCACCTATTGATTGTGCATTATCTTGCTCTTCATTTAGCTTAATTCAAACTTCAAAGGACTAGGAGGATTCCTATCTTGCCACTTATTCAAGTTCTCTTTTAAATTCCAAAGGTAAACATCAATTTTAGTGTTTTAAAGACACTTATGTAACCTAGGGTTCAATTATGAGTTTGAGTATTAAACTTAATGGTCATTACCCTAATATGTGTATTGGTTAGAAGACTGACAAGTGATAAAAGCTCCTTCCGATTTTCAATCAAGAAAGAATAAGAGAAAACAAGTGAGAAAGCTTGGAAAACAAAGAGGTAAATGACCTCTCTTTATGTAGTTATGTGCCTTAGGGAATTGAGCTATATTTGCTTAATAAATAACCTAAAGAGCCAATGGGAAAAGAGCTAGAAAACTATCCAAAGGTGGACTAAAAAGACATGGGAGCCTTGTTGTGTGTATTTGCAGGTTGAAGGCATTTAAATATGGAAATTCAGTGTTAAGGTTAATGCAATTTAAGGGCCTAAGGCCAAGCATTTAAGTTTATGCACTATATTGTGATGTAGTGTAGTTTAACGGTTTAGTTGTGTGTAAAGAACATTTCTTGTGTAGATGAATGTCTTTGATGGTTAAAGGATGAAAAAAACCATATGTTTGTGTGTAAGAATGTGTATTAAGAGATGGAGTGTTTTTTAGTTGTCTAAAGGTGACAACCTATGTGTTTTGTGTAAGGTGATACAAGAGAACTATGGCAAAATTTAGTTGATAAACAAAGGAGTTTATGTGTTCTAATGGGATTTTATGACCTAGAAGGTACTAGGAATTGTTAAGTGTTAAGATGGTGAAAAAAAGTGAGGTAAGGTGTTCTTAAGTGTTAAGATGCCTTGGGCATAGTCTTGGAGATTTAGAGAACTAATGGATGATTTCTAGATACACCAAGGTCATGGTGGAAATGTGGTTTGATCTTGTGCAAAGTTTGGTGTACAATGGAAGTGTAATGCCTTGTGAAGGTTTAATTATGAACAAGTGTAAGTTTAAATGGAAAGACATGTTTGGTGGGTTATAAGAAAATTAAGAGAGTGGAAATGGTAATTAAATGTGAAAGTAAAACAAGTTTGCAATGTGAAGTAATCAGTTGACCGGGAAGTAAGAACGGTAATTAACCATTCGATTGAATGAATTATAGGAACGAGAACTAGTAGAGATGGCAACCGGGACTAAGAGGTCGCCATGTAAGGCTAGCCGTCCTCAAGGTGGCAGGTATGGTTTTCTTGCAACCTGTGTCCTACCGGATTACACCAGCTTGTATGCCAATGTGTTTTTTCTGAATGTTTGCCACCTTGCAAGAATAAACATGAAATGAGTTTATAGTAATTCGTTAATGTGGCGTGCTTAACTCCGATACCATTAAACCTCGAAAGTGTTTAACCTTAGCTAACAAAATCTAGGATCACTTAAGAGCGGTATTCAGATTTAAACGGCCCAAACCATGGGAACGTTCTAACCACGGCTATGCGTGAGTTAGTTGTGAGTTGTTTGTGCGTGTAAGTAAGTTTACCTCCCTTATGTGTTTAACACGGTTGTAACACCATATGGTGTGTGGATGTGATAGGTTCCATAATGGAACTCTTAACTATGTTTATATATATATATTAATGGGGGTGAGGAATCCGGTCATTCCGGTCGCGTGTTGTTTGAGAGTGGGTATCCATATTAGCCTTACCTTGCTCCTTGTTATGTTATGTTATGGTGGTTTTTCCTTCTTGCATTACAATCACAATCGGTAAGCTTAAACAAGGCTTACCAACCTCGACTATTGTTCGGGACTAGAGGGTTATGTACGGTGTGTTCGGTACTATATTGAGACCGACACATCTCAGTAAAGTTAATATGTACGGTGTGTTAAGAACTATGTTTATCCGACACATCTTAAGTAATTTATATTCTTTGTGTAGAACAATAAGTTATTGTATAAAGAGCTAGCATGGGAATAAAAAGATTCTCTAGGCTCCAATGAGTTTACTAACTCACATTTTGGAGTACGTGTCCTCACGTGACCCTCTCTAAGTTATATTGTATGTACCTTAAAGCGTGATATGAGTTGTTATGTGGAGTATATGGTTCATGGGTATCAATCCCACTTTGTTATAAGAGAAATTTAATTATGACCCGATTAGTGGGTAAGTGTCGTCTATAACGAAATAGCTCCAGTAGAGGAGAAACCCTCAAGGGTTAAGGAACAAAATGAGTGAGCTAACGAGTTTTGTTTGTGTGATTGATTTGTTGAACCCCATTGTTGTGGTATGCAATGTGTTATGTGTTTATAGTTTCTCATGCATGATTTAAATAAAATCAACCGCATGCTTAGACGAAAATTAGTTGTGCATGGCCCGGTAGTATGCGGGCTGCACGATTACCATACCAGCATTATGCTGAGCCCCCTGGGGGCCCACCCTTTCTCTCTTTCTTTTCAGGTACAAGGTGCTGGAAGCCGTTGAGAGTAGGATGGGGTAGTTGTTTGTACATGGGTAGCCATTTAATTGAGTATGTATTGTAGGTGTAGTAAGACCGAAAGTGTTGTCGGCATTGGTTTGTAAATACTCGGTACAGTTTGGATGTAAATGTATATTGACTGAGGGATATGAAAAGAGATTGTAAAGTGTAGATGCTTAGGAATCTGGTCCATCATACTGATACAATGTCTATGTATTAGCCTTGTTAGCCACGTGGGTGGTTAACGGCGTGTAACACCAGTGGGTTGAGTAATGTGATGAGTTATGTTTTCCGCTGCAGTTTGTTGTTAAGTGTATTGTTGTTAGTTGGGGTGTCACTGCAATCCAAGCCCTTGAGTATGGCAAACCTTTGAAGAGCCATATCTTCCACTGGGTTCCATGTTGGGTCCGTGTGTATGACATCCTGAAGGCCTACTATTGTACCCAAAATTTTTGACCCCCCCCAGTGTAGGGTTACTAAGGATTTAATGTTGCGCGATGTGTACTTTGGTCAAAAGATGAGGAATCCCGGTTTGATCAGGGTGTTCCAGAGCGATAGCGAAATCTTAATACACAATAGGGGATAACATTTGGAGCATATTGTCCTAGGAGTTTTGATTTTTTGAACTTCTAATTTTTCTAGTAATTTTTATTGAATCTGAAAATTGAATTTAAAAAAATTTCCGATATCCGAAAATTCTAATTTCTCTTTTGAAAAATCTGAAATATCATCCTCTACATGTGGTCAAAATTTCAAGGTCAGATTCCCTCGGGAAGCCACTTATCCAAAACCTCGGTAAACTTCGGTTCGGTTTTTACAAAATTACTTTATCTATAGTCAAGTCTATATAAGGTAACCTTAACCCTTGATCAAAACACAACCTGAAGAAACTATAAAATCATAAAGCACAACCCTCACAAGACTCCCATGTTTTTCAACACCCGAACACCGAATTCGCCCTGAAAGCCTTCATATATTACCATCAAAATATGTTTTTCAACTCCCATAACATCAGCGATCACCAATCCACCACCAAATCATCATTAAAACATGAATAACAACCTCAACTTGTAAGGGTCAGAAGCTGAACTCAACTCAACCCGGAACCGACTTCAGCGAAGCACCGAACGATTCCTGACGTGTAGAGTCTCATTGATCTCGAGGATAAAAACAGGTTAAATTTTATTTTTCTAAATCCTCATGACTTCATTAGCATTCAGTCGAATTTTGAGTGCAAACCAACCTTTTGTATCATTTAAATTGTCATTTGTTTAGCTTTTGTCCAATTATTTATTTGCTAAGTTTCACATTGAATTCAACTTCAAACTGACTTCTTTCAATCACTAACATGCTTAGAATCTTTCAGGTTACACACCCATAAATTTTGAGGTAAAAAACACACCGGTAACAACCCAAACGCCACCGTCCGAGAGCGGTCCGCACCCACGGACGCCGCATCCGGTGTCCCAGATGCCCTGTCCGTAAGCACGGACCCTCTCAGACGGTGGCGAGATTTTAAATTTATCAAAATTAGTGTTTCTACATAGCATGTCCGGGCCCACGGACATCCTGTCTGTGGCCCCGGACTTTTCAAAGTTTCAATTTATCATTATTTTGAGTTTTTTGTACAACTAGGTTAACTAGGATCCGTGGGTTCGGACATTAGGTCTGTGGCCGTGGACGAGATCAAAATTTGACCTAATCCCCTTTCTGAAGCCCTAGTTTAGATATTTCAATTTCCACTTTTAATTTCATCAAAAAATCTTTAAAATAAAAAAAAATAAAAAATTGCGCACTTAGGTTAATACAACCTCGTAATAAGCCGTAAATAAACTAAGTAGAGGAAAAACGACCTAGAAGGGGTAATGAAAGTAATTTGAACCCTGGATAAGTCGAATACCAAGCCCCTGAACCTGAACTCTTCTTTCCTAATTTACCCTAGGTTAAAATTAGGTGTCGACTCTTAATAGGTTCCAGTGAACTAACTTAGGTTTTAATAATTAGTGTTATATGACATAGTTATTAAGCTTAGGTTATAAGTGGACCTAGAACCCGACTAGATCCTATATACCCGAATCAACATAGGATAGTGGTTCAAAAATCAGGCTCACAAATGGCGACTCTGTTGGGGCTAACTGTTATAATTAACTTGTTTAATCTAAGAAAGAGGGATTAACTCAAAAATTTTTTTTTGTGACTTTTATTATGTTGTTTGTTTACTTTTTGTGCAATTTAATTTTTGTAATTTTGCACCATACCGCGAGCGAGGGTCCACGCAAACCGATTTCACCCAGGGCCCACCTTTTGCGACCATTTCAAGACTCATGCCTTTTAAGGTGATGTGAATCATGTTAGAAAAGAGGTCTATATCGTCTAACCACATCCTCTTAATACCTGGGCTTTAGCCCTACCATTTCCTAGCGGTGCCCTCCTAGCCTAATGTTTGTTCAGTCAAAGACCACCTTATATTTACACCTCATGTTGTTGTGTGAAAAAGTGGGAAGCCCAAAGATAATGGCGTGCAAGCCCTATCCTTTGCGCGACATGGGCCCAAGCTCTAAGCTTCTCCGGATCGATCCATACCGAAATTGGTTAAAGCGTCAAGTGAGGACATTTTGAACTTGTGTGAGCATTGTTTTCTTGTATGATCGGCCAACTACCAAGCCTAGAACTTGTATTAAACTTTCCTACCCAAAATGCAGCCTAACCCGAATTTGCAGCTTTATTGTTTACGGGCCTAAGGTCCTTTAGCTTGTGTTGTGATCAATGAGACATTTGTTTAGGCTTAGGCCCAAACACCTAGATTGGGTAATATCTTTTTAGCTAAAATTTGGATTATTCGTATTGGCCCTTATGTCTAGGCCCATGTAAACGAAATTCACTCAAAATCAATCAAGCCCCTTACATGAAAATATTTCGGCACAAAGGCCCATTCTAGTCAAGGTTACTTTTTTTTTTCGAGCTCTAGCCCGAAATCCTACATCTAGGTGTCAATATTTTTAGGCCGAATCATAACCATTTATTTAGGTTTCGGCCCATTGAATTCAAGATAGTTTGTGTAACTCATTCGTCCTAGTTTCTGGCATCAGGGCCCAACAAGAACTTCAAACGAACCTTGGACTTTAAAGTTTCTCTCTCGGCCTAGTGGCCCTTCACAGCCCATACAGCTTCTTTCAGCCTGTGTGCTTCACTTTCAGATTAAGGGCATTTAGGCCCACACATCAGTTCTAGTCTAGGAATCACTCTAGCCCATAGACCTCACTCTCAGATTGGAAAAGATTCAAGTTCATGTGCCTCATCCACAGCCCATAGGCATTCATAGTTCAGACCTTTCACAAACCTACTCAGAGTCTAAGAGAAAAATGATCACAGTCATCTCAATAGCGTCCCGACGGTCAAGAACTCGAGTCTTCAGTAAGTTGGCATCAGATAGTTCAACATCATTAGAAATTGCTTTTTAAGAGTTTTCTCAATTAAGTAGTTTTCCTTTCTCGATTAGTCGTTCTTCTAACTTTTATAGTAGCTAGTTTCCTTTTTCATTTTAGCAGTTTTCCTAAGATTGCAATGTTCAATGCTATCTTTTCACTCAAGAATAAGAGCATGTTTCCATTTTCACAATTTTTGCGTTCATTCAAAAAATGAAAAAAATGACCATTCATGTTTTTCAAGAAAAAGAATCATGAAATATTCATTCTATGACATAGATCAAAACGATTTGTCTTTTGTTTCAAAAAAGGTGAACATGTCCAACGGAATTTCATCACAAAACATCCAAAAAATCTACCAGGCGGTTCCAAGTGCTCACATGCTAAATTGTTATCATTTACCCCAAGTCAATACTGGGGGCAATATGAGTTTAGGTTTTCATCTTTAAACTTTCGTTTAAACGTGTGAAAAAGTCTCTGAGGGAAAATTCGCAAGAGTGTCTTGAGCGTAAAAACATAAGCGAACGATTGTGTCATTTCACACAAATCCTGTGAGACCACATTCAAAGGTAAGGTAAACGGCATAACTTCTACCGAAGGAGGTAATTTGTAAATTTACGCTTAAACCTATGTAAAGTAACAAGGAATGGATACATAACTATTAGGGATGACGAAGGACCTAGGTACAACATCACATAACCAAAAAGCTTGTGAACCCTGACATTAAACCCTAAGCACCCCCGCTGAGCTTTTTATACATCTCTCTTTTTGATACATTAAGCACCACAAAATAAGCTAACATGTGATGAATATCCGACCAGGTGACCAAAGGAAGCGAGGAGCCCAACTCTCAGAAGATGCCTTCATCAGTACAAAAGAAGCAATGCCACTACCAGCATGACGAAAAGAATTGTTAATGGTCCCAAAGTGACACATGATCCAAAAAGCTCACGTAAAACAACTCTCAAAACCAGGAGATACAAAAACCTTGAAGGCGATGTCAAGAAAGGATGAAAATGGCAAATCTGAAATGCCTCAAAGAAATCCAACTGACAAAAATAAGAGAAGCTATGTAAGGGACAACTCCAAAGTTCAAAGTCCAAAGCTCAAAAACAACATCAACGCAAAGCAGCCAAACAACTTCAAGATAAGAAAGAAGAATCCGAGAGAAGGCGAAAGTTGCAGCTTCGGTCATCCTTTAAGCTCCACACATACCAAAATATCCCTCCATGGCCCCGTTTTCATTCATCACACTCCATGGCCATGCTATAAGCTTTAAAGACTTCCGACCTTATAAGAGTCGTCACCTAATTTTAACCTAGGGTAAATTAGGAAAGGAGAATTCGGGTTCGGGGGATTGGTATCCAACTTTTTCAGGGTTCAAATTACTTCAATTACCCCTCCTAGGATGTTTTTCCTCTAGTTAGATTATTTACTACTTATTGCAAGGCCGTTTTAACCTATGTGGACAAGCTTCTGATTTTTTTGTATTTTTTGCATTTTTGCAGAAAATTGAAGTGTAAGTTAAAGCTACTTAAACTAGGGTTTCAGAAGTCGAATCTGGTGAAATTTTATTTTGTCCGTGGCTACGGAGCTAATGTCCAAACCCAAAACCATTGTCAACCTAGTTATACAAAAAGTCGAATATGAGAAAACAAAATTTTGAATAGTTTGGGGCCACGGACAGAACATCTGTGGGCCCGGACATGAATTGGAAATTTCCTAAAACTTTTGAAAAATTAATTCCCGCCGCCATCTGAGGCTGTCAGTGGCCACGGACGGTAGTATTCGTGCGTTTTCTGGCAGTGTTTTTAACTCTCAAATTTTATGGGTGTGTAGTCTAAAGGATTAAAAGTATGCTAACAATTTAAAGAACTCAGTTTGAAATCCAATTCAATGGGAAATTTAGTATACAAGTAATTGGACAAAAGCTAAAACAAATAACAATTCCAAAGCTGTAAAAGGTAGTTCGCACTCAAAACTTGACAAACAACTAATGGAGTCATGGCGAATCAGAAAAATAGGATTTTAACCTGTTTTACCTTCGGGACTAATGAGATTATTCATGTCGGGAATCTTTTGGTGTCCTTCCGAAGTTGGTTCTGGATTGAGTTTGAGTCTAGCTTCTGATCCAAGTAAATTGATAGTTCCCTTCACATATTGGTGGTGATTTGGTGGTGGTTTGATGATTGTTAAGTGATGGGCATTGAAAAACGAGTTTATGTGGTGATTTCGGTGAATTATGATGAGATTTCGGTTCTTGAGAGTTTCAAAATGTGGGTGGTTTGATACGGCTGGGTGTTATGATTGTTTAGGGATGTTGATGTTCTCCTTTGGTGAAGGGATAACGGTCCTTAAATAGATGTCACTCAAGATACAAAAGTTCAGTAAAAACTGAGATTTACCAAAGTCTTAGCTAAGTGACTTTCCGAAAAGAATCTGACTACAAAATTTTAACAACATTAAAAGGAAGATATTTCTTATTAATCTAAGGAGAAATTGGAATTTTTGGATTTGTGATATTTTTTAATTCAATTTCTTGTCAGATTCAATCAAATATTGCTAGAAAATTATTGGAAATTAAAAAAAATCAAAATTCTGATGCCATTATGCTCAAAATGTCATCCTTTATCATGTATTAAAATTTCAAAGCATTCCAAATTGATTTGAGCCGTCTTAAAAGGAAAGAGAAAGCTTAAAGGAGGTCTTAGAAGCCTCAAAAATTATGAAAACGCCCCCGTGGGAGAGTAAGTTGTCACTAACACTCCGGAACACACAATCAAACCGGGATTCCTCATCATTTGACCAAAGTACTCCTTGCAACACTGAAGCCTTAGAAACCCTACATTGGGGGGGTTAAAATTTTGGGGATAACATATTGCCCCCCGTCAATTAGACTTTGGAATGGATATGAAAAGTCTAGTTGATGCTTGAGTGATACACCAAAATTTTGGATATTAAGAGACCCTGCATGCTACCAGAAACCGATGGATTGTGTCGAGCTATTCTAAGGCGTTGACTACTTAAGAGATAAGAAGAGATGTTGTTGAGCTATTCGAAGGCGCTACCTGAAATGATAAATGTTGTCTAAGGCGCTGACTACCTAAAGGGATGAAAATGATATCAAGCTATTCTAAGGCGTTGACTGCCTAAAGTGATGAAATGTTGTCGAGCTGTTCTATGGCGCTGACTAGCTAGAAGTGAATGAAGTACGCCGAGCATTCTAAGGTGTCGGAAACCTGGAAATGAATGAACTCATCCGAGCATGGAGGTGTCCTAGAAATGAATGGAAATAAGTGTAATATGTAATAAGATTGATGCAATGTGTTTGATGAGAGGAGGTAAGTCGTATGACGAGCTTAAGAGTGTGATGCAAGGTCTTATTATGAGCCTTAGTGGATGATACTAGGTCTTATTTGACCTAAACAAATGATGCTAGGTCTTACCATGAGCCTAAGGGGATGATACTTGGTCATATTATGAGTATAAGTGGATGATACTAGGTCTTATTACAAGCCTAAACGAATGATACTATGTCTTACCATGAGCATAAGGGAATGACGATAGGTCTTATTACGAGCCTAAGTGGATGAAAGTAGGGTAGGTCTTATGGGTGCCTGAAATGATTGAATGTACGGCAGGTCTTATGGGTGCCTAAATTGAATGAATGTAGGGTAGGTCTTATGGGTGCCTAAAGTGAATGAATGTAGGGGGTCTTATGGGTGCCCAAAGTGAAGGAATGTAAGGTAAGTCTTGTGGGTGCCTAAGGTCATATTTGTGTTGATATGACTTGTGTGTGCCTAAGGTTTGGGAGTGAGACCCATTCTAACTCGGTTGCTTATTAAGACTAAGACCCATCTAACTTTGTTGCTTATGGAGATGGAGACCCATCTAACTTAGTTGCTTATGAAGACCGACACCCATCCAACTCGGTTGCTTAAGGAGACCGATACCCATCTAACGCAGTTGCTTATGGAGACCGAGACCCATCTAAACTTGTCCAGGTTATTTGGAGAAGGCAATATGTTTGATGACGTGAGGATGCAAAATATGCTTTATGCAAATGATTGTGATTGTGATAAAAAGTAAATTGTCAAAGTTCCAAACATGGAAATGTTGAGGTTTACGCGGGTATTGCAAAATGAAATTGAAGTGCTTATAAAGACTAAAACTTGTCCAAAGCAAGAAATGTTGGAAATGTGCCAAACATGGCAATGCTTGAGAAAAACTCTATTGAAAAAGGAAAGTGAGATAATCATATCTTGACTAAGATCAGATCTACAATTTGTTTCTTAGAAGGTGAACATGCTGTTGGTGGAAGTGTGTGGTGTTTGTTGTGGTGCTAAAAGCTTTGGCTGGTGTTCATGATTTATGACAAGCCTTAGGTTGGGTTGTAATATTGGATGGTGATCATGCTTATGACAAGCCTGATGTTTTTGTGGAGGTAAGGCTAATGACAGGCCTTAGAGTGTTTGTGTGGAGTTTAGGGCTTATGTGTGCCTATGTGGTATAATGTAGAGGTAAGGGCTTGTGGGCCCGTGTGGTGGTGGTGTTGGTGGTGCTTAAGCTTTGGTTTCCAATTGGTGTTGTCGTGGCATTTGTTGGAACCAAAAATTACCCCCTAATTTTTCCTTAAGACAATCTGAGCTAGAGTTTAAGGCAAACGAATCTCATTCTCACAAGGTTATGGCTTGTGTTTAATTTGGTGCTTTCTAATCTACACTCAGCACGTTTGATATTTGGACTCGTTTCTTTCTTACGGTCAAAACTTCTAGACCATTGAATTTGATATTTGCTGGTTTTACGCATTCGATCTGTTACATTCATGTGATTAGACACACAAAGTTGGAATTCTTTGAAGCTTATAGCATGGCCATGGGGTGTGATGAAAGACAACGGGACCATGGAAGGATAGTTAAGGTATATGGAGCTTAAAGGGGTGACCAAAGCTGTAACTTGCATCTTCCCTCGAATTTTCTTTCCTTGTCTTGGAGTCGTTCGGCTGCTTTGCGTTGGCGTTGCTTTCGAGCTTTGGACCAGGAACTTTTGAAGTCATCCTTTACACCATTTCTCTTTTTTTTTCATTTGGATTTCTTTGAGGCACTTCGGGTATGTCTCTTTGTTCTATCCTTCTTTCTTGACTTCGCCTTCGAGGTTCTTATGTCTCCCAGTTTTGAGCTTTAAAAGATGTTTTGATGTGAGCTCTTTGGATCCTGTGTCACTTTGGGACCATTTGCGGATCGCTTCGTCATGCTTATAGTGGCGTTGCTTCTTTGGACTAATGAAAACGCTATCCTAGAATCAGGCTCCTTGCTTCCTTTGGTCACCAGGTTGGATATTCATCGCGGGCTAGCTTGTTTTGTAGAGCTTATATAACAAAAACTGTTATATGAAAGGCTCGGCGGGGGTGCCTAGGGTTTAATGTCAGGGTTCACAAGCTTTTTGGTTGTGTGGTGCTATACCTAGGTGCTTCATCAATCCCGATAGTTGTGTATCTTTTCTTTGTTACTTTTCGCAGGTCTAAGTGTAAATTTATAAAGTATCTCCTTCGGTTGAAGTTATGCCATTTACCTTACTTTTGAATGTGGTCTCACCGGAGTCGTGTAAAAATGACACGCTTATTTTTTCTGGTTTTACCGCTTAAAACACTTTCACGAATTCTCACTCGGATACTTGTTCATACGTTTAAACGAAAGATTAATGATGAGGAACCTAAACTAAGATTTCCCCCAGTATGGATTTGGGGTTTATAACAACAATTTAAAATGTGGATTTGGAACCGCTTTGTGGGTTGTTTGGATGTCTTAGGATAAGTTGTGGGGTTTGGCAAGGCATGTTCAAATTTTTGGAAACAAAATACAAGTCTTTGCATTCCATTGTTGGGAAATGATTATTTCATGAACCATTTTCTCAAAAGAAACTTGTGTGAAGCAAAATCTTTTTTTTTTTTTACCATTTAGACTTGAAAAGTCATTCATTTGTGAACAGTGATTTGACAAAATCAATGCTTCTTTTTAGTGGTTTGAAAACAATCATCATCGAAAACTCTGAGCGATGCATTTGAAAGATGAATGTTTTAGCAAGTTATATGCATGTGTACCCTAAGCTTCTATTGAATTCAAACTCTACCGAACCGTCCGTGCTAGTATGCTGAAGATTCGAGCTCTTGACCGTTGGGACGTCACTGAGATGATCGTGACCATCTTCTTCTTGGACTCTGAGTGGGCTATGCGAAAATTCTAAACTAGGAATGCCTGTAGGATGTGTATGAGGCACTTAGGCCTGAATCTTTTTCAAACTGAGAGTGAGGCTGTTATACCCAAAATTTTGACCCCCCCCCCCCGGTTGGGCTTTTTAAGGCATAGACACTATCAAGGACATTCTGGACAAGTGATGAAGAATCCTAGTTCGATCGGCGCATTATCAAGCATTAGGGACAGCTTATTCACCACGAGGGGCATTTTCATAATTTTTAAGGTACTATGCCTCCTATAAGCTTTCTCTCTCCTCCGAAAACAAATCAAATCAACTTGGAATGATTTTAAATTTCGACACATGATATAGAAGGAATTTAGAGATTTAGACATAATGGTCATGAAATTTTGATTTTTCGAAGTTCCAATAATTTTCTAGTAATTTCCGATTGAATCAGACGAGAAATTGAATTTAAAATTTTCTATCATCCAAAAAATTTAATTTCTCCTTAGAAAAATCAGAAATACCCTCCTCTACAGGTGGCTAAAATTTCATTGCCAAAATCATACCGAGTTATTTTATCTTTAGTGATGCCTATATATGAGCCTCGATTTTTGAACCACTACCCCTTGTTGATTAGATTGATTAGGATCTGGTCGGGTTCTAGGTCCACTTATAACCTAAGATTAATAACAATGTCATGAAACACTAATTATTAAATCCTAAGTTAGCTCACTAGAACCTATTATGAGTCGCCACCAAATTTTAACCTAGATTAAATTTGGAACGGTAGAGTTCGGGTTCGGAGGCTTGGTATTCAAATTATTCAGGGTTCAAATTACTTTCATTACCCTTCCTAGGTTGTTTTTCCTCTACTTATGTCATTTACGGCTTATTACGAGGTCGATTTAACCTAAGTGCGTAAGTTTCTGATTTGTTTATGTATTTAGCTATTTTTGACAGAAATTAAAAGTGAAAAGTGAAATTACCTAATCTAGGGCTTTAGAGGTAGAATTAGGTCAAATTTTGATTCCGTCGTGGCCACGGACCTACTGTCCGAACCCATGGACTGAAATACCCCAAACCCTTATATGTTGTTTAAACATTAAACTATGGTATAATAAGGCTAAAAAGTACCTTAGAAACATTAGTGAAAAATTTAAACCATAGTAAACACAATTAAACACCTTAAAGTCAATATGGGCAAAATGTGCTCTAAGATTGGGATAAGTTTGGTTAAGACCTAATAAGCCAACCAAGACCTTATTTACATGTTAATGAACATATTAAATCAATTACCAAAGAAAACCAAGCTTGAAAACAGGTTAAAACACAAAATGTGCTTTAAGGAGTCTTAAAGCACATTTTTGAAAAATTGTCTTGTAAATGGGTTTTGAGTGGCTAAATGTCCATCATTACTCTTTAATCAACATGTGTACTACTTAGTATCACATTATGAAGTCTAAATCAATGGGAAATCAAAAATTTCTCAATTATGTGCCTTGTTTTGTGAATAGTAACTAAATTAAGCTAGTTTATAACATAAGTCAATATAAGTGAATTAATTGGTCAACAAAGACCAAACTACCCCTAAGTAGATAATGGGGGCCGGTTTTTACAAGTGTGAGTCATCCCTTTGTTAGTTTAATAAGTAAGTAAAGTGATAAAGTATTACTATTTACCTTTTCTTCATTCTCTTCTTTCCTTCTTCATTTCCCACCATCTCCAACCTCTCTTCTTCTCCTCATTCACTTCCACGGTTTTGCTACAGCCATATACCATTTCCATCTTTGATTGTCCATATCTCCTAACTCCATGCTCCAAAAATAATTCCAAGACCGCCATTCTCTTAGTTTAATCAAGCTCTACAATCTTGTCTTTTCAAAACTCCAAAACCTCCATTTCGGTGCCAAGAGGAATCAACATGGAAGGAGCTTGAGCTCACCTTTTCACATCTTGTTGTTCTCCTTTGCTTCAAGGTAAGGATACTCAAAGAAAAACTTCATTTACTCTTCTTTTCATAAGTGGCCGAAATCACCCCCTTCATGGTGTTTTCTTTTGCTTATTCTTAGCTCATTCCAATTTTCAAGGGACTAGGTGGAGTCCTCTCTTGCTACTTAATTCAATTCCTATTCAATTCTAAGGTAAAACATTCATTTTATGTGTTTTAAGACATTATATAACCTAAGGTTTATTAATGAGTATAAGCATGATGCTTAATGCTCATTATCTTTACTTGTGTGTGGATAGAAGATTGACAAGTGATCAAGTTCCTTGCTCATTTCCTATTCAAGGAAACAAGAAAGAAGTTGAAAGGAAAAGAGGTAAATAATCGAACCTAAAGTGCCTTAGGAAAATTGAGCTTTAAAATGCTTAATAAACTACTTAAGGAGCCAATGGTAAATGAGCTAGAAAATACTCTCAAGGGTTTATTAAAGACATATGTGTTGTTGTATGTATTCGCAGGTCAAAGGCATATGTTATGTGGGAAATTCAGTGTTTAAGGTTTAACCAATTTAAGGGCCTAAGAGCCATGCAATTTATGGGCCTAAGTGCCAAGCAATTTAAATTATGCACTATATTGTTATGTAGTGTAGTTTAAGGTTTAGTTGTTTGTAAAGAACATTTTTTGTGAATAAGTGTTCTTGAGTGTTCAAAGGTGAGAAACCTTGTGTTTGGTGTGTAAGAAAATACTAAGGGAGCTATGTCAAAATTTGAGTAGAAAATAAGAAGTTTAGGTGTTGTAATGAGGTTTGGTGACCTAGGTTTCACTAGGAATGCTAAGGGTTGATTGGTGAAAGAAAGGGAGTTTAGGTGTTCATAAGTATAAGAATGACCTAGGCATGGTTCATGGAAGTTTAGAGAATCAAATGGGTGGTTGTAAGCATGCCAAAGTAGTGGTAAGGGTGTGTTTTAGTCTTGTGCAAAGTTTGGTGAGCAATGGAAGAGAAATGCCTTCTGAGGGTTTAAAACAAGAGCTTGTGAGAAGGAGCTAGGATGTTTGGGTAAGGGGGATGGTTGTAGTACAAATGATGGTTAAAAAGATGGTTATAAGGTAGTGAGGGAACACTTTGGTTAGGTGAAGTTTTAGGCAAGAATACAAGTTTCAAGTGTAAGAAAAATGTGTTCTAAGTGTTAAGGACTTAGTAAAAGTTGAGTAAAAGTTTAAGGAATTTTGGGATGTTTAGAGAGGGTTTAAGTGTGCCCAAAAGATGTTAAAACATGTGGGAGAACATTTGTAAAGCATAGAAAAAATTGGGATGAATTTGGAGTTCAAAAAGAGGAGAAAAGCACATTAGAAAATTGGTTTTGCAATGGACCGCCCCTACGGACCGCCCCTGTGGGGAGGTCCTGTTGTCTGCTGTGTGCGTGAGACATTCTGTTGTGGACCGCCCCTGGGACCTCCCCAGTGGGGCGGTCCGGACCAGAACACAAAAAAAAATCCTTTAAATTTAAGAAAGAGAATGAGAGTTATGTAGTGGACCCTAGTGTGTATAATAAAGAAAAATGAGTGTAAGGTTAAGGATAAACATGCCATGAAAACATGTAAACACTTAGTAAATTATAAGTTGAGTAAGTTAATTAACCGACATTATTAATTATGTATAGGAGTTGCCTTCGGAGGAAACCAATCGAAGCAAGGACCAAGGTATGGTTTTCTTGCAGTCTGTTGCCTACCGGTTTACACCGGCTTGTGTTGTTTGTTTTCTATGTGTTTATGACCTTGTAAGACTTAAGTCATGAAATGAGTTTACCGTTGTTCATATTATTGTGATGGTGAGTTATGCCTCATTACCCTTGTGAGCCTCGATTTTAAACCCTATCCTATGTTGAATAAAGTTGATTAGGATCAAACGGGTTTTAGGTCCACTTATAACCTAAGATTAATAACTATGTCACATAACAATAATTATTAAAACCTAAGCTAGCTCACTGGAACCTATTATGAGTCGCCACCTAATTTTGACCTAGATTAAATTAGGAAAGGAGAGTTCGGGTTCGGGGGCTTGATATTCGACTTATTTAGGGTTCAATTACTTTCATTACCCCTCCTAGGTCGTTTTTCTCTACTTAGTTTATTTACGGCTTATTACGAGTTGTTTTAACCTAAGTGCGCGAGCTTCTGTTTTTTTTTGTTTTTAACATTTTTGACAGAGAATTAAAGTGAAATTAAAAGCTACCTAAGCTAGGGTTTCGGAGGCAGAATTAGGTCAAATTATTGCTTACGTCCGTAGCCACGGACCAAACGTCCGAGACCACGGACCCCAGTTAACCTAAATATACAGAGAAGTCGAAATTAAAGGAAAACAAAAATTTGCAAGGTCCGGGGCCACGGACAGGATGTCCGTGGGCCCGGACATTATTAGAAAAACCTAAATTTTGAATTTTTAAAATCCCGCCGCCGTCCGTGGGTGTCCGTGGTCTCGGACAACGCGTCCGAGGTCCCGGACCATAGGTCCGAGGTCACGGACCACCCACGGACAGGGGTTTTCAGAAGGTTTCCGAGGGTGTTTTGAGCTCAAATTTTATGGGTGTGTAGCCTGAAAGATGTACAAGACGTTAGTGATTGAAAGTTTTCAATTTGAATTCGAATTAAGCACGAAACTTAGCAAACAAGTTATCTGACAGAGGCTTAAATAAACAGCAATACAGAAGCCTACGAAGGTTAGTTTGAGCCCAAATTTTGAGACAAGACAGATAATACCGTGGTGAATCAGGGAAGTGGAGTTTCTACCTGTTTTACCTTCGGATTCACAACGTTTCTTCACACCGGGACTCGTCGAGTGCTCCGTTGATGGCAGACCCGAGAGGATTTCGACCCAAGCTTCTGGTTGTTGGTTGTTCTTGCTGTTCTTCACGTTTTAGAGGTGTTTTTGTGAGGTTTTGATGATTATTGGTGCTTTGGGGATTGGAAAACGTGTTTAGATGGTGATTTCGGGGATTTTCAGTATGATTTGGGTGGCCGGGTGTTGGAAAACGTGAGAGAGAGAGAGGAGGCCGTGTTTTCTGACTCTCTAGGGTTCTTCAGCATGTGAGGTTCTGATTTTATCCAAAAACCTATCCCCTTATATAGACTTTCTTAAAGATAAAGAGAATCTAGTAAAAGTAAGATTTTTCGATATTTTAACTGAGTAACTTCCCAAAGGAATTTTGCTATGAAATTTTAACCACATGTCAAAATGGATATTATGAATTTTCTGAGGTGGAAACGAATTTTTTAAATGCTGGAGCATTTTTAAATTGAATTTCTCGTCAGATTCAATCAGAAATTGCTAGAAAATTATTGGAAATTCGAAAAATCAAAATTCCAACGCCATTATGCTTAAAATGTCATCCTCTATCATGGGTTAAAATATCAAAGCATTTCGAGCTGATTTGGGCACCCTTTGGAGGAGAGAGAAAGCCTATAGGAGAACTCAGAAGCCTTAAAAATTACGAAAACGCCCCTGACAACGACAAAACTGCTCCTCTGGCCCTGGAACACGCCGATCGGGCCGGAGTCTCTTACTGTTTGATGGAGATGGCTCTCACACCTCGTAGACCTTAACCAGGGGGTCAAAATTTTGGGTATAACAGATTGCCCCCCGTCAACTGGACTTTGTAACGAATGTGAAAAGTCTGGTTGATGCTTGAGTGGTGCCCCAAAATTTTGGACTCCACAGAATCCTCCACGTTGTGTGAAACCGGGTTAACGATGCCCAGCAATTCGGAGGCGCTGACTTCCTAAGCTACGAAGCATTGTCGAGCTTTTCTAAGGCCCTGACTACCTAGAGGTAATAATGAGGTAATGTCAGACTATTCTAAGGTGCCGACTACCTATAAGGATGATACAATGTCAAGCTATTCTAAGGTGTTGACTACCTAAAATGATGATATGCTGTCGAGCTATTCTAAGGCGCTGACTGCCTAAGGTGATGAAAATGATGTCAAGCTATTCTAAGGCGTTGACTACCTGAAATGATGATATGTTGTCGAGCTATTCTAAGGCGCTGACCACCTAAAGTGATGAAAATGATGTCAAGCTATTCTAAGGCGTTGACTACCTGAAATGATGATATGTTGTCGAGCTATTCTAAGGCGCTGACCACCTAAAGTGATGAAAATGATGTCAAGCTATTCTAAGGCGTTGACTACCTAGAATGTGAAAACTGGATGCAAATGCAAGAATGCGGAAATGCTAATGATGCAAATGATGTTGATGTTGATGATAATGCCGGTGGTGTTGATGATGCTGATGATGCTGATGATGCTCGGATGCTTCTGGGGGACCGAAACCCGTGCCGATGCTCCTGGCTGGACCCAATGTGGACTTATTGCCATCGCCCCCCAAGCCGGTGTGCAGGGATAACTCCTGGTAAAAACCCTGGGGACTTATTGCCTTTGCCCACCATTCGTTGATCCCAAAAAATAAGTTGACATCGCAAAAGGAGGATTTATTGCCATCACCTCGCCAACTTTCTGTCGCCAGGTCTTGTGACGCGCCTGGGTAATGCAGCTAGGTCTTATGACGAGCCCATATGAATGAGATGAATGCAATGTGTTTGATGAAAGTGGGTAAGCTAAGAGGTAATGCTAGGTCTTACTACGAGCCTAAGGGAATGCAACTAGGTCTTATGACGAGCCTAAAGGTTGGATCTAGGTCTTATGACGAGCCTAAAGGATGGTTCTAGGTCTTATGACGAGCCTAAAGGTTGGATCTAGGTCTTATGACGAGCCTAAAGGTTGGATCTAGGTCTTATGACGGGCCTAAAGGTTGGATCTAGGTCTTATGACGAGCCTAAAGGTTGGATCTAGGTCTTATGACGAGCCTAAAGGATGGTTCTAGGTCTTATGACGAGCCTAAAGGTTGGATCTAGGTCTTATGACGAGCCTAAAGGATGGTTCTAGGTCTTATGACGAGCCTAAAGATGAATCTAAGTGAACGTGAGTAAGATGTATGATGGGTCTAAACAGATGTAGAAGGATTAGGGTTTATGTCAAACCTGGAAACGGTGGGGCTCAAGACGGGCCTGCGGGTGTTTGAGTTGTGAAGGTAGGGCTTAGGACGGGCCTGCAGATGTCTGAGTGTGAAGGTAGGACGGGCCTGAGGGAATTTGATGTGGAGGTAGGGCTTAGGACGGGCCTGTGGATGTTTGATGTGGAGGTAGGGCTTAGGACGGGCCTGTAGAAATTTGATGTGGAGGTAGGGCTTAGGACGGGCCTGAGTGATACGAGGAGGGTTTGATCCTTTGGATTTTGGATTTTTGGGACTCAATCAGTGTCATTGTTGCAATTGTTGGGACCAACAATTGCCCCCAGTATTTTTCCTTAAGGCAATCCGAGTTTTTTAGGATTTTATGGCAATCGATCGGAACGATCGATTGCCCCCAGTATTTTCTTTGATTAACTGCACAAAACAAGTCTCACTATCACAAGGTCAGGGTTTATCTTGATGTGGTGCTTTCTATCTACACTCAAAGTATTTGATGCTTGCGCTCGTACTCTCCTTTTGGGTCAAGACATCTCAACCATTGAATTTGACATTTGTTCGATTTACGCGTTCAACCTGTTACTTTCACATGATTGGATACACAACTACTAAGTCGGAAGTCTTTTGAGCTTATAACATGGCTATGGGTGTAATGAAAGACAATGGGACGATGGAGGAATGTTTAGGATATGTGGAGCTATAAGGGTGACCAAAGCTGCAACTTGCACCTTCTCTCGGACTTGCTTTCTTTGTCCGGAAGTCGTTCTGGCTACTTCGTGATGACTTCGCTTGGGACTCTGGATTTTTGAATTGTTCCTTGCATCCTTTCTCCTTCTTCCAATTTTTGATTTCTTCAAGGCTTTTCAGGTTTGCCTTTCTTTGAATTTCTTTCCTTTCGGGGTTCTTGTGTTTCCCGGTTTTGAGCTTTGAGAGCTGTTTTGATGCTAGCTCATTCGGATCCTGTGTCACTTTGGGACCATTTACGGATCGCTTTGTCATGCTGGTAGCGGTTTTGCTTCTTTGGAGTTGTGAAGTTGTTGTTCGGAAGTCGGGCTCCTTGCTTCTTTTGGTCACCGGATTGGTTATTCATTACTGGCTGGCTTATTTTGTGGAGTTCGTAGTGTTGTAAAGGAGGATATATACGAAAAGCTCAGCGGGGGTGCCTAGGGTTTAATGACTGGGTTCACAGGCTTTTGGCTGTGTGGTGCTGTACCTAGGTGCTTCGTCATCCCTAATAGTTGTGTATCCGTTCTTTGTTACTTTTCACAGGTTTAAGCGTAAATTTACAAATTATCTCCTTCGGTTGGAGTCATGTCGTTCACCTCACCTTTGGATGCGACCTCTCTGGAGCCGTGTAAAAATGACACGCTCTTTCGCTCTTGGTTTTACCGCTCAAGGCACTCTCGCGAAACGTTCACTCAGAGACTTGTTTGCGCATTTAAACAAAAGAAATAAGCATTATCGCTCCTTAACTCAGATTGCCCCCAGTATCGTTGCGGGGTTTCTTTGACAAACCTTAGAATGCCCAAGTTTTTGTGGAGGTGACCGCATGTGCGGTGAACAATGGTGGTGATGGTGATGGGGGTTGCTGAGTGATTCTTTTTTTTGGCGGCGGCAGCTCTTTTTTTTTTTTTTTTTAATGAACGGTAGAAATGACGGAACGCTGCGACATGTGGGATGGCTGTGGGGGAGGTGGCAAATGTGTGGATGGGTAGGCGGTTTTTGTACAGGGGGTTTCGTGAAAGATGAAGGTTCTTACTCTTATATGCTTGTAGACATGCTTTAAAAGAGAGAGTTTTTCTTTCCTTCTTTTTTCTTTTTCCTTTTTTCAGCACATGAATGGAAATATACTTGTTAGAACACGAATCAAAGAGGAAATTTTATTGATAACCAAAGGAAGTAACAACGACATTGAGTACCAACTAATGGGAGTGACAACTAAACTAGCTAAAGAACTAAAAGAAAAGACAAAACAAATGCTACGCAAAACAATAAAAGGGAGAAGAAAAGCAACGATCCTTAATGGTGTTTTGGCATAGGATTCCCGAAGATATTTCCGCGCTCTGAGAACTGAAGCCCCTGGTCAATCAGGTCTTGGATCTTATGCTGTAGGGCCCTGCAATGATCGGTGTCGTGACCTGGCAACTGATGGTAGAGACAGAACTGATTTGGGTTCCTGCCCAAACAGGTGACTCCTGGTCGGGGCGGAAGAGGCTGTAAGATGTTCTGCTCCTGGAGTTTTTTCAGAGCATGACTCAATGGCCGACCAATATCTGTGAATTCTCGTTGACTGAAATCCTGCCTTGGGGGTGGTACTGCTCGATAATTCCTCCCTGTTCCCTTGGCTGCTGGACCGCATTTACTTCGTACTGTCCCGCGTATCTCTGCGGTGCGCTCTGCGCATAAGCTGTGCTTGAGTAGGAGGCCTTTGCTGTTTCAGATTTTGGGAACTTCGAATTTCCCCCGGACCCCCGGGGGTATCCAAGCTTTAGGTCTCCCTTGTGGATCTTCTCCTCCAAAACCCCCACCTGGCCCATGAGCATATCAAAGCTTGGAAAGTACATATACTTTAATTCATCATTGTACTGCTTTTGCATGTTCTCAACAATCATGCGGATTTGTTCCTGCTCATCCATCCTTGTAGGCATGCCTGCTGCCTTCCTCCTCCACCGCTTTATAAAATCGGACATGGACTCACTTCCCGTTTGGCGTGTGCTAGCAAGGTCAGATCGGGTGATTTCCAGATTTTTAGCATACTCAAAGTGAGTCAGGAAAGCTTCGCATATCTCCTCATAGGTCTTGGTGTTCATCCTCTGAGTTAGGTACCATCGTTGAGGGATCTCATCTAGGTATCGGGCGAAGACCTTGGCCTTCTGCATATCATTGAGCCTCAGGATAGACATCTCTCGATCAAACATCGCCAAATGAATTTGGGGATCGGTCGAGCCTTTGTAGAGAGCTAAAGTAGGGAGCTTCAGTTTCGCGGGCAGCTCAACATCTGGATAGGATCCCATGGAAAGATAATCAAATCCAGCGGGTTTACCGGCCTTTCCATGCGCTCAATGCGCCTCAAAGCCCTCTGAACTTCGGTGGCTAGCTGGTTCCCGGGAGCACCACCAACGTATCCAACTTGGGTGTCATGCCCTTCTAAGGAGATATTGTCCATGCCGTATAAAGGATTAACAAATCCTTGTAGCGGTCTTTCCTGTCTTGCCGCCTCCAAAGATCCTATTTTCATGGAGCTCAACTGTTGCCGCCGTATGCGTGCCTCCAAGGCTTCAATGGCGGCTTGATGTTTCCGTACAGGCTGGCTATTTGATCTGCTCCCTGTCAGACCCTCGGTGGCCTGCTTTGGGCTGCCGTTTCCAATGCAGCCAACTTATCTTCTAGCTTGGCGATTGTGTCCACATATTTATTCTCGAGCGCCTGGATCGCTTCCTGGTGTTTCAAATCAAAGTTTTTCATGAGTTCTTCAACAGAAGTGTTCTGGTTTCTCCCCCCGTTGGTTGATCCTCCTGAGAGATATCGTCATGCGCTTGGACCGACATGTCAGATGAGCTAGAGTCTGCTCGGGCTGAAAATAACGGAGGTGGGGGAGTAGGCAGTCGGGTCAAACGTCCGGAATTCTGTCCCAGCGCCTTTCTGAAATCTTGCCTTCTTTCTGTTTTGGAACATAAAAAGAATATTAGGGCACGGGCTTTTAGTGACGTGGAAAGGTCTTCCTATGAGGGCCCTTGTGTTCTAATACGGGACTCTTTTGCTTTTCGGACTATTTGGGCCGTTTGAAACATTCAAGCATTTAATCGGACTGGGGGAGATTGATGGGTCGATGCAGACATTGGGCCTGAGGCCCAGGAGAAAGAGAACAATACTCAGAAGTCTACGTAAGGCGGTGATGCAAATGCCCTCACAAGAGATCAGTCCAACAGGTATAGGTCGATCCGGAGAGGTGCTTGGGGCGCAGGCCCAGGTTACACAAAGGAATAGGGCTTGCACGCTATTCTCTTTGGGCCACCCCACTTTTTCACATCACCTAAAGGTGTGCGTCTACGGTCGGGTCTTTGACTGACCAAACAATGGGCTTGGTAAGGGTACTGCCAGGAAAGTGCTTGGGGCTAAAGCCCAGGTATTAAGGGGGTGTGGTTAGGCGACACCCTCCTCTTTTCCCCCACTTATTCACATCACCTAAAAGGTGTGAGTCCCTGACAGGGGACCCTCAAATGGGTCCCGGGGTGAAATCGGTTTGCGTGGACCCTCGCTCTCATATGATGCAAGGGTGCAGGAATTAAAGTGCGCACAGAGGTAAACAAACAATGTAATAAAGCCATAAATAAATATTTTTCAAGTTAAGCCCTCTTTCTTAAAATCAAACAAGTTAAAATTAAGAAGTAAATCCCCAGCAGAGTCGCCAGTCTGTGAGCCTCGATTTTAAACCCTATCCTATGTTGAATAAAGTTGATTAGGATCTAAACGGGTTTTAGGTCCACTTATAACCTAAGATTAATAACTATGTCACATAACAATAATTATTAAAACCTAAGCTAGCTCACTGGAACCTATTATGAGTCGCCACCTAATTTTGACCTAGATTAAATTAGGAAAGGAGAGTTCGGGTTCGGGGGCTTGATATTCGACTTATTTAGGGTTCAATTACTTTCATTACCCCTCCTAGGTCGTTTTTCCTCTACTTAGTTTATTTACGGCTTATTACGAGTTGTTTTAACCTAAGTGCGCGAGCTTCTGTTTTTTTTTGTTTTTAACATTTTTTGACAGAGAATTAAAGTGAAATTAAAAGCTACCTAAGCTAGGGTTTCGGAGGCAGAATTAGGTCAAATTTTGCTTACGTCCGTAGCCACGGACCAAACGTCCGAGACCACGGACCCCAGTTAACCTAAATATACAGAAAAGTCGAAATTAAAGGAAAACAAAAATTTGCAAGGTCCGGGGCCACGGACAGGATGTCCGTGGGCCCGGACATTATTAGAAAAACCTAAATTTTGAATTTTTAAAATCCCGCCGCCGTCCGTGGGTGTCCGTGGTCTCGGACAACGCGTCCGAGGTCCCGGACCATAGGTCCGAGGTCACGGACCACCCACGGACAGGGGTTTTCAGAAGGTTCCCGAGGGTGTTTTGAGCTCAAATTTTATGGGTGTGTAGCCTGAAAGATGTACAAGACGTTAGTGATTGAAAGTTTTCAATTTGAATTCGAATTAAGCACGAAACTTAGCAAACAAGTTATCTGACAGAGGCTTAAATAAACAGCAATACAGAAGCCTACGAAGGTTAGTTTGAGCCCAAATTTTGAGGCAAGACAGATAATACCGTGGTGAATCAGGGAAGTGGAGTTTCTACCTGTTTTACCTTCGGATTCACAACGTTTCTTCACACCGGGACTCGTCGAGTGCTCCGTTGATGGCAGACCCGAGAGGATTTCGACCCAAGCTTCTGGTTGTTGGTTGTTCTTGCTGTTCTTCACGTTTTAGAGGTGTTTTTGTGAGGTTTTGATGATTATTGGTGCTTTGGGGATTGGAAAACGTGTTTAGATGGTGATTTCGGGGGATTTTCAGTATGATTTGGGTGGCCGGGTGTTGGAAAACGTGAGAGAGAGAGGAGGCCGTGTTTTCTGACTCTCTAGGGTTCTTCAGCATGTGAGGTTCTGATTTTATCCAAAAACCTATCCCCTTATATAGACTTTCTTAAAGATAAAGAGAATCTAGTAAAAGTAAGATTTTTCGATATTTTAACTGAGTAACTTCCCAAAGGAATTTTGCTATGAAATTTTAACCACATGTCAAGAATGGATATTATGAATTTTCTGAGGTGGAAACGAATTTTTTAAATGCTGGAGCATTTTTAAATTGAATTTCTCGTCAGATTCAATCAGAAATTGCTAGAAAATTATTGGAAATTCGAAAAATCAAAATTCCAACGCCATTATGCTTAAAATGTCATCCTCTATCATGGGTTAAAATATCAAAGCATTTCGAGCTGATTTGGGCACCCTTTGGAGGAGAGAGAAAGCCTATAGGAGAACTCAGAAGCCTTAAAAATTACGAAAACGCCCCTGACAACGACAAAACTGCTCCTCTGGCCCTGGAACACGCCGATCGGGCCGGAGTCTCTTACTGTTTGATGGAGATGGCTCTCACAACCTCGTAGACCTTAACCAGGGGGTCAAAATTTTGGGTATAACAACCCTTGTGTGTGTGTCTTACAAGACCTAAACACTTGCTTGTGAATTGACTTATTAAGTTCCAATGATGGTTTTCTAACAAGTGCTAACGGGGGAAGTGAGGAGTCCGGTTTGTTCCGGCCATGCGTTTGAGTATGGGAGTCGATGTCATAACCGGTTCGATTCTCTTTGTAAGTTATGGTTGTTTTCCATTTTGGTCTCCAACCTTCCCTTTAGCTTAACCAAGGCTATTTTACTGACTCACGTCGGGCCACAGGGGTATACGATGTTTGTTCGGTGTGCTTGGATTACTATATCCGACACACCTATGGGTTAAGTTAACCGTTCATTTAACCGGACGGTAACGAGTTATATAACGAGCTTAGCATGAGTTTGGCATCAATCTCTAGGCTCACCGGGTAATTGACTATGTTTGGGTTCGGTTCCTAAAGTGAACCATACTTGTTATGTTATGTGATTATGTTGTGATGCAAATTTTGTTGCTATGTTAACTAAAATGTTTGTTTAAAATCAATGCCATGTTATCATGACAACTGGTTGCGTGTATCCCGGTAGTCGATGGGCTGCACGTTAGCCATGCCAGCCATGAGTTGCTGAGCCCCTTTGGGGCTCCATATTGTTTACCTATGTTGCAGGATGAGGATCGAAGAGGTGGAGTGGCTCTAGACTCTAGGTTTATGGAATACTTTTGGTTATTTTGGATGTTGGGCCCGGGATGCGCCTGTGCTCCCGTGGCGTTATATTTTGGATCCGTTATTGTTACAGTAGTGGTATAATGATGGTTTACACTGATGGATTGTAATTAAATACTCGGTATTGTAATATGTATTTATTGTGTTAGTTCTATGCTCGGGAGTCTGATCATCAGACCGGTACAAATTGTATGTATTCTACCTTGTTAGCCACGTGGGTGGCTAACGGCGTGTAACACCAAACCGTTTAGTGATTGTTTTAGTTGTTTATTTCCGCTGCGATTACAGTAATTGTTATGTGCGTAGTAGGGGTGCTACAAAAAGTGGTATCAGAGCGAAGTATAGCTCTGATGACTAGAATACCGAGCTTAGGGACATACCAAGTTAGGAAATCTAGCTATAGTTACCTAAGTGAACAGTTATGGAAAGGTTAACCACTAATTAAGTGTGGAAATACCTTATTGGTGGGAAGATGTTACAACCATTAGACAGATAAGTGTGCAAGTGTGATACTAATGGATGTCCATGTGAATACAGATGTCAGGTCGACCAAGAGGTAGAGGTCGCGGACGCGGTGTTGGTGATACGGGTGACCAGGGCGAGAACACTACGACACAGGTTATGGCTAGGCAGTAACAGCCGCCGTAGCCCAGGTGGTTCCCCAGCTAGTCGCTGCGATGCATCAGCAAGACGGTGTGGACCAACAAGGGCCATCACCGCCACCACAGCCATGAGAGACCAACTGGGTCAAGGCGTTGGCAGACTTGAGACCACTGTCGTTTAGTGGGGAGACGGACCCTAGTAAGTTGGAGGCATACATCTCCGAGATGGAGACCACCTACGAGACCTTGAATGTGCCCGAGGAGGTCAAGGTCCGTCTTGCCGCTTACTACCTGAAGGGTTCGGCTCATAGTTGGTGGAAGCTGGTACGGGAGGGCAGAGTTGCTGACCCTACCTTTCGGTGGAGGGAGTACACGGCTCTGCTACGAGCCAAGTATTACCCGATACATGTGCAAGAGGCGAAGCGCCTTGAGCTGGACAGCCTGAGGCAGGGGGATAAGATGTCGGTGGACGAGTACTACACCACCTTCATCGGCCTTATCCACCTGCTACCAGATCTGGGTTACTCAGACCGGATTCTGATAAACCGTTTTTACAACGGCCTCAGCTACCGCCTACGCTATGGAATGGGGCCAACCGGATATACTTCCTTGCAGGTAATGGAACAACAGTGTGATGTGAATTAGTATGTATAATGTGTGAATGACTATAAGTTTGTTTGGCAGGGCATAACTAACACCCTAAATATTGGAGTGCTATCATGCCGCTGCAATAGTAGAGATCACCGTCCGTCTGAGGGACGAGGAGAATGCGCATAAGCGCAAGGCTTCGAGCGAGGGTCAGGTCACCCAAGGGGTACGGGGGAGGAAAAAAGAAGAAGCCTTATCCCCAGTCCCAGAAGGGCCAGCAACAGGGTGGCAAAGGCCAAGCCCAGACCATCACTGCTGAGGAGCCACTGCAGCTCACATATGCCTATGCGGCAAAGCCCCTACGCTCTCACCCGCCCAAGGGTAACTTCCGAATCTGTGTACCAAGTTTAAATGTGTGTTAATGTGTTAGGAAGTGTGTACTGATAGTGTAATGTTATAGCAGCTAGCACGGGCTCTGGACCGGAGCGCCACTATTACTGTAAGTGGTGCAACGGAGACCACCCCGGCAAGGACTGCAAAGGAAACGATGTACAATGTCGTTTGCCTGAAGATGGGGCACCACGACTACGAGTGCTGGAAGAACCACAATGGTAGCAACTGCAGGCCAAAGGGGCAGTGGAAGGGTAAGGCCGCCGCGACCACCGAAGGCCCGAAAGTGACTAACCAGCAATCCTCTGAAAATGGGAACATGAACTCCCAGAAGGGGAAGCGGTCGAGATCCGGCAAGGCCGCCCTGAATGTGGTAGACCGGTCTGAGGCTGCAGGACCCTCTTCTAGACCAGGTACTACCTTAATTGATGAGTGAAATAATTGACTGCTTATCGTATTTCATGCATGAGTGTTAGCAAGTCAAAATGAATACCCATGTGAGTGAAAAGTTAAAGTACAAAGTATAATTTACTTAAGTTAGATAATTCTAAACTTTAGGAACCTTCAATATTTGCTTTCCAATCCCACCCACACCAAACCCTGAAGAAACCACCATCGGCATCACCGATTTCCCAATGGAGCAGTGTCAGGTTATTCAGCTAGGTATGATATTGTTAAATGGATACCTGACACCGGAAGCATAGAAGCACAGATCCACATCATCTAACGATGCGATGAACTGGGAGCAGCCCCTGGAGGTTTCTACACACCTGAATACCCAAGCGGATCAAAGATGAAGTTGAAGATGATGTGCATGGGTAAGGACTGGAACCGTTACACCAAGACATATCAGGATGTGCGAGCTGAAGACGGAGCAATTGTACCAAAAATACCTGAGGAGTTCCTTGCGGTCGTAACCACGCCGTGGAAATTGCTCAGCAAGTTGAATCAGATCCAATTCCGAGTGTTAAAGCAGATTTGTGTATTGTGAACTTCTACCAGAAAGGTGGACGGTTAGGTCTACACCAAGATAAGGACGAAACACCCGAGTCTCTCAGTAAGGGAGTACCCGTGGTGTCTTGGTCCATTGGTGATACCGCAGTATTTGTATATGGCGAGCAGAAGCGTGCTGATCTCGCGAAGAAGTTGGTGTTGAAGTCAGGCGATGTGTTAATCATGGGTGGGCAGTCAAGGATGATATATCACGGTATCAAGAAGATCAAACAGAATACCGCACCTTCGACAATAATCAATGACACGCACATGAAACCCGGACGTTTAAATTTGACATTTCGGCAGTTTTAAGCCTTGTGTAACCTTGTAATGGAAGAAGCCAGTTGTATGTTAAGGATGTTATGTATGTGTTAGTTATGTTGACAGTGTAAATCGACTAAGGTGTGGAGAGTGTGTTAATGAATAAAGAGACGATGTTTTGGAGTATATCAACCGTGTTGTTACTGAGTACTTATGAGTTTGTGAACTGTATTAGGCTATGCACTCGGAAAGGGAGGTGTACTGGGAGTGTGTAATGAGGCTGAGGCCGGCAAGAGCGGCACCATCTTCACCGGTACCTTTCCAGTCAATGGCGAAGACGCATCGATCTTGTTCGACTCTGGAGCCTCACATACGTTTGTTTCGCTTTCATATGTGAAGAGCTGGGGTTAGACAGTGAAGAGATGCCTGACTTCCTAGTCACTCTCCCGTCAAGAGAACGGATCAAGTGTACCCGCTATCACCGAGGTGCTATTGTACGAATCAGGGGTTAAGAGTTTCTGATCAACATGATAGAGTTCGACAGACTTGGTTTTGATGTTATTGTGGGGATGAACTGGTTTGAGCGGTACAAGGGTCAAATCCTATGTGCCGAGCATCGAATGCTTCTTTGGAGTCCGACTGGGGTTACTATCTCATACCGCTAGAGGCCCAGGGAGCCTTCGACTCAGCTTATCTTTGCTATGTGTATGTACCGAGAGTTGTGAAGGGGGAGTGATGTATACCTCTGCTATGTCCAGGACATAGAGAGAGATCCAGAGTTTAGCCCAGATGTGCCGGTAGTGTCGGAGTTTCCTGATGTATTTCCTAAGGAACTACCAGGCATGCCGCCACCATGGGAAGTAGAGTTCGAGATTGAATTGGTGTCGGGAACCGGACCAATAGCGAAGGTGCCCTACCGTATGGCTCCAGCTGAAATGACAGAGCTCAAGGAGCAGCTGAGAGACCTACTCGACAAGGGATTTATTCGCCCGAGCGTTTCACCATGGCGAGCGCCGGTCCTCTTCGTGAAGAAGAAGGACGGTAGTCTCCGCCTCTGCATCGACTATAGAGAGCTGAATGCAGTTACGGTGAAAAACCGTTATCCTTTACCCCGTATTGACGATTTATTTGACCAGTTGAAAGGAGCATCAGTGTTCTCCAAGATTGACTTACGATCCGGTTACCATCAGATAGCCATTCGAGAGGGTGACATTGAGAAGACTGCTTTCAGAACCAGATACGGTCACTATGAGTTTACGGTTATGCCGTTTGGGTTATCCAATGCACCAGCCAAGTTCATGTATTTAATGAACCGCTTGTTCCGAGATCAGTTGGACAAGTCGATAGTAGTCTTCATCGACGATATCCTAGTGTATTCTAAATCGAAAGGTGAGCATGAAAGCCACCTGAGAAGTGTGTTGCCGACATTGAGACAAAATCAGTTGTATGCCAAATTCTCTAAGTGTGAATTCTGGTTGAACCAAGTTTCATTCCTTGGTCATGTTATTTCAGAGGCTGGGATCGCTGTTGATCCGGCCAAGATAGATGTAGTTCGCACCTGGCCTAGGCCGAAGACAGTTACCGACATCCGGAGCTTTCTCGGTCTGGCAGGATATTACAGGAGATTTGTAAAAGACTTCTCTAGTGTCTCGAAGCCGATGACTTCCTTGATGAAGAAGGATGCACCATTCGAGTGGATAGTCGACTGTGAGAGTTCTTTTCAGAGTCTCAAGGATGCTCTGACATCTGCACCAGTCCTGACTATACCAGACGGTACAGATGGTTTTTGAGGTCTACTGCGATGCATCCGGAAGAGGTATGGGTTGTGTATTGATGCAACATGGGAAGGTCGTAGCATACGCCTCCCGACAGCTAAAGAAGCATGAAGAGAACTACCCTATCCACGACTTAGAATTGGGTGCCATTGTCTTCGCACTGAAGATATGGCAACATCATTTGTATGGGGTAAGCGTGACAATCTATTCTGACCATAAGAGTTTGAAATACTTCTTCACTCAGAAGGAGTTAAACATGAGACAAAGGAGGTGGGTCGAGTTTCTAAACGATTACGACATCAACTTGCAGTATAAAGAGGGTAAGGCAAATGTGGTAGCTGACGCATTGAGTCGTCGAGCACACTCTCTCCTTTCGCTAGTCTCTCATACTAGCTTGGTTGAAGAGGTGCGGAGTGCTCAGATGACGGATCAGTATATGTTGGAGATCAGGCAGAAGCTTATTGATGGCACATTCGAGGGCCAGAAGTACGACTTCCGACTCCATGATGATGACCTGATTAGGTGAATGGTCGACTGTGTATTCCGAGGTAGCACTGAGCTGAAGGAGCGTATACTGAGTAAATCCTATTGTTCTACTACTTTGATTCATCCCGGAGCTTCAAAAATGTATAAGGATATGAAAAGATATTTTTGGTGGACTGGTATGAAAAAGGATGTGAACGATTATGTGGTAAGGTGTCTCACTTGTCAGAAGGTCAAGTTTGAGCACCGACGGCCTGGTGGTATGGTACAGCCAATGCCAGTGCCTGAGTGGAAGTTTCATGATATCTCCATGGACTTCGTAGTAGGGCTTCCGCCTACAAGGGGAGGTCTGAATATGATTTGGGTTGTTGTTGACCGACTGACCAAGGTGGCTCGATTCATACCGATGAAGGACACCTGGAAAGTGGCAAAGCTTGCAGAGCTCTTTGACAGAGAGATTGTAAGACATCATGGGGTACCGAAAACGATTGTCTTTGACAAGGATACCAGATTCCTCTCAAGGTACTGGAAATCCACACGGGAAGCACTTGGTACCGAGCTGAAGCTAAGTACAGCGTTCCACCCACAAACAGATGGTCAGAGTGAGCGCACCATCCAGACACTTGAGGATATGTTACGTGCATGTGCACTTGACTTTTAGACCAGCTGGAATGATAAGTTACATCTGATTGAGTTTAGCTACAACAAAAGTTACCATGCTTCGATCAAGATGTCTCCCTTCCAGGCTTTGTACGGTAGACCATGCCGCACGCCGTTATGCTGCGATGAGTCGAGTGAGACGGTCATTAAAGGACCAGAGTATCTGGAGCAAGTACAGGCAGAAGTACGTCAGATCTGGCTAACATGAAAGCAGCTCAGGATAGGCAGAAATCATACGCCGATGTGCGCAGACGTGACCTGGAGTTCGCCGTGGGCGATCAGGTATTTCTTAGAGTATCCCCCATGAAGGGAGTGTTTCGTTTTGGCCAGAAAGGCAAGTTGAGCCCGAAATATGTGGGGCCTTATGTTGTGACGGAGCGGATAGGCTCGGTAGCCTACAGGCTAGATTTACCTGTTGAGCTGGGCAAGGTACATGATGTATTTCATGTGTCCCAGTTGAAGAAATATATGTCTCATCTGTCTCATGTACTTCAGCCTGAAAGGCTAACCTTAGAGCCGACCATGCGATCAGTGGAGACTCCCGTACGGATTCTGGATACTAAGACTCGAGACACTCGCCATAAGTCTGTAAGACTGGTGAAGGTCCTCTAGTCTAACCAGGACGTCAAGGAGGCCACCTAGGAGCTGGAAGATAAGATGAAGGCGAAGTACCCGTCATTGTTTACTTCTTAGTGTTTATATGTATAGGGTACGGGGCGTACCCCTATTTTAAGGGGGGTAGAGCCATTTCGGTTATGTGTGTACACATGTATTGAAATACATCATCTATGTTATGTTGTTATGTTACAGACCGTTGTGTCTGAATGATGTTATGTTGTTTGGACTGTAAGTCCGATGCTATGTAAGTATGTTGTTAATGTTGTTATGGAAGTATTGTTTTGTAAGTAATCCCCGTGCTTTAAGATTAAAGATATATGGGGAAGTGTGAACTTTGGGGACAAAGTTCTGTTAAGGGGGGTAGATTGAAAAACCAAAAACCATTATATGTTGTTTAAACATTAAACTATGGTATTAAGGCTAAAAAGTACCTTAGAAACATTAGTGAACAATTTAAACCATAGTAAACACAATTAAACACCTTAAAGTCAATATGGGCAAAATGTGCTCTAAGCTTGGGATAAGTTTGGTTAAGACCTAATAAGCCTACCAAGACCTTATTTACATGTTAATGAACATATTAAATCAATTACCAAAGAAAACCAAGCTTGAAAACAAGTTAATACACAAAATGTGCTTTAAGGAGTCTTAAAGCACATTTTTGAAAAATTGTCTTGTAAATGGGTTTTGAGTAGGCTAAATGTCCATCATACTCTTTAATCAACATGTTTACTACTTAGTATCACATTAGGAAGTCTAAATCAACGGGAAATAAAAAATTTCACAATTATGTGCCTTGTTTTATGAATAGTAACTAAATTAAGCTAGTTTATAACATAAGTGAATTAATTGGTCAACAAAGACCAAACTACCCCTAAGTAGATAATGGGGGCCGGTTTTTACAAGGGTGAGTCATCCCTTTGTTAATTTAATAAGTAAGTAAAGTGATAAAGTAAGTTACTATTCACTTTAAGCATAAATATCTTACAAACTTACCTTTTCTTCATTCTCTTCTTTCCTTCTTCATTTCCCACCGTCTCCAACCTCTCTTCTTCCTCCATTCACGGTTTTTTGCTACAACCATATACCATTTCCATCTTTGATTGTCCATATCTCCTAGCTCCATGCTCCAAAAATAATTCCAAGACCACCATTCTCTTTGTTTAGTCAAGCTCTACAATCTTGTCTTTTCAAAACTCCAAAACCTCCATTTCGGTGCCAAGAGAAATCACCATGGAAGGAGCTTGAGCTCACCTTTTCACACCTTGTTGTTCTCCTTTGCTTTAAGGTAAGGAAACTCAAATAAAAACTTTATTTCCACTTGTTTTCATAAGTGGCCGAATCACCCCCTTCATGGTGTTTTTTTTACTATTCTTAGCTCATTCCAATCTTCAAGGGACTAGGTGGAGTCCTCTCTTGCTACTTAATTCAATTCTTATTCAACTCTAAGGTAAAAACATTCATTTATGTGTTTTAAGACATTATATTACCTAAGGTTTATTAATGAGTATAAGCATGAAGCTTAATGCTCATTATCTTTACTTGTGTGTGGATAGAAGATTGACCAGTGATCAAGTTCCTTGCTCATTTTCTATTCAAGGAAACAAGAAAGAAGTGAGAAAGGAAAAGAGGTAAATAACCTAACTTAAAGTGCCTTAGGAAAATTGAGCTTTAAAATGCTTAATACACTACTTAAGGAGCTAATGGTAAATGAGCTAGAAAAATACACTCAAGGGTTTATTAAAAGACATATGTGTTGTGTATGTATTCGCAGGTCAAAGGCATATATTATGTGGGAAATTTAGTGTTTAAGGTTTAAGCAATTTAAGGGCCTAAGAGCCATGCAATTTAAGGGCCTAAGTGCCAAGCAATTTAAATTATGCACTATATTGTTATGTAGTGTAGTTTAAGGTTTAGTTGTGTGTAAAGAACATTTTTGTGTGAATAAGTGTTCTTGAGTGTTCAAAGGTGAGAAACCTTGTGTTTGGTGTGTAAGAAAATACTGAGGGAGCTATGTCAAAATTTGAGTAGAAAATAAGAAGTTTAGGTGTTGTAATGAGGTTTGGTGACCTAGGTTTCACTAGGAATTGCTAAGGGTTGATTTGGTGAAAGAAAGAGAATTTAGGTGTTCATAAGTATAAGAATGACCTGGGCATGGTTCATGGAAGTTTAGAGAATCAAATGGGTGGTTGTAAGCATGCCAGAGTAGTGGTAAGGGTATGTCTTAGTCTTGTGCAAAGTTTGGTGAGCAATGGAATAGAAATGCCTTGTGAGGGTTTAAAACAAGAGCTTGTGAGAAGGACCTAGGAAGTTTGGGTAAGGGGGATGGTTATAGTGCAAATGATGGTTAAAAAGATGGTTATAAGGTAGTGAGGGAACACTTTGGTTAGGTGAAGTTTTAGGCAAGAATGCAAGTTACAAGTGTAAGAAAAATGTGTTCTAAGTGTTAAGGACATAGTAAAAGTTGAGTAAAAGTTTAAGGAATTTTTGGGATGTTTAGAGAGGGTTTAAGTGTGCCCAAAAGATGTTAAAACATGTGGGAGAACATGTGTAAAGCATAGAAAAAAATTGGGAAGAATTTGGAGTTCAAAAAGAGGAGAAAAGCACATTAGAAAATTGGTTCTGCAGTGGACCACCCTACGGACCTCCATTGTCTGCTGCGTGAGTGAGATATTCTGTTGTGGACCGCCCCTGGGACCTCCCCAGTGGGGCGGTCTGGACCAGAACATAAAAAAAAATTCCTTTAAATTTAAGAAAGAGAATGAGAGTTATGTAGTGGACCCTGGTGTGTATAATAAAGATAAATGAGTGTAAGGTTAAGGATAAACGTGCCATGAAAACATGTAAACACTTAGTAAATTATAAGTTGAGTAAGTTAATTAACCGACATTATTAATTATGTATAGGAGTTGCCTTCGGAGGAAACCAATCGAAGCAAGGACCAAGGTATGGTTTTCTTGCAGTCTGTTGCCTATCGGTTTACACCGGCTTGTGTGTTGTTTGTTTTCTGTGTGTTTATGACCTTGTAAGACTTAAGTCATGAAATGAGTTTACCGTTGTTCATATTATTGTGATGGTGAGTTATGCCTCATTACCCTTGTGTGTGTGTCTAACAAGACCTAAACACTTGCTTGTGAATTGACTTATTAAGTTCCAATGAGGTTTCCTAACAAGTGCTAACGGGGGAAGTGAGGAGTCCGGTCTGTTCCGGCAACGCGTGTGAGTATGGGAGTCGATGTCATAACCAGTTCGATTCTCTTTGTATGTATGGTTGTTTTCCATTTTGGTCTCCAACCTTCCCTTTAGCTTAACCAAGGCTATTTTATTGACTTATGTCGGGCCACAGGGGCATACTATGTGTGTTCGGTGTGCTTGGATTACTATATCTGACACACCTATGGGTTAAGTTAACCGTTCATTTAACCGGACGGTAACGAGTTATATAACGAGCTTAGCATGAGTTGGCATCAATCTCTAGGCTCACCGGGTAATTGACTATGTTTGGGTTCGGTTCCTAAAGTGAACCGTACTTGTTATGTTATGTGATTATGTGTGATGCAAATTTTGTTGCTATGTTAACTAAAATGTTTGTTTTAAAATCAATGCCATGTTATCATGACAATTGGTTGTGTATCCCGGTAGTCGATGGGCTGCACGTTAGCCATGCCAGCCATGAGTTGCTGAGCCCCTTTGGGGCACCATATTGTTTACCTATGTTGCAGGATGAGGAACGAAGAGGCGGAGTGGCTCTAGATTCTAGGTTTATGGAATACTTTTGGTTATTTTGGATGTTGGGCCCAGGATGCGTCTGTGCTCCCGTGGCGTTATATTTTGGATCCGTTGTTGTTACAGTAGTGGTATAATGATGGTTTATAGTGATGGATTGTAATTAAATACTCGGTATTGTATAATATGTATTTATGGTGTTAGTTCTATGCTCGGGAGTCTGATCATCGGACCGGTACAAATTGTATGTATTCTGCCTTGTTAGCCACGTGGGTGGCTAACGTCGTGTAACACCAAACCGTTTAGTGATTGTTTTAGTTGTTTATTTCTACTGCGATTACAGTAATTGTTATGTGCGTAGTAGGGGTGTTACATGGACCCTAGTTAATCTAGTTATACAGAAAGTCGAACTGTAAAGAAAATGAAATTTTGAAGTCCGAGGCCACGGACTGGACGTCCATGGGCCCGGACATGCTTTATAAAACCCTAAATTTTCAAAAGTATGGGTATGTAGCCTGAAAGATTTCTAATATGTTAGTAATCAAAAGAGTTTGGTTTGAATTTGAATTTAACATGAAACTTGGAAAACAAGTTATTAGGCAGAAACGAAAGAAAACGACTATTCAGAAGCCGAAAGGAGTCGGTTTAAACTAAAATTTTAGCATAAATTTAATCAAGTCGTGGGGAGTTAGGAAATTAGGATTCCAACCTGTTTTGCTCTCGGGATTGATTGGGTGCTTCACATCGGGAGTCTTTTGGTGCTTCGCTGGAGTCGATTCGTGTTTGGGTTCAAGACCAACTTCTGACCCTTGGAGATTAGTGGTGTTCTTCACGTTTTTGTGGTGGTTTGAGGTTGTTTTGACTATTGTAGTAGCATCAGGGATTGAAGGATGTGTTTAGGTGGTGACTTTGATGGAGTTTCGATAGAATTCCGGGGGTCAGAAGCTTCAAAACGTGAGAGAGTAAAAACGGCTAGGTTTTCTGATTGCTCAGGGCTCTTGGTGTTCTGGCTTGATCAAGGGATAATGTTCCTTAAGTAGCCCTCACTAAAGATAGAAAAAATCCAGTCAAAACAAAGATTTACCGATCTCTTAGATCAATGGCTTTCTAGATGAAATTTGACTATGAAATATTAACCACATGTAAAGGAAAATATTTCTGATTTTTCGGAGGTAGAATTGGAATTTTGGATTTGGAATATTTTTAAATTCAATTTTTTGTCAGATTCAATCAGAAATTGCTAGAAAATTATTGGAAATTCAAAAAATCAAAATTCAAAGCCATTATGCTCAAAATGTCATCTTCTGACATGTATTAAAATTTCACAGCATTTAGAGTTGATTAAGCCACTTTTGGTGGAGAGAGAAAACTTATAGGAGAGCTTAGGAGCCTTAAAAATTATGAAAATGCCCCTGAGATGACTAAGTTGTTACTAACACTTCGGAATGCGCCGATTGAACTGGGAATCCATGCTACTTGACTAAAATACCCTTTTTAGTACCTGTACCTTAAGAGACTCTCTTCCGAGGGGGTTAAAATTTTGGGTATAACATTACATAAACAGCCTTGACCCTTGAGATAAGAACACCACTCAGAACCGTAGGCAATCCGAATCTGCGACCATAACAATTCCCTCACGTGTTTACACGCCCAAACATCAGAATCATACCGAAATCCTTCCAAAGTCAACACATAAGCACAACTTTCAACTCCCAAGACAACAATAATCATAACCTCAATCAAACCACCTTAAAAATGTGAAAAATACCATCTACAACCAAGGGTCAGAAGCTGGGACCGAACTTAATCTGAAACTGATATCGACGGAGCTCCTGAAGAATCCCGTTGTGAAGTTTTAACTCAATCCCGCAGGTAAACAAGGTTAGAATCTTGATTTCCCAACTCATATCGACTTCATTATTCTTCTGTTTAATTTTAGGTGTGAACTGACCTTTTACGGCTTCTGAGTTACCATATGTTTTTGCCTCTGCCCTATTACTTGTTTGCTAAGTTTTGTCATTAACCCGGCTTCAAATTGAAATCTTTTGATTGCTAGCATACTAGAAATCTCTCAGGATACACACCATAATTTTTTAGCCGAAAACACGTCGGGAAACTCAAGAACGCCACCGTATGTGGCTTGTCCGTGCCCTCGGACCGCGCGTCCGAAACAACGGACGGGCGGTCTGTGGCCACGAACAGCCTTGAAAGGTGGCGGGAACTTATTTTTCAAATTTTTAGGTTTTTCTAAATTCTGTCCGGGCCCACAGACACCCAGTCCATGGCCGGGGTCTTTTCAAAATTGTGTTTTCTCGTTATTTCTACCTTGATGGCTAATTAGGTTAAGTAGGCTCCGTGGGTTCAGACATTAGGTCCGAGGCCACGGACGGGGAAACAAATTTTGAACCAAATCTGTCTCCAAAACCCTAGTTTAGGTAATTTGAATTTCCACTTTTAATTTCAGTCAAAAAAATATATAAAAAAAAAACAGAAACACGCGCACTTAGCTGAAACAACCTAGTAAAAAACACTAAATAAGCTAAGTAGAGAAAAAACGATCTATGAGGGGTAATGAAAGTAATTTGAACCCTGAATAAGTCGAATACCAAGCCCCGAACCCGAACTCTACCTTTCCTAATTTACCCTAGGTTAAAATTAGGTGGCGACTCATAATAGGTTCCAGTGAGCTAACTTAGGATTTAATAATTGTGTTATATGTCATAGTTATTAAACTTAGGTTATAAGTGAACCTAGAACCCGATCAAATCCTAATCAATCTAATCAACATAGGATAGTGGTTCAAATATCGAGGCTTACAGAGGTGCATGGTCTGAGATAATTTATGAATATGGATGGGCCATTGGGCCTGGATGAATTGAAAGTGTGACATATGGGCCATAATTATTCATAGGCTGTGAATTGACACTTTGGCCGAAAAGGTTTTGAGGATGTGGAACTTGGGCCGGAGTGTTGTATGAATGTGACACTTGGGCCGAAATGATATCTTAACTGTGACTTAGTGCTTGGGCCGAAATGTTTTGGGAAAGTTGTAACACCCCAACTGTAAAATCGTCACTTAACAACCATTAGTAGCGGATAATACACATAACACTTGACTTAACCAATGGGTGTTACACGTCATTAGCCACGCACGTGGCTAACAAGGCTAATACATACGCCACGTACCGGTCTGATGGCCAAGGTTACCGAGCACTACACTTTACATTACCAACCGTTTCTGAACTAAAACAACTGCATTTACATTTACAATACAACTGTACCGAGTATTTACAACTAATGCCGACAACAGTTTGGTCATACTAAACTTACAAACTCATAAGTAACTAAATAACAATCCATGTAAAAACAGCTACCCCGTCCTACTCTCGAACGGTTGCCAGCTTCATTGTACCTGAAAGGAAAAAGGGTGCCCCCCAAGGGGCTCAACACCTTTGTTGGTATGGTAATCGTGCAGCCCGCATACTACCGGGCCACGCATAACTAATTGTCATGTGAGCATGCAATTGATTTTATTTATAGCATGCAAGAAATACTATAAACACATATCATGCTTATAAATCACATGTATCCAATCAATAGGATACAACCAAGAAGGTTAGCACATCAACATTTGTTAGATCAAATTGTTTTGTTCCTTGACCCTTGAGGGTTTCTACCTTAATGGAACTAAATGCTTATTAGACAACACTTACCCATTTGGTCGGGTTATAACTAATTACTTCTGATATTAATATGGGGTTGATTTCGGTGATCAACGTACACAACACGACAATACACATCACGTAAAACATATACACAATGTAATACCGTTCTTGTTAAAGAACTTACACTTTACTTAAGATGTGTCGGATAAAATATAGGTCCGAACACACCGTACACATTTACTTTACTTAGATGTGTCGACCATAATATAGGCCCGATCACACCATACACAAATCCCCCTAGCCCCGAATAACAATCAAGGTAGGAAAGTCTCTTATTGGACTTGAGGGTGATTGTAATCCAAGAAGGAAAGACAGCCAAAACAGAGAGGGAGTTAAATCAAATATAGATATCAACTCTCAGACACACGTGCACGACCCGGACTCCCGGATTCCTCACCCCCCATTACATATATATATTAGTTAGAAGTTCCCTTATGGAACTTATCACATCATGACACCATATGGTGTTACAAACTTAGTTAAACTAACAGGAGGGGGTAACATACCATTCGACAAACATAGACAACGACATTCGTTAAATAATGGCATACTAACAAAGGCAACACACATCACAACAACCACAACATACAACTAACGCACGGATAGCCATAGTTAGAATGTTCCTGTAGGTTGGGATGTTTAATTCGAATACCAATCTCTTATGTGATCCTAAAGTCGGTTAGCTACGGTTTAACACATATTTGAGGTTAAATGGTATTGGAACTAAGTACGCCACATAAATGAATTACTGTAAACTCATTTCATGCTTTATCTTGCAAGCTGGCAAACATACAGAAAACAAGTTGGCATACAAGCAGGTGTAACCCGGTAGGACGCAGATTGCAAGAAAACCATACCTGTAACACCCCATCCAACATTTGCATACTTACAATAAACTGCAGCGGAAATGCAACCCTCTTCACATTACTTAACTCGTTGGTGTTACACGCCGTTAGCCACCCACGTGGCTAACAAGGCTAATACATACACAATGTACCGGTCTGATGGGCTAAATTCCCGAGCAACTATACATTAGTATCCCTTTCCATTACAACAACAACAACACATACACCTTATCAACTGTACCGAGTATTTATAACTGTTGCCGACAACAATTTCGGTCTTACTACACTTACTGTATACATACACTTAAAAGTTTACCCATGTACAATGACTACCCGTCCTACTCTCGAACGGCTTCCAGCACTTCGTACCTGAAATAGGAAAAGAAGAGAAAGGGGTGGCCCCAAGGGGCTCAGCACCTTTGCTGGTATGGTAATCCCGCAGCCCACATGCTACCGGGCCACGCACAACTAATTGTCGTCTTAGCATGCAGTTGATTATATTTAAATCATGCATGTGACAATAAACACACAACACATAACATTCGCCTCAACGGGCTCCACAACGGATAATATGTCCTTACTTAATAAATCACCCATGGTATTCATCATCCCTAGAGTGTTTCTCCTCCAATAGAGCTACTTCCTTAATAGACGACACATACCCTTAAATCGGGTTATCCTTAAACGCCTCCTATCACAAACTGGGAATCATATCCATGATCCACGCAATCTACATTATACAACCTACACACATACACACATACAACACCTAACAACACTTTGCACGTTTCCACGTGCACAACATAATACCGCAATGGAGATTGCATCACAACAAAACACATAACATAACGGGAATGGTTCGCTTAGGAACCGACCCAAACATTGTTTACACACTGGTGAGCCTAGAGAATGTTGCCAGTCTCATGATAAGCTCGTTATACAGTAACAACAACACTCATTACCGTCCTAATAGTTGGACGAATAACTTAAGTTAAGGCGGTTCGGGTTTGGAGGCCCGAACACACCACACAAACACATGTTCCCCCTAAACCGATCATAAGTCAGAATAGCCAAGCTTTGGAGTAAGCTAATGGGAGATCATAACCCGTGAGGGAAACAACCATAACAAAGAGAAGGGTAAGGCTAGGAAGGATACCCTCTCCCAAACAACGCGCGACCGGCCAAACCGGATTCCTCACTACTGTTAGTACATACTTACTTTAGATAATAATTAGAACCCCACTATGGAGTCTATCACACCTACACACATACAGTATTACAACTGGGTTAAACACACAAGGGAGATCCCTACATTCACATACACATATCACACAATTAACACACGCATAGCCGTGGTTAGTACGTCCCATGGTTCGGGTCGTTTACTCCGAATACCGAACTCTCAAGTGATCCTAGACTCAGTTAACTAAGGTTAACACTGCCGAGGTTAAATGGTATCGGAGTTGATCACGCCACATAAGTGAATTACTGTAAACTCATTACATGTTTTATCTTACAACGTGGCAAACATACAGAAAAACACATTGGCATACAAGCCGGTGTAATCCGGTAGGACACAGGTTGCAAGAAAACCATACCTGTCACCGGAGTCCACTTTATCACGTCCATTTATGTACCTCGAGCAATTCTCGAACAACTGTTAACATCACATGTGTTTTCATTAACATCGGGGTTTGCTTGATTATTTAATGTCAATGCTTAATTTTTCCCCGTTGACTTAGTTACATAACTTAACATTTTTAACTTGTTTTACTCTCACATTTTAATACAACTTTTAGCCCATTTTATCGTCATTAAACTCACCTAACATGTCCTTAACATCCTTATAACATCATTACCTACCAATCCCCATCATCACATAACATTTCATAACCTTAAACCATGTTTTTGGTCCGACCGACCCACGTCCGACCCACCATTCCGGGTCGGTCCATGTGCGAACATTTTCCACCTTTGAAACTTGACCGACCGACCCATGTCCGACCCACCCTTTTGGGTCGGACCATCACCGAACATTTTCCCAACACTAACAGAGGCTCGACCGACCCAAAAACTGGGTCGGCCCCTGGGTCGGTCGCCTTCTAAACTTACCCAAACCTTGCCAAATCTTCACCAAACTTCTCCTAAGGTCCCTTAATGTGTTCTAACATCATTTGGCACTTCAAACACACCCTTAAGATATTCTTAAACACTCACAAAACTATTTTTCCTAATTCCTTAAACCTTTACTTATATCTTCACAAAATTCCTAACACTTACAATGTTTTCTCCTTATGATTTCTAGGTGGCATTTCACCTATAATGACCACAATACCAAGGTGTTTCCTCCACACCTTATCATCACCTCTCGACTTCTTTTCTTACTAACTAAATCTCCTTTTTCACATCATACCTAAACATCACTTATTCCTTGAACACCAACCTTACCTAAACCTTAAACAACTTCTCCAAGACTTTAATACATTCACAAAACACCCATTGAATTCCTAGAACTTCCAAGACAACACATAAATCCTTGCATCACTCTAAGTCACCTTAATACATGTTTTCTTCTCAAGTAAACATTCATTCACCTTTAACACTTCCTAGTTCACCAAAACTTCCTTAAAACACTTAGAACTTCTCACACATTTTTTTCCAAATTTGGCCATAGCTTCTCTTGTATATACTCACATCCAACCACTTAGGTTTTTACCTTATTTCATTCAAAACACCTAAAATCCATCAAACACATTTTTATACACAAACTTCACACATTAAGCACTACATCACAATATAGTGCATAACTTAAATTGCTTGGCACTTAGGCCCTTAAATAACATGGCTCTTAGGCCCTTAAATTGCATAACCTTAAACACTGAATTTCCCACATAAATAATGCCTTTGACCTGCAAATACATACACCAAAACATATGTTCTTTTACTAGTCTCCTTGAGAACACTTTACTAGGTCACTCACCATTGGCTCCTTAGGTATTTTATCAAGCAAATCAAGCTCATTTTCCTAAGGCACTTAAACTACATTGAGATAGCTTGTTTACCTCTTTTCCTCACAACTTCTTTCTTGTTTCTTGTAAAACCGGTGGGGTTTTGGTTGTTTGTCAACTTCTAAACAATGTACAAATAGTAGAATGAGTATTCAAGCATTATGCTTCATCTCATTGTAAACCCTAGTTACACATATGGTTTTAACACATTTAGGTAATTGTTTTACCTTGGAATTGGAAGAGAACTTGAATAAGTATCAAGAGAGGACTCCTCCTAGCCCTTGGAAGATTCAAATGAAGCTAAAACAAGCAAGATAAATACACCATGGTGAGGTGAATTTTCGGACAACACAAAACATGAAGGAAACTTGATTTTTCTTTGAGTTTCCTTACCTTGAAGCAAAGGAGATGAATATGTGAAAAGATGGGCTCAAGCTCCATCAATGGTGGAACTCCATGGCACCGAAATGGTGATCTTCAAATTTTGAGAAGATAGGAATGAAGAGCTTGATGAGAGGAAGAGAATGGTGGTGTTTGTTTTTGATTTGAACAAGTGAGCAAGATTTTACATGTGTTCAAAGTTGGAACTTCCATGGTGGTAGTAGCATTACCGAGAGAGAACAAGAAGAAGAGAGGAAGAAGGAGAATGGGACCGTGTGAAATGAGAAGAGAAGGAAGAATGAAGATAGAATTTGCTTTTAAGAGATATTTGTAACTTATAAAGCAAATAGTACTTTACTTAAATTTTACTTACTTATTTGATTTCTTTTACAACTTGGTGACTCACTACTACAAAAACCGGCCACCATTATGCCTAGGAGGGTATACTAGTCTTTGTTGACCAATTTAATTACTTATAACATTATATGTTACAAACTAGCTTATAAAAGTTACTATTCACTAACTAAGGCACATAGAAGTGAAATTTTTGATTTCCCACTAATATGGCCACCCAAATGTGATACTATATAGTACACATGTTAATTAAAGAGTAATGATGGACATTTAGCCATTCAAAACTCATTTACAAGACAATTTTTCAAAAACGTGCTTTAAGACTCCTCAAAGCACTTTTTGTGTTTTAACTTGTTTTCAAGCTTGGTTTTCTTTAGTAGTTGATTTAATATGTTCATTAACATATAAATAAGGTATAGGTATGACCATTAGGTCTTATACACATTTATCCCAAGCTTAGAGCACATTTTTGCTCATATTGACTTTAAGGTATTACCTTGTGTTTTGTTTGGTTTCATTGTCTACCAAAGTTTCTTAAGGACTTATTTAGCCTTATTAAATCATAATTAAATGTTATTAAGTCTTGGTAGGCTCTTTGGGTCCTAACCAAGTTCACTCATAGCTTAGAGCATGTTTTTGCTCATACTGTGTCTTAGTGCTTTATTGCACTTTACTATATTTTAAATTGTCCACAGATGTTTCTAAGGCACTTTTAGCCTTCATATAACATGGTTTGTTATTTAAACCACCCATCAAGGTTTGGGGTATTTCAATCTACCCCCCTTAAAAGAACTTCGTCCTCGAAGTTCACACTTTCCACACATCATTCGATTTGAACACAGGAATCACTTGGAAATAAACTTCCATAACCAAACACACTTTACATCTCAACCTCAGACTTAATGGTCCGGGCAACACATTCACATCCACACATAACATAACATATCCAAATGATAACCTCGGACTCTATGGTCCGGGTATCTTAACAACACTTACACTACATCACAAACCCCTTTGACTCACTGGTCTTGGGTAACATAAACATTTGGACACATGGGTCCTGGTAACATAACAGTCTTTAGACACATAGGTCTATGTAACACCACACATTTAGACTCATAGGCCTTGATAGTATACACTTTAGGAAATCCAAGTCAAACAACATTCATTACACATACCACACAACATGTCAGAGCATGTATAGCAATCAAAAATATCCTTGATATACACTGTGATCCCGCAGAACCCGGTCGCGATGGACACCTTCCGTCCCCGTGCCTTTGGGAGTTTAAAAACAATCACTTAAATTTAAAATTTCTTTGTGAGGTTAAGTAAGAGAACTTTAATTACGTAAAGTATCCATCAACGTTTTATAAATACCAATTTAAAATCCTTTTGAAAACACACACAACTCCAAGTCCAACTTAAGCTCTTTGCTTCTTTTATTAGCGTGGTTATTCGTGACCACTTATAGGGAGTTTCAAGAGTCATCCAACCCTGATGTGATCAGCATCAGTGTTGAACTATCCTTCCACCCCAATTTGTGTTCGGCTTCCCTTGATCACATGCAATCAAGTTCCACCTCCCACTTCATTTTCAAGCATCAAGTAAGTCACTCATTTCCAATTTTCTATCTTTTGAATCATTCTAGTCATGATCACAACATCTCCAAAGGATAGAACTCCGTCTATCAGTTACCTCCATTCACTTTTAATCCTGTTGCCTAGGGAATCTTATTCTCACTAGGTTCTATGTCGGTATCATGCCCTTTCATGCATCACTTATATATATATACACATATATTTTATCCAAAATACAACACCTGGTTTTACATTTATACACTGTCGGGGCTTTTGTTCCCCCGGGAGTTTATCTACTCCCCACACTTGTACAATCACACACAACTGTTAACAACACACACACTTATCATAATGGTATTCGCATCATCTGTGCGCAATTACCACAATTAATCCATGAATGAATGTGTATGTTTACGTAACACACACACCAATCATCAAAACAAACAATAATCTTGTGCTATGCACAATATGAGTCACACACACTACGTACACTTGTACGGTAATATACACCAAGTGGTTTTGCGCTCTACCCCCCTTAAAAGGGATTACGCCCACGTAATCAATCACTAAACATTGGCTTAAATGTTCTGCCGTCGTGAAGTGCTTTAACTTCCACGCGGTCTATTACACAATGGATTCTGATTAGAGGATCTTAACCATATTGGCGGTTTAGTTCCTAAACCAAGAATTCTCATTGGAGTTTGTTTAAACTCATAATTGGTTTCGATTCTGGCCTGTTAGGCTTCTAGGCGTTAATAATTAGCCATCCACTCATATTCGTTATTCACGTTGTACATTTGAATCACTGGTTCACTAGTTTCTGCTGCGAAACTCTAATAATTGTAGAGCTTAATTGCTCCCTTTTGTTACTCTTACTGTATTGTACATCCCCAATTGTCACCTTCATCTTGGTAACAATGGTTTCTCAACCGACGCGCAGTATCTCTTACCGTTAGCGAATTCGGTGAGTTATAAACTTTTTCCACTTCCGTAGTAATTTACTGTATATACAGTTGTGTATTTCACAATGATTGACTTGTTCCCTTCCGACTTACTGTCGGTTGAGATTGAGCTACTACCTAGTGTGTAGTGCTCTCTCAGCTATTTACAACCTTTGTGGTATATTCCATACCGATATTTGGCAGCTAGTGCTACTGTAGTCACTTACTGTTAATCATATCTCCACATTTGGTTTTGTACAAGTACTCTTTTATTGGTGCGGCCTTGCATTTCCTATGCATCGGCCTTTATAACATTATTCCTCTATAACTAACATGTCTCCAATTCCTAGCTATCCCACTCGATCATTACTGCGCAAGTGCAATACCAAAACACTCAGTCATACAGAGTGCAGAGGCGTAAACTCTCGACAGTAAATCCCTTATGCGACTCGCCATGGAATTCACATTGTCCTTCACTGAGACTCTTATCTCATAACTGGTTCGACCTACCATATTATCATTCAACAACACTTATACAACGGTCGCTTACTGCGCACCGTGCTCTCACTTATTGTATAACACTAACTCACATAGTATTTACTGTCACATTAATTTCCACACATAAATTTACATTATTCACATTATGGTTCATCCCTCATTTGGATGACTACTGAATGCTCCTTGAGCATCGATCATTCGAGTCACAAGCCGGCATTATTCAGCTCGGTGTTTCACCTTATACACATACTACTAAGCCAATTACTCTCTTTCATTAATAACATCTTCCATCCTTAACACATTTCTTGAACTTGATTCACATAACTACCGCTCCTGCGGTGTCACAATATCGAGAGGTATCCCCACTCTTAATGCAGTGGTTCGTTTACCACTCTATTCACTTATACAACATAAACTTCTACAATCAATTGAATTTATGTAACATATCTTGCTTATGGCTTATGAGCCTTGTTTGCCTTGAGCTGGGCTCATTGTAGGCTGTCCACACATATGTACTTCTCTGTACTACATTATATGGTTGGATATTATACTGAGCTCCATGACAAGGTCGTTGCATTCCGTTTCCTTTCATGGGATGCCCCTTAAGATTGTCAGTCCGTCTCCTGACAACTTATGTCTAAACTGTGTGTTAGTTTCAACCCTTGTGCTTCTGTCATGCATTTCATTCAACAATTGTTGATGTGAACACCCTTCAAGGATTGCTCCTGGGTGTTGTTAAGTTATGCCTTTCATTTGGCTCATACTTATTGGTACATTCCGTTAGCTACGCCTTTCGCGTTCTTTACTGGTTATTATCTTCTTCTGTGAAGATTAACATTTCTTGGTAGTGTAGGTACTCATTCTGGGAATTCATCCGTTCATTGCACATTAATGTGTCCACATTAGGCATCTGTTTGCCATGTACAGGCTGGGTCACCATTCCAGCTATAATGTTTATCCCTAAGGATCCTTAAGACATATGTGGTGTCTTTACATAACAGTTTGTGCCCATCGCACTTCCTAACTCTTAAACATTTCCTTGAAAGGAGTTCACTAATCCTTTTAGTCTTGCTAACTTAACTGAATTCCTTAACTTCAACTATTCCTTGTAATCCTTAGCTCTCGTTTGATTTATACTGCTGACCGTAGACGGAGTCGACTACTTCCCGTGTTTCGGACTCTACTCGTATACATATATGGGGTATCATACTGATACATTGCTACTTACCCAACTAACCCATAAGTAGGTCTGTCAGGCCCACATGCTCCTATCGGAGTGCGGTCGTCCCACAACACAGTTGGTACACTTGTAGTGTCCGTCACACGCCTAGGTGAAGTATTCTGTTGTCAACTCCCTTATATTGTCCCGCGACAATATTCATTCCCTGCTTCCCGAACTTAATCGAGGGAAGGTTTATCCATTGCTGTATCCTGATGGAGAAATATGTGACTACTTCTACCACATAGGCAGTGTACCTATCGTTTTGCGGGTATAGTGATTAAATGGGGTTGTCGATCTCAGGGACCTCGTATAATTAATTGACAAATATTTGATTAAACTGGAAATTAAGTTAAACTAAAGAAAACAGGAAATATCACTTTTTCGGTTTTGACTAATTAATTAAAAAGAAACTAAACTACAAGGACAATTAAGACAACTTAAATAAACACAGAGGGATTTAAAGAGTGGTGAATGTGATAAATAGAAAAGCGCATCCCGGGTTGTTTGCTTACCTATTCCTTTTATATCTGTTAGTAAATTCTTCCTTTAATTTTACTGCAATAACTCAGAAACTTTAATTAATTCATTAACGACTAAGTATAATGAATCCTAACCAATTGTTAGACCTAGCAGCAGGCTAATGCTCTAGACCGGACACAATTAATCGCATAAAGAGCAGTTTCTATTGGAGTCTAATTAACCTATAGGCCGGATCAGGCTTCTAGCTGTTAATTAGGTTCAACTTCCTTCGTCTAGTTATTTATCTCAGCTCTCGCATTTTAATAAAATAACTACAAGGGTTGTTATAATTACCGGCCAAATAATTAAAACACTTGAAGGACAGGAATTGAACTGTTGCAGTTAACTAAATTTATTAAAAGAAATACATAACAGAATTTAGGAAATAGGTTCGCTTCCCAACCCGGGAAGCTAAAATACTTACTCGCTCATCGTTACAGAAACAACGATAACAGAAAAGGAATGCATTAAATAAATTAAAGTAAGGGTAAGAGATAACTCCAGTTTAGAAGTTCACTCCGGTTCCTCGCTTCAACTTCGTCTTGCGTTGCCCCGTCTGCTAATTTATTTCTGTAGAGCTGGTGCTTAATAGTGGAAATAAAATAAAGAGTGGGATGTATGTGTTACGTGGGAATTTAATGGAGTGGATGGGTGATTATTTTTGATGAAGTGAATGGAGTGCGATCGTGGGAGAATGCGTGGTGAATGGATTAATTTGTGGACTGATAAATGAATGGATGACTGGATGGATCGATTGTGTGGGTGGATCGTGTGTGTGGATCGTGTGTATTTTAGCTTCCAGTAGTGTGGGTTTATATAGGCGGAGGACATGGGAAACAGACAAAGGAGAAGTGACAGGGTGAATCAAGATAGTCGGAGGAGTTGGTGCAGATCCGTGAAGATTGAGATTTCATCGGGCAGTGAAATTGATTTCCACAGATTTAATTGATGATCTGCAGCAGCCATTGATTGAAGAGCCGGCATCACGCTCGCGCAAATTAAGGTGGGCGATCGCAATTAATGAAGTAGTTCGACTGCGGCGCCTGAAGAACGAAGAAGAAAACTCTGTTCGGAATTCTGTTCCGTGCGCTGAAATGCTCTTGTCCGCCTCGCGGTCGTCTCTACCTTGTCCGCGCGTTTTGGTCCCGTCCGCCTCGCAGTCATCTGTGTGCTGTCCGCCTGATAAGAGGCGTAGTCTCTGTTGTGTCCGCGACCAAAACAGGCGGTCGTCTATGTCCTGTCCGCGACCAAACCAGGCGGACCTCTCATCCGCGTCCGCGAGCGGTTGTTTCTCTCTTGTCCGCGACTTATGAGGCGGACGGCTCTACTTGACCGCGAGATAAGAGGCGGACGCCTCTGTTGTGTCTGCGCCTCTCCTGTCCGCCAGTTATGCTATATATATATATATATGTATATATATTGTAGTCCAATCTTGAATCGGCTCCAGATTATTCGTTATAAGTCCGTTTGACTCGCCGTTTGTTGCGTTGGAAAGCTTGTGAAGTAAACTACTTGATTCCAACACTTTTTCCTACATTTACACATAAAAATATCAATTCATATCAAAACATAAACCTAGGAAAATCGTCAGATAAGTGAGAAATATTACTTAAAATACTGCAAATTATAAGGTAATTAAACCCTTAAAAGTCTATATATTTCGCACTTATCAAACTTCCTCACACTTATCTTTTGCTTGTCCTCAAGCAAATAAAGAACAAACTTTCTCTAAGGTTACAGTATCAAACTCCGGGATTCAACAATCGTGGAAGGAAATCAAGCTAAATGGCAATCAAAAGAATAATCCTGCTCTTAGATGTAGGTTTTTGTAAACAGTGAAACAGAAAATTTTTAATAAGAGCATGGATAAGTCAGATTGTAAAAATTGAACATAGATTAGCTTGGAACCTTCCACCAATTTCTTTTCTCTAACCTTTGGATGACAAGGGGTGTGAAGTAACACCTTATTCCGTGATACCTTTCAACACCACATACTCATGATCGAAATATGAAAAATTGTGACAGTTATTCAGCATTAAGAGTTTTGCATGTTCATTTTTTTTCTTTGTTTGCACAATTGTTTTCATCCCCCCAGACTTTTCTCTTCACCCATGTAGCGGTTTTGGGCCTTCTATCCCAGATCACAAGACCTTAGGTAGATGGGTGATAAGGCACCCCAAGGACTTAATAACCGAATGAACGAGGCCTGTTTTGGTTCAGAAAACTTCATTATATGATCAGAGGAGTACCTTGCCTTATCCTTTCCATACCAAACTCTCACTTAGTCCCATGATTGCCAAGCTAAGGTAACTCAATTTCCACAATCAGCTTATCCACCAGATTTCAGTGAAAATAGATTAAATTTTGAAGAAAGAAATTGATACATACAACAACGTCAAGCAGAACGATTCTTGAGGTTGTCATCAGGCTCGATTTCAAAAACTTCCACAAAAATTTTAGCCCGAAAATTCAACATGTATTGGCCTTTAGAGAAGCTACTATCATAATAGAGAACAATAAAAACAAGTGTGGCATTAGGTACTACTGGCATATTTTCAGGGAAAGGTCTAAACTTCCTCACACTTAAGAGGAGCAATGTCCTCATTGTTCATAAAATAATCAAGAAAAGACCTTTCAAAATATGCCAGACTCATGAATCAACAGTTAAAGCTCGAGTGACTGAACATAAATATTAAAAATAAAGGAACTGAGACTCCCCTGATATCGTGAGATTGAGGAAGGTGCCCTTCCTCACACTTAAAGCATTGGCGGTGGGGTCGATGTTCCTCACACTTGAGTCTAAGCAAGGGTTCAGCTTGGAGTGATTGCAACAAACGGTTTACCTACACACAATGTCAAATACCAAAATAACGCTAGGAAGCGTTGCGTTAATAGCACAGGTACAAGTATCTCCTTGCTCTTCTTTCTTCCTCGCCCTTTTTTTTTATATATATATATATATATCACAAAATATTAGAGAGAAATAGATGCGTAGCTTATAAAACATGAATTTGAAAATTACCCCTGGGTTGCCTCCCAGTCAGCTGCCCTCTTTATAGTCATTGGCTGGACTTTGTGAAGTAGCTAACCTGCAGTTGGATCTTTAAGAGATATTCATATGTAGCAGCTTGATCCAGTGAGTATACCCAGAAATTTCTTGACTCTTGACCCATTGACTTTAAATGTTTCCCCCTTTGCATTGGCGAGTTCAATCGCACCGAATGGGGAAATGCTAGTAATAGGGTAAGGTCCTGACCAGTAGGATTTCAGCTTACCTGGGAAGAATCTGAGCCTGGAGTTGAAAAGTAAAACTTGGTCCCCCACCTTGAGTTCCCGATTGGCAATCATCTTGTCATGCCAGCGCTTGGTACGTTCCTTATATATTACAGCATTCTCATAAGATTCGTTCCTGAGTTCCTCCAACTCTGTCAGCTGGAACTTACGTTTATCACCGGCTTGCTGTAGGTCAAAATTAAGAGCTTTCAGGGCCCAATATGACTTGTATTCTAATTCCACAGGCAAGTGGCATGCCTTCCCAAAAACCAACTTGTAGGGAGACATGCCAATTGGTGTCTTGAAAGCAGTGCGGTAGGCCCAGAGTGCTTCATCTAATCGAAGTGACCAATCCTTTCGAGAAGAGTTCACCGTCTTTTGCAAGATCCACTTGAGCTCTCGGTTCGTCACTTCGGCCTGCCCATTTGTTTGAGGATGGTAGGGTAAGGAAACCTTATGTCGAACCCCATATTTCTTTAATAGTGCTTCAAACTGGCGGTTACAGAAATGGGAGCCACCGTCACTGATTATGGCTCGAGGAACGCCGAATCGAGTGAAAATATTTTTCTTCAGGAACTTCACAACAATTTTAGCATCATTAGTAGAACAGGCAAGGGCTTCCGCCCATTTTGAAACATAATCAACAGCTACTAAGATGTAAAGATTACCGAAAGAGTTTGGGAAGGGACCCATAAATCAATACCCCAGACGTCAAATAGCTCAACTTCTAACATGTTATTCAGTGGTAGCTCATTCCGACGAGATAGATTACCTTGCCTTTGACACCGATCACATGTCGAAACAAACATATGACAATCCTTGTGAAGGGTGTTCCAGAAAAAACCTGATTCTAGTATTTTTGCAGCGGTTCGAGTGGCGCCATGATGTCCACCGGCTTCTCTGGAATGACAATGGAGGAGAATATTTCTGACTTCTGACTTCTGGACACATCTCCTAATGATACCATCTGCACAGACTTTAAACAGATAAGGGTCATCCCAAAAATAATGTTTGACAATGGAAAAGAACCTCTTTCTCTGCTGATAAGTCATATCAGCCGGAACGATCTTCCTAACAAGGTAGTTAGCGATATCAGCAAACCATGGATCCTCAACATCTTCAGCTGCAAATGCTGACTCATCGGGGAATGACTCGTTGATGGGAGTCCCGTCATCAGATGCTTCCATTCTGGACAGATGATCAGCTACCACATTTTGTGTTCCCTTTTTGTCCCTGATCTCAATATCAAATTCTTGCAATAGGAGAATCCACCTAATCAACCTGGGTTTAGACTCTGCCTTAGCAAACAAATACTTAAGAGCAGAGTGGTCAGTATGCACAATAATTTTGCCACCCAGTAAATAAGATCGAAACTTATCTAGAGCAAAAACTACAGCTAGTAATTCTTTTTCTGTGGTCGCATAATTTTTCTGGGCATCATTTAAAGTTCGACTTGCATAATATACTACCCGAAGAATTTTATCAACCTTCTGACATAACACGGCTCCCACAGCGTAATCACTAGCGTCACACATTATCTCAAAAGGGAGTGACCAATCAGGAGACACAACGACAGGTGCAGAAATTAGCTTTTCTTTTAATGAATTAAAAGCTGTCAGACATTCTTCAGAAAAATGGAACTTAACATCCTTCGCCAATAGATCACACAGAGGTTTAGAGATTTTGGAAAAATCTTTGATGAATCTTCTATAAAAACCTGCGTGTCCAAGAAAACTACGAATATCTCTAACAGAAGATGGTGGTGGGAGCTTTTCAATTACCTCGACTTTAGCCCGATCTACCTCAATACCTTTTGAAGAAATTTTGTGGCCCAGGACGATTCCTTCTCGAACCATGAAGTGGCATTTTTCCCAATTTAACACCAGATTGGTTTCTTCACACCTGGACAACACAAGATCAAGGTTTTCTAGACAGGATTCAAATGTTAGACCATAAACAGAAAAATCGTCCATAAAAACCTCAATGCATTTCTCAATATATTCAGCAAAGATGGCCATCATACAACGTTGAAACGTAGCAGGAGCATTACATAATCCAAATGGCATTCTTTTATAACTATAGGTTCCATACGGACAGGTAAAAGTTGTCTTATCCTGATCCTCAGGAGCTATAGGGATCTGAAAATAACCTGAAAAGCATCCAGAAAGCCATCCAGAAAGCAGTAGTCCAGCTAGTCTTTCCAACATTTGATCAATGAAAGGTAATGGAAAATGGTCCTTACGAGTGGCATCATTTAACTTTCTATAATCAATACAAACCCGCCAACCTGTAGTGGGACGCTGGGTAATCAGCTCACCCTTTTCATTAGGAACCACAGTATTCCTCCTTTCTTTGGTACTACCTGAACTGGACTTACCCATTTACTGTCTGAAATAGGGTAAATAATGCCTGCATCGAGTAGTTTGATTACCTCTTTCTTAACTACCTCTTTTAGGACTGGGTTAAGACGTCGCTGAGGCTGAGCCAATGGTCGGTAGTTATCTTCCATATAGATTCGGTGAGAACACAACTGAGGGCTGATTCCTTAATATCTGCTATAGACCAACCAATAGCTGATGTGTGATTGCGCAACACCTCCAGTAGTTGCTTCTCTTGAGTTCCTGTCAAGTCAGAAGAGATTATAACAGGTAATTCCGATGGTTCATTAAGAAAAGAATATTTCAAATGAGAGGGAAGAGGTTTCATCTCCACTGTAGGAGGTTTTTCAATAGATGGTCTTGGCCGGTCAGCACTTCGCTCAACTTTCTCAAATTGCTGCTGGTACTTGTGGAAGTGTGGCCGCCTTTTGTTTAACTCCTCAGCCATGAGGGCCATATCTGGATCCTCATCATCAGCTTCACAAGATGCCATAAGACATCTTTCCAGGATTTCCTCTTCTTCCCTGCTTAAAATAGTTTCCTGCACTAAAGAGTCAATAATATCTATAGCAAAGCAGGATTGAACAGTGGCAGGACGCTTCATGTTGCGTGTCATGTCGAAAACAACCTGCTCATCATGAAATCTTAGAATAATCTTCCCTCCTTCCACATCAATGAGAGTGCGGGCAGTTCTCATAAACGGTCTGCCCAAAATTAGTGGTACATCTGTATCTTCCTCCATATCAATGATGATAAAATCAGCAGGGAAGATAAATTTATCAATAGAAACTACCAGGTCCTCAACTTTTCCTTTAGGATAAATTATGGAACGGTCTGCTAGTTGTAACTGAACAGATGTGGGAGCACATTGACCTACACCTAATTTCTTGAAAATAGATAAAGGCATCAAATTAATACTTGCTCCTAAATCACATAAACCGTTACCGCAATCAACCTTCTCGATAGCGCATGGAATGATGGGAAGACCCGGATCTCCTAACTTGGGTGGCAGTTTCTTCAGGAGAACTGCAGATACTCTTTCTGTCAACTTGACTGTGTCAGACTCTAGCAAAGAACGCCTGTTAGACAAAATATCCTTCATAAATTTAGCATACATAGGCATTTGAGACAAAGCATCAGAAAAAGGGTTAATAGTTAATTTCTTAAAGATATTAAGAAATTTCCCATATTGCTCGTCCATGTTCTTTTTCTTTAGTCTGTTAGGGAATGGAATAGGAGGATTATAAGAGAGTTGAGAAGGTTTAATAGTGAGAGATTCAGGAGACTCCTTCTCCTTGTTGTTTCCTCCACTTCAGGTTGAGATTCAGCTGGCTTATTAAAATCTTCTTCAACTTCTGGAACATCAGAAACTAGTTCCTTGCCGCTTCTCAGAGTTAGCTTTTGCATGCGTTGGGTTAGGGTCAGGCTGACTGGGAAGTGACCCCGTCGGTCGCTGTGCCAGCTGTTGTGAAATTTGACTCATTTGCCTCTCTAGGCTCAGGTTGATAGAAGCTTGATCAGCGTTTTTAGCGGCTTGTTCAGAAAGTTTAGCTTCTATTTCGGCAATCCTGGAGTTTGTAGTTTGGCCTTGTTTGAGGATTTCTGCCAGCATATTCTCAATTTTACCACTGCCTTGAGAATTTTGGGATTGCTCCTGCTGTCTAAAGTAAGGTGGTCTATTTTGATTGAACCCAAAATTACCTAAAGACTGATCATTACCCCTCCATGGAGGTTGTTGATTGTTCCTCCAATTATTCTGATTGAAATTGTTAGGATAGGGGTTACCTGGTCTGTTGTTGATCGATTTTAGCTCTTCGGGGTTACCTGCAAAGCTAGGACCTTCACAGTTGAACGTTTCGTGGGCTCCTCCACAATTCTCACAGCAAGGATTCAGGAAAGGCGAAGAAGTAGCTGCCTTCGCGGTTTGCTGTTGCGTCTGGTTTACAGCTAACTTTTCCACAACTTTAGTAAGAGCTGTTAGTTGAGCGGATAAATGATCCTGTGGGGGAATATTATACATACCTGCTTTTGTCTCACCTCTCCCCTTGTTCTTGCACCACTGTCTGGTACTAGCGGTCATGGTGTCCAAAAGCTCCATCGCTTCATCCCCAGTTCTTGCCATAAAGTTTCCTCCAGATGAGGAACTTAGTACCATTTTGTTTGAATCATTTAATCCCTTAAAGAATGACAGTACTAGTTCTTCGCTATCATACCATGGTGTGGGCATTGAATCTGCAGCTCCTTGAATCTATCCCAAGAATCATACAGGGACTCACCTGGTTCTTGACAAAAGTTTGTGATTTCAGCGATCTTTTCCCTTGTCTTTGACGGTGGATAGTACTTCGCCAGGAACTTGTTTGCCAAGTCAGCCCAAGTGTGGATGCTACCCGGTTGCAGACTCCTTAGCCACCTGGACGCTCCGTCTTTCAGAGAATAGGGGAACAGCTGTAGACGAATGCGCTCGTTCAGGTTCCCCGTCTTGTTGAATGTATTGCAGAAGTCCAGGAATGCAGAGATGTGGTGTGGGGCATCATCTGAGTCAAGTCCGCTGAATTGTCCCTGGTGGTACAACGTGGTGATGAAGCTCGTCTTGAATTGCCAGGCGTCGAGCTCAGTTTGCGTCACTTGAGGGAGGACGATAGCAGAGATCGTCCTTCTACTGATGGTTGCTGGTACTCCCCCAGAGTTTGTCTGGTCGTCATGGCAAACTGTAGTTGTCGCCTGCTGTGGAGAACTCTTTCGATCTCTGGCTGAAATTCAGCTATAGGTTCTCCTGCAGATCGGGTCCGACGCATAAGAGACGAGTTGGTATGAATATGGAAAAACTAGATTAACTATATACGTGGCAAAAATAAAGAGAAAATATTAAACAGAAAATAAAAATAAAAGAATGAAAATTTAACTTATCCCAATTAAATAATATTGTCAATTAACCGTGCCGGAGGTCCCCGGCAACGGCGCCAAAAACTTGATGGAGAAATATGTGACTACTTCTACCACATAGGCAGTGTACCTATCGTTTTGCGGGTATAGTGATTAAATGGGGTTGTCGATCTCAGGGACCTCGTATAATTAATTGACAAATATTTGATTAACTGGGAAATTAAGTTAAACTAAAGAAAACAGGAAATATCACTTTTTCGGTTTTGATATTAATTAAAAAGAAACTAAACTACAAGGACAATTAAGACAACTTAAATAAACACAGAGGGATTTAAAGAGTGGTGAATGTGATAAATAGAAAACGCACCCGGGTTGTTTGCTTACCTATTCCTTTTATATCTGTTAGTAAATTCTTCCTTTAATTTTACTGCAATAACTCAGAAACTTTAATTAATTCATTACGACTAAGTATAATGAATCCTAACCAATTGTTAGACCTAGCAGCAGGCTAATGCTCTAGACCGGACACAATTAATCGCATAAAGAGCAGTTTCTATTGGAGTCTAATTAACCTATAGGCCGGATCAGGCTTCTAGCTGTTAATTAGGTTCAACTTCCTTCGTCTAGTTATTTATCTCAGCTCTCGCATTTTAATAAAATAACTACAAGGGTTGTTTAATACCGGCCAAATAATTAAAACACTTGAAGGACAGGAATTGAACTGTTGCAGTTAACTAAATTTATTTAAAGAAATACATAACAGAATTTAGGAAATAGGTTCGCTTCCCAACCCGGGAAGCTAAAATACTTACTCGCTCATCGTTACAGAAACAACGATAACAGAAAAGGAATGCATTAAATAAATTAAAGTAAGGGTAAGAGATAACTCCAGTTTAGAAGTTCACTCCGGTTCCTCGCTTCAACTTCGTCTTGCGTTGCCCCGTCTGCTAATTTATTTCTGTAGAGCTGGTGCGTAATAGTGGAAATAAAATAAAGTGGGTGTATGTTACGTGGGAATTTAATGGAGTGGATGGGTGATTATTTTTGATGAAGTGAATGGAGTGCGATCGTGGGAGAATGCGTGGGTGAATGGATTAATTTGTGGACTGATAAATGGATGACTGGATGGATGATGTGTGGATCGTGTGTATTTTAGCTTCCAGTAGTGTGGGTTTATATAGGCGGAGGACATGGGAAACAGACAAAGGAGAAGTGACAGGGTGAATCAAGATAGTCGGAGGAGTTGGTGCAGATCCGTGAAGATTGAGATTTCATCGGGCAGTGAAATTGATTTCAGACAGATTTAATTGATGATCTGCAGCAGCCATTGATTGAAGAGCCGGCATCACGCTCGCGCAAATTAAGGTGGGCGATCGCAATTAATGAAGTAGTTCGACTGCGGCGCCTGAAGAAGAAGAAGAAAACTCTGTTCGAATTCTGTTCCGTGCGCTGAAATGCTCTTGTCCGCCTCGCGGTCGTCTCTACCTTGTCCGCGCGTTTGGTCCCGTCCGCCTCGCAGTCATCTGTGTGCTGTCCGCCTGATAAGAGGCGGTAGTTCTGTTGTGTCCGCGACCAAACCAGGCGGACGTCTCATCCGCGTCCGCAGGCGGTCTCTCTTGTCCGCGACTAAGAGGCGGACGACTCTAACTTGACCGCGAGATAAGAGGCGGACGCCTCTGTTGTGTCTGCGCCTCTCCTGTCCGCCAGTTATGCTATATATATATATATATGTATATATATTGTAGTCCAATCTTGAATCGGCTCCAGATTATTCGTTATAAGTCCGTTTGACTCGCCGTTTGTTGCGTTGGAAAGCTTGTGAAGTAAACTACTTGATTCCAACACTTTTTCCTACATTTAACACATAAAATATATCAATTCATATCAAAACATAAACCTAGGAAAATCGTCAGATAAGTGAGAAATATTACTTAAAATACTGCAAATTATAAGGTAATTAAACCCTTAAAAGTCTATATATTTCGCACTTATCATATCCTTGTCAACTGTCCTTGGTTTTACTGGTTGGGTTTAAAAGAAGGTTGGAAAGAAGCGTTGGTTTGAAAGAAAATCTGGTTTTGAAAGAAAAGGGTTTGACTAAATCTGGGTTGAAAGAAAAATTTCTATGGTTTCACAACATCTTCTTACCTTAACCAAGTCTAGCTTCTTGCTGACTGGTATACTTACAATTACAGAGGTTAGGCTAACAGGCCCTTCCACTGTTATGACAATCACATTTAACTTTATTGTACTTTTCCAAGTACTTCGTAGTGGTTATAAATTTCCCGAACAACCCTATTATAGCAGCACTTGATATGGCAAGTGCGCCATGCTAACTGGCTTTCAGTTTAACACATACCGGTTGTGGTATTGTTTTTACCCGCACTGTCATCAGTGGCCTTGTTGGCCCTCACTGATCTTACTGTCTTGATAATAACATGTCTAGGTGACTTCTCACTGTATTCACATAATAACCATTAACTAGGGTATTTCCCATTCTGGGAGACCCCCCCTTTTTTTTTGTGTCGTATTCTCTTTATAGCCCGTTCCACGCACTTGTCGTGGTTACTGAGACTTGTCTCTTGTTGGGCACTACGTTGTAGTTCCTTTGTCGGTTGGTATACCGTTGGTGTCTTATTTATCTACTGTGGTTCCGTAGACACTTGTCTCGGGTGTTATTAATCCATTTCTTGCCTGTTGCACGGTAGGTGCGTTGCAAGCTGGTTATTCTCGACTGCTCTGCATGTCGACCCAGGTTGCCGGAAATTCTATTCCTCCATACACAAAATCCTTCATTCGTCGCTATGGAATGCGGTTAACATTGTTTAGATGGAGACCGTCTCCGGGATTCCCAGTTTTCGGGATCTACCGTGTGACAGGTTCTCCGTACCCTAAAGGTATTTAATAACAGCCAGATCGGGTATTCCCGAGTAAGAGAGGACTTCCATCTCTCTGGCGTTCTTTCCCAAGTTATCAAACAGGGATTGTGGAGGGTGGGATGGATATTGTAGGTTTCCAGTAGTCACTGGTAGTTCCTAACTAGCGTATCTCTCACGCTATCACTCAACCCTTAACCCAAAGTACTTAAATCCTAACTCGGTACTTCCTAAGCTCGGTAATTCAGTCATCAGAGCGATACTTCGCTCTGATACCACTTTTTGTAACACCCCATCCAACATTTGCATACTTACAATAAACTGCAGCGGAAATGCAACCCTCTTCACATTACTTAACTCGTTGGTGTTACACGCCGTTAGCCACCCACGTGGCTAACAAGGCTAATACATACACAATGTACCGGTCTGATGGGCTAAATTCCCGAGCAACTATACATTAGTATCCCTTTCCATTAACAACAACAACAACATACACCTTATCAACTGTACCGAGTATTTATAACTGTTGCCGACAACAATTTCGGTCTTACTACACTTACTGTATACATACACTTAAAAGTTTACCCATGTACAATGACTACCCGTCCTACTCTCGAACGGCTTCCAGCACTTCGTACCTGAAATAGGAAAAGAAGAGAAAGGGATGGCCCCAAGGGGCTCAGCACCTTTGCTGGTATGGTAATCCCGCAGCCCACATGCTACCGGGCCACACACAACTAATTGTCGTCTTAGCATGCAGTTGATTATATTTAAATCATGCATGTGACAATAAACACACAACACATAACATTCGCCTCAACGGGCTCCACAACGGATAATGTCCTTACTTAATAAATCACCCATGGTATTCATCATCCCTAGAGTGTTTCTCCTCCAATGGAGCTACTTCCTTAATAGACGACACATACCCTTAAATCGGGTTATCCTTAAACGCCTCCTATCACAAACTGGGAATCATATCCATGATCCACGCAATCTACATTATACAACCTACAACATACACTACATACAACACCTAACAACACTTGCACGTTTCCACGCACAACATAATACCGCAATGGAGATTGCACATCACAACAAAACACATAACTAACGGAATGGTTCGCTTAGGAACCGACCCAAACATTGTTTACACACTGGTGAGCCTAGAGAATGTTGCCAGTCTCATGATAAGCTCTTTATACAGTAACAACAACACTCATTACCGTCCTAATAGTTGGACGAGTAACTTAAGTTAAGGCGGTTCGGGTTTGGAGGCCCGAACACACCACCAAACACATGTTCCCCCTAAACCGATCATAAGTCAGAATAGCCAAGCTTTGGAGTAAGCTAATGGGAGATCATAACCCGTGAGGGAAACAACCATAACAAAGAAGGTAAGGCTAGGAAGGATACCCTCTCCCAAACAACGCGCGACCGGCCAAACCGGATTCCTCACTACTGTTAGTACATACTTACTTTATAATAATTAGAACCCCACTATGGAGTCTATCACACCTACACACATACAGTATTACAACTGGGTTAAACACACAAGGGAGATCCCTACATTCACATACACATATCACACAATTAACACACGCATAGCCGTGGTTAGTACGTCCCATGGTTCGGGTCGTTTACTCACTCCGAATACCGAACTCTCAAGTGATCCTAGACTCAGTTAACTAAGGTTAACACTGCCGAGGTTAAATGGTATCGGAGTTGATCACGCCACATAAGTGAATTACTGTAAACTCATTACATGTTTTATCTTACAACGTGGCAAACATACAGAAAAACACATTGGCATACAAGCCGGTGTAATCCGGTAGGACACAGGTTGCAAGAAAACCATACCTGTCACCGGAGTCCACTTTATCACGTCCATTTATGTACCTCGAGCAATTCTCGAACAACTGTTAACATCACATGTGTTTTCATTAACATCGGGGTTTGCTTGATTATTTAATGTCAATGCTTAATTTTTCCCCGTTGACTTAGTTACATAACTTAACATTTTTAACTTGTTTTACTCTCACATTTTAATACAACTTTTAGCCCATTTTATCGTCATTAAACTCACCTAACATGTCCTTAACATCCTTATAACATCATTACCTACCAATCCCCATCATCACATAACATTTCATAACCTTAAACCATGTTTTTGGTCCGACCGACCCACGTCCGACCCACCATTCCGGGTCGGTCATGTGCGAACATTTTCCACCTTTGAAACTTGACAGACCGACCCATGTCCGACCCACCCTTTGGGTCGGACCATCACCGAACATTTTCCCAACATCTAACAGAGGCTCGACCGACCCAAAAACTGGGTCGGCCCCTGGGTCGGTCGCCTTCTAAACTTACCCAAACCTTGCCAAATCTTCACCAAACTTCTCCTAAGGTCCCTTAATGTGTTCTAACATCATTTGGCACTTCAAACACACCCTTAAGATATTCTTAACACTCACAAAACTATTTTTCCTAATTCCTTAAACCTTTACTTAATCTTATCTTCACAAAATTCCTAACACTTACAATGTTTTCTCCTTATGATTTCTAGGTGGCATTTCACCTATAATGACCCAATACCAAGGTGTTTCCTCCACACCTTATCATCACCTCTCGACTTCTTTCTTACTAACTAAATCTCCTTTTTCACATCATACCTAAACATCACTTATTCCTTGAACACCAACCTTACCTAAACCTTAAACAACTTCTCCAAGACTTTAATACATTCACAAAACACCCTTGAATTCCTAGAACTTCCAAGACAACACATAAATCCTTGCATCACTCTAAGTCACCTTAATACATGTTTTCTTCTCAAGTAAACATTCATTCACCTTTAACACTTCCTAGTTCACCAAAACTTCCTTAAAACACTTAGAACTTCTCACACATTTTTTTCCAAATTTGGCCATAGCTTCTCTTGTATATACTCACATCCAACCACTTAGGTTTTTACCTTATTTCATTCAAAACACCTAAAATCCATCAAACACATTTTTATACACAAACTTCACACATTAAGCACTACATCACAATATAGTGCATAACTTAAATTGCTTGGCACTTAGGCCCTTAAATAACATGGCTCTTAGGCCCTTAAATTGCATAACCTTAAACACTGAATTTCCCACATAAATAATGCCTTTGACCTGCAAATACATACACCAAAACATAGTTCTTTTACTAGTCTCCTTGAGAACACTTTACTAGGTCACTCACCATTGGCTCCTTAGGTATTTTATCAAGCAAATCAAGCTCATTTTCCTAAGGCACTTAAACTACATTGAGATAGCTTGTTTACCTCTTTTTCCTCACAACTTCTTTCTTGTTTCTTGTAAAACCGGTGGGGTGTTTGGTTGTTTGTCAACTTCTAAACAATGTACAAATAGTAGAATGAGTATTCAAGCATTATGCTTCATCTCATTGTAAACCCTAGTTACACATATGGTTTTAACACATTTAGGTAATTGTTTTACCTTGGAATTGGAAGAGAACTTGAATAAGTATCAAGAGAGGACTCCTCCTAGCCCTTGGAAGATTCAAATGAAGCTAAAACAAGCAAGATAAATACACCATGGTGAGGTGAATTTTCGGACAACACAAAACATGAAGGAAACTTGATTTTTCTTTGAGTTTCCTTACCTTGAAGCAAAGGAGAGCATGAATATGTGAAAAGATGGGCTCAAGCTCCATCAATGGTGGAACTCCATGGCACCGAAATGGTGATCTTCAAATTTTGAGAAGATAGGAATGAAGAGCTTGATGAGAGGAAGAGAATGGTGGTGTTTGTTTTTGATTTGAACAAGTGAGCAAGATTTTACATGTGTTCAAAGTTGGAACTTCCATGGTGGTAGTAGCATTACCGAGAGAGAACAAGAGAAGAGAGGAAGAAGGAGAATGGGACCGTGTGAAATGAGAAGAGAATGAAGATAGAATTTGCTTTTAAGAGATATTTGTAACTTATAAAGCAAATAGTACTTTACTTAAAGTTTTACTTACTTATTTGATTTCTTTTACAACTTGGTGACTCACTACTACAAAAACCGGCCACCATTATGCCTAGGGGGTATACTAGTCTTTGTTGACCAATTTAATTACTTATACATTATATGTTACAACTAGCTTATAAAAGTTACTATTCACTAACTAAGGCACATAGAAGTGAAATTTTTGATTTCCCACTAATATGGCCACCAAATGTGATACTATATAGTACACATGTTAATTAAAGAGTAATGATGGACATTTAGCCATTCAAAACTCATTTACAAGACAATTTTTCAAAACGTGCTTTAAGACTCCTCAAAGCACTTTTTGTGTTTTAACTTGTTTTCAAGCTTGGTTTTCTTTAGTATTGATTTAATATGTTCATTAACATATAAATAAGGTATAGGTATGACCATTAGGTCTTATACACATTTATCCCAAGCTTAGAGCACATTTTTGCTCATATTGACTTTAAGGTATTACCTGTGTTTTGTTTGGTTTCATTGTCTACCAAATTTTCTTAAGGACTTATTTAGCCTTATTAAATCATAATTAAATGTTATTAAGTCTTGGTAGGCTCTTTGGGTCCTAACCAAGTTCACTCATAGCTTAGAGCATGTTTTGCTCATACTGTCTTAGTGCTTTATTGCACTTTACTATATTTTAAATTGTCCACAGATGTTTCTAAGGCACTTTTAGCCTTCATATAACATGGTTTGTTATTTAAACCACCCATCAAGGTTTGGGGTATTTCAATACCTGTCACCGAGGGTTCACTCTGAAGTGCCATCATATGTTCCTGGAATAATTATTGAACAACGGGTAACATTACATTTGTTTCCATTTACATAGGGGTAATGCGATTGCTTAACGACTAGTGCACCCATAGTTAACCTTGTTACCCCGTTATACTTAACTTTACTCTTATGTTCTTAAGTCCACAACTCTCACATTCAATCTAACACTTGTTTTCACTTTTTAAGGCCTTCACATGTCACCAAACAAGGCGTAAACATCATCTAAAACCATTATCATTCAATCCCCCATCATTAGAAGCCATTAAAACACATTTTAGGCAATTTTTGGTCTGGTCCGGGACTTGGTTCGGACCCAAGGTCCCGGACCACCTCTAGAATGCACTCTCGGCTCATTTTTTGCATTGGTCCGGGACTTGTTCCTGGACCTAGGTCCCGGACCACCTGTAAACTTAACTTTCGCGTATTTTTAAGCTTGGTGCGGGACCTTACAAGGGCTAGGTCCCGGACCCGCTAAAAAGCTGATATAACCACATTTTTCAACCCGAAATCCCATCTAATCCACACCTAATCATTCCATAATCTTTTCACATTTTTCTACATGTTTAAACACCCTAAAACACTCCTTAAACACCCTTAAAACGTTGGTCCAATTCACCACTCAATTCTTGTTCAAATTCACAAAAATCAATTCCCACATTTTGCACTTTGCCCACTAATACACTTCTTACTCTCTTGCTAGTTTACAATCTTGTACCACCTCACCAAATCACTTATTGTTCATCACCACACCTTCCTAGACATTTGCACTCTTTATAGCTAAGTCCATCTATTGTTTCTCAAGCCTAACACTCTTGTTCATCTCTAACCAAATCCCTGACTTTTCTACCACTTGTGCTACAGATTTTTGTACTACCCTTCTTAGTTCTCCAACTACCATTCCATGGTTACCAATCAGCTCAATTCAACTCAACAAACACCAACCTCCCAATCACAAAGTCACCTTAAAAACTCATTTTTTACACAAATTTCACCATAACCTCCCCATAAACCTAACATATCCACTTTCATCAATTTTCACCTTTCTCCAATCCTAACTAGCCACACACCCATAGAGGTCCTACCAGCACTCAAAAATTTCATCCAAATCATCAAATAAAATTTAGCTCCAAAAATCTCAACAAACCACATATGAACATAACCTCAAATCACTCGGCTTCAAAGCCCATAATCCAACAACAATTTACCATTGCACACGTTTAACCACAATTCTCTCTCAATTCTAATAACACACTCAACTCATAACTTTTGGTTCAGATTTTAGTTCCTCATTTATTCCCCAACCCAAATTCTAAAACAATTTAAAACAAGTTTCAAGGTGAATTTCTTACCTTAATTTCACAAGTTCCTCTTTCCATTTCTCGTCTTCTCTCCCCTTGTCGTTTTTGGTCAAGTGGGCAATGGAGTTTCCACAATCCATCCCAACATCCAAAGAACACAAAAATGAACATAATTAAGCTCTAAACCCTTAGGAAAGTCCTAATCCAATGAAAGGTGAAATACCCCAAACTAATAAAAAATGGATTAAACATCTAATCAAATTAATTAAGGCCTAAACATGCCTTAAAAGTCAATTGAGAACAACAATGGTCAACACGAAGCAAGAATTGCACCCTTTGACCGTTTAGGGTAATATATACCCAAATGAACTCCTTAGGACCTAAAATTTTGTCCTAAGCACTATACACATAAAAATGTATTAAAATTATTGTACAACACTCCAACACAAAGACATGCATTAACATGCTAAAAGCTCAATTAGGGAAAAAATATGCTCTGAGAAACCTTAAAGGTCTTATGACCTCCATTTGATTCTAAATTGGATTCATAGTTCAATATCATGTATGGAATGTAATAAACCATTCTCAAAGAAAACTAAGCTCAGAAACACCCTGGGACACAAAATGTGCACTAAAACACCTTAAAGCACGTTTTGTGTATGAGCTCTAAGATATTGACTTTTTGTCACTTTAAGACCTATATTACATTCTTTATAACATTAATGTGACATGATAGACTATATTATAAGTCTAATCAAAGTTTAAAAATAAAATCAAAATGGGTGATTTTGGGTGAATAGTACCCAAAATAACATTTAATTACTTAACTTAAAACCATGGTCAATGTCATCCTTTGACCTAACCATCCATTGCCTCCCCATATGGTTGTCATCCTCATACTTAAGCCAAAATAAATATCTACTAATGAGTCATCTAAGACTATTCAATAAGTAACCAAACTTTACCTCACAAGCTTATTTCTTTCTCTTTCCTCTCATTACCTCCTTCCCAGCCATGAGAACTGCCTCCATTCCCTATTTTGCTCCTGCTTGACCGTAGGAAGACACCATGTTCAGAAGAACACAAATTGATCTAGGTAAGCTTATAAAGCAATTTTATGTTCATTCTCTTCACTTTTCTTTCCTCTTTCCATGGAGCTAAACATCAGCCATTTCCATCCTGAATCTAGTGTGTTTGGAGGTTAAAAGAATGGTGATTTTCGGCTGAAAAAAGGAAGAAGGAGGGAAATTCTAGTCTTGATCTTTTAAGGTAAAATGAGCTTTAAGCATATCTCTTCATTCTCTTCATTTCCGGTTGGAAAACTTGATTTCCTAGGCTTATTATCTTCTTCTTTACATGCTTGTTCTGTTGGTATATCAAGATCTTCAAGGAATAGCCAAATCCATGCCATAAACACCATTTTTGGCATCTTAATCAAGGTGAAAATTAACCATCTTCAAACCTGAGTTGTTTCAGTTTTAAGCCTTGTGTTAGTAACTCTTTTGATACTCTTTTGCTTCTGTAAAATCAGGCCGAAGAACAGCCTTGGTTGCCTTTGTATTCTAAGGTAAATTTAACCTTGAAATTATACATTAAAACACTTCTTATGGTTAGCTCTTGCTTGGAGTCTAATCATGCCTTAATTGCTGTATAAAAACATGTAAATGAAGCTGTGGAAAAATTCTCCCATGCTTGCCGTGGCCAAACAAGGCCTTATCTTGGCTAAAATAAGGTATAAATCACTTAAACCTTTACTTGGTATATTAATATGTGTTTAAACATATGTTATATATAATTGCCGAGAGTGAACACGTTTAAAAGGTCATATTTTGACCTTAGGTGGTAAAGGAATGTGTTAGTAAAATTATCTAAGTAATTAAGTAACATAAAGGTCAAATTAAGACTTTATGTGGAAGATGGTAATTAATGGGAAATATATGGTGAGGCGAGAGTTTAATGCTTTTTGAGCATTTATGTAATTTATTTTAAAACTAATGTTTGTAATAAGGCCATGTACTTTAGGCCATTTTATTTATGTATATTAAGTTTAAATTAGATTTTAGGTAACAAATATATATATTACCGCAAGGTATTAGGGGTTAAACCATAATTAAATTTAATTTGGTGGCTATATAATAATAAAGCCGAAAATTAGGGTTAAAGGATTTAAAATAAAATTATAAGATTTATACAAGTTTTGGGGTTAAATTAATTTCTAGAAAATATGGGTACAAACCGGTAAATAATGGGAATTGGGTCAAGGAAGATTAAGGAGGTCAACCTTGGCCATATGGTAGGCTCTGACCAATTAGATAAGTTAAATAACTTATTTAAAGTTTATAAGAAGATAAGTATTTATTGTAACACTTTTATAACATATGGGGTATGTATGGTGATTACGAAAGTTAAGGTGTAAAATGGTATTTTAAACACCATGGGCTATTAGGATTTTTTAGGAATTTATTGGGTTGATTTTGGAATTAAATAACTATATATGTATAATATATAGTTATTATGTCATTTACACACTTTGGATAATAAGTGGGGTGAAGTGTAATAACCGAGAGTTTACGGATTAGGAATAATATTTATAACCCTTGGGTGGAATTTGGTGATTTTTGGAATAATATAAGGTATTTTACTAAGATATATGTATAATATATAGTTTTAATGATATTATAAAACTATATGTTATAAATTGGGTCAAAGTGTAATTATAGAAAGTTGGTGGGTTGAAAAATAATTTAGAACAGATGTAGGTCTATTCGGAAATTAGGAAAATATATATAACCATATGTTATATTAATATTAAGGTTAAAATGTTATAATATATGATATATACAACATAACATTATATTTGTGGTCAAATTGTAAATTTGGAAAGTTAAAGGGGTTGGAAATCAATTTAAAACAGACAAGGGTCTCTTCGGTTATTTTAATAAAATAACTATAGGTTATACCTTTTTATAAAGTTGAAAATGTTATTTTATATGGTATATATAACATGGTATAAATTATGGGGTGATATTTTAATAAACATAAAGACATGGAAGTTAATGAAATTAAAGTATAAGTGTGTGCCTATGCGGCATTAAAACAAAATAGTTTTGTATAAAAACTATAGGTGATAAGTTAAAAGAAATAAAAATATCATAATATACGATATTAGTATATGGTATAACATTACATAATGTTATGGGGTTAAAAATGAAATTAAAGGGAAGTATAGTGCTGTACCGAATTATTAAAGGATGGAAAATGAATTTTAGACTATGGTCTACAATGTTATAAATGTTATAACAATTATATGGTATTAATGAGATTTAGATGGAATTAATATAAGTAAGGGTATTCACATTAAATAATGTGACTAACTATAAATAAATAAAATTTATAAACTAAGGTATATATTGAATAAACCTTAGAGGTTGTATATATACAACATAAAATGTTACATAATATTAGGATAAGGATCTTAATAAAAGTTGTATAATATAATACAATTAATGGGGATTATCATCTCATATAAGATGTTAAAAAAATGTGACATATAATATAAGAGTTTTACAACTCATGAAACTTAACTATATTGGTAAATATTAACAACCTACAAATCAATTGGGATGTGGTGCGCGTAGAAGCGACCAACAGGAACAGCCATCAATAAAAAATACGCGGGTGGACTTAGACGAGTAAAAATCGTAGTGAATAATGTGAAATGAAAGTTGAAGCTACAAAACTCTAATGCGAGCACAACATATGGATTCCCCTGGCAGAAAGCAGGAAGAACCATACGAAGGTTGATGCCAACCCGACACACGGAAAGATGTAATGGATATTAACACTAGGTAAGTATCAAAGAACTACAATAGTGTGTTACTCCGGAACAAGACCACTTGGAGACACAGATGACAAGCTTTATCTCCGTGGACATGAAGGCTAGTACGTCTTAGTATTACAAAGACAAGTGCAAAGAGCACTAAGTACTAACAATAGCCAATGTCATATTACACCTCAAGCTGAATATCAGTGAGAGAAGGCACACGCATGTACGCTAGTAATCTAAACGAGAGGATACACAGCAATGAAAAGAGGCAAACGGAGCCTATGTTCATGGGTCTGCACCTCAATACGGAGCGAGTGGGCCCATTATAATGAATCCAGGAGAGAGCATAAACAAATCAGTGCCTCACCCTTTATGTATTGTGGAACCCGGAAGGGCTAGAGTCATACCCGTCTCTCTGATATGAGGATAATCCACTCCAAAGGTGGAAGATGCCACACGGGAGTTGGAGAACTCTATGAGAGCCAAGTATCCACCGCTCCTTGTTGAGCGACTGTTGTATACTTGTGGGGTACGGGGGAGTAACCCTTTTTAAGGGGGGTAGAGCCTCTTGGCTGTGCACGTGTGTGCACTAAGTTTTGTTGTTTCGTATGCGTGGCATACAGTAGTGTGTGGTATGCGGGGCATACGATGTTTGTTTGTTGGTTTGTTTCGTATGCGGGGCATACGATGTTTTTGGTTTTGTTTGGTACGTGGGGCGCATGTTGTTGAGTTGTTTGTATGTGATGTGCACTTGTTGTATGTATCTTATGAGATATCTATTTCAATGATGTGTATACACCCATGTGTGTAGTACCTTTCTTATGATACTTGTGATATATGTATTTATATTACCTTGTAGATTGATTACTATGGTATCGCCTGGATACAAAATGAATCATTAGATATGGAATGTGGAAGGATGGCATGTTATGGACACCTCGGGGAGGTTGTCAGGGTTTGTAGAATTGATAGGAAATAATGGTGCTGATGGATCGCCTATATCCATATATGATTGAACTAACGCCACAAAGTGATGGCTATGTGCTATATAAGCACAATACGATGTGTGTAAATGATATATCACATAGATATACATTATGGGTTATATGGGTAGTTATTAAAACACCTATTTGAATGAAGCGACTTCGGGACGAAGTCTATTTAAGGGGGGTAGATTGAAATACCCCAAACTAATAAAACATGAATTAAACATATAATCAAATTAATTAAGGCCTAAACATGCCTTAAAAGTCAATTGAGAACAACAATGGTCAACACAAAGCAAGAATTGCACCCTTTGACCGTTTAGGGTAAATACATACCCAAATGAACTCCTTAGGACCTAAAATTTTGTCCTAAGAACTATAACACATAAATAAATGTATTAAGATTATTGGACAACACTCCAACACAAATAACATGCATTAACATGCTTAAAGGTCAATTAGGGCAAAAAGTGCTCTAAGAAACCTTAAAGGTCTTATGACCTCTATTTGATTCTAAATTGGATTCCTAAGTTCAATTATCATGTAGTGAATGTAATAAAACGTTATCAAGAAAACTAAGCTCCAAAACACCTTGGGACACAAGATGTGCACTAAAACACCTTAAATCACGTTTTTGTGTATGAGATAAGATATTGACCTTTTGTCACTTTAAGACCTAGATTACATTCTTTATAACATTAATGTGACATGATATACTATATTATAAAGTCTAAATCAAAGTTTAAAAATAAAATCAAAATGGGTGATTTTGGGTGAATAGTACCCAAAATAACATTTAATTACTTAACTTAAACCATAGTCAAATGTCATCCTTTTACCTAACCATCCATTGCCGCCCCATATGGCTGTCATCCTCATCCTTTAAGCAAACATAAATATCTACTAATGAGTCATCTAAGACTATTTAATAAAGTAACCAAACTTTACCTCATAAGCTTATTTCTTTCTCTTTCCTCTTATTACCTCCTTCCCAGCCATGAGAACTGCCTCCATTCCCTCTTTTGCTCCTCCTTGACCGTAGGAAGACACCATGTTCAGAGAAGAACACAAATTGATCTAGGTAAGCTTATAGAGCAATTTTATGTTCATTCTCTTCACTTTTCTTTCCTCTTTCCATGGAGCTAAACATCAGCCATTTCCATCCATGGATCTAGTTTTTTTTGGAGGTTAAAATAATGGTGATTCTTGGCTGTAAAAAGGAAAGAAGTAGGGAAATTCTAATCTTGATCTTTTAAGGTAAAAATGTGCTTTAAGCACATATCTCTTCATTCTCTTCTTTTTCGGTTGGAAAACTTGATTTCCTAGGATTATTATCTTATTCTTTACATGCTTGTTTAGTTGGTATATCAAGAGCTTCAAGGAATAGCCAAATCCATGCCAAAAACACCATTTTTGGCATCTTAATCAAGGTGAAAATTATCCATCTTCTAACCTGAGTTGTTTCTGTTTTAAGCCTTGTGTTAATAGCTCTTTTGATGTTCTTTTGCTTCTGTAAAATCAGGCCGTAGAACAGCCTTGGTTGCCTTTGTATTCTAAGGTAAATTTAACCATGAAATTATACATTAAAACACTTCTTATGGTTAGCTCTTGTTTGGAGTCTAATCATGCCTTAATTGCTGTATAAAAACATGTAAATGAAGCTGTGGAAAAATTCTCCCATGCTTGCCGTGGCAAAACAAGGCCTTATCTTGGCTAAAATAAGGTATAAATCACTTAAACCTTTACTTGGTATATTAATATGTGCTTAAACATATGTATATATAATTGCCGAGAGTGAACATGGATTAAAAGGTCATATTTTGACCTTAGGTGGTTAAGGAATGAGTTAGTAAAATTATCTAAGTAATTAAGTAACATAAAGGTCAAATTAAGACTTTCTGTGGAAGATTGGTAATTAATGGGAAATATATGGTGAGACCGAGAGTTTAATGCATTTTTTAGCATTTATGTGTAATTTATTTTATAAGCTAATGTTTGTAATAAGGCCATGTACTTTAGGCCATTTTATTTATGTATATTAAGTTTAAATTAGATTTTAGGCAACAAATATATATTACCGCAAGGTATTAGGGGTTAAACCATATTTAAATTAAATTTGGGGGCTACATAATAATAAAGCCAAAAATTAGGTGTGAAAAGGATTTAAAATAAAAATTATAAGATTTTATAAAATTTTGGGGTTAAATGGTCATTTCTGGAAAATATGGGTACAAACCGTAAATAATGGGAGTTGATGGTCAAGGAAATATTAAGGAGGTCAACCTTGACCATATGGTAGGCTTTGACCAAATTAGATAAGTTAAATAACTTATTTAAGGTTTTATAATAAGATAAGTATTTAATTGTAACATTTTTATAACATATGGGGTATGTATGGTGATTACCGAAAGTTAAGGGTGTAAAATGGTATTTTAAACATCCATGGGCTATTAGGAATTTTTAGGAAATTATTGGGTTGATGTTGGAATTAAAATAAACTATATGTATAATATATAGTTATTATGTCATTGTTACACTTTGGATAAGTAAGTGGGTGGAAATGTAATAACCGAGAGTTTAGGGGTTAGGAATATATTTATAACCCTTGGGTGGAATTTGGTGATTTTTGGAAAATATAAGGTATTTTACTAAGATATATGTATAATATATAGCTTTAATGATATTATAAAACTATATGTTATAAATTGGGTCAAAGTGTAATAATAGAAAGGCCGTGGGTTGAAAAATAATTTAGAACAGATGTAGGGTCTGTTCGGAAATTAGGAAAATATATATAACCATAGGTTATATTAATATTAAGGTTAAAATGTTATAATATATGATATATACAACATAACATTATATTTGTGGTCAAATTGTAAATTTGGAAAGTTAAAGGGGTTGGAAATCAATTTAAAACAGACAAGGGTCTCTTCGGTTATTTTAATAAAATAACTATAGGTTATACCTTTATATAAAGTTGAAAATGTTATATTATATAGTATATATAACATGGTATAAATTATGGGGTGATATTGTAATAAACATAAAGACATGGAAGTTAATGAAATTAAAGTATAAGTGTGTGCCTATGCGGCATTAAAAAAATAGTTTTGTATAAAAACTATAGGTTATAAGTTAGAAGAAATAAAAATATCATAATATATGATATTAGTATATGGTATAATATTACATAATGTTATGTGGTTAAAAATGAAATTAGAGGGAAGTATAGTGCTGTACCGAATTATTAATGGTTGGAAAATGAATTTTAGAATATGGTCTACAATGTTATAAATGTTATAACAATTATATTGTATTAATGAGATTTAGATGGAATTAATATAAGTAAGGTTATTCACATTAAATAATGTGACAAACTGTAAATAAATAAGATTTATAAACTAAGGTATATATTGAATAAACCTTAGAGGTTGTATATATACAACATAAAATGTTACATAATATTAGGATATGGATCTTAATATAAGTTGTATAATATAATACAATTAATGGGGATTATCATCTCATATAAGATGATAAAAAAATGTGACATATAATATAAGAGTTTTACAACTCATGAAACTTACCTATATTGGTAAATATACATATGCGAGAATAATGTATATAAGGATGGATATATATTATGGTTGGAAACCATATAATATAATGGTGGAGGTATTATATGAAAATAGTTATAAACTGTTTGAATTCAAACATAGTTTACTAAAAGATTAATGGATTATAATACAATGTATTATAATGGATGGTGGGAAAGTAATACCATATAATTAATCATGCATGTATGCATGCAACTATAGGTTATATGCCTAAGTTCAATAATGATCAAGATTAAAGGAATATAATGAATTAAACTCAACAGTCGAAATATTACGACCTACGAGCCTAAGTAACAAGCCGACTGGTTTAGAGGAACTCGTAACAATTAATTGTTAAAATCCAGGGATGAACTGTCGGGGTTACCTGTTATTCGGAAATACCGGATCTAGTTAGTCATGGAGACTGACTTATAGTTTTATTACAATTTAGATCGTACTTTAGACAAAGGCGCCTGACGAGCTTGGTGGACTACACTGCGCATCCTAGGTCTGAGGTATACGGTATGTAAAGGGGTTTGATCCAGGTTGTCCTGAGGAATTCCTCGGGCTTGGATTTGGTTGATATATAACTAATGTGTTATGTGAGTGGATACGTGTATGTGATTATGTGTGTTATTGCATTAATTATTTATGCACGAGCGTCCTACAGGACTAACACTACGTCGACTATAGATCGACTTATATAAACATACATATGCGTTTAATGTGATGACAGGACGGTTACTTAATATAATACCCTTAGTATTAATATTAAGAATATGGTAACCTAAGTGAAACACTTAGGTACGAGACACGATATTGTCGGTCTCTAGAGCAGGGATCTCGAAAATGAATATAACCTAGATTACTTCTTGGTATGCGTGAGACCCATTGGGCAGCTAATTAATAAATTGTATTCTCCTTAAAACTAAGAGTTTATCTTAAACATTATGAGAGAGTTGGTATGAGTTGAGGGGAGGAATACCGGTAGTTTACGAACTACCTGGTTGCGCATTTGTGATCACTGAGGGGTACCCGATCGGGTTCCGCTCTAGGTATTACCCAACGAGCCCTATTTGGATCGTGGGTCAGGTGGCTATGACCTTTATATGGACACCTTACGAGGCAAAGTGAATAGTCAGGGGCCTTCGGACCTCTGGTGAAATGAGCACCTTTGCGTGTACGGGAGGACTACTGTCCATTGGTAAGGTTATCGGGTTGTCTCAACATGACGCCCAACTGGTAATTAATTAAACATGGTTTGGATGGATGGGGTCTTGAAGGCCAAATTAAATTAATTAAGGAAGACGTTCGCTACGGCGATTATTCAGTACTATTATTCCATATGTTCGATTATACAACTATTGTTTATGTTATGTAATGAATGTTGGATTGGATGGATGGTTATGTATTTATGCAAGTCTGTACAGTATTAATTATATCTGTAAGAATGGTAAAGCATGAAACCAATCTAATAATAAGATGGTTAAAATGACTAAGTGACCAATAGGGTACAGGCCCAGCATACTCAGCGTTTATCGCTGAGACTACACTCATTGTTTAGGTTGCTGATCATCGTCGAAGCCGAAGTGCGGGATCAGGGTAGTTAGGGTTTACTTTAATTACTGCACATGGATTCTCTTTGTATAACAATGTTAGATTGTGGTTTGTATTATGGTACGGTTGTATATATTCGGGATTGGGTAGACGCTTACTTGTCGACGTTTATGGACTTAGTATGATGTATAGGAGTTATCTTGTTATCACAGCGGTTTAGTAGGGTCGTTTATGTTGATTGTTGGATATAGTTCTGATTCGTTACTCACATGGGCGAGTAATGGTAGGTGACACCCGAGTGAGTATTGATGATGTTGTTTATTCTTCCGCTGTAAGACGTTTTATTTATTGCTACGTGAGGGATTATTACGTGTTTATGGAGAGGGGTGTTACAAAAGGGCTTAAAGCACAAGAGATAGGTTTTACCTTTGGAGTTTTTAAGAGGGGTTTTATCTCTTGAATCAAGAAGGGGGTCCCACCACCATTGGAGGGTTGGAACAAGGCTCCAAAACAAGAAGAAAACAAGGCATCAAAAGGTCAAAATCGGCCAGCACAAAGGAGTGGAGAAAAAATGAGTTTTTCTTTAAAAGTTTTACCTTAATGGAAAGAGGGGACTCCAAGCTTCAAGAAAATGCCATCTTCTCCACAAATGGGGGTATATCCATGGAGGTCAACCATCTCCATTTGAGATTTTGAAAAGAGAGGATGATAGAGCTTGGTGAGAGGAAGAAGAATATGTGGTTATTTTTGTGTTTTGAGCTTTAGTGAAGCTTGTACATTTCAAGGAAGAGAGGAAGCCATGGAAGGTTGGTCGAGAAGTTCAAAAACGGCAGCAACAGAGGGAGGAGGAGAAAAATCGGCTAAGAGGAAGAAAGAAAAGGAAAGAGAAGAGGGAAAAGAAAATAAAGGAGGAGAGAGAAGGTAAGGTTGCTTTTTACCGTTTCCAGTTTTTTCCTCTTTTTGCTTTCAAGCTTATTTACTAATAGAGTGGGCTGCTTTACTGAATGAAAACCGGCCCCCACTATAATATGTTACTGCAGCGTTTTTCGTCTTCTACAGAAAACGTCCGTTATTTACCCTGTTTTAGCATTGTTCACTAACCGGGCCCGTTTTCTGGAATTTTCTCGCTCCATTATTTTATGGTTCTTAGGCTCCCATTACTGTGTAATTTTATTTATATAATCAACTATAATTTTTACGGGGTCATTTAACTGTATAAAGTCACGTTTTTGGGTTTTCTCGAAAAACGCGCTTTAAGACTTCATTAGCGTTTTAACACATTATTTGGATCCGTTTTCTTCGGGAATTTTTCCCACATGTTCTTAGTGTGTAATTAGGGTATACAAATATATTTATAACCCTGGTTAAGGTTATATACCTCCTAAGATAATTAAATACGCGTTTTTGCATTTTGTGACTTTTACGCGTTTTCCTTTATCTTTTGGTTTCTCTTTGTTCACCAATGTTCTTAAGGACTTAATTAGCCTTAGAAAATCATATTTACATAATTAATTAACACATTAAGGTTTGGGGTATTTCAAAAGTGGTGCGTGGGTGGAATGTTTTTACAATGCGGCGCTTGGGCCAGATAGTTTTGACAATGTGGCGCTTGGGCTGGAAAGTGTTTGAGCTAGAAATAAGGCACATGGGCCAGAGTAATTCCTAGACTAGAACGGATGTGTGGTCCTGAATACTCTTAATTTAGAAGTGATGCATATGGGCTGAAGGAACCTGTATAGGCTATGAATGGGCACTGGGGTCGATTGAGAAACTTTGAAATCCAAGATTTGTTTGAAGTTCTTGTTAGGCATTCTGGCCAGAAAATGGGATGAATGTGTTACGCAAACTATCTTAAATTCCAAAGGGCCGAAACCTAAACAAATGGTTCTCATTGGGCCTAAGAGATGATTCCTAGATCTAGGATTTTGGGCCCGGACCCGAACAAGAAGTTTTCCTAGACTGGAATGGGACGAAAAGGTCTTCAATAGAAAGGCCTAATTTAATTTCCAAGTCTTGTGGATTACCTCCAGTTTTGATGAATTACTTTCATCATGAGCCTAGACCTAAATGGATAATTCAAATTAGGCCGAAAGAGAAATCACCTAAATCTAGGCTTTTGCACTGAAGCCCTAACAAATGACACACATATTCAAACCCGGCAAGGCCTTTGGGCCGCAAATAATAACGCCACGAATTCAGGTTGGTCTGAGTTGATGTAGGAAAAGTTCCTATCAATTTTTAGGCTTGGTAGTGGGCCGGTCATACAAGCAAGCAACGTTTCTCTCAAGTTCGACATGTTCCCACTAGACGCTTTAGCGAACCTGGGTAAGGATCAATCTGGAGAGGTACTTGGAGCTTGGGGCCAGGTCACCACAAAGGAATAGGGCTTGCACACTATTCTCTTTCGGCTTCCCCACTCTTTTCACATCACCTACAGGTGTACGTCTACGGTCGGGTCTTTGAATGACCAAACAAAGGGCTTTGTAAGCGCAGTGCCAGGAAAATGCTTGGGGCTAAAGCCCAGGTATTAAGGGGATGTGGTTGGAGGACATCCTCCTCTTTTCCCCCACTTATTCACATCACCTTTAAAGTTGTGAGTCCCAAACAAGGGTCACATAAGGTGGGTCCCTGGGTGATATCGGTTTGTCTGGACCCTTGCTCTCATATGATGCAAGATTGCAGAAATTAAAATTGCGCATGAAAGTAAACAAACAACAAAATAGAAGCCATAAATAAACAATTTTTGAGTTAAACCTTTTTTTTCTTAAATTTAAAAAAGTTAGAATTAAGAGTTTATCCCCAGCAGAGTTGCCATTCTGTGAGCCTCGATTTTTGAACCTGTAACACCCCAACTCAGTCCAAATGTGGTCTCGCAACTTAACAGCATATATATATATGTCACAGCGGAATTCTTTACACTCCAGGACCTTGCCATGGTCTGACTACAGAATATACCGAACATTAGCACATACAAATCTTAAACAAATACATATCTTTCTTACAATCCCCTCACATCCTATACATCTCGCTAACTCAATTGCCATACGAGTGCACATGCACAACTCGTAGGCCACGCCTAACCCGTAACACTTGTATCCCCTTCTTACGCTCGCGACGGCCGCCTCCTGATGTTCACCTGTGTAGTAAAAACAGCCCCCAAAGGGGGTCAGCACGAATGCTGGTACGATCCTCTCATGGCCCCCAAGCTAACGTGGCTACGACGACTAATTGTCGATAGCATGGAGGTTGATTAGATGCACAACATAATAGTAAGCGCAGTAAACAACAAACCAACAATGAACAATCAAAGTTCACACACAATGAACGACTTAAATGCGTTCCCTTAATTAGAGAGTTAATCATTTAACTCCTTAAGTTGTATTTCCTCTTAATCTCAGTCCATCCTTATCTCACCTCAATCTTAGTCTTATCTTAATCTTAGTAACAACCACCCTATAAAAAGGAGTGGATGTAGCTTATCTTAGTCTTAATAATACAAACCATCCTTTAAAGAGGAATGGTTGCAACTTATCTTAACCTTACCTTAATCTTAATCTCAACTTATTCTCAGTATACAAACCATTCCTGGATGGGAATGGTTGTAGCTTAATTCGAACCTGGGATTTAGGTGATCCCACCGCACCATCTTAATGCCACCTACTCTGGACGGGAGTCCAGCGTAGCTGAGCCGGCAACCGGCCCTAGGCTACAAGTCCGAAGACAAGTCCTTAAGCGGAGAGCGGATCTGATTCAGATACCATCCCCCTTTTCCTTAGCATGCATGACCGGAGATCGGTCCCGGGTTTCCTCACTCAAGTTCCAGTTAGTAATAGTCTCCAGACCATGTTTGTTGGTTAACCTCTTTCGGTTTATATCAACCCATATTAGGGAGCATTCCTTAGTCTCACTCAATTCCTTTGATAAGTGCAAAACATATAGACTTATTAGGGTTTAATCACCTTATAATTTGTAGCATTTTTAGTAATGTTTCGCACTTATCTAGGGTTTTTCCTATAATTATGTTGTTATATTAACTGATGTATTATATGTGTTAAAATGTAGGAAAAATACCAATTAAACACAAACATTATAAGGGATTAAAAGAGGGAGATGGAAGAGTCACGCGACAAGGGCGTGTGCACGCCTGGTACGTAGAGGCGACCGCCCCGTAGCTGGCGGACAAGAGACAGAAGACCGCGAGGCGGACATGAGACAGAAGACCGCCCAATAAGGGGCGGACAAAACAGAGGCGACCGCCTCATACGAGGCGGACGACAGAGAGGCAACCGCGAGGCGGTTGAGACAGAGGAGACCGCCTATTAACATGCGGTTGAGATAGAGGAGACCGCTAGATAAGTGGCGGACACGTGTAAATGTGTAGGAAATCAACCGGTCCGACTCGCTCTCCAACTTGACTGCCTTATCGTTTAAGCAGTCGGCGCCTACCAGAAATCACGCCCTCGTTTCAGCCTTGTCCCCTGCGCAATCAATAGCTGCAATCAATGGGGAGCTGCAATCATCGAGCTCAATCAGTGAGCTAATGAGCTGCTGCTCTGTTCTTCTTCCTCTATAAATACAACGCTTAGCTTACCTTCTTCTTTGTCCTTCCAGAGGTTCCGTCCGTGGTTCCTCCTGGAGTTCCAATTCACACCATCATTCCATCTTCGTACCACTACACTTTCACTCACTCGTTCATTTTCATTTCTAATCTCCCGCTTCTCCATTTGTTTTCTTTTCATCTCATTAATCTCACCTCTAGTCTCACGTATTTAAATAGAAGACCAAACTATTTAATATGTTAGGCTAGAGTTCATATGCTTTGCGAATGATTATTATGTTCTGTATTAATTATGCAATATTTTTACTGGTTTTAATTTAATGAAGTTTGTTACGCTTAAAGCTCATCTCTCGCCTTTTTAATAAATGTCATGAGTTTATTAAATTGCTTGCTAAGTCTATTTTGATCAGACCAGGTGATAAATAGATAGGTTGATTAAGCCGTAAATCTGGAGAAAGCTCTATTATGATTTAATGAGTTAGTATTTTCAGATGCAATTATATTTCCTCGAAATTAATGTCCGTTTACATAAGAGTGCTCGTACCTTGATTAGACCGAGCATTTCTGGTAAACGAGTTCTTATGAGGCTATGACTTAGTCCTTAAGATAATTAAAGGAATTTTGCCAGACAATTATAATTAAACCAGTAGGAATAGCATGGAAGAGCAGATAATATTAATCTGAACCAGAGTCCCGTTTAGTTTATCTGTTAATTTAGTTTATTTTATCTTTCCTTTTATTTATAAAAACAAGTCAATTAATCCCCCCTTTTTGTGACACGCTTAGGTACTATAATATGTATATTAGTCCCGTGGTTCGACATCCGGTTGCTTACATTTTCACTATAATACTGCGACCGGGATTTGTTTGCAGCCCGACGTTTATTTTGAGTTTTTAATTTCTTTTCTTTTAATTTTACACCATTTCAACCACTCAGATTACAACGTCTGCAAAATGGCGCCGTTGCCGGGGACTAGATTTATTCTAGTTCCTAAGCCCCGGATTATTCACCTGTTTAATTATAAATATTTTGTTCTCTTATTTCTGTTAATATTATGCCTATAATATTTTGTTTATTGTTAATATTAATTATCTACTATTTTGTTAATATTAATTATTTAATAATCTGTTAATATTAATTGGACATATGACATTGGACACCTCACTTTGGCCATCTAACTTCGGACTTCTAACTTCTGACATCTAACTTCTAACTCTTATATTATTGTCATTTAATTTCCATTGTCTCTAACATTTAATTTCCATTGTCCTTAACATTTAATTTCCTGTGTATACTAACTACTAACTTATAATTTCTGTCATTTAATTTTCTGTCATTTCTTTCCATTGTCTCTAACTACTAACGTTAATTATTTTGTCAACTAATTAAATTAACTTCTAATTTTATGTCATATTTATTACTACCTATAATTTTATGACTTTATATTTGTCCGTCAATGTTACGAAGCAAAAACAAAAAAATAAAAAAAATCGAACTGACCCTTGTCCGCCACTTACCACGCGGACTCCACACACGCGACCGCCTCGCGGACGACTCCCTCTTGTCCGCCACTTAACTAGCGGACGGCACCCGCCTAATAACTGGCGGACCCCACTCGCGGACGCCTCACTCTTGTCCGCCAGATATCGTGCGGACGCCACACAAGAGACCGCCTCGCGGACGGACGTCGATATAGAAAAAAAAAAGAGCTTCAAACGCCGCGTTTTGCAATCTGTTCTTCCCCAAATTAGAGAGCTCGAACCGGTACAGAGGAGAACGAACAAGCCGCGCAACTCCCCTCCTCTTCCATTCAACACAACTTCCTCAATTCTCCACCAAATTACGCAAGGTTAGTACCGAAATCTTTGTTTTTCAATTCTTAACGTTTCTATAGTTTCAAATCCACAAATAATGAACTACACTAGCAGAAATTAAGGACTGAACTTTCGAACCCTAGGTCGACCCGTTCGAAATTAAATTCGAGCTTAATATGCGATTTTTGTCTCAGATTCTTCTTCTATAAATCATAATATACATACACAAGGTTAAATCTACACTGAATATACTTAAATTTGTTGTTTTGGATGAATTTCAAATTTAGGTATATGTAGATACGAGACTTGCTATGTTAAAATAGCACTCTCCAATTGTATTATGCCTTGTTTTATTAAACGAATGAATTTATGATTATAGGTTGTTATATGTGGATTTAGGCTGATAACGGTATTAAATTACCTTGCGTTTGACTGAATTAATTGTGAAGAATCATAGATTTTTAGGGGAGGTTCTGTCGATTTTTCGACAGAGTTTATGTTGTATAATTATTCTGTTTATATTTCATATTATTTGTTCTTCTTGTTTTCTATTTTTGTTAATATTACTAAAATGTTTATGTCAAATATTAATGCTTTGTTAATAATATTAATTTTTATGTTGTTTTTAATATTAATATTTATGTTGCTATTAATATTAGTTTTTGAAATACCCCGAACTTAAATATGGTGATTAGAATATTTTAATATATTATTTAAGGGCCTAATAGTGCCTAAGTAATTTTGGCAAGGAAAATAAATCCAAAAGAAATGAGAAAAACGCTTAGAAAGCGGAAAACGCTAAAATAAGCGTTTAATTAACCACAAGAGGTACGAGACCTCGGTTATAGTATCGTAAGGATTCCTAAGGCTTATTCATGCCTAATTATCATACGGGAATAATCCCCGAAGAAAACAGATCCAAATAAGGTATTAAAACGCTAATAGAGCATTAGCGCACGTTTCTCGAGGAAACCCGAAAACGTGGTTTTAAGTGGTCAAACGAACCCGTAAAAATTATAAAACATTGAATAATAACTATTAAGCATTTATGGAAGCTTAATAACCAATAAAAATAGTTAAACGAGAAAATTCCGGAAAACGGGCCCGGTTAGTGAATAGTATCAAAACCGGGTAAAATAACGAGTGTTTTCTGTAAAAGACGAAAAACGCTCCAGCTAGTATTGCAGAGGGGGCCGGTTTTTACTGGTGTAAACAGCTCTCTCTCTCACACACACAAGTAACAAATAAGTAAATCAAAAAGCAATAAAGTAATAAAGCAAAAGTAACTTATACCACTTTAACACTCTCTCTCTCCCATTCCTCACCTCTCACTCACGTAACTATCCCCCCCCCCCACCAGACTTCTCCTTCCTTCTTGCTCTGCTGGGGACGATTTTGAAGAGCTCAAAATGGCTCCCATGGCCTCTCCTCTTATATTCCATGCTCTAGCTTCATTAAAGCCCCAAATCGAAAATAAATTGCATATTCTTCATCCCCTCATCCTCCTCTACATTCCTATCTTTTCAAAATTCGAAAAGGGTGAGTTTGATTTTTATGGGTTTTCCCCATTTGAAGAGAAAAACACACCATTATGGAGCTTGGAGTCTCCTCTTTCCAACAAGGTAAAAATCTCCATGAAAAACCTCACTTTTCTCCATTTCCTTGGTTTTGCCGATTTTGTCTCTCTCTCTTACCTTGTTTTTCTCTTGCTTTAGAGTATTGCTACAACCCTCCAATGGTGGAGTAACCTCCTTCTTGAACCAAGGGCTAAAACCTCTTCTAAAGCACTTCAAAGGTAAACCCTAGAAATTTGTATTTTGAACACTTCAATGAACTAGCATAAATCTAGGGGTTAGTGAATTAATTATACTTGTTTGATGTGCTTTGGGTGATGGGAATGGAGTTTGGCAACTCCATTCCCCATGTGATCGATTTGTGCAAGAAAGAGAGAAGAAGAAATGGAAAAGAAAGAATGAAGTATAAGCTCGAGGTAAGAGCTCTTTCCTAATGTAAATTCTATTGCATTAGAGTAATGGGGATGGGCAAAATATTTAAAGAACCGAAAACCTTGTACTAGTATTGAAAAGTGTGAAGTTTGAGTATTTGAGGGCAAGTATATGAATTGAAGGCTTTGGAGCCAAGTGTAATGAGTATGTGTATTGGTATTGTGTTTGATGGGTATTGATGTAGTGAGTTGCTTTGTATGTGTGCTGGTAGAACCCTTGTGGTTTGGCTAGAATAGGAATGGATTTGATGAAAAGAGATGTGTGGAGAAGTAAGAAGTAGGTAGACTATGGCGAAATTTTGGTAAGAATTGTGCATTAAAGAGTGTCTTGGTGAATGGGAGAACCAAGGTATGTATTGGGTTTAGTAGAGATGTTTAGTAGCTATGGAATGGTAATAGTAGTATGAGAAATAAGAAGATGAAAATCTGTAGCAAAGAGTATCAAAAACAATTGTAGAAACTAGTGAAAAACTAGTGTACAAGATTTTGTAAAAATAGAGTTGGAACTTGGGTGTAGGTAGTGTAATGGCTAGGGAATGAATTGGCATGGTAAGGAGAGGTATTTAGAATGCTTGGAATGGCAATGATTGAGGAGGTATTGGATGGGAGAATTGAATGGTAAAATCTGTAGCATAAGGGTAACAAAAACTGTTACATGTGTTGAAGAAGAAGTAAGGAATTGTGTAAGTTGTTTGATGGATTTAGTAATGGATTTGGTGAATGAATTAAGGTGAATTAGAGGATTTAATTAGTGTTTAAACATGTAGGAAACATGTGAAAATGATTAGGAAAAGATTGGGTGAGAATGGAGGTGAATTTAGAATTCAAGTAGATAATTAAAAGGGGTTCTGCAGCCGACCCACCCAGGCGACCTACCCTAGCCTGGGTCGGTCGGACTAAATTCTGTAGCCCGGGTGTTCTCTGCAGCCGACCCACCCAGGCGACCTACCCAGAGTGGGTCGGTCGGCCTTTATAAAAAAAAATAAAATAAATTAAATTAAAATATACATACATGCTATATATATATATATATATATTATATATATATATATACTTATACCCATACATACATATATATATATATATATATACATACACACATATATATGTGTATAAGTAAGACATTAGTGCTAGAATAATGAAGGAAAGAAAGTTAAGCACACAAGAGAAAACTAAGAATAACGGGACAACGGGGTAAGTACGGGAGTAGTAATTATTTGTGTATCGTATGAACATAGTGTTAATAACAATTTTGGAAACATTAACAGTGGAACAAGTGTGAACCGAGGAACAAGGGAACACACGGTAAAGCTAACCCCGGTGAAAGGTATGATTTCCTCATGCCCCGTATGCTAACCGAGTTACGTTGATTTGTGTGCTGTATACCGGCTAATCAAGATTAAAGCATGAAAACGGTTTACTGCCTTTCATTGTATGTCTTGTTGTATGTTGCATGAGCTAACCTTTCTTGAATTGATTGTGTGGCTTTACTTGGTGCGTAGATCGACTCATAGATGAGTCTTGTTTTGTAGTGACTCGTAGTAAGGGTCTTGCTGTGAATTAATGGAACAATAGCAACGCACTAAGCTATCGAAGCGATAAACGATAACGCAACCCAATGAACTCACTAGAATGTGAGAGAGTGTACGGGAGTAACAACCTCCCGATAACGGTAGGAGAATTGAAACGAATAACCCACAAACATTAAGTAGTGGAAGTATATAAGTAACCCATATCAAAGGAATTATTCTTGGTGCAAACATGAACCATAAGAGTGGTAAAGAATGACGAGGGATCTCCAAACCCCTTAGTAGTTAGTCGACCCACTATGAGAGGACCCGACTGAAGTAAGTAATGACCCGAACATGAGAGTGTCCGATATGTTGGGGAAACCCTTAAACCTGAGGATACTAGACGGTAGTGATTCCCTAAGCCAGTGGAGATTATCGGGAGAGATACTTCTAGGCTAATCCGTGAGATTGTATTATACTCTGAGAGAAGAGTGTTGGAAATATGAGTAGTCCGGTAGAACGGACATTGAGTATTTGAGGAGTTAAGCGTATAGCCCTCGTATTGTAGGTCCGGTGACAAGTCTTTTGTATGACTCCGCCCGGTGGCCAAAGTGATGAGTATTGAGTATTGCGTACGTATGAGTAAAGTAATGAGTATTGAGTAAGAAGCGAGTATGAGTATGTAGTGAGTATTGAGTATTGAGTATGTATGAGTAAGTATTGAGTACTGAGCATGTATGAGTAAGTAAGGGAGTGAGTAATGAGTGTACAGAAGCGTATAACGAGTACAGAGTAAGGAACGTGTACGAGTAAAGTATCGAGCATGGAGTGTCGAGTTTGTAAGGGTAAGGAGTAGGTATGAGTAGAGTAGAAGGTATCAAATATAGTACGAAGAGTAATGAATGAATAACAAATACAAATGGTTGACTATCGAACTGTCTTCCTTAGTAAGAATCGAACTTGTATGTGTATGTAGGTAATGATGGTTGTATTGTGGTAGCATGAGTATGTATGTATGCATGTAAATGAACTCCATGTATATCCGACCCAAAGTAGTCGGCGTACCGCGGTTAGCACGCGGTATATGCGGATTTCATATGCAGCGTAAGCTGACCCCCTAGGGGGACCTTTTTTTTTAGTGTGCAGGTACCGAAGCTGTTCACCGTTCGAGAGAGTAGGACGGGGACTGCTATGTAAGCACGGGTAGCTGTATAAAGGGGATTGTACTTGTAATGTATTGTGGAATTGGAAGTCCAAACTGTAACGGTGAATTAAGGATTGTAGTATACTCGGTATAGTATGGTATTGAAGTGTATTTGAATTATGGATTGGTATGCAAAGGAAAGTATTGTATTGTGTAGAGCACTCGGTATGTTCATATTCATCAGACCGATAGCATGTAGTATTGTAACTCGCCTTGTTAGTCACGTGGGTGGCTAACGGCATTGTACACCCGCCGTTGTGTAAGGAGTATCCGCTGCGAAGGTAAGTATTTGTACAGTAATGACGGTATTAGCGGTAGGGTGGTTACAAAAAGTGGTATCAGAGCGAAGTATCGCTCTGATGGATGAAATACCGAGCTTAGGTAAATACCGAGTTAGAATAGGGACTTAGGCTAAGGGTTGAGTGTTAGCGTGTGAGGTACGCTAGTTAGGAACTTCCGCGTGAACCGGAATCCTACAACAACCATACCCCGCCCTCCGCAACCCACGGTATTAAGATGAGTAATAACGCCAGAGAGATGGAAAGACCTCTCACACTCGGGTAAAACCCGATCTGGCAGTTGCAAGAACAAACTTATTAGAAAAGAACTGTCGTACGGTTAGAGTCCAAGAGACTGGAAGTCCCGATGACGGTTCCCGTTTGAATGACAAGGACCAACACTTAATGGCGGAGGAATGAAGATCCTAAGCACTAGGATGATGGAATTTATGGCACCATGGGGCGACATGCTTCGCAGTCGCGAGAACCATGTGTAGCCAGCAAGAAGAGAAACACAATTGTGCAATGAAGCAAGGAAGATGGAGTAACAGCCGAGACAAGAGAGTCTACGGGCCGTATCTTTGATGATACCAACACGGTATACAAACCGACTAAGGAATTTAGTCGAGTTGGATTAATACCAAACCTACATGCCAAGAGGCTGCAATAACCGAACACATGTTCAGAAAACTATGAAGAAATCATAACCATACACCTATAGGACCACAACCTGGTTCCTAAGGATAAGTCAGTCTCGTTACCACAGTGAAGTGTGTAGAGCAACCCGGATGGACGACAACCATCTCAAGTACCTGAGAAATGACTCAGGAGATCGATCACCAAGATCAAAAGATCAAAGGAAGATCTAATAATACCACCAAATATGGATGGAAATGATACCGTAACTGGTATACGTTAACCGAAAAACAACCTACCGCGCTTGCCCAGGGCAGTGCAGCAACTACAAGACGGTTAGAAGACTTCTAATGACCAACAAGTACCTACTAAAGTACCAACAAGAGGATTGAAGCAAATACAGGATCACTAATCCTAAGGAACTGAAACAATGAAACCTTGGAAAGGCCTAACGGCCCGACCATTGTATTAAGAACATACCAGTCAGCGAAGAGCTGGACATGGTCAGGACCTCAGACATGGCAACGCCATGGAGAATTTCTTTTAACACCGAACCGCTATTTCAAACCCAAAATTTTTCTTTCAAAACTACGAACCTTTCTTTTAAACCTCGGATTTTAAAAACCAACTAACGGAATTACGGTGAGTATCATAGAGTGATACAAGATGAGTTGACAGTAGAATACTTCACCTAGGCGTGTGACGAACACTACTAGTGTACCCAAATACGGGATGTGGGACGACCGCACTCCGAAGGAGCTTGCGGGCCTGACATGTAGTTAGGTAAGTGGTAACGTGCCAAGACGGTACCCCATGTATGTATACATGTAGTGTACGGAACACGGGAAGTAGTCAACTCCGTTCTACGGACTATAAGTAAATTCAAACCCAAGCAATTGGATACTTCAAATGAGCAAAGGGAACTTAGATAAGCTTACAAGCTAAGGAGTCAAGAACCTACTGCAAGAAGATGATTAAGAGTTAAAAGTGCGAGAAGCAAACTGAATAAAGACATTGGACATGTCTTGAATATATTAAAGTAAAACATGATGACTGGAAGGAATACCTAGTCTAAACACAGTAAGGCAAATGCCTAACATTAACACATCAGTGTTCAATGAACGGGATGAGATTCCCAGAACAATTACCACAAACACACAGGGTGATGTGGCAAGGTACCGGAAATACCATTCATCGCCGGAAGGAATATCAGATCCGTTATAACATAAGGAAAAACACCAGTGATCTACCCTAAGAACGGGAGACACTATAACCCTCAACGGATAACTCAGATCCAGAACCGCAAGGTAGGACAACAAACTGAACATACTCATAAATGTCAGCCAGATGCTACCATATAATCGGTGCTACCCAGGAGCAATCCATAAAGGGTACCAAGTCAACACAGTTGAATGAGATATCGTGGTAAGAACACCACAATTGGAACGAACATACGGTTAGAACACCGAAGGGATCCCACTTGACAGGGGATACCCCAAATCAATAAATGGTATCAATCAATACCAGGATACAAAAAGGGTCTCCAACAAACGGAAGCGTGATGCGACGATCTTATTGTGGAGCCCAGTATCACCTCCAAGCCCAGCGATGGCTTACAGAGAAGTAACCATTTGGGAACGACCTATGATGAGTAGAGCTCTAGGCAACATGGCTAGTAGGCCATGAAACTATTATCATACACAACCCAACGGTTGCAAAAACCCTTGTGAACCATATGGAAATTGTTCAAGGACGACACCAATAAAAGCTTAATGACCAACGAGCAAGGATACCCCTCATAAATGTGAGACCGCGAGAGCGGTGAGCACATAGAATCTAAAGAAGGGGATACCATCACAAATATCTGACAGTGCACCCCTTTCAGAACTACTAATGTAGTCAAGCTTGAGCATACAATTATTGCCAAACAATGTAAAATAAGCATCAACAGGAGCTGTTGACAACTAAGGAGTAACCGGTTCAATAAGAACTCGATATGTGGGAACATAAAGTATAAGTAAATGACGCTCAAGGAGCTCAGACGTATAAACACCAAACAATGATATAAATAGTGGAAATGCATGAGCTGAAGCTATTACAGCGGATGCCATGTAAACCAATACTGCAGAATCAGTAAGAACAGGGTGCGCAACAGGCGACCAATGTATGGGAATAATCACCCAATACTATGGAGTTGTTAATACAAGATGGTAGACAGACCGGGCAACAAGCCAGAAGTATGCACCAAATGATGAAGCACCACCTGAAGGAGTAACGATCAGTCCTATTGCGATCTCATAAGAGAGTTACTGCCAAGGGTTCACGCCTCTGCACTCTGTAGGACTGAGTGTTTTGGTATTGCACTTGTGTAGTCAATGATCTAGTGGGATAGCTAGGAATAAGGAAAATGTAAGTAGTGGTAAATTCTTCCTTTCACCAATGAACATGGCATAAGCCAGTTAAGCAAAAGCTTAGAAACAAACCGTGCGGCCCAAGGCTAAAGAAGCACGAGGAGTGTGAAACACACCAACAATCACAAGATGTGAATTCCATTGGAATAAAGGTGAAAAGAGACTTAAGAAAGTCACAAGGACCGACACATCGAAAATGCAAGGTCATACAAGTAAAGAACACTTGTAATGAACCAGAGAAACTGGTGTAATTCAGAAGCTAATAACAACAGAGGAAGCACTACAACTAAGTAGTGACTTAACCTCACCCGACAATAAGTCGGAGGAACTAAGTGAATGATCACTACAAACACAACAGTATGTATATAGATGGCCAGGGATCTGGTTATAAATCAAAAACTCATTGAGTTCACGCACGGTAAAAGAATACCACGCGAGATGGAACAGACCTTATTCCCACAATATGAGGGATAAAAAGGTGTTGTATAACACATTTAAGATAACAAGAAGGGCGAATAACCCAAGTTATCAGGGTCGCGCAGCAGAAGCTAGTGGGCCCAGAATTCTAAGTGAAATACACCTAGAACCGAACCCGGTTAAGAGTTAAATAACTCCGATGAAAATTCTTGAAGCAGGGACTAACCGGTTATACCGTTAAGACCCATTGATCAAGGAACATTGTGTAATAGACCGCATGGAAGCTGAACCACTCCATGACGGCTGAATGCCTTCGACCAATGTTCAACATTGACACATGGTAGATTACGTGGGCGTAATCCCTTTTAAGGGGGGTAGAGCGAAAACCGCGAAATGTATATTTTACGTGACAAGGGCGTAAACTACAATGCGCATAGCGCAAAAGAATTCGTTTTGATGGTGGATACTTATGTTACATAAACATTTGTATTCACTCATCGTGTAATTGTAGTTATTTGAGAAATAAGAATGAGAAAGGAGGAGAGAAACTCCAGGGGAATGAGTACCCCGATTGGTAATAGTACGAGGAATGAGTATGTATGGGAGACTTGAGGAGTAAATCGGTATGGAACCGATGTATGTAATGAGTATGAATCGGTGTACAACCGAGGTATTTTATGAGTATAAATTGGAGTATAGCAAACTAATGGATGGTATACCCACGAATTTCTTAAGTATAGTAGTTGGAGAAGATGTAGTAATGATGGATGAAATGATTAGTAAGTAAGTAACTGAATCATATGAATTGGAAAATGTATGTGCATGATATAAGTAGCAGATTAAAAAGATAGAAAACGAAATAATGTTTGACAATCTGTCTGTTTGTATTGAGGTGGGAAGTGGAACTTGATTTGCTAGCGATCAAGGGAAGCCGAACACAAATTGGGGTGGAAGGATAATTCAACACCAATGCTGATCACATTGTGGTTGAAGGACTCTGGAAGCTCCCTTAAGTGGTCACACAATGACACTAGTAATAGGTATATCATCATAAATGGTATTCGGGAGATGTATGCAAGTTTTCAAAATGAATTTCCAAAACTAATTTGGTACAATGTGTTTTCTTCAAACTTAAGAATGAGGACCGGTTTTAAAACCGCTCCCACGGGCGCTAGTGGATCTTCCATGCCTAGGCACGGGTATCCGGTCGAAACCATAGGAGGAGAAGCTAGTTTTGAGTCGGTGGGAGTGTTGATTAGTTTTGAAACCACTAACCGTTGTACGGTAACAGTGTGTGTTTTGTATTTTTCCAAGGGCACTGGGACAGCGTAGTCCCGAGTAAGTATGAGTAAGTATGAGTAAAGTATGAGTAAGTAAGTATGAGTAAGTGCCTGAGGATCTCTATATGTGCAAATGAATTTGATCAGAACCAAAGGACCGTAGAGCCAGAAAGCGTAAGTGCTCAAGTCATGACGGCCGTGAACCAGAAAGCGTAAGTGTTCAAACGTGACCGGTACCTGAGGGATCACTCTCCATTGGGGGAGGATTGTACCTAATTGTCTGCGGATGGACCCCCTTGGAGAGGAGTAAAACGGATATTTTTGATTGCTATGCATGCAGTGACATGCTGTTTGGATGCGTAGTATGCATCATGTCAGACATTTGGAGTTGACAAGTTATATGTAGAGGTCATAACCTTAGCATAGAGATATGTACGAGTAACAGTATTAGATTCACCAACTTTGAGGGCAAAGTTCTTTAAGGGGGGTAGATTGAAATACCCCGAACTTAAATATGGTGATTAGAATATTTTAATATATTATTTAAGGGCCTAATAGTGCCTAAGTAATTTTGGCAAGGAAAATAAATCCAAAAGAAATGAGAAAAACGCTTAGAAAGCGGAAAACGCTAAATAAGCGTTTAATTAACCACAAGAGGTACGAGACCTCGGTTATAGTATCGTAGGGATTCCTAAGGCTTATTCATGCCTAATTATCATACGGGAATAATCCCCGAAGAAAACGGATCCAAATAAGGTATTAAAACGCTAATAGAGCATTAGCGCACGTTTCTCGAGGAAACCCGAAAACGTGATTTTAAGTGGTCAAACAAACCCATAAAAATAAAACATTGAATAATAACTATTAAGCATTTATGGAAGCTTAATAACCAATAAAATAGTAAACGAGAAAATTCCGGAAAACGGGCCCGGTTAGTGAATAGTATCAAAACCGGGTAAAATAACGTGTTTTCTGTAAAAGACGAAAAACGCTCCAGCTAGTATTGCAGAGGGGGCCGGTTTTTACTGGTGTAAACAGCTCTCTCTCACACACACACAAGTAACAAATAAGTAAATCAAAAAGCAATAAAGTAATAAAGCAAAAGTAACTTATACCACTTTAACACTCTCTCTCTCCCATTCCTCACCTCTCACTCACGTAACTATCCCCCCCCACCAGACTTCTCCTTCCTTCTTGCTCTGCTGGGGACGATTTTGAAGAGCTCAAAATGGCTCCCATGGCCTCTCCTCTTATATTCCATGCTCTAGCTTCATTAAAGCCCCAAATCGAAAATAAATTGCATATTCTTCATCCCCTCATCCTCCTCTACATTCCTATCTTTTCAAAATTCGAAAAGGGTGAGTTTGATTTTTATGGGTTTTCCCCATTTGAAGAGAAAAGCACACCATTATGGAGCTTGGAGTCTCCTCTTTCCAACAAGGTAAAAATCTCCATGAAAAACCTCACTTTTCTCCATTTCCTTGGTTTGGCCGATTTTGTCTCTCTCTCTTACCTTGTTTTTCTCTTGCTTTGGAGCATTGCTACAACCCTCCAATGGTGGAGTAACCTCCTTCTTGAACCAAGGGCTAAAACCTCTTCTAAAGCACTTCAAAGGTAAACCCTAGAAATTTGTATTTTGAACACTTCAATGAACTAGCATAAATCTAGGGGTTAGTGAATTAATTATACTTGTTTGATGTGCTTTGGGTGATGGGAATGGAGTTTGGCAACTCCATTCCCCATGTGATCGATTTGTGCAAGAAAGAGAGAAGAAGAAATGGAAAAGAAAGAATGAAGTATAAGCTCGAGGTAAGAGCTCTTTCCTAATGTAAATTCTATTGCATTAGAGTAATGGGGATGGGCAAAATATTTAAAGAACCGAAAACCTTGTACTAGTATTGAAAATTGTGAAGTTTGAGTATTTGAGGGCAAGTATATGAATTGAAGGCTTTGGAGCCAAGTGTAATGAGTATGTGTATTGGTATTGTGTTTGATGGGTATTGATGTAGTGAGTTGCTTTGTATGTGTGCTGGTAGAACCCTTGTGGTTTGGCTAGAATAGGAATGGATTTGATGAAAAGAGATGTGTGGAGAAGTAAGAGAAGTAGGTAGACTATGGCGAAATTTTGGTAAGAATTGTGCATTAAAGAGTGTCTTGGTGAATGGGAGAACCAAGGTATGTATTGGGTTTAGTAGAGATGTTTAGTAGCTATGGAATGGTAATAGTAGTATGAGAAATAAGAAGATGAAAATCTGTAGCAAAGAGTATCAAAAACAATTGTAGAAACTAGTGAAAAACTAGTGTACAAGATTTTGTAAAAATAGAGTTGGAACTTGGGTGTAGGTAGTGTAATGGCTAGGGAATGAATTGGCATGGTAAGGAGAGGTATTTAGAATGCTTGGAATGGCAATGATTGAGGAGGTATTGGATGGGAGAATTGAATGGTAAAATCTGTAGCATAAGGGTAACAAAAACTGTTACATGTGTTGAAGAAGAAGTAAGGAAATTGTGTAAGTTGTTTGATGGATTTAGTAATGGATTTGGTGAGTGAATTAAGGTGAATTAGAGGATTTAATTAGTGTTTAAACATGTAGGAAACATGTGAAAATGATTAGGAAAAGATTGGGTGAGAATGGAGGTGAATTTAGAATTCAAAGTAGATAATTAAAAGGGGTTCTGCAGCCGACCCACCCAGGCGACCTACCCTAGCCTGGGTCGGTCGGACTAAATTCTGTAGCCCGGGTGTTCTCTGCAGCCGACCCACCCAGGCGACCTACCCAGAGTGGGTCGGTCGGCCTTTATAAAAAAAAAAAATTAAATTAAAATATACATACATCATATATATATATATATATATATATATATATATATATATACTTATACCCATACATACATATATATATATATACATACACACATATATATATGTGTATAAGTAAGACATTAGTGCTAGAATAATGAAGGAAAGAAAGTTAAGCACACAAGAGAAAAACTAAGAATAACGGGACAACGGGGTAAGTACGGGAGTAGTAATTATTTGTGTATCGTATGAACATAGTGTTAATAACAATTTTGGAAACATTAACAGTGGAACAAGTGTGAACCGAGGAACAAGGGAACACACGGTAAAGCTAACCCCGGTGAAAGGTATGATTTCCTCATGCCCCGTATGCTAACCGAGTTACGTTGATTTGTGTGCTGTATGCCGGCTAATCAAGATTAAAGCATGAAAACGGTTTACTGCCTTTCATTGTATGTCTTGTTGTATGTTGCATGAGCTAACCTTTCTTGAATTGATTGTGTGGCTTTACTTGGTGCGTAGATCGACTCATAGATGAGTCTTGTTTTGTAGTGACTCGTAGTAAGGGTCTTGCTGTGAATTAATGGAACAATAGCAACGCACTAAGCTATCGAAGCGATAAACGATAACGCAACCAATGAACTCACTAGAATGTGAGAGAGTGTACGGGAGTAACAACCTCCCGATAACGGTAGGAGAATTGAAACGAATAACCCACAAACATTAAGTAGTGGAAGTATATAAGTAACCCATATCAAAGGAATTATTCTTGGTGCAAACATGAACCATAAGAGTGGTAAAGAATGACGAGGGATCTCCAAACCCCTTAGTAGTTAGTCGACCCACTATGAGAGGACCCGACTGAAGTAAGTAATGACCCGAACATGAGAGTGTCCGATATGTTGGGGAAACCCTTAAACCTGAGGATACTAGACGGTAGTGATTCCCTAAGCCAGTGGAGATTATCGGAGAGATACTTCTAGGCTAATCCGTGAGATTGTATTATACTCTGAGAGAAGAGTGTTGGAATATGAGTAGTCCGGTAGAACGGACATTGAGTATTTGAGGAGTTAAGCGTATAGCCCTCGTATTGTAGGTCCGGTGGCAAGTCTTTTGTATGACTCCGCCCGGTGGCCAAAGTAATGAGTATTGAGTATTGCGTACGTATGAGTAAAGTAATGAGTATTGAGTAAGAAGCGAGTATGAGTATGTAGTGAGTATTGAGTATTGAGTATGTATGAGTAAGTATTGAGTACTGAGCATGTATGAGTAAGTAAGGAGTAGTGAGTAATGAGTGTACAGAAGCGTAGTAACGAGTACAGAGTAAGGAACGTGTACGAGTAAAGTATCGAGCATGGAGTGTCGAGTTTGTAAGGGTAAGGAGTAGGTATGAGTAGAGTAGAAGGTATCAAATATAGTACGAAGAGTAATGAATGAATAACAAATACAAATGGTTGACTATCGAACTGTCTTCCTTAGTAAGAATCGAACTTGTATGTGTATGTAGGTAATGATGGTTGTATTGTGGTAGCATGAGTATGTATGTATGCATGTAAATGAACTCCATGTATATCCGACCCAAAGTAGTCGGCGTACCGCGGTTAGCACGCGGTATATGCGGATTTCATATGCAGCGTAAGCTGACCCCCTAGGGGGACCTTTTTTTTTAGTGTGCAGGTACCGAAGCTGTTCACCGTTCGAGAGAGTAGGACGGGGACTGCTATGTAAGCACGGGTAGCTGTATAAAGGGGATTGTACTTGTAATGTATTGTGGAATTGGAAGTCCAAACTGTAACGGTGAATTAAGGATTGTAGTATACTCGGTATAGTATGGTATTGAATGTATTTGAATTATGGATGGTATGCAAAGGAAAGTTTGTATTGTGTAGAGCACTCGGTATGTTCATATTCATCCAGACCGATAGCATTAGTATTGTACTCGCCTTGTTAGTCAGTGGGTGGCTAACGGCATTGTACACCCGCCGTTGTGTAAGGAGTATCCGCTGCGAAGGTAAGTATTTGTACAGTAATGACGGTATTAGCGGTAGGGGTGTTACAGTTTTTATGTTGCTTTTTGTTTATTAATATTTGTTAACTCTTAATGTTTTTATTTTATGTAGTACTTTATTATGTTGTGTACTAACATTTTGTAGACTTATACTGTTTAAACCTTATCAAACTTCTGGAAGGTAACAGTTCGGTTTGCTTCATGTTTTTATTTTATGTAATAATTTATTATTTTTGCTTAAAGTTATTTATGCCTAATTATTTATGTTTATCATATTTTTATTTTCTTTTTGGTGCCACTTGAGTTCTGCTGGCTATATATGATTTTCTTTTCAGAATAAATATTCGAACATATAGCTGAACTCGCCTATGGGAGCAACCTTAGTTGCTCTAGGAAATTCAATACCTTTGGTTGAACACTTGCGCGAACTTAAGTGTGAGGAACATCTCACCCCTACCAAAGCTCTAAGTGTGAGGAAGGATACCTTCCTCAATCTACGATACAAGGGGAGTTTCAGTTCTTCCTTTATTTTATTAATGTTCAACCCGTATTTATTTAATCCTTTATGAGTCTGTCATAATTTGAAAGGTCATTTTCTTGATTTTAATTCTGAACAATGAGGACATTTCTCCTCTTAAGTGTGAGGAAGGAGAGACCTTTCCCTGAAAATATGACAGTTGTTCGATAATGCCACACTCGCTTTTTGCTACTCTAAACTGCCTATATAAAAAAAAATTGCAAAAAAAAATGAGATAAATAATTGTAGAAGTGTCTGAAATTATGTCAAGTGACAACTGAAAGATGGTTTTATTTAAAGGAGTTTGTATAAAATTATTTTCCATCAAAACATTCTATTTTCACTCAAAAAATGATAGATCTGCTAATTGTAAAAACCAATTTAGTTTAGCTTGGGATTGTGGAAATATGTGGAAAGTCAAGGAAAGAAAAGGATAAAGACAAGGTACTCTGCTGTTTATGAATTTTTCTAACCAAGAACAGGCCTCGTCTATCCGGTTATTAAGTTCTTTGGGGTGCTTAACACTATCTACCTAAGGTCTCATGATCTGGGATAGAAGACCCAACACCGTTACAAGGATAGAGAGAAAAGTCTGGGGTACAGAAAAATAATGCAATTTAAAAATTTTGTATGTTTTGTATATACAATTTTTGCATTCAAAAAAATGATAAAGATTGCAATTTATATTTATGAACATGAGAACGTGGTGTTGAAAGGTATTGCGGAATAAGGCATTACTTCACACCCCTTGTCATCCCGGGTTAGAGAATTGAAATTGGTTGAAAATCCCAGGTTAATCTAACTTGTTTTCTGCAGTCTAGTTTTTCTATGCTTTTATTAATTATTCTTCTTCACTGTTTATAAACCTACTTCTAAGAGCAGAATTATTCTTTCAATTGTCACTTTGTCTAAATTCCCTTCTACACTTATTTAATCTTGTTTTATTATTATGGCTTAGAGATATTATATTCCTTATTTGCTTAGGACAAGCAAAAGTCAAGTGTGAGGAAGTTTGATAAGTGCAAAACATATATACTTATTAGGGTTTAATCACCTTATAATTTGTAGCATTTTTAGTAATGTTTCGCACTTATCTAGGGTTTTTCCTATAATTATGTTGTTATATATTGATGTATTATATGTGTTAAAATGTAGAAAAATACCAATTAACACAACATTATAAGGGATTAAAGAGGGAGATGGAAGAGTCACGCGACAAGGGCGTGTGCACGCCTGGTACGTAGAGGCGACCCCCCCCGTAGCTGGCGGACAAGAGACAGAAGACCGCGAGCGACACAGACAGAAGAGACCGCCCAATAAGGGGCGGACGAAACAGAGGCGACCGCCTCATACGAGGCGGACGACATAGAGGCAACCGCGAGGCGGTTGAGACAGAGGAGACCGCCTATTAACATGCGGTTGAGATAGAGGAGACCGCTAGATAAGTGGGGACGTGTAAATGTGTAGGAAATCAACCGTCCGACTCGCTCTCCAACTTGACTGCCTTATCGTTTAGCAGTTGGCGCCTACCAGAAATCACGCCCGCTTTCAGCCTTCCCCTGCGCAATCAATAGCTGCAATCAATGGGGAGCTGCAATCATCGAGCTCATCAGAGCTAATGAGCTGCTGCTCTGTTCTTCTTCCCTATAAATACAACGCTTAGCTTACCTTTCTTCTTTGTCCTTCCAGAGGTTTCCGTCCGTGGTTCTCCTGGATTCCAATTCACACCATCATTCCATCTTCGTACCACACTTCACTCACTCGTTCATTTTCATTTCTAATCTCCCGCTTCTCCATTTGTTTTCTTTTCATCTCATTAATCTCACCTATAGTCTCACGTATTTAAATAGAAGACCAAACTATTTAATATGTTAGCTAGAGTTTCATATGCTTTGCGAATGATTATTATGTTCTGTATTAATTATGCAATATTTTTACTGGTTTTAATTTAATGAAGTTTGTTACGCTTAAAGCTCATCTCTCGCCTTTTAATAATGTCATGATTTATTAAATTGCTTGCTAAGTCTATTTTGATCAGACCAGGTGATAAATAGATAGGTTGATTAAGCCGTAAATCTGGAGAAAGCTCTATTATGATTTAATGAGTTAGTAATTTCAGATGCAATTATATTTCCTCGAAATTAATGTCCGTTTACATAAGAGTGCTCGAACCTTGATTAGACCGAGCATTTCTGGTAAACGAGTTCTTATGAGGCTATGACTTAGTCCTTAAGATAATTAAAGGAATTTTGCCAGACAATTATAATTAAACCAGTAGGAATAGCATGGAAGAGCAGATAATATTAATCTGAACCAGAGTCCCGTTTAGTTTTTCTGTTAATTTAGTTTATTTTATCTTTCCTTTTATTTATAAAAACAAGTCAATTAATCCCCCCTTTTTGTGACACGCTTAGGTACTATAATATGTATATTAGTCCCGTGGTTCGACATCCGGTTGCTTACATTTTCACTATACTACTGCGACCGGGATTTGTTTGCAGCCCGACGTTTATTTTGAGTTTTTAATTTCTTTTCTTTTAATTTTACACCATTTCAACCACTCAGATTACAACGTCTGTATCCTTACTAAATGTTGGTTAGTAAGTTCTCACGATATGTTGTGTTAGTTTTCAAACATCACACAACAATACAATAATCATAATATTCCGGTTGCATGCTTTATCTTGTTTAGTGAGCACACAAAAACAAATGGCACATAAGCCGAGGGACACCTCGTTAGCAAGCAGGTCACAAGAAGAACTGTACCGTTCACCGTTGGCCGTTCGGTTGCTTACTCTCTTCCGGAGTCCAAATTCCAAGTCCTAAAACATTCATTCAGTTTTAGGTTGTTCATCACTTAACTCAATTCAACTTACTTATCTTACTTAACTTTCTTAACCCTTAATGATTCCAACCTAACACCTCTTAAGTCTTACAACTTAATCTTACAACTTAACCTTAAACTTTTAAGTTCATACTTATCTTAATCTCTTAGGTCTTTACACCTCTAATCATCAATGCCCTCTAAAAGGGGTACCATTAATACCTCTAAACTTCCTTAGGGTTTCTTTTTTTTTTCATTTTTAGGGTCGACCGAACTTCTGACCGACCTTACCCAAGGTCGGTCCATTCCAGAACATATTACCGCTTGAAAATTCTACCCCGACCGACCTTGCAAGTCCGGTCCAAAGGTCGGTCCGTTCCCGAGAGCTTCCCCGTGGGATATTTAAGCCCGACCGAACTTGCCAAGTTCGGTCCCATGTTCGGTCGATTCCAGAGACTCAATTCGTACACAAAATACAAGCCCGACCGAACTTGTAAGTCCGGTCCCCAAGTATGGTTGGTTCCAGAAACCCCCTTCCGGTAGTGTAAACTGAGCTCGACCGACCTTGCAGGTCCGGTCCCAAGGCCGGTCGGCTCCAAAACCTTATTTCTAAATTCCCATTTGACTCCAAACTTCTCCACAAGTTCCCCCATGTGTCCTAATACCATTTAGGCACTTAAACTCACCTTATAACTTCCACCAAACTCTCCAAAACAACTTCCAAAGATCTTCTCAAACATTTACTAAATTCTTACAAATACTCCTAACACTTGTCATATGATTCCTTACATTTCCAAATTGTAACCTTACCGAAACTTCAACCAACCCAAGTGTTCCCTCCTTAACAGTTTGAGCACTTCATAAACATCATCTTCCATCTTCAATTCATTTACCAAGACTTTCTCAAGTCACCTTGCATATCCATGCACACATTCCTCTCCTTCCTTTGGTTACTCATCACTCTTAAACTCTTGAGCTTACCCATGCATTTCTTTTCATCACCTTATCACCTTGACCTTGTTCTTCATTTACCTTACCCATGCAACATGCTCCTTAGACTTTTCCACTTCTTTAATGCAGCTTACCCACTATTCTCATCATCATACCCTCCTATACGTTCTTAGCCAATCTATAACCTTCTCCTTCAATCTTCACTCCCATCAAATAAGTCCACTCATTACCATCTAAACTAAAACCTTATTGTTCCACTACTAGCATCATCACTACTTAGACAAGCTTCCCAAGACTTTCATTGATATATTCCCAAGTTCATACCTAAATCACCTTAAGCATTATACACCTTCTCCTTAAAACTTATGCACAAGTCTTACATTCCTCATATCATGATTTTGGTGCGTTTAATACACTCACCAATCCTCTAATTCCTCCTAGACATCTCTAGGTCATTCTAAACCTCAAGAACTCCTTAGTTAACTCATTTCCACCCATATTCTTTGCTCCCTAGTAAAACCCTAGGGCATATTAACTCACCACTACCACTTAAACACTTTGTTTTCTACTCAAATTTCGCCATAGCTTCTCTAGCATATTATCATGCCCAAATGCATTGTTTTCCTCATTCATCCATCTCACACACATCAAGTTCTTTCCCATCATGTCTTCTTACCCAAGCCAACTCAATCACATCAACTCATCATATTGCAATAATCTTAAATTGTATAGCACTAAGGCTCTTAAATGACATGGCTCTTAGGCCCTTAAATAACTTAAACTTAAACACTGAATTTCCCACATATAAAAGCCTTCAACCTGCAAATACACTCATCAATCTCATAGTAGTTATAATACTCTTAAAATCCATCTTAAACTTAAATTACTAACTCATTCCCATTGGCTCCTTAGTCACAAGTTCACAAGCTTATGTAAGTTCTTTTTCTTAGGTTATATAACCCAATACACAATGTAAGCTCTAAGCCACATTGGTACCCACCTAAAATCATCCCTTAAAACTTAAACCACCATTAGGTAAGCATTTTACCTTGTTTTTTTAAGCTTATCTTAACTTCCTCCTTAGACCTTCTTCTTGCATGAATCTCGGCCACCCATTAAATTTCCTTTGCCAATGTTCTAATCAATATTCAATGACTCACATGAGTACTAAACAATACACTAACCTCAAGGAATGAAAACCTAGGTTAGAAATGTGTTCTAAGGCATAAAAGTGGATGATTACCTTTGAAGTCTCAAGGTAGACTTGGGCATTGAATGAAAGAGGACCTCCACTAGCCCTTGGTGAATAACACAAGCTAGAACAAGGCATAAAAACATAGCCCCGTCAGTAGTAAATTTTCGGCCATGTAAGGAAGTGATGGAAACTTGGTTTTTCTTACATTTTCTTTACCTTAAGAGAATGGAGAAGCTAATGAGCTCTTCAAACTTGATTTTCCTCCATCAATGGAGTTTTCTCATGGCACCAAACTTAAGCTTTGAAAGATTTGAAAAGATAGAAAGGAGGGCCTTGACTTAACTTGTAACACCCCTAATACGCACATGATACTAAATGGAATCGCAGCGGAACAAATAACTAAACAGTAACTAACGCTTCGGTGCTACAACGCCGTCAACCACCCACGTGGTTGACAAGGCAGAATAATACAATTGTACCGGTCTGATGATCAGACTCCCGAGCATAAAACTAAACCATAAATACTTAATATACAATACCGAGTGTTTACATATCCTTTACTGTATAACATCACTGTAACTGCAACAACCCAATAATACATAACGCCACAGGAGCACAGGCGCATCTCGGGCCAACATCCACAAGTATACAAAAGTAATTACATCCTAGGATCTAAAGCCACTCCGCTTCTTCGATCCTCATCCTGCAGTATAAGAAATATGGATCCCCCGAGGGGGTCAGCAACCCTTGGCTGGTATGGCTAACGCGCAGCCCATCGGCTACCGGGATACGCGCAGCTACTTGTCATTATAACATGGCATTCATTTATATACATAACATAACATATGGCTTAGCATCAATGGCGCATAGCACAACAACACATACACAGTGGATTTTCACTCCACGATAACAAACCACAAGGGTCAAATAACATAAGAGCCTAGAGAGTGATTCACCCTCATGTTAAGCTCGTTAAACACACTCATTACCGTTCTGTTAGACGAACGAGTAACTTAAGTCACAGATGGTTCGGATTTAGTGACCCGAACACACCACACAAACACAGGTTCCCACTAAACCGATCATAAGTCAGAATAGGTAAGCTTTGGAAGAAGCTAACGGGAGATCGAACGCCAAATTAAGGAGAACAATCTTAACAACATAAGAGTCGAATCTGATTCAGATATCTACTCTTAACTTACATGCATGACCGGACAACCGGATTCCTCACTTCCCAGTTAACACTTGTTAGAAGTTCATAGTGGAACTTAACAACCAACACACAATAAGTGGTAAGTCATGTTAGACACACACAAGGGAATTGAGTCACAACATCACATCTCAATAATATGAACAACTGTAAACTCATTACATGTTTAAATCTTATAACGTTGTAAACACACAGAAAAACATACAACACACAAACCGGTGTAAACCGCTAGACAACAGACTGCAAGAAAACCATACCTCGGTCCTTGCCTCGACTGGTTTCCACCTTGAGAGAATCCTAAACACATTAGTAACGTCGGTTAATTAGCGCACTAGTCCATTATTAACATTATCTACTCAACATTACTAGTTTATTTTTATTTTACACTCGTTACGACTTTTCATCCTTTTAATCGCCTTTAAAACCCACCTAACATGTCTCACATAACCTTATAATATCATTACTAACCAACTACCATTATTAGATAACAATTCCCATCTTAAAACAACAATTTTTGGTCCATACAGTGGCCTGTCCGAACTTGTGTCCGAGCTTCCAAGTTCGGACACAAGCCGTGACTTTGGACAGAAATCAGACACATGTCCGAACTTGTGTCCGGACTTTGGAAGTTCGGACATGAGTCGAGGAAAATCCTAACCAGAAATCCATACGTCCGAACATGTGTCCGGACTTCCCAAGTTCGGACACAGTTCGAGGATAATCCCAAAAAAATAACAGGTGCGTCCGAACTTCCAAATTCGGACGGTAGTTCGGACACTACCTAAAATCCAGAAAACTGTAAGCGTAACAGGGCATGTCCGAGCTTCCAAGTTCGGACGGAAGTTCGGACGTGCCATTATACTCAATTTGCAAGCCTTTAAACACTTAACCAAATTCCTCCAAAGCCTCCTAATGCTTCCTAACAACATTTGGTACCCTTATATCCACATACAACATTCATGAAACTCATTTTCTAGTTCCTTAAGCCTTTACTTATTTCTTTGTGAAATTCCTTAACACTTACAACATTTTATACTAGGTTTCTAAATGGTGTTCCTCACCTATGATAACTACTATCCCAAAATGCTTTCTCCTCATCTTAACATCATCTCTTAAGCATTATTTCTCACAACTAACTCCTTATGTCACTCTTGAAGTTCTCTTCCAAGTTTACACTTTCTTCTTATTTACCAAAGTTTGCCTAAGTCTTTACCTAAGTCCCAAAATGACTTTGGTACATACTAAAATCTCAAGCTCATGCCTAAGTCCTTGTTACATCCTAAATCACCTTAATGCATGTTTCCTACACAAGAACAACACTTAACCATTTTAAATACTCCTTAACTTATCAAACTCATTTTAACACTTAGAACTTCACATTTGTTACCCAAATTTTGACATAGGTTCTCCTAGAACATTACTAAACCAAAACACATTGTTTTTACCAACAAACAACCAAGAACACTAAAAATCCATCAAGTACTTATTACACAAACTTCACTCACAAAGCACCACATCATAATATAGTGCGTAATTTAAATTGCATGGCACTTAGGCCCTTAAATGACATGGCTCTTAGGCCCTTAAGATGCATAAATCATAAACACTGAATTTCCACAATATATTGCCTTTAACCTGCAAATACACTCAACAACACATATGCCTTTTACTAAGCTCTTGAGAACACTTTACTAAGTCATTCACCATTGGCTCTTTAGGTAGTTTTAATAAGCATTTATAAGCTCATTTCTCCTAAGGCATTAAAACAACATTAGGTTAGTAGATTTACCTCTTTTGCAAAAACTTCTTTCTTGTTTCCTTTAGAAAACCGATAGAGTACTTGATTCTTTGCCAAGTTCTAAACAATATACAAACATTATAATGAGTATTCAAGCTATAAGCTCCATCTCATTGTAAACCCTAGTTTTACATTGTTTCAAAAACATTAATGTAGTTGTTTTACCTTGCTCTTTGAAGAGAGTTTGAATATCTAGCAAGAGAGGACTCCACCTAGTCCATGAAGAGTTGGAATGAAGCTAGAACAAGGTCACACAAAGAGCTCCTTCAATATATATTTTCAGACATGACAAAAACAAGGAGGAAACTTGATTTTTGTTTGAGATTCCTTACCTAGAAGCCAAGGAGAGTAATAATATGTAGAAAAACAAGCTCAAGCTCCTTCAATGGAGAAACTCCATGGCACCGAAATGGTTGTCTTGGACTTTTGAGAAGGTAGGAATGAAGAGCTTGAGGAGAGGAAGAAGATGGTGGTGTTTGTTTTTGATTTGGACAAGTGAGCAAGGTTTAACAAGAGATCAAAGTGGAGTTTCAATGGGGGTGTGTGTATTACCGTGAGAGAACAGCAAGAAGAAGGAAGAAGAGAGGTGGGAAACCGTGTGAGCAAGGAAAGAAATGAGAGAATGAGATAGAATTTGCTTTATGAAGATATTTATACTTTGTAAAGTAAAAAGGGTACTTAAGTAGTTTACTTATTTTCTTAACAAGCTAACAAGGGTGGTGTGTCACCAACCTTAAAAACCGGCCCCAAATAGTAGTAGGAGGGTAATATAGTCTCTGTTTGTCAATTTAATTACTTATACAAACATATGTTACAAAATAGTTTATAAAAGTTACTATTCATAAAATAAGGCACATAGAAGTGAAATTTTTGATTTCCCATTAATATAGACACCCAAATGTGATATTATATAGTACACATATGTATTTAAGAGTAATGATGGGCATCTAGCCACTCAAAACTCATTTACAAGACAATTTTTCAAAAATGTGCTTTAAGCTCCTTAAAGCACATTTTGTGTTTAAACTTGTTTTCAAGCTTGGTTTTCTTTGGTAATTGATTTAATATGTTCATTAGTGTATAAATGAGGTCTTGGTAAGTTCATTAGGTCTTAACCAAGTTTATCCCAAGCTTAGAGCACATTTTGGCTCTTATTGACTTTAAAGCACATTTTGTGTTTCCTTTTGTTTAAATTTGTTTACTAATGTTTCTAAGACTCTTTTTAGTCTTAATACACCATATTTAAGTGTTTAAACAATATATTAAGGTTTGGGGTATTTCAATCTACCCCCCTTAAAAGAACTTTGTCCTCAAAGTTCATACTTCCACATATCCTAAATATTAGCACACGGGAATACTTATAAACAATACTTCCATACATTACTAACAACACACTTATATAACATTGGACACCAGGTCCATACAACATAACATAACATTGGACACAAGGTCCATACAACATAACATAACATTGGACACAAGGTCCATACAACATTATCCACATCATTCAGACACAACGGTCTGTAATATAACAATATAACATAGACGGTGTATTCAAATACACGTCGTACACACACAACCGAAACGGCTCTACCCCCTAAAAAGGGGAACGCCCCGTACCCTATACACATAAGACTAAGAAGTAAACAATGACGGGTACTTCGCCTTCATCTTATCTTCCAGCTCCCAAGTGGCCTCCTCAACGTCCTGGTTAGACCAGAGAACTTTCACCAGTCTCACGGACTTATGGCGAGTGTCTCGAGTCTTAGCATCCAGAATCCGTACCGGAGTCTCCACTGATCGCATGGTCGGCTCTAATGTTAGCCTTTCAGGCTGAAGCACATGAGACGGATGAGACATATACTTCTTCAACTGGGACACATGAAATACATCATGTACCTTGCCCAGCTCGGCGGGTAGGTCTAGTCTATAGGCTACCGGGCCGATCCGCTCCGTCACAACATAAGGCCCCACATACTTTGGGCTCAACTTGCCCTTCTGGCCAAAACGAAATACTCCCTTCATGGGGGATACTCTCAAAAATACCTGATCGCCCACGGCAAACTCCAGGTCACGTCTGCGCACATCTGCGTACGACTTCTATCTATCCTGAGCTGCTTTCATATTAGCCCTGATCTGGCGAACTTCTGCCTGAACTTGCTCAAGATACTCTGGTCCGATAATGACCGTCTCACTCGACTCATCCCAGCATAATGGCGTGCGGCATGGTCTACCGTACAAGGCCTGGAAGGGAGACATCCTGATCGAAGCATGATAACTGTTGTTATAACTAAACTCGATCAGATGTAACTTATCAATCCAGCTGGTCTGAAAGTCAAGTGCACAAGCACGTAGCATATCCTCAAGTGTCTGAATAGTGCGCTCACTCTGACCATCGGTCTGTGGGTGAAACGCTGTACTCAACTTCAGTTCAGTACCCAATGCCTCTCGTGTAGACTTCCAATATCTGGATAAGAATCTGGTATCTCTGTCGGATACAATCGTTTTCGGTACACCATGATGTCTTACAATCTCTTTATCAAACAGTTCTGCCAATCTTGCCACTTTCCAAGTGTCCTTCATCGGAATGAATCGGGCCACCTTGGTCAGTCGGTCAACTATCACCCATATCATATTCAGACCTCCCCTTGTAGGCGGAAGCCCTACTACAAAGTCCATGGAGATATCATGGAACTTCCACTCAGGCACTGGCATTGGCTGTACCATACCACCAGGCCGTCGGTGCTCAAACTTGACCTTCTGGCAAGTGAGACACCTCAATACATAATCACTAACATCTTTCTTCATTCCAGTCCACCAAAAATGCCTCTTTATACCTTTATACATCTTTGAAGCTCCGGGGTGAATCGAAGTAGTAGAACAATGGGATTCACTCAATATGCGCTCCTTCAACTCAGCGCTACTCCTAGGTATACACAATCGGCCATTCAGCCTAATCAGGTCGTCATCGTGGAGTCTGAAGTCGTACTTCTGACCCTCGAATGTGCCATCAATAAGCTTCTGCCGGATCTCCAGCATGTACTGATCCGTCATCTGAGCACTCCGCACCTCTTCAACCAAGCCAGTATAAGAGACTAGCGAATGGAGAGAGTGTGCTCGGCGACTCAGTGCGTCAGCTACCACATTTGCCTTACCCTCTTTATATTGCAGATTAATATCGTAGTCATTCAGAAATTCAACCCACCTTCTTTGCCTCATGTTCAACTCTTTCTGAGTGAACAAGTACTTTACGCTTTTGTGGTCAGAATAGATTGTCACACTTACCCCATACAAATAATGTCGCCATATCTTCAATGCGAAGACAATGGCACCCAATTCTAAGTCGTGGGTAGGGTAGTTCTCCTCATGCTTCTTCAGCTGACGGGAGGCGTATGCTACGACCTTCCCGTGTTGCATCAACACACAACCCATACCTCTACCTGATGCGTCACAGTAGACCTCAAAACCATCTGGACCGTCTGGTATAGTCAGGACTGGTGCAGATGTCAGAGCATCCTTGAGACTCGTGAAAGAACTCTCACAGTCGACTGTCCACTCGAATGGTGCATCCTTCTTCATTAAGGAAGTCATCGGCTTCGAGATACTGGAGAAGTCCTTCACAACCTCCTATAATAACCTGCCAGACCGAGGAAGCTCCTGATATCAGTGACTGTCTTCGGCCTAGGCCAGGTGCGCACTGCATCTATCTTTGCCGGATCAACAGCGATCCCGGCCTCAGAAATCACATGTCCAAGGAAAGATACTTGGTTCACCAAAATTCACATTTCGAAAACTTTGCATACAACTGGTTTCTCCTCAGAGTTTGTAACACATCTCTCAGGTGGCTTTCGTGCTCACCTTTCGATTTAGAATAAACAAGAATGTCATCGATGAAGACTACCACAGACTTGTCCAACTGATCTTGGAACAAGCGGTTCATTAAGTCCATGAACTTTGCTGGTGCATTTGATAAGCCAAACGGCATAACTGTGAACTCATAATGCCCATACCGTCGTTCTGAAAGCTGTCTTTTCGATATCACTGTCACGGATGGCAATCTGATGGTATCCGGAACGTAAGTCTATCTTGGAGAATACTGATGCTCCCTTAAGCTGATCAAATAGATCGTCGATGCGTGGTAAAGGGTAACGGTTTTTCACCGTAACAGCATTCAGCTCCCGATAATCAATACACAGGCGGAGGCTACCGTCCTTCTTCTTCACGAAGAGAACCGGCGCTCCCCATAGTGAAACACTAGGGCGGATAAAGCCCTTGTCGAGTAGGTCTCTCAGCTGCTCCTTGAGCTCTGCCATCTCTGCTGGAGCCATACGATAAGGTGCTTTCGCAATGGGTCCAGTACCCGGAACTAAGTCGATCTCAAACTCAACCTGTCGTGCTGGCGGCATGCCTGGCAGTTCCTTAGGAAATACATCAGGAAACTCCGACACTACCGGCACATCTGGGCTAAACTCAGGGTCTCTCTCTATGTCCTGGACATAGCAGAGGTACACATCACTCCCTCGTCGTAACTCACGATACATGGCCATGGCGGTGATGATCTGTGTCGAAGGCTCCCTGGGCCTCTGGCGGTAAGATATGGTAACCCCAGATGGACTCCGAAGAAGCAGTCAATGCTCGGCACACAGGATTCTGCCCTTGTACCGCTCCAGCCAGTTCATCCCGGCAATCACATCAAATCCAAGTCCGTCGAACTCTATCAGGTCGATCGGGAACTCTTCACCTCGGATTCGTACAATGACATCTCGGTGGTAGCGGGTACACCTGATCCGCTCTTTCGATGGAAGAGTGACCAAGAAGTCTGGCATCTCCTCTCCATCTAACCCCAGCCTCTTCGCAAAAGATAGCGAAACAAATGTGTGTGAGGCTCCAGAGTCGAACAAGATCGATGCATCCACGCCATTCACTGGAAAGGTACCGTGAGGATTGTGCCGCTCTTTGCCGGCTTCTGCCTCATTGCAGACACTCAGTGTACCTCCCGTTCCGAGTGCACAGCCTAATTCATTGGCACACTAATAAGTACTGGTAACAACACGGTTGGTAATACTTCATAACTCCACTTTATTCATTAACTTTACTCTTTACAACATTGTTGGTTTACATGGTTGATATAACTTAACACATACATAACTCCCTTAACATATACTGGCTTAACACATTACAAAAGTATACAAGGCTTAGAATTGTCTGAAGGTCAAATTCAAACGTCCGGGTTTCATGTGTGTGGCATTGATCACTGCCGACGGTGCGGTATTCAGTTTGATCTTCCTGATGCCGTGATATAGCATCCTTGACTGCCCACCCATGATTAACACATCTCCTGACTTTAACATTAACTTCCTTGCGAGATCAGCACGCTTCTGCTCGCCATATACAAATACTGCGGTATCACCAATGGACCAAGACACCACGGGTACTCCCTTACTCAGAGACTCGGGTGACTCGTCCTTATCTTGGTGTAAACCTAACCGTCCACCTTTCTGGTAGAAGTTCACAATACACAAATCTGCTTCCACATTTGGAATTGAATCCGTTTCAACTTGTTGAGCAATTCCCACGGCGTGATTAACGACCGCACGGAACTCCTCAGGTATACTTGGTACCGTTGCTCCATCTTCAGCTCGCACTTCTTGATATGACTTGGTGTAAGGGTTCCAGTCCTTACCCATGCACATCATCTTCAATTGCATTCTTGATCCGTTCGGATATTCAGGTGTGTAGAAACCTCCAGGTTTAGCTCCAAGTTCGTCGCATCGTCTGATGATATGGACTTGTGCTTCCGGTGTCAGGTATCCACTTAAGAGTATCATACCTGGCTGGATAACCTGACATTGCTCCATTGGAAAGTCGGTGATGTTGATGGTGGTCTCTTCAGGGTTTGGTGTGGGTGGGATTGGATAACATATATTGAAGGTTCCTTTCAGTTTAGAATTATCTAATTAGGTGTCTTTCACACTATACTTTAACTCCTTACTCACATGATAACACTTGAACTCACTAATACACATAAGCATGAAATGCGGTATGCAATCACTTATTACATTCAACAGTTTAGGCGGTACCTGGTCTAGAAGAGGGCCCTGGCGCCTCAGACCGGTCCACCACATTCAGGGTGGCCTTGCTAGGTCCCGACCCTTCCCCTTCTGGGAATCAGTATGCCTCTGATCAGTGGGTGGCTGGTTAGCCGTCTTCGGGCCATCAATAGCTGCTGTGGCCTTACCCTTCCACTGCCCCTTGGGCTTGTTGACTCTGCTGTTGGGGTTCCGGTAACACTCGTGGTCACGGTGACCCCACTTCTCGCAGTATCGACACTGCACCTCATTTCCCTTGCAGTCCTTGCCGGGGTGGTCTCCATTGCACCACTTACAGTAATAGTGGCGCTCCGGTCCAGAGCCCGTGCTAGCTGCTAACACATACACACTCAGTACTTGTTTCACAACTTATCAACATACACATCAACTTATTACACATGATTAAACAATTACCCTTTGGTGGGTAAGAGCGTAGGGGCTTCGCCGCATAAGCATATGTGAGCTTCAGTGGCTCCTCAGCTGTGGTGGTTTGGGCTTGGCCCTTGTCACCCTGGTGCTGACTCTTCTGGGGCTGGGGATAAGGTTTCTTCTTCTTCTTTCCTCCCCCGTACCCCTGCGAACTCTGGCCCTCGCTCGTGGCCTTGCGCTTGTGCGCATTCTCCTCGTCCCTCAGACGGACGGTGATCTCCACCTTAGCAGCGGCATGATAGCACTCCTGAATTTAGGATGTCAGTCATGCCCCGCAATACATACTCACAAACTCACATTAATACTCACTTGTAGACTACACATATTCACATCACTCTTTATTAAATTACCTGCAAGGTAGTATACTCAGCTGGCCCCATCCCATAGCGAAGACGGTGGCTGAGACCGTTGTAGAAACGGTTTACCAGCACCCGGTTCGAGTATCCCAGGTCCGGTAACAGGTGGACAAGGCCGGTGAAGGCGTGTAATACCATCAACCGACACCTTGTCCCCCTGCCTCAGACTATCCAGCTCCAGGCGCTTGGCCTCTTGAACGTGCACGGGTAGTATTTGGCTCGCAGCAGAGCCGTGTACTCCCTCCACCAAACTGAGGATCCGCCATCCGGTCCTCTCTCACTAGCTTCCACCAGTTTTGCCGAACCCTTCAGAGTAAGCGGCAAGACGGACCTTAGCCTCTGCGGGTACAGCCAAGGTCTCGTAGGCGGTCTCCAACTCGGAGATGTACGCCTCCAGCTTACGTGGGTCGGTCTCCCCATGAAATGAAGGGGGTCTCAGTCTGCCAATGCCTTGACCCAGTTGGTCTCTCGTGGCGGTGGCGGTGGTGGCTGAACTCCGGGCATCTGCCCCTGCTGGATCGCAGCTACAAGCTGGGGTACCATCTGGGCCACAGCGGCTGCTACAGCCTCAGCCATAACCTGAGCCGTAGTGTTCTCGCCCTGGTCACCCCAGTACCAGTACCACTTCCGCGGCCTCTACCGCGTGGTCTACCTGCCATCTGTATTTACATGAATATTCATTAGCAATATGCTTGCACACTTATCGGTCCAACGGTAACGCTTCCCGACAATAAGGTATCCACACTTAGTTAGTGGTTAACCTTTCCATAACTGATCACTTAGGTAACTGTAGTTAGGTTTCCTAACTCGGTATATTCCTAAGCTCGGTATTCTAGTCATCAGAGCGATACTTCGCTCTGATACCACTTTTTGTAACACCCCTAATACGCACATGATACTAAATGAAATCGCAGCGGAATAAATAACTAAACAGTAACTAACGCTTCGGTGCTACAACGCCGTCAACCACCCACGTGGTTGACAAGGCAGAATAATACAATTGTACCGGTCTGATGATCAGACTCCCGAGCATAAAACTAAACCATAAATACTTAATACAATACCGAGTGTTTACATATCCTTCACTGTATAACATCACTGTAACTGCAACAACCCAATAATACATAACGCCACAGGAGCACAGGCGCATCCCGGGCCAACATCCAAAAGTATACAAAAGTAATTACATCCTAGGATCTAAAGCCACTCCGCTTCTTCGATCCTCATCCTGCAGTATAAGAAATATGGATCCCCCGAGGGGGTCAGCAACCCTTGGCTGGTATGGCTAACGCGCAGCCCATCGGCTACCGGGATACGCGCAGCTACTTGTCATTATAACATGGCATTCATTTATATACATAACATAACATATGGCTTAGCATCAATGGCGCATAGCACAACAACACATACACAGTGGATTTTCACTCCACGATAACAAACCACAAGGGTCAAATAACATAAGAGCCTAGAGAGTGATTCACCTCATGTCAAGCTCGTTAAACACACTCATTACCGTTCTGTTAGACGAACGAGTAACTTAAGTCACAGATGGTTCGGATTTAGTGACCCGAACACACCACACAAACACAGGTTCCCACTAAACCGATCATAAGTCAGAATAGGTAAGCTTTGGAAGAAGCTAGCGGGAGATCGAACGCCAATTAAGGAGAACAATCTTAACAACATAAGAGTCGAATCTGATTCAGATATCTACTCTTAACTTACATGCATGACCGGACAACCGGATTCCTCACTTCCCAGTTAACACTTGTTAGAAGTTCATAGTGGAACTTAACAACCAACACACAATAGGTGGTAAGTCATGTTAGACACACACAAGGGAATTGAGTCACAACATCACATCACAATAATATGAACAACTGTAAACTCATTACATGTTTAAATCTTATAACGTTGTAAACACACAGAAAACATACAACACACAAACCGGTGTAAACCGCTAGACAACAGACTGCAAGAAAACCATACCTCGGTCCTTGCCTCGACTGGTTTCCACCTTGAGAGAATCCTAAACACATTAGTAACGTCGGTTAATTAACGCACTAGTCCATTATTAACATTATCTACTCAACATTACTAGTTTATTTTTATTTTACACTTGTTACACTTTTCATCCTTTTAATCGCCTTTAAAACCCACCTAACATGTCTCACATAACCTTATAATATCATTACTAACCAACTACCATTTTTAGATAACAATTCCCATCTTAAAACAACAATTTTTGGTCCATACAGTGGCCTGTCCGAACTTGTGTCCGAGCTTCCAAGTTCGGACACAAGCCGTGACTTTGACAGAAATCAGACACATGTCCGAACTTGTGTCCGGACTTCGGAAGTTCGGACATGAGTCGAGGAAAATCCTAACCAGAAATCCATACGTCCGAACATGTGTCCGGACTTCCCAAGTTCGGACACAGTTCGAGGATAATCCCTAAAAAAACAGGTGCGTCCGAACTTCCAAATTCGGACGGTAGTTCGGACACTACCTAAAATCCAGAAAACTGTAAGCGTAACAGGGCATGTCCGAGCTTCCAAGTTCGGACGGAAGTTCGGACGTGCCATTATACTCAATTTCTAAGCCTTTAAACACTTAACCAAATTCCTCCAAAGCCTCCTAATGCTTCCTAACAACATTTGGTACCCTTATATCCACATACAACATTCATGAAACTCATTTTCTAATTCCTTAAGCCTTTACTTATTTCTTTGTGAAATTCCTTAACACTTACAACATTTTGTACTAGGTTTCTAAATGGTGTTCCTCACCTATGATAACTACTATCCCAAAATGCTTTCTCCTCATCTTAACATCATCTCTTAAGCATTATTTCTCACAACCAACTCCTTATGTCACTCTTGAAGTTCTTTTCCAAGTTTACACTTTCTTCTTATTTACCAAAGTTTGCCTAAGTCTTTACCTAAGTCCCAAAATGACTTTGGTACATACTAAAATCTCAAGCTCATGCCTAAGTCCTTGTTACATCCTAAATCACCTTAATGCATGTTTCCTACACAAGAACACACTTAACCATTTTAAATACTCCTTAACTTATCAAACTCATTTTAACACTTAGAACTTCACATTTGTTACCTAAATTTCGACATAGGTTCTCCTAGAACATTACTAAACCAAAACACATTGTTTTTACCAACAAACAACCAAGAACACTAAAAATCCATCAAGTACTTTTATACACAAACTTCACTCACAAAGCACCATCACAATATAGTGCTAATTTAAATTGCATGGCACTTAGGCCCTTAAATGACATGGCTCTTAGGCCCTTAAGATGCACAAATCATAAACACTGAATTTCCACAATATATTTGCCTTTAACCTGCAAATACACTCAACAACACATATGCCTCTTACTAAGCTCTTGAGAACACTTTACTAAGTCATTCACCATTGGCTCTTTAGGTAGTTTTAATAAGCATTTATAAGCTCATTTCTCCTAAGGCATTAAAACAACATTAGGTTAGTAGATTTACCTCTTTTGCAAAATAACTTCTTTCTTGTTTCCTTTAGAAAACCGATAGAGTACTTGATTCTTTGACAAGTTCTAAACAATATACACATTATAATGAGTATTCAAGCTATAAGCTCCATCTCATTGTAAACCCTAGTTTTACATTGTTTCAAAAACATTAATGTAGTTGTTTTACCTTGCTCTTTGAAGAGAGTTTGAATATCTAGCAAGAGAGGACTCCACCTAGTCCATGAAGAGTTGGAATGAAGCTAGAACAAGTCACATAAAAAGCTCCTTCAATATATATTTTCGGACATGACAAAAACAAGGAGGAAATGATTTTTGTTTGAGATTCCTTACCTAGAAGCCAAGGAGAGTAACAATATGTAAAAACAAGCTCAAGCTCCTTCAATGGAGAAACTCCATGGCACCGAAATGGTTGTCTTGGACTTTTGAAAGAGGAATGAAGAGCTTGAGGAGGAAGAGATGGTGGTGTTTGTTTTTGATTTGGACAAGTGAGCAAGGTTTTACAAGAGATCAAAGTGGGAGTTTCAATGGGGTGTGTGTATTACCGTGAGAGAACAGCAAGAAGAAGGAAGAGAGAGGTGGGAAACCGTGTGAGCAAGGAAAGAAATGAGAGAATGAGATAGAATTTGCTTTATGAAGATATTTATACTTTGTAAAGTAAAAGGGTACTTAAGTAGTTTACTTATTTTCTTAACAAGCTAACAAGGGTGGTGGTCACCAACCTTAAAAACCGGCCCCAAATAGTAGTAGGAGGGTAATATAGTCTTTGTTTGTCAATTTAATTACTTATACAACATATGTTACAAAATAGCTTATAAAAGTTACTATTCATAAACAAGGCACATAGAAGTGAAATTTTTGATTTCCCATTAATATAGACACCCAAATGTGATATTATATAGTACACATATATATTTAAGAGTAATGATGGACATCTAGCCACTCAAAACTCATTTACAAGACAATTTTTCAAAAATGTGCTTTAAGACTCCTTAAAGCACATTTTGTGTTTAAACTTGTTTTCAAGCTTGGTTTTCTTTGGTAATTGATTTAATATGTTCATTAGTGTATAATGAGGTCTTGGTAAGTTCATTAGGTCTTAACCAAGTTTATCCCAAGCTTAGAGCACATTTTGGCTCTTATTGACTTTAAAGCACATTTTGTGTTTCCTTTTGTTTAAATTTGTTTACTAATGTTTCTAAGACTCTTTTTAGTCTTAATACACCATATTTAAGTGTTTAAACAATATATTAAGGTTTGGGGTATTTCATAACTAAGACAAATATGCAATTTGTTTTGGATTTGGAGCTTGGAGTTGCACTTGGCAAATGAATGAAGGTGGGAGCCATGAATGGAGCTCTCTCTCGGTTTGGAGCAGGAGAGGAGAAAGAGAAATCGTGGAAGGAAGGAGAAATGAAGAGAGAGAGGAAGAAAGGTGACTTAAGTGAAGATATTTTTTAAAAAGGTGAATAGTCTTTGCTTTTACTTTCCTTCCCTTTTTCTTTCTTGATTTGATGAAGTCTTTAATGACTCATCCCTTAGAAACCGGACCCCATCATAAATAAGGCTAGTCATGGTCTTTGTTGACCAACTAATTAGCTTATATTGATTAAAACTTAAACTAGTTACTATTTGGCACTATTCACTAATAGTGCACATATTTCTGAAATTTTGATTTCCCATTGATTTAGACTTCCTAATGTGATACTAATTAGTACACATGTTGATTAAAGAGTAATGATGGACATTTAGCCACTCAAAACTCAATTCTAAGACAATTTCTCAAAAATGTGCTTTAAGACTTCTTAAAGCACATTTTGTGTTTTAACTTGTTTTCAAGATTAGTTTTCTTTGGTAATTGGTTTAAAATGACCATTAGAATATTAATAAGGTCTTATCATGATATTTGGGTACTCACCCAAGTCTCTCCAAGCTTAGAGCACATTTTTGCCCTAATTGCCCTTAAGGCACTTTTTGTGTTTTCTTTGGTTTAAATTGTCTACCAATCTTTCTAAGGCATATTTTAGCCTTACTACATCATAATTTGATGTTTACTTAGCATACTTATGTTTGGGGTATTTCAGAACCACTATCCTATGTTGATTATGGTTGATTAGGAACTGGCTGGGTTCTAGGTCAACTTATAACCTAAGCTTAATAACTATGTTATAAACATTAGTTACTAAGTCCTAAGTTAGCTCACTGGAACCTAATAAGATTCGCCACCTGATTTTAACCTAGGGTAAATTAGTAAAGTAGAGTTCAGATTCGAGGGCATGGTATTCAACTTATTCAGGGTTCAAATCACTTTCATTACCCCTCATAGGTCGTTTTTCTTCTACTTTGAGTATTTACAGCTTATTACGAGGTCGTTTTAACCTAAGTGTGCAAGCTTAAGATTTTTTGGATTTTGGATTTTTTTTACAGAAAATTGAAGTGGAAATTAAAGCTACTTAACATAGGGTTTCAAAAGTCGAATTTGGTGAAACTTTATTCTGTCCGGGGCTACAGACCTAATGTCTAAACCCACGGACCCTAGTTAACCTAGTTATATAGAAAAGTCAGATTTATGAGAAAATGAAAATTTTGAAAAGTCTAGGGCCATGGATAGAACGTCTGTGGGCCTGGACATGAATTGGAAATACCTAAAACTTTTGAAAATTGGTTCCCGTCGCCGTCCGAGGCTGTCTGTGCCCGGAAAGGCAGTTTGAGAGCGCAGACTAGCCACAGATGGTAGCGTTCGTGCGTTTTCTGATGGTTTTTTAGCTCAAATTTTATGGGTGTGTAGCCTGGAAGATTCTATGTATGTTAGTAATTGAAAGTACTCAGTTTGCAATCAAATTCAATGCAAAACTTAGGAAACAAGTAATTGGACATAAGCTAAACCAAATACCAATTCTAAAGCTGTAAAAGGTTAGTTTGCACTCAAAACTTGATAGACGACTAATGGAGTCGTGAGGAATCAGAAAAATAGGATGCTAACCTGTTTAACCTTCAGGATTAATGGGATTCTTCACGTCAGGAATCTTTCGGTGTCATTTTGGAGTTAGTTCTGGATTAAGTTCGAGTCTAGCTTCTGATCCCAGCAAATTGACGGTGCTCTTCACGTCTTGGTGGTGGTTTGATGATTGTTGAAGTGATGGGAGTTGAAAATGAGTTTGTGTGGTGATTTTGGTGAATTTTGATGAGATTTTGGTTCTTAAGAGTTGCAAAACGTGGGTGGTTTGATACGGCTTGGTGTTCTAATTGTTTAGGGCTCTTGATGTTCTTCTTTGGTGAAGGGATAAGGCTCCTTAAATAGATTTCACTAAAGATAGAAAAGTTTAGTAAAAATCGAGATTTACCAAAGTCTTAGCTAAGTGACTTTTCAAAAAGAATCTGACTATGAAATTTTAACCACATGTAAAGAAAGATTTTTATGATTTTTCTAAGCATAAATTGGAATTTTTAGATATTGGGATATTCTTAAATTCAATTTCTTGTTAGGTTCAATCGAAAATTACTAGAAACTTATGCTTAAAATGTCATCCTCTATCATGTATGCTTAAAATGTCATCCTCTATCATGTATTAAAATTTCAAAGCATTCTGAATTTATTTGAGCCATCTTCGAAGGAAAGAGAAATCTTACAGGAGGTCTTAGGAGCCTCAAAAATTACAAAAACACCCACGTGGGAGAGTAAGTTGTCACTAACACTTCAAAACAAGCCAATCTAACCAAGATTCCTCATCATTTGACCAAAGTACCCCTTGCAACACTAAAGCCTTAAAAACCCTACACTGGGGGGCCAAAATTTTGGGTATAACACACATCAAAACATAAGCCTTGACCCCATGAAGATGAGACCTATTCATACGTTTGATCAAAGAAAATACTGGGGCAATCGATCCAAACGATCGATTTCTATGAACTTTAACTCAGACTATCTTAAAGAAAAAATATTGGGGGCAATTGTTGGTTTCAACAATTGCTATGACAACACCAATCAAACACCAAAGCTTAAGCTCCTCACAAGCCTTAAGCATCATCACCATTCCTTCAGGCTTGTCATAAGACTCCAGCTCCACATAAATTTTAAGGCCCGTCATAAGCCATGGCCACCACTCAAAAAGCCCCACAACAAGCACCACACACTCCCACTAGTGGTTCACCTTCTAGAAACAAATTGTAGATATTAAACTTTTAGTCAGGAAATGATAATTTCATTTTCCTCTTTTAGAAGACAACATTTACCTCAAACATTGCCACGTTTGGCACCTTTTCCAACACCTTTTAGTTTTAGACAAGTATCCTACATACACTTCGATTACATTTTGACATTACAGCTCAACATTGCAACGTTTGCCACCTTTTTCAACGGCTTCTTGTCTTGAACAAGTATCTCACATACATTTTGATTACATTTTGACATACACCTTATCTTTGCCACTTTCACAATCAATTTTCATCACCATCATTTGGATAAGCCACTATCTTTGCACTCTTGCGTCATCAAACATATCATCAAACACACTGCATTAATCAATCACATTGCATAAATCCAACGGACAACACGTCACACCTTTTGTTAATTGCTTTTAGGTTCCCGACACCCTAGAATGCTCGGAGGAGTTGACGGGGCAGTGGTAATAAGTCCCCTATTTTGGTGTCAACTCATAAGGGAGTAACAACTAACGGGCAGTGGCAAATATGTCCCCTTGGTAGTCTAGAAGTTATCCCTGCACCCCAGTTGGTGGGCAGAGGCAATTAGACCCGTTGGTATACTAACTAGGAGCTCTAGGTTCCCAACACCTTAGAATGCTCGCCGTATACAGTTCACTCTTAGGTTCCCGACACCTTAGAATACTCGGCGTATTCCATTCACTTTTAGGTTCTTGAAACTTTATAATGCTCGGCGTATTCCATTCACTTTTAGGTTCCCGACACCCTAGAATGCTCGGCGTATTTCATTCACTTTTAGGTTCTCGAAACCTTAGAAGGCTTGGCGTATTTCATTCACTTTTAGGTTCCCGACACCTTAGAATGCTTGGTGTATTTCATTCACTTTTAGGTTTTCGACACCTTAGAACGCTCAAAGTATTTCATTCACTATTAGGTTCCTGACACCTTAGAACGCTTGGAGTATTCCTGTAACACCCCAACTCTAAATACAATGATCATCGGTCTAAGTCCATCTCGTACATTAACAACGCAGTGGAAAAGTTCTACTAAATTGGTGTTACCGCCATTAGCCACCCATGTGACTAACTAGGCCTATTCTCTTAACAAGTCACGGTCTGACTAACCGGATAATTACTTGAGCATCTAAAACATTACAATCCATATACCACAACTTATACCGAGTATCTCATATCCTAATACATCATACTAACGTCTCATCAATATACAATACGAGTGTACATGCACAACTCGTGTAACAAATGTAAAAGCAACCCGAAGTACTCTACCCGCTCCCACTCTCAGGTTGAGTCCTCGTTTGGCACCTACCTGCAAAGTTTAAATCACAGGCCTTAAGGAGCTCAACATATTGCTGGTATAGAAAACGTGCAGCCCACAAGCTAGCAGGGTTACACACGACTACTTTGTCGTATACATGCAGTTGTTTATTCATCAAGTAATAATAAGAAGTACGATAACAAACCACACATTTATGTGAAATATTCACAGCTCAAATAAATCGAACGTCGTAATGGACGCCCATTAATGAGTAAGTTAGTGTAACACCCCAACTCAATCCAAATGTGGTCTCGCAACTTAACAGTATATATATAAACATGTCACAGTGGAATTCTTTACAATCCAGGACCTTGCCACGGTCTGACTACAGAATATACCGAACATTAGTACAACAATCTTAACCATTTACATATCCTTCTTACAACCCCCTCACATCTTATACATCTTACTAACTCAAATTGCCATACGAGTGTACATGCACAACTCGTAGGCCACACTTAACCCGTAACACTTGTACCCTTTCTTACTCTCGCGACAGCCGCTTCCTGATGTACCTGTGTAGTAAAAACAGCCCCCAAAGGGGGTCAGCACGAATGCTGGTACGATCCCCTCATGGCCCCCAAGCTAACGTGGCTACGACGACTAATTGTCGATAGCATGGAGGTTGATTAAATGCACAACATAATAGTAAATGCTGTAAACAACAATTCATATATGAACAATCAAAGTTCACACACAATGAACGACTTAAATGCGTTCCCTTAATTAGAGAGTTAATTATTTAACTCCTTAAGTAATGTTCCCTCTTAATCTTAGTCCATCCTTATCTCACCTCAATCTTAGTCTTATCTTAATCTTAGAAACAACCATCCTTTAATAAGGAGTGGATGTAGCTTATCTTAATCTTAATATTACAAACCATCCTTTTAAAAGGAATGGTTGCAACTTATCTTAACCTTACCTTAATCTTAATCTTAATAATACAAACCATCCTTTAAAGAGGAATGGTTGCAACTTATCTTAACCTTACCTTAATCTTAATCTTAATAATACAAACCATCCTTTAAAGAGGAATGGTTGCAACTTATCTTAACCTTACCTTAATCTTAATCTTAACTTATTCTCAGTATACAAACCATTCCTGGAGGGGAATGGTTGTATCCTAAGTCCAAACCTGGGATTTAGGTGATCCCACCGCACCATCTTAATGCCACCTACCCTGGACGGGAGTCCAGCGTAGCTGAGCCGGCAACCGGCCCTAGGCTACAAGTCCGAAGACAAGTCCTTAAGTGGAGGGCGGATCTGATTCAGATACCGTCCCCCTTTTTCCCTAGCATGCATGACCGGAGATCGGTCCCGGGTTTCCTCACTCAAGTTCCAGTTAGTAGTAGTCTCAAGACCATATTTGTTGGTTAACCTCTTTCGGTTCATATCGTCCCTTATTAGGGAGCGTTCCTTAGTCTCACTCAATTCCTTACTAAACATTGGTTAGTAAGTTCTCACGGTATGTTGTGTTAGTTTTCAAACATCACACAACAAAACAATAAATATAATATATTCCGGTTGCATGCTTTATCTTGTTTAGTGAGCACACAAAACAAATAGCACACAAGCCGAGGGACACCTCGTTAGCAAGCAGGTCACAAGAGAACTGTACCGTTCACCGTTGGTCGTTCAGTTGCTTACTCTCTTCCGGAGTCCAATTCCCAAGTCCTAAAACATTCATTCAGTTTTAGGTTGTTAATCACTTAACTTAATTCAACTTACTTAACTTGCTTAACTTACTTAATCCCTTAATGATTCCCACCTAACACCTCTTAAGTCTTACAACTTAATCTTACAACTTAACCTTAAACTTTTAAGTTTATACTTAACTTAACTTAATCCCTTAAGTTCCTAGGGTCCTAATCATTACCACCCTACCTAAGGTACCTTATTACCTATTACCTTTCTTAGGATTTAGAATTTCTTTTTTTTTTTTTTATTTTTAGGCCCGACCGAACTTCCGACCGACCTTACCTAAGGTCGGTCCATTCCAGAACACTTCATCGTTTGAAAATTCTACCCCGACCGACCTTGCAAGTCCGGTCCCAAGGTCGGTCCATTCCCGAGAGTTTCCCCGAGGGAAATTTAAGCTCGACCGAACTTGCCAAGTCCGGTCCCATGTTCGGTCGATTCCAGAGACTTATTACCGTACAAAATACATGCCCGACCGACCTTGCAAGTCCGGTCCCAAGGTCGGTCCATTCCAGAAACTTTCTCTGGTAGTGTAATTTGAGCTCGACCGACCTTGCAAGTCCGGTCCTAAGGTCGGTCGGCTCCAGAACCTTGTTTCTAAATTCTCTTTTCAACTCCAAACTTCTCCACAAGTTCCCCCATGTGTCCTAATACCATTTAGGCACTTAAACTCACCTTTAAACATCCACTAAAAACTCCTTAGCTACTTTCTCAATTCTTACTAGGAATTCATAACACTTGTTTACACCTCTTAAGGCCTTTACATGTCACCAAACAAGGCCTAAACATCATCTAAAACCATTACCATTCAATCCCCCATCATTAGAAGCCAAAAACAAAAATTTTTCTTTTTCTCTGCACTGGACCGCCCCTCTGGGGCGGTCCCCAGGGGCGGTCCCAACCAGAAGCTAATTTCCTGCACGATTTGCCTGGACCTCCCCACAGGGCTGTCCCTAGGGGCGGTCCACAGTAGAACCTATTTTCCAAAGTGCTTTTCTCCTCATTTTGAACTCCAAATTCACCCCAATCTTTTCCCACTCATTCCACAATCTTTCCACATGTTTAAACACCTTAAAACATGCACTAAATCTACCTCAAAAATCACCAAACTTGGCACTCAATTTCTTACGAAAATTCTTAAACTTAACACTTGATTCCTTACACTTCCCTCTTGTGACTTTGCCTAAGACCTCAACTAATCATTATGTTTCTTTACCACCATCTTAACTACTCCTCAAGCATCATTTTGCACACCCATTTGCCTTACTCAAACTTCTCAAAGTCATATATAATCTAGCATATGCTTACATCCTTATAAGTCATTATACCTTATTTTTCCTTCAAACTTTGTACAAGTTTCCTAGCTTCCTTAACCATGGTTTTGGTGCATGAAACTCACCATTATAACCCCTAGTCCCTCTTATACATTCCTAGGTCTTCCTAGTACTCAAGAACTCCATGGTTTATCCATTTTCACCAAATCAACCCTTAGTGATCACTAGAACATCCTTAGTCATAAAATCTCCTTAGAACACCCTAAACGCTTAGTTTCCTACTCAAATTTCGCCATAGTTTCTCTAGTATATTCATGCCCTATGCATTGTTTTCCTCATTCAACCATCTCACATACATCAAGTCTTTTCTCATCATAGTTTCTCATCCAAATCAACTCATTCATAATAACTCAATATAGTGCAATAATCTTAAATTGCATAGCACTAAGGCTCTTAAATGACATGGCTCTTAGGCCCTTAAATGACATGGCTCTTAGGCCCTTAAATGACATGAATTTAAACACTGAATTTCCCACAATAAAAGCTTTCCACCTGCAAATACACCCATCAATCTCATAGTAGTTATAATGCTCTTAAAACTCATCTTAAACTTATATTACTAACTCATTTCCTTTGGCTCCTTAGTCACAAGTTCATAAGCTTGTTTAAGTTCTTTTCTTAGGTTATATAACCAATTACATAATGTAAGCTTTAAGCCACATTAGTACTTATCTAAATCTCATCCCTTAAAACTTAAACCACCATTAGGTAAGCATTTTACCTTGTTTTCTCAAGCTTATCTTAACTTCCTCCTTAGACCTTCTTCTTGCATGAATCTCGGCCACCACTTAAATTCCCCTTGCCAATGTTCTAATCAATATTCAATGACTCATATGAGTACTAAACAATACATCAACCTCAAGGAATAAAAACCTAGGTTAAAAATGTGTTTTAAGGTCTTATAATGAATATTTTACCTTGAGGTCTTAAGGTAGGCTTGGATATGAATCAAGAAGGACCTCCTCTAGCCCTTGGAGAATAGAAAACAAGCTAGAACAAGGCATAAAAATGAAGCCCCATGAGTATAAATTTTCGGTAATGGAGAAGAATGGTGGAAACCTAGTTTTTCTTACATATTCTTTACCTTAAGAGAATGGAGAAGCTAATGAGCTCTTCAAACTTATTTTTCCCCCTTCAATGGCGATTTCCCATGGCTCCAAAATGAGGCTTTTCAAATTTTGAAAAGATAGGAAGCAAGGCCTTGGTCTAACTAAGAGAAATCCATGCTTAGTTTTTGATTTGGAGCTAAAATGAGCAAGTTATGGACAAGGCAAGGTGAGGCAACAATGGGGCTGCTTGGGAACGGTTTAGAACAGAGAGAATAAGAAGAAAACCGTGGAAGAAGAAGGGAAATGAAGAAGAGGAGAGAGGTAAGCTAAAGAAGATATTTATCTTATAAAAGGGTGAATAGTGAACTTACTACTTTTCCTCTCATTTCCTTTAATGTGCTGGCTACTAATGGTGAGTCACCATTAAAAACCGTCCCCCCCTTGGTATACAAGATACATAAGGCCTTGTTTGGCCATTTGGCTAATTAAAGTTGACTTAAGTCAAAACTAGCACTATTTGAGTACTATTCACTAATTAGTGCACATATTCGGGAAATTTTTGGTTTCCCATTGATTTAGACTTCCTAATGTGATACTAATTAGTACACATGTTGATTAAAGAGTAATGATGGACATCTAGCCACTCAAAACTCAATTCTAAGACAATTTCTCAAAAATGTGCTTTAAGACTTCTTAAAGCACATTTTGTGTTTTAGCTTGTTTTCAAGCTTGGTTTTTTTGCTAATTGATTTAAAATGACCATTAGAATATTACTAAGGTCTTATCATGATATTTGGGTACTCACCCAAGTCTCTCCAAGCTTAGAGCACATTTTTGCCCTAATTGCCCTTAAGGCATTTTCTTGTGTTTTCCTTGGTTTAAATTGTCTACCAATCTTTCTAAGGCATATTCTAGCCTTACTACATCATAATTTGATGTTTACTTAGCATACTTAGGTTTGGGGTATTTCAATCTACCCCCCTTAAAAGAACTTTGTCCCCAAAGTTCCCATGCATCTTATCTTATTAGAATACATGTCTTACCTCATTCCTTAGATCATATAGATCATACTTATGTATACTTAATCTCATTGGATCATTAGATCCATCATATTCTTATACTTAAATATCACACAACATGCTTAAGCATGTGTAGCACTCAAAATTCCTTTTGTTCCTTTTTGATGATTAAAACATTCACATAACTTCCAACGTATTCTCCCATGTCACCGGTCCGTAGACAATGGCTCATTCGTCCTCGTCACCATGGGCCAGAATACAAAAAACTCTGCTCTCCCCATGTCACCGGTCCGAAGACAAAGGCTCGTGCGTCCTCGACTTCATGGGCGAGACTCAGTAAAAAGGTAATCCTTTTTACGAGGTCATGTGAGGAATAATTCCTCTAATTAAAAATACAAGCAACTCCAATTTCATTTTATACTAACGCCTCTATCCTTAGTGTGATTTAATTGTGACCACTGGTAGGGAGTTTCAGGAATAATCCTACCCTGATGTGATCAACATCAGTGTAGAACCATCCTTCCACTCCAATTTGTGTTCGGTTTCCCTTGATCCCTAGAAAATCAAGTTCCACCTCCCACGTCATTTTCAAACATCAGGTAATTCACTCATGTCCAATTTTTTATCTTTTTAGTTCTTCTAATCATAATCAATACATCTCCAAAGTGTGGACTAAGTCCATCAAACATTCCCGATTCATCTCTTAGTAATTACCTCAAGACTTAAATTCCTACTAAGTTTTATAACTGTCCCATACCAATTCTCACCATCTTATATCTCATAGCATTACAATTTCCTTCCTCATATTCATATCAAATTGTATCTCATAATGTTATCTTATTCTTATCTCACACATAGTCTCATATCGACTTATACCTCATATATTCCTTATTCCTTAAGTCTCCTTAAACCTCTTCCTTAATTCTTTTAACTTGTACTCACACCGGAGTTAACAAGATAGGTACTTAATATGTATGGTATTCACATCTTCTGTGTGCAATAACCATGATTTATCTTAAAATGTTTATGTAAAACATATTCTCAAATTATTTTGTGCTATGCACACCGTAGTTTATGTACTCAGTACACAAACATACGCTAAGCGGTTTTCGCTCTACCCCCCTTAAAATGGATTACGCCCACGTAATCAGCGTCACATCATCTTTGAACATAAGTTCAAGATGTCTAATTCTCACCAAGCATTCTAGCTTCCACGCCATCTATCTTACTTATAATTCGATCAGAAATGACTTAGTCTCTGTATCGAGGATTCTTAACGGTACTTATACCGTATTCTTAACTTAGTTTGGTCTAATCTCAAAGTAGTGGTCTGCTAGCTTCCGCTGCGCGACTCTGATAATCTTAGGCTTAATTGTCTCAATGGACACGTGTTATCTTTATATATACACGGCCTTAATGAGTTGTAACTCGTCTATCCATTCTCCTTGAAGATCTTACGCTCATACTCTTAGTATTTTCTCGAATGTCTAAATTGTTCTCCCCAACTGACCTTTGGTCTGAGGATGATTCTTAGTCTGAAACTACTGTTTAGTGCATAATGCGCTTTACAGTCTTAATCTCTTACATCTTAAGGCATGTTCAATGTCTGTACTTAACAATCCGTGCTCTTCGCACTTCATAGTCCTTAATTATTTGTTCTCTGGTTCCTCTGTGTTGCTGGTTCGACTGAATTCTTCTCTTCGACTGTTTGTGGTAGTAGCTGCTCTTGTCTGATCTTGCGTCGTTGTCGGTGGTACGGAGTCGACTACTTCCCGTGTTCCTTACACCACTCGTTCACATGCATGGGGTACCTTACTGGTACATTACTACTTACCCAACTAACTCATAAATGAGCGTGTCAGGCCTGCAAGCCCCTGTGGGGTGCAGTCGTCCCACGTCTCGTTTTAGTAAACTCATAGTGTCCGTCACACGTTTAGCTATTGCTAATTATGAAGTATTCTGTTGTCGATCTCCTCTTTCATCGTTCCATAATAACATTTATTGTTCTTCTTGAAGTTAATCAAGGGAAGTCCATTTACTGTGTTCTTGGGTATTGTATGCTCTAGCTCTTTCTGTATCCCGTACTGATTCGGTCTCTTAATAATTGAGGTCTCTTTCCGTAGAGCCTCTTATCTTGTTTCTCATATTTATGCTACTAGGAATGCACTTCCAGTTCCTTAAGGAATGGGTAGTGTGCTTCCTACGAAATCTTACCTAACCAGGTCCAGACTACTGGCACCAATGCTCAGTTTGTCTACCATCTTATTTTCTTACTTATACTGGTCTTAACTCATAAATCTAATTGCCTCAGTGTCAATATTTGACGGCTCATTCATAATGGTCGCCTTACCGCGCACCATGACTTAATCCACCTTTCTAACTATTGTACTCACGACCACTACTACCGTGGTAGTTGGCCCTTACCATGTTGCCCATTGATGGTGCAACCTCTTATTCACTTATTCTAATGTCTTACCTTATACTCAATCCCTTCTTGGTGTAAACACACTGGGAGTTCTTTCATTCCGGTATAGGCGGTTGTCGTACCGTGTTGTAAAATAGTTGGCTCTTGATATGAAGATGTTCTGTTCCAATCTCAGATTCGTAAGTAGGCTAATTTCTTTCGCTTTCTTTCATCCTTAGTGATGTTATCTACCATGTAGTTTTAACTGGTTACTGAAGAAGTCATCCACTGAATCACAAGCTCTTCTGAGCATTGATTAATTGACGTGCCATAATGTGCAGTCACCATGTTTATCTCTGACCATTACTAATTCTTACATCCTGGGTGTTGGATATGGGGTCTATCTGTGCAACCTTCCTTATTACTCAAGTGTATCTGGTATGTTCTAAGGTAATCTCAAGGTTCATAGTTTCCATTTTCTAAATAAAGTGTATTTTATCTCTAATAGGTGAAAGCCCTTTTTGAGGGTTCATTCCCACTCATGGCCTCACAACAAGGAGAGGTATCCCCACCTTAAAAGGCATGGTTCGTTCTCCGCTCCTGTCCTTAGCATTATCTCAATATTCTAATTGATACCCTTTCTTGGTAATGTTCTTCCCAATCTAAGTTGTAGCTTTGGTAACCGTTCATATCTACAAATTATAGTCCCTTCGTGGCTTAAACAAGCTCTCTTATAACTTACTGCGCCTCGGGCTCTGATGTGGTTAACATCCTTGGCTCGTAGGCTCTTAGTGCTTAATGTCTCAGTTCATTATTTGTACTCTTACTCATCTGCAGGTCATCCCTATAAGATTCTGGTTCTTTGAGCACTATCCACCGTTAGGTTACATACTAAATGTAGTATCGGATTTCATGGTAAGTTGCTGCATCATACTTAGTGTCAAGGTTATGTTCGTATTAGGCGTTTGCCTTACGGTGTCCAAGTTGGATATCATCCTGTCGTCTTATACTTCCATCTCAACGCTTCGTTCAACTTCCGTTGACTATGCCACCCGTTGATGGTCAATCATACTTGGGTGTTAATGAGTTAAACAAACAGTGTTAACTGTCATTCATCAGTTGTTCGGCTCGACTATGCCCACTCCTTTTTAGAAAACGTTATGTCAACGGTCTCAATGGTGTCTTATTTTACATTCCTAGTATGTTATTGCTTACATATTGTTTTGCTCGGATCACCGAGCAATCTCTTAGGTTTTCCTTGTGGAGTTTGAGGTTGGTGTTCTTACCGTACTGTCGGTTGTTGTTGTAGTGGGTTATACCGTTGCTAATATTTATATGGTTTAGTATTATGTCCAAGTTCCACTCCTGGCTGACTGGTGTGTCACCTTATCTCATTTTGGTCAGGCCGTCGGGCCTTCCAAGGTCTTATTTTCCTGTTCTTATGGTTTTACAATCCGGTGCTATTATGTGTTACAAATGTAGCGTTCTCCTATTTCGTCTTGATGGCTTTTAGTGTGGCTTAACCGTGGTAGCACTTGCTATGGCAAGTGCGCCATGCAGGATGGGCTATTGGTACAAGGTACATTGGTAGTGATACTTCCTTCTAATTTCCATGTACTTGGTAGTCCTCGGGACTCCTCCGATAATCTCTTATTTTGGATAACCGACCATCGGGCAGTTTCCTTGTTGTTTGACAGTACTGTCATCTATTAGGTTCCTCTTTCTGAGGGAATCCCTTAATATTTCCTTATGTCTTAATCCTTGCTCTTGTCTCCACACATCTTGTTGTGGTTACTAAGTAATGATTCTCCTTTAGGCACACTCGTAGTCCTATTTCGGTATACAATTTATATGTGTTTCCACCGTTGTCCGCGTTATGTCGGGCAGGTTTGCAACCTTTTTCATTGTATGGGGTTTGGAGTTCCCGGTTCTTAACTGGACCTTCCAGTAATCTCAATCCTCATGCTTTGTATTTTCCCGCTGTTATGCTCACTCGGACCGCTGTCCGGTACTCATGTCTCTTATCATTTCCTTATCCATTGCACACGTAGTGCTTTCCTTATCATTGGTATTGCGGGTTATTTCGACTGTGTAGCATGTCGACCCATGTTGCCGGTAATTACCGTTCTTTTACTGGTAAGGTTCCATTGGTAGCGCCTGTTTCGCCGATGCGCTCCATTAAAAATCTCCCAGTTCTCCTTAACTGTTATGCAACAAGATGTTTCTCGTATTGCTTACTGTTAGCTAACTGCCAGATCGGGTTCCCCCGAGTAAGAGAAGGCTTTCTTCTCTCTGGCGTTTGTTACACATATTCAGGGTTAGGGATGTGGAGGGCGGGTCTAGGTACTATGGATATCCGATAAACACCGGGAAGTCCTGACTAACGCACCTCTCACTCTATCTCTCAACCCTTAGCCCATAACTCAATCTCAACCTCAATATTCCCCTAAGTTCGGTATTTCTTGTCTTCAGAGCGTAACTACGCTCTGATACCACTTTTTGTGACACCCCAACTCAATCCAAATGTGGCCTCGCAACTTAACAGTATATATATAAACATGTCACAGCGGAATTCTTTACAATCCAGGACCTTGCCACGGTCTGACTACTGAATATACCGAACATTAGTACAACAATCTTAAACATTTACATATCCTTCTTACAACCCCCTCACATCTTATACATCTTACTAACTCAAATTGCCATACGAGTGTACATGCACAACTCGTAGGCCACACTTAACCCGTAACACTTGAACCCCTTCTTACTCTCGCGACAGCCGCTTCCTGATGTACCTGTGTAGTAAAAACACCCCCCAAAGGGGGTCAGCACGAATGCTGGTACGATCCCCTCATGGCCCCCAAGCTAACGTGGCTACGACGACTAATTGTCGATAGCATGGAGGTTGATTAAATGCACAACATAATAGTAAATGCTGTAAACAACAATCCATATATGAACAATCAAAGTTCACATACAATGAACGACTTAAATGCGTTCCCTTAATTAGAGAGTTAATTATTTAACTCCTTAAGTAATGTTCCCTCTTAATCTTAGTGTGAGCCTCGATTTTAAACCCTATCCTATGGTGATTAAAGTTGATTAGGATCTAATCGGGTTTTAGGTCCACTTATAACCTAAGATTAATAACTATGTCATATAACAATAATTATTAAAACCTAGGCTAGCTCACTTGAACCTATTGAGTCGCCACCTAATTTTGACCTAGATTAAATTAGGAAAGGAGAGTTCGGGTTTGGGGGCTTGATATTCGACTTAATTAGGGTTCAATTACTTTCATTACCCTTCCTAGGTCGTTTTTCCTCTACTTGGTTTATTTATGGCTTATTACGAGTCGTTTTAACCTAAGTGCGCGAGCTTCTGTTTTTTGTGTTTTTTAGCATTTTTTGACAGAAAACTAAAGTGGAAATTAAAATTACCTAAACTAGGGTTTCGGAGGCAGAATTAGGTCAAATTTTGTTTCCGTCAGTAGCCACGGACCTATAGTCCGAAGCCACGGACCCCAGTTAACCTATATACAAGTAAAAGTCGAAATAAACAGAAAATAGAGAATTGCAAAGTCCGGGGCCACAGACAGGCTGTCCGTGGGCCCGGACATCATTAAAAAAACCTAAATTTTAAAATTTTTTAGAATCCCGCCGCCGTCCGTGGGTGTCTGTGGTCTCGGACAACGCGTCCGAGGTCCCGGACCATAGGTCCGAGGTCACGGACCACCCACGGACAGGGGTTTTCAGAAGGTTCCCGAGGGTGTTTTTGGCTCCAATTTTACGGGTGCGTAGCCTGAAAGATGTACAATACGTTAGTGGTCGAAAGTTCACAATTTGAATTTGAATTATGCACGAAACTTGGTAGACAAGTTATTGGACAGAAACTTGAATAAACAGCAATACAGAAGCTTACGAAGGTTGGTTTGAGCCCAAAATTTGAGGCAAGACAGATAATACCGTGGAGAATTAGGGACGTTAAGTTTCTACCTGTTTTACCTTCGGATTCACAACGTTTCTTCACACCGGGATTCGTCGAGTGCTCCGTTGATGGCAGACCCGAAAGGATTTCGAACCAAGCTTCTGGTTGTTGGTTGTTCTTGCTGTTCTTCACGTTTTAGTGGTGTTTTGTGGGGTTTTGATGATTATTGATGCTTTGGGAATTGGAAAACGTGTTTAGATGGTGATTTCGGGGGATTTTCGGTATGATTTGGTGGCCGGGTGTTGGAAAACGTGAGAGAGAGAGAGGAGGCTGTGTTTTCTGACTCTCTAGGGTTCTTGAGCATATGAGGTTCCGATTTTATCCAAAAACCTATCCCCTTATATAGACTTTCTTAAAGATAAAGAAAATCTAGTAAAAGTAAGATTTTTCGATATTTTAGTTAAGTGACTTCCTAAATGAATTTTGCTGTGAAATTTTAACCACGTGTCAAGGATGGAAATTATGAATTTTCTGAAGTGGAATCGGATTTTTTAAATGTTGGAATATTTTTAAATCGAATTTCTTGTCAAATTCAGTCAGAAATTGCTAGAAAATTATTGGAAACTCGAAAAATCAAAATTCCAACGCCATTATGCTTAGAATGTCATCCTCTATCATGGGCTAAAATATCAAAGCATTTCAAGCTGATTCGGGTACCCTTTGGAGGAGAGAGAAAGCTTATAGGAGGTCTCAGGAGCCTTTAAAGATTACCAAAACGCCCCTGAAAATGACGAAGCTGCTCCTCATGCCATGGGATGTGCCGCTCGAGCCGGAATCCCTCACTACTCGATTAAAACGCCCCTCACATCACCAGGACCTCGTGGACCCTAACCAGGGGGGTCAAAATTTTGGGTATAACACTTAGTCCATCCTTATCTCACCTCAACCTTAGTCTTATCTTAATCTTAGAAACAACCATCCTTTAATAAGGAGTGGATGTAGCTTATCTTAATCTTAATATTACAAACCATCCTTTAAAAAGGAATGGTTGCAATTTATCTTAACCTTACCTTAATCTTAATCTTAATAATACAAACCATCCTTTAAAGAGGAATGGTTGCAACTTATCTTAACCTTACCTTAATCTTAATCTTAATAATACAAACCATCCTTTAAAGAGGAATGGTTGCAACTTATCTTAACCTTACCTTAATCTTAATCTTAACTTATTCTCAGTATACAAACCGTTCTTGGAGGGGAATGGTTGTATCCTAAGTCCAAACCTGGGATTTAGGTGATCCCACCTGTTATACCCAAAATTTTGACCCCCTGGTTAGGGTCTACGAGGTACTGGTGTTCTGAGAGGCATTTTAATCAAGCGGTGAGGGATCCCGGCCCGATCGGCACGTTCCATGGCATGGGGAGCAGCTTCGTCACTTTCAGGGGCGTTTTGGTAATCTTTAAAGGCTCCTAGGACCTCTTGTAAGCTTTCTCTCTCCTCCAAAGGATGCCCAAATCAGCTTGAAACGCTTTGATATTTTAACCCATGATAGAGGATGACATTTTAAGCATAATGGCGTTGGAATTTTAATTTTTCGAATTTCCAATAATTTTCTAGCAATTTCTGACTGAATCTGACGAGAAATTCAATTTTAAAATATTCCAACATTTAAAAAATCCGATTCCACTTCAGAAAATTCATAATTTCCATCCTTGACACGTGGTTAAAATTTCACAGCAAAATTCCTTTGGGAAGTCACTTAACTAAAATATCGAAAAATCTTACTTTTACTAGATTTTCTTTATCTTTAAGAAAGTCTATATAAGGGGATAGGTTTTTGGATAAAATCAGAACCTCATATGCTCAAGAACCCTAGAGACAGAAAACACAGCCTCCTCACTCTCTCTCACGTTTTCCAACACCCGGCCACCCAAATCATACCGAAAATCCCCCGAAATCACCATCTAAACACGTTTTCCAACCCCCAAAGCATCAATAGTCATCAAAACCCCACAAAAACACCACCAAAACGTGAAGAACAGCAAGAACAACCAACAACCAGAAGCTTGGTTCGAAATCCTTCGGGTCTGCCATCAACGAAGCACTCGACGAATCCCGGTGTGAAGAAACCTTGAATTCGAAGGTAAAACAGGTAGCTCACTTCTAATTCCCCACGTATTATCTCTGTCAAATTTTGGGCTCAAACTAACCTTCGTACGCTTCTGTATCGCTGTTTGTTTAAGCTTCTGTCCATAACTTGTTTACTAAGTTTCGTGCTTAATTCGAATCAAATTGAAAACTTTAAATCACTAACGTCTTGTACATCTTTCAGGCTACACACCCATAAAATTTGAGTCAAAAACACCTTCGGGAACAGCCTTAACGCCGCCGTCCGAGGGCGGTCCGCACCCACGGACGTCATGTCCGGGGTCCCGGACTCCTTGTCCGTAAGCCCGGACGCCCACGGACGGCGGCGAGATTTTTAATTTTAAAAATTTAGGTTTTTCTAATAATGTCCGGGCCCACGGACGGCCTGTCCGTGGCCCCGGACTTTACAATTTTCTGTTTTCTGTTTAATTCGACTTTTATTTTCATATAGGTTAACTAGGGTCCGTGGTCTCGGACATTAGGTCCGTGGCCACGGACGGAAACAAAATTTGACCTAATTCTGCCTCCGAAACCCTAGTTTAGGTAATTTTAATTTCCACTTTAGTTTTCTGTCAAAAAATGCTAAAAAACACAAAAAAACAGAAGCTCGCGCACTTAGGTTAAAACGACTCGTAATAAGCCGTAAATAAACCAAGTAGAGGAAAAACGACCTAGGAAGGGTAATGAAAGTAATTGAACCCTAATTAAGTCGAATATCAAGCCCCCGAACCCGAACTCTCCTTTCCTAATTTAATCTAGGTCAAAATTAGGTGGCGACTCATAATAGGTTCCAGTGAGCTAGCCTAGGATTTAATAATTATTGTTATATGACATAGTTATTAATCTTAGGTTATAAGTGGACCTAAAACCCGATTAGATCCTAATCAACTTTAATCAACATAGGATAGGGTTTAAATCGAGGCTCACAGACTGGCGACTCTGCTGGGGACAAACTTCTTAATTTTAACTTGTTTTAATTTTAAGAAAGAGGGCTTAACTCGAAAATGTTTATTTATGGCTTTATTACTTTGTTCGTTTACTTTTGTGCGCACTTTAATTTTCTGCACCTTTGCATCATATGAGAGCGAGGGTCCACCTAAACCAACTTCACCCCGGGACCCGTTTGAGGGTCCCCTGTCAGGGACTCACACCTTTTAGGTGATGTGAATAAGCGGGGGAAAAGAGGAGGGTGTCGTCTAACCACACCCCCTTAATACCTGGGCTTTAGCCCCAAGCGTTTTCCTGGCAGTGTCCTTACCTAGCCCATTGTTTGGTCAGTCAAAGACCCGACCGTAGACGCACACCTTCAGGTGATAAAAAAGTGGGGAAGCCCAAAGAGAATAGCGTGCAAGCCCTATTCCTTTGAGGTGACCTGGGCCCATGCCCCAAGCACCTCTCCGGATCGATCCATACCCGTTTGGATTTAAACGTCTAGTGAGGACATGTTGAATTTGTGTGGGCCTTGTTTGCTTGTATGATCAGCCCATTACCCAGCCTACAGATTGATAGGAACTTCTCCTACATTAACCTAGCCCAACCCGAATTGGCGGCTCTACTTGTTTGCGGCCCAGAGGTCCTGTTTGGTTTAATATGTGAGTCATTCGGGCTTCAGCCCAAAAGCTTAGACTTAGGTGATTTCTCTTCTGGCCCAATTTGAATTATCCAATTAGTTCTAGGCCCAAAAAAGAAAATCCACATGAACTTGAAATAACTCACAAGGCCTGAAAATAAAATCTTTTTCGGTTTAGCAACCATCTTCTCTGGCCCAAAGAAAGTTAGGCTCATTTGTGATTTAGGGACCACTCCAGCCCATGTGCTTTGCTCTAGGCCCAAACACATTCCGGCCCAAGGGCTCATTCTAATCTAGGCAGACTTCTTATTCGGGCCCTGGCCCAAAACCCTAGATCTAGGTGTCACCTCTCAGGCCCAATCAAAGCCATCTGTTTACATTTCAGTCCAAATTCCAGTTCATAGCCTGAGAGATACTTCAGCCCAAGCACCTCATTTTCTGGGTATCTTGGCCCACTTGCTTTCAGCCTAAGCCAGTTTCGATCTACCTTGTGAAGTGTCATTATCACCTTAGTTAGCTAATAATGGACTTCTTGGAAACAGGCAAGCCCGAATCCAGATATGGCAGAAGGAGGAAATCCGATCAACACCGAGGCCCAGTTGGCCGCTGTGCTGCAAGGGTACAAGGTCTTGGAGTCCATTGTCGAGGAACTGAGGAGTAAGGCTAATCTCCAGGAGACAAATCAGCACACTCTGGAAAAGCTTGTGGATGAAAATCTTAATCGTAGTTACATCGAGATTGACTCTGTTAGAGCCCAAGATCCTCAAACACGTATGGGGAAGGATGTTCCTGACAACCAGCTAGCTGCAGAGGTCAAAAGGGTTTTGAAAAGGATTGAGCGCATAGAGAAAACCAACAAACCAGCTGGCTTCGATTATTTCTCCACGGCGTCATATCCCGAAGTTGATCTTCCCCTAAAGCTGAAGCTGCCTGCACTCGCTTTGTACAAGGGTTCCTCGGATCCACAGATTCACTTGGCTATGTTCGACCGAGAAATGTCCATCTTGGGGCTCAACGATATGCAAAAAGCCAAAGTTTTCGCACGCTATCTAGACGAGACTCCTCAGCGTTGGTATCTCACTCAGAAGATGAATACCAAAACCTACGAGGAGGTTTGCGAGGCTTTCCTAAATCATTTCGAGTATGCTAAGAACCTCGAGGTCACCAGAATCGATCTGGCAGGAACTCGACAGAAAGACGGTGAGTCCATGTCTGACTTCATCAAGCGTTGGAGGAGAAAGGCTGCAGCCATGCCTACCAGAATGGACGAGCAGGAGCAAATCCGCATGATAATTGAGAACATGCGAAAACAACACAACCATGAGCTAAAATTTATGTACTTTCCGAGTTTGGACATGTTGATGGGACAAGTCGGTATTCTAGAGGAAAGGATTCATAAGGAAGGTTTGGAGCTCGAGTGCTCAAGGAACTCCGGCAGTGGCTCCAAATTATCTAAGCCAGGACCAGAAAAGGCTTATCTTCAGACAGTAGCTTGCGCTCAAAGCAGTTTCCCAGAAGTGAATATGGTTCAACGACCTAGATCTCCGCATCAAAACCTTAGGACAGTACCCTTACCACGCCGAGACTCATCGCAAAGGGAGTTCACCAACATTGGCCGAGCACCAAGTCAGGCGTTTGAAGAGCTTCAGAAGAGAAACCTGCTACAGCCCCTGGCCCCTCGGCCAGGAACCACTCATTTGGGGAGGCATCTTAATCAATTCTGCCACTACCATCAGTTGCCTGGCCATTATGCTGACAATTGCCGAGCATTGAAGCACAAGATTCAAGACCTCCTCGAGCAAGGAGTCCAATTTTTCTAAGTGTGCAGATCGTTTTCTTGCATCTTCAAATTTTCCTAGTAGCTTATTAGTTAGTTTTCAGTCACCTCTGATTGTAATCTTTACGTTTCTTTCATGATTCATAAATAAAATCATAGTTCCATTTTCACAACTCCTGTACAAACCATTTTTCATTCATCGAAAAAATAAGGAAAACAAAATAGTTTTTTAAGGAAAAGGATCACGAAGCAATCATTTTCTGACTATGCAATGGAACGGCTTGTCTCTTGTTTCTAAAAAATTGAACATGCCTAACCAAACACCACAACTCACCCTATAATATCCAAACAATCCACAAAGAGGTTCAAAGTCGACATCTATCGAATTGTTGTCACAAACCCCAATTCAATACTGGGGGCAATCTAAGTTTAAGTTCGTCGTCTTTTATCTTTTGTTTAAATGTGCGAACGAGTTTCCAAGTGAAAATCTCACGAGAGTGTCTTGAGTGGGAAAACCATGAGTGAACGAGCGTGTCATTTTTACACGACTCTGGTAAGACCACATTCAAAGGTGAGATAAATGGCATAACTCTGACCGAAGGAGATAATTTGTAAATTTACTCTTAGATCTGCGAAAAGTAACAAAGAGCGGATACACAACTATCAGGAATGACGAAGCACCTAGGTACAGCACCACATAGCCAAAAAACTTGTGAACCCTGACATTAAACCCTAGGCACCCCCGCTGAGCCTTTCATATATCCCTTTTCGATAATATGAACACCACAAAATAACCCAGCCAATGATGAATGCCCGACCCGGTGACCAAAGGAAGCAAGGAGCCCGACTCTCGGATAACATTATCATCAGTCCGAAGAAGCGATGCCGCTATCAGCATGACGAAGTGATCCGTAAATGGTCCCAGAGTGACACAGGATCAAAAGAGCTCACATCAAAACAGCTCTCGAAGCCCAAAACCGGGAAACACAAGAACCCCAAAGGCAAAGTCAAGAAAGGATAAAAAAAAGGCGAACCCGAAGTGCCTCGAAGAAGTCCAAATGACAAAAAAAGAGAAATGGTGTAAAGGACAACTCCAAAAGTCCAGGTCCAGAAGCTCAAAACCAACGTCAACATGAAGCAGTTAGACGACTTCAAGACAAGGAAGATGAATCTGAGAGAAGACGCAAGTTGCAGCTTTGGTCACCCATTTAAGCTCCACATACCTCAAATATCCCTCCATGATCCCGTCGTCTTTCATCACACCCTATGGCCACGTTATAAGCTTTAAAGACTTCCGACTTGATAGTTGTGTGTCCAATCACGTGAAAGTAACAGATCAAATGCGTAAATCCATCAAATATCGAATTCAATGGTTTAGAAGTTATGACCATGAGCGAGAAATGAGTGCAAACACCGACCACATCGAGTGTAGGTTAGGGAGCACCACATCAAAGCATAAGCCTCGACCCTGTGAGGGTGAAACTTGTTCGCATGTTTAATCAAAGAAAATACTGGGGGCAATCAATCGTCCCGATCGATTGCCATGAACTCTAGCTCAGATTGTCCTAAGGAAAAAATACTGGGGGCAATTGTTGGTTCCAACAATTGCCATGTCAGCACCAATTGAAACCCAAAGCTCGAGCACCACCATCCCACCACAGGCACACATAAGCCCTTACCACCACACACACACTCTCAAACCCGTCATTGGCCTTACCTCCACAAAAACATCAGGCCCGTCATAACCCTGACCTCCATCCAAAATCACAACCCAATCCCAGGTCTGTCACAAATCCTGAACACCGGCAAAAGCCTTCAGCACCACAACAAACACCACACACTTCCACCAATGGCATGTTCATTTTTCAAGAAGCAAATTGCAGATTTGAAATTTTTAGTCAGGAAATGATCATTTCACTTTCCTTTTTCAGCAGGGTTTTTCTCAAGCATTGCCAAGTTCGGCACCTTTTCCAACAGTTTCCTGTTTTGAACGAGTATCTTTCATATATCTTGATTGCATACATCTTATCATCATTGCCATGTTTGGTACTCCAGTAATCAGTTCTCATAATTTGCACGAGACCATTATCTTCCCAACTCATTTTTAGTTCGAGACCCAAAACGGTGCGAGGCCCTGTAGTTTCCTCATTCAGTACGAGACCTAGCATCTTCATTCAGTGCGAGACCCATCTTTTCCTTCAGTGCGAGACCTACCATCTTCATCAGTGCGAGACCCATCATTTTCAAGACTTTAGTACAAGACATCTTCATTCAGTGCGCGACCCAGAATCAGTGCGGAATCCAGCTTTTTCTTCATCCATTTAGTACGAGACTTCAGTGCGAGACCAAGCATCTTCATCAGTGCGAGACCCATCATCTTCATCAGTGCGAGACCTATCATCTTCATCAGTGCGAGACCTATCGTCATCATCCAGTGCGAGACCAGTACGAGACCTAGTATCATCTTCAGTGCGAGACAAGTACGAGACAGAGCGTGATCTAAGTTGGCGGGGCAGAGGCAATAAGTCCCCATCTTCATGTCAACTTCTTGGGAGAAACAACTAGTGGGCAGTGGCAATAAGTCCCCTTGGTAATCTAGAAGTTATCCCAGCACCCCAGTTGGTGGGCAGAGGCAATAAGTCCCCATAGTATACCAACCAGGAGCATTGGAACGGGTTTCGGTCCCCAGAAGCATCCGAGCATCATCAACATCATCAGCATCATTAGCATCATTACCATTCCAGCATTTTTGCATTTGCATGCCACCTAGCTATCATCATTATAGGTAGTCAACGCCTTAGAATCGCTTGACATCATCACATTCATTATAGGTAGTCAACGCCTTAGAATCGCTTGACATCATCACATTCATTATAGGTAGTCAACGCCTTAGAATCGCTTGACATCATCTCATTCGTCATAGGTAGTCAACGCCTTAGAACCGCTTGACAACATCACATTCGTCATAGGTAGTCAACGCCTTAGAACCGCTTGACAACATCTCATTCATTGTAGGTAGTCAGCGCCTTAGAACCGCTTGACATCATCTCATTCATTAGGTAGACAGCGCCTTAGAATTCGACACACATCAGGATAGGGTCTTGGAAACATTTGAAATTTTGGGGTATCACTCAGGCATCAACTAGCCTTCTCACTTTCATTACAAAGTCTAGTTGACGGGGGGCAATCTGTTATACCCAAAATTTTGACCCCCTGGTTAGGGTCTACGAGGTACTGGTGTTGTGAGAGGCATTTTAATCAAGCGGTGAGGGATCCCGGCCCGATCGGCACGTTCCATGGCATGGGGAGCAGCTTCGTCACTTTCAGGGGCGTTTTGGTAATCTTTAAAGGCTCCTAAGACCTCTTGTAAGCTTTCTCTCTCTCTCCAAAGGATGCCCAAATCAGCTTGAAACGCTTTGATATTTTAACCCATGATAGAGGATGACATTTTAAGCATAATGGCGTTGGAATTTTGATTTTTCGAATTTCCAATAATTTTCTAGCAATTTCTGACTGAATCTGACGAGAAATTCAATTTTAAAATATTCCAACATTTAAAAAATCCGATTCCACTTCAGAAAATTCATAATTTCCATCCTTGACACGTGGTTAAAATTTCACAGCAAAATTCCTTTGGGAAGTCACTTAACTAAAATATCGAAAAATCTTACTTTTACTAGATTTTCTTTATCTTTAAGAAAGTCTATATAAGGGGATAGGTTTTTGGATAAAATCAGAACCTCATATGCTCAAGAACCCTAGAGATCAGAAAACACAGCCTCCTCACTCTCTCTCACGTTTTCCAACACCCGGCCACCCAAATCATACCGAAAATCCCCCGAAATCACCATCTAAACACGTTTTCCAACCCCCAAAGCATCAATATCATCAAAACCCCACAAAAACACCACCAAAACGTGAAGAACAGCAAGAACAACCAACAACCAGAAGCTTGGTTCGAAATCCTTTCGGGTCTGCCATCAACGAAGCACTCGACGAATCCCGGTGTGAAGAAACCTTGAATCGAAGGTAAAACAGGTGCAGCTCTACTTTTCTAATTCCCCACGTATTAACTCTCTGTCAAATTTGGGCTCAAACTAACCTTCGTACGCTTCTGTATCGCTGTTGTTTAGCTTCTGTCCATTAACTTGTTTACTAAGTTTCGTGCTTAATTCGAACTCAAATTGAAAACTTTAAATCACTAACGTCTTGTACATCTTTCAGGCTACACACCCATAAAATTTGAGTCAAAAACACCTTCAGGAACAGCCTTAACGCCGCCGTCCGAGGGCGGTCCGCACCCACGGACGTCATGTCCGGGGTCCCGGACTCCTTGTCCGTAAGCCCGGACGCCCACGGACGGCGGCGAGATTTTTAATTTTAAAAATTTAGGTTTTTCTAATAATGTCCGGGCCCACGGACGGCCTGTCCGTGGCCCCGGACTTTACAATTTTCTGTTTTCTGTTTAATTCGACTTTTATTTTCATATAGGTTAACTAGGGTCCGTGGTCTCGGACATTAGGTCCGTGGCCACGGACGGAAACAAAATTTGACCTAATTCTGCCTCCGAAACCCTAGTTTAGGTAATTTTAATTTCCACTTTAGTTTTCTGTCAAAAAATGCTAAAAAACACAAAAAAACAGAAGCTCGCGCACTTAGGTTAAAACGACTCGTAATAAGCCGTAAATAAACCAAGTAGAGGAAAAACGACCTAGGAAGGGTAATGAAAGTAATTGAACCCTAATTAAGTCGAATATCAAGCCCCCGAACCCGAACTCTCCTTTCCTAATTTAATCTAGGTCAAAATTAGGTGGCGACTCATAATAGGTTCCAGTGAGCTAGCCTAGGATTTAATAATTATTGTTATATGACATAGTTATTAATCTTAGGTTATAAGTGGACCTAAAACCCGATTAGATCCTAATCAACTTTAATCAACATAGGATAGGGTTTAAAATCGAGGCTCACACCACCGCACCATCTTAATGCCACCTACCCTGGACGGGAGTCCAGCGTAGCTGAGCCGGCAACCGGCCCTAGGCTACAAGTCCGAAGACAAGTCCTTAAGTGGAGGGCGGATCTGATTCAGATACCGTCCCCCTTTTTCCCTAGCATGCATGACCGGAGATCGGTCCCGGGTTTCCTCACTCACGTTCCAGTTAGTAGTAGTCTCAAGACCATATTTGTTGCTTAACCTCTTTCGGTTCATATCGTCCCTTATTAGGGAGCGTTCCTTAGTCTCACTCAATTCCTTACTAAACATTGGTTAGTAAGTTCTCACGGTATGTTGTGTTAGTTTTCAAACATCACACAACAAAACAATAAATATAATATATTCCGGTTGCATGCTTTATCTTGTTTAGTGAGCACACAAAACAAATAGCACACAAGCCGAGGGACACCTCGTTAGCAAGCAGGTCACAAGAGAACTGTACCGTTCACCGTTGGTCGTTCAGTTGCTTACTCTCTTCCGGAGTCCAATTCCCAAGTCCTAAAACATTCATTCAGTTTTAGGTTGTTAATCACTTAACTTAATTCAACTTACTTAACTTGCTTAACTTAATCCCTTAATGATTCCCACCTAACACCTCTTAAGTCTTACAACTTAATCTTACAACTTAATCTTACAACTTAACCTTAAACTTTTAAGTTTATACTTAACTTAACTTAATCCCTTAAGTTCCTAGGGTCCTAATCATTACCACCCTACCAAAGGTATACCTTATTACCTATTACCTTTCTTAGGATTTAGAATTTCTTTTTTTTTTATTTTTATTTTTAGGCCCGACCGAACTTCCGACCGACCTTACCTAAGGTCGGTCCATTCCAGAACACTTCATCGTTTGAAAATTCTACCCCGACCGACCTTGCAAGTCCGGTCCCAAGGTCGGTCCATTCCCGAGAGTTTCCCCGAGGGAAATTTAAGCTCGACCGAACTTGCCAAGTCCGGTCCCATGTTCGGTCGATTCCAGAGACTTATTACGTACAAAATACATGCCCGACCGACCTTGCAAGTCCGGTCCCAAGTCGGTCCATTCCAGAAACTTTCTCTGGTAGTGTAATTTGAGCTCGACCGACCTTGCAAGTCCGGTCCTAAGGTCGGTCGGCTCCAGAACCTTGTTTCTAAATTCTCTTTTCAACTCCAAACTTCTCTACAAGTTCCCCCATGTGTCCTAATACCATTTAGGCACTTAAACTCACCTTTAAACATCCACTAAAAACTCCTTAGCTACTTTCTCAATTCTTACTAGGAATTCATAACACTTGTTTACACCTCTTAAGGCCTTTACATGTCACCAAACAAGGCCTAAAGATCATCTAAAACCATTACCATCCAATCCCCCATCATTAGAAGTCAAAACAAAAATTTTTCTTTTCTCTGCACTGGACCGCCCCTCTGGGCGGTCCCCAGGGGCGGTCCAAACCAGAAGCTAATTTCCTGCACGATTTGCCTGGACCTCCCCACAGGGGCGGTCCCTAGGGGCGGTCCACAGCAGAACCTATTTTCCAAAGTGCTTTTCTCCTCATTTTGAACTCCAAATTCACCCCAATCTTTTCCCACTCATTCCACAATCTTTCCACATGTTTCCTCATGTTTAAACACCTTAAAACATGCACTAAATCTACCTCAAAAATCACCAAACTTGGCACTCAATTCTTACGAAAATTCTTACACTTAACACTTGATTCCTTACACTTCCCTCTTGTGACTTTGCCTAAGACCTCAACTAATCATTATGTTTCTTTACCACCATCTTAACTCCTCAAGCATCATTTTGCACACCATTTGCCTTACTCAAACTTCTCAAAGTCATATATAATCTAGCAATGCTTAATCCTTATAAGTCATTATACCTTATTTTTCCTTCAAACTTTGTACAAGTTTCCTAGCTTCCTTAACCATGGTTTTGGTGCATGAAACTCACCATTAAACCCCTAGTCCCTCTTATCATTCCTAGGTTTCCTAGTACTCAAACTCCATGGTTTATCCTTTCACCAAATCAACCCTTAGTCATCACTAGAACATCCTTAGTCATAAATCTCCTTTAGAACACCCTAAACGCTTAGTTTCCTACTCAAATTTCGCCATAGTTTCTCTAGTATATTATCATGCCCATATGCATTGTTTTCCTCATTCAACCATCTCACATACATCAAGTCTTTTCTCATCATAGTTTCTCATCCAAATCAACTCATTCATAATAACTCAATATAGTGCAATAATCTTAAATTGCATAGCACTAAGGCTCTTAAATGACATGGCTCTTAGCCCTTAAATGACATGGCTCTTAGGCCCTTAAATGACATGATTTAAACACTGAATTTCCCACAATAAAAGCTTTCCACCTGCAAATACACCATCAATCTCATAGTAGTTATAATGCTCTTAAAAACTCATCTTAAACTTATATTACTAAACTCATTTCCTTTGGCTCCTTAGTCACAAGTTCATAGCTGTTTAATTCTTTTCTTAGGTTATAACCAATTACATAATGTAAGCTTTAAGCCACATTAGTACTTATCTAATTCTCATCCCTTAAAACTTAAACCACCATTAGGTAAGCATTTTTACCTTGTTTTCTCAAGCTTATCTTAACTTCCTCCTTAGACCTTCTTCTTGCATGAATCTCGGCCACCACTTAAATTCCCCTTGCCAATGTTCTAATCAATATTCAATGACTCATATGAGTACTAAACAAACATCAACCTCAAGGATAAAAACCTAGGTTAAAAATGTGTTTTTTAAGGTCTTATAATGAATATTTTACCTTGAGGTCTTAAGGTAGGCTTGGATATGAATCAAGAAGGACCTCCTCTATGGAGAATAGAAAAAAGCTAGAACAAGGCATAAAAATGAAGCCCCATGAGTATAAATTTTCGGTAATGGAGAAGAATGGTGGAAACCTAGTTTCTTACATATTCTTTACCTTAGAGAATGGAGAAGCTAATGAGCTCTTCAAACTTTTTTTCCCCCCTTCAATGGCGATTTCCCATGGCTTCAAAATGAGGCTTTTCAAATTTTGAAAAGATAGGAAGCAAGGCCTTGGTCTAACTAAGAGAATCCATGCTTAGTTTTTGATTTGGAGCTAAAATGAGCAAGTTATGGACAAGGCAAGGTGAGGCAACAATGGGCTGCTTGGGAACGGTTTAGAACAGAGAGAATAAGAAGAAAACCGTGGAAGAAGAAGGGAAATGAAGAAGAGAGGAGAGAGGTATAGGTAAGCTAAGAGATATTTATCTTATAAAAGGGTGAATAGTGAACTTACTTTTCCTCTCATTTCCTTTAATGTGCTGGACTAATGGTGAGCACCATTAAAAACCGCCCCCCTTGGTATACAAGATACATCAGGGCCTTGTTTGGCCATTTGGCTAATTAAAGTTGACTTAAGTCAACTAGCACTATTTGAGTACTATTCACTAATTAGTGCACATATTCGGGAAATTTTGGTTTCCCATTGATTTAGACTTCCTAATGTGATACTAATTAGTACACATGTTGATTAAAGTAATGATGGACATCTAGCCACTCAAAACTCAATTCTAAGACATTTCTCAAAAATGTGCATTAAGACTTCTTAAAGCAATTTTGTTTTTAGCTTGTTTTCAAGCTGGTTTTCTTTGCTAATTGATTTAAAATGACCTTAGAGTATAACTAAGGTCTTATCATGATAGTGGGTACTCCCCCAAGTCTCTCCAAGCTTAGAGCACATTTTTGCCCTAATTGCCCTTAAGGCATTTTCTTGTGTTTTCCTTGGTTTAAATTGTCTACCATCTTTCTAAGGCATATTCTAGCCTTACTACATCATAATTTGATGTTTACTTAACATACTTAGGTTTGGGGTATTTCAGTTAGATTGCAACTCTTGAGGCCTGAAATTATTTAGTTCTCGTGTTTGACCATACCTTATAAGTGTCACCCCGTTCTCTTAATAGAACTGGTTGTTCTCTAACTAATTGTTTATTTTTGTCGGTCAAGGTAACCCTAGCCAATGAGTTATAGCTCCATTGGTATATAACATTAATTTTTAAGTTATGAGGGATGTAGGCTTGACCCCTCTGCTCCTGCGCCTCCTGAATTTGCCTCCCACCTCGAACTGTTCACTCGAGCTGTCGGGACTTTTTTGTCGACCCTAGGCGACAGTCATAGACGAGCCATATGCGGAAGATAGATCTGATACAGATGCCGACCCTACCTCCTAACCTAAACATGCATTATCGGAGTCAGTCCCGGATTCCTCTCCTCCAAGTTCCAGTTAGTTGAGTCTCATTGATAATTTTGATAGTTAAAAAACCTCTCTCGGTATTAACCAACTAACAACAGGAGATTTATAACTATACAATTTTTACTAAACATAGTTAATGAACAAGCACTGAATCAATTCATGTTAGTGTGCAATTGACACACAATAACATACAGTAAATCGTTTTCATCATTTCATGCTTTATAGAAAAAAACTTTAATCCTTTTTGGCTATCACAATAACACATAGCACCCAAACCGAGGTAAGACCTCGTTAGCAACCAGCTACAAGAACAAGTCTCATACCGAATACCTGGAGATTGGCTAGCTCTTATCCCACTTAATCTCCCAGCGTTCGCCTAATCCCCAGAACGCCCTCTAACTATCTAGATCTGTAACCAGAACTAGTATTAGTATCCCATGTCTTAGAACTAGTTTGGTTCTCTTTTCAACTTAAACCTCTTTCTAGGTTAACCAACCCTGTATAATAGTTTATTGTTAACGGGTTTCGTTCATTAGGAGCATTTTCAAGCTCAATTCTAATTCATTAACATACTAAACGTCGTTAGCATGTACTTAGTTGCACAGTTAGCAACTTTAGACTTATACGGACCTTGTATAGGTTTTAATATTTTTCACTATTCATCCGTATTTCACTATTCATTTATACGGGCTCGTATTCTACATTCATTTATACGGCCTCGTGTTTTACTATTCACCCTATTTTACTATTCACGTATACGTATTTTACTATTCACAAATATGTCTCATATTTAACTCTTCATATAACGTAGTTACTATTCATGTATACGTATTTAGTATTCATGTATACGTATTTACTATCCATGTATACGTATTTACTATTCATGTATACGGATACTATTCATATACGAGCACTATTCATGTATACCAAAAATTTTCGTATACGTCCGTATGATACTCCGTATCATACGTATTTATTTCTTTTCCAATGTAACTTGCATTTTCATTAAAATACTTGAAGTATGATTTCTCCTATACTTATTAAATTACAGGTATACCCCTCGTATACCTTAAGTTATATACGGGTCTCGTTTAACCCCGTCTTAACTCTGTTTCTTTTACAACTTGTTTCTAAATTCTTTATTTAACTTCCTTAACCTTCTAAACACATAAAATGTGTTATTTACATTACTTACCCATAGTTTTTCTTAATCTCTATTTTACTCATAATAAGTTCTAAACTTGTTATTTTTATTTCTAATTTCTTCCAAAGTCTTACTTAATTAATTTCTTTTATACTTTTGGTCAAATACCAAAATATACCCAAGTTGACCAGTCTTTTATGGTCAAACCCCCTAACTTTCCATAATTTACAATATTACCCCTAAAGTTAATTTAACTTAACTTTTTATTCCTTTATCCTTTTAATATCTAATCTTTTGCTACAAATTTTATTCTAGCTCCTCTAAACATCTTATAAACTGTCATTGACCAAGTTTGACCAAATTTCACCACGTTTGACCAGGGAAATTACCATTTTACCCTTGTGGTCTTTTCTTTTATCCTAACTCATTTATTAACCAACTTAACTCTAATTATTTTCTAATTTTCGTAACTAATTTACCTACAGATTTTGAACATCAAAAATCATTTTAAACATCTCTAAATCACCAGATTTAATTATCTAATGTTATAGTATATATATACCACCATTTATTTACCTTAAATATACCGAAAACCTTATAAATTCCTTATAACACTTATAAACTCTTTATAAATTGTAAACTTAATTCTACAATTATTTTCTCATCATCTAAACTCTCAAAAATTACATATTGACCCCATTAATTTTCGGTATTCACCTTTAGGTACCAAAACTTCTTAAATTTTACATATTACCCTTAATTACTCTAATTCCTTTAATTTAACTTACTTAGATAATTTTTATAACTCATTAATAACCCCTTAATTTTCGGCCATATTGAAATTCATAGTATATGAGTTTTTCTTGTATATTATGATAGCTTATATTGTAGCTTATATCATAAGGAGTATAAATCTAATTTTAGATTTACAAAATATTAACATTTAATGTGTCAAAAATTAAATCTAACACACTTATAATTTTGGTAATAATAAACAAGATGAACAGTATGTTAGATCATATATAGATCAACAATTAGAACCTTGAAATATGTAGTTGTAGGATTTACCTTGTATATTAACCTTTAACTTAATATTAAGCTTATTTTCCTTAGAAATTTTTACAGCAATTTGCTAGAGAAATTGGCTCCAAAATCATATAATATGATGAAGAATAAGAAGGGTTAGTAACCCTAGGCACTCGGCCTTGATGAAAATCAAAGAAGGAAGAGTTTCCAAGAAGGCAATGTTTTACCTCGAGAATCAAAGGCACTTCTTCGTGGTTGTTCCTGAGAATCTGGGGGCTCATGAGCTATGGTTGTAAAGCTCTTCAATAGAGGATTCCAACGCGCTATCAAGCTTGTTATTTGGACTTAAGATGAGAAAGTTATGATCTGTGCAAGGCAAGGTGTTCTTTAAGGCACCAAACTAAGAACATTGGAGTATTTGTGTTGTTTCTTCAAAGAGAGGAGGAGCTACGAATTTGGAAGCTCTCATATGAACGTAAGTGTCTGATTAATGATTTACTCAGGAGACAAGATGATTTGGCAATTAAAGAAAGTCTTAGTTGTTGTAATAGTAAAAAGTAAGCAAAATTGAATTTTAACACCTTTAATGACTCATCATGAAGTATGCAGCCTTAGTCACTATTTTGTATGATTTTTTTATTTCTTCCTTATATTTATGTAATATTAGATGCCTTAAACTCGTTCATAAGGACTTATACCATGTGTTAGGTATGTTACATAGCCAAAAATGCCTTAAAACACCGTTTTATGTGCTTCCGGGTTCACATTGATTATGCAATTTGTCTTGGCTAGTTTAAATGTGTCCTTAATGTATTTACAACCTTTAGAAACTTTGTTCATGAAATAGCACATTGCTCATTCCAATTTAAACCAAGTCGTTTAGTGGTTTCTCCTTGACTTTCGTCAGTTTAGTACCTGTTTACTGTGGACTTTGTATACTTAATTTGTGTGTATACGCAATGGCTCCTATGGCCATTTAATTGTTGTTCCCTTATTTCTTTATGGTATTTTGGCTCATTAGCCTTTTCGTTCCATATATACATGCTTAAAGCACATTTTTTTTCTTTAAAGCACATTTTTGTGCTCTAAGGTGCGTTTTCGGTTTAAACGCTAACCCTGCTTAATGCGTATTACTAATCTTAGAGGTATTTCACATTTGAAACCCCTTGGGAAATTATTGGTAGTTCCCTAATTTATTTGTGCTCTTTAAAACACTTTTTGCTCTAATTGTTCTTAAAGCATGTTTTGGTGTAAATTGTTGTTTAACACTTCTTCTAATTTTTTTCTAAGGCACGTTCTAGCCTTAGTATATCCTAATTAGATAGTTCATTAATATATTAAGGTGTGGGGTATTTCAATTCCATTCAATTTTAGGTTCCCAACATCTTTGAACGCTCTACATATTTCATTCCCTCTTAGGTTCCCAACACCTTAGAATGCTTAGTGTAGTTAATTCATCCCTAGGTTTTGGTACCTTAGAATAGCCTAGAAAACTTAAACTTCTGCTTTAGGTAGTCAACGCCTTAGAATAGCTTGACATCATATCATTATTCATCGTTTAGGTAGTCAGCGCCTTAGAATAGCTTGACATCATATCATTTTTCATCGTTCAGGTAGTTAACGCCTTAGAATAACTTGACATCATATCATTTTTCATCATTTAAGTAGTCAGCGCCTTAGAATAGCTTAACATCATATCATTTTTCATCGTTTAGGTAGTCAGCGCCTTAGAACAGCTTGACATCATTTTCATCATTTAGGTAGTCAGTGCCTTTGAATAGCTTGACATTATTTTCACCATTTAAGTAGTCAACGCCTTAGAATAGCTCGACAACACTTCATCACTTTAGATAGTTAGCACCTTAGAACAGCTCGACAACATTTCATGACTTTAGGTAGCCAGCACTGTAGAACAGCTCTTGACAACATTTTATTTTCAAGTAGCTAGCTCCTTCGAATAGCTCCACAATTTCAAATTCTGTCTTTTAGGTAGTTAGCGCCTTCGAATAGCTCAACAATTTCAAATTCCGTCCTTCAGGTAGTTAGCGCCTTCGAATAGCTCAACAATATCTCTTCTTACCGTTTAGGTAGTCAGCGCCTTAGAATAGCTTGACACAATCCATCGGAATCTGATAGCATGTAGGGTCTCTTAAGATTCAAAAATTGTAGGGTATCACTAGACTTTTCATATCCATTCCAAAGTCTAGTTTATGGGGAACAATCTCTGATACCCAAAACTTTAACCCCCCCGGTGTAGGGATTCTAAGGCTTTAATGTTGTAAGGGGTACTTTGGTCAAATGATGAGGAATCCCGGTTTTGTCAGCGTGTTTCGGAGCGATAATGACAACATAGTCATCCATAGGGGCATTTTTGTAATTTTTGAGGCTCCTAGCTTCCTATAAGCTTTCTCTCTCCTATAAGGACAACTTAAATCTATTTAGAATGCTTTGAAATCTTAATACATGATAGAAGATGAAATTCGGAGCATAGTGTCCTTGGAATTTTGATTTCCCGAACTTCTAATAATTTTATAGTAATTTTTATTTAATCTGATGAGATATTGAATTTAAAAAAATTCTGATATTCAAAAATTCTAATTTCTCTTTTGAAAAATCAGATATATCATCCTCTACATCTAGTTCAAATTTCATGGTCAGATTCCCTCGGGAAGCCAGTTATTCAAAACCTCGGTAAACTTCAGTTTTTACCGAATTACTTTATCTTTAGTGGAGTCTATATAAGGAACCTTAACTATGAGCCATGATTTTGAACCCTATCCTATGTCAATTCAAGATAATTAGGATCTGGTCGAGTTCTAGGTCCACTTATAACCTAAGTTTAAAAACTAAGTCATATAACTATAATTATTAAAGCCTAAGTTAGCTCACTGGAACCTATTATGAGTCGCCACCAAATTTTAACCTAAGTTAAATTAGGTAAGGAGAGTTCAGGTTTGGGGGCTTGGTATTCGACTTATTTAGGGTTCAATTACTTTCTGCGCTACATAGTTTATTTAACGACATATTACGAGTCGTTTGAACCTAAGTGCACAAACTTCTGATTTCTTTTTATTTTTTAACATTTTTGACTGAAAATTAAAGTAAAAATTGAAATTACCTAAACTAGGGTTTCAGAGGCAGAATAAAGTAAAATTTTGTTTCCGTCCGTAGCCACGGACCTAATGTCAGAGGCCACAGACCCTTGTGACCTAAATATGTAGAAAAGTCAAATCCGTAGGCCCGGACATAGTTTGAAAAAACCTAAAAAGTTTGAAAATTAAATTCCCGCCACAGTCCGGGGGTGTCCGTGGCCACGAACATGTTGTCCGTGGCCCTGGACATGTGGTCCGCAGGCACGGACTACCCTCGGATGGCGGCATTCTGGTGGCTCCCGGTGGCATTTTTGGCTCAAATTATATGGGATTGTGAAATACCCCAAACTTAGATATGGTGTTTAAGTGATAAACTAAGACATAAGGAGGCTAAATAATGCCTTAGAAACATTAAGAAACTTTTTTAATCAAAGAAAACATAAGGAAACACCAAAAGAGCGGTTTATGCAAAAACATGCTCTAAGCTTGGAGAGACTTGGGTGAGCACCCAAATATCATTCTAAGACCTTAGTAATATCCTAATGGTCATTTTACTCCAATTACCAACCAAACCCAAGCTCAAAAACAAGTTAAAACACAAATTGTGCTTTAAGGACTCTTAAAGCACATTTTTGAAAAATTGTCTTAGAAAGGGGTTTTATGTGGCTAAATGCCCATGATTACTCCTTAATTAACATGTGTACTTATTAGTATCACATTATGAAGTCTAAATCCATGGGAAATCAAAAATTTCACAATTATATGCCTTGGTTAGTGAATAGTAACCAAATAGTGCTAGTTAAGACATTAGTCAAAGTAAGTCAATTAAATGGTCAACAAAGACCAAAATCTACCTTATTTGACCAAGGGGGCCGGTTTTAAGTGTGACTCACCACACTTATCTAGCTAAGTAAAGAGGAAAGCAAAAGTAAGTAAGCTCACTATTCACCTTTAACATAATATCTTACCTTTAGTAGTCCTATCCTCCTTTCTTCATTCTTCATCTTCTCCATCGGTTTCTCTTGCTCTTTCCTCTCTTTCACGTAAGAAGACAACTCCATGCAAGCTCCATCTTCTTTTGCCCACATCTTGCTCGTTTAAGCTCCAAAATCAAAACCAAGCACATATATCTCTTAGTTAGCTCAAGCTCTTCCTTTTATCTTTCCAAAACTTCAAGAACTCTATTTTGGTGCCAAGTAAAACCGCCATATAAGGAGGAAATCCAAGTTTGGAGAGTTCATTGGCTTCTCCATTCTCTTAAGGTAAGGAATATGTAAGAAAATCTAGGTTCCCATCATTTTCTTCCCTTGTCCGAAAATTTGTACTCATGGGACTCCATGTTTATGCCTTGTTCAAGCTTGTTTTCTACTCTCCAAAGGATAAAGAAGGTCCTACTTTCTTCATATCCAAGCTTGTCTTGAGAAACCAAGGTAAAACAATCAATTTAATGCCTTAAAACACATTTTAACCTAGGTTTATTCCTTAAGGTTAGTGTGTTTTTTAGTACTCATTGGAGTCATTGAATGTTGGTTAAAACATTGGCAAGGAGAAATTGATTTGGTGACTGAGATTGAGCAAGGAAAAACCTAAGGAAGAAAGATTGTGAAGCATGAAAAAGAACAAGGTAAATGTCTTACCTTAAGGTGTTTAATGCATTAAGGGATGAGATTTAGGTATATGATGAGTGTAGCTTAAGGTTTACATTAGAAAAGGGCTATATATAACCTAGGAGAAAGAATGACTATATTTGAGAACTTGTGACTAAGGAGCTAATGAGAAAAGAGATAGTTAAACAATGTTGAGATGAATTACAAGAAACATTTTATTTCAATGGGAGCCTTGTTGTGTGTATTCGCAGGTTAAAGGCAAATATATGTGGAAATTCAGTGGTTAAGATTATTGTCATTTAAGGGCCTAAGTGCCAAGCATTTTAAGTTTATACACTATATGATGATGTGGTGTAGTTCTGGTGTAAATTGTGTGTTAAGATGTTGTAATGAGAATTTGGGTGATCTTGGTTGTTTGGTGGTGAAAAACCAAGTGCTTGGGTGTAGCAATATACTAGAGAACCCATGGCAAAATTTAGTGAAGAACCTAAGTGTTTAAGATGTTCTAAGGAGATTTCATGACTAAGGAAGTACTAGGAAGTTTTAGAGGTTGTCTTGATGAAAAAGGGTGAGTTTAAGGTGTATAATGAGTTAGAATGACCTAGACATGATCATGGAAGATTTGGGAATCAAATGAATGTACTAGTGTATTTAGAACTTAGGCAAACATTGGTAAACTAGTAGAAAAGAAATAATGTGTTGGATGAAGGTGTCATAAACTTGTGTAGGAACTTTAAGTAGTTTCATAAAGGAGTTTTAGATGGTGAAAGATGCTTGGGGGATGATGTTATAGTGGTGAGGAAGCACTTGGCATAGTAGCTGTATTAGGTATGAACCACCACCTAGAAACCTAGTGAAAAACATTACAACTGTTGGCATAATTACAAGGAAAATGCATAATGACTAAGGTGGATGTTGGTGAGTGATATAATGTGTTTAGTGGAAGGCTTAAGGTGTATTTAAGGTGCCCAAATGAGGTTAGAACATACTAGGATGTAAGAGGAGAAGTTTGGAGTCAAATGGGGATTTAGAAACAAGGTTCTGGAGCCGACCAACCTTAGGGACCGGACCTGCAAGGTCGGTCGAGCTCAGTTTACACTACCGGAAAGAGTTTCTGGAACCGACCGAACTTGGGGCTGAACTTACAAGTTCGGTTGGGCTTGTATTTTGTTTACGAATTAACTCTCTGGAATGGACCGACCTTGGGACCGGACTTGCAAGGTCGGTCATGCCTAGAATTTTGTACTGGAATTGGTCTCTGGAATCGACCGAACTTGGGGACCGGACTTACAAGTTCGGGGGGTAAAATTTTTCAACGGTATACGTCCTGGAATGGACCGACCTTGTGTAAGGTCGGTCGGTAAGATCGGTCGAGCCAAAAACAAAAAAAAGAATTTTAAATTCTAAGATGTTGGTAATAAGGTATGCATTGGTGGGTGATAATGATTAGAACCTAAGAACCTAAGGAATTAAGTTAAGTAAGTATAAACCTTAATGTTAAAGTTAAGTTTATAAGGTTAGGTGGTAAGGACTTAAGGGTATATGGATGGGAATTCTTAGGGACTAAATGGTTGAGTAAGGTGCAAGTAACTAATGGCCTAAAAAATGAATGTTTTAGGTCTTTCAATTGGGACCGGAGTAAGGTTAAACAAACGACAGTCGACGGTGAACGGTACAGTCTTTCTTGTGACCTAGTTGCTAACGAGGTGTCCCTCGGCTTGTGTGCTACCTGTTTGGTTGATATGACTAAGACAAGATAAAGCATGCAACCAGATATTAATGTTCTCGTTGTGTATGTGTTTTCCTTACACTAACCCACGAGGCTTAAGGATAGCTACTAACTAAGCTTGATACTTATTGAGTTAAGGAGAGGATTTGTACATTGGTGATTGTTGGTTAATACCCATCAAGGTTTAACTAACACATGGTATTTAAGACTTTCACTAACCATAACTTGGGGTGGGAGTGAGGAATCCGGAATGGTACCGGCGCATGTGTATTGGGGGAGGTCGGTATCTGAATCAGATCCGACTTCCAAATAAGACTTGTCATTAGACTCGTCGTCTAGGGTCAACAAACCGACCCGACCGCCCGGACTACTGTTTGAGGTGGGAGGCACATTAAGGATGGCGTGGGGGAATCAAGCCTACATCCCCAACAAATTCAGAAAGGTAGCTTATTGCCGGATAGTGCACTGCTACCGGCCAGGGTTAACCAAGCCGTACAAAAATAAGCAACCAATTAAGGGCTAACCAATCTAATAGTGGAACGGTTGGCATTTATAAGGTTAAGGAGATTGTGGATTTAAGGAGTTAAGATCTAACTCACTTATTAAGGGAACGCCTGAGTCGTTCATTTGCATTTGAGCTATTTATATTCATGGTGGTTTGTTGTTTTATTGCATTTCATATTATGATTGTGATGATAATCAACTTCCATGCTATCGACAATTAGTCGTCGTAGCCCCGTTAGCTTGGGGGCCACGAGAGGGTCATACCAGCATTCGTGCTGACCCCCTTTGGGGGCTGTTTTTACACTTGCAGGTAAGAGGCCCATGATGTCACACCACGAGAGTAGGAGCGGTTAGACTTAGGATGGGTTGGTTATTTTGAGTACGGGTTGTGCTTGTGCTCCCGTCTGTTTATATTGAAACTGATGTAAGTTTGTGACTATGACTTAGACACTTAAACTCGGTTGGTTGGTGGTATTTTGGTTGGTGTATGTATTATGGATATGCGGTTGTAATTATTTAAGTAACGGTATTTCTTGTTGATTATACCGTGGCAAGGTCCTGGTGATAGTTTATTTCCGCTGCGATGTTTAGGTATCATTTGTTAAGTTGCGATAACCACGAATGGCTTAGGACGGGGTGTTACAAAAAGTGGTATCAGAGCGTAGTTATGCTCTGATCAAGAAATACCGGACATAAGAAACCATCGAGTTAGGATATAAGTTAAGAAATAAGTGACGGGATAAGGGTGTGAGCTGTTAGTGTGAGTAGAGTCAGATGACCACTAATAAGTGTGGATCGTCTTTACCGTCTACGGACGTTATAAATTCGTTAACCAAACAGTGGTGGATACGGATCTAATGTGAGTTGTGATTGTTCAGATCTCAGGAAGGAGAGGCCGAGGCCGTGGTCGAGGCGACGAGACTGAGATACCGGAAGGGCAGACGATCGCAGAGATCGTAGCTGCCGCCTTAGGGCACATGGGCTATCAGCCTGGTGTGGGTGCACCACCTCCACCGCCATAACCCCGGGAAGCGAATTGGGTGAAGAGCCTTGCAGACCTTCGACCCGCACATTTTAAGTGGGAGACCGATCCCGCCAAGCTCGAGGCGTACATCTCCGAGCTGGAGACCGCCTTTGAGACCTTTGACGTCCCTGCTGGGATCAAGGTGCGTCTAGCTGTGTTCTACCTGAAGGGGGCAGCAGGCGATTGGTGGAAGCTGGTCAGGGCCGAGCATGTGGCCAATCCAGAGTTCGGCTGGGAGCAGTACACCGCCTTGCTACGAGCAAAGCACTATCCCGCCCATGTCCAGACGAAGAAGCGCCTATAGTTGGATGCGCTCAAGCAGTCCGACAAGATGACGGTGGACGAGTATTACACAGAGTTCACCGCCTTGCTCTTCTGCCATGTTTTGGGTATTCAGACCAGATACTGGTGGACCGCTTCTATGGCGGGCTTAGCCATCGACTCCGCTACGACATGGGGCTGACGAGTTATACTACCTTGCAGGTAATAAGAATGAGTAAGATATAATTAAGTGAATAAGATTTAGTTTGAGAGAAATAAGAGGAACTAATACCTTGGAAAGCAGGAGTGCTATCATGCCGCTGCTAAGGTTGAGATAATCGTCCAGCTGAGGGACGAGGACAATGCCAAGAGAAAGAATGCTGGGAAGAGTACAGAACACCAAGGGCATGGTGTGTACAAGAAACAGAAGTACCAGCCTCAAGCCCAAAAGAACCAGAACCAAAAAGGAAAGGAGGAAAAGGAGAAGGCTACTGATGAGCCACTGAAACTGACATATGCTTATGCTGCTAAGCCCCTGCGCTCTAAGGCGCCAAAGGGTACTGAGACTGGAAAGGAAACCGGAGGTGGCTACCAATGACACTACTATTGCCAGAGGTGCAAGGGGGACCACCCCGGGGTTGACTGCAGGGGGAATAAGGTGGAGTGTAATTTTTGTGGTGTACACGGGCACCGGGCATATGAGTGCTACGGGAACCCGGAGAGTAAGAATTACAGACCCAGTTTTAAGACTAAGACTAAGACCGATCAGGGAGCTGGTTCTGACGATCAGAAGGGGGCACAGCAATCGACGAGCAAGAACCCACGGGTAGCCCAGAAATCGGGACCCACACTACACTTGGTGGACCGGGACGATGAGCCTGAACCCTCATCGAGGCCAGGTACCGCTATAACCATTTAGTAATAAAATTGCCTGCTTACCGCATTACATGCATGCTAAGTGAATAAATAAGATAAGTGAGAATAAGATAGGATTAGAATATAAGTGAGATATAACCTACTACCACCTTAGAAAGCTTCAACATCTGCTATCCAATGCCTTCTACACCGAACCCGGAGTACACCAATATTGAAACCATAGACTTTCCAACCGAACAATGTCAGGTTATCCGCCCAGGTATGATTTTATTAAGGGGATACCTAACACCCGAAGCGCAAATAGCCATCATCAGGAAATGCAATCAACTAGGAATGGGACCGGGAGGTTTTTATATACCGGAGTACCCAGGGGGAGCAAGAATGAAGTTAAAGATGATGAGCTTAGGCAAGGATTGGAATCCGTATGCCAAGACCTACCAAACCATGAGGTCACAGGAAGGAATCTTACCACCAGAAATACCCGAATAATTCCATCCGATAAATGCACAAGTCATGGAGATCGCTCAGCAACTGGAAGCTGAACCAGTTCCAGACATACAAGCAGACATTTGCACTATAAACTTCTATGAAAAAGATGGGCGACTTGGACTACATCAGGACAAGGACGAGACAACGGAGTCTCTTGAACGAGGGATACCCGTAGTGTCTTGGTCCATAGGAGAAGTCGCTGAATTTTTGTACGGCGAGCAGAAGCGTGTGGACCGTGCTAGTAAGTTAATACTTAAGTCAGGGGATGTATTAATTATGGGAGGAGAGTCAAGGGGCTATACCATGGGATTAAGAGAATCAAGCTAAATACAACACCGTCTGTAGTGATTAATGCGACGCATATGAAACCAGGACGGTTGAACTTAACCTTTAGACAATATTAGTTATGTAACGTTTTAGTGTGAGATAAGGAATGAAATGTAAGATCAAAGCACATGTTGTAAACAGGATGGTTATGAATAAAATAATAGTGTGGTTCATATAAATTGTTACGACTCTTGTTATACCATCAATACTCATGAAGCTTATGAATACGATTAGGTCATGGACTCGGTACGGAAGGTGCGCTAAGCATACTCACAGAGGCACAGGCCGACGCCAGCGGTACTATCCTCACTGGCACCTTTCCGATTAATGAGATTGAGGCGTCAGTTCTCTTCGACTCAGGGGCCTCGCATACCTTTGTCTCGGCATCTTTCGCGAGAAGGTTGGGGCTAGACGCTGATGAGCTAGCCGACTTCACGGTTACGCTCCAGTCTAAGGAGAAGGTTCATTGCACTCGTTACTACCGAGGAGCCATTGTCAGAATTTAGGGGGAAGACTTTCCAGTCAGTTTTATTGAGTTCAGGGAGTTGGGATTTGATGTTATCTTCGGGATGAACTGGTTGGAGCGGCACAAGGGTCGTATCCTCTACGCCGAGCATAGATTGCTGCTCAGGAGCCCGTCTGGGGTAACAATATCATACCGCCAGAGGCCAAGAGAGCCTTCGACTAAGATCATCACCGCCATGGCAATGTATAAGGAGTTGAGGAGAAAGGAAGAAGTGTACCTCTGCTATGTACAAGACATAGAGAGAGACCCCGAGTTCGACCCCGACTTACCGGTAGTGTCGGAGTTCCCCGACCTATTTCCACGGGAACTGCCCGGCATGCCACCCACTCGGGATGTAGAGTTCACCATCGAGCTGCTACCTGGTACCGGACCCATAGCCAAGGCACCATACCGCATGGCTCCGATAGAGATGAATGAGTTAAAGGAACAACTGAAGGACTTGTTAGACAAAGGGTTCATAAGACCCAGTGTATCACCATGGGGAGCGCCAGTTCTCTTCGTGAAGAAGAAGGATGGTAGTCTCTGCCTCTGCATCGACTACAGAGAATTGAATGCAGTGACAGTGAAGAATAAGTACCCACTACCCCGCATTGACGATCTGTTCGATCAGTTGAACGGAGCATCTGTGTTTTCCAAAATTGATCTCAGATTGGGGTATCATCAGATAGCCATTAAGGAGGGAGATATTGAGCAAACGACATTCCGGACACGATACAACCACTACGAGTTTATAGTGGTGCCGTTCGGTTTGTCGAACGCACCGGCGAAGTTTATGGATCTGATGAACCGCTTGTTCCGGGAGCAGCTGGACAAGTCGGTTGTGGTGTTTATTGATGATATTTTGATATACTCGAAATCGAAGATTGAGCACGAGGAACATCTGAGGAGAGTACTAGGGATATTGAGGGAGAACCAGCTATATGCTAAGTTCTCCAAATGTGAGTTTTGGCTTGACCAGGTCTCTTTCCTAGGTCATGTCATTTCAGATGCTGGGATCTCAGTGGATCCAGCAAAGATTGATGCCGTGCGTACTTGGCCATGACCGAAGACTGTTACCGACATCTAGAGCTTTCTCGGTCTGGCAGGTTATTACCGGAGGTTTGTTAGGGATTTCAGCAAGGTCGCGAGACCGATGACCAGTCTGATGAAGAAAGATGCACCGTTCTTATGGACGGCTGACTGTGAGAGATCATTTCAGAGTTTAAAAGACTCACTGACCACTGCACCGGTCCTGACCATTCCAGACGGTACAGAGGGCTTTGAGGTTTACTGTGATGCATCCGGCAGAGGGCTGGGTTGCGTGCTTATGCAACATGGCAAGGTGGTGGCATATGCCTCACGCCAGTTGATGAAACATGAGGAGAACTACCCCACACATGATTTGGAGCTGGGAGCTGTAGTCTTCGCTTTGAAGATATGGCGCCACTACTTATACGGGGTTAGTATGACGATCTACACCGATCATAAGAGTTTAAGATACATATTTACTCAGAAGGAGTTGAATCTTAGACAGAGGAGATGGTCAGAATTCTTGAAAGACTACGACATTGACCTCCAATACAAAGAGGGAAAGGCCAATGTTGTAGCGGACGCCCTGAGCCGTCGAGCACACTCACTCCATTCGCTAGTTTCTTTCTCCAGCTTGGTTGATGAGGTGCGAGAGGCTCAGAGGACAGATGAGTACGTGAGGGAGGTCAGGCAGAAGCTGACAGATGGTACCTTTGAGAGTCAGAAATATGACTTCAGACTTCACGATGATGATCTGATCAGACTTAAGGGCCGGCTATGCATACCACGGGGCAACACGGATCTGAAAGACCGTATACTTAGGGAATCATACTGTTCTTCAGTTTCCATCCATCCGAGCCTCTAAGAGTATAAAGACATGAAGAGATACTTCTGGTGGTCAGGGATGAAGACAGATGTTACCGAGTTCGTCTTGAGGTGTCTCACATGCCATAAGGTAAAATTCGAGCACCGACGATCGGGCGAAATGGTACAGTCGATGCCAGTTCCGGAGTGGAAGTTCCATGATATCTCCATGGACTTTGTAGTTGGACTCCCACCTGCTAGGGGAGGTCTCAACATGATATGGGTGGTGGTGGATCGCCTTACCAAAGTAGTCCGATTCATACCGATGAAGGATACTTGGAAGGTAACCAAATTAGCTGAGTTGTTTGAGAAAGAAATAATGAGACATCACAGGATACCAAAGACCATAGTGTCAGATAGAGATACCAGATTCCTTTCGAGGTACTAGAGAGCTACCAGAGAAGCGTTGGGTACAGAACTCAAGCTGAGTACCGCGTTCCATCCTCAGACAAATGGTCAGACTGAGCGTACTATTCAGACACTCGAGGACATGCTGGGGGCATGTGCCTTAGACTTCTAGGGCAGTTGGATTGACAAATTACATCTGATCGAGTTTTCTTACAACAACAGCTATCACGCTTCGATCAAGATGGCACCTTTTCAAGCGTTGTACGGTAGACCATGTCGTACACCACTCTGCTGGGATGAGTCGAGTGAGGCGGTCATTATAGGACCAAAATATTTAGAACAAGTTAAGGCTGAAGTTCAGCAAATCAGGGAGAACATGAAAGATGCTCAAGATAGGCAGAAGTCGTATGCTGATGTTCGACGACGTGACCTGGAGTTCGCAGTGGGCGACCGGGTATTTTTGCGAGTTTCACCGATGAAGGGTGTATTCAGATTTGTGCAGAAGGGCAAATTAAGCCCGAAATTTGTTGGTCCTTATGAGATAATGGAGCGGGTGGGCCCGGTTGCTTATAGGTTGAATTTACCTGCTGAACTGGGTAAAGTGCATGATGTTTTTCATGTTTCACAGCTAAAGAAATACATGCACCACCCCTCCCATGTGTTAGAACCTGAGAGATTGACTTTAGAACCAAATATGAGATCCGTGGAGACTCCTCAGAGAATCTTGGATAGTAAGACAAGGGACACTCGCCATAAGTCCTTGCGACTGGTGAAGGTTCTCTAATCTAACCAGGATGTCGAAGAGGCCACGTGGGAATTAGAGGATAAGATGAGGGCGAAGTACCCTTCTTTGTATACTGACTAGATCGTCTGTATAGGGTACGGGGCGTACCCCTTTTTAAGGGGGGTAGAGCTTCCTCGCTTTTAAGTTAGGAAACGAACTTGTTGTCGTTTGTTTGGTTGGTTAAGATGTGATTTTGTGTAAGTTGCTACACTTTGGTGATAAGTTTGAGTTATGTATAATACTTATGTAGTGTATTTGTGATTGACCTTCGAGTCTGGAGATGTGTGAATGAGAATATAAGATGTGGTGTTAAGATTAAGAGAATTGAGTACTGTGAATGGTTAAGCATATAGGTGAACTTTGGGGACAAAGTTCTTTTAAGGGGGGTAGATTGAAATAACCTAAAATTAGATATGGTGTTTAAGTGATAAACTAAGATATAAGGAGGCTAAATAATGCCTTAGAAACATTACGAAACATTTTTAATCAAAGAAAACATATGGAAACACCAAAAGAGCAGTTTAAGCAAAAACATGCTCTAAGCATGGAGAGACTTGGGTGAGCACCCAAATATCATTCTAATACCTTAGTAATATCCTAATGGTCATTTTAAGCCAATTACCAAAAAAAAACCAAGCTCAAAAACAAGTTAAAACACAAATTGTGCTTTAAGGACTCTTAAATCACATTTTTGAAAAATTGTCTTAGAAAGGGGTTTTAAGTGGCTAAATGCCCATGATTACTCCTTAATTAACATGTGTACTAATTAGTATCACATTAGGAAGTCTAAATCAATGGGAAATCAAAAATTTCACAATTATGTGCCTTGGTTAGTGAATAGTAACCAAATAGTGCTAGTTAAGACATTAGTCAAAGTAAGTCAATTAAATGGTCAACAAAGACCACAATCTACCTTATTTGACCACGGGGGCCGGTTTTTAAGTGTGACTCACCACACTTATCTAGCTAAGTAAAGAGGAAAGCAAAAGTAAGTAAGTTTACTATTCACCTTTTAACATAATATCTTACCTTTAGTAGTCCTCTCTCCTCTTTTCTTCATTCTTCATCTTCTCCATCGGTTTCTCTTGCTCTCTTTCCTCTCTTTCATGTAAGAAGACAACTCCGTGCTAGCTCCATTTTCTTTTGCCCACATTTTGCTCATTTAAGCTCCAAAATCAAAACCAAGCACATATATCTCTTAGTTAGCTCAAGCTCTTCCTTTCTATCTTTCCAAAACTTCAAGAACTCTATTTTGGTGCCATGTCAAACTGCCATATAAGGAGGAAATCCATGTTTGGAGAGTTCATTGGCTTCTCCATTCTCTTAAGGTAAGGAATATGTAAGAAAATCTAGGTTTCCATCATTTTCTTCCCTTGTCCGAAAATTTGTACTCATGGGACTCCATGTTTATGCCTTGTTCTAGCTTGTTTTCTACTCTCCCAAGGATAAAGGAGGTCCTTCTTGCTTCATATCCAAGCTTGTCTTGAGAAACCAAGGTAAAACAATAAATTTAATGCCTTAAAACACATTTTAACCTAGGTTTATTCCTTAAGGTTAGTGTGTTGTTTAGTACTCATTGGAGTCATTGAATATGGTTAGAACATTGGCAAGGAGAACTTGATTGGTGACCGAGATTGAGCAAGGAAAAACCTAAGGAAGAAAGTTTGTGAAGCTTGAAAAAGAACAAGGTAAATTACTTACCTTAAGGTGTTTAATGCATTAAGGGATGGGATTTAGGTATATGATGAGTGTAGCTTAAGTTTACATTAGAAAAGGCTATATATAACCTAGGAGAAACAATGACTATGTTTGAGAACTTGTGACTAAGGAGCCAATGAGAAAAGAGATAGTTAAACAATGTTGAGATGAATTACAAGAAGCATTTTATTTCAATGGGAGCCTTGTTGTGTGTATTTGCAGGTTAAAGGCAAATATATGTGGAAATTCAGTGGTTAAGATTTTGTCATTTAAGGGCCTAAGTGCCAAGCATTTTAAGTTTATACACTATATGATGATGTGGTGTAGTTTTGGTGTAAATTGTGTGTTAAGATGTTGTAATGAGAATTTGGGTGATCTTGGTTGTTTGGAGTGAAAAACCAAGTGTTTGGTGTAACAATATACTAGAGAACCCATGGCAAAATTTAGTGAAGAACCTAAGTGTTTAAGATGTTCTAAGGAGATTTCATGACTAAGGAAGTACTAGGAAGTTTTAGAGGTTGTCTTGATGAAAAGGGTGAGTTTAAGGTGTATAATGAGTTAGAATGACCTAGACATGATCATGGAGGATTTAGGAATCAAATGAATGTACTAGTGTATTTAGGACTTAGGCAAACTTGGTAAACTAGTAGAAAAGAAATAATGTGTTAGATGAAGGTGCATAAACTTGTGTAGGAACTTTAAGTAGTTGCATAAAGGAGTTTTAGATGGTGAAAGATGCTTGGGAGATGATGTTATAGTGGTGAGGAAGCACTTGGCATAGTGGTTGTATTAGGTATGAACCACCACCTAGAAACCTAGTGAAAAACATTACAAGTGTTGGCATGATTACAAGGAAAATGCATAATGACTAAGGTGGATGTTGGTGAGTGATTTAATGTGTTTAGTGGAAGGCTTAGGTGTATTTGAGGTGCCCAAATGAGGTTAGAACATACTAGGATGTAAGAGGAGAAGTTTGGAGTCAAATGGGAATTTAGAAACAAGGTTCTGGAGCCGACCGACCTTAGGGACCGGACCTGCAAGGTCGGTCGAGCTCAGTTTACACTACCGGAAAGAGTTTCTGGAACCGACCGAACTTGGGGACCGGACTTACAAGTTCGGTCGGGCTTGTATTTTGTGTACGAATTAAGTCTCTGGAATGGACCGACCTTGGGACCGGGACTTGCAGGTCGGTCATGCCTAGAATTTTGTATGAGAATTGGTCCTCTGGAATCGACCGACTTGGGGACCGGACTTGACAAGTCGGGGTAAAATTTTCAAACGGTAATACGTCCTGGAATGGACCGACCTTGGGTAAGGTCGGTCGGTAAGATCGGTCGAGCCAAAAACAAAAAAAAGAAATTTTAAATTCTAAAGATGTAATTGGTAATAAGGTATGCCATTGGTAGGTGATAATGATTAGGAACCTAAGAACCTAAGGAATTAAGTTAAGTTAAGTATAAACCTTAAGTTTAAAGTTAAGTTATAAGGTTAGGTGGTAAGGACTTAAGAGGGTATCGAATGGGAATTCTTAGGGACTAAGTGAGTTAAGTAAGGTGCAAATAACTAATGGCCTAAAAATGAATGAATGTTTTAGGTTTTGAATTGGGACCCCGGAGAAGGTTAAACAAACGACAGTCGACGGTGAACGGTACAGTCTTTCTTGTGACCTGCTTGCTAACGAGGTGTCCCTCGGCTTGTGTGCTATCTGTTTGTTTGATATGACTAAGACAAGAAAAGCATGCAACCGGATATTAATGTTCTCGTTGTGTATGTGTTTTCTTTACACTAACCCACGAGGCTTAAGGATAGCTACTAACTAAGCTTGATACTTATTGAGTTAAGGAGAGGATTTGTACATTGGTGATTGTTGGTTAATACCCGTCAAGGTTTAACTAACACATGGTATTTAAGACTTTCACTAACCATAACTTGGGGTGGGAGTGAGGAATCCGGAATGGTACCGGCACATGTGTATTGGGGGAGGTCGGTATCTGAATCAGATCCGACTTCCAAATAAGACTTGTCATTAGACTCGTCGCCTAGGGTCAACAAACCGACCCGACCACCCGGACTACTGTTTGAGGTGGGAGGCACATTAAGGATGGCGTGGGGGGATCAAGCCTACATCCCCACAAATTAAGAAAGGTAGCTTATTGCCGGATAGTGCACTGCTACCGCCAGCCCTACAAAAATAAGCAACCAATTAAGGGCTAACCAATCTAATAGTGGAACGGTTGGCATTTATAAGGTTAAGGAGATTGTGGATTTAAGGAGTTAAGATCTAACTCACTTATTAAGGAACGCCTGAGTCGTTCATTTGCATTGAGCTATTTATGTTCATGGTGGTTTGTTGTTTTATTGCATTTCATATTATGATTGTGATGCTAATCAACTTCCATGCTATCGACAATTAGTCGTCGTAGCCCCGTTAGCTTGGGGGCCACGAGAGGGTCGTACCAGCATTCGTGCTGACCCCCTTTGGGGGCTGTTTTTACACTTGCAGGTAAGAGGCCCATGAAGTCACACCACGAGAGTAGGAGCGGTTAGCCCTAGGTGGGACTTTATTTTGAGTACGGGTTGCGCTTGTGCACCCGTCTGTTTTATTTGAACTATGTAAGTTTTGTGACTATGACTTAACACTAACACGGTTGGTTGGTGGTATTTTGGTTGGTGTATGTATTATGGATATGCGGTTGTAATTATTTAAGTAACGGTATTTCTTGTTGATTAGACCGTGGCAAGGTCCTGGTGATAGTTTATTTCCGCTGCGACGTTTAGGTATTATTTGTTAAGTTGCGATAACCACGATGGCTTAGGACGGGTGTTACAAAAAGTGGTATCAGAGCGTAGTTACGCTCTTATCAAGAAATACCGGACATAAGAACCACCGAGTTAGGATATAAGTTAAGAAATAAGTGACGGGATAAGGGTGTGAGCTGTTAGTGTGAGTAGAGTCAGATGACCACTAATAAGTGTGGATCGTCTTTACCGTCTACGGACGTTATAAATTTGTTAACCAAAAAGTGGTGGATACGGATCTAATGTGAGTTGTGATTGTTCAGATGTCAGGAAGGAGAGGCCGAGGCCGTGGTCGAGGCGACGAGACTGAGATACCGGAAGGGCAGACGATCGCAGAGATCGTAGCTGCCGCCTTAGGGCACATGGGCTATCAGCCTGGTGTGGGTGCACCACCTCCACCGCCACAACCCCGGGAACCGAATTGGGTGAAGAGCCTTGCAGACCTTCGACCCGCACATTTTAAGGGGGAGACCGATCCCGCCAAGCTCGAGGCGTACATCTCCGAGCTGGAGACCGCCTTTGAGACCCTTGACGTCCCTGCGGGGATCAAGGTGCGTCTAGCTGCCTTCTACCTGAAGGGGGCAGCAGGCGATTGGTGGAAGCTGGTGAGGGCCGAGCATGTGGCCAATCCAGAGTTCGGCTGGGAGCAGTACACCGCCTTGCTACGAGCAAAGTACTATCCCACCCATGTCCAGACGAAGAAGCGCCTACAGTTGGATGCGCTCAAGCAGACCGACAAGATGACGGTGGACGAGTATTACACAGAGTTCACCGCCTTGCTCCGTCTTCTGCCAGGTCTTGGGTATTCAGACCAGATACTGGTGGACCGCTTCTATGGCGGGCTTAGCCATCGACTCCGCTACGGCATGGGGCCGACGAGTTATACTACCTTGCAGGTAATAAGAATGAGTAAGATATAATTAAGTGAATAAGATTTAGTTTGTGAGAAATAAGAGGAACTAATACCTTGGAAGCAGGAGTGCTATCATGCCGCTGCTAAGGTTGAGATAATCGTCCAGCTGAGGGACGAGGACAATGCCAAGAGAAAGAATGCTGGGAAGAGTACAGAACACCAAGGGCAAGGTGGGTACAAGAAACAGAAGTACCAGCCTCAAGCCCAAAGAACCAGAACAAAAAGGAAAGGAGGAAAAGGAGAAGGCTACTGATGAGCCACTGAAACTGACTTATGCTTATGCAGCTAAGCCCCTGCGCTCTAGGGCGCCAAAGGGTACTTGAGACTGGAAAGGAAACGGAGGTGGCTACCAACGACACTACTATTACCAGAGGTGCAAGGGGGACCACCCCGGAGTTGACTGCAGGGGGAATAAGGTGGAGTGTAATTTTTGTGGTGTACACGGGCACCGGGCATATGAGTGCTACGGGAACCCGAAGAGTAAGAATTACAGACCCAGTTTTAAGATTAAGACTAAGACCGATCAGGGAGCTGGTTCTGACGGTCAGAAGGGGGCACAGCAATCGACGAGCAAGAACCCACGGGTAGCCCAGAAATCGGGACCCACACTACACTTGGTGGACCGGGACGATGAGCCTGAACCCTCATCGAGGCCAGGTACCGCTATAACCATTTAGTAATAAAATTGCCTGCTTACTGCATTACATGCATGCTTAGTGAATAAATAAGATAAGTGAGAATAAGATAGATTAGAATATAAGTGAGATATAACCTACTACCACCTTAGGAAGCTTCAACATCTGCTATCCAATGCCTTCTACACCGAACCCGGAGTACACCAACATCGAAACCATAGACTTTCCAACCGAACAATGTCAGGTTATCCGCCCAGGTATGATTTTATTAAGGGATACCTGACACCCGAAGCGCAAATAGCCATCATCAGGAAATGCAATCAACTAGGAATGGGACCGGGAGGTTTTTATACACCGGAGTACCCAGGGGGAGCAAGAATGAAGTTAAAGATGATGAGCTTAGGCAAGGATTGGAATCCGTATGCCAAGACCTACCAAACCATGAGGACACAGGATGGAATCTCACCCCCGAAATACCCGAAGAATTCCATCCGAAAATACACAAGTCATGGAGATCGCTCAGCAGTTGGAAGCTGAACCGGTTCCAGACACACAAGCAGACATTCCCATTGTAAACTTCTATGAGAAAGATGGGCGACTTGGACTACATTAGGACAAGGACGAGACAACGGAGTCTCTCGAACGAGGGATACCCGTAGTGTCTTGGTCCATAGGAGATGACGCTGAATTTTTGTATGGCGAGCAGAAGCGTGTGGACCGTGCTAATAAGTTAATACTTAAGTCAGGGGATGTATTAGTTATGGAGGAGAGTCAAGGATGCTATACCATGGGATTAAGAGAATCAAGCTGAATACAGCACCGTCAGCAGTGATTAATGCGACGCATATGAAACCAGGACGGTTAAACCTAACCTTTAGACAATATTAGTTATGTAACGTTTTAGTGTGAGATAAGGAATGAAATGTAAGATCAAAGCACATGTTGTAAACAGGATGGTTATGAATAAAATAACAGTGGGTTCATATAAATTTTTACGACTCTTGTTATACCATCAATACTCATGAAGCTTATGAATACGATTAGGTCATGGACTCGGTACGGAAGGTGCGCTAAGCATACTCATAGAGGCACAGGCCGACGCCAGCGGTACTATCCTCACTGGCACCTTTCCGATTAATGGGATTGAGGCATCAGTTCTCTTCGACTCAGGGGCCTCGCATACCTTTGTCTCGGCATCTTTCGCGAGAAGGTTGGGCTAGACTGATGAGCTACCCGACTTCACGGTTACGCTCCCGTCTAAGAAGAAGGTTTGTTGCACTCGTTACTACTGAGGAGCCATTGTCAGAATTAAGGGGGAAGACTTTCCAGTCAGTTTTATTGAGTTCAGGGAGTTGGGATTTGATGTTATCTTCGGATGAACTGGTTGGAGCGGCACAAGGGTCGTATCCTCTGCGCCGAGCATAGATTGCTGCTCAGGAGCCCGTCTGGGGTAACAATATCATACCGCCAGAGGCCCAGAGAGCCTTCGACTAATCATCACCACATGGCAATGTATAAGAAGTTGAGGAGAAAGGAAGAAGTGTACCTCTACTATGTACAAGACATAGAGAGAGACCCCGAGTTCGACCCCGACTTACCGGTAGTGTCGGAGTTCCGACCTATTTCTACGGGAACTGCCCGACATGCCACCCACTCGGGAGGTAGAGTTCACCATCGAGCTGCTACCTGGTACCGCCGGACCCATAGCCAAGGCACCATACCGCATGGCTCCGGCAGAGATGAATGAGTTAAAGGAACACCTAAAGGATTGTTAGACAAAGGGTTCATAAGACCCAGTGTATCACCATGGGGAGCGCCAGTTCTCTTCGTGAAGAAGAAGGATGGTAGTCTCCGCCTCTGCATCGACTACAGAGAGTTGAATGCAGTGACAGTGAAGAATAAGTACCCACTACCCCGCATTGACGATCTGTTCGATCAGTTGAAGGGAGCATCTCTGTTTTCCAAAATTGATCTCAGATCGGGGTATCATCAGATAGCCATTAAGGAGGGAGATATTGAGAAAACGACATTCCGGACACGATACGGCCACTATGAGTTTACAGTGATGCCGTTCGGTTTGTCGAACGCACCGACGAAGTTTATGGATCTGATGAACCGCTTGTTCGGGAGCAGCTGGACAAGTCGGTTGTGGTGTTTATTGATGATATTTTGATATACTCGAAATCGAAGATGAGCATGAGGAACATCTGAGGAGAGTACTAGGATATTGAGGGAGAACCAGCTATATGCTAAGTTCTCCAATGTGAGTTTTGGCTTGACCAGGTCTCTTTCCTAGGTCATGTCATTTCAGATGCTGGGATCTCAGTGGATCCAGCAAAGATTGATGCCGTGCGTACTTGGCCAAGACCGAAGACTGTTACCGACATCCGGAGCTTTCTCGGTCTGGCAGGTTATTACCGGAGGTTTGTTAAGGATTTCAGCAAGGTCGCGAAACCGATGACCAGTCTGATGAAGAAAGATGCACCGTTCTTATGGACGGCTGACTGTGAGAGATCATTTCAGAGTTTGAAAGACTCACTGACCACTGCACCGGTTCTGACCATTCCAGACGGTACAGAGGGCTTTGAGGTTTACTGTGATGCATCCGGCAGAGGGCTGGGTTGCGTGCTCATGCAACATGGCAAGGTGGTGGCATATGCCTCACGCCAGTTGAAGAAACATGGAGAACTACCCCACACATGATTTGGAGCTGGGAGCTGTAGTCTTCGCTTTGAAGATATGGCGCCACTACTTATACGGGGTTAGTATGACGATCTACACCGATCATAAGAGTTTAAGATACATATTTACTCAGAAGGAGTTGAATCTCAGACATAGGAGATGGTTAGAATTCTTGAAAGACTACGACATTGACCTCCAATACAAAGAGGGAAAGGCCAATGTTGTAGCGGACGCCCTGAGCCGTCGAGCACACTCACTCCATTCGCTAGTCTTCTCTCCAGCTTGGTTGATGAGGTGCGAGAGGCTCAGAGGACAGATGAGTACATGAGGGAGGTCAGACAGAAGCTGACAGATGGTACCTTTGAGAGTCAGAAATATGACTTCAGACTTCACGACGATGATCTGATCAGACTTAAGGGCCGGTTATGCATACCACGGGGCAACACGGATCTGAAAGACCGTATACTTAGGGAATCACACTGTTCTTCAGTTTCCATCCATCCGGGAGCCTCTAAGATGTATAAAGACATGAAGAGATACTTCTGGTGGTCAGGGATGAAGACAGATGTTACCGAGTTCGTCTTGAGGTGTCTCACATGCCAGAAGGTAAAATTCGAGCACCGACGACCGGGCGGAATGGTACAGTCGATGCCAGTTCCAAAGTGGAAGTTCCATGATATCTCCATGGACTTTGTAGTTGGACTCCCACCTGCTAGGGGAGGTCTCAACATGATATGGGTGGTGGTGGATCGCCTTACCAAAGTAGCCCGATTCATACCGATGAAGGATACTTGGAAGGTAACCAAATTAGCTGAGTTGTTTGAGAAAGAAATAATGAGACATCACGGGATACCAAAGACCATAGTGTCAGATAGAGATACCAGATTCCTTTCGAGGTACTGGAGAGCTACCAGAGAAGCGTTGGGTACAGAACTCAAGCTGAGTACCGCGTTCCATCCTCAGACAGATGGTCAGACTGAGCGTACTATTCAGACACTCGAGGACATGCTGAGGGCATGTGCCTTAGACTTCCAGGGCAGTTGGATTGACAAATTGCATCTGATCGAGTTTTCATACAACAACAGCTATCACACTTCGATCAAGATGGCACCCTTTCAAGCGTTGTACGGTAGACCATGTCGTACACCGCTCTGCTGGGATGAGTCGAGTGAGCGGTCATTATAGGACCAGAATATTTAGAACAAGTTAAGGTTGAAGTTCAGCAAATCAGGGAGAACATGAAAGCTGCTCAAGATAGGCAGAAGTGTATGCTGATGTTCGACGACGAGACCTGGAGTTGCAGTGGGCGACCGGGTATTTTTGCGAGTTTCACAGATGAAGGGTGTATTCAGATTTGGGCAGAAGGGCAAATTAAGCCCAAAATTTGTTGGTCCTTATGAGATAACGGAGCGGGTGGGCCCGGTTGCTTACAGGTTGAATTTACCTGCTAAACTGGGTAAAGTGCATGATGTTTTTCATGTTTCACAGCTAAAGAAATACATGCACCACCCCTCCCATGTGTTAGAACCTGAGAGATTGACTTTAGAACCGAATATGAGATCTGTGGAGACTCCTCAGAGAATCTTGGATAGTAAGACTAGGGACACTCGCCATAAGTCTTGCGACTGGTGAAGGTTCTCTGGTCTAACCAGGATGTCGAAGAGGCCACGTGGGAATTAGAGGATAAGATGAGAGCGAAGTACCCTTCTTTGTATACTGACTAGATCGTCTGTATAGGGTACGGGGCGTACCCCTTTTAAGGGGGGTAGAGCTTCCTCGCTTTTGAGTTAGGAAACGAACTTGTTGTCGTTTGTTTGGTTGGTTAAGATGTGATTTTTTGTAAGTTGCTACACTTTGGTGATAAGTTTGAGTTATGTATAATACTTATGTATTGTATTTGTGATTGACCTTCAAGTCTTGAGATGTGTGAATGAGAATATAAGATGTGGTGTTAAGATTAAGAGAATTGAGTACCGTGAATGGTTAAGCATATAGGTGAACTTTGGGGACAAAGTTCTTTTAAGGGGGGTAGATTGAAATACCCCAAACTTAGATATGGTGTTTAAGTGATAAACTAAGATATAAGGAGGCTAAAATGCCTTAGAAACATTAAGAAACATTTTTAATCAAAGAAAAATAAGGAAACACCAAAAGAGCAGTTAAGCAAAAACGTGCTCTAAGCTTGGAGAGACTTGGGTGAGCACCCAAATATCATTCTAAGACCTTAGTAATACCCTAATGGTCATTAAGCCAATTACCAAAAAAACCAAGCTCAAAAACAAGTTAAAACACAAATTGTGCATTAAGGACTCTTAAAGCACATTTTTGAAAAATTGTCTTAGAAAGCGGTTTTAAGTGGCTAAATGCCCATGATTACTCCTTATTTAACATGTGTACTAATTAGTATCACATTAGGAAGTCAAAATCAATGGGAAATCAAAAATTTCACAATTATGTGCCTTGGTTAGTGAATAGTAACAAATAGTGCTAGTTAAGACATTAGTCAAAGTAAGTCAATTAAATGGTCAACAAAGACCACAATCTACCTTATTTGACCAAGGGGGCAGGTTTTTAAGTGTGACTCACCACACTTATCTAGCTAAGTAAAGAGGAAAGCAAAAGTAAGTAAGTTCACTATTCACCTTTTAACATAATATCTTACCTTTAGTAAATATCATCTAGGAATTTAAGAATTCCTTTCATAATGACTATGATATTAGGAAATGTTTAGAGATAGTGAACAAGTGAAATACCCCAAACCTTAATATGTTAATTAATTATGTAATATGATATTTAAGGGTAATTAAGTCCTTAAGACCATTAGTGAAGAAATAACAAAAACTGAAAGAAAAAAAAAAACGCGTAAAAGTCATAAAACGCAAAAAATGTGTGTTAAATGATTATAGTAAGTATGTAACCTTAACTAGGGTCCTAAAAGGATTCCTAGGACTTATTTAGTCATTAAGAACATGTGGGAAAAATTCCCGAAGGAAACAGATCCAAAGAGTGGATTAAAAATGCAAAACGAGCTTTAAAGCACGTTTTTCGAGAAACCCGGGAAATGTGATTTTAAACGGGTTTAAAGGACTAATAAAAATTTATAGTCAATCATATGGCTATAATTAAATATTAGTCAAGGTCTAGGACCGTAAAAATAAATAAAATATATTCCGGAAACCGGACCCGGACTGTTAAAACTGACAGTTCGGGAACATACGAGTGTTATCTGCTAATGACCAAGTGCCACTCTCTCACATTGTAAAATAAAAATCAGATTTTGTCCCCCCTCTCTTGTGTCTCACGTGAGAGAGCCCCTCTCTTACCCATTTAATTCTACTTTACTCACTAAAATACAAAAACAACAAAAAGCAAAAAGTACAACCTTACTTTATTTTCCCTCTCTCACACTCTCTTCCTCTATTCTCTTGTGTCTTCCGATTTTCCCATCTACCCAGCCCCCCTCTTGCTGTGTCTATTGGCTAAAGACAAAAAAAAAATAATAAAACACAATACTTTCCTCTCACACACATACTCACTCTCTCACATTTCTCTCTCTTTTATTCTCCTTCTCTCTTCCAATTTTTTTTTCCTTCCTAGCTCTCCTTCTTCATTTTGTTCCTCTAATGGCGATTTGTTGGGGCTCCACATAGCTCATCTTGCTCCTTCTTGTTCTACCCTTAAATCAACTCCAAATCAAGAAATTTTTACACCAACACTGGTACAGGCGGGTTCATAAGCGACGGTTTTAAACCTATAAAAACGACGGTTCCGAACTGTTGCTTACGCCACTGTTTTTTGTTATTTTACAATGGTTGAAAACCGTCTTTTAAGGGCGTCCTAGGGGGCGGGATTTAGTAAGTATAAACGACGGTTAAGCTTTTAACCGTTGCTTATTATACACTCTAAACTACGGTTAGTAATCAAACCATCATTTAATTATCCTTTTCGACGCGACTAAAATTGTTTTCAACGACTGTTGTCGTGTAGAACCGTCGCTTATTATGTACTTTAAGCTACGGTTCTATGTGGAACCGTCCTTTTTTCTATTTTACCCTCTAACGTCTACCTAATATTAACCACGTTTATATATGAACCGTCACTTATGGTATATTGATTTTTTCCAGTTTTTCCCTATTTCTTTATGACGTACACACATCCAAAAACCAGAAAACCTGTACAGCAAAAATTCCAATAAATCACACACTACATAGATACCTCTGCAACTTGTTTTTTCATAGATAACAATAGTACCACCAGTACATGCTTCAAGTGCAACATTCAAAAACAAAACACTGATGAACGACCAATGTAAGTACCACATCTGAGAATTAAACTACCAATTTCCACTTCCAAACATAACATTCATTCGACCAACATAACAAAGCTAAACAGAGATATCCATGTTTTTACATTATCAATCAATGTACTCATCATCCTAGCAAGCTTGTTGGTGACAAACAATGTCAAGCTGTGCAGCTCGCTCAACAGAATCTCCTTTCTCTTCCCGGTTGACACATTGTGTACAATCTCAGCAAAATGCCCTGCACCCCATTTCCATATCAATCATTTTTTTTTCTACAGAACAAGTAACAACCAATGAAACCCCATAACTACAAAAATCATACCAAATTCAGAATTGTCAAATTCAGAGTAAATCATATAAATACATGTAACTCACCAACTTAAGTAGTAGTCCTGACAGCTGCTTCACTAGTTTGTCCTTGTTCTGGATCCTTGAAACACTTTAGGATGAACAAAGATGTTTGCTCTCTGATTAATTGCAAATCTTTAGGCGAATAAGTTTTGCCCGCGTTCTTAAAATATGCACGAACCTGTAAGAACAAGCATAACACACCATATTGAATATTTTAGATAGTTAAACCGGACGTGTAAGATGTAGCAGCCAACTGTTAGATGCACAAGATAAGAGGCTGAAGCCAACACAATACACATGCAAGAGAGGGAGATTGAGCTATTAACATACTACACTAGCGACCGAACTCAACAATAATACTGTGAGAAATATTAGATAAACTACAGCTTGGATTGGATAAATTCCCCGGAAAACACCAGCAATGTGTATATATATAAAGACATTTATACACGTTTTAAACATAATGGTGAAACATAAATATATATAGTAAACATATTTGAAAGTATTAATACCTCATCATCCTTTGTCAGGTCCTCTATATGCGTACAAATTTCATACATGTATCGTAGTACAAAAAAACCGCAACTCCTCAAATCATTTTGCCTTGGACACTGTGACAAGTTTAAAAGAAAAAAAACAAAGTTTTTACTTTGTAAGTATACGTAATCAACTTATTGTAGAAAAAAATATATATATGTTTCATGTAGTATGTACCTCAAGATGGACGACTGAAAATCGATTGAACTGTTCAAGGACTGTGTCCGTATGAGCGCTATTACACACAAAAACAATTCATTAATCCGTGTGCTTCTTCAAATAGAAAGTTATTTTTAAACAATTACTTACAGATATTAACGAATAACACTTACATTTTGTTCAACTCATCCACGTGGAGCTCACGATACATTCTTAACGGGTCAAGCACAAGCAATTGAGAGGTATCCACAGAGAGCATAAGTAGAAGCCAATGGTTACTACAATTGTAATATATATAAGAAGTGAAATTAGTAATAGAATTCTTACTCACAAATTAACCACAACGAAAGAAATGCAATGGGAAGAGAAGTACTACTCACATCTGATGGAAGGGCATCATGAGGTATTTACTACCTTTATCAACAGCCTTCTTTATGCAGTGTGTGACATAGTGCTGCTGGATGTGTGGGGTCTCTATAACCACATCAAGCGATAAGGACTCAGGGCATAAGAATGTCAGCATGCCACCCAATTTTTATAACGCAATTTAGCCATCAGATACCTTTAAAAAAATTAAGCAACAGAGAGAAATCAGGGAAATCGTCAAAATATTTATTTTTAATTGATTTAAGATATTTTGAGATGTGAGAAACAAACACTTACATGCAATATACTTGGATGATAGATATATTCAACATATCTCTGCACAGCATCTCCTTGATGTCCACAAAGTCTATCAATGTTGTTCGTTCCTCATCGTATTGGAAAACCCATGGAGCCAAACGCATTGTCACGCTCGTTGTATGCTTACCTTTTCCAATAGCATCTCATACAACATTTTCTCATACTTCCCCAAATTCTTGATCACTAAGGGAGGGCAAATAAACTTCTTCCGCATATCATCAGTTATCTCTCGCATAATTTTGTTTTCCCGGATGTCTGGTTGCTTTCAGCCACTTGCGTATTCTCTTGGGCAACAACCAGTGATTGGTTGACCTGAACATCACGATTTTATAGAAGTCTACCCATTTCATCAGGAACCTACCATAACGTAACAAACAAAAGAAACAAGTTAAAGCAACGTAAATTTAAATGTTGAACAATACATAAAGTATTTATGCATACCTCATCAGTGATAACAATAAAACCGGCAGACCATGGTATAATAGCACCTTTTCCATCGGAAAGTGTGACTTTACCATCAATATCCATGGGAAGAAAAGCGGGTGTCAAATCCGTCAATGATATACCGCAGAATCACTCGAGCATAGAATGGCGGAAGCCGCTTGAAATTAATCAAAGATGTTGGTCCCGATTGTAGCACAATACTGTATGCAGCATCCACAGGATATCCATCAAGTGTGATTTGCAAACGACATGTTTTTTGTTCCTTTAACAATTAAAACCACAAAAAATGTGTATAATTTGATTAAATAGTAAAAATTGCAATGACAAAAAATATTCAAAAATACTACAAACCTTGAGACTGGCAAACGGATACGGATCAGGAGAGACATTACAACTTGATGAAGAAGACGGATGGCCGGTGAAATACCCCAAACTTAGATATGGTGTTTAAATGATAAACTAAGTTATAAGGAGGCTAAATAATGCCTTAGAGACATAAGAAATATTTCTAATCAAAGAAAACATAAGGAAACACCAAAATAGCAGTTTAAGCAAAAACGTGCTCTAAGCTTGGAGAGACTTGGGTGAGTACCCAAATATTGTTCTAAGACCTTAGTAATATCCTAGTGGTAATTTTAAATCAATTACCAAAGAAAACCAAGGTTGAAAACAAGTTAAAATACAAAATGTGCTTAAGGAGTCTTAAAGCACATTTTTGAAAAATTATCTTGTAAATGGGTTTTGAATGGCTAAATGTCCATCATTACTCTTTAATTAATATGTGTACTAATTAGTATCACATTAGGAAGTCTAAATCAATGGGAAATCAAAAAGTTCACAACAATATGCCTTGTTTTGTGAATAGTAATATAATTAAGCTAGTTTATAACATAAGTCAATATAAGTGAGATATTTGGTCAACAAAGACTTAAGTACCCTTGTTACTTAATGGGGGCCAGTTTTTACAAGGTGAGTCACCACCTTTTTTAGTTATTAAGTAAACAAATAATTATAAAGCAAAACTACTATTTACTTTACAAGATAAATATCTTACCTTTAATCACCTCTCTCCTCATCTCTTCATTCTCTCTTGTTCCACGGTTTGAGCTGCTCCTCTCTTCTTCTCCATTGACGTGAAGAACAACCCCATGCTAGCCCCACCTTCCTTTGTACACTACTTACTCATTTTAGCTCCAAAACTAAAACAAATTACATATTCTTCTTAGTTAGCTCAAGCTCTCTCTTTCTATCTTTTCAAAACTTCAAGAGCATTGATTTGGTGCCAAGCCAAACCACCATTAGAGGAGGAAACTCAAGCTTGGAGACTCCATTGGCTTCTCCATTCTTTTAAGGTAAAGAAAGTGTAAGAAAATCTAGGTTTCCATCACTTCTCTTAATGACCGAAAATACATGCTCATGAGGCTTCATTTTAATGCCTTGTTCTAGCTTGTTTCTACTCTTCAAAGGATTGAGGAGGTCCTTCTTGCTTCATATCCAAGCTTGTCTTGAGAAACCAAGGTAAAACAATCACCTTAATACCTTAAAGCACATTTTTAACCTAGGGTTTGTTCCTTAGGGTTAATGTATTATCCATTACTCATTGGAGTCATTGGATATTGGTTAGAACATTGGCAAGGATAGTTTAAGTGGTGACCGAGATTGAGCAAGGAAAAACCTAAGGAGGAAAGTTTGTGAGCTTGTGAAAGAATAAGGTAAATTACTTACCTTAAGGTGTTTTATTGTTTAAGGGAATGGGATTTAGATATGTGATGAGCTTAGTGTAGAGTTTACATTGGGAAAAAGGGGTTATAAAACCTAGGAGAAAGAACAATGACTATACTTGTGAACTTTTGACTAAGGAGCAAATGAGAAAAAGGAGATAGTTTAAGAATATCAAGGTGAATTACAAGAAGCATTTTATTTCAATGGGAGCCTTGTTGTGTGTATTTGCAGGTTAAAGGCAATATATATGGAAATTCAGTGGTTAAGATTATTGTCATTTAAGGGCCTAAGTGCCAAGCATTTAAGTTTATACACTATGTAATGATGTGGTGTAGTTTGGTGTGAAATTGTGTGTTAAGGTGTTGTGATGAGAATTGAGTGATATTGGTTGTTTGATGGTGAAAAGCCAAGTGTTTGGGTGCAACAATATACTAGAGAACCCATGGCAAAAGTTTAGTGAAGAACTTAAGTGTTTAAGATGTTCTAAGGAGATTTCATGACTAAAGAAGTACTAGGGAGTTCTAGAGGTTGTCGTGATGAAAAAGGGTGAGATTAAGGTGTTTAATGACTTATAATGACTTAGGTATCACTATGAAGGATTTAGGAATCAAAGAGAGTGTACTTGGGTATTTAGGACTTAGGTAAATGTTGGTAAACAACTAGGAAGGAGATAATGTGTTGATGGATGGAAGCATAAGCTTATGAAGGAACCTTAAGTAAATGCATAAAAGAAGCTAGGAAACTTATGTAAGTTGATGTGAATGACTGTAAAACTTTGAGATGATTTAGGCAGGAACTAGAGTTTAAAATTTAAGGAAGGTTTGGAAAATGTAATAGGGGTGCAAGTGGTGTATATGGTGTGGTCAAGTTCTTAAGGAGGGAACTTTTGGCTAGTAGAAGTTCTAGGTGAAAGGGATGTTGAAATGTAGGAAAGAAATAAGTGTTAAGTATTAGTAGTTGTTGTAAGAATTGAGTAAAGGATTGGAATGATCTTTGGAGGTTGTTTTAATGAGTTTGGAAGATGGTTTTAGGTTTAGGTGGGTTTAAGGGTCTAAATGATGTTAGAACACATTGGAAGGCTTGAGGAAAAGTTTTGTGAAGATTTGACAATGTTTGGGCATGTTCTGGTGGCGTCCGACCCAGGGGTCTGACCCAAGTTTGGGTCAGACAGCCTCTGTTAGACGCCAGTGAATGGTTCTGGAACGGTCCGACCCAAAGGATTTGGGTCGGACAAGGGTCGGATAGATGAGGTTTAGAAGACGAAAAATTTCTGGAATGGTCCGACGTAGTTGGTTGGGTCGGACATGGGTCGGACAAGTGGAGTTTTTCAAACCCGAAAGTTACTGGAAGGGTCCGACCCAGTTGGTGGGTCGGACGGTGGGTCCGATGACCCTTAACACTTAAAAAAAAAAAGAATTTTGAATTCTAAGGATGATAATTGGTAATAAGGTATACCATTGGTAGGGTAGTAATGATTAGGACCCTAAGAACCTAAGGGATTAAGTTAAGTAAAAACCTTAACGTTTAAAGTTAAGTTTATAAGGTTATGTGGCAAGGATCTAGAGGGTATCGAATGAGAATTTTTAAGGACTAGGTGGGTTAAGTAAGGTGCAAATAACTAATGGCCTAAAAATGAATCCATGTTTAGGTTTGTGAATTGGGACCCCGGAGAAGGTTAAACAAACGACAGACGACGATGAACAGTACAATCTTTCTTGTGACCTGCTTCCTAACGAGGTGTCTCGGCTTGTGTTCTATCTGTTTACTTGCTATGACTAAGACAAGATAAAGCATGCAACCGGTTATATTTGTTCTCCTTGTGTATGTGTTTCTTTACACTAACCCACGAGACTTGAGATTGTTACTAACCAAGTTTAGTACTTACTGAGTTAAGAATAAGAGTTAAGATTTGGTGATTGTTGGTTAATACCCGTTAAGGTTTAACTAACACATGGTGTTTAAGATTTCTACTAACTGGAACTTGAGTGAGGAAACCCGGGACTGACTCCGGTCATGCATGCTAAGGAAAGGGGGACGGTATCTGAATCAGATCCGCCCTCCGCTTAAGGACTTGTCTTCGGACTTGTAGCCTAGGGACGGTTGCTGGCTCAGCTACGCTGGACTCCCGTCCAGTGTAGGTGGCATTAAGATGGTGTAGTGGGATCACCTAAATCCCAGGTTTGAAATTAAGCTACAACCATTCCCTTCCAGGAACGGTTTGTATACTGAGAATAAGTTGAGGTTAAGATTAAGGTAAGGTAAGGAACTGAGGTTAAGGAAATCAGGACTAAGGAGGGGGTTACTAACCCACTTGATAAGGGAACGCTTGTGTCGTTCATTGTTTGTGAACTAAGCATGTTCATATGTGGATTGTTGTTATTGCACTTCATATCATGCTTGTGTATGTAATCAATTTCCATGCTATCGACAATTAGTCGTCGTAGCCCCGTTAGCTTTGGGGCCATGAGAGGGAGTACAAGCATTCGTGCTGACCCCCTTTGGGGCTGTTTTACACTTGCAGGTAAGAGGCCCATGAAGACGCACCACGAGAGTAGGAGCGGTTAGACTTAGGATGGGTTGTTTATTTTGAGTACGGGTAGCGCTTGTGCTCCCGTCTGTTTATATTGAAACTTATGTAAGTTCGTAAATATGACTTAGATACTTAAACTCGGTTGGTGGTGGTATTTGGGATGGTGATGTTTGGGTCGGTTGTTTATCTTGGATAAGTGTTGTAATTGATAAGGCCGGTATATTCTAACGATCAGACCGTGGCAAGGTCCAGGTGTTGTTATTACCACTCTGATGAATTCGATTAAGTGTTCAGTTTTGCGATAACCACGATTGGCTTTGGATGGGGTGTTACAGCCGGTAAGTTCAGATTGTCTATTTCGTTCCTCCATAACCTTACTCACAGCCTCGGTCACTTTCCGTGCTACAAGTGTGTCAACGTCATGCTCCGTCAAAACTTTTGAGGTAGACTTTTGAAATACATACTTTTGACGCACTTGTCCCCCGAAACCTCTAACCCTTCCAGGATGATCCTTTGCTCCAAGAACTTGATTAAGAATATCTTGTTGACTTGGTGGAGCAAAGACAGCTTGCTCATCTCGTTGGGAGGCTTCCGTCTATTCCATTCAAAGGATAATCAATTAGTTAAATAATTTAAAAACCAGAATTTTCATCTAAAAATGGTATTATTTAAAATTTTATACTTACAATCTTAGCAGCCAACTCTGCTGTCTCTGGTCGAGGGTGTTCTATCTGCCCATCTTTATTTGCCTTCGAGTGACCCAACACATATAAAGCTGAACTCGGTTCGCTTCATCGACATTCTCAATGGGAGTTACAGTGCCATCGTCATTCTTTTTTGTGAGCAAATCAGCAGCTTTCCATTTGGGAATACTACCAATGTATCCCTTTCGACCATATACTCCTGATGAATTTTCTCTTTCGGTTTTCCCTTGCTTTTTCTTGGATTTTCTATTAATACAAAACAATACAAAAAATTCATAAACGATATAAGATGTTATAAACTAAAATTAGACAATGAATCAACGTAAATTATATACCTTGAACTGTTCAGATGTGTGGTACACATAAAACTCTTCCATTCTTCTTCGGTGATCATGCCATCATAAATACACATGGTGGCACGTCACGTGTTTTGTTGATCCAGTGGGCCACCAAGTAGGATCTGAATTGTCTACTCCGTGTAGCTATTAGTGAAAGAACAGTGTCTCGTGCTTCATTTGGTATTTTGTACCGTTGTTGTACATGTTTCCAAATGGACTCTTTCACTTGATCATCTTCATCCTTCCAAAATTTATTAATGCAGCAACGAGACTTCGCAAGATTTGCTAACATACGAACTCTGCTTTACAGTCTCCCCAGCTTCTGAAATACTTGTCCCAAATTAAATCAATATCAGCATCTTTCTTCAATCGCAACCCTCTGCTAGGTCCCCTACCCTTTCGTTTTATTGTCGCTGCCGTCTCCTGTGGCTGCTCCTGTGGCTGCTCCTGTGACTGCTCCTGTGGCTGCTCCTGTGGCTGCTCCATTATATCATCATCACAAAGTAAATCTAACTCATCCAGATCGATATCATTATTATGAATCCTGCAATATAAATAGAAATTATATTGTAACTAACAAAAACTGAAAGTAAGAAATTATAAATATGGACATATATATATATTAATATGTGACATATTATCAATATATTTTATTAGAACCTTACATTAATCAACCCACATTCCTTCACCATGATCTGACTGCAAAAAATTTGTAATATGATCTGCCTCCGTTGTAGTTGGATAGAAAGATTTGTTATTTCATCTTGCATGTCGTACTCATCCTCATCGACCACACCATCTACACCGACTATCCCTCTTTTGCCTTGAAGTACAATGGACCATCTAGGATTAGATTGGTCAGGAATGTAAAATACTTGTTTGGCCTTCGTTGCAACAACAAAAGGCTCAACTGTGGGTGTTGCACCACCAAGATGCACCGTTTCATACCATGTTTCTCCTCACGATAGCCATGTTTGTTGTCAATCCAGTTGCATCGAAACACACAAGTCTCGTAGTTGGTGTAATCTAGAACCCAAATATCTTGTATCACACCATAATACGACTGTTTCATTTCCAACTGACACATTGTGACAATAAGATCGGCCTGTAACTTTTCAAGATTATCCACATCGTGAACTTTAGCAGAAACTACTTTGAGAAACACACAAAGGTTTGTAATTGCATTCCTTACCGCATCAGGTAGAATCCCACGAATTGCAACGGGTAAAAAGTCTTGCATCAACACATGATAATCATGGGATTTCATTCCAACTAATTTCAGATCAGACATCGACACAAGATTTCTTATGTTAGATGAATACCCTGATGGCACCTTGATGTTGTGAAGGATACTGCACAAACTATGTTTCTCTTGTTTTGATAATGTGTGACATGCAGGGGGTAAGAATGTGTGTTTTCCACGTTCTTGCGGCCAAAGATCTTGCCTTATCCCTAACTCAATCAAATCTTTCCTCCCATTTAAATGATCTTTTGTTTTGCCCTTTATGTTCAACAGGGTTGAAGTAAGGCTTTCTCCGACATTTTTTCGACATGCATTGTATCAATACGATGTCTGACATCTAAATGTTGCCAATACTCAAGTTCCCAAAAGATTGACTTTTTTTTTCCATATACTTTTCTCGGTGTTCCTTGTCGGTGGACCGAAGTTGTTGACAATATGTTGCACCTTTCCATACACCTCTAATCCTGATAAGGTGGACGAGCTACACTGTGATCAGTCTTTCCATCAAATTCAATCGACATCTTACGATATTTGTGACTCTTTGGAAGCATCTATCGATGTCCCATATAAACTTTTTTACCACTATGTTTCAAACGGATATTGGATGTACGCTCGCCACAAATTGGACATGCACATGCACCTTTGTTTGTATAACCAGAAAGATTACCATAAGCAGGAAAGTCATTGACGGTGCAATATAACATAGCGTGCAAGAGAAAATTTTCCTTACTGAACGAGTCATACACCATTTCCCCTTCTTTCCACATAAGTTGTAGGTCCTCTATTAATGGTTGTAGAAAAACATCTATTTTGTTCCCCGACTGTTTTGGACCAGATATCAACAGTGACAGCAAAATGTGTCTGGGTTTCATACATAACCATGGTGGTAGATTATAGATCACCAATAATACCGGCCACGTGCTATGTATACTACTCAATGTACCGAAAGGGTTCATCCCATCAGTGCATAGACCAAGTCTCAGATTTCTTGGCTCGCTACCAAAGTGGGGAAATGTTTTGTCAATGTTTTTCCACTGTGATGCATCAGCCGGATGTCTCAATTTTCCATCTTTTTTTCTGTGAGTTGAATGCCACATTAGATTCTCCGCATCTTTTTCATTTGCAAATAAACGCTTGAATCGTAGAATGATGGGTAGGTACCATAATACCTTAGCAGTGGATTTCTCTTTACGACCACCAGATTCATTTTTTGTTTTCTTCGTATAACAAGATTCTCCACATTCTGGGCAGCTATCAGCAAACTCATAATCTTTCCGGTACAAAATGCAAGCAGATGGACAAGCGTGGATCTTTTGTAACGCCCCTATTTAACATAATTGCAGCGGAAATAAAATACTAAAGGCGTTAACAGACCATCGGGTTCCAAACACCCCGGTACCAACCTCACCAATTACAACCATTACAATTATCTAAGCTACGGTCTGAACACAAGAAAACAACGTAAACAAAATAACACTCCACAGTTCCTAATTCCCATCTCAATAACTCATGCTCTTCGTGGCCACCTGTATAAACAATTTCGTACCTGCAAGATGAAACCAAGCAGCCCACTCGGGAGGGGTGAGTCAGTTCCCTGGAATGGAACTGGTACAACTCTCCAAAAACAAAAGTTAAAAAAACATAACTAAAAAATAACAATAACTTGAAGTCAAATGCTTAAAAAAACAGAAGAAACGGCACATCCAGATCACCAAGTCAAAGGGTAACAAGTCAAGGATAAGGATATATAACATGAACGTAAAGTTAGTCAATTAAAAGAAACCACATCATAAGTCAGTGAACATCCATTGCTCGTGTCAGATTCAGTTCCAATTAGAAGGAGAAAGACCCAAGTAGTTACAAGGGCTTGGAATGGAAGAAGAGACCCAAGAACCATAACTCAAGAGTGGAATAAAACCAATTGGAAGAGATGACCCCGCTGCCAAGTACGTCCTGTGGGAATAGGGGATATACAGCCCCTCGCTGTTAACTACGTCCGATAGGACAGGGGATATACAGCCCCTCGCTGTTTACAACGTCCGATAGGACAGGGGATATACAGCCCCTCGCTGTTTAAAACGTCCGATTGGACAGGGGATATACAGCCCCTCGCTGTTTACCGGTGAAGATGTGCGCACATCACAACAAAGACTCAGCTCATGGATGAAACAATATCCATAGTTAAAAGAAGAGTTTACCAAGATTGACATTTCCCATATTCCCAATAGACTAATAACTGCACAAGTGCAATACCAAAACACTCAGTCCTACAGAGTGTAGAGGCGTAAAACCTTAGCAGTTAATATCTAATTAGACAACCAGATAGGAGGAACCAATGATCATGTGCGTTGTACATTCAAGGCTCAGTTAGTCACATCAAAGCTGAGTTAGTCACACAAATAGTCTCCTTTGAAATCCATTCAAGCTCACTTAGCGTTTCTCAAAACATTCCATAAAGTTCGTCACAAAAGTATCTGAGTACGAGAAGTCGTACCTGGTAATCGCTGTAGCAGTTCTAGTCGACTTGTGCAAATAATCAACAATACTCTGAGGAATATTAAAGGTAGTCTAACATCAATAACTTGTAACCTAAGGTTAAACTTAAATAAATTCCTCACTCTTATTTCTAAGTCTCAATTGTTTTTTAAGCCCTCACTTAAATGTTATGTATAACCTTTGACTTATATTAGAATGTTGTATAACCCAAGGTTGTAAGACTAGGGAATGTATGTTATTAACACTTGTAAATTGTTACACTCTTCTCCACTTTATTCATACTTAACCCTAATTCTCAATTCAAGACTCTTGAGATGTAACACCCCAACTACTAACAATACACTTAACAACACCTTGCAGCGGAAATCACAACTCACAATAACTTAAACTCCTTGGTGTTACACGCCGTTAGCCACCTACGTGGCTAACAAGGCTAACATACATACATTGTACCGGTCTGATGGACTAAACTCTCCGAGCAACTACACATAAATCCCGTTCCACGTCCAACAATCATTATACACCTACATTACAGCTGTACCGAGTAATTACCAACTAACGCCGATACATTTTCGGTCTTACTACACCTATAATACATCCACAATTCTCATGACTACCACATACAAAACACTACCCGTCCTACTCTCGAACGGCTTCCAGTTCCCTGTACCTGAAAAGTATGAGAGCCCCCAAAGGGGGTCAGCACCTTTGCTGGTATGGTAATCCCGCAGCCCGCATGCTACCGGGCCACGCACAACTATTTGTCGTCTTCGCATGCGGTTGATTTATTTCAAACATGCACAAACTCACACACATATCATGCTTATAAGCAAACAATCATTAATAGGGCACAAACACAAATTAACACACACACTCAATAACAACATACTTCACTTAATAACATACTCAACTTAATTTCTCTCCTCTGAGAGGATAACTTTACTTAGGGAATGCCGGGGTGATATAAGCCCGAGGACAACATACATACATTTCCTTTACTTGAGTGGCGGCCTCATATAGGACCGATCACAACATACATAATTTCCCCCTAACTCCAATAGTGATGAGGTAGGTAAGCCTTGGTTAAGCTTGTGGGTGGTTGTAATTCCAGGAGGAAGAACAACCGTAACATAACAAAGAGGGAGTCGAAGCGAACTTAGGCATCGACACCCTACCAACATTACACATAATTTCCCTCCTAGCCCGATGTGAAGGTCGGTAGGTAGGTAAGCTTTGGCTAAGCTAGTGGGAGGTCGAAATCCAATGAAGGAAAACAACCCCAACATAACAGGATGGGAGTTAATTCTCATATATGTATTAACTCCCAAACAACACGCGCGACCGGAACAACCGGATTCCTCTCCATACATAACATATACTTATTAGTTAGAGGTTCCCTTATGGAACTTACCACATACATATCACATAGTGTTACTAACTCGGTTAGACACATATGGGGAGTAATATCCCTTTTTAACAAACATGAATAACTGTATTCAATAACGACAAAACATATCCAACAAGTCACATACATCACTCATAATAACAACATACACTAACGCACTGATAGCCGTAGTTAGAACGTTCCCATGGGTTGGGACGTTTATTCCGAATACCGATCTCTTATGTGAACCTAAAGTCGGTTAACTATTATTAACAACACATAACTAAGGTTAGCGGGCGTATCGGAATTAATTACGCCACAATAATGAATTACTGTAAACTCATTCATGTTTTATCTTGCAAGGTGGCAAACACACAGAAAAACACATTGGCATACAACGGTGTAATCCGGTAGGACACAGGTTGCAAGAAAACCATACCTGTCACCCGTGGGTTACTCTACCGTGTTCCCGAGGGTTCACTCCAACGCGTCATCTCACGCTCCTCGGGTAGTTTTTGAACAACTGATAGTAATGCAAATGTTTTATTAACAACAAAGTTTTACGGTATGTTAACTTCTAATATTCCCGTACTCACCCCGTTATCCCATTGGTTCGGTTTAACTTAGTGTACATAATTCCTTAACTTACTCACTCACTTCCAACACTTGTTTATACTTCACAGGACCTTTATAAGTCACCCAACAACTCCTTAACATCTTATAACATCATTAACATTTAAACCCCCATCATTTACAACCTTAAAACACTCACGGCATGATTCTGAGGGTGGTCCGGGACTTGGTCCTTACCCTAAGTCCCGGACCACTACAAGGTATAACTCTTGGCCATTTATTTCACTTGGTCCGGGACTTCATGCAGGAGTTAAGTCCCGACCATGATGCAGGCAAATCTCTCGGTTTAAAATTACATGTGGTCCGGGACTTGGGCATGGACTTAAGTCCCGGACCAAGCTGGTAGTGAAGTCTCGGGGGTAAAATCAGGGGGGGTCCGGGACTTGGTCCTGGACCTAAGTCCCGGACCCTGCTACAGATTTTGCAAATTGACATTTTCTAACCTGTTACAGGTCCTCACTCAGCCCTTTGATTAACCAATCTTCCCCACCTTAAATCCACATGTTTTAGTACCTATTTACCCACTTAGACATCTTAAATCAAGCACCAATTACACTCACCATCGTAGTTAATTTCACTTAGATTCTTTAACTTACTAACTAGTTTCTTCTTGTTTTGTTATAAAACTGTAACAGATTTTGGTTTCTTCTTTAAACCATTCAAACCTCACTCACTAATGTCATTCCTAGCACCAAAATGACATTACTTTCCTCCGGTTCTACTCCAAGCACCCTTTCTTCCTCTTCCAAATTCCAAGTGATTTACCACTCACTTCATCTTCTAAACATACCTAGTTTATCCTAGGTTCACACTCTTAATCACCCTTGGTTTCCAAGTAAAATTTGACAGCACTTGCTTGCTTTACTAAAGCATTCCACCACACTAAACATGTTCACAAACACCCTTCTCCCACCTGTTTGGTTTATACATATATAACACATCAAAATCCCATTTGCTCACATATGTAAAACTAGCTTAACTTCTAGGTTCATTTTACACACTAACACATTAATACATCCTGTTTCAAATAACAATATCACAGTCCCAAGGCTACACAAGCTCAAAGTTATTTATTCAACATCAATACCAACTTCACAAGGAAATAAAACCATTACAAGGTAAGCTCTTTACCTTGCTTTACTTTCAGTTTTTTCACTCCTCTTCTTCCTCTTTCTCTTGTTCCCTTCTTGCCTCTGTTTTCCACACCACACAAGGAATATGGATTGCTAGCTACAACCATATTCCATCGCACATATAACCACAAGTCAATTCAATTTTCCCTCCACAAACCTAATTTTTAAGGAGCTAATTTTCAAGGTTCAGTTTAGGTTTTACCTTAGAGAACCCAAATGAATGGCTTGGCAATCAATTGGAGAAGTAAGTTCCAACAACCCCACAAACACACGTTTCGACTGAAATGAGGGAAATTTCCAAGTGAGGGGAAAAATCTCACAAATGGCAAGGATGAACTTGAAATGGCCTAAACTTAAGCTTATTATTACCTTAAAGCATCAAGGAGAAGAAGAAGGGTTGGAATCAGCTCTTCAAGCTTCAAAAGCTCCAACACCCATGGAAGTGAAGGTGGAGGAAACAAGATTTTGAGGGGTGGAAAACGTAGCCCTCGCCGATACGAATCTAACGGTGGCAATTTTGTGCGATTCGGTGTAGAAATGAGCAAGTGAGAGGAAGAGGAAGATGGGGGCTTGGTGCTGTTCGGTCTCGCGAGGAAGAAGAAGGAGTTTAGAGAGCTGGGCAGAACAATACGTGAAATGAAGAAGGAGGAGGTGAGAGGTAAGTAATTTAAGTTACTTTTACTTTATACTATTTGCTTTATTTACTTTTTGTCCTCTTATACTTAATAGCTAGCAAGCTATTAATGGGTGCATCCTTATTAATTAAACCGACCCACATTAATTAATAGCCCGGGTCATTTTTCGTCTTTTCGAATTAACGCGTCTCGTCTCCCGGTTTCGTCACTATTCACTTACCGGGTCCGTTTTCCGGAATTTTCTCGTTTATTTAATTTTAATGGTTATTATACTCCCATTAATGTTTAATTATTGTTACATAATCAACTATTATTTTTACGGGGTCATTTAACTGTTTAAAATCACGTTTTCGGATTTTCTCGAAAAACGCGTTTTAGGACTCCGTTAGCGTTTTTACGCATGGTTTGAATCCGTTTTCTTCCGGAATTTTCCCACATGTTATTAATGTGTAATTAAGGTATAAAAATACATTTATCACTCTAACGAAGGTTATGTACCTCCTAAAATAATTAAATACGCGGTTTCACGTTTTGTGACTTTTACGCATTTTCTTATTCTTTTGGTTTTTATTTCTTCACCAATAATCTTAAGGACTTAATTAGCCTTAAAAATATAATTACATAGTTAATTAACATATTAAGGTTTGGGGTATTTCAATCTACCCCCCTTAAAAGAACTTCGTCCTCGAAGTTCACACTTCCCTAGCATCATTTGAATTAGAACACCGGGATTACTTGCAACATAAACTTCCATAACAAACATACTTTACATTACAACCCCGGACTTGACGGTCCGGGTAACACATCCACATCCATATATATATAACATACTTACATAGTAATCTCGGACTTGATGATCCGGCTACCTTAACAACATTTGCACATGTATAACAACCCTTTGACTCTTGGTCTGGGTAACATAACAACATTTAGACTCGTGGTCTTGATAACACAACATCCTTTAGACACATAGGTCTTGATAACATAACACTTCCGGAATTCAATCACATTAGGACTCAAGGTCCAAAATAATAATTATTACACATACCACACAACATGTCATAGCATGTATATCAACCAGAAATTCCTTTTCCATCTCTTCATGGGTTCGAGACCCATGTTGAGTACATATACACTGTGATCCCGCAGAACCGGTCGCGATGGACACTCTGGTCCCCGTTCCTTTGGGAGATCAAAACAATTGCATACATCTTTAAAATATACTTCTCATGTCACCGGTCCGAAGACAAAGGCTCGTACGTCCTCAGCTCGTGAGCAAGTAGTAGGAAAGTACCCTCTATGAGGTTAAGTATAATGAAATCCTTTATTGGAAGGATACAAGTTGAAAATCCTCTACGAGGTCACATAAAGGTAGTCCTTCCTTTGAAAATACCACCTAAGAATCTTAAAATATTTATTGAAGTCTAGAAAATACCAATTACAAATTTGAAACCCAATTTAAAATTCTTTTGAAAGCTCCATACAACTCCAAGTCCAATTATTGTTAACTGCATCTTATTCTTGATGTGATTATTTGACCACTTAGGGAGTTTCAAGAATCATCCAACCCTGATGTGATCAGCATCAGTGTTGAACTATCTCTTCCACCCCAATTTGTGTTCGGCTTCCCTTGATCTCATGATAATCAAGTTTCACCTCCCACTTTAATTTCAAACAACAACTAATTCAAGCATGTACCATTTTCTATCTTCTAATCCATCTAGTCGTAATCATTACATCTCCAAGGGTGGAACTATGTCCATCAATCATCTTCCATTTATTTTAAATCAAGTTACCTAGGGAATTTAATTCTCACTAGGTTCTACGTTGGTGTCATACCTCTTCATAAATCACAATACTGTATATATACATATATCCATATATATATATTTTTATCAAATATAATACACAATATTACATTTGGTATCATATGAACATACATGTCGGGGTTTTAGTTCCCCGGGAGTTTTCTACTCCCTTATACATATACTTTCACACATCTCTTAACAAAATAACACACTTATCACAATGGTGTTCGCATCTTCAGTGCGCAATTACCATAATTAAACCATGAATGAATGCGTATGTTTATGTAACACACACACCAATCATAAAAAAAAAATCATTTTGTGCTATGCACACCATAGTTCACGTACACTTGTACGGTAAAACATACTAAACGGTTTTGCGCTCTACCCCCCCTTAAAAGGGATTACGCCCACGTAATCAATCACTTAATCACTGGTTTAAACGTTCTACCGTCGTGAAGTGTTTATCTCCACGCGGTTTATTACACAATGTGTTTTGATTAGAGGATCTTAACCATATTGGCGGTTTAGTCCCTAACCAAGAATTCTCCTTAGAGTTTATTTTAACTCTTAACTGGTTTCGATCCTGGCCTGTGGGCTTTTAGGCATCATTAGTTTGCCATTCACTCATGTTCACTATTCACATTCATCGTTTGACTCACTGGTTCAAGTTTCTGCTGCGCAACTCTTGATAATTTAGAGCTTAGTTTGCTCCATACATTATCCTTACTGTATTACATCATCCGATTATCACCTTTATCTTGGTAATAACGGTTTCTCAACCGACGCGTGGTATTTCTTACCGTGAGCGAATTCGGTGAGTTACAAACTTTCTATTCATTTCCACGATAATCTATTGTATTCTACAATGATTTACTTGGTTTCTTCCGACTTACTGTCGGTTAAGTTTGAGCTACTACCTTTTGTGTAGTACTCTGTCGGTTATTTCCAACACTTGAGGTATGTTCCATACCGATATTCAACAATCGTGCTACTGTAGTCACTTATGTCAACCAAGTACCCTTTGATTGGTACTACCGTGCTTATCTTATGCATCGGTTTTATCACATCATAAGTCTTGTTCTTCTATCACATTTAACATTTTCAGACTTCCTAGCTATCTCACTTGATCATTACCGTGCAAGCGCAATACCAAAGCACTCAGTCCTACAGAGTGCAGAGGCGTAAACTCTTGACAGTAAATCTCTTATGCGATTGCAATAGGAATTCACTGCTTTCCTTATCACATAGTATTAATACTGGCTTATTGCCCAGTCTGTTTATCATCACTTACTTGTATGTTCATTGAGTTTCACTCATAACTGGTCTTATTTGCCACATTATTATTTAACAATACTTATCAACGGTCGCTTACTGCACCGTGCTCTTACTCATTGTATAACCTTAACTTACACTGCATCCGCTATTATATTAGCTTCGCCATACACTGTGTCTCGCCACTTATTTGGCTGATAGCTGAATACGCTATTTTTCGAATCTTTATGCTCCTTGAGCGTTGTTTAGTACACATTTAGCATCCCACACCTATGGTGATTGCTATTTGACTTATTACTCTTCTGGTCTCCACAGCTGGTGCAACTCTTTTCGTAGTAACAACATGGTCAACTCTTAACACATTCCCTGAACTGTTCACATAACTACCGCTGTTGCGGTCTCACATATCAAGAGGTATCCCCCACTCTTAAGCAGTGGTTCGTTATCCGCTTTATTACTTATATAACATGAATCTCTGTGATCAATAACATTTTCTTAACACATTCCACTTGTGGCTTATAAGCCTTATTGTCTCGAGCTCTACTCATTGTAGGCTGTTCACACACATTTACTTCTCCGTATTTACACGGTTTATAGGTTGTATTGGGCTCCATGACAAGGTCGTCGTTCCTTTCATGGGATGCTCCTTCAAGGATGTCAGACTTCTTCCTGACAACTTATGCTTAATCCAGGTGTTAGTTTCAACCCTTGCGTTTCTGCCACGTTATCTCATTCACCATTGTTGATACAAACACCCTTTTAAGGATAGTTCCTGGGTGTTACTAAGTTATGCCATTTCATCTGGCTTGCACTCATTTGTATGTTTAATTTACTACTTCGCTCTGCGTTCTTTGTTGGGCTAAATATCCTCTTTAGTGAAATTGATATCTCGGGAGTCTCATCCCGATCATTGCACATTAACATATCCATTTTAGGCATTTGCCTCACCATATGTAGGCTGGGTACTTACTCCAGCTATTATGTTCATCCTCCAATTCTTAAGATATGTGCGATTTCTTTACTTACTAACCAGTGCACTTCGCACTTGTTCACCTTTAAACATTTCCTTAAAATGAACTTACTGATTCCTTTAGTTTCCTTAACTTGACTGGGTTCCTTTACTTCAACCATTCGATGGTACTCCATTGCTCTTGCTTGACTTTTACTTCGGACCGTAGTATGGAGTCGACTACTTCCCGTGTTCCAGGCTCCACTCGTATACATACGTGGGGTATCCTACTGATACATTGCTACTTACCTGACTAACCCATAAGTAGGTCTGTCAGGCCCACAAGCTCCTATCGGAGTGCGGTCGTCCCACATTACAGTTGGTATACTCGTAGTGTCCGTCACACGCCTAGGTGAAGTATTCTGTTGTCAACTCCTCTTATATTATCCTATGATAATATGCATTCCATGCTTCCCGAACTTAATCAAGGGAAGTGTATCACTGTTGTATTATTATGAACTCACTCCATTCCCTCGGGTTGTTACCCTTGGGTTTACCGGTTTCCATCCGGTTATTTAAAAGTAACTGGGTAAACTTACCTACCATGTGGCACTGAGGCCCGTGTAGGTCTTTGGTTTGGTTTGAAAGAAGGTTGGTATTGAAATAAATGGGTTTGAAAGAAAATTTGATTTTGAAAAGAGTTTGAAAATAAATTTAGGTTGGAAAAATTTTCGTGGTTTTACAACATTTCCCTTATCCAAGTCTAGCTTCGTGCTGACTGTGTATTTCCAATTACAGAGGTCAGGCTGCTAAGCCCTTCCACGTTATTATGACCCCTTCACTTCATGGTAATTTACTAACTGTAGTTGTTTTAAAATTTCCCGTACAACCTTGTTGTAGCAGCACTTGCCATGGCAAGTGCGCCATGCTACTGGTTTCGGTTCAATACACACTGGTTGCGGCATTGTTTACTCCGCACCAACATCAATGGCCTTGCTGGCCCTTACTTGATCTTGCAGTCTTAACAACAATTCCTTGGGTACTTCTCAGTGTCTTCACATGACAACCATTAACTAGGGTGTTTCCCCTTCTGGGAGACCCCTTTTTACTTAGTATTGTATCCTCCTCGTACTACGTTGTAGTTCCTTAATCGGTTGGTATACCGTTGGTGTGTTAGTTAACATTGTAGTCTCTAGACACTCGTCTCGGGTTTCATTATCTCGCTCCTTGCTTGTTGCACGCTTGGTACGTTGCAAGCTGGTTGTCCTCGACTGCTCCGCATGTCGACCCAGGGTGCTGGAAATTCCATTCCTTCATGCATAAGATTCCTCACTTTTCGCTAACAAGAGCGGTTAATATTGTTAAAATGGAGACCGTCTTCGGGATTCACGCCTTCGGGATCTGTGACTGGTTCTCCGTACTTTAAGGACACTTAACCAGCCAGATCGGGTTCCCGAGTAAGAGAGACTTTCATCTCTCTGGCGTTCTTTCTGAGTTAGAGAATAGGGTTTGTGGAGGGCGGGATGGATATCGTAGGTATCCAGTACACACTGGTATTCCCTAACTAGCGTACTTCTCACGCTATCACTCAACCCTTAACCCAAAGTACTAAACTCTTAACTCGGTACTTCCTAAGCTCGGTATTTCAGTCATCAGAGCGATACTTCGCTCTGATACCACTTTTTGTAACACCCCAACTACTAACAATACACTTAACAACACTTGCAGCGGAAATCACAACTCACAACATAACTTAACTCCTTGGTGTTACACGCCGTTAGCCACCCGTGGCTAACAAGGCTAACATACATACATTGTACCGGTCTGATGGACTAAACTCCCGAGCAACTACACATAAATCCCGTTCCACGCCAACATCATTATACACTTACATTACAGCTGTACCGAGTAATTACCAACTAACGCCGATACATTTTCGGTCTTACTACACCTATAATACATCCACAATTCTCATGACTACCACATACAAACACTACCCCGTCCTACTCTCGAACGGCTTCCAGTTCCTTGTACCTGAAAAGTATGGGAGCCCCCAAAGGGGGTCAGCACCTTTGCTGGTATGGTAATCCCGCAGCCCGCTGCTACCGGGCCACGCACAACTATTTGTCGTCTTCGCATGCGGTTGATTTATTTCAAACATGCACAAACTCAACACATATCATGCTTATAAGCAAACATCATTAATAGGGCACAAACACAAATTAACACACACTCAATAACACATACTTCACTTAATAACATACTCAACTTAATTTCTCTCCTCTGAGAGGATATAACTTTACTTAGGGAATACCGGGGTGATATAAGCCCGAGCACAACAAACATACATTTCCTTTACTTGAGTGGCGGCCTCATATAGACCGATCACAACATACATAATTTCCCCCTAACTCAATAGTGATGAGGTAGGTAAGCCTTGGTTAAGCTTGTGGGTGGTTGTAATTCCAGGAGGAAGAACAACCGTAACATAACAAAGAGGGAGTCAAGCGAACTTAGGCATCGACACCCTACCAACATTACACATAATTTCCCTCCTAGCCCGATGTGGAGGTCGGGTAGGTAAGCTTTGGCTAAGCTAGTGGGAGGTCGAAATCCAATGAAGGAAAACAACCCTAACATAACAGGATGGGAGTTAATTCTCATATATGTATTAACTCCCAAACAACACGCGCGACCGGAACAACCGGATTCCTCTCCATACATAACATATACTTATTAGTTAGAGGTTCCCTTATGGAACTTACCACATACATACATCACATAGTGTTACTAACTCGGTTAGACACATATGGGGAGTAATATCCCTTTTTAATAAACATGAATAACTGTATCCAATAACAACAACATATCCAACAAGTCACATACATCACTCATAATAACAACATACACTAACGCACGATAGCCGTAGTTAGAACGTTCCCATGGGTTGGGACGTTTATTCCGAATACTGATCTCTTATGTGAACCTAAGTCGGTTAACTATTATTTAACACATAACTAAGGTTAAGCGGTATCGGAATTAATTACGCCACAATAATGAATTACTGTAAACTCATTTCATGCTTTATCTTGCAAGGTGGCAAACACACAGAAAAACACATTGGCATACAAGCCGGTGTAATCCGGTAGGACACAGGTTGCAAGAAAACCATACCTGTCACCGTGGGTTACTCTACCGTGTTCCCGAGGGTTCACTCCAACCCGTCATCTCACGCTCCCCGGGTAGTTTTTGAACAACTGAGAGTAATGCAAATGTTTTATTAACAACAAAGTTTTACGGTATGTTAAGTTCTAATATTCCCGTACTCACCCCGTTATCCCGTTGGTTCGGTTTAACTTAGTGTACATAATTCCTTAACTTACTCACTCACTTCCAACACTTGTTTTACTTCACAGGACCTTTATAAGTCACCAAACAACTCCTTAACATCTTATAACATCATTAACATTTAAACCCCCATCATTTACAACCTTTAAAACACTCACGGCATGATTCTGGGGTGGTCCGGGACTTGGTCCTTACCTTAAGTCCCGGACCATTACAAGGTATAACTCTCGGCCATTTATTTCACTTGGTCCGGGACTTCATGCAGGAGTTAAGTCCCGGACCATGATGCAGGCAAATCTCTCGTTTAAAATTACATGTGGTCCGGGACTTGGGCATGGACTTAAGTCCCGGACCAAGCTGGTAGTGAAGTCTCGGGGGTAAAATCAGGGGTGGTCCGGGACTTGGTCCTGGACCTAAGTCCCGGACCCTGCTACAGATTTTGCAAAATTGACATTTTCTAACTCTGTTACAGGTCCTCACTCAGCCCTTTGATTAACCAATCTTCCCCACCTTAAATCCACATGTTTTAGTACCTATTTACCCACTTAGACCATCTTAAATCAAGCACCAATTACACTCACCATCGTAGTTAATTTCACTTAGATTCTTTTACACTTACTAACTAGTTTCTTCTTGTTTTGTTATAAAACTTGTAACAGATTTTGGTTTCTTCTTTAAACCATTCAAACCTCACTCACTAATGTCATTCCTAGCACCAAAATGACATTACTTTCCTCTCCAGTTCTACTCCAAGCACCCTTCTCTTCCTCTTCCAAATTCCAAGTGATTTACCACTCACTTTCATCTTCTAAACATACCTAGTTTATCCTAGGTTTCACACTCTTAATCACCCTTGGTTTCCAAGTAAAATTTGACAGCACTTGCTTGCTTTACTAAGCATTTCCACCACACTAAACATGTTCACAAACACCCTTCTCCCACCTGTTTGGTTTAAACATATATAACACATCAAAATCCCATTTGCTCACATATGTAAACTAGCTTAACTTCTAGGTTCATTTTACACACTCTAACACATTAATACATCCTGTTTCAAAACCAATACAAGGTAAGCTCTTTACCTTGCTTTACTTTCAGTTTTCACTCCTCTTCTTCCTCTTTCTCTTGTTCCCTCTTTCTCCTCTTGTTTTCCACACCACACAAGGAATATGGATTGCTAGCTACAACCATATTCCATCGCACATATAACCATAAGTCAATTCAATTTTCCCTCCACACAACCTAATATTTTAAGGAGCTAATTTTAAAGGTTCAGTTTAGGTTTTACCTTAGAGAACCCAAATGAATGGCTTGGCAATCAATTGGAGAAGTTTCCAACACCCCACAAAAACACACGGTTTCGACTGAAATGAGGGAAATTTCCAACGTGAGGGAAAAATCTCACAAATGGCAAGGATGAACTTGAAATGGCCTAAACTTAAGCTTATTATTACCTTAAAGCATCAAGAGAAGAAGAAGGGTTGGAATCAGCTCTTCAAGCTTCAAAAGCTCCAACACCCATGGAAGTGAAGGTGGAGGAAACAAGATTTTGAGGGGTGGAAAACGTAGCCCTCGCCGATACGAATCTAACGGTGGCAATTTTGTGCGATTCGGTGTAGAAATGAGCAAGTGAGAGGAAGAGGAAGATGGGGGCTTGGTGCTGTTTGGTCTCGCGAGGAAGAAGAAGGAGTTTAGAGAGCTGGGCAGAACAATACGTGAAATGAAGGAGGAGGTGAGAGGTAAGTAATTTAAGTTACTTTTACGTTATACTATTTGCTTTATTTACTTATTTGTCCTCTTATACTTAATAGCTAGCAAGCTATTAATGGGTGCATCCTTATTAATTAAAACCGACCCACATTAATTAATAGCCCGGGTCATTTTCGTCTTTTCGAATTAAACGCGTCTCGTCTCCCGGTTTTGTCACTATTCACTTACCGGGTCCGTTTTCCGGAATTTTCTCGTTTATTTAATTTTAATGGTTATTATACTCCCATTAATGTTTAATTATTGTTACATAATCAACTATTATTTTTTTACGGGGTCATTTAACTGTTTAAAATCACGTTTTCGGATTTTCTCGAAAAACGCGTTTTAGGACTCCGTTAGCGTTTTTACGCATGGTTTGAATCCGTTTTCTTCCCGAATTTTCCCACATGTTATTAATGTGTAATTAAGGTATAAAAATACATTTATCACTCTAACGAAGGTTATGTACCTCCTAAAATAATTAAATACGCGGTTTCACGTTTTGTGACTTTTACGCATTTTCTTATTCATTTTGGTTTTTATTTCTTCACCAATAATCTTAAGGACTTAATTAGCCTTAAAAAATATAATTACATAGTTAATTAACATATTAAGGTTTGGGGTATTTCATGAGACCCTTATATCATAAGTGCATATTATATTATTCATCTAATCTTAGAATCTCAATAATAATTCTTAAGCTTAATACTTTTATTCTTAATTTAGAATAAATATCGGGTTATGAACTATGATAGGTTTATCTTAGAATATTATACTATTATTTCACAATGTATTGATTATGTATTTTATCAGTATTACCAAATAATCCATTATGATTAAGTTTTCCCCTCAACTTAATTAAGATCTACATCCTGTATATTGGAATCATGGTGTTGTAGATGCATTTTATGATAACCTAATTGAGTTACTAAACTCATTTATCTTATGTTTAGTTTAGGATGACTTTTATTACAACCTTCTAATAATCTTATCATAAGATGTTAAATTGCTTCTCATCTTGAATAACTATATTATAGTTAACTTAGATTTATCGAACTCTTACATTTAGTATTCCCAAGGTATATTATTTACTTTATCATTAACTATATAATAAGGCACTCTAAGATAACCTCTTATGTATCCTTGCTTACATTTAATTTCCCAAATGTTTTATTTTTACACACATTCCCGCTATAGACTATGTATAATCCTTTTATACTAAATTTTAATAAACTTATGTCTTAAAATACATTTTTCATATTGTTTACAAAACCTATGGTTTCAAAGGAATAACTTAATAAATTAATCTCCCTTATTATGTTTTAGGATGAACATTATATCTTAACATAAGGTAGAATTTATCTAAGAATTAAACTCTCATTCACAAGTGAAATTGTCAATTACTTAATAAGATAATATGTTCTGAAAAATCCTCATACCTTATACTCAAATGTCACGTTAATATTTTTAGTGTCGTAAAGTAGATCAATATAATCTCTTATGTAACTTAGTTTTATCTAATAAAAGGTTCAAAGGTTTTAAGTATCAAAATCCTATTTATAAACCTTTCTATAATTCTAACTACTAAATACCTCACTTAATTGTAAACTCACATCCTAAGTATTGGTAATTAATGTTATAAATGTATTTCATATGGTTTATCTAATGCCAAGAAACTTAAGGATTATTATTTAGATAAATTTCCAAATCATAGTTTAATGTAGTTTTATATCATAATCCTTTTAATGATTTTATCTTAAAACAAGTTATATTTCAATACCTTAAATGTTAAGAAATGATTAAATCTAGACTTACTAATCCACCTCACATTCAGATGTAAAAGTATTTTATTTGTTTTATTATTGTTTATATATTAAGAACATTTAGATGTAAAAGTATTACATTTATTTATCATTAATTATAGAATAAGATCTATTTGTGTAACATTTTATGTAATCTAATCACAATTTTTCCTAAGTTTTAACTTATTAATTACTTAACCCAATTATAGACTTACATTATGGTCGTTGACTAATACTATACATGTATTTTAATACGGTTTATATAAATCTTAGAAATTCAAAGATAACTCTTTAAGTTTAATAATCATAATTTAATACCGCCGCATATAATATTCTTTTATTAGTATTATGTAAAGGTTTAGTTTATCTCATTAATTCCTTCATATTATATTTTCTATAAGGTATTTTATTTCTTTTATTTATGTAGTTTTTTATGTGTATATATATTAGGATTTATTCAAGACATTCCTTGTGTAGTTTTATTGCACTTAATTATTTATACTAACTTTTACACATAGCTACATCCAATATATGGTTTATAAAATAAAGTATTTTCCTTAGTTTCAATTAAGTATATTAACTACCATATTATATAATTAATATAAATGTAGATTAATTTAGTTCCTTGATTTAACCTAAGTTACTATTTTATTTCGTTTATATACGTACATCTATATATATTTACTTCACTTAAAAGTTTATACCCAAAAATATTTATTAACATTCTGTATTAAATGTTAACTTAGTCTTATTATATTTTCCCCAACCTATAAAGTTCATTAATCAACTATACCTTAATTTTTGGTTACATTAAAAACCTTATATTATAAGATAACTTACGAAAAACCTTAGCATTACAATTTTTAAACCTATTTCCCCTTGTCCAAAAATTCCCAAATTAAGTATATAGTAACTATAACATTTTAGACATATTATAAAATTTTTATTTCAAAAAAATATCTTTTTAAATTATCCAAATAATTCCATAATACTCGTAACTTGCAAAAATCATAACTTACGTTTAAAAACTCAAAACCCATATTAATTTACATCAAAATAAACTATATGTTATAAGGAATCTATAGTTAAAATTTCAAGTCAAAATACATTCGGGAAGACCATTAAATAAATATAGCAAGTTAGGACTTTATTCTGGAAAACATATTAACTTATTACAACTTAAACCCCCACGATCTAATCTTGGCCGTCCATTTTTATTAACCACGATCGGACGGTCCATATCTTGCGAGTTCATCAGATGAGCCTAACATATTTCGAATAGAGATTTGATCGATTCTTTCAATCCATAGGATGAAATTTGGTGATTCTTGTTTCATTGGTTTAGAAATTTAAAAACGAATCTAATGGTATAAATTTCACAAACTATTGTGCGGTAAAACGAGAAATCGATTCTGGGTATTCGAAGTTAGGGTTCTTATCAGTTTCAATTTCGATTTGCCAAATTCACTCAATACAACGCGTAATAGATGAAATTGATAGAGGGTTATGAACAGGAATGCAAAAATGAGTAGCATTATAGGTATAATTTGGTCGGAATCGTACCGGAGATACGCCGGCAAGGCAATTCGAACTCGTTTTTCTGGAAAATTAGTATTTTATGTGCTGTTCAGGTAGGCCACTTCGCGGATTAACTCGGGATAACTGAGATGGATTCAATCCATGAAACCTACGTAATTTTAAAGTAGACATGTAACTCTAAACATTGGTGGAAGAATCATGGAAAACGAATAACTAGGGAGAAAGTTACAGATCCACAAAGATCTGAGTTTACCATGTCGTTTCTGGAAAAATTCTGGGCAAAACCCGACGTGATCGAGTGGGTAACTTTAGTCGCCTCGCTCTCCCAATCGGTTACGAATCAGCCTTGGTCATTAACATGAAAGTTGTAGAGGGATTTAAGATCTTCAAAACAAGCTAAAGAACACTAAATTTGGATGAGAATCGAAGAAGTTATGGTGAGACGAAGTTTACCTGTTTTCAGGAAAAACTGAAATTCTGGGTTACGAATTCGCAAGGAGGCAACTTTAGATTGATTTTCCCGATGTAGAAGTAGTTAGTTTATGTATGAGTAATGGTTAGAAAGAGGAATGATAGAAGAATCGAATGCAAAAGACGGCATACCAAATGGTGGAGTAACGAAAGAGATATAGGTGTCTAAAGATTGACCCATGGCATGCCAAAACTGAAGGAAAGCTGAAACGACTAAGTTAAATCGGGGCTGACTGGGCGCGGCTGAGTCAGCCAGCCTTGGACACGTCAGCAACCTCCTAAATTTTGGCTCTAAACTTCAATTTATCATAACTTTGGCTAGGATGATCTGTTTTTAATGTTCTTTTTATCAATCTTCTTGGTTTTCCATAACTTTTTTATTGACATAGTTTTTATGAGCCGGTTTGACCATTCTAAAAAAGTCAACCATAGCAAGGCTTAATAAGCTTTAAGGTTTCTATAATTTTATTTTGACTTTTATGATTCAAATTAATGTTCCAAATATTTCTAAAATCTTTATAATATACTTGGAGTGTTTAGAAATTTTCCCAAGATTTATTGACTTATAAATCTTATTATTAAATTCATAATACTATATAATATATAGTAATCTAATATTTAAGTATTCTTTAGGATTAAATAGAAGAAATCCCTTAATCTAATTTTCATAATTCCATATAATAATAATATTAATAGTATTATTTATGGTTTAATAAAAGAGCAGTGAAACTCACATACCCATTGGACACATCAACTTTTTTGCTTCGTAAGTCGACGTTGGTAAAACATTATCCGCAGGTAGAAGCACGCTCTTCATCAGCTGTAAAAGAGCAGTGAAACTCACATCGCTCCAACCATGTTTTGATTTTAAATTGAAAAGTTTCAAGGCAGCACTCAATTTACTCAACTTTGTAGGATCACACCTCGGGTACAATGGTGTTTTGGATGAATCCAACAAAGTCTCATAGGTGTCTGGCTTGTGGTAAAACTCTTGTTCAACATCTTCCAACATTGCAGCAATGTCATCGAAATTTGGTTCATTGTCTTCTGTGTTGTGCTCATCGACAACAGTTGTTTGGTTGTCTTCACGATAGTCTTGTTCATTACACATGACATTTACTGCACTCTCACCATGCCACCGGACTATAGCTTCATAGTCTTTCGTAAAACCGCAACGAATCAGATGTTCATTTATTTTTTCTATCTCTCGATACTTCAAATAGTTTTTACAGTCCACACAAGGACAAAATATGTACCCCTTTTTGGCCGGAGTCAAATTATTCACCAGAACATTGCAAAATTTGTCGACTCCTTCAAGAAATTTATTGTCCAATTTCCCACTATACATCCATGAATTTGTCATCTTCTTCCTCCTACAATACTGTTACACATTAGTAACCTACACATACCTTACTTCGGTTCAGTTGATTGTGGTTTGGATGGTTGTGTAATATTGTGGTTTATTCTCGGCTTAACAACGATATGGTTCAGTTTGGTCAGGGTCGGTTTGTTGCTGATTTCGGGTCAATTTTCAATTTGAGAGAGAGTATAGTCTTGTGTTGCGGTGGTGTATATTAAAACGACGTACAGAAGGTTTATGTGATGGTTTATCCAAGAATCTCAACGTGGTGTAATCATACTTTTCCTCCAATCACCAATTAGATGATTCATTATTACTATATATCTCCATCTACTTTTCCTAATATATACCTATATATGCATATACTACTAGTTGTATATCCTAATACCAAATAATATAACAATATTTAAAATCAGTAAGGTCGAGTGTATTACCGGTTCCAAGATGATATGTTTTCAGCCCTTAATCAATTTGGTGTGTATGAGATGTAGCACCCAGTGACTTATCACTGTACAAGGCCAAATTCAAGTAGAAAATGATGACAACGCACAACATGTATATCCTAATACTAAAGACAATAACAACATTTAAACACAGTAAGTTCAAGTGTATACCGGTTCCAGAATCAGCCCATAATCAAAATTGGTGTGTGAGATGCAGTAACTAGCTCAGTGACTTTTCACTGTAGAGGTGCAAATTCAAGTAGAGAATGATGAGAACACAGAGCATGTACATCCTAATACTAAAGAAAATAACAATATTTAACATCACTGTAGAGGTGTAAATTCAAGTGTATTACCGATTCCGGGATCAGCCAGTAATCAAATTGGTGTGTGAGATGCAGCAGCCCAGGGAAAGTGACTTTTTTCACTGTAGAGGTGTAAATTCAAGTGGCAAATGATGAGAGCGCAGAGCATGTATATCGTAATACTAAAGAAAATAATAATATTAAGAATCATTAAGTTCAAGTGTATTACCGGTTACGCAGTCAGCCTGTATTCTAAATTGGTGTGTGAGATGCAGCACCCCAGTGACTTATCACTGTACAGGCGCAAATTCAAGTAAAGAATGATCAGAGTGCAAAACATGTATATCCTAATCGCAGCAGTATTGATGTTGAAGAAATGAAGAAATAAACAAGAACTGAAGCAAAGATGTGGTATTAATCAAATTTTGACAGTAGCAAAAAAAATGATGACATAGCTACCTATGTTGTAAGGGAAGAAAAGCTGCCTCAACAGATATAATATATAATCAGTAGTAATGCATTGGTTAAAACCAACCATAAAAACGCAATCTAGAAGCAACATTATATGTTGATGATCGGAGAAGATAAGTTGAGAATATTACCAGTTCAAGCTAGCGCCTTCGAGAAGAAGGAAGCTAGCAGGTCGATTGCATCCAGCGGTGGTGGAGACGGCGAGCAGAGCCTTGCCACCTTAGGTCTGATTAAAATAACTAGAGTTAATCCAAGGGTTCAAGCAGAAGAGAAATTCAAAAACATAATAAATATTTAAAACCTACTGAAACAGTTCAGTAATGCAGCGACATCAATATATTCAGATGTGGAGAATCAATCAGCAGCTGTAGATGTGTTGAGTTTCTACATTCTTTTAATTCCTCTACTCTTTTTAATTACTTCACAGCACAAAGAATTTTCCAGCCCATTGTAATCAGGTTTAGCAACACATTTAGAACAGCAGTTTACACTTGCTTTACTGCAGTTTTGCAGCAAAACATAAGCAAGAAAGCAAATCAGAGTGCATTTCAGTCCTTAGAAGGTGCCAAGTTTTATTAACCTGTGCAGCAGCTTTTCAATCAAAATATGAGCTAGGAAATGTGGGACAGAATAAATATGTTAAACTGCCTGTCTTGATTGCTTACTAAATGCAAGATTCCAGTAATGTAATGTTCCGATAATGCCTCTGCTTCATTCTTTTACTTTCTGTTATTAGGTGTTTTCACCGCTGAAAATCTAAATGTTCTACAACAATTACAATTTACTTCAGTAACATTTTTTAGTTTACTGCATTTACACTGCATTACTAAACTATTACAGCAGGAATTTTTACTTTGAAAGCTACACTATTCTGCCTCTGTTTTTGGATGGATCATGAGTAAAAAGAGTTTCAATCAATAGAAAACTAGTTTACAATAAATCATAATGCACCGGACGAAACTAGCTATAGCCTAGCTAGACCAATCAATCAATGGAAACCCAGGTTAGTAGGACAAGAGGGCTGTAATCCAAGAGAGGATGTAGTGCTGGAATCCAAGAGCGATAGACTCCCCTGCTTTATGCAAATTTACAAACAATTTGAATACAGTTTTTGATAAATGTGTCAGTCACAGTCAGTTGTAAATGAAAGTATAGATGGAGAATGAGGTGGGAGGAAGTCACAACTCACGGAGAAAATGAATTAGCAAATGGGTAATCAATATGAAATAGAGAAATTATGAGGATTGGAGATGATTTACCGCAAGATGGGTTGGAATCGATACAGTACTCCAAACCTTGGAGCTGTTCCATAGGGGGATGGCTTATCTCTTCCACCTTGAGAGGCGCAGCCATGAATGAAGTCTATCTGTGTATCTATCAGTTATAAATTTTAAGCTTCTGCGCAGATAGATATGTTTCGACTTTTATATGTTTCTCTATGCGCTGTATACTCGAACAGCTGACAAACCAAAACCAGAGGCACCAACAGTAAGGAGGAAGTAGAAGATGGTGAAAGAGAGTGGTGGGAGGAGTTTGGGGTTTTGTTGTTGGTCCTCGCTTTCTTTCCACTCTATGGTACGAATGTTGCGTGGATTCTTAACAAATTTGCCTTATAGTACATTTAGGTTGGAGTACAGAGGTCTTGGATTAGTTTTCTTTTGGCAGGGGCGGTAATGGGATTAGGTAGAAATAGTGTTCGTGGACAGGTGGGTTAATTTCTTTCTTTAATATCTTATGTTAAGCATTTTAAATCTATGCTTAATGTGCCACGAACCTGCTTTTCACTATATGGTATTTGTTGTTTCTTAGCTGGTTGCATTATGACTTATTGTAAACAAATTTCATAATCTTTTCATCTCTTAAGAAAAACATTCAAACTAGCTATAGCCTAGCTAGACCAATCAATCAATGGTCCTAACTCCTAACCTACATTTATATATTCCAGTTACTACTATTATACTGTAATCGGTACAGGGGATAAAGATTCAATCGGTACAGAACCGATTACCTAGCTAGTACATACTACTAATCAATAAGTATATACTATCACATCCCGATTAATTCATCAGAAAAACAGGGCAGCATTATTAAGATAGAATTGACATAATTCATCGGTACAAAACCTATTAATTCACCCTAATCTGTTCCATTATCAATACAAATTTAACAGCATAGCTTACTAATTTCATAAAGGGAAAAGATCGTAGATTATAAGCTGATCAGAATATATATTACCAGAACATTAATTTGGCGAGTGTCGACGATCGCGTGCCGCGGTGGAGGAGACAGACGACAGTAGCCTTACGCGGTTGACGAGCAGAAGCAACAAGGTGCGGTGGTGGATAGATGACGAGAAGAAGCTAGCAAGCCAACATGCAGGTCGCGCGACGATCTCTCGCGCCGCGGTGGTGGAAACAGACGGCGACCGTGCAGAGCCTAGTCACGCGGTCGATGAGTACTAGAAGCAAGAATGTGCGGTGGTGGATGGACTGACGACGACTGAGATACGGTGGCGACAATGGAGGAAGAACGACGACACCAAAATTTAGACGCGGACAACGGTTGATCGAGAGAGAACGAAGCTTTCGGGGGCTTAATTCAGCGTGAGGAAGAAGAAAGAAATATGGCGCGCGGGTGATGAATAGGAATTATTAGGGTTTAAGAGGTGGGTCAAAGTAAAGCGTCTTTTAAGAACCCCGTACGATGATCCAATTACATAAAATGACGGTTATTTGTAACCGTTGTTTATAATAAGTATTAAAAATGACGGTTTAAGGTTAACCGTAGTTTAAGGTTATTGGCGGCGCGTATTCAAGCAATGTTAAACGACGGGTTACACAAACCGTCGTTTATAACTAGTATTCTAATCCCGCGCGCGTGCCCTCTCCATGCTTAAGATACGGTTCTTCAATAAACCGTCGTTTTTTAGCAGTATTTTTTAATCATTTTTCTACTAGTGTAAAATACTCACCTTGCCTTGGAGATCATTTTCCACCTTTTAAAATCTCAAAACTCCATACTTCATTTCCATGGGTGTACCACATCTTGAAGAGAAAACTTCATATTCTTGAAGCCAATCAACTCCTTGATGGTCTAAGCTTGTTAAATCTTCAAGAGGTGTTGGAGCTAGCCCAATTTCATTGCCAAACACTTCACTTTGAATTAGAAGTGTAGCAATTAATTCCGTTGGATACCGATTGAGGAGCAAGAAGTTAAGAGAAAAAGTTTTTGAAAAGAAAACCCAAGGTAATTAACTCACCTTAAACTAATGTGTGATCTATGAATGTGCTTATGTTTGAACAATATAAATGTTGAGTGTAATGCAGGTGTTGCTAATAATAAGAGGAAATTCAGTGTTTAATTTGATGTTGATTAAGGGCCTAGGAGCCAAGCTTTTAATGTTTATGTACATTGGGTGCTATTGTTGTTGAAATGGTGAAATTAAGTGTGGTTTAGTGTTTTTGGATGAGTTTGTGGGTTGGAGTGTTTTTGAGGGCTAAATAATGTGTGGGAACATGTTAAAATTATGGGGAGATCATGTCAAAATTTGTGTAGAAATTCAATGGTTTAAATGCATTTCTAGGTGGGAGCAAACTAGAGAACTACAAGTATTTTGAGAGGAAATATTTAGTATGAAAATCGGTTGATAACTAGGTTGGTGGAGATGGGTAGATGAGTGAACTCTAAGGTGGGAATGTTGCAGTATTCGTGGACTAGTAAGTGGGTGAGAGTGGTGAGAAATATCTGTAGCATAACACTTAACAAAACTAAGTTTTAGTTCTTGTAAGAGGAGAGTGGGAAATTGGGTGAAATTGATTAGGAATTGGGTAACAAGATTAGATGATGATTTAGGCAAGTTTAAAAGGTTATTTTAGTGTTATAAAATACCTTAATACATGTAAGAACCTTGGGGCAACAAAGGGTGAAGAGCACAAGTAGAACAAGAAAGGAAAATGCTCTAAGTGTTAAAGATTTAGTAAAAGTTTGGGTAAATGTTTAAGGAGTGTGTGAGATGTTTAGAGAGGGTTTAAGGGTGCCAAGAAGGTGTTAAAACATGTGGGAAAACATGTGAAATGATTAGAAAAAAATTGGGTTCAATTTGGAGTTCAAAATGAGAAGAAAAACACTTTGAAAATTGCTCTCTGTTGTGGACCGCCCCTAGGGACCACCCCTGTGGGGAGGTCTGGACCAGAAAAAAAAAATCGTTGGATTCTCTGGTGTGGACCGCCCCTAGGGACCGCCCCTGTGGGGAGGTCCGGACCAGAAAAAAAAATTGTTGGAGCCTCTGTTGTGGACCGCCCCTAGGGACCGCCTCTCTGGGGAGGTCCGGACCAAAAAAAAATTTCAATTTAAGGAAGGTAATGAGGATTATGTAGTAAACCCTAGTGTGTATTATGAGGATAATTAAGTGTAAGTTTTAGTGTGAAAACTCGTTGTGTAAACATGTAAACCACTTAGTAAACCGAGAGTTCATGAAAGGCAATTAACCGACGTTATTAATTATGCATAGGAACTACCTTCGGTGGAACTCGAACTCAACAAGGACCGACGTATGGTTTTCTTGCAGTCTGTTGCCTACCGGTTTACACCGGCTTATGTGTGGTTTGTTTTTTTGTGTGTTTACGACCTTGTAAGATTAAATCATGAAATGAGTTTACGGTCATTGTTATTATTGTGGCGTATGTGTACCGGTACTGTTAACCTCGAATACGTACTAACCGTAGTTGACCAAGCTAGGATACGTACGAGAGCGGTACCCGGTTTAACGTTTCAACTTAAGGAACGCTCTAACGTCGGCTATGTATGAGCTAGTTGTGGTGTGTGTTGTTAAAGTGCATCCCATTTCCCTTGGGTGTCTAACTGGACTTAAATACTTATGTGTGATTGATTGTGTTAAGTTCCAACAATGGGACTTCTAACAAGTGCTAACCAGGGAGGGAGGGATCTGGTCGTTCTGGTCACGCGTGTATTTATGGGGGTCGACATCCGCATCAGATTCGGCTCTCTCCTTATGTTAAGGTTGTTTTCCTTTTTGGATTCCGACCGCCCACTAGCTTAGCCAAAGCTTACCTACCTGACTTCCAATCGGGCTAGGGGGAAATCATGTGTTCGGTGTGCTCGGATCACTCTATCCGACTCATCTTTTAAGTTAAGTTACTCGTTCGACTAATAGAGCGGTAATGAGTTACGTAACAAGCTTAACATGAGGATGGAAACATTCTCTAGGCTTAATATGTTGACTAACTATGTTGGTTGTTTACTAAAGTGAAGTGTTCTCACTATGTATGTGTTGTTATGGTTATGCAATACTTCTTGCTATGTAATATGTATGTTGTATGTTAAAATCAATGCCATGTTATCATGACAAATAGTTGCGTGTATCCCGGTAGTCAGCGGGCTGCACGTTAACCATGCCAGCCAAGGGTTACTGACCCCCTTTGGGGGCACATATTATTTTCAAGGAGAGTGATCGATGAAGCGGAATGGCTATAGCACGACACGAGAAGGAATACTTTTGTTATTTTGGATAGTGGACCCGAGTAGTATTTGTATACTCGAGGTTATTTGCTTTGGTGGATGTAAAGTTAGTTGAGTGATTTTTGTACATTAACACTCGGTATATTGTGATTCTTTTTGGATAGTAAATTTTGAAGGTTGTAAGTATGCTCGGGATTCTTGTAATCAGACCGATACATTGTAAGTAACAGCCTTGTTAGCCACGTGGGTGGCTAACGGCGTGTAACACCGCCCTTTTGGTTAATGTTTGAGTTGTGTTTTCCGCTGCGATTATTGGTTAAGTGTGAAGATTATGGTTGGGGTGTTACAACAAGTCATATGAAAATAGAAAGTCCCAAGAATGTCCTTGGAAAATCCTGTCTTGGTGCATTTAAACCGTTTTGCCCTTGTCTTCGTATTTGTGCGCTTGAACCCATCCTGATGGTCAAAATTTTGGGTATACCTGAAGAACCCTAGAAAGTCAGAAAGCACATCCGTCACAAGACTCCCACGTTTTTCAACACTCGAACACCGAATTCTCACCGAAAACCTTCTAAAATTGCCATCAAAACATGTTTTTTAACTCCCATCACATCAGCGATCATCAATCCACCACCAATCATCATTAAAACTTGAAGAAAAACCTCAACTTGCAAGGTCAGAAGCTGAACTCGAAATCGACCCAGATTCAATTCCGGCGAAGCACCGAAAGATTCCCGACGTGAAGAGTCTCATTGATCCCAAAGGTAAAACTTCTTAGAATCTTATTTTTGTAAATCTCCATGAATTCATTAGTCTTCTGTCGAATTTTGGAGTTGTAGTTTCTAAATTTTTGATTGTTTTAGCTTCTATCCAATTACTTGTTTGCTAAGTTTCACATTGAATACGACTTTAAACTCAATTCTTTCAATCATTAACATGCTTAGAATCTTTCAGGCTACACACCCATAAAATTTGAGCTAAAAAACACCACCAACAATAACCCAAATGCCGCCATCCGATGGCGGTCCACACCCACGGACGCCACGTCCGGGGTCCCAGATGCCCTATCCGTATACACAGACGCTCTCGGACGGTGGCAAGATTTTTACTTTTTCAAAATTAGGGTTTCTGCGAAGCATGTTCGGGCCCACGGACGTCCTGTCCGTGGCCCTAGACTTTTCAAAATTTTGATTTCTCGTTATTTTGACTTGTATGTATAACTAGGTTAACTAGGGTCTGTGGGTTCGGACATTAGGTTCGTGGCCACAAACGGAATCAAAATTTGACCTAATTCTACCTCCGAAACCCTAGTTTAGGTAATTTCAATTTTCACTTTTAATTTCGGTCAAAAAATCTTTAAAAAAAAATCAGAAGTTTGCGCACTTAGGTTAAAATGACCTCGAAATAAGCTGTAAATAAACTAAGGAGAGGAAAAACGACCTAGAAAGGGTAATGAAAGTAATTTGAACCCTCGAAAAGTCGAACACCAAGCCCCCGAACCCGAACTCTCCTTTCCTTATTAACCCTAGGTTAAAATTAGGTGGCAACTCTTAATAGGTTCCAGTGAGCTAGCTTAGGTTTTTATAATTAGTGCTTGTGACATAGTTATTATGCTTAGGTTATAAGTGGACCTAGAACCCGACCAGATCCTGATCAACCTGAATCAACATAGGATAGTAGTCCAAAAATAGAGGCTCACACCTACTGTAATATGGAGCTTACTGAGCAGATTGCGGAGACGGTGGGGCTCTTCTCGAGGCTGATAAAGGATACTACCTCCCTCGGTTTCAGTTGTCTCCGTCTCAAGGTTTCTCTTAACATTCAATAGCCAGTGTAAAGCTCTTTCTCGCTATCAATCGGGGGATTAAACCTAAGATTTACGATAACCTACGACGGTATGCCTCTAGTCTGTTTAATGCGGGTTGTTCCTCCTTATGACAGAAGGTTGCCCCCTAATGTCTATACCTTTTGATCCTAGTCTACTGTATGTACTGGGGCTTAATATGGAAGAGTATTTGGCATGTTCCCGCCCAAAAGACGTCTTTTTTGACTCTTCTTCTTGACCAATCTTGACAGTGTAACTAATGACCTCCTAGGTCAACATTTTCCTAATCTTTTTCATGCCCAGATTATGGTCCCAGCCAGCAACACCTCAGCCTCCCTTCGAGATGATCCGATGCCAAATGATCATTCATCCCTTGGTGGCTCTAGTGCTAGGAAGATAACCTTTAGTAGTCTCTTGGAGCATGCCACTCGTGAGGAGTTTTGGGACCTGAACCTTAGTGAGGCCGGTAAAAAAAGTAAAAAGGCTATCATGGCAAGCTGGTTGACGAGGTACGAGAATTAAACTGCTCTATGACTGATAATCAAGCCACTTCTGCGATATCGAATTCACCCTAGGGCCGCGATACACTAGTACAAAAAATGCCAATTTCGGCAGTTGTTTTGGGCCTATTTTGGCGGTTGTGCAACCGCCGAAATAGACACCCTATTTTGGCGGTTGTTACCTAAAAACCGCCGAGATAGAACCGTGTTAGAAAAAAAAACACACCTATTTCGGCGGTTGTTAGCTAACAACCGCCGAAATAGGTCCTTTTTTTTAAAAAAAAATCGATTTCTGTGTCGTCTTCAACCTCGCAGCAGTTCCAGTGATTTTTGACAGAGGCGTAAACACGAGTGCATAGCATGTATGTTTGCCTGCAAGTTTGAGTATATTACTGGTTCGCAATGAACTGCTTCAGTTTGATTATATTACTTGTTCGTCAGTTAAGGTTGTGAAACTACCGTGAGAGTATGAACACAAGCGCAGAGCATGTATGTTCACCTGCAAATTACCATGAGATAAGAGGATGAAGAGAGGTAAGTAGAGCATGTTTGTTCGCCAGTAAGGGTTGCGACTTTACCGTGAGAAAAGAAGATGAAGAGAGGAGAGCCGAGCATGTTTATTCGCCAGTTTGGATTGCGAAATCGCCATGAAAGAAGAAGAGAGGAGCAGAGCGCATGTGTATTCGCCAGTTAGGGATGCGAAATTACAGTGGGAGAAGAAAGGATGAAGAGATGAGGCCGGTGAGCAAATATATAATTAAATAAAGTCTATTTCGGTGGTTGTTAGTAACAGCCGCTGAAATAGACTGAAATTTAAGCGGCATTTCAAAATTTTCAGAAAAAAATACCGGGAAATGACCCTATTTCAGCAGTTGTAAAGACAACCGCCGAAATAGGGCTCCGAGATTTCTAGTGTCTGGATAAAAAACACCTATTTCGGCGGTTCCTAGCTAGGAACCGCTGAAATAGGTGTCTTCGGAGCCCTATTTCAGCGGTTTCCTCTACAACCGCCGAAACAGGGGCGCCGAAATAGGTGTTTTTTGTACTAGTGATAACTAATTAGTGCATTTACGATCAATGGCATGAGTGAGGGTTCTAACCATGCAATTGAGCCAGTTCCTCTTTCAGAACCGCTAGGCTTGGGTGGATGTTTATGTTTAATTAGCTTAATTAGTTGTTCTCTTCCCTTGTGGTTTTACTGGGGCTTGTGCCTCAGGTTTGTGTTTGGTTTGTAAGCCTTGGCTTACTTGTTCTGTTCATGACTATGTTGGTACAAAAGGGTTCCATGAGAACACCTTTCACAAAGCAGTAGGGCATTCATGGTTCTTGTCTTTACTTTGTCGCCATTTGGTCCTATATCATTTCATTCATGTAATCTTGCTTCATTGACATAATATAGTTGGAGAAAAACATCCGCCCTAGAGGTGATGTGATAACCATGAACTATTATTTTCAAGTGTTTTATTTGTAATTATTGATATGCATATGCAACAGAGCTTAACTAATTGATTTTTAGAGGCAAAAACATAATTAATAAATAATATGAGTTGCTAGAATCGATTTTATTCATTGAATTCCAATATCCATATGATTTTGATGGTAAAAAAAAAGAAATTGAAGAGCTTAGTTGTTAACTTGATAATTTTGTCATAAATATAAGTGAGAATTCTAATTTTTCCAATTTTAAAAGGAATTTTGAACTCTATTAATTCTGCTAGTTGAAATGCACATTCTGGGATACATCAAATTCAAGACTGAAGAAGTGCTCAACAATTGAACAAAAATATTCTTAAACCATTAATAATCAAACTAATGTATATCATTAATGATCTTGAATTATGTTTATTGAAACGTTATATGAAAATCTTATTGTTATAAAATTTACAGTGGACCCATATATTCAAGGTGGAGATACTCATTGAGTTAAAGGGCTTGGGCACTCCAGTATTTTGAAAATAATTGTTGAATCTATTATCATATAAAATGAATTTTATAGGCATTAATGGTCAGTAACAAGATTGAGTATTCGGTAATATTTTATTTTGTTTCTAATTTAACCACTTTCAATGTAACACCCCATCTCAATCCAATCGTGGTTATCGCAACTTAACAGCATATATACAAACGTCGCAGCGGAATTAAATACACACCAGGACCTTGCCACGGTCAGACTAACTGAATATACCGAATATTAGTACTTACAACCCTTATTCATTTACTTAACAATCTTACAACCTCCTCACATCCTATACAACTTACTAACTCAATTACCATACGAGAGTACATGCACAACTCGTAGGTCACACTTAAGCCCGTAATAAATCTACCCCATCTTACTCTTATGACAGTCGCTTTCTGACATTCACCTGCGAAATAAAAACAGCCCCCAAAGTGGGTCAGCAAAATTGCTGGTACTATCCTCTCATGGCCCCCAAGCTAACGTAGTTACGATGACTAATTGTCGATAGCATGGAGGTTGATTAGATGCACAACATAGTAGAAGGTGCAATAAACAACAAGCCAAATATGAACAATCAAGGTTCAACACAATGAACGACTTAAATGTGTTCTCTTAATTAGTGAGTCAATTGTTGAACTCTTTAAGTTATGTTTCCTCTTATTCTCAATCTAACCTTATCTTACCTCAATCTTAGTCCCTATCTTAATCTTAGGAAACAAACCATTCTTTAAATTGAAATGGTTGTAGCTTATCTCAGTCTTAGAATACAAACCATTCCTTAAATAAAAATGGTTGTATCTTATCTCAAACCTTACCTTAATCTTAGAATACAAACCACTCTTTAAATAGAAATGATTTAATCTTATCTCAATGTTTATTTTGTCAGGTCAAAAGCAACCCTAGCCAATGAGCTATCAACTCCATTGGTTGAATAAACAACTTATCTTAAAATTTAGGATTTAGGTGATCCTACCGCACCATCTTAATGCCTCCTACCTTGGACTGAATGTCCAATGTAGCTGAGCCGACATTCGACCCTAGGCAACAAGTCCGAAGACAAGTCCTTAAGCGGGAGTCGGATCTGCTTTAGATACCGTCCCCCTTTCCTTAACATGCATGACTGGAGTCAGTCCCGGATTCCTGACTCCCCCCCAAGTTCCAGTTAGTAGAAGTCTCAAGACAATGTTTGTTAGTTAACCTCCTTCGGTTACTAAGAAAACCATATTTGGGAGTGTTCCTTAATCTCACACAATTCTTTACTAAACATTAGTTAGTAAGTTCTCACGGTAAGTTGTGTTAGTTTTCAAACATCACACAACAATACAATAAACATAATATTGCGGTTGCATGCTTTATCTTGGTAGTGGGCACACAAAGACAAATAGCACACAAGCCGAGGGACACCTCGTTAGCAAGCAGGTCACAAGAAGACTGTACCGTTCACCGTTGGTCGTTCGGTTGCTTACTCTCCTCCGGAGTTCCACTTACTCAAACCCTAAAACATTAATCGAATCGGGTGGTTAATTTCTTAACTTAACTCAACTTATTTAACTTACTTAGCCATCAAAGATCCCCACCTAACACCTCTTATGTTTTACAACTTATTCTTACAAACTTAACCATAAGCATTTAAGTTTATACTTAACTTAACCCCTTAGGTCTTTATATTCCTAATCATCACTGCCCTCTTAATGGGGTACCATTAATACCACTAAACTCTCTTAGGGTTTTTTTTTATCTTAAGGGTCGACCGACTTTACCGACCGACCTTACCCAAGGTCGGTCCATTCCAGTGACATATTACCGTCGGAAAATTCTACCCCGACCGACCTTGCAAGTTCGGTCCACAAGGTCGGTCCATTCCAGAAACATTTTGTTCTTTGTTTTTCAGCCCGACCGACCTTGTCCATGGTCGGTCCATTCTAGAGAGTTTCCTGCGTGTGTAATCTGAGCCTGACCGACCTTGGCAAGGTCGGTCCTAAGGTAGGTCAGCTCCAAAAACTTATTTCTAGGTGTTAAATTCACTCCAAACCTCACCACAAGTGTCCTAATGTGTTCCAACATCATTTAGGCACTTAAAATCACCCTTAAACATCCACTAAAACCTCCTTAACTACTTACTCAATTCTTACAAGGAATTCCTAACACTTGTTTACTCTTTTTAAGGCCTTTACATGTAACCAAACAAGGCCCAAACATCATCTAAAACCATCACCATCCAATCCCCTATCATTAGAAACCTTAAAGCAATTTTTTTTCTTTTCTGCACTGGGGCGGTCCCAGGGGCGGTCCCAAGCAGAAGCTAGTTTTCCTGCAAAATTCGCCTGGACCTCCCCACAGGGGCGGTCCCTAGGGGCGGTCCAAACCAGAGGCCAATTTTCAAAGTGATTTTCTCCTCATTTTGAACTCCAAATTCACCCAAGTCTTTTCCCACTCATTCCATAATCTTTCGACTTGTTTCCTACATGTTTAAACACCTTAAAACATGCACTAAACCTTCCTCAATCATCATCAGACTTTTCACTCAATTTCTTACAAAATTCTTACACTTAACACTTGATTCCTTACACTTCCCACTTGCGATTTTGCCTAAGACCTCAACTAGTCATTATGTTTCGTCACAACCATCTTAACTACTCCTCAAGCATCATTATGCATACCCATTTGCTTTACTCAAACTTCTCAAAGCTACCTATTATCTAGCACATGCTTACATCCTTACACGTCATTATACCTTATTTTTCCTACAAACTTTGTACAAGTTTCCTAGCTTCCTTAACCGTGGTTTTGGTGCCTTAATTTCACCATTGTAACCCCTAGTCCCTCTTAGACATCCCTAGGTCTTCCTAGTACTCAAGAACTCCATAGTTTATCCATTTTCACCAAAACAACCCTTAATGTTTACTAGAACATCCTTAGTCATAAAATCTCCTTAGAACACCTTAAACACTTAGTTTCTTCTCCAAATTTTGACATGGCTTCCTTAGTATATTACTACACCCAACATTTAGTTTTTCACCCCTAATACAAACATGAACACTCAAATTTTGCCATAGCTCCTCTAGTATATTCTCATGCTCATATGCATGGTTTTTCTCATTCAATCATCTCACACACATCAAGTCTTTTTCACATAATATTTCTCACTCAAATCAACCCATTCATAACAAACTTAATTTTTTCTAGATAATTTGGGCATATAGCCGCTATATTATTAATGTCCTGAAAGTTCAAGAGGATGTGTGTTGAGTGGGACTCATTAAAACCTCTCAAAGTAAAACCCGGTGGGAAAAAACTTAGAGAGGAAAAAGAGTACCCCACATCCAATTACAAGCCAAATATCCGACTAAAGAGAAGAATAACAACCAGCACAACTAAACTCGAAAGACCTAAAAGTTTCAGCAGCACTGAAATACCCCAAACCTTGGTATGTTGTGTAAATGTTAAACTATGGTATTTAAAGGCTAAAAAGTGCCTTAGAAACATCAATGAACCATTTAAACCATGGTAAAACACAATAAAACACTAAGACACGGTTTGAGCAAAAACATGCTCTAAACTTGTGTGAACTTGGTTAGGACCCAAGGAGCCTACCAAGACTTAATAACATTTAATTATGATTTTATACGGCTAATTAAGTCCTTAGGAAACCTTGGTAGATATTGGAACCAAACAAAACATAAATAAATACCTTAAGGTCAATATGGGCTAAAAAGTGCTCTAAGCTTGGGATAAATTTGTATAAGACCTAATGGTCATACCTATACCTTATAAATATGTTAATGAACATATTAAATCAATTACCAAAGAAAACCAAGCTTGAAAACAAGTTAAAACACAAAAAGTGCTTTAAGGAGTCTTAACGCACATTTTTGAAAAATTATCTTGTAAATGAGTTTTGAGTGGCTAAATGTCCATCATTACTCTTAAATATATATGTTTACTATATATTATCACATTTGGATGTCTATATCAATAGGAAATCAAAAATTTCACTTCTATGTGCCTTGTTTTTGTGAATAGTGATTTTTATAAACTAGTTTGTAATATATGTTATCATAAGTAATTAAATTGACAAATAAAGACTAAAGTACCCTTATGTAATAAATGGGGGCCGGTTTTCTTAAGTGTGTGACTCTCCACTCTCTTGTTAATTTACTAAGAAAAGAAAGAATGACTAATTAATGTACTATTTGCTTTATAAGAACAAATATCTTCAAAAAGCAAAATTTATCTTCATTCTCTCATTTCTTTCTCATTTCACACGATTCCACTCTTCTTCAACCTCTCTTCTTCTTGTTCTCTCACGGTAATACTCACCACCACCATTAAACTCTAGCTTTGACCTCTTGTAAAATCTAGCTCACTTAACCAAATCAAAAACAAACACCACCATTCTCTCCCTCTCATCAAGCTCTTCATTCCTATCTTCTCAAAATTCCAAGACCACCATTTCGGTGCCATGGAGTTCCACCATTGATGGAGCTTGAGCTTGTGTTTCTACATATTATTACTCTCCTCTGCTTCTAGGTAAGGAATCTCAAAGAAAAATCAAGTTTCCTTCATGTTTTTGCCTTGACCGAAATTGCACATTAATGGTGCTCTTGGTGTGACTTTTTTCTAGCTTCATTCCAACCTTTCATGGACTAGGTGGAGTCCTCTCTTCATAGATATTCAAACTCTCTTCAAAGATCAAGGTAAAACAACTACATTAATGTTTTTGAAACAATGTAAACCTAGGGTTTACAATGAGATGAAGCTTAAAGCTTGTATACTCATTTCAATGTTTGTATATTGTGTAGTAGTTGACAAGGAATCAAATACCTTACCGGTTTTGTAAGGAAACAAGAAAGAAGTTTGGGTGGAAAAGAGGTAAATGTGCTATCTCAATGTGGTTTAATGCCTTAGGAGAAATGAGCTTATAATGCTTGTTAAAACTACCTAAGGAGCTAATGGTAAAGGACTTAGTGAAAAGTTCTCAAGGAGACTAGTAAAAGGACATATGTAATGTTGAGTGTATTTGCAGGTCAAAGGCATTATTTATGTGGGAAATTCAGTGTTTATGGTTTATGCAATTTAAGGGCCTAAGAGCCATGTTATTTAAGGGCCTAAGTGCCAAGCAATTTAAATTGTGCACTATATTGGGATGTAGTGTAAATTTGGTGAGGTCTTGTGTGTGATGGTGTTCTTGATGGATTTAGGTGTTCTTGAGTGTTTAATGGTGAAAACTATGAGCTTTGGAATGATGATGTGCCAAGAGAACCCATGGCAAAATTTGTAAAATGTATAAGGAGTTTTAAGTGCTTGAATGAACTTGGGTGAACTTGGAATTGTTAGGAATGAGTAAATGTTTCACTAAGGAAGAAAACGTGCATTAAGGTGTTCTAAGGTGCTACAAGGATTTAGGCATTATCTTGGAAGTTCTAGAAATCAAATGAGTGTTTCTAGGGTGTTTCAAAGTCTTGGAGAAGTTTATATAAGGTTTAGGTAATGATTGATGAGTAAGGAAAGAATGATGTTTAGGTAAGGTTTTGAGAAAGGAATTCAAGAAGTTGTGAAAAGAGGATTTGGTTAGTAAGAGGAGATGCTTGGGAGATGATGTTATGAAGGTGAGGAAGCATTTTAGTGTAGTGGTCATTTAAGGTGAAACACCACTTGGAAAACCAAAAGGAAATGTTACAAGTGTTAAGAGATTTGATAAGAAGATTGAGTAACAAGTTGGATAATGTTTTAAGGTGAATCAAAGTGAAATTTTAGTATTAGAATATGCCTAAGTTCATGTATGAAGCTTGGGTAATCAATGGATGAAGATAAGAGGTGAAACAAGACTTGGAAAGTGAAGTTCTGGCCCGTCCGAACTACCGTCTGAACTTGGACGTTCGGACGTGCTCTGTGTACGCGTAGGTTTTCTGATCTTCGACTGATGTCCGAACTACCGTCCGAATATGGGAAGTTCGGACACACCTATTTTATTCTCTGGTTTGGCTTCGAAAGGCGTCCGAACTTGGGAAGTCCGGACGCAAGTTCGGACGTTCACCAGTTTGCACCCTTAGAGTCTCGAACGGTGTCCGAACTTGAGAAGTCCGGACACAAGTTCGGACAAGGTGCTGTTTTGACCAAAGAGGGTGTTTAAGGTATGGAAATGATGTGCAATGATGGGGATTGATGGTTAATGATGTCATGAGGTTGTTAAGGACATGTTAAGTGAGTTATAATGATGATTGAGTGGGTGAAAGGTTGTGTTACAATGTGAAAGTAAAAGAAGATAAATGTGAAGTTATTTAATTAATTTATGGGGTTAATCATGGTTATTCGATATTACACAAACATGTTACCCCCAATGTTAATGAAAACAACTTGAATGTTACCAGTTGTTCGAGAATTGTTTGAGGAACGTAAATGGACATGATAGAGTGGACTCCGGTGACAGGTATGGTTTTCTTGCAACCTGTGACCTACCGGATTACACCGGCTTGTATGCCAATGTGTTTTTCTAAGTGTTTGCCACCTTGTAAGATTAAAACATGTAATGAGTTTATAGTAATTCATTTATGTGGCGCATCTGGTCTCCGATACCGTTTAACCTCAAAGAAGTGTTAAACCTTAGCTAACTAGAACTAGGAACACGTGAGAGATCGGTATTCGGAGTTAACGGCCCAAACCTCGGGAACGTTCTAACCACGGCTATGTGTGAGTTAGTTGGATATTGTTGTTGTATGCAAGTGTGTGAACCTCCCTTGTGTGCTTAACTCGGTTATGATACCGTAGGTGTGTGGATGTGGTAGGCTCCATAATGGATCTCTAACTACTTATTTATAAGTATATATGTACTAATGGGGGGTGAGGAGTCCGGTCATGTTCCGGCCACGCGTGTGAGGACGGAAGTCGATGTCATATCCGGTTCGACTCTCTTGGTGTATGTATGGGTTGTATTCCAATTTGGTTTCAACCTTCCCTTAGCTTATCCAAAGCTAGTTTACTGACTCACGTCGGGCCACAGGGGCATACAATGTTGTTTCGGTGTGCTTGGGATTACTATGTCCAACGCACCTTGGTGTTAAATTAACCGTTCAAATTAACAGGACGATAACGAGGTAGGTAACGAGCTTAGTATGAGATTGGCAACAATCTCTAGGCTCGTCGTGTTTATTAACAATGGTGGAAGGTTCCTAGTGTGAACCGTACTTGTGGTGTTATGTGTTATCGTTGTTATGGAATATGGATGTGAATTCCGGTTATAATAAGAGGCGTTTAAGGATAACCCGATTAATGGGTACGTGTCGTTCATTAAGGAAGTAGCTCCGTTTAGAGGAGAGCCACTCTAGGGTTAAAGGAATCATTGGGTGATTTGTTAAGTGTGGATGTGTTGGATATATGTTGAGCCCTATTGTTGGGTGTATGCAATGTGTTGTGTGTTTATGGTCTACATGCATGATTTTAATATAATCAACCGCATGCTAAGATGTAACACCCCTACAACGCTCCTATCATCTACCGAAGTCGCAGCGGAAATAACCAACCAAATAATAACTATCGCTTTGGTGTTACAACGCCGTTAACCACCCACGTGGTTAACTAGGCAGAATAAATACAAGTGTATCGGTCTGATGATCAGACTCCCGAGCATAGCAACCAACATCCATATATAAACATAACCGATAATACCGAGTATTTAATTTACAAACCATCTCCAAACCATAACCATCCATAACTGTATAACAAGGTATCAACATGTACGCCTCGGGAGCACAGGCGCATCCCGGGCTCAACAACCTACTTATCCAAAAGTATATCTACCACCTAGGACCTAGAGCCACTCTGCCTCTTCGATCCTCATCCTGCAATAAAAATATGGAGCCCCCGAGGGGGTCAGCACCTTTGCTGGTATGGCTAACGCGCAGCCCATCGACTAACGGGATACGCGCAACCAATTGTCATAATAACATGGCATTCATTTTAGAACAACCAACATATATATACACATGTACCATAGCATAGCAAGGGAAATTGCATAGTACGACAACAACACATATCACCACAAGAACGGTTCACATTAAGATCCTTCCACCACAGTTAGTACATACCATGAGCATAGAGATTGTTGCCAAACCCATACCAAGCTCGTTAATTACCTCATCACCTCCTGTTATTTGGACGGTTGACTTAAACCCAAGGTGTGTCGGATATAGTGATCCCAAGCACACCAAACAACACAGTATGCCCCTATGGCCCGACGTGAGTCAGTAAACTAGCTTTGGATAAGCTAAGGGAAGGTTGAAACCAAATTGGAATACCACCTAAACATACACCAAGGGAGCCGAACTGGATATGATAACGACCCCCATCCATCACACGCGTGGCCGGAACAACCGGACTCCTCACTCCCCCCGATTAGCACTTGTTAGTGAACACACAACATTTGTCAAGTCACATACAAGTAACGTTTAGGTCTTGTTAGACACACCAAGGGAAAGGAGTCATAATAACACAACACCATAATATATAACAACTGTAAACTCTTTTCATGCCTTAATCTTATAAGGTCGTAAACACTCAGAAAACAAACAACACCCAAGCCGGTGTAAACCGTTAGGCAACAGACTGCAAGAAAACCATACCTTGGTCCTTGCCTTGTTTCGTTCCCACCTTGAGAGAATCCTATACACATTAGTAATGTCGGTTAATTATTTATTTAACTCCAAACTTACTAAGTATTTAACATGATTGCATGACATGTTTTAATGCCTATCTCACCCTAGGTTACCTTCATTATACACCCTAGGGTTAACTACATAAGTCACATTCTTTTCTGTTTTTTTTTTACAAGTTTAGGTCCGACCGACCCACCGTCCGACCCACAACTGGGTCGGACCCTCCCAGTGGTTTTCGGGTCTGAAGAACCTTACCTTGACCAACCCATGTCCGACCCAACCTTCTGGGTCGGTCCATTACAGAACCCTTTTTTCTTCCTTATAATCATGCTGCTCGTCCGACCCACGTCCGACCCACCATTCTGGGTCGGTCCATGTGCGAACATTTTCCACCTTTGAAACTTGACCGACCGACCCATGTCCGACCCATCCTTTTGGGTCGGACCTTCACCGAACACTTCCCTAACATTTTACAGAGGCTCGACCGACCCAAAAACTGGGTCGGCCCCTGGGTCGGTCGCCTTCTAATCTTACCCAAACTTTGCCAATTCTTCACCAACCTTCTCCTAAGGCCTCTTCATGCTTCCTAGCAACATTTGGTAACCTTACATCCACATACAACAACCATGAAACTCATTTTCTAACTCCTTAAGCCTTTACTTATTTCCTTGTAAAAATTCCTTAACACTTTTATTACTTTATCCTAGTTTTCCAAGTGGTGTTTCATACCTATGACAACTACTATCCCAAAATGTTTTCTCCTTAACTTAACATCATCTCCCAAGCATCATCTCTCACCACTAATTCCTTATCTCCTTCTTGAAACTCTTTTCCTAGTGTACACTTCTCCTTATTTTACCAAAGTTTGCCTAGGTATTTACCTAAGTCCCAAAGTGACTTTGGTACCTACTAAATCTCAAGATCATGCCTAAGTCCTTATTACATTCTAGAGTACTTCCTAGTTCATCAAAATCCTTTAAAACATCATGAACTCCTTATTCATTTCCTACATTTTCTAACTCACCAATCCTCATGTAAACACTTAAAACTTCTTGCTTCTTACCTAAATTTTGACATGGGTTCCCTTAGAACATTACTAAGCCTAAACACTTTACCTTCTCCTTTAACACGCAAGAACATCTAAAATCACCAAGAACACTCTCATACACAATTTCACCAAATTTACACCACATTACAATATAGTGCACAATTTAATTTGCATGGCACTTAGGCCCTTAAAATGCATGGCTCTTAGGCCCTTAAAGTGCTTAAATCATAAACACTGAATTTCCACAATATATATGCCTTTAACCTGCAAATACACTCAACACACATATGCCCTTTACTAGTCTCTTGAGAACACTTTACTAAGTCATTCACCATTTGCTCTTTAGGTAGTTTTAATAAGCATTTATAAGCTCATTTCTCCTAAGGCATTAAACAACATTTAAGTTAGTAGATTTACCTCTTTTCCCCAAAACACTTCCTTCTTGATTCCTTACAAAACCGTATGACAATTTGGTTCCTTGTCAAGTTCTAGACAATATACAAACACCATAATGAGTATTCAAGCTTTGAGCTTCATCTCATTGTAAACCCTAATTTGACATAGTTTCAAAAACATTAATGTAGTTATTTTACCTTGCTCTTTGAAGAGAGTTTGAATATATAACAAGAGAGGACTCCTCCTAGTCCATGAAGAGTTGAAATTAAGCTAGAACAAAGACACACAATGAGCTATATCAATGTGTATTTTCGGACATGACAAAAACAAGGAGGAAACTTGATTTTTGTTTGAGATTCCTTACCTAGAAGCAAAGGAGAGTAATAATATGTAGAAATCCAAGCTCAAGCTCCTTCAATGGTGGAACACCTTGGCACCGAAATGGAGCTCTTGGAGTTTTGAGAAGATAGGAATGAAGAGCTTGATGAGAGGAAGAGATTGGTGGTATTTGTTTTTGATTTGGACAAGTGAGCTAGGTTTAACAAGTGGTCAAAGATGGAGCTCTAATGGTGATAGTGGTATTACCGTGAGAGAACAATGAAGAAGGGAGGAGATGAGTGGGAAACCGTGTGAGCAAGGAAGGGAAATGAGAGAATGAAGATAGAATTTGCTTTTAAAAGATATTTATACTTATAAAGTAAAAAGGTAGCTTATTTACTTATCTTTACTTACTTAATACATTAATAAGAGAGTGGTGAGTCACACCCTTATAAAAACCGGCCCCTTATATTAGTGTGGGGGTGTTTTAGTCTTTGTTTGTCAATTTAATTACTTAATACAACATATGTTACAAACTAGCTTATAAAAAGTACTATTCACCTATACAAGGCACATAGAAGTGAAATTTTTGATTTCCCACTAATATAGCCACCCAAATGTGATACTATATAGTACACATATATTTAAGAGTAATGATGGACATTTAGCCATTCAAAACTCATTTACAAGACAATTTTTCAAAAACGTGCTTTAAGACTTCTTAAAGCACATTTTGAGTTTTAACTTGTTTTCAAGCTTGGTTTTCTTTGGTAATTGGTTTAGTGTGTTCATTAGTATATAAATGAAGTCTTGGTAAGCTCATTAGGCCTTACTCAAGTTTATCCCAAGCTTAGAGCACATTTTAGCTCTTATTGACTTTAAAACACATTTGTGTTTCCTTTTGTTTAAATTTGTTTACTAAGGTTTCTAAGACTCTTTTTAGTCTTAATATATCATGTTTTAATGTTTAACCAACATAGCAAGGTTTGGGGTATTTCATAAGACGACAATTAGTTGTGCGTGGCCCGGTAGCATACGGGCTGCGGGATTACCATACCAGCAAAGGTGCTGAGCCCCTTAGGGGCCACCCGTTTCTTCCTTTTCTATTTCAGGTACAAGGAGCTGGAAGCCGTTCGAGAGTAGGACGGGGTAGATGTTTATACATGGGTAGCCATTTAAATGGCGTAAGCATTGTAGGCGTAGTAAGACCGAAATTGTTATCGGCATTAGTTTGTAAATACTCGGTACGGTTGGAATGTATAAAGTATATGGGTTGTTGTTAAGGGAAGAAAATGTAACGTGTAGTTGCTCGGGAATCTAGACCATCAGACCGATACAAAGTACATGTATTAGCCTTGTTAGCCACGTGGGTGGTTAACGGCGTGTAACACCATTGAAATAAGTAATGTGATGAGTTGAATTTTCCGCTGCAGTTTGATGTTATGTGTACGGTGGTAGTTGGGGTGTTACAAAAAGTGGTATCAGAACGAAGTATCGCTCTGATGACTAAATTACCGAGCTTAGGAGGTACCGAGTTAAGATTTCAGTACTTTGGGTTAGGGGTTGAGTGATAGCGTGAGTGATACGCTAGATAGGAACTACCAGCGAATACTGGAAACCTACTATATCCATCCCGCCCTCCACAGTCCCTGTTTTATAACTCGGGAAAGAACGCTAGGGAGATGAAAGTCCTCTCTTACTCGGGAAAACCCGATCTGGCTATGTTTAAGTACTACTGTGAGTACGGAGAACCTGTCATACGGTAGATCCCGAAGACTGGGAATCCCGGAGACGGTCTCCATCTGAACAATGCTAACCGCATTTCATAACAAAGAATGAAGAATCTTGTGTATGGGAGAATAGAATTTCCGGCAACCTGGGTCGACATGCCGAGTAGTCGAGAACAACCAGCTTGCAACGCACTGACCGTGCAACAGGCAAGAAATGTAGTAATGAAACCCGAGACGAGTGTCTACGGGACTACAAACATTAAATAATGTCACCAACGGTATATCAACCGATGTAGGAACGGCAACGTAGTACGAGGAGGATACAATATTAAAAAAAAAGGGGGAAGTCTCCCAGAATGGGAAACACCCCAGTTAATGGTTATCATGTGGAGACGGCGAGAAGTACTTAGAAGATTTATTGTCAAGACGGTAAGAACAAATAAGGGCCAACAAGGCCACTTGTGACAGTGCGGGTAAGAACAAAGACACAACCGGTGTGTGTGTTTAACCGATAGCCAGTTAGTATGGCGCACTTGCCATGGCAAGTGCTGCTATAACAGGGTTGTTCTGAAAAATTTTAACAAGTTTGAAGTACTTAGTGAAGTAACGTAAAGGAGATCATCATAACCGAGTAAAGGCTTAACAGCCTAACCTTTGTAAATGGAAATACACCAGTCAACAAGAAGCTAGACTTGGTTAAGGCAAGAAGATGTTATGAAACCATGGGAATTTTTTCTTTCAAACTCGGATTTATTTCAAACTCTTTTTCTTTCAAAACCAAAATTTTCTTTCAAACCCATTTTGTTTCAAACCTCTTTTAAACTAAACCAGCAGACCTATAGCGGCCTCAGCGCCACAAGTAGGTAAGTTACACCAGTTTACTTTCGAGCAACCGGACGGGAACCGGAAGACCCAAGGGTAGTAACCTGAGGGAATGGATGGAGTTTATAATGATACAACGGTTGATAGACTTTCCCTTGATTAAGTTCGGGAAGCACGGAATATATATTGTCGCGGGACAATACAAGGGAGTTGACAACAGAATACTTCGCCTAGGCGTGTGACGGACACTACGAGTGTACCAACTGTGTTGTGGGACGACCGCACTCCGTGAGGAGCTTGTGGGCCTGATAGACCTACTTATGGGTTAGTTGGGCAAGTAGCAATGTATCAGTATGATACCCCACATATGTATACGAGTAGAGTCCGGAACACGGGAAGTAGTCGACTCCATACTACGGTCCGCAGTAAAAGTCAAACAAGAGTGACGGATTACCAAGAATGGTTGAAGTAAAGGAACTTAGTTAAGTTAAAAAGGACTAAAGGAACTAGTAAGTTTATTTCAAGGAAATGTATAAGAGTCAAGAAGTGTGAAGTGCACGGACTGTTATGTAAAGACATCACATATGTCTTAAGAAGCCTGAGGGATAAACATGATAGCTGGAGTGAATACCCAGTCTATACATTGTAAGGCAGAAGCCTAGTGTAGACACATTAATGTGCAACGAACGGGATGACACTCCCGGATTGATCACCTTGACTCCCGGGGAATATCGATCTTCACTAAAGAGACTACTAAACCCAGCCAAGAACGCAAGCAGCGTAGTTAACTAAGCATACCAAAAAGTGCAGTCAGATGTAATGGCATACCTTGACAACACCCAGGAGCAATCCTTGAGGGGTGTTTGGATCAACAATTGTTGGATGAAGCAGTGTAACAGAAACACAAGAGTTGAAACAATTACTCGGATTAGACACTGAAGGTAACCCACTTAACAGTAAGACCCTAAGTTGCCAAAGAGACAACTTGGAAGGAATCGTGACAGTAGGGCTTATAAGCCACAATAACTTGTGTTAAGAAAACGTGATCGGTTGCAGAAGTATATGTTATACAAGTAAATAGAGCGGAGAACGAACCACTGCATTAACAGTGGGGATACCTCTCGATATGGGAGACCACAGGAGCGGTAGTTGTGCGAACCAAGTCCAAGAAGTACGATGAGGATGGACCATGTGGTTATTACCCTAGAATGATTTGAATAACAATAATACAAAAGGAAGTGTTATACCAGTTGTGTAGGAAGGAAGAAAGATAAGTTGATAGCGACCACCATAGGTGTGTGATGCTAAATGAGTAGCGAACAACACTCAAGGAACATGAAAGCTCGAAAAATAGGGTATTCAAAAAAAAATCAGCCAAATAAGTGGCCAAACCCAGTGTAATGGCTGAAGCTAATATAATGACGGATGCAGTGTAAGTTGATGTTGTATAATGAAAGAGGATGCGGTGTGCAATAAGCGACCGTTGTATAAGTATTGTTAAGCGATGGTATGACAAATAAGCGGAGTTATGTGTTAAACCCCAGTGGAGATACAACAGTAAGTGATAGCAAACGAACCGAGCAGTAAGCCGGTGGCAAGTGTTATGTGATAAGAATTCCAGTAAACACAGTGTAAACTCCTATTGCAATCGCATAAGAGATTTACTGTCAAGAGTTTACGCCTCTGCACTCTGTATGACTGAGTTTTTTGGTATTGCATTTGCGCAGTAATGATCGAGTGGGATAGCTAGGATTTGGGAAATGTTAATTGTGGTGGATGTAGAAAGAAACTTATAACGCTATAATGACTGATGTATAGGAAATGCAAGGTCATACCAATGGAAGAGTACTTGTACGAAACCAAATGTGGAGGTATGATTAAGAATAAGTGATAACAGTGGCACTAAATACCAAATGTCGGTATGAAATATACCCCAGGTGTGGGAAATAACCGAGAGAGCACTACACATTAGGTAGTAGCTCAATCTCAACCGACAGTAAGACGGTAGAAGCAAGTCAATCATTGTGAATTACATAGTAGTTTACGCTGTAAGCTATTGAAGAAGTGGATAGAAAGTTTTGAAACTCACCGAGTTCGCTCAGGGTAAGAGATACCATGCGTCGGTTGAGAAACCATTCTTACCAAGATAAGAGTAATACATAGGAGATGTACAATACAATAACAGTAACGAATGGGGCAAACTAGCCCTATAATCATCAGAGTTGCGCAACAGAGGCCAGTGAGCCCATGCATCAGATACCGAATATACATTGTGAATATGAATGAATGGCTAGTTAGCAATGCCTAGAAGCCTCACAGGCCAGGACCGAAATCGGTTATGAGTTAGATAAACTCCAAAGAGAATTCTTGGTCTAGGGACAAAACCGCTAATATGGTTAAGATCCTCTAACCAGAACACATTGAATAGCAGACTGCGGGGAAGTTAAAGTACTTCACGACGGCAGAACATTTTAAACCAATGTTCAGTGATTGATTACAGGGGCATAATCCCTTTTAAGGGGGGTAGAGCGTAAAGCCGCTTAGTGTGTTTTACCGTACAAGTGTACGTGAACTATGTTGTGCATAGCACAAAAATGATTTGCTATGATGGTTGGCGCGTGTGTTATATAAACATACGCATTCATTCGTGGTTAAATTGTGGTAATTGCGCACAGAAGATGCGAATACCATTGTGGGAAGTGTGTTTATTTTGTTAACAGTGGTGTGTGAGAGTACAAGTGGAAGGGAGTAAAGAAACTCCCGGGGAACTAAAACCCCGACGGTGCATAAATGTAAACCATGTATTGTATTTTGATAAAAAAATATGTATATATATACAGTGTTGTGATTTATGAAGGGGTATGAGACCGACATAGAACCTAGTGAGAATTAAATTCCCTAGGTAACTTGAATTAAGTTGGATTTGGGTGATGATTAATAGACGGAGTTCTATCCCTTGGAGATGTAATGATTATGACTAGAAGGATTTAAAGATATAAAATGGGATATGCTTGAATTAGTTGTTGGTTGAAAATGAAGTGGGAGGTGAAACTTGATTATCATGAGATCAAGGGAAGCCGAACACAAATTGGGGTGGAAAGATAGTTCAACACTGATGCTGATCACATCAGGGTTGGATGACTCTGGAAGCTCCCTTCAAGTGGTCACAATTAACCACGCCAAGAAAAGAAACAAAGAGCATAAGTTGAACTTGGAGTTGTGTTGCGTTTTCAAAAAGAATTTTCAACTGGCATTTCCAAAACAGTCGATTAATATTTTGAATAGAGGATTCTCTTATATACTTAACCTAGTAAAGAATATTTTTGTTGTACTTGCTCACGAGCTCAGGACGTATGAGCCTTTGTCTACGGACCGGTGACATGAGAAGTATATTTTAAAAATGTATGTGATTGTTTTGACCTCCCAAAGAAACGGGGACCAGAAGGTGTCCACCGCGACCGGGTTCTGCGGGGTCACAGTGTATATGTACTCAACATGGGATTGGAGCCCATGGAGAGATGGAAAAGGTATTTCTGTTTGTTATACATGCTAAGACATGTTGTGTGGTATGAGTGATAAATATTATTTTAGACCTTGAGTGCTAATGTAGTTGGGTTCCGAAAGTGTTATGTTACCCAGACCTGAGAGTCTAAGGGTTGTTATGTAAGTACCATACTGCTAAGGTACCCGGACCATTGAGTCCGAGGTAATCATGTAAGTATGTTACGAGGTGGTTATGTATGGATGTGGATTTTGCCTGGACCGTTGAGTCCGAGGTTGGATGTAAAGGGTGGTTGGTAATGGAAGTTAGTTTCGAAAGTAATTCCCGTATTCTAATCCAATGATGCGAGGAAATGTGAACTTCGAGGACGAAGTTCTTTTAAGGGGGGTAGATTGAAATACCTCAAACCTTGGTATGTTGTGTAAATGTTAAACTATGGTATTTAAAGGCTAAAAAGTGCCTTAGAAACATCAATGAACCATTTAAACCATGGTAAAACACAATAAAACACTAAGACACGGTTTGAGCAAAAACATGCTCTAAACTTGTGTGAACTTGGTTAGGACCCAAGGAGACTACCAAGACTTAATAACATTTAATTATGATTTTATAAGGCTAATTAAGTCCTTAGGAAACCTTGGTAGACATTGGAACCAAACAAAACATAAATAAATACCTTAAGGTCAATATGGGCTAAAAAGTGCTCTAAGCTTAGGATAAATTTGTATAAGACCTAATGGTCATACCTATACCTTATAAATATGTTAATGAACATATTAAATCAATTACCAAAGAAAACCAAGCTTGAAAACAAGTTAAAACACAAAAAGTGCTTTAAGGAGTCTTAACGCACATTTTTGAAAAATTGTCTTGTAAATGAGTTTTGAGTGGCTAAATGTCCATCATTACTCTTAAATATATATGTGTACTATATAGTATCACATTTGGATGTCTATATCAATAGGAAATCAAATATTTCACTTCTATGTGCCTTGTTTTTGTGAATAGTGATTTTTATAAGCTAGTTTGTAACATATGTTATCATAAGTAATTAAATTGACAAATAAAGACTAAAGTACCCTTATGTAATAAAGGGGGCCGGTTTTCTTAAGTGTGTGACTCACCACTCCTTGTTAATTTACTAAGAAAAGAAAGAATGACTAATTAATGTACTATTTGCTTTATAAGAACAAATATCTTCAAAAAGCAAAGTTTATCTTCATTCTCTCATTTCTTTCTCATTTCACACGGTTCCACTCTTCTTCAACCTCTCTTCTTCTTGTTCTCTCACGGTAATACTCACCACCACCATTAAACTCTAGCTTTGACCTCTTGTAAAATCTAGCTCACTTAACCAAATCAAAAACAAACACCACCATTCTCTCCCTCTCATCAAGCTCTTCATTCCTATCTTCTCAAAATTCCAAGACCACCATTTTTGTGCCATGGAGTTCCACCATTGATGGAGCTTGAGCTTGTGTTTCTACATATTATTACTCTCCTTTGCTTCTAGGTAAGGAATCTCAAAGAAAAATCAAGTTTCCTTCATGTTTTTGCCTTGACCGAAATTGCACATTAATGGTGCTCTTGGTGTGACTTTGTTCTAGCTTCATTCCAACCTTTCATGGACTAGGTGGAGTCCTCTCTTCATAGATATTCAAACTCTCTTCAAAGATCAAGGTAAAACAACTACATTGATGTTTTTGAAACAATGTAAACCTAGGGTTTACAATGAGATGAAGCTTAAAGCTTGTATACTCATTTCAATGTTTGTATATTGTGTAGTAGTTGACAAGGAATCAAATACCTTACCGGTTTTGTAAGGAAACAAGAAAGAAGTTTGGGTGGAAAAGAGGTAAATATGCTATCTCAATGTGGTTTAATGCCTTAGGAGAAATGAGCTTATAATGCTTGTTAAAACTACCTAAGGAGCTAATGGTAAAGGACTTAGTGAAAAGTTCTCAAGGAGACTAGTAAAAGGACATATGTAATGTTGAGTGTATTTGCAGGTCAAAGGCATTATTTATGTGGGAAATTTAGTGTTTATGGTTTATGCAATTTAAGGGCCTAAGAGCCATGTTATTTAAGGGCCTAAGTGCCAAGCAATTTAAATTGTGCACTATATTGTGATGTAGTGTAAATTTGGTGAAGTCTTGTGTGTGATGGTGTTCTTGATGGATTTAGGTGTTCTTGAGTGTTTAATGGTGAAAACTATGAGCTTTGGAATGATGTTGTGCTAAGAGAACCCATGGCAAAATTTGTAAAATGTATAAGGAGTTTTAAGTGCTTGAATGAACTTGGGTGAACTCGGAATTGTTAGGAATGAGTAAATGTTTCACTAAGGAAGAAAACGTGCATTAAGGTGTTCTAAGGTGCTACAAGGATTTAGGCATTATCTTGGAAGTTCTATAAATCAAATGAGTGTTTCTAGGGTGTGTCAAAGTCTTGGAGAAGTTTATATAAGGTTTAGGTAATGATTGATGAATAAGGAGAGAATGATGTTTAGGTAAGGTTTTGAGAAAGGAATTCAAGAAGTTGTGAAAAGAGGATTTGGTTAGTAAGAGGAGATGCTTGGGATGATGTTATGAAGGTGAGGAAGCATTTTAGTGTAGTGGTCATTTAAGGTGAAACACCACTTGGAAAACCAAAAGGAAATGTTACAAGTGTTAAGAGATTTGATAAGAAGATTGAGTAACAAGTTGGATAATGTTTTAAGGTGAATCAAAGTGATATTTTAGTATTAGAATATGCCTAAGTTCATGTATGAAGCTTGGGTAATCAATGGATGAAGATAAGAGGTGAAACAAGACTTGGAAAGTGAAGTTCTGGCCCGTCCGAACTACCGTCTGAACTTGGACGTTCGGACGTGCTCTGTGTACGCGTAGGTTTTCTGACCTTCGACTGATGTCCGAACTACCGTCCGAATGGGAAGTTCGGACACACCTATTTTATTCTCTGGTTTGGCTTCGAAAGGCGTCCGAACTTGGGAAGTCCGGACGCAAGTTCGGACGTTCACCAGTTTGCACCCTTAGAGTCTCAAACGGTGTCCGAACTTGAGAAGTCCGGACACAAGTTCGGACAAGGTGCTGTTTTGACCAAAGAGGGTGTTTAAGGTATGGAAATGATGTGTAATGATGGGGATTGATGGTTAATGATGTCATGAGGTTGTTAAGGACATGTTAAGTGAGTTATAATGATGATTGAGTGGGTGAAAGGTTGTGTTATAATGTGAAAGTAAAAGAAGATAAATGTGAAGTTATTTAATTAATTTATGGGGTTAATCATGGTTATTCGATATTACACAAACATGTTACCCCCAATGTTAATGAAAACAACTTGAATGTTACCAGTTGTTCGAGAATTGTTCGAGGAACGTAAATGGACATGATAGAGTGGACTCCGGTGACAGGTATGGTTTTCTTGCAACCTGTGTCCTACCGGATTACACCGGCTTGTATGCCAATGTGTTTTTCTGAGTGTTTGCCACCTTGTAAGAATAAAACATGTAATAAGTTTATCGTAATTCATTTATGTGGCGCATCTGGTCTCCGATACCGTTTAACCTCAAATAAGTGTTAAACCTTAGCTAACTAGAACTAGGAACACGTGAGAGATCGGTATTTGGAGTTAACGGCCCAAACCTCGGGAACGTTCTAACCACGGCTATGTGTGAGTTAGTTGGATATTGTTGTTGTATGCAAGTGTGTGAACCTCCCTTGTGTGCTTAACTCGGTTATGATACAGTATGGTGTGTGGATGTGGTAGGCTCCATAATGGATCTCTAACTACTTATTTATAAGTATATATGTACTAATGGGGAGGTGAGGAGTCCGGTCATGTTCCGGCCACGCGTGTGAGGACGGGAGTCGATGTCATATCCGGTTCGACTCTCTTGGTGTATGTATGGGTTGTATTCCAATTTGGTTTCAACCTTCCCTTAGCTTATCCAAAGCTAGTTTACTGACTCACGTCGGGCCACAGGGGCATACAAATGTTGTTTCGGTGTGCTTGGGATTACTATGTCCAACGCACCTTGGTGTTAAATTAACCGTTCAAAATAACAGGACGATAACGAGGTAGGTAACGAGCTTAGTATGAGATTGGCAACAATCTCTAGGCTCATCGTGTTTATTAACTATGGTGGAAGGTTCCTAGTGTGAACCGTACTTGTGGTGTTATGTGTTATCGTTGTTATGGAATATGGATGTGAATTCCGGTTATAATAAGAGGCGTTTAAGGATAACCCGATTAATGGGTACGTGTCGTTCATTAAGGAAGTAGCTCCGTTTAGAGGAGAGCCACTCTAGGGTTAAAGGAATCATTGGGTGATTTGTTAAGTGTGGATGTGTTGGATATATGTTGAGCCCTATTGTTGGGTGTATGCAATGTGTTGTGTGTTTATGGTCTACATGCATGATTTTAATATAATCAACCGCATGCTAAGACGACAATTAGTTGTGCGTGGCCCGGTAGCATGCGGGCTGCGGGATTACCATCCCAGCAAAGGTGCTGAGCCCCTTGGGGGCCACCCTTTTCTTCCTTTTCTATTTCAGGTACAAGGAGCTGGAAGCCGTTTGAGAGTAGGACGGGGTAGATGTTTATACATGGGTAGCCATTTAAATGGCGTAAGCATTGTAGGCGTAGTAAGACCAAATTGTTATCGGCATTAGTTTGTAAATACTTGGTACGGTTGGAATGTATAAAGTATATGGGTTGTTGTTAAGGGAAGCAAATGTAACGTGTAGTTGCTCGGGAATCTAGACCATCAGACCGATACAAAGTACATGTATTAGCCTTGTTAGCCACGTGGGTGGTTAACGGCGTGTAACACCATTGAAATAAGTAATGTGATGAGTTGAATTTTCCGCTGCAATTTGATGTTATGTGTACGGTGGTAGTTGGGGTGTTACAAGCACTCCACACCTACACGCACTAAACGAGATAATAACAGAAAAAAGACATTAGGCATCCAGATTCAATTACAGATAATCCTTCAAGGAGTACGCACCCATGAATGCTTCCATTCATAACAAACTTAATATAGTGCTATAATCTTAAATTGCATAGCACTAAGGCTCTTAAATGACATGGCTCTTAGCCCCTTAAATGACTTAAACTTAAACACTGAATTTCCCACAATAAAAGCTTTCAACCTGCAAATACACACAACAATGCTCCCATAGCAATATATGTGTTCTCATAGTTCACCTTAAGCTTATCTTACTAACTCATTCCCATTGGCTCCTTAGTCACAAGTTCACAAGCTTGTTTAAATTCTTTTTCCTAGCTTATATAACCCATTACATATTGTAAGCCTTAAGCTACATTAGTACTTATCTAAATGTCATCCCTTAAAACTTAAACCACCATTAGGTAAGCAATTTACCTTTTTTTTTACTCAAGCTTCTCTTACTTCCCTCCTTAGGTTTCCTTGATTGGATTTCAGCAAGGACTTCAATCCTCTTGCCAATGTTCTAATCCACATTTAAATAATCTAATGAGCACTAAGCAATATACCTAAACTCATAGAATTCATCCTTAGGTAAAAATATGTGTTTTAAAGCTTAAAAATGTATGTTTACCTTTGAATTTTGGAATGGCTTTCATAATGAAGCAAGGCAAGACCTCCCCAAGTCTTTGGAGAATATAATCAAGCTAGAACAAGGGATGAAACAAGGTCCCATGAAGAGATGAATTTCGGTTATGAAAGAAAAGTGATGGAAACTTGGTTTTTCTTACATTTTCCTTACCTTGAGTGAATGGAGAAGACAATGAACACCTCAAGCTAGTTTTCCCCCTTCAATGGTGTTTTCTCATGGCTCCAAAATGAAGCTTTTCGAATTTTGAAAAGATAGGAAGCAAGGCCTTGGTCTAACTAAGAGAAATCTATGCTTAGTTTTGGATTTGGAGCTAAAATGAGTATTTGGTGGACATTTGAAGATGGTGGTGCCATGGGTGCCGCTTGGACGGTTTTAGAACAGAGAAGAAGAAGAAAAATCAGTGGGGAAGAAGAGAAATGAAGAAGAGAGGAGAGAGGTAAGCTAAAGTAAGTATATTGTCTTTATAAAGCAAATAGTGAACTTCTACCCTCCTTCCTCTTTCTTAAAGTTCTGGCTCCCTTTGGTGATGACTCACCACTTAAAAACCGTGCCCCCTTTGATATTTAGGGAGTGTTTTGACCATTGACCACTTAAGAAGTCATTTGACTCATTTTTGGCACTATTTGGCACTATTCACAAATTAGTGCACAAATTTGTGAATTTTTTGATTTCCCATTGATTTAGGCTTCCCAATGTGATACTAATTAGTACACATGTTGATTAAGGTGTAATCATGGGCATTAAGCCACTCAAAACCCATTTCTAAGACAATTTCTCAAAAAGGTGCTTTAAGGAGTCTTAAAGCACATTTTGTGTTTAAGCTTGTTTTTGAGCTTGGTTTTCTTTGGTAATTGATTTAGCATGTCCATTAGCATGTTAGTTAAGTCATATAATGTTATTTGGGTGCTAATCAAAGTCACTCCATGCTTAGAGCACATTTTTTTGCCTAAATTGCCCTTAAGGCGTTTTCTTGTGTTTTCCTTGGTCTAAATTGTCTACCAATCTTTCTAAGGTATTTTTTAGCCTTATTACCTCATAAATTGATGTTTACTTAGCATACTTAGGTTTGGGGTATTTCAATATACCCCCCTTAAAAGATCTTTGTCCCCAAAGTTCCCATGCATCTTATCTTATTAGAATTCATGGCTTACCTCATTCCAAAGGTCATATAGATCGTGCTTATATGTACTTAATCTTATTGACTCATTAGGTCTGTCATATATCTATACTCAAATATCACCCAACATGCCTAAGCATGTACAACACTCAAAATTCCCTTTGTTCCTTTTGGTGTTTCAAACAATCACATAATTTTCATCGTATTCTCCCATGTCACCGGTCCGTAGACAAAGGCTCGTTCTTCCTCGCCACCATGGGCTTGAATACAAAACAACTCTGTTCTCCCCATGTCACCTGTCTGAAGACAAAGGGTCATGCGTCCTCGACTTCATGGGTGAGACTCGGTAAAAAGGAAATCCTTTTTACGAGGTTAAGTGAGGGATAATTCCCTCTATTTGAAAATACAATCAACTCCAATTTCATTTTGTCCTAATGCCTATATCCCTAGCGTTATTTAATTGTGACCACTAGTAGGGAGTTTCAGGAATCACCCAACCCTGATGTGATCAGCATCAGTGTTGAACTATCCTTCCACCCCAATTTGTGTTCGGATTCCCTTGATCCCTAGAAAATCAAGTTCCACCTCCCACGTCATTTTCAAACATCAAATAATTCACTCATTTCCAATTTTCTATCTTTTTAGTCTTCCTAGTCGTTATCATTACATCTCCAAGGTGTGGACTCAGTCCATCAATCATTCCCAGTTCATCTCTTAGTTATTACCTCTAGACTCTCATTCCTACTAAGTACTATATCAGTTTCGTACCAATTCTCACCATCTTATACCTCATAGCATTGCTATTTCCTACCTCATACTCATATCGAGTAATATCTCATAGTGTTATCTTATTCTTATCTCACACATAGATTCATATCAACTCATATCTCATATATTACTTAAGTCTCCTTAATCCTCTTCACTAATTCTCTTAACTTGTACTCCCACCGGAGTCAACAAGATAGGTACTTAATATGTACGGTATTCGTATCTTTTATGCGCAATAACCATAATTAATCTCAAAATGTTTATGTAAAACAAATTCTCAATTTATTTGTGCAATGCACATCGTAGTTTACGTACTCAGTACATAAACATACGCTAAGCGGTTTTCGCTCTACCCCCCTTAAAATGGATTACGCCCACGTAATCAACATTATGTCGTCCTTGAACATAGGTTCAAGATTTCTGATTCTCACCAAGCATTCTAGCTTCCATGTCACCTATCTCACTTATAATTCGATCAGAGGGTCATAACTATGTCAATTGATTAGTCTCTGTATCAAGGATTCTTAACGGTACTTATACCATTTTCTTAACTTAGTTTGGTCTAACCTCTAGGTACTTATCCGTTAGCTTCCGCTGCGTGACTCTGATAATCTTAGGCTTAACTACATTTCTTATCCTTTTATAATATTGTATATCCTTCTGTCTCCTTACAGTTTTAGAAATATTGGTCTCCTAGTGGACACGTGTTATCTTATATATACACGGCCTTAATGAGTTGTAACTCATCTATCCATTCTCCCTGAAGATCTAACGTTCATATTCTTTGTGTTCTCTCAAGATGATTCTTACTCTGAAACTACTGTTTAGTGCTTATTGTGATTTACAGTTTAATCTCTAACGTCTTAAGACATGTCCAATGTCTGTACTTAACAATCCGTGCTCTTCGCGCTTCATTGTCCTTAATTATTTGTTCTCTGATTCCTTTGTGTTGTTGGTTCAACTGAATTTCTTCTCTTTGACTGTTTGTGGTAGTAGCTGCTCTCTTCCGATCTTGTGTCGTTGATCGTGGTACGGAGTCGACTACTTCCCGTGTTCCTTACACCACTCATCTACATGCATGGGGTACCTTACTGGTACATTACTACTTACCCGACTAACTCATAAATGAATCTGTCAGGCTTGCAAGCCCCTGCGGGGTGCAGTCGTCCCACGTCTCGTTTTAGTAACTCGTAGTGTTCGTCACACGTTAGCTATTGCTAATTATGAAGTATTCTGTTGTTGATCTCCTCTTTCATCATTCCATAATAACACTTATTGTTCTTCCTGAACTTAATCAAGGGAAATCCACTTACTGTGTTCTTGGGTATGGTATGCTCTAGCTCCTTCCTATATTCTGTACTGACTCGATCTCTTAGTAGCTGAGGTCTCTTTCTATAGAGCCTCTTATCTTGTTTCTCATATGTTGGTCTACTAGGAATGCACTTCCAGTTCCTCCAGGAATGAAAAAGGGTGCCTCCTGTGAAATCTTACCTCACACTGTCTAGACTACTGGCGTCAATGCACAGTTCGTCTACCATCTTATTCCCTTACTTATCTCGGTCTCAGCTCATAGATCTAATTGCCTTTGTGTTAATATTTGACGGTTTATGTATGATGATCGCTTCACTACGCACCATGACTTAATCCACTTATATAAATATGTACTCACGACCACTACTACCGTGGTAGTTGGCCTTTACTCTATTGCCCATTGATGGTGCAACTATTTACTCATTATTCTAACATTTTATCTTATACTCAATCCCTTCTTTGTGTAAACAGACTGGGAGTTCTCTAATTTCGGTGTTTGGCGGTTGTCATACCGTGCTGTAAAATGGTTGTCTTATTACGAAGGTGTTCTGCTTCAATCTCAGGTTCATAAGTAGGCTAATTTTCTCACATTCTTTCATCCTTTATGATGTTATTTACCATGTAATTTAACCGGTTACTGAAGAAGTCATCCGTTGAATCACCAGCTCTTCTGAGCGTTGGTCAATTGACGTGTCATACAGTGCACTCACAATGTTTTATCTCCGACGATTACTGATTCTTAAATCCTCGGTGTTGGATATGAGATCTGTCTCTGCAACCTTCCTCATTACTCAAGTGTATCTGGTACTTTCTAAGGTAATCTCAAGGTTATAGTTTCCATTCTCTAACAAAAGAGTATTATATCTCTAATTAGTGAAATCCCTTTTTGAGGGGTTTATTCCCACTCATGGCCTCACAACAAGGAGAGGTATCCCCACCCTAAAAGGAATGGTTCGTTCTCCGCCCCTGACTATGTACCATCTCATTATTCTCATTGGTGCCCTTTCCTGGCAATATTTTCCACAATCTAAGTTATAAGTGTTGTAACCGTTCATATCTATGAATTGTAGTTCGTTCATAGCTTAAATAAGCTCTCTTACAAGTTACTGCGCCTCGGGCTCTGATGTGATTAACATCCTTGGCTAGTAGGCTCTTAGTGCTTAATGTCATTGAATGAGAGCCGGTGCTCGGTTCACTCCCTGTACTCTTACTCATCTGTAGGGTATCCTCATAAGATTCTGGTTCTTAGACACTATCCACTGTTAGGTTACATATTAAATGTAGTATCGGGTTTCATGGTAAGTTGCTGCATCCTGCTTCTTGCTATGGAAGTTATTCAGGTGATCTAAGGTTACTTAGTGTTTCCAATAATATTTCCACTTCTAAGGACTTGAGTCTTTTAGCGATTATGGTTCGGTTCGCATTAGGCATTTGCCTTACGGTGTCTAAGTCGGATATTTATCCTGTCATCTTATGCTTCCATCTCAACGCTTTGTTCAACATTTGTTGACTACGCCACCCGTCAATGATTAATCATACTTGGGTGTTAATGAGGTAGGCAACCAATACTAATCGTCGTTAATCAGTTTATTCAGCTCGACTATGCCCACTCTGTGGGGGTAGTCCTTTGAGCTTCCCTTTGTTAGGATTGTATGTCTTTAATCCTTAGTAGGTTATAACTTAAGTTTATTCCCTCTGTCCCGGTTTTCGGGGTTTACTAGCATATCCAACGAAGATTGTTGCTATTGGTATTCTTAATGGTCATCTCAGGAGTTCTATCCCGTTCCTGTTGGAAGACGTTATGCCAACAGTCTCAATGGTATCTTATAATACATTCCTTGTATGTTATTGCTTACATAGTGTTTTGCTCGGATATTTGAGCGATCTCTTAGGTTTTTCCCTTCCAGGTTCGGAATTGGTGTTCTTACCCGTACTGTTCGTTGTTGTTGTAGTAGGTTATACCGTTGCTGGTGTTTATTTCATTTAGTATTCCGTCCAAGTTCAGCTCCCTGCTGACTGGTGTGTCATCTCATCTCATCATGGTCAGGCCGTCAGACCCTACCAAGGCCTCATTCTCTCATTCTCATAGATTTACAGTCTGGTATTACCATTGTAGCATTCTACTATCTCACCCTGATAGCTTTCCGTATAACTTAACCGTGGTAGCACTTGCTACAGCAAGTGCACCATGCAGGATTGGCTACCGGTACTGCGTACGTCGATAGTGGTACTTCCTCCTAATCTCCTTGTAACTGGTAGTCCTCGGGACTCCTTCGATGTCCTTTCGTTTTAGATAACTTACCATTTAACGGTTTCCTTGTTGTTTTGACAATACTATCACTTATCAGGGCGTTCCTCTTGCTGAGGGAACCCCTTGTTATTTTCTTATGTCTTAATCCTCGCTCCCGTTTCCACGTATTATGTCGGGGTTACTAAATAATGGTTCTCCTTTGGGCAGTACATCGTAGTCCTATTCCGGTATACAGTTGTACGTGTCCTTATTGTCGCCTGTGCTACGTCGGCCAGGTTTGTAACCTTTCTCATTGTATGGGGTTTAGAGTCCGGTTTCTAACTGGACTTTCCAGTAATCTTAACTCTCATGCCTTGTATTATCCCACTGTTATGCTCATTCGGACCACTGTCCGGTACTCATGTCGCTTATCCTTTCTTATCCATTGCACTCATAGTTCTTTTCTTACCACTGGTATGGCGGGGTATCTCGACTGCGTAGCATGTCGACCCATGTTGCCGGTAATTACCGTTCTCTTATTGGTAGAATTCCGTTGGCAGCGTCTGTTTCACTTTTGCGCTCCAATTAAAACCTCCAAGTTTTCATAAACTGTTGTACAACAAGATGTTTCCCGTATTGCTTACTGTTAACTAACTACCAGATCAGGCTTTTCCCGAGTAAGAGAAGGCTTTCTTCTCTCTGGCGTTTTTTCCCCGCATTGAAAATTAAGGATGTGGAGGGCGGGTTTAGGTACTATGGATATCCGGTAAACACCGGGAAGTCCGAACAAACACACCTCTCGCTCCATCTCTCAACCCTTTTTGTAACACCCCATCTCAATCCAATCGTGGTTATCTTGTCTTCAGAGCGTAACTACGCTCTGATACCACTTTTTGTAACACCCCATCTCAATCCAATTGTTGTTATCGCAACTTAACCGCATATATACAAACGTTGTAGTGGAATTAAATACACACCGGGACCTTGCCACGGTCTGACTAACTGAATATACTGAACATTAGTACTTACAACCCTTATTCATTTACATAACAATCTTACAACCTCCTCACATCCTATACAACTTACTAACTCAATTACCATACGAGAGTACATGCACAACTCGAAGGTCACACTTAAGCCCGTAATAAATCTACCTCATCTTACTCTCATGACGGTCGCTTTCTGACATTCACCTGCGAAATAAAAACAGCCCCCAAAGGGGGTCAGCAAAATTGCTGGTACTATCCTCTCATGGCCCCCAAGCTAACGTGGCTACGACGACTAATTGTCGATAGCATGAAGGTTGATTAGATGCACAACATAGTAGAAGGTGTAATAAACAATAAGCCAAATATGAACAATCAAGGTTCAACATAATGAACGACTTAAATGTGTTCTCTTAATTAGTGAGTCAATTGTTGAACTCTTTAAGTTATGTTTCCTCTTATTCTCAATCTAACCTTATCTTACCTCAATCTTAGTCCCTATCTTAATCTTAGGAAACAAACCATTGTTTAAATAGAAATGGTTGTAGCTTATCTCAGTCTTAGAATACAAACCATTCCTTAAATAGAAATGGTTGTATCTTATCTCAAACCTTATCTTAATCTTAGAATACAAACCACTCTTTAAATAGAAATGATTGTATCTTATCTCAATGTTTATTTTTGTCAGGTCAAAAGCAACCCTAGCCAATGAGCTATCAACTCCATTGGTTGAATAAACAACTTATCTTAAAATTTAGGATTTAGGTGATCCTACCGCACCATCTTAATGCCTCCTACCTTGGACTGGATGCCCAATGTAGCTGAGCCGACATTCGACCCTAGGCAACAAGTCCGAAGACAAGTCCTTAAGCGGGAGTCGGATCTGCTTTAGATACCATCCCCCTTTCCTTAACATGCATGACCGGAGTCAGTCCCGGATTCCTCACTCCCCCCAGGTTCCAGTTAGTAGAAGTCTCAAGACAATGTTTGTTAGTTGACCTCCTTCGGTTACTAAGAAAACCATATTTGGGAGTGTTCCTTAATCTCACACAATTCTTTACTAAACATTAGTTAGTAAGTTCTCACGGTAAGTTGTGTTAGTTTTCTAACATCACACAACAATACAATAAACATAATATTCCGGTTGCATGCTTTATATTGTTAGTGGGCACACAAAGACAAATAGCACACAAGCCGAGGGACACCTCGTTAGCAAGCAGGTCACAAGAAGACTGTACCGTTCACCGTTGGTCGTTCGGTTGCTTACTCTCCTCCGGAGTTCCACTTACTCAAACCCTAAAACATTAATCGAATCGGGTGGTTAATTTCTTAACTTAACTCAACTTATTTAACTTACTTAGCCATCAAATATCCCCACCTAACACCTTTTAAGTTTTACAACTTAATCTTACAAACTTAACCTTAAGCATTTAAGTTTATACTTAACTTAACCCCTAAGGTCTTTATATTCCTAATCATCACTGCCCTCTTAATGGGGTACCATTAATACCACTAAACTCTCTTAGGGTTTCTTTTTTTTTTTTATCTTAAGGGTCGACCGACCTTACCGACCGACCTTACCCAAGGTCGGTCCATTCCAGTGACATATTACCGTAAGAAAATTCTACCCCGATAGACCTTGCAAGATTGGTCCACAAGGTCGGTCCATTCCAGAAACATCTTGTTCATTGTTTTTCAGCCCGACCGACCTTGTCCATGGTCGGTCCTAAGGTCGGTCCATTCCAGAGAGTTTCCTGCGTGTGTAATCTAAGCCTGACCGACCTTGGCAAGGTCGGTCCTAAGTTAGGTCGGCTCCAAAAACTTATTTCTATGTGCTAAATTCACTCCAAACCTCACCACAAGTGTCCTAATGTGTTCCAACATCATTTAGGCACTTAAACTCACCCTTAAACATCCACTAAAACCTCCTTAACTACTTACTCAATTCTTACTAGGAATTCCTAGCACTTGTTTACTCTTTTTAAGGCCTTTACATGTCACCAAACAAAGCCCAAACATCATCTAAAACAATCACCATCCAATCCCCCATCTTTAGAAGCCTTAAAGAAATTTTTTTTTCTTTTCTGCACTGGACCGCCCCTCTGGGGCGGTCCCAAGCAGAAGCTAGTTTTCCTGCAAAATTCGCCTGGACCTCCCCACAGGGGCGGTCCAAACCAGAGGCCAATTTTCAAAGTGATTTTCTCCTCATTTTGAACTCCAAATTCACCCAAATCTTTTCCCACTCATTCCATAATCTTTCCACATGTTTCCTACATGTTTAAACACCTTAAAACATGCACTAAACCTTCCTAAATCATCATCAAACTTTTCACTTAATTTCTTACAAAATTCTTACACTTAACACTTGATTCCTTACACTTCCCACTTGCGATTTTGCCTAAGACCTCAACTAGTCATTATGTTTCTTCACAACCATCTTAACTACTCCTCAAGCATCATTATGCATACCCATTTGCTTTACTAAAACTTCTCAAAGCTACCTATAATCTAGCACATGCTTACATCCTTACAAGTCATTATACCTTATTTTTCCTTCAAACTTTGTACAAGTTTCCTAGCTTCCTTAATCGTGGTTTTGGTGCCTTAATTTCACCATTGTAACCCCTAGTCCCTCTTAGACATCCCTAGGTCTTCCTAGTACTCAAGAACTCCATAGTTTATCCATTTTCACCAAAACAACCCTTAATGTTTACTAGAACATCCTTAGTCATAAAATCTCCTTAGAACACCTTAAACACTTAGTTTCTTTTCCAAATTTTGACATGGCTTCCTTAGTATATTACTACACCCAACATTTAGTTTTTCACCCCTAATACAAACATGAACACTCAAATTTTGCCATAGCTCCTCTAGTATATTCTCATGCCCATATGCATGGTTTTTCTCATTCAATCATCTCACACACATCAAGTCTTTTTCACATAATATTTCTCACACGAATCATCCCATTCATAACAAACTTAATTTTTTTTTGATAATTTGGGCATATAGCCGCTATATTATTAATGTCCTGAAAGTTCAGGAGGATGTGTGTTGAGTGGGCCTCATTAAAACCTCTCTAAGTAAAACCCGTGGGAAAAAAACTTAGAGAGGAAAAAGAGTACCCCACATCCAATTACAAGCCTAATATCTGACTAAAGAGAAGAATAACAACCAGCACAACTAAACTCAAAAGACCTAAAAGTTTCAGCAGCACTCCACACCTACACGCACTAAACGAGATAAAAACACAAAAAAAAACCCATTAGGCAACCAGATTCAATTACAGATAATCCTTCAAGGAGGACGCACCCATGAATGCTTCCATTCATAACAAAATTAATATAGTGCTATAATCTTAAATTGCATAGCACTAAGGCTCTTAAATGACATGGCTCTTAGGACCTTAAATGACTTAAACTTTAACACTGAATTTCCCACAATAAAAGCTTTCAACCTGCAAATACACACAACAATGCTCCCATAGCAATATAAGTGTTCTCATAGTTCACCTTAAGCTTATCTTACTAACTCATTCATTGGCTCCTTAGTCACAAGTTCACAAGCTTGTTTAAATTATTTTTCCTAGGTTATATAACCCATTACATATTGTAAGCCTTAAGCTACATTAGTACTTATCTAAATCTCATCCCTTAAAACTTAAACCACCATTAGGTAAGCAATTTACCTTTTTTTTTACTCAAGCTTCTCTTACTTCCCTCCTTAGGTTTCCTTGATTGGATTTCAGCAAGGACTTCAATCCTCTTGCCAATGTTCTAATCCACATTTAAATAATCTAATGAGCACTAAGCAATATACCTAAACTCATAGAATTCATCCTTAGGTAAAAATATGTGTTTTAAAGCTTAAAAATGTATGTTTACCTTTGAATTTTGGAATGGCTTTCATAATAAAGCAAGGCAAGACCTCCCCTAGTCTTTGGAGAATATAATCATGCTAGAACATGGGATGAAACAAGGTCCCATGAAGAGATGAATTTCGGTTATCAAAGAAAAGTGATGGAAACTTGGTTTTTCTTACATTTTCCTTACCTTGAGTGAATGCAGAAGACAATGAACACCTCAAGCTAGTTTTCCCCCTTCAATGGCGTTTTCTCATGGCTCCAAAATGAAGCTTTTTGAATTTTGAAAAGATAGGAAGCAAGGCCTTGGTCTAACTAAGAGAAATCTATGCTTAGTTTTGGATTTGGAGCTAAAATGAGTATTTGGTGGACATTTGAAGATGGTGGTGCCATGGGTGCTGCTTGGAAGGTTTTCGAACAGAGAAGAAGAAGAAAAATCAGTGGGGAAGAAGAGAAATGAAGAAGAGAGGAGAGAGGTAAGCTAAAGTAAGTATATTGTCTTTATAAAGCAAATAGTGAACTTCTACCCTCCTTCCTCTTTTCTTAAAGTGCTGGCTCCCTTTGGTGATGACTAACCACTTAAAAACCGTGCCCCCTTTGATATTTAGGGAGTGTTTTGACCATTGACCACTTAAGAAGTCATTTGACTCATTTTGGGCACTATTTGGCACTATTCACAAATTAGTGCACAAATTTGTGAAATTTTTGATTTACCATTGATTTAGGCTTCCTAATGTGATACTAATTAGTACACATGTTGATTAAGGTGTAATCATGGGCATTTAGCCACCCAAACCCATTTCTAAGACAATTTCTCAAAAAGGTGCTTAAAGGAGTCTTAAAGCCCATTTTGTCTTTAAGCTTGTTTTTGAGCTTGGTTTTCTTTGGTAATTGATTTAACATGTCCATTAGAATGTTAGTAAAGTCCTATAATGTTATTTGGGTGCTAATCAAAGTCACTCCAAGCTTAGAGCACATTTTTTTGCCTAAATTGCCCTTAAGGCGTTTTCTTGTGTTTTCCTTGGTTTAAATTGTCTACCAATCTTTCTAAGGCATGTTTTAGCTTTATTACCTCATAAATTGATGTTTACTTACCATACTTAGGTTTGGGGTATTTCATTCAATCAAATGTTGCCTAACAAAATATGATATGTCCTTATTGTTTGCTTTTTCCTAACAACTCTACCCAAGAAAATATTTGACCAGAGACTCTTTATAATATAAAACAATAAACAAAAAGCCTTTTTCTTCTCAATTATTGTTTTCCAATTATCAAATTTTATTTTAACTATCCACTGATAATTGTATTTATAGTATTACAAAACTACACAAAGTAAATGTAGAAAATAATATTTATTTTCACACAACTAGGCGGTAGTAATAAAACTTCCATGTAGTTTCTCATTTTGAGTACAACTACCCTGGCTTCTTAATCACTGTTTACTAATTTCAACTTTTATCAATTGGAAGCAAGTTGGTGTTTTTGAAGTCTAACAGTTGATATATTGTAACACTCCTCTCGTTAAACTCGTGATAATCTCTGTCGTAGTATAATTAAAAACATCTTATAGTGGAAGTTTAAACAATAATAATCCTCACTTTGGTGTCACATGTCATTACTCGCCCATGGGAGTAAATAAGCATAAACGAAATAATAATAAAACAACAACAATAATAAACCGCAGTGATGAACGAAATATCTACTACATCATCCTAAGTACAAACCGATACATATGATAAGTGAGCATCTAAAGTATTCCCAGTGTTTACAACGTACTGAGTACAAACTAGTTCTAAAAAGTGCGGTAAATATAAAGGCGTCTTGACTGCCCAGAAGTCCTGCACTCCAGCTTCATAGCTCGATCATTAACCTGACAAATGCCATGGAGGCTTAGTGAAAAACGCTGATTATGCTAGGTATGATATTGGACCCTATCGATCACCTAAGCCATAATAACCATATTAGCATTAGATTGATTACAAGCTTTGTCTGATTTTCAATTATAATAAATATTGTAAGGAATCATGCATAAAGACTTAGTCATTCAACCAACACATTCACTACATTTCACTAGTAATCATTTACACATGTGATAAGCCGCAGACTTATCATATTTTATGTGCTGATTTAGTATTATAATTATCTAAATAAAGTTATATATGTGTTATTTATGATAGATTATGCGTTAAACTATATTATTTGTACAGTCTTATGTTTTATGTGTTTTATATACAAGGAACACATCTCTAGGCAGAAATTTCATTGATGCCGGATTCGATGCCGGGTTGGTTCTACACGGCATGAGCACAGAATAGAAAAGAGGCCTTGCTGGATGTGATTCCGGGTAAATTCTATCCATCATGAGTATAGAGTCGCTTCGGTTGACCATACGACAGCACATGTGTTCCACGTGATTTCCAACCGCTGCCAGGTGTGATGCCGGGTATATCCTACCCGGCATATGTACTGTTTCCCGCAGAATTGACGGTTTCGACCGTTAAAACTTAAGAACATTTCCCACGTGTGCCGGCTACCAATGATCCGGCACGACGCCCGACAAGAGACATTTTGAAGCCCTATAAATAGGCCATGAATCTGCATCATTTGACACTTTAACGTACCAAATCCACGCCATTCGCACTTCATTTCCGCCACATTCCATCTGTTGGTGTCCGAGGAACGTCTGCAGATCCGTCCACGCAAGAGAAGAAGAAGACCTTGACGGGTTAAGGCTATTAACATCTCCTTCTCCCCCATTGTATTCTCTTCTTGTAGTTGTGTGGATGGTGATGCAGAATCCTTGTTAGATTTTTTTGGTTAGGGAAGATTTCCTTGTAAAGCTCTTATGACCATTTATGGAATTTTCAAGTTTCTTAACCCGAGTTCTAGTCTTCATGCAAAGTAGAATGAAGTAGCTATTTATTCTCTTATCTCTAAGTCCTATTTAAGGCTTTTCCAAGCAAGAATAGGATAGATTAGGATTTTGGTAATCTTTAAGTTTGTTGTTCCGAGAGAGAGGCATCAAGATCTAAGGTTTAGGGTTAATCTCTTATTTCCCCATTATTCTTTTTGTATTCGCGGCATTAGTTATGCACGATGCAAGTATGAATATTGAGTTCCTTTTGTCAGAACCGAATCTGGAAGTGTGGTTTACGAAATATACGATGCCGGATGTAGTGTCGGATGGAAGTCGTCCGACACATTCAAGGCCATGAATCTGCCGGGTAGCGGAGATCCGGCATGTCACCCGGCATATGCATTTTGCGAGACCAAATCCTCTTTGAGACTTGCCACCCTTGATTATTGGTCTTACGTTTCCTTTACATTGATAATCTTCCAAAATCAAAGTTAGTTTATTTTGTTTTCTTAGTTTAGAATCACATTTACTTTTCCCCCCGTTTATTATAGAATAGGCTTTTGCCCGGATTAGGACTAGTTTTCTATAAGTTCCTTGGGTTCGATACTCTCGGTTGTAATATACTTACACTATACTCCGACCGGGTTTTATTTTGCTACCCGTAGTAGAGTTGTAGGTTTAGTTTATCATTTTATTCTTTTTATGTATATAGTTTCCTACAATTTCATAGCCAGCAAATTGGCGCTGTTGCCAGGGACTTGGAATTAGTCCAAGTCCTAAATTCGATAAAACGCCCTATTCTTTATTTTTTTATTCTTTGATTTATTTCGCCACTAGTGTATGCAAAATCGAAGGTGCCGTGCACAATGCCAGACAACTGAAACCCGGCATAATCGGAGGAACTCCGATGCCGGATAGTTTCTACCCGACATACTGTCCGGCACTTTCAAGTTATTTTGATGATTCGTATAGTATTAAGTTTTTAACAATTCAAATTCATTCTTGCTACTACCTTTCGTTATTTCTCCCTACTAATAGTCCCTGTACTATGATTCTTTAATTTAAATTTCGAGTTTGAACTTGCCGTGTATCGTGCCGGGTTTCTTATACCCGGCGTTTCGGAGGAAGTCCAATGCCGGATAGGATGCATCCGGCATATCACCCGGCATGTTCAATTTCTTTCAATATTTTATGTCGTAAATAGTAGGGACAGTTAGGAATGATCTCTTACAATCTCTTATGTACTCTTACATTTTGATTATCTTGTACATTTCATGTCTTTTAATTATGTTATGATCGATTTTTGGTCACGCCGGGCAACATGCCGGTTTGTATAAACCCGACAGTAGTGGAGGAAGTCCACTGCCGGATAAGGGTCGCCCGGCACTCTGTCCGGCATAACCAAGAATTTTTTTTTTGTATTTTCATAAATTTAATTATGTCATTATATTATTCCTTTTATTATTACGAAGTATTATAATGTTTTCTCTTGCTCCTCCTGAAGTTATCAAGTGAATGCTTCTTTGCTCAACGAGTACTCCTGAAAATTTAGCCAACCTTGATCCGGAGATAGAGAGAACCCTACTTCAAACTTTAGGGAAACAACGAACCCTACAAGAAGCAGATCCTACACCAATGGCAGCACCTACCGTCCGTAACATAAACCGGCCTTCTAACCAAGGCCAAAAACCAGCAATCGACCTTCCTCTCCTTCCACAAAACAAATACGATGAATGGCAAAAACTTAAGCCATATCATCAAATTAGATGCATAAAGGAGTTGGGTCTTTTCGATGGTACAAACCCGGACGATGTCTTGCTCCATGTCACCAAATTTTTACAACACACAAACAGCCTAACCTCCACAAACAATGTCCTCCAATACGCCAGACTTTCTCTCTTTCCCCATAGCCTTACGGGGAACGCCAGCAAGTGGTACCACAGTCTAACCCCCAGTACCATCACCACATGGGAGGACATGGCAACAAAGTTTTATGACAAATTCATGCCCCTAGTTGCACCCTGGAGATGATCGCCGACATTTACAACTTTAGACAACCTAGCTCGGAGAACATCTGTGAGACTTGGGACAGATTCAAGGGGTTGCTGCGCACATGTGCACACCATGGCCTCACCAAGGAACAACTATCTCAGTTGTTTTACAAGGGATTGGTCAACCAATGCAAGACGATGATCCTATCCTCCCTTGGTGAAGATATATTAAAGAAGCCTGGAGATCAATTCCTTAGTGGGGTTGAATCTCTTTGCGAAGAGATTAGGGATTGGGCCACCGGTGGAACCAGGGGTAGTACCGCTGGTTTATATCAAGTGGGAGAGGGTGATGCAAAATTTGACAAACTGATGCAAAGTCATGAGCAGTTATTGGAGAGTAATTCTCAAACATCCACGAAGGTTAGCGCTCTGCAGAAAGTGGTGGAGCAAATAGCAATGAACAAACTTCCTCAACAGGCGAACGTGGTTAGTGCACGACCACACGCTCCAAGCCCTGACATGCCTAACTTTAAGAATGTTGAGGAAGTCAACTATGTGAGTAACCAAGGATATCAGCAGCCATGGCAACAGGGGAACCAACCCCCTCAACACTTTCAGAGTCAAGCCGGCTACCAGGGAGGTCCAAGACAATACCGACCATCCAATCCTGCATCCTCATCAGAGGCTGAAATGGCTGAACTTCGTGACATGATGTCATCCCTGATGAACAAGACCCAGGACACTCACAACGAGATCTCGACCATTCGCAAAGAGCACAAATCGTTGCAGTTGCAATTATAGCAACTTCTGACGTAACCAAGACAGCAAGGTCAACTCCCATCTCAAACGCAAATAAATCCACGGGAGCATGCGAATTCGGTCACTATCCTACCCAGGCTCTCAAATGATGCCAAGTAGCCTAAAAGGCTAAGTGTAGGGTGGTTCCTCCTCACACCTTCAATGTCAAACAGGGGAGCCCTTCTTACCATTCTCTTTTATTTCTTTTATGAGTTTTTTTTTTATTAATTCTTTCAAAATATTTATTTTAGTAATCTTAAAAAAAACACGTTTTACTTCTTTTTTGTTCTTTCTTTCGAACACTGGGGATAGTGTTCCTGCCAAGTGTAGGGCAGGGACCCCCCCTTAAAAATAAGGTTATATTTATAATATGCATAACTTGTGAGTTTTATCGATGTTTTACTAAACTTTTTGCATGTTTTTGATTGAGATAAGATTAGGAATGACTAAAAGCTTGTTCTCTCAAGAGGTAAGCTTTCTAATGGCTTGTAGATTCCTGTTTTTAACTTCTTGATTCTTTTTATTTAACGTGAGTATATGATATTTCTCCTAATTCCTTCCGTATTTGACTACTTCGTGGTCCTTGTTTCATTTTCTTTTTCAATTGTGAAAAATCTTTTAGGTGAATCTCAAATAGGGATTGTGTAAAAAGAAGAAGAAGAAGAAAAGGAAAAAAAAGAGAAGCTTCAAAAGAAAAAAGAAGAAAGAAGCATTATGAGGTTGCATAAAGTGCCTCTGAATAAAAAGCAACAAACGAGAGTTTTTTTCCTTTTCTTTTTCTCCTAAATTCCCCGTTCTTCAATGTAAAAAATCATGGTTGATTCAGAAACCCTTGCAAAATAGGGCTGAATATATCACCATCGATGAGTGTCTTGGCCACATTCAGAAACTCTTGAAAAATAGAGCTGAATGATGGAAACCGGAAAAAGGAGAGTTTACAATAATTCCCTTATGCAAAATAGCCCAAGAGTTTTTGATCGGTTTTGAAATTCTTTAATTTTGTACCCATTAGTATGTTTTTGTGGAATAAGGAAGTTTAAGTGATAGTTATGAGATAGTGTCACGGAGTTGAGAATAATTATCTTATTGTCATTCTAGAGTTTACCTGTTTTATGCATAAGTAATTACTCCTTTCTATCTTGTTTTGCTCGAGGACTAGCAAAAGGTAAGTGTACGGCCTTGATAAGCTGTAGACTTATCATATTTTATGTGCTAGATTTAGTATTATAATTATCTAAATAAAGTTATATATGTGTTATTTATGATAGATTATGCGTTAAAGTATATTATTTGTACAGTCTTATGTTTTATGTGTTTTATATACAAGGAACGCATCTCTAGGCAGAAATTCCATTGATGCCGGATTCGATGCCGGGTTGGTTCTACACGGCATGAACACAGAACAGAAAAGAGGCCTTGCCGGATGCGATGCCGGGTAAATTCTATCCGGCATGAGTATAGATTCGCTTCGGTTGACCATACGACAGGACATGTGTTCCACGTGATTTCCAACTGCTGTCGGGTGTGATGTCGAGTATATCCTACCCGGCATATGTACTGTTTCGCGCAGAATTGATGGTTTCGACCGTTAACAGTTAAGCACATTTCCCACGTGTGTCGGCTACCAATGATCCGGCACGACGCCCGGCAAGAGACATTTTGAAGCCCTATAAATAGGTCGTGAATCTACATCATTTGACACTTCAACATACCAAATCCACGCCATTCACACTTCATTTCCGCCACATTCCATCTGTTGGTGTCCGAGGAACGTCTGCAGATCCGTCCACGCAAGAGAAGAAGAAGACCTTGACGGGTTAAGGCAATTAACATCTCCTTCTCCCCCTTTGTATTCTCTTTTTGTAGTTGTGTGGATGGTGATGCAGAATCCTTGTTAGATTTTTTTGGTTAGGGAAGATTTCCTTGTAAAACTCTTATGACCATTTATGGAATTTTCAAGTTTCTTAACCCGAGTTCTAGTCTTCATTCAAAGTAGAATGAAGTAGCTATTTATTCTCTTATCTCTAAGTCATATTTAAGGCTTTCCCAAGCAAGAATAGGATAGATAAGGATTTTGGTAATCTTTAAGTTTGTTGTTCCGAAAGAGGGGCATCAAGATCTAAGGTTTATGGTTAATCTCTTATTTCCCCATTATTCTGTTTGTATTCGCGGCATTAGCTACGCACGATGTAAGTATGAATATTGAGTTCCTTTTGTCAGAACCGAATCTGGAAGTGTTGTTTACGAAATGTACGATGCCGGATGTAGTGCCGGATGGAAGTCGTCCGGCACATTCAAGGCCATGAATCTGCCGGGTAGCGGAGATTTAATACCCCGGATCTAAAAATCGTGATTAAATTACCCTAATATGATTATTAATGGCCTAATGATGCCTAAAGAGTATGGGTAAAGAGAATAAAACCAAAAGAAAAGAGAAAACGCTTGAAAAGCAAAAAACGCTAAAATGCGCGTTAAATGAATACAAGAGATATATGATCTCGTAAGGGTCCGAGATGGATTCCTAAGGCTTAGTTAGGCCTAATTAGTATACGGGAATGATTCCTGAAGAAAACGGATCCAAATAATGGATTAAAACGCTAACGGAGTTTTAAAGCACATTTTTCGAGAAAACCCGAAAACATTACTTTAAGTGGTCAAACAGACCCGTAAAAATTATAGTTGATTAAATAACTATAATTAAGTATTAATGGAAGCTTAATAACCATTAAAAATAAAGAAACGAGAAAAATCTGAAAAACGGACCCGGTAGTGAATAGTGTCGAAACCGGGAGACGAAACGCGTTTTATTCGAAAAGACGAAAAACGACCCGGGCTATTAATTAATGTGGGCCGGTTTTAATTAATAAGCATACACCCATTAATATCTTGCTAGCTATTAAGTAATAACAAGACAAGTAAATAAATAAATAAAGCAAATAGTGTAAAGTAAAAAGTAAAGTATTTACCCTCTCACCTCCTTTCTTTCCTTATTCTCACGCAGCCCAGCTCTCTGGCTACTTTCTTCTTCTTCTTCCTCTGTATATTACCGATTCGAGAAGAAGCTCACAAGCCCCATCTTCCTCTTCCTCTCACTTGCTCATTTCTTCACCGAATCGCACAAAATTGCCACCGTTAGATTCGTATCGGCGAGGGCTACGTTTTCCACCCCTCAAAGTCTTGATTCCTCCACCTTCACTTCCATGGGTGTTTTGCCTTTTGAAGCTTAAGGAGTTGATTTTGACTCTCCTTCACTACCTTGATGCCTTAAGGTAATAATAAGCAAGAGTTTTGCTCATTTCTAGCTTATTCTTGTAATTTGGGAAAATTTCCCCACGTTGAAAATTTCCCTCATTTCAGCCGGTTGCACCTTGCTCCTATGGAGTGTTGGAAATTCCATCATTTGATTGCCAAGCCCTCCTTTTGAACATTCAAAGGTAATACCTAAGTTAAAGCCTAAAAACTAACTCTTAAAATGTTAGTTTTGTGAGGAAAGTTGAATTGATTTTTATTGTTGTGTGTGGTGTGGGGAAAATGATTATAGATAGCAATCTAGACCCCCTTGTATGTTGTGAAAACAAGTAATGAAAGATGGAGCAAAAGAAAGAGGAAGGAGAGGAAGAAAACCGAGAACAAACAAGGTAATGAGCTTACCTTGGGGTAGTTTCATTTGACTTGTGAAACAGATTTTAGAGTTGGCTTAATGCTCTTGAATTGATGTAGTCATGGTACAATATTATCGAGTGGGAATGAGAATGTTTAATGTTGTTTAAGTGTGAGAAAGAAGCTTGGAAACTAAGCTAGGCGTGTGAACCATGGGAATTTGGTGTGTTTATTGATGCCTAAACCAAACAGGTGTGAGAAGTGTTGTGAGCTGTTTTAGTGTGGTGAAAATGCTTAGGAAAGTAAGGAGGTGCTGTCAAAATTCACCTAGGAATTTATGGTCTTGAGTGTTCTGTTTTAGAGGAAAGAACTAGGTTGTTTATGGGGTTTGAGGTGAGTGGTTAATGGTTTGAAAACCAAACAAAGAAGAAGAGTATGTTAACAGTGGAAATAATGTCATTTGGGTGTTCTGAATGGCATTAGTGAATGAAGTTTGAATGGTATAATAAGGAAACCAAAATCTGTTACAAGAGTATTAGAAAACAAGAAAACCAAGTTATGAAATATAAGTGAATTGGAGTGAATTAAGCATGGCTTAGTGAGTGGACTTGGTGACTAGTTTAAGGTGGTTCAGATGAGTAATTAGGTGCTAAAACATGAGGATTTTAGTTGATGAAGATTGGAAGATCAATGGTGAAAGAATGGAGCTGTAACAGATTTAGAAACTTTCAAATTTGTAAATCTTACAGGTCCGGACCTAGTCCATGGACAAGTCCCGGACCACCCCCTGTTTTCATACCGAGAATTCATCCCAGTACTTGGGTCCGGACTGAGAGATGGACAGGTCCCGGACCATCCCATTAATTTAAGGCCGAGAGTGCAGTCGGTGTTGGGTCCGGACTTGGATAGGGACAGGTCCCGGACCATGTTGATTTCACCCGAGTCGATGAGTTTGGTCCGGGACTTAGGGTAAGGACCAAGTCCGGACCACCCCCAAAACCTACCAGAGAGCATTTTAAAGGTTGAAATTGATGGGGTTGAAGTGTTATGATGTTATAGATGTTAATGCCTTGTTGGTGACATGTAAAGGCCATAGGAAGTGTAAGCAGTTAGAGTGATTGAGAAGTGAGAACTCAAATTACAAAGTAAACCGGGTTAACGGATAACGGGGAAAATACGGGCATAGCATTTAATTATGTACGTATGATCTTAGTATTAATAATAATGTTTGAACATTATCAGAGAGTCGTGCATGACCCGAGCAGGTGAGATGCCACGTAAAGTAAAAACCCCCCGGTGAAAGGTATGATTTTCTCATACTCCTCGTGCTACCGAGTTACGTTGATTTGTGTGTTTGTGTGTCGGCTTAATCAATTAAACATGAATAATCCTTTGTTTGATTATGTATGTCTCTTTATTTTAATGAGCTAACATACTTGTATGCCGGTGTGGTCTAACATAGTGTAAAGGCCGACACATAGTGAGTAACGTTTGGCTAGAGACCCATAGATCGGGTCGACGCTTATGATAACGAAAACGTGCAAACACACAAGCTATCCGTTAAAGTATAACGATAACGCAAACATATGAACTCCCTAGAATGTGAGGAGAAGTACGGGTTGAGTAAATACCCGATAATGGTTAGAAAACCACATTGAAACGATCCACGAAACAAATGAGAGTGGGAAGATAAGTGAACCTCCTTCAAGAGGATTTAAGATAGTTTGAAGATGTGAACTAGTGAAGAAGGTAAAGAGACCTGAGGGATTAGTAACTCCCTTGAGACATGGTCGGCCTCCTATATGTGGATTTCACCTGATATATGCAAATAACCGAAAGTATGAGTAAAGTAAATGTATGGGTAACTCTTAAAACCTAAGATTAACCAAACTTAAGTAATGTTCCCAAGGTCATTAGAAACATCGAGAGTGATGCTTCTAGACTAATATACACAATATTATTATAACTCCGAGAGAGGAGTGTATGGGAATGTAAGTAGTCCGAGAGTAGTCGGGCCTAAGTAAAAGAGATAGGAACTAAGAGAGAGTTCCGTGAGCTAGTTGAACCTTCCCACCATGCTAGACCCAGAGTAGGGTCGAAACCGGGGAAGTAAGACTATGCTAGAGAGCCTTGAGTTTTGGCCTAAGTATGTATTAAGAGTAACAAGCGTGACGTAGGAGACCTGTAGCGTCTCGAGAATCTACAAGAGCTTGAGTATAATTAACCCAAGAGTGTGGGTGAGATAATGAGTATAAATAACCCAAGAGTGTGGGTGAGATAATGAGTATAAATAACCCAAGAGTGTGGGTGAGATAATGAGCATAAATAACCCAAGAATGTGGGTGAGATAATGAGAATAAGTAACCCGAGAGTGTGGGTGAGTATAGAACGAGTGACCCAAGAGAATGGGTGTGTATATGAATAAGTAACCCGAGAGAGCGGGTGAGATACTGATTAAGTAAACAAGGCATGGTGAGGTATAACCCTCAAGGCCTAAGAGTAAACAGATACAACTAACAACCTTGTTATGTTAGTTAGGAATTGTGTTCCGTGATTGGATGTAGATTCCTTGAGTAATACATATATATATTGTATTGCTATGATGCATGTTGTTTGTCTAATGAACTCCATGTATATCCGACAAAAGTAGTCGGCGTACCCCGGTTTGCGCTCGGGGTATGCGAATTTCATATGCAGCTTTAAGCTGAGCCCCTAGGGGCAACGTTTTTATTCGCAGGTACACCGAAGACGAAACCATACGAGAGTAGGACGGGGTCGGTGATAGCATGGGTAGTTAGATTGTAATTGCTTATGTACTTGATTGAGGTGTAAGTCCGAATATGTTATCGGCATCCGTACATTGTAGACTCGGTATAGTGAAGAAATGAAATGCGTATTGTGTTAGTATTGTGTAATCGGTTGTTCCAGTCCATCTGACCGTTACTGCATGTGAGAAAGGCCTGGTTAGCCATATGGGTGGCTAACGGCGTTGTATCACCCTCTGTAGTAATAGAGTTTCGCTGCGAGATTAATGATAATTGTGACAGTTTAAGAGGTAATGATGAGTTTAGCAGTTGGGGTGTTACAAAAATGGTATCAGAGCGAAGTATCGCTCTGATGACTGGAAATACCGAGCTTAGGAGATACCGAGTTAGGAATTAGAGACATTGGGCTAAGGGTTGAGTGGTAGCGTGAGAGATGCGCTAGATAGGAACTTCCAGTATGATCTGGATACCTACAATACCAGACCTGCCCTCCACAAATCCCCGTATTAAAAGCTTAGGAAGGAACACCAAAGGGACGGGAAACCCGATCTGGCACTTACAAAATATTTCAATATGAACTAGAACCTGGCATGCGGTAGATCCCGAGAACCGGAGATCTCGGAGACGGATCCCACTGGAATGACAATAACCGCACACATTGGCGGGAGATCGAAAAATCCTAATCCAAGGAGACCGAAATCTGCGGCAGCCTGGGGCGACATGCTTAGCAGTCGCGAGAACCCAGCTGGTCGAGCAGCAGCAAGAAGGATGCACCAATCGTGCGACAAGACGGACTCATAAGAACTAATGAGAACCGAGACACATGTCTACGGACCGCCATAATTAAATAATACTACCAACGGTATACCAATTGACTAAGCATCTAGTCAAAGGTAGATGCACCCACCCTGCCACACCCAAAGAGGTTGCAATACTTAACTGATACAGCTTAGGCAACTATGAGCATAACTACGGGATATACCCGAATGGGACTACAGAAGTAGAGCCCAAATGACTTAAACCTCAGTAACCAAAGTGAAGACGTGGGAGCGAGCAACGAGGTAGATCACGGAACTAAATAATTAAGGAACTCCGTCAGTGGAGAAGCACCTAAATGAATGACAGTCATCTCAAGATGAATATGAAGCAGCTCTAAGGAGTATTTATCCAACTGAAGGATCAAGGAAGAGCCGACAAGGCTACCAAATACAATGTGAACAATACCGTGACCGGTATGAGTTAACCTAAAAACCGCCTGTACCGCGCACTTGCCACG